>CM032349.1:1338063-2676126 GCA_019022885.1 Schlechtendalia chinensis | reverse complement strand
AAACATAGAATATATCACGAATATAATATTTCGAGTTTGGCGATTATTTTTTTACGCGGCATTTACAGCGAATCGGTAGATGTTTGTTTTGGATTTAAGTACACCGAATTGAAAACTGAACTTCGGTCCACGTCCGTAGGGTATGTAGTTGACGTATGAAAAAAATAAAAAATAAATGTTTTAATATCGTATTAATCAACGTCGCAAAATTCCGCATTAGAGCCAGTAGTTTTTAGTGGGTTTCATCTGAATTGCATGCGATTTTTAATTAATTGGGCTAGTCCACGTTGTGCATGCCACTCGTAATCAAAGAAAAACATTCGAATGCGGTGGTGGCTCGTAAACTTAGAAAATGATTACAAACTATTTATTGTTGTAAAGTACAAAAAATAAAAAATAAAAATATTAATTATATTGTATTTAATTCAATCGCTCGCTTCGGTAATTAGATGTGTTTGTACGAACACAGTCATGTTAGTTGGAAACGTGTAAAGTGAAAAAAATCACCATTTTCTTTGTAATCGATAGTTTTAAATTATATTTTTTTTTAAATATTTATAACGTAATAAAGAATGTATTGATAGACGAGTTCGCTGCGAATGTTCATGTAAGTTGTATATTAAATAGTAGCAAAAATTTTTTTTTTCAAAATTTAGACTTGCGTATAAATACGAAATTGAATGCGTGATTCTGAGTATAAAATAGTGACGAGTGTCGCTGATCGCATGCGTCTCGGACCAGACCCTTTTAAGAGATGGCATGCAATTCGGATATATATATATATATATTTTTTTTTTTGGCACACAATTCGGATGGGTCTTGGACAGTTGAACTTAATGACTAACTAACTGTTGGACCGTAATGCGCGAGGCTGTTCTGAATTTTTTTCAAAAAACAATCCGAATCATTTGATAACTCCTGCAGGCCACCCCGTATTAATCGTTGTAATCTTAATAATATAATCAAATGTGACGTATTTAAATAATTATTGGTTTTCTTGTGCGCAATTGTACGTGTTTTCGTAATCGTGATACAATTTACCGATTACGTCAGAGAAAATGTAGTAGTGCGGTGACAAATAACGGCGGTTTCTCGAATATAAATAAAAATGTTTTTATTCGGCAGCGGGGTCCGTACTATAGCTATATTCGTTTGTTTTGATCGCGCAAGGGTCAATGACCCCAAAAAAGTTAAGAACCCCTGTCGATTTCACAACGCGGTGCGAAATCGTGTAACAACGCCACGCACGGGTACACGAAATCGGGCGTTCGCGATAACATCGATACACATCCGCAAATTTCGCGTTCGACTTGGAAGCGAGGTACGAAAAATTACAACGACAACGACAACAACAACAACAACAACAACAACAACAACACGCACCGTCGCCCGCGGTGGTCGTCGGATAACCGGTCGCCGCCGCGTCGGCCGACAATAATGACAAAAGACGCGAAAGCGGCGACATCCTCGGCCCGGTGACGGAAGTGCAACGACAATAAAATGCGCGACACGTGCGAAATTTCTCGAGGCGATGCATTCGCCGCCCGGCGCGGGCCGTGTAAATATCACACGGCGGTCGGCCCACAGCCTTCTCGTCGTCCGTCTGCCCGCCCCGCTGCTCTATCTCATCGCCGGCGCGCACGGCCCTGGATTCGTTGTTGTTATTGTCGTCGACGAGAGCGAGCGAGTGGCGGCGGCGGCGGCGGCGGCGTGATGACGGTGGGCGGTGCGCGGTGACGACGCCGCGGGAATAAATAAAGGGGCCCCTTTCGCGCACGCCCGGGAATGTTCTTTGTTCCGCGCGGCGCTGCACGTGGAACGCGGAGCCACCAGCACGTGTGTTGGAAGAGGGTGAACCGCGCGGAGCGTGCGCGCTGGTCCGCATCGCAATATACCATAACAACGCGACTGTAAAGTACGACACGCGTACCTACCTACACGCACTGCGGTGTACGCGAGAGGAGCATGCGCGCTCGTATACGCGCGCTTGGTGGCGGGACAAAGGAAAAATGGCGTGGTTTTTTTTTTTCTTTTTCTTTTTTTTTTTTTGGCTCCCCTATAGAAAACGAGATGAGCGCGCGCGTGACGGCAGCGAAAAACATCGTTTTTGCTTTTTGATTTTCGACATCCAAAACGAAACCGGAAAATGTGAACAAACGTAACCGGTACGGGAAACATAATAATGTTTTATGTGAAATACGTCCGTCGTGCGAACGTGTACGATAATAACGGGAATCGCACGCGCGCGCCGGCGCGCTTGCTCGTGGCTGTACGTGTGCTTGTGTGTGTGTGCGTGTGTGCGTGCGTGTGTGTGTGTGTGTGTATCGATCATTGCCGGCCGGCACTTACGAACACGTGTCCCCCCGCGCGCTCTCTCTCTTTTCCGTCCGCCCCTACCTCCCCACCGTCCGTCGTAACCTTCTACGCGTCGTCCTCCACACCTCCCCCTCGACCTCGACAGGCCGCCCCTCTTGGACGAAAGCCGGCCGACCACCGCGCGCGCCGTGTGTCGTCGTTCGCCGGCACCGAATTACGACGCAAAAACACCAAACAAAACAAAAAAAATAATCGCATCTCCGAACGTCCCGCGGGCGTCACGTCGGGAAAACCCTACCGCTCTGCATCTCTCTCGCTCACCTCGTCGCCACCGCCGTCATGGCCGACTGTTGTTGTTGTTGTTGTTGTTGTTTTTGTCGTCGTCAACGGCAGCGGCGCGTTCGCGCCGCGTCGTCGTCGTTGCCATGGACGCTCGACCGATGATGATGATGACGACGACGACGACGACGACGACGACGACTACGACGACCAGGATGATGATGATTTCGGTGTTCCGGCCTGTTTGTCTGTACGTTATACCGAAACCGTATAATTCGCCGTTGAGGTTAATAACACCGGAGATCCGAATAGAATAATACGATAAAAAAAAATAATAATAATAATAAAAAATCGACCGCGATAACGGAGAATATGTACGGTTTTACCGCCGCCGTGTTCCTCGCGGTAAAGTCGTTTTTTCCCACCGCGAGTCCGTACGGACAAAAATACGTTACGAAATACGTGCCGCTGCTACAAGCAACGGTCGTCGTGTACCCTGTGGGCCCGTTAAAAATCGTTCGCGGATACGTACGAATTCTCGTGGCCGTCGGTTAATTTTTTTTAGTTTCTTTTCTATTAGAAATTAAAATAATTTACAATATGTGTTGACAGCACAATAAGTAATTGTGATGCGTATGAGATTAGAATGAAACAAAAACGATATCACACGAGTGGCTTGAGAAGAAGCCAGCCGTTACCGGCACTCCTGCTGACTTTTTTTTCATGGACTTGGGTGTTTAATTAGTTAATATCCTATAAGTGTATATTCTTATTATTTTTTTTTTCACGTAGAATTTTTTTAAATTTAAAGGTAAAGCTGTTGTAAGGGAACACAATTTACGCTTCGTCCAACGGATTGCGTAACATTGATCTTAGACTTTGGATTTTTGCTGTCAACGTTTATAGTCGAAAACCGAAAAACAAAAAATTGTGAATGCATTTCCAAAACGTACGAGTTGCATTTTCTCGGATGAGTGACCCTGGCGTAGTTTATTTTTCTTCGCCTAACTTTCTCAGGAACTCCGGTGACTTATCTATGTCGTTTTAATAAACATGTTAATGTTACGTGAAATCGAGCGACTCGTGCGCTTTATTAACCTTTTTGGTGGTGGTTGGTTACAGCGTACATCATACGGAAAGCATGAACTTAATGACCGAATAATCGATTTTAAATGCGTCTGTCCGCTGTATTATATCGATAACGTGTTATCTCCGTAAACACGTTGGCTGCGGTCGTCGTCTTGTTTTATGCCCACGGGAAATATTGTCACCGGCCGATATTCGATAAATAACAATAATATACACCTATTATGCGTGTTAAGTAATAATAATAATAATAATCTTCGTCGTCGTCGTTGTCGTCGTGGTTAGATTTGTCGCCGTGGTTAGATTCGTCGCCGGCAGCGCGAACGCAGAGTTTCTTGAACTTGTGCGTAGAATGTGTACGTGCGTGTGTGCGTGTTTTGTGTGTGCGTGCGTACGGCGTGTTGGTGTTGTTAGGGATTGAACGCAATATCTCAGCCGATGCAACACACCGGGACTCAGCGGGTTCAACGACCCCGGTCCGATGACTATACACTCGCTTTCCCCTCCCGCCGTCGCCACATCGTCCTTCTCCCCTCCCACCACCCCGCCGGTCCGTTACTCATCGCCGCGTGCGCAGCCGCCCCCGTTTGTTGTTTATTTATTTTCGCTCTCTCTCTCTCTCACACACACACAATTTTCTTTTCATATATTCTTATTTCCTATCTCCGTCGCCGTTTATATATTATTTTATTTACTATATTTCGTGCGTGTGTATGTATAGCGCGCCCGTAAACACAGGACGAGCCATATCTGACTACCTATTTACCTATCGTTACGCGTTTTCATCACGTTTCACGTAAAACCCGCGACAATTGACGTGCACACGATCACGGAAACAACAAAATATGTTCTATCTCGTTTGTAATTATTTTGTTTGATTTTCGTTGTTGACCGAGTCGTCGGTCCTTTGTCGAAAATCCTGGTGTAACGAATCACGGCATACATTCTAATAGTTCTAACGTAAGTCGAGCCTAACACTGTCGTAGTACGGATCGATAATAATATCGGCGATTTACGCGGAGAAAAATACGCCGTATCGTGTAACAATGTGACCACGACCGTTATTTTAATTAATAAAAAGCGTCGATATTCGCTCGGCGCGTATATCGTTACAATTATTATTATTATTATGTTACGCGCTCTGTAAGGGTAAAAACGGTCAATGCGCCGTCCGTGGCGGCACTGTACAGTAGTGTCGGTGACCTCTTCTTCCCACCGGTTGCTCAAGGCCGTCCGTCCGTCGTACCGGGTGTAACGCACCCCTGTCGCCCCGCACGGTACGTAATACACGACAATGTGCGTGTGTGTGTGTGTGTGTATTATTATTACGTCGCACTCGTACCACCGTGCCGTGTCGTAAACGTGTATGATGTGCATCATACGAACCCGTCCGGCGAGAGTGCAACGTGCCACAACGCGCGGCGCGCGCGCGCAGTCGGTCGGCCGGGTCTGCGTCGTCCTGCGGATCGCGGCGCGTCCCCTTACCCCCGCCGCCGCCGCGTATAACCTCTCATCACGTAAGACGCTATTATTCTCGTGTTCGACGTGACGTGGAATTTGAGAAATGTATGATGATTTCCACCGGAACACCGTCGCGTGCATACATGTTATGTAATAATAATAATAACAACAACAACATCAGCATTTAGATTACATACGCGGTTACACTGCCGACCCCGTCCCGTGTACCAGGCGTGTTATTTGTTTCGGATGTTGTACGTTTTTTACGTCCCGCGCGCGGTACGGCAGATACGCAGAGTACCGTCGGAGCCTAAAGGTTTTCTGTATTTTTCCTTCTCCGGACGGGGTCGAAAATGATGGTGTGCGCTACGGGTTCGGAAAGTGCGGCGTGGCGTGTACCACGTTTTCTACTGCAGTTTCGTATCGTTCGAGTTCCCCGGTTCCCCCGATTTGTTCGACAACGATTTATTGTTCAGAAACATAATGGTTTAACGCGTTTGTGTTTTGATTGAAATCGTTAATTCCCTCTCCCCTCGTTTCAACCGGTTCGTAGAAAATTAAAAACAAATTTTAGATTCTGTTTTCGTTGCTCCCTTCCCCTATACACGTTCTCCGAGCTTATTAAATTTGTCAAAAAAAATTTTTTTTTGTTAATACGGAGTAAATAAATATCAATGACAAAAAACAAACGCGAAATTCCGCAGCGTAGTTCTTTTTCGAAAACCATCGTAAATTATCAATGAATCGTTTTGGACAACAATTTAAAACCGGAAATTCGAACGATTAAGTAGAAGACCTTTGAATAATACCTGCATGGTAAATGCGTTCTATAAAACGCGCTTTCCTGCAATTTCGTTTAATGGATAAATACAAATCAAAATATAAATGGTAAACTTTTGTTGTGGTTTCGGGTGTTTTCAAAATTGCTTTACGCGTATATAACTTGGAAACGTGAAAATCCATCATTTTCGCATGGTTGCTGCGAAACGAATTGGTCGACAAATTAACAGTTTGCTTTTCAGCCGGTCGAATTCTGTAAATGACGACGCTTTTTAAGTGCAACCCTTTCATACAATATTATGTACGCTTATTTTCGTCACTATAATAATACACTCGATCGTAATGTGTTGGTTCGGTTTGACGATTAGATTCAGCTTTACCCCCTTCCCATCCCATGAAATGTTTTGCTCGTGTACGCGGTGAGTAAGTGGTGTAAGTGGTGCGAGTTAAACATACTACGCGCGTAATCTACAAAGCAACACAGACCATCTGTATACAATATTTAATATAGGTATACGCGCCATTGTATTATAATATTTATATTCCTATATTATTGATTTCGATCTCGATCGCGGGAGTGACGAGTAAGAGGGTGTTTTTGAAAAAAAAAAATGAATACGTATAATATGTTCACGACCCAATACAAGCACACGTAAATATCGTCGTCGGGAGGGTTTCATTTTCACCCGATAAGACGTGTTCAGCATATACGCCACATGGTATATATATACACATCATCCGAAACCGGTGACGTTTTCATAATATATTATATACACCTGACGACGCCACTGCCCGTGTTCTATAAACCTTTTGTCGTCTGCAGACGGACGATATTTTTTATTCCTTTCGAAACAATGTACACACATATATATATATAAGGATCACTCGGATCGAGTTTTTTTATGTTTTACGAAATAATATCGTATATATCCATCCTACCACACAGGCCTTATAGTTACGTGGTATAAGTGAGAGGTGGTATCGATGGTTAAAAAGCGACTGACGATATTTACAATTTTTTTGAGGAAACCCTAAAAAAACTGTTTATTTATTTATGTTAATTATGTGTGATTCAAAACCGATTTTATGATAAAATAGTTGTTTTGATCATGCACTGCGCTGTATATCCTTTGGCCCACCACTAGCCGGCGTGGTTGCCAGAATAATGGGAGGAACCCAAGCCCCGCGTTGACTAACTGATGTCAACTTTAAACCTGCCACGGGAGCGGGGGGGCCCCACTGTACGCCGGACCGGCTTGCCGCTCCGGATGTAGTGCCCCCGCGAGGTTGAAGTGCCTATCTCGGCTGAAACGTGGTAACTATGGGACAAACGCTAGATAGTAACTAAACCACTAGACCCAGTGGGGGGGGGACGATACCAACGAGGCACTTAATTGAGTCGCGACGTTCCCCTGAAAGGGTACGGGCTGAAACCCGGTGCTGGTGGTCCATCTCGACGACCCGGAGTCTAACCTTAACTGGTCGGATTCTGCTCTGCTGTGTCCCTTGAATAGCTCCTCCAAGCTAACATAAGGTACACGGTTAGTAGGCCTAGGCCACAAAACTTGGATAATCTGCGCTGTATTTCCAGAAAACGTTTCTATTGATATACTAGTATTATTATTATTTTTTTTTTTGAAGTTGCACTTATACAATTGATATAAATAATTATGATATATAAACGACTGTGTTCTTAAAACGGTGATAATTTCAAGTATATCGTTGAATATACTTGAATATTCGACGTATTTTGTGGTGTCGCTCACGCAACGATTCGCCTTCTATAACCATCGTAGTATGTATAAAATATAATTTCGTTATATATATATATATTGTTGTACAAATCGAAAAACAATTAAACAAAAAGAAAAAAATCGTACCAGGAAATTAGAGTTGGTTTTTTGGCACGTAGCTTATACATTTTTTTTCTTATTCGTTTGTTAAATGATTCCCGTCGAGACGACACTACTTGTTTATAAATAAATCAACCGTGTGTGTGTACACACGTCGTTATACATTATAATGTTTGGATTAGTTTATTTATTTATTAATTCCGGCAACAAGTGTTGACCGAGACGATAGTTGCTAAACAATAATGATGATGATAATAATTGTAACAATCATCATCATATATGCGCATCTTTCAATACCTGATAAACCCGAGTTATATATATATATATTTTTGTATACTCATTTATTAGTGCTCGGATTTTATCGCCCTTAACAGATATTTATCGATAACTCTATAAAAGAAATACACTTAAAATAATTTAATTTTGAAAATGCAACAAAAAACATTTGTTATCTAAAATTTCTGAAAAATGATCTAAATTATTAGATTAAACTTATTAGATATAAATAAAAAATGACATCAACAAATTCAGAAAATTCCCCCTTCCCCAAATAAAAAACAATTGTTATTCGAATAGTGTGTGTATGCGAAACATAATTGTAAACCGGAAAGCATATCGTATCAATAGCATTCGAAAATAAAAAGTTGGAAATGCATTGAAATCCAAGTGCTGTATGCTTAAAAATAATTATTTATATACGCGTTATTATCGGCGCGTTGGATTCGTGTATCTCGCATTGTCGCGTGTAACGGACGAATGTTTCATGACGTAATTTATCGATTCATTTAAATAATAATCATACAATGATAAACGTGCGAGTAGATACGTGTGTCTGTGTATGTGTGCATATGACGTGTAGTTTGTACAGTCGATAATAATATACGAATATTAACAAAGAAAATACGATTTTTTTTTTGTAATTAAAATAGGATTATCCACAGTTGATTTTTTCTTTTTGTCTGTTATTTTTGTTTACAATGTAATTATACAATGTATATACATTAAAGGTTTTACTTAATTATATATTTATATACATTCTGTATTGTTATACAATTATATGGTCGTCGAGATCGTTTTTAGAAAATGCACACACACACATATATATTAATATTGTAATACTACGCGATGTGCATTTGACCATTATATAGTTTAAATTATACTACAAGGCCGATATTGTGTGGCAGTGTATTTTTGAGTATTGTTATAATTATTATATCACATGTCACGACTTTCACGAATAAATGCACGCGCGCCTATATTCGTAAACCTATAGACGTCGTATGTATGAAAAAAAATTTGTCAGCCGGTCGCGCGCACATTGATTACATTTTTTTTTACCGATACTCGAGCCAAGATTTATTTTCTATACCATTACTTACATTCATATTTTACGAGTGTCCCGCACTCCTACGCGTCGTCCATGCATTCAAAATATTATATAGTTTTTCCCTGCGTCCGGCCGATCACGTAATATCGGACGACACAATATAACATATACTCGTGTGTCGTTCTATGGATATAAATGAACAGCGCGTGCGCGTCATATATTCTTTGGTAATACCGAAACGTCCGCGTAAAGATTCCGGAATTATTGCAATCACACAATATACGCACGTAAGCAAATCGATTGCAGGCTTCGTAGTGTTTTTTGTTTTGTTTTGAAAACGTCGAGCAGTCCCCGAATATCGCGTTTCTAAGTTTAAAACTTAATAATAAACATTTTTATTTTTGAGTGAATGATGCAGGGAGTTGGCCACAGTATTTGTACATACGTACACGATTGGGAAATATTAAATCGAACCATGTGTTAATTATGTAAAGTTTATTATAGACGCGCATTTATATACATGTTATCGAAAAATCTCGCGGTTGGAACCAATTCGGACGTAGCCGTACATGTGTCGATATAACGCACGGGAGACAATGGGCCATGTTCTTTTTTTTTTTTTTGTGCACTTGTACAAAAAAAAAAAACACTGCAACAGCAAACCGCTGACTTTAACATTATGCATCGTATAGCCGTATAGGTAATAGATATATGTGTTAAAGTATTAAGTTACACGTTAAATAGACGATTTACAAATAAAATATATCTTTGCGAGAAAATGTTGTCTGCTGTAATTATAAATTGTTGAAATTTATTATTTTTAATAGACGACAACGATCATTTCGCGTATTCTAAAATTTTGTTTTTTTTTTTTTTTTTATAGTTTTGATCTGTGTAAACTGTTATTATGCTACATCGCGTGTTTAAAGTAAAAATAATTTGAAAAAAAAACATAAAACTGTAAACACTTTATTCTGTTTTTGTCATCGACAGTTCATATATATATATTTTTTTTTTACATGTCGACTCGGCCATAATTATATATACATATCATATCATATTATACGGGAAAAAATCCGAATAATTTCTATTACTATTATTTTTGTTTTGTATTCTTTTTAAAACCATCTTTAGTTATGTTATCACTTAACGGCGTTTCAATTTGTATATATATATATATTATGACGCGTTACGTATATAAAGTTCACGAAAGTGTGTACACTTTGTGAAGTGTACAACTATGCGAGTTGTATATAGATACAATTGTACAATGCATGTGTGTATGTTGTATACATCTCTTTAATTGCACAAAAATATTATATAACTATACTGAGTAAGAACGTCATTATTATTAAATAATGATATTGTACAGTATGTGTAGATATAATTGATTTTAAATAGATATTGTTATTATGTAATTGCATGGGGTTTGAATTAAAATACAAACATTTTTCAACAAAATTTTTTTGGATTATTTCGGCGTTTTTTTAGTTTTAGACACACACATATATATATATTACGATTTTTATGTTATGGATTTTGATTGTTTAATGCATATTTCGAGAACAGTTTTTACAAATAATTTATATATCGTCGAGTCTATGTACAAACGTTGTTAGCTCACTTGAAACAAGAAAAATAGTCATTTTTATAATATAATTTATTTATATTTTTTAATCAAATTATACATTGAAATTATTTAGTGAACTTGATTTTTACAATAGTTTGTAAAAGTATATTCGTATATTATATAAGAAATGTTTTTTCGAGCTTATATTTGAACATTTTTGGTGCATAAATGTGCGTATACGTTTATATATATATATAGATTTATAAACTGATTTGCTTGTAACTAACGTATACGAATCGTTACTTTGTAAAGCACATCATGTGTATAATCATGTGCTTCGAAAATTGTAAATCCCAAAAATCGCATCGCAAAATGTACAATATTGTATGTATATATATATATATATATATATATATATATCAATTGAGCGTTCGTATATATTTGTTAATTTTTAAAACTCGCGTGTACTTAATACGTATACGTATATAATTGATTTAAGTTTAATACGAGGCGTGTATGATATATGTGGTGTGCGAGTACGAGACGTGACGACCTACCTTCATAGAACGCGTATTGACTAATGGAAATATACTACAGCGTTTTGTCTTCTGTGGCTTTTACATATATATAAAATTTTTGTTTATACAGTCGTGAAAAGAATACGACGTGTAAATTAAAAAGAAAAGTATAAGAGTAAAAAAAAAAAAAACCACCGTTATTGTAAACGTGGTGACATAAGCTATGCATTTCTTTTGTGTACAGTGTGCACAATACTATTTTAGTACAATATATATAATATTATGCACACAAATTGTTATGGTGATAACGTTACGCGCGATGTGTTAACCGCCGTATATGCGCACGCCGACACACACATTAATATACGTTATGCATTTGTCATATATTTGTATAAACGTTTTCGTGTATATATATATCTACAGGGTGTATAACAGAATGTTAACTGACAAAATGCCATAACTTCTGTGTAAATATATTACGTGTTATTATAATTATTTATTATTTTTATGTAATTTTTTTTTAAGCCATTTCGTTAGGTCGAATTTTAGAATTTAGTAGTATACTTTTTTCAATATTTAGTTAATTATTTTCTACGATTTTTTCGAAGTCTTTAGAATGAACATGTTTAAATAATAATATACTACAGTGAAATTTTTATCACGTACTATACTACATGTAGTCATTTCATTTTGATAAACTTTTTAATATGAAGAAAAGTTTTTACCGCCAAATTTTTTCTAAAATTAAACACGATGAAATGGTTTTTCTAACGATATAAAAAGACAACGTATAACACATTTAAGAATACAAAATGTGATGCAACAGACGCAACGCAGAAGTTGTTAATTAAAGAATTGTTATAAAATATCGCCTAAATCCAAATATTACAAGCGTTTATCAGTCAATTCTGTTACATCCTGTACATATTTAATAGAACGAACCGTCATTCGATAGATAAAATACGAACATGTACGTGCATTGTACGCCAATTAAAAATGTATTTAAATCTGCCGAAAAGTACACTCATGCGCTATACCCGTGCAGTTTAATAATATAATAATCATACTCGTTACATAAACAAATATTGCACTAATAATAATAATAATAATGATAATGACAATCTTTTCTCTTTATAATCTCGGAACACGCATTGTAATTTTATTACAATATACACGTAAAAACAATTATCAATAAGTTAAAATATATATCTATTATACTTATAAAATCGATATTTTTTCCCCCTTCGTCTTATTTTCTTATACGTATGTATTATAATCACTCCTCGGCGACTTCCCGCGTCTCCATTAGTTTTCCTCCCATATAATACATTATATACATATTCACTCGTGCGCGCGATCACCCGATCGTGTGTTTACATCGCGAGTTTATCATAATACATATATATATACACGTGTTCTGCGTAGTATTATTATTATTATTATTATTATTATTATTATTGTATCACTACAATTACTAACTATAATGTGTGCGTGTGCGTATACGACGTTCGATCGTTGGGGTAACGACCTCGGGCCAATGTCATCCAACTGCTGCCGTTCGTTGTTGCTGTTGTTGCCTGTGCTGCACACTGGGCGGAATGGCCGACGGTTTCGTAGGAGCGGTACTTCGTGAAAACTACCGTTACGCATCTTCTTCTCGTTGTAATTCCTTGTATATATAATTTACACGTCACTTTTGCGTACATCGGCGGCGTACGCGCGGAAGACGCTCGTTTTACTAAAATAACGACGACGTGTGAATCGGATACACGAAAAATCAAGAAAATAAACACGGGAACACGTTAATTTTCGTTTTCGTGCGCGTAACGATTTCGCGACGGCGTGCAAGCGTGCAACACGACGTATATATTATTATTATTCGGTGCAATGTAACGTTATCGGAGGAGGGCCCACGATTGTGTGCGCAACGAAAAATGGCGAACGCGTCGAAAACATACGGAAAGATCATGGAATCGCCATTTCAAAAATCGTTCGCAACGGTAAACAACAAATGTTATGATCACGAAACGCGAGTGGAGATGGTCGAACCGACAAACAAATTTAGATTCCGAAACGCGTACAGACGGGGGGAACGTCCCGAATGTGCGGGCAGATTTGTATTTTAATCTAGTTTTGCGAAATAATTTACAGTCAAATAAGCGAAATATGTGAAGCGCGCGCGTGGGCGCCGACGCAAACCTCGGAACGTTATCGACGGACGGGACGAGGACGAGTTTTAGGAGTAGCGAGCGACAAGAGCGACTTTTCCAAAGTCCATTGTGCGCGGTGCTTACGTTAGATTTTTCCGATCGATGAACCTTGACCCTGTGTACGCGTGTACATATAGACGGATGTACACCTATGTAAAGTGACGACGACGACTGGAACACATAATAATATTGTGTATACGTGTATTTAATGGTTTTGGTTATTGACTCGCGTATGTAAAGGTTCGTAACCTCGTAAAGAACGTTTCGACGTCTGTCTGGTGTGTATTACGCGTACGTGTGCGTGTGCGTCGTTTGTGTATCTCGCACATTAACATAGTATTATCTTTGGACGAAGTTTTTATATATATATATACTATACGTATAAATGTCGTCGTTAATTGTGATTGTAATAGTGGTATTATATTATGTCGTTATACGATACACACACACACACATATATATGTGTACGCAAAGACGTCGTATACAGGAAGAACAAATCGATAATATTCGAGCGGAATGTATCGTGTGTGTACGATTTGCGTCAAAAATGAATGAAACGATACTTTATAGTCGTATCCCCGTAGGCCTAGACGCGTGTGTCTAAATCCACGCGTCGAACAAATATTATAGCACACGTACGCGCACACGCACACGCACTCGTCGTAGTCGTCCTCCACACCCTTCGACGCGTCGTCGTGGCCTTCGTCGTTAACGTCGTTATGTCGCGCGTGCAGACCGGCCGGCTCAGGTATGTTGTATGTTGGCGATTGTTTCGGTATCGACGTTCGCGAGAAATAATAACAAAACTCGTTTGATGTTTTTATATTTTAATTTTCGCGCAAACGCGTGTTTCTATATGCGTGTGCGTGTGCACGTGTGGAAGGCGGTTAGGTTGGGACGAGTGTTCGCAGAAAAAAATAATAATTTTTTATAAGTCGTCGGACTTTATGCGCTTTTTCGCGCTTGCCACTCCGGCAGGTTTCCAACGTCGTCGTCGCTATCCGTTTACGCGCGCACGTACACACACATGTATATCCGGTCCGTGTTTTATGTATATATTATATTGTACTATATGTTTTCCACCGCTGTGTGTTTCTCCGCTTAATATGTACCATAATAATATAACCTTTAGGATTCGAAAGTGAAAGCTACGGCAAATCGAATATTCGCCTCTGCCCGCTTGTGTATGAATTACCTACACGTGCCGGTCGCCCGCACACACACACACACACACACAACACACACACACACACACACACACACATATTTTGGCAGTGCGAAAGACATTCTCTATATTCGTGCGTGTCCGTATAGATAAATATTATTATTAGTAGTGTTCGGAGGGAAGAGGGGATTTTCGCACTGAAAATTATCGAAATATACGGAAAAAAAGAAATTTTTAACTCGGACGTTTTTTTTTTTAATGTCATGTTGAAATATATATTTGTCCTTAATTTTCTTATATAAATCATCAAAGTTGTTTGTATATATATGCGAAAAAATGTATGTATTTACAAAAAAAATTGTATATATATATAATGGTAGTGGTTGACATTCACACCGTATATATCAGTCGATATGTTTCTGAAAACAATTAAACGTTTGGTTTATTTCTTCAAGAAGAACCAATAAACAAGTTCATGTGGGAAGAAGGTCATGAAAATACCTATATGTGCTATACGAAATTATTATAATGATTATTCTAAGGTTCGGATGTCGATTGCAGTACAAATGTATTGAAATCGACTGTGGTTTGCATTAAAATATCTCAAACATTTCAAAAAAAAAAAACAAGAAAACACACAGTTTATTGAAAGTCTAAAAATACTTGAATGAATTAGGTCGTTTTAAATGTTCATAGAACTATCGAAAACTGTATATATATAAAACCAATATATATGGATCAATTTTTTTTCGGGATTTTCAATTTCGTTACACAGCACGATTCGCGCTCGGCAATTTCTCGGACCACTGATCGAAAATTTACGCCAAAATTCAATAAGTCCTACACAGGGGGTTTACGATTGCTGAAAACGAAAGCGATAGATAGGTCGACCGACGGATTCACGTCGAAAAAAAAAGAAACTAAACGTATACAAAACAAAGAAACCGTTTTCACGCACGCGTATGCGGAAATTGAGTCTCGGTAAAAAAACAAAAACGAATCGAAAACGAATTACCGCTATACCGTATCTAATGATTATTATTATATACCGTATGTGACGTTACACGACCTACGTACAATATACATTGTGTGTGTGTGTGTGGTGCGGGAGGAGCGCGCGCCTCATCGCGCGAATCGATCGACACGGCCGTCCCCGTAACAATATACACACGTACGTACGCGTGTATAGAACAACGTTATTAATACATACCGGTGTTCTCGACGGTTAACCTAAATTCGGGGTCGGTCGTCCACCTTTTACGAATCCGTTGTCGTATCGGTAGCGTAGTTCGTAACTCTAGTCGTAGTTTTCGGAGTCCGCCGCGCCCCGTGCCTGTAGCCGCTGCTAATATTGTGGAGGGCTTCCTCGTGCCGACGAACGAACGTATTATGTTACCGTTCGTTTCGATTCGTATTTCGTAAAGCGTTTGCGAAATGGTGTCGAAACGGAATCGTTTTTGTGTGTGACGGAATCGGTTTACAGTAAAAGGCAAATGCGTTCTTTTCCCCCGCCACCAACCAATATAACTCGAGTTGTGTGGACGCGACACGGACGGGACGTCGCTCGTAACGTTTTGATCCCGGGCACGCTGGTTAGATCGCGGAACGTATTATTATTACGTACCGGTCGTATTAATATCGAGACGAAGGGAAACGACGGGAAAGAGAGATTGGAAAAAATATCGTTTACACCTGTAGGACGAGAACCGCGCACCGGCGATGTGTATGAAAATAATATCACGAACGTAAAACGTATAGTAAAACGTATAGCGGTTGTTTTTTGTTTGTTTTAAATTGTCTAAAACAATATTTGCCCGTTGTATTTAAATAATTATGCCGACCATATTTTCCGTGTATATATATATGGTCTTGTGACGCAAAACGCGCGCGTGGTGACGACGCGGGATCGACAGCGCGCGTATAGGTTCTATTCCTCTTCGACGCGAAAAATAAAAATCGTAAAAAGTCCATTCGTTTTTATATATATATATTTTTTTTTTTATGCATAAATGTTTGCGAATACATTTATTACGCGTTTTAATCGACGACGGTTTTACACATTTTTTCGACAGTTTTTTTCGTTACGTCGAGAAAACTACCGCGGGAAAATCGAAAGTCTTTGATAAAAAAAAAAACCGAAAATACCGCGTGTGCCCGCGATTCGTGCCGGAAAGCGAGTGCGTAAAAACGAACTGAAATAAGATAATATATTATTTATATGACCATTCGCCGCCCTTCGGCCGCCAGCGACCTGGCATTCCCTAAAGCGATATCTCTCCTAGGCGGCCCCCTGGTTTTCGGCCGGGTCGACGTACAAAAAACCTTAGAAAAATATTTCGCGTGACGTGAAAAAATAATTTCGCTAGTATGACGACGAATTTTGACAGTAGAGTGTTCGTACGCTTGAGGAGGGGGGGGGGGAAAGAAGAAATAATCGTTTTTCCCCGTGCGTTCGCGAAAATCATTTTCAACTATTTCGAGCTACGCCTATTTCCGTGCCGCCTTGACCCCTACCTTGATCCGCCGCGCCGCGTCGTCCGGGAACAGTGGTTTACAGAATACGGGTTTTTTTTCCTGGGTGTAGGCATTTTAATTTAGACAGACACACGCATTCACACACACACACATATACACGCGAAACTGGTACCGTATCCGCCATCCGCTCTATTAAACCGACCGAAACGACGCGATCTCGCCTGCACACGATGATACTAAATAATGTATCATATTATATATTAATTTATACTCTCGCGTCGCCGGTCGTCCTCGCCGACCAATTATAACAAAAAAAAAAAAAAACAGGAACAAACAAAACAAAAAACGGGAATCTATTCGCGTAATGATTATTGTATTAAAATCGTGTTTCTATTGTCCTATCCGCTAGCGAGTAACTATATAATACATTCGTATAGTTTTTAATAGTCGTGCGCGCTCGACCGCTTATCTCGGGCACACACGTGCGCGCGTACGTAACGACGGATATGCGTTTACGGTATAAAACGGTAGCCCGCACGCGGCATATAAACGAAGGAGGAGAGTAGAGTACGGAGTGCCGGACGAGGACGAAACGTTATTGCGCGACGGTGTGCGCGCGCGGGCGCGTTGGTCGTCCGTTCCTCCGGCAGAGAAGAATCGCGCGAAATCACGTGTGCGATGAGTCGCTGGATGGGGCGGTGGGCGGCGGCCGAGAGTACGTCGCGCGGAACTAGGTCTGTGTTTTGCGGGCGCGCGTGTGCACGTGTACAACACGCGCGTGTGTGAAGCTTTCCGTGTCGGCGGTCGCTGGAATTCGTTTCGACCTGACCTAGTTCTCGAACCAAGCCCGGTCCTCGCAATATACGCAGTTTTTTTTTCCGTTTTTTTTTTTCCCTGTACAATAAATTTTATTATTGTTGTTGTTGTTGTTGTTGTTGTTGTTTTGTGTTCCACGCGTACGTTTCCTTCCCCTCGTCTTGAGTGATACGTTTAATAAACGTAGAAACAAAAACGCACGTGCCGCATTCCTTCCGTCGTCGAATATCAACACACCGATCTCGTACGATAAATTCGTTTCCGTTCCGTTTGTACGTCGGCTATCCTATTTAATACTATTATTACTACTACTAATAATAATAATAATACCGACGACGACGAGACGATTCGCGCGCGATTCTCGTTTGTTTTTCCAGGCACACGCGACGACGGCGGCTGGGTCGTGGTTGACCGGGTTAAACGTTTGACCCGATTAGAGCGATGGGCTCGCGGGGTGTTATTATTATTTTCCCCCGTCCGGCAACGGGCCGGGCGGAGTATGGCGTGTTCCGCGAGCTTTTGTTTACGGTCGCCGAGTGCGCGCGGGGCCGATCGATACGGCAACAAAGAGAGCCGACCGACGACGGCGGCGGCGGCGGCGGCGGTGCAGCGGCGGTCCGTGTTCTCGCCCGCGGCCTCGCTAACCCGTCGACGGTTGGCGCGCGCGAAAGTCGGATTTTCCGCGCGCACGCCTGAACCGCGGTTACACGCGCCCGCGCGAACGCGTGCGCGCACACGCCGTAAACAGTTGCGTGCGCCACCGGTGTGTGCGCGCGCGTGCGCGTGCGCGTCCGTCCGCGGGTGGCGGCGGCCGAGAGATGGGTGAGACGTGCACGCGCGCAGGGGCCGCGTACCGCACGTGGGTACCGCGTTCCCCTCCGCGCGTACGCGCTAACGCCGGTCCGCTGCCCGCCCCTCCGTAACCCTCTTCGCATCGATTCGACTTTATAATGTCGTCGTCGTTCCCATAAACGCGCCAGAAAATAGTCCGCCGCCGAGCCTACTGACCTCGTTTTTCCCCGGACCGTTCCCAGCAGATACGCGCGTACCAAGCACATACGCGCACGCGCGCGCCACGGCCCCGCACGGTGGCCTGACCCATTTTGCCGTGCGGCACATCGCGCGCGCGGCCTCTGCGCGCTGCACTGGCCTCATTTCGACATGGCGGTTTTTTTTTTTCTCGATTTTTTCGCCACCCTCGACGTCGTTTTGTTACGCTCGTTTCGTTTCGTTACGCTGCGGCCGTCGTCGCCCGGTGTCTCGTTTTCCCCGTACACGTTTTGTTCCATACGGACCGACCATAGGGTTCTCGAATGAGAACTTATATTATACAGTAAAAGCGTTCTTGACCTAATAACCTGCAAACCCCGTGTCAGCCGAGAGAAGACCGTTCGTGTTGATACATAGATAAATAAACGTATTTGCCACTTGGATCACGTTGGACGGTTGAAAATCCAATGTCGTCCAATAATGATTCCTAGAAATCGGTCAATCGAAAAAGATGCGGAAATGCCAATTAACAAATCGTTTCTGTAGCCTGAAGACGACGGGGTCCCAAGCGTCCTACCTCGGTCCGGAAACGTGGTCCGAAGGAGGGTGTACCAGCTCGGTCTCCCGAATTTTCGTCAGAAAATGAAGTTATTCGTTTGTACACGATTCGTTTAGATATTATTACACAAAGCTAATAAAGTATAAATTTCATTGCACAGGCTGAAATTTTAAACTTGTTCTCTTTGAGGAGCGCAATTTTTTCCTTCGTTTTTCTATTCTGTGGCTGTGCGGAGCTCCTCATCCAGATTAGGTTAGGTTAGGTTAGGTTGAGCGTCGGACGGCCATCAGGAGCGCCTGTGCGTACCGCACAGTCTCCTACGACGCCGTGCAAGTCGTCGCTCGGACGCCCACGATCGACCTCCTGGCGGTCGAACGCGCTTCGGCGTACGACGCGAGGAGGGCGATACCGCCGGCAGCGGACGGACGGCCTTCGGGAACTCCGGTGACGTCGGGAAACCCGAGAGCCTTGACGACGGATGAGTGAGCACAGAAGGTGGCGAGATGAGACGCTCCCGCCAGTAGCTGCCGGGAGTGGATCGGGACGCTGATATCCCCCACCCTACTCGACCGGTGGGTGAGGAGATCGCACGGTGATATGACGTTCCATCCGGTCGGTCACCCATCCCAGTGTAATATTGTATTTATTTTTATTTGGAAATAAACGATGGCGACCCACAGCTCCAAGTACTGCTTAATTTTCAGGGCAGTGGAAGTATTGCCGATTCAAACACCAAAAGGTTAGGTTAG
The DNA here is from genome assembly GCA_019022885.1 of Schlechtendalia chinensis. Lineage (NCBI taxonomy): Eukaryota > Metazoa > Arthropoda > Insecta > Hemiptera > Aphididae > Schlechtendalia > Schlechtendalia chinensis. The sequence goes on along the minus strand of CM032349.1, from coordinate 2,655,972 downwards.
GTTAGGTTATTTTTTTGGGTATGTGTGCCCAATGTTGTATAGAATCACGAATATCGAGAACAAAAGGCGGACCCACCTAGAATGAACCCCCCGGACCCAGATAGTGCTCATTATCAGTAATCCTCTTATCTCCGGAACCACTTCGGATGCGGTCCCCTGAAGAGCATCGTGTTTTTGCCGCCCTCAACTCCCTTTCCATAATATATGTACATTGAGAGATAGAAGTCAACCACACCTTCTATTCCAAGCCATGGGCCACGGCCCGAAACTTGTGCCAACGGATGGAACACCAAATTCCATCCATCCGTTCAAGCAATGCAGCAAGTGAATTACGAAGCATTTCTCACACGTAAAGTAGTCGCGATTTCGTTTTTCGAAAACTTTGCGATGAACACGGTTTTTTCGCCGTGACTAGCGAGTTAGGTTAGGTTAGGTTTGGTTAGGTTTGGGTTAGGTGTGTTGATGGAGCTAAATGTTGTTCTCCCGACAGAAACCACGTTATTCGCAAGAAACGTTGGCACGCCGACGACTCGTAGTGCCGAGGGATGTAATTTAAAAAGCCCGTAGGAAAAACGGCCCGTATTATTATTTTGTATTGATCCTCGTCCAAATGTTTTGAGATTGTATTTTTGCCGGCACGCGCGTTCGTACCGATCGTCCTTTTGTTTGCAAAGGCCGGCGGCGAATACATTTTGTGACGTCACGCGCGACCGTTGTCGATCGTCAAACCGGGTTTCGAATATAACGACGAAAACAAGAAACTCGCAGTCGTCGTCGTCGTTGTTTTTTTTTTTGCTGACCATATACGTGTGTATGCCGTTCTTCCGGTTTTAGAATAAAAAAAAAAAATAAAAAAATTTAAAAATAAATACTCCGTATTACTATTTGCTGCTGCAGGATGCGCGTATAATGAATATTTTGTTCGTGACACGTATTTCGCGCGAGCGTCGTATTACGTGTTATGATCTTTTTTTGTTCTTCTCGTATTCGACGATTGTTTTTGGTTTTTTTAAAATATATATTTACGTTTCGAATTCTCTAAACGTGAAACGATGGTTTTTTTGTATTTTTAACAATTTTTCTAAACAATTAATTAACAACTAAAAACCAATCGAAACACAAAAAAACTCATACAAGACGTCGTGTCCGTTACTCTGTGGTGGGCGGGAGGATTGTCGCGTCGACTTATTCAAAAATAATATTTTTCGCGCGCACAAATATTATATGCAATTATATTATGCTGTTTTCGTATTGCGTATGCGTGTGCAGTATACGCGTACGTTTTGCGATGCCAAATTTCCGCGACACTTTCGCTCGTTGTACGAGACTTCTCGAGACACACTAACCTAGCCGCACACGCGTGTACAACATAATACAAACTGTATTATTCGCGCCAACCGACAGTACAAAATACGCGTCGTCGGGTGTGTTTGGGTGTGTGTTATATAGATACGGATGTAAGATTGTTCCGTTCAATCAATTGAGCTTCCAGTCGTATTTATAGATATATATATACGTGCGTCTATGACGACGATAAAAAAAAAAAAAAAAACTACGGTGGCATTGTGTCTCTCGGATACGGTCTACACGGATCGTTTTCTAGAAATGCCGACGAATATTCCATTCTATTATAGATGGTTGTTTAAACGGTATACGTCATACGGCGGGGGGGGGGGAAATGTAATCTTTTTAAACGAGCCTAGACATTTGTTAGCTCGGTACACAATATCATGTGTGCACGAAACGTCATTAAATAGTTATGTGCGATTGTACCACTTCGTTATTTTTGCGGAATTTTTATCATTATTCGTATATATTTTCCGATCGTTATAGCCGCGAACTATTCCTTTGTGTGCCGTCTTCATTCGGAGACAAACGAAAACGATATAACACCATGATAATAATCGTCGAACTTTTTTTTTTTTTGTTGTGTTGCAGTCGGATTGCCGTACAGTTTTTCAATGCACTTGGCCCGGATGCGTAATGATCACAACGACGGTGGCTTCCATCGAATTGCACGTTCGCCAGAATCACCTTGGGTAAGCGTGCAAATGCAATTATTATGTCGTTCCGTGTGTGCAACTGCAGCTATTATGATTATTTTATTATCGTTGCACTATTGTGCGTCACGTGTGTAAAATAATAACAACAATAATAACAACGAGAGATAGAAAGACAAATGGAAAATCGACCGGAGTTGTCGGAAAAAACAAGAACGAACCGAGGTTAAGTTCTCGGGCGAGGGGTAGGAGGAAGAGGAGATATATATATATGTATTATATGGCGCGCGCGTACGTTTTGCAGACCGAGACGTGAAAAATCGCCGCCGGACGATTCGACCAACGATTCGATCGACGATCACGAGGAGGAATTCTATTACACCGAAGTGGAACTCGGCGCGGCTTCTTCGCCGCCGACACTGTCGCACCGTGACATGGCCCGTCCGCCGCACGAAGGTAAGGGACGCGCGTCAACCGGCAATATAATTGTGTGTGTTGCGTACGGCCCCCGCGCCGAGATTCTAATCCGCAACGTGTCTTTTGTCTTTGGTTTCCGCGTAGATCCCGAATACCAGAAGACGTTGATCATACCCAGGCCGGGCGCGTGCCCGATGAACATCCCCAGCACGTCCAACAACACCGCCAGCTGGCCGTTCACGTCGCTAAACGGACAGGTGCGTGTATGGGGTTTTTTATGGTTATTCCGCGGACGTACGTGTATAAATATGAATACGTCGTTCGCACGGGATGTCTCGACCGTCACGACAAACGCCACGCGACAAATCGACGAGTACTATACACGTTTGAATCGATCACGAATTGCTGTGTCGTGTTGTCGGGTGAAAAAAAAACTCGCGCGTCTTTGGAAATAGTAGCGATGTTTTCGCTGACAAAAAAACAAATGAATATAAATCGAATAGTTTCTAATTGATTAGGTTAGGTTAGATTATGCGTGTTATTTTTAGACAAAACCCGAAAAAGATAATGTTCCAACGGTTTGTTTTGTTTTGGTTTTTTTGGTTTTCGTCCGTCTTAGAAACAGATCAAAATGATGTACCAGAACTTGGGCGGGGCGAGGTTCCCGAGCAGCCCGATGAGGAAGGTGCGCGGCGAGACGAAAAAGTGTCGCAAGGTGTACGGCATGGAACACCGCGAGAAATGGTGCACGCAGTGCAAATGGAAGAAGGCGTGCACCCGGTTCGTCGGCTCCCTGGAAACCGCCGCGCAATTGGCGTGAGGGGCCGGGGCGCGCGTCGCCGCCGACGAATAAAACAGTACAACACGCGCCGCCGCCGCCGCCGCCGGCCGGGGCCCGACAATCTACACCAATCCAACACGCTAACTGCCAAAATTACAACACTTTTTTTTCGTTTTTTTCTTTCATTTTTTCCCATTATTTTTTTTTTTTCTTTCCTTTTACCTTTTTTTATTATTATCATTGATTATCATTATTATTATCATTATCATTATTATTATCATTATTATTATTATTATTATTATTAGTATTTTTTTTTTTTTTTTTTATCAAAACGTTTTTAACTTTATTTTCTATTGTATCAACTTTTGTCGAGGTTTTTTCTCCCCATTTATGATGTTTTATGTCAAAAAAGAAATTTCGATTTATGTTCTAAGCGTAATATTAGTTGTTCGTATTCATATATGGTACACGTGTATATACCATAATTATAACTGATACGAGTTGTAAATCATGTACACACACACACACACACACACACACACACACACATTTATATATATATATATATATTAATATAATGTTATATACTTAAGACGTAATATTTTATAAAGAATATTATTTTTAATGCTTTAGTACTTGGAAAAAGTTCCTAGGACGTACTTTATTAATTTGATAATTGGTCGGTACTATATTTCTGTATTCGACTGTTGTAGAAACGATCGTTTTTGTTAACCTATCAAACGAAAATGCCATATTTATAAATTTAACAAAAAAAAAAAAAAGACAATGTACATTATTGGTAATAAGAATGAATAATAATAATAAAAAAAAAAATAACAAAATAATATCCTAAGTGAAAGCAATACATTTTTAATAATAAAATATAATAATGATAAATTCTATTTATAGTAATGTTTTAGACTTAATGTTTTTTAAATTCAAACACGCACACAAAATAATTTTTATAACCGTTTTCAAACGATACTTTTTTTTTTAAATATCAAGAACAAGCATTTTATTTTACTTACATTTTCGCTTTAACTGCATATTGTTTCCCAAATGTGTAATGCTATTATTACAGTTTACATTATTTTACTCGGTTGTATTACTTTGATTGATTTATTATTTAAACAACATGTTAAAACTTATATTATAAGTAGTTACCAATTGCTCTTTGAGTTTGTATTTACTATTATTATTTTATTGTATTATGATTTTTTTTTTTTTTTTAAAGAAATATATTAAACACATGTGACTATGTTTATAAAAAAATCCCATTTTTTTGAATGATAATTGTTATATTTTAATATTATACATTAAAATATATGTAATTCGATAGTTTAAATTTTAAACTTCTAAACTTTAAAAGCAAAAACAATAATAATTATGTCACATGTGTTTATATATAAATATATATATATATTCATTGTTATTATGTAAATGCTCTCTAAGACAATCTCCTGTCCTGATTTAACATATCTTCCAAGAAAAATTTTGATGAAAAGCAATTTTTAAAATTAGCTTCTTAAAAAAATTCAAAAGCTCAAATTATCCTGGAAATATAAATTTACAAAAATTTAAAAGTCTTAATGCGAATTAAGAATTTAATAATTCAGATGTGTTCAATAAAATGTTGATAGACTTATTTTATTTTTTTTTTAAGATATAATTTTTTTTTTTTTTGATCTCGATAACATTTTTTTTTTTTTAGGGGGAGCATAATTTGAATTCAAATCTTTTACAAAAGCCAAAGCTTAAAGAAAATTTAATTTTTGTGATCGATCTCATTATAAAGTATATGACGTTAATTTTTAGGTAGGGTGCTTAAATGATAAGTATTTTCGTGTTGAATATTATTTAGATTAGAGTCAACACGCGGTCGGTCGTGCGAAAGTGAAACGATATTCGAATATCAATCTCCGAAAAACAAAATATTAATAAACTTGATAAGCAATTTAACTGTGAGTGTCCTTGAATCGATCTGGATAAACTCTTAATAGTAACAATATATATACATATGTATGCATTGTATGTATTTATATTTTTTTGGATTAATGAATTATTTTTACTATATATTCTATTATAGAGATTTTATTGATAAAATACAAATGTGTACTTGGATGTATATATTTTATATATTATTATTATGTGTAAAAGTAGGTTTTTTTCTCGACGATTTTCATCATTAATAATGTTAAGTAATCCTAAATATTTTTATTCTTTATTTCTATTATTGTATTTACAAATGTTTTTCAACAAAAGTATGCATTACATGTTCTCAAAGAAAAAGAAAAATTAAAATACACAAGCTGGCTGTGTATTACTTGTTATTACTGTAAAATTATTGAGAGTAATTTTTTTTCTCCGCTTTATTATATAACTATTATATTTTTAATTGAACCGAGTTTTGGAAAAAAAATTAAAATAATAAACAAACTGTTTTTTAGCAATGGACCGTTTAACTTAAAAAAAAAATATATATATATATATATATATATATGTATAACCAGAAAAATATTATTTTTCTATACTAAAACTACATATTTCTTTAATAATTGATTCTTTTGTGAAAATAAAATATTTATAAACGCATAAATATATATATAAATATATATACTCTTGCCTAGATATTTTTTCTTTTTTTCTATAAAGTTATTTAATATTTTAATCAACCATGATTCTTAGAGTGTTTTTTTTAATAGTTTTAATAAACTTATTTTTTAATAATTTATTATATAGTTATATATTACTTATTTGGAGTGATTGAATTTGAAAACAAACGATATATTATATATTATGTAATTAATCATTATATATTAGAACGTTGTAAACTATAATGATTATTATAATTTTAGATTTGACAAAAAGAAAAAAAAGAAGAGATTGTAAAATGTTATAAAATCATAATGTTTATTATTTACGTTATACAATGAATATTATTATTAATATGAAAGAAACATGTATTTTCTCTTTTTTGAAACTATAATATTTGCTAAATGACTATTTTAAAAAATATATATGTAAATAAATATACAAACAAGTATAATAATATATTATAATAAACCGTTGTTCATTTATTGGAAGGATAAAAGCGAAAAAACCCCGCAAGAGAAATAGACGATTGTTGTTGTCCGCAAAGGATCATTTGCAATTTCACCCTGCGTCGATTTTCTCAAGGATATTTAAAATTTTCAATTAAACTACGCGTGTGTGTCCGTATCTCCCAGGCATTCTAACCTCCCCCTACCAATACGCCATTGAATAATATACGATTGGACGTTCTGGTGGCAAGTACGCGCGTGCCAAACGTTTTGACCAATTTCGTACCGCAGCCCCAGTCGATAACTCTTTCGAAACGTCTCATCAGTAGACGTTTTTCGATATTGCGGAACGAATAAAGGATAGGAATCTATGGCGAGCGCTAAGGTTAGGTTAGTAATATGACCAAAAGGGTACTCCGTAAACACTTGTAGTGTATATCATATTTTATTTTTGTTCGTTTACATATGTTTATAATATATATATTAAAAACAAAAAAAATCAATTATAAATTAATGCTAAACATACAAATAAATCGTTTCATTACTTATTGTGTAATAGACTTAAGGAATAGTATTTTGTTCGTTTTGTTACGTATAAGTTATGAGCAATAAAATATATTTTGTTCGTGGGCACATAAGTAGGGTAAAAAATAAATCAATAGTATACAATAATTAAATACAACAATGATTGATGATAATAGTATAAATTTAAAAAATTCCGTTTGTTAGTAATTTTTTGATAAATTCTTAAAACAATACGTTTGACAATAATAAAATAAAAAAAATTGCATAATAATTATTAATAAGTTTTGTTAAATATATTGAATAATAAAAAAATACAAATTGTATTTAATTTGAATAAACAGCAATCATGAAAAAATAGCAAATTTCACAATAAAATCATTTTTTTCTCAACGTTTCGAATTGTTTGATTCTAGCAGCCTTGGCTGAGCGCGGCGATTCCAGATAACGTCTTTTTGTGCTGCAACATTACAATCTTTATTAAACCATTATTTCTTTTTATTATATATATATACATAAAACAGAACGTTTTTTTACCCAGAACCGAAAATTCGATTGTTTTTAGTAATCGGAGTACGAGTAGGTTGTAATGGACGGGAAGGCGTACGTTTTGCAGGGGTGTTTTGTGTTCGTAGTGGCATTAAATTGTTTAAAAAGTTTGACCAATAGTCAGGCGACAGTTTCAACATTTCCTCCACGACCTACATAAATACATTTTTTAAATTTAATCAGTAAAATAATGATATATAGATAAAACGTTTATTTTATTAATATTGTTTTCTTTTTGCACTCACTTTATTACTCAATTCACAGTCAAAGTATAGATTTTCAGACACTTCGCTCGAGTAACCGACTATAGTCGGACCAAACACTCGGGCCAAATTGCTTACAGGCATTTTGCAATCAGGTGTAGCAGCGACTCTAAAACAAAATCATATATAAACAGCAGTTTATAAAAATAACCAAAATAGTAATTAAGAGAGAAACAAAAAATTATAATTCGTACTTTTGCAAATGCAACATTATGTATGCGAGTGTGTTACGGTTGGGCTGTGGCAATAGGGATATGGCTTGATACAATCTGTGTTCAGTTTCATCTTTTGAATTTCGGACGGCGTCAGTAAACGTTTTCCAATCGTAATGTGGAATTAATGGATCGTCAAGAGTTCTCAGGAAATCTTTTAAGCAACCACACACGACATGAATATCAACGTCGGATAAATTAGGAACTCCTTTGCGGAATTTCTCTTTCAACAATCTGACGTCCTTCTCTGAGCCAGGGATCCGATAAAGTCCTACAGTGTCGAATCCTCTCTGTTCGATTTCGTTCACACAATGGATGACTAACGCCGGTATCATCGGGCGACCATTAACCATTGGCGAATAGTCGGCTATTCGTCCCTATAATTTCAAGTATATTAGTATATATATAAAACAAAAATGTTTTTCAATATAGTCATTCAGAATTGATTATTATATTATATGTAGTAAAAAAAACTTACGCCGTTTTTGTTTGGTGTATTTCTTACGGGAATACACGGCAATGGAACTTTATCTTTGTGTTCTAAATGTGCGGTCGCTTTACAGTCTAAGCACTTTGCTACAACACGATTGAATTTAACCCTAAAAATATTAATACAAAACATAATATTTAAGAAACTAGGTTAGAAACATATATTTTTTTAAAACATAAACTGTAAATTACCTTTTGCCACACGGACCACATGTTTCCGGTATGATAACGGTTTTTTGAGTAAAATTATGAGCTCTGTTGTTCAATTTATTGAGCGCGGAACTTGAATGAATTGTGTTCGGTACATTTTGATTGTTTTCATTACCGTACGGATCGGAGTCAAACGAGTCCAAAGAGTCTGTATGAAATTGGATCATACATAAATGATTTCGGTTATAGCAAGTACAACAATGTAATTGAACGTTAAAATTTCAAACAATATCGTACCGGATATGGGCGGTGCGCTCGGCGTTGGGAAAGGGCACGATGGTTTGGTTTCAATAATGGATTTTGCACAGACGTTTCTACCAAACGGTTGCACCGTAACGGTAGTGGTCGCAACAATATGATTGGAAGAGTTGGTTGTGGCAATCTGTAAACCGAAGATACAAGTGGTTTAACGTGACGAATACATTTTGTAGGATATTATCTATCACCTCGATTTCCTTCCTCATTCCGTTGGTGTTTGGAAAATCCGATGTTCGTTTTCGTTTTACAGTACCAATTAGTTCTGGTTCCCAGTTGCTTTGAGCATCTTCGAAATTCTTGTCAGAGTCTAGACTGTCTTCTACTCTTGAGTAACTTATGTCCGATAACACCGATTCTGAAATAAACAATTTCAATATTATATGAACGACAATTTAATTTTTTTTCTGTCATACCTGTTGTATCTTGACGCGGTACGTCCAACCTTTCTGCCTCGCAATGGAATTCCGAAGAACCAGACTGATTACTATTTGTATTGGCATTGTTAAACAACCTATAGAAGTTTTCGAGTTTCCGAGCCTAATTATTAAAGTTTCAATAAATAATTAGTTCCTACATCAATTTGCATATATATATATATATTTCGTTTTAACATGTTACCAAATCGTCTCGTTCAATTTCGGCATGCCTTTTTTCTTTATTCGCTTCATCCAACAGCCGGTTGGAACTTTTCAAGTTGTGCATAAGTCGTTCGCATTCAACGCGCATCTCCTGTAGCTTCTTTTTCATTATATCCTTGTCGGTTCCGTGATCTTTAAATTGCATACTAAGCACACCCATGGCCATGATTTTTGCTTTATAATCTATAACATATTATTGAAAAAAAAAATTGTATTACAATTATTTTTGCACACATCTAAACACAAAACATATTTTACACGTACCTCTTTCCACAGTAGTGTCCAACAATGCCAGCACGTGTCTGAAATGTTCATCATATTTTACTACTATTGACAATTGTTCCATATTGTTTTCGAAGTAGTCGATTATGAATCTAAACGAAAAAAACACACACACACACACATATATGTATTTACTTGGCATAAACTTGAAAAACAAACTTATATATTATAAACGTTACATGAAATATACAACTGTTTACGAAAATTATCTTTATTATTATTTTTTTTTTTTAAACTAGGTATTTTCGTTATTGAAGTTTTGGGAGGGAAACTAAAACGAGCATACTGTAAACTGGATATGATTATTGAGTCATGGCAAAATATACACAACACACACAAACAATATAGTTAATTAAAGGACGAGTAAAAATAGTTTTAATCGCATAGATGATCTATTTTTATTTGAAAATAAATTATAAACACAAAACGATATTCTTAAATTATATTGTAAGGTGAAAACGCACTACCAAATCGTGTCAAGAGTTGGTATCGCGGTACTTCATAATTGTATTAAGTTTTCTAAAAAAAAAAAAAAAATGGTTAGCTATATTTAAGTTCATTGAATTTATATATATTTATATGTATAGTCAAATGGGAAAATGTCGTTTATTGTTTTAAAGAAACCGTTTTGGTTCGATATATTCATGTGACTACTACAAAATATCAAATAAACACAACGTTACATAGTTTGAAATTACGCGGTCCACTTGTTTCAAACGATCACTACACGACACAAATCATACAGTTTTATTTTTAATTCGCATTGGAATTTTTATCGATTCGGACTAATAATACAAATATTTCAACTCAAAATGATATCAAAAGCAAAAAAAAAAAAATACCTAACAATAATGCATATACATTAATGGGTCAAATACAACACGCGTCTGTCAATGTAACAACACCGACTGCAGTTAAGATTATGTGGAACGTATTTCGCGGCTTTGTTACCTACTTAGTGATGGGCAGAAATAATAAACGTATATCGTAACACGTTCGGCGTTAAATGGAACAGATTTTTTTTTTTTGCCGTACAATAATTGTGACGGTTTAATTTAATTTTCGAAGTTTCGGCCGGGAAATAAACTAAACCGTATTAATTCGCAATTCCTCGTACACGCGAAATTGTAGGTTTTTAGAGTTCACAAACTCTTCGGAAAATATCTTCCAAAGGCGTGAAAAATAACAAATATTCTATTTATATGTACGGGACTTTATTTTGCGAAGAAAACCGCAGTTTAAAACTGACGTTGTACGTAAAACTAAAATAATGTAACATTTAAATACGTACTTCGTTCAACGTTGTCTTACACATCATTCATTCATTAGTTGAGAATTCATGTAATTTATACACATTATCGACACTTTACTAAGAGGATATCTTATACGATTTATTTCATTATATAATATCGTTGTTTTTTTTTCAATCGTTTTCAAATGAAATCGACATTTCGATATTTATAAATCACGATACTCATCCCGCGACTTTACTCACGACAGACAGGCGTTTACGGAATATGTTCGTTTCGATAATGTTAAGCCGCGAATATAATATCTAATATCGAACGGAGAAAAATAATTTACTAGCTTAGGAGATATAGAGAGAGAGAGCACAATAAACTGAAAATTCTTGCGGAGATAAAAATTATTTACCATTTCTCTATTAAAAATGAACCGATTGTATAATTTACACACCGACTAGGTATTATTTTATTACCGAGTGTATATTCACGCACATTCTTGAAAACGTTTAGATGTTTAGACGATTAGATTTTATTTGAATAAAAAAAAAAAATTCGAGTAATGAAAGCGTTGTACGGTTAAGGAAATCGTCAGTCCGTGCGAGTGAGTTTGTGTATCACAAATATGCAATTAATAGTCGGATGGTATTTTTTTTTTTTGTGAGGACCTTGTCGTATCCTACGGTTTACATACAGAAGGTCGAATAATTTCAAAGACGTTTATTGAACAGTAGATCAACAGTTAAAATAAACGTACGAAATGAAAAAAAATTTCATGGTTTTTAATAATTTCCTTGCAGCACTACGACGCCACAAGGGCTTTTTATTATCGCTTTTGAAATTAACTCGGTTCACGTACAACACACACGAAGCGTGTAACGCGCAAAAGAATAATTCAAATGACATGCTATATTTTGCCAAGCTGCTACCTCGTCACAACGGGACATCGCGCTGTTTGGCGTTCAGTACAAGGTACAGAGTAGCACTGGAACGATGATCGATATAATATAGTTTGTTTTTCAACGTGTATACCGTACGGAGAGCAGCCCTCGGAACTGGACAACTTTTAAAGGCACACACGCCGGGACAATCATTCACCAAACGGTAGCCTGTTTTCTTTTTTTTTAATAAAGTATATTTAAAAAATATATATATATATGACACGTATTCGGTAGAGTTAGTTTTGTTTCGTTCGCGTTGTATCTGCTGGTTAATCATAAATAAAAGTGAAGTGATACATTATATTAATATTTTATTATACGTAGTGAAACGTAAAAAAATAAAAAAAAAAAATACGAACTTAATAGAAGTTATAAATATGTTCGACGAATGTTCCTGTAAAATTCAAGTAAGTATATATTTGTTTACAAGTATAGGAGCGACCCATAATTTAATATTTTTCGTGTACAATATACAATTAATAACTGTATAAAAAAATATATATACATTTATGGTGAATGGCAACAATATGTTTTCGTTATATATTTTAAATAGATAGTTTTTTTTTTGCGAGTGCATAAATGGCGAATTGCGCATGCGTGATTTTATTTTCAGTCTGTGGAGGTTTTAGATTCGAATCGATTCGGTTTTTATTGTTCGGCAACGCTACGTAGATATAGATCCTCTTATATTATACAGATCGTTATTCAGTGACTACACAGTGACCCAATACAACTTATACTTGCGCGTTTAACCGATTATATTCAATAGGATATACATTATATATTAAGACCGTCTGTATCAAAAAAAATGTAAGTACTTAACAATAATTTATAATTATTATTAAAAAGAATAAAATTTTTTCTATATAAAATATTCGAAGTTCTATTCAAACAATAAAATGTATGATTTTAATTTGTTTAAGTATAACGATGAATTAAAAAAAAAAACAAATAAATTGTTTAGTTCTGCCTAATTACACGATCAGTTGTTTATTTAGAGACTAAAGTATATATTATTTACTTTTCAAATATTTGTATTTATTTTAATTTTTTACCATTCAAATACCATAACGTTGTGTATTACGCGTTTAGAACAAAGGAAAACAAAGAACTTATTATTAAACATTAATAATTTGAAATTGTCGAACGTTTATAACCAATTAAATTAACTAAAAATAGCAATATATAGTTTTTTTACCTGTATCAATCAACAAATCAAATTATTTTAAATCGATTTCAATGCAATTTAGTTAAGGTATATATATATAAACATTTCAATTTTATCTATAACACGAGAATTATTATAAATAATCCAGAAAATGTAACAAAAACGATTTTATACATGTCCATCACATAAACGTTCAAGGATATATTATTATGTTTTTATGTATTACATACAATAAAATAAAAATGGAAAAAACTTATGTTAAAATATTTTTTTATACATATATCAGATACGTTTTTGCGTGTTTAATAATCATGAATCGTCACAGGTAAAAAAATTATTATGAATTTACCTAGATATGGTATTTTTGTTTGATAATACATTTGTTATAAATATTATAACCTTTTATAAGCGTCAAAAAAGAATAATTTACAATTTTATTCTGTACTAATTGCAATGTAACAAATTCACCTATTACAATGTATTATTATTCGCATATGCTATTCATGTACTTTAGTTTTGACATTTTTTCTATACACGCTCAGTCACACTTTAACGATTTATCTTGTTATAATATTATTGCAGTTAGGCGTAATAAATATGGCGACAAAAAAAAAAAACACGTAATTACTATAAAGCGGTATAATACATTAAAAGTGATTGAGATAAGTAAACCTAAAAAAAAATTTAGGCACGTTTAAAACGGGACGAGATATAAAATTGGAATAATATCTGATATTGTTGGAATACTTTTATTTCGGGCACGTAGTATTTGACTGCAAATCATTCCAAAACAATGACAAATATATATATATATATAAAATAACAGAAAAATCACATCAGGTGTACCACGCCGTAACTAATAGGTTAATAGCAACAGTAGAATGACCCTTCTGAATCTCTCTATATACATCACATGACAAAAAAATCACTGTTTTTTTTTTCGGGGCCTTGAACTTGACGTTTTCCAAATAATTAATTTCAAGCAGGTTAAAATCGGTCTAAAAATTCGAAAAACCCCTAGGTAAACACTATTAATGTATAACATCATAGAAGAGGAATGCTAAAACAACGGTGTTTTTTACTCGTTGAATATTATAGTCATACGTTTAGTATTTAGCTAACACGTTTATCTAGATATATATATTTTTTTATACAATAAACAATGAATATTAAATGTATAGTCTTATCAAACTACCAGCTAGATTACGTAGTGGATTCTATATTATACATATATTACTGTATAACAACAAAGTTATATTTGTTCTATATATTTGTATAATAGAACAAAAGCTAAAATCGACCGCAACTTTAAACTAATTCGGAATAATTAATAATAATATCTTTAAAAAAAATACTTGATTTAAAAGTTTTAATCTTAAGGCTTATAAATATATTATTGTAAACACAATTATTTAATTTTAGTTATTTCAACTTCAAATATTTTAATCCAATGTTGCTCATACGATATTCTTCATGTTCTAATAATATATTTATTAAAAACTTTACTGGTAAATATTTTTGTACAAGTATTTTGAATTTGACAAACTTTCAACTACAAGTTATAACGAGAATTTATCCAAAACAGTGATCTACATTTAGTTCAAATGTCAACGTACGAATAATTGTCATTTTTAAGTGTTTTAACTTTAAATCAGTTATATTGGAACACCTTTTGCATTTCATGAAATACACATTTACACAATAAGTATGTTATTGTGCGGTGGGAGAATTATTGGTCAAACTGTAATATAATCACAAACGAAAACGGAAGAAAACAATACAACCACCATTGCTATCACAATCGTTATTACTCAAGTTTTGAATAAACTGAAACGTTAATTTTGAGCCTCTTACTCTGTAATCTGTGCAAACCATACAAAGAACTAATTTGTTGACAATATAATAACAATTTTGAGATTAAGATGTTGAAAACTTTACAATCCCAGTTTTTGAAAACTGCAATTTGGACGAATAAACGTAATTTATGGCAATGGATTGACGACACATTCAACCGGCAAGTGTTTATTTAAAGTACAAATTAAATGACATGAATACAACAGCTATTTACATGAGCGTTGGGTTTTACTGTAAGTTTGTGTTAATGCTATTTTTAAAAATGGTGAAGTATGGACGACGATCGTATCAAAGAAGTTGGTCCTAACATGGCATGTGCTGAATGGCTTATGAAAAACGGTGCTCATGTTAGATGGAAAGGTTGTGAAGAATTTGTAAGCCATTATAATCACTTACCTAATATGGAACACGGATCTCATAAACAGTTTGAAATCGAAGAAGTGTTAGCTGGAAAAGAAGCTTCTATATCCCATATAGGATTTCGTTACTTCAGTAAGTACACAAACAATATAACAATAGCAAAGTTATTTTATGATTCAATAGATTAAAATGTTAAATTTACAGAAGACTGTAAGAGTATTTCTAATGTGGCATTTATCGGATGTCATACAATCAACAATGAAGCATTGAGTAAACTAAAAATCATGAAAGATCACTTATCAAGTTTGAAAATTAATGGTTGTGTTAACGTTTCTGATCATGGAGTACTAGCATTGGGAGATCTTCAGTAAGAAAAAAGTACACAATTTACTTGATCAAATTGACATCTATTGATAAACTTGAATTTACAGAGCACTGAAATATTTAGATTTGAAAAATCTACAATTTGTTAAAGAACCTGAAACAATTAATCGTCTTAAAGCTATGTTGCCAGAATGCAACATACAACATAGTGAATGAAGAACTACTAAGCTAATAAAAAGAAACTTACTTTGTTATTTCGACAGTTCAAAACAGATTACTCAAACTTTGTATATAAAGTTGATTAATATAACTCCTAATCATAGATTTAGTAAAAACTAATAAGTATAAAAATGATATAAAACATAAAATGATATATGTATTTTGTTTATACAAATTGTTCAATAAAAATTAAATTATACTACATTTCAGTAATTTAAATATTTTATTTTAACATATATCCTATACAATTATATCATTAACAAGGTTTTACTGAAGTAGCAGTACTATTTCAAATTTAGATTGCTTCTATGTATATATAGATAATTATAACAGATATTTGATTTTATAGGATCATCATGAGACATAAGTTATTAAACTCAAAATGGGAACTTACAATGATTATTTCAAGTATTTTCTTAACGTTGAATACTGGGGTATTTGGAGGTGAGATAAATTTATAATGACAATATTGTGCATGCAATTAATTTTTTTTTTTTTGATAATTATTTAATTTAAATAACATCATTTGGTATTTTAGTTTAGTAATTGCATAACTGTATGTTAAAATAATTATTGTTTATTGTTATAAACATAAGCCATTAAAACCCATTTAATTGTTTTCTAAGTTAGCTATTGGTTATATCTAAGCAATTACTTAGACTACATATTATTAAATATAATAAAATATTCATGCAAAAATTATTGTTATTTCAGTGCCATTAAGTATGTCATATTCAAATCAAGAAAATATTGAAAACGAACATTTTACACAGGAAAAAGAACGCAATGATAAAAAATTAGACAATTCTAACTGTATAGTTAATGGTTCAAAATATGGAGATGGTGAAAATGTGATTGGAGCGGGACCATGCGAGGAATGCATTTGTCATCCACCAAATGTCGTGTGTTCAATGATGAAATGCCCAATAAATAGTGGTTGTATTACGATTCAATTACCAAATAAATGTTGTCCAACGTATAAATGTGGTAATCATTTTTTTGATTAATTACATTTTATTTAATTATCAAGATATTTAAAATTTGAATGTATACAATATGAATAACAATAATGTTAAATAAATATTAATGTTTTAAAAATTTTCAATAGACTGTGAACATAAAGGTAAACTATAATAATGGAGAAAAAATTATTAAATATGACAATTCTTCATGTAGAGTTTGTTTTTGCAATGGTGGAGAAATTGTATGTACTAATATTGTATGTTATACTCGAAATGACTGTCAAGGATATTATTTGCCAGGAGAATGTTGTCCAAAATTTGATAATTGTTCATCAATTAGTAATCCTATAGGTATATTATATATTGGACATAATATATACTATGATGTTGTATTAAAATATATTTTATTTAATTGTTTTACTATAGAACATACATTAAAAGGATCGATTGATTCAAAAAAATCAAGGTGTAAGTAACATTTATCACTGGTCTCTCAGTACAGAACAGAGTTATAAAGAAGATAGTGTTTGGAAAAGAGATACATCAAAAAGTTTGAAACAAGAATCGTCTACAGTTCCGATTATTATGACAATGCCATCAACATTTTTGAACCCTAAAAAAGTATCTAGACAAATGAATATGTCATCATCAAATAACAGTTTTGCAGAATTGGATGCTTCAACTATAAGTTCAATACTAGAAAAAAATATTACTTATAATAATTCTACCAATGAAATTAATATACCTGATAATTTAGTAACCGACACAACAATTGATGATTTCAATATTACTGAAGATTCGAAAACTTTATTTTTAGGTTTTGAAATTGATAACCTAACAACAAATGAAGATACCACAGATTCTAGTTCAATAATAAATAATGAAACATCATTAATAACACCTGAATTTGAAGAATTATTCGATACTACAACAGATATTGATAATTCAGTAGTAATTATACATCATAATGGTACAGAAACTATTGTAGGTATAACAGATGTACCATATACTGAAGAAATGATTAATTCATCGACTGAAACGACAACTAGTACTGAGGTTGAAATTTTTAATCCGAGTGATTTAATATCAGATACTAAACAATCAAGGATTGAGATTTCAATTGTTACATCAGAATTAGATGAAACAACAGAACTGGATTATGAAGATTTGAGAGAAGCAACTACGCCAAGAGCACTTGATAAACCAACAATCGCCATACCTCATAAATTAGTTATAAACAGTTTACCAATAACAATTGAAGATGAAATAAATACAGAAATTAAATTTACAGATTTAGAAGATACAACAGACATGTTTGGACCAAACTTTGGCCATCAATCCTACGAGACACAAACCCATCGAATTTCAATTAAATCTGATACACCTGATTCACGATTAAAAGAAGTAAATTATGCCACAACATTTTTACCAATCATATCCACAAGTTCAGAAAATAAAAGAAAAATGACTACTGAATCATCGCAAAATGTGTTATTTGATCAATCCTTAACCAATTCGAATATCAAAAGCATTAAGAATAATACTTCATTAAATATAGAATATAATTCTGAAAATATTTCTGTTGAAACAACTGAGATGTACAATGACACAAATTTTCTAGAAATTGAGATAAAAATATTACTACATGTATAAATAATAGTTGTTTTGATAATTCAAAATTAAATGATGAATTATTGGACTCTCAAATAGAAACAACTTCAACTACTCCTTTTATTATTGAAACAAAATTATTACCCAATCAAGCCTTCTCTCCATTTGTTAATAAAAAATTGTTATATCCTAAAGAATACCCTGATGAATTTGATACAATTCAAAATGGACCAGCACTAACCATAACAAAGAGAACATATACAAGTATTCTGGATATAGTTTATACAACAACGACAATGATTACATTGCCAACATTAGATTTAATTTACAAAGCTGATAAAGAAATTGAAAAATATTTATCCGAAATTCAATCAACGACTATTAAACCAAAAAATAATAATTTAAGTCCACTTAGAAATATATCATCTTTGAACTCTACTTGAAGTTGAAACCAGTTATATTTATCATATAATGTAAAAATGTTATTTTCCTCATTAATAACGTTAGAAAAAAGTGCACTTAAACAATTATAAGTATTTGATATATATATATATATATTTTCGAAATAAGTAAATTAATAGTAAATAGGTATAATATACATACATTTAAATATTGATAGGTGTAATAAAAATATAAACAACCCAACACAACTGCATAATACTTTAATAACTTTTCATTATGTACCACATAAATATCTATTCTTTAAATATATTTTACACTAAACATTTGAAATAAAATGTATTTTAATGTAGGCAGTTATACTGAGATTATAAATTAAATTCAGCAAATTTTAGCATATTGTGCTTACATAATATTTGCATTTGAATATTGTTTAAATGCTAATGATTCATAATTTGTATATAAAATTGATTTAAAAAAGTTTTAATGATTATCTATAATCAAGAAAATATTATTTATTATGTATAATATTTATTATAATTTAGGTAATAAACATTTCCAATAAAATAGGTAACCAATATTTTGTATAGATACAAGATTTTTATTAATAACACAATTTTTTAAATGATTAGAATAAAGCTGTCTTGATAGCAAGAGGAAGAATATCACAATAAAATAAAACATTACGGCTTGGAATGTTATTAATTATAACGTTTTATTGTATTTATTTAAATTAAAAATATATAAAAGAAAATGAGTACCTAGGTACTTGAAGTCATGTTGAAATATAGATATATTTTATTTTTGTTTTGAATTATTTTATGATAAAAATGAAGTAAAATAAATTGTACCTATACTTATTTTATGTTACCATGATATTGTATAATAATATAATGTATTGTACCTACCTATGTTTATTTATTTAATTTTAATATATTATAACCTAACGAGAACAATTTGTGGAATCCAGACAATAAAAGTAAGTAATAAATTCAAGATTACTACAATAAAAACTGTTTGATTTTATTGTATTCCTTATTTTATTTTAGTCCATTTAAGTTGGAAAATTCTAAAAACGTGTACGGAGCGTACAGGTGTTTCAATAAATAAATATAATCTCTATTTTACAAAATTGTCAAAAAAAAGTTATTACTAAACACAACCAAAGGGTATTGAACACACGTATAATACATTTGTACGTACACACTTACGGGTCGTGTAAATATAAATTACACACTAGTCACTAGTGTTATCGGCATCCAATCAATTAACCCAGTTAATATTCGATGGGAATTTTAAGTGCTCATTCGCCTCCCTCTGCACACAACAATGGTAGCGGGTAAATAATTTTGAAACACCGGTTTAATGATTATTAATTTTATTAACAACAACATTCGAAACGTGTTAACGGTCGTGCACGATTTACACATTATCAAGCAGCACTCGATATTGAACAAAATCATAGGCAAGTGTACGACCCACCGTTGACATACGTTTACCGCAGTACGCACCGACAAGACATTCAATACAAAACGGGTATTAGTTAGATTGTGCATGACTTACTTACTCGACGTCAACAACAATATCGCTATTTATCGATATCCGGTCGTTTGGAATTATGACTAACGGGTAAAAATAATTGAAAACCTATGGATTCGTTGTCGACGATAAAACAACGGGCAATCGGTTTAAGTCGGAAAATCGATACCAACAGAAACGGTGAAGACAATAATGACGATTGATAATTACAGTCGCTTCTAATAATACACCGAGACGCGAAATCCGCGACGAACGATGTACGGGCCGGCCGCCAACAGCGAACGACGGACAACAAACCGGAGGGACATCCGAGATAAACGATTTCGCGAGTTTTGAAAAATAACCGTCCGCGACCGGTGTGACCAACCTCGGAGGATTCGGGGACACGACGTCGCGAGATAACCGACGACGCCGTTGCCGGTATAGGGTCGGTTCTCCCCGCTTTTGATAAGAAAAAAAAAAATTGATAACCGATTTTTGCGGATGTAGATAATTAAGACGCCACGTTCCGGATGTTCGGTTAATGGTTCCAATCACAAGCATTATTTATTTTCAAATTCGAATTTTGCGTGGCGATTTATTTGCCGTGCGGAGGGGTCTTCTTCTGAATATTTTCAATAGCATCTAAAATAATAACAGCGATGTACGTACGTGAAGTTAACACCACCGCACTCATAGCACACATAATTCACACGTCTCTAACATATTCAAGATCCGTTAGACGTTGAGTAGAAAGTTGTTAGAGTTCGTTATTAGCTAAGTAATAGGTGTGTGTGTGGTGCCGACTTCGTAGGAGCGCCATACAAAATCTTAAAGTTTCTGAAAACGATCTTCATGAGTTAATAAATACTTGTTAGTCTGCACATTTAATGCAGAGTTGTACGTTAATCAGCACTAAATTTCTATTTGTATAATTTTATAATTTTGTGTGGCGGTATGTAACCTCAAAAAAAAAAAAAAAATTGAAATTATTCGTGACGACGGTACGTTCCTGTTCGTCACCCCGTTCCGTTCCCGGGACGCGAACCGTTCCTGGATTTGTCGTTCCCGTTCTTCCGGCGCTCGTCTCCCCGGCCGTTCGATCGTTCTACGTCTCCGACCTCCCCCACATTTCCATGTTCCGACGTTTCTTCCGACGAGATTCCCGGGCGCTTTGACCCGCGGAGTTCAATATGTCACCCACGATTTGCGTCTAGTTCGTTCTCGCTTTTTCTTTCTCCGTCATTGACGTGTCTGTTACTGTTTCCGTGTTCTGTCCAGTGGTAACAGAATGTTACGGTCACGCGGTTTCAATTGCTTTACGTTTTATTTATTTATCAGTTTTAATACATTCCATTTAGAAGGTACCCGTTTTATTATTGTTCATTCCGTACGTTTAAAATATGAATTAGAAAACGAAAGTTGGCCAAGAAATAGTATCACGCGACCTAACGGATCAGTATTGTCATCGAAAACGGTCAGTATCTATATACGGCCCGCCGTGAGCATGGTTGCGATTTTGTAGGCGCTTTGGGATGCTCGGCGCCTTCAGATTTCATATTTATAGTACATTTTTTTATTATTTCGTTCGCTTGCGTAATAGCGCGATATAAATAAAAATGAAAATGTTTTGATAGTACTTAAGTTACATGTCGAGTTCATTATATATATATATATGTTTACTGTTTACATATCATCAATATTATGTAATATACCGAATGAAATTAATAGATATGTTGTGCAATAATCGACTTCAGACCAACTACTGTTTGACCGTGTTCATAATTCAAAATGTGATATTATTTTTGAACGGCCAAAGGAAAAAAAATGGTTCCGTGATTACCTTTTATTGACAAACCTTACCAAAAAGTTTTAAGATCTCTAAAGTCTAACACATCTCGTATTGACGGAATGTATAGTTTCGGTTTCGGAGGTTTTTTAAAAATATTTTCATCTCGCGTCACAAAACTTTTGTAACGCTCTCTCTACATTAAAACGAAAACCATCTGTTATATGCTTGTGTTGGGTGTAATGTTTTTTTTTTTTAAAACATATTTTTAATATCGCTTTTAGTTACGCGATATTATAGTAAATTACACGTTACGCAATCGAGTATGCTCGCATAGTTATTCGCGTAAACACACACGCAATATTACATAAAGAAAACTATA
This sequence comes from Schlechtendalia chinensis, assembly GCA_019022885.1. Lineage (NCBI taxonomy): Eukaryota > Metazoa > Arthropoda > Insecta > Hemiptera > Aphididae > Schlechtendalia > Schlechtendalia chinensis. Next base: position 2,633,542 of record CM032349.1, on the reverse strand, counting down.
AAACAACATAATGCACCGTACCTACAAGGTTAGGTATTTGTTATATTGATAAATAAATAAATTAAATATAAAGCGTGGCGTTTTCCGAACGCGTGTTTGTTTTGCGTCCATTGTTATTTTTCCCGTCGGTTCTCGCGCCCTAACCTCGTATCTGGAACCCATCGAAATCGTCGTTTCACATCGCGAATCCCCCACGACACAACGCAGTGGCGCATCCAAGGGGGTGGACTCCGGGTCCGGACCCCCCCCCCCCTTGACCTGTGTAATAGTTTTAAATTTATTGATGAAAATCCAAATTCTGATACAACGTTCATATTTTTCTGTCAAAATTTCATAATGTAGTTTTTTAGACCCCCCCCTTGAAAAAATCCTGAGTGCGATACTGACACAACGTAACGAACGGACGAACGCGCTCGCATCAATTGGAGACTGGCGTGTGCGTCGGGACCTAACCTGCCGCCGCCGTCGTACGCGTGTTTACTCGGCGCGTCCGCGTGACCACGTCCCGTCCGAGCGATTCCGTGTTTTTGCCGCTGTTCACGGTATTTTGCAAGGCGGGCGCGCGTACGGTTTCGGAAACCGAATACGAATGCCGAACGAAATCGGATAGTCGCGTCGCAATTGTGCTCGACGACGACGAGAGGTCCGACAAATAATTATCACGGAGAAAGCGGATTCGGTTTTGCCGCGCTCTCCCCCACCCCCACCCGTAGACGTGCCAAACGATTCGTTTTGCTCCTGTTATAAAACGTACCGCGTTCCCCGAGAGCGTTGCGATTCGCGGGTCAACAACACATCGACGACGACGAACTTTTCGAACGGGTAAGCACCGGCACACGCATACGTTTTATTATTATTATTTTTTAATTTTTTTTAAACGTTTTTAAATCGGAACGTTAAATGCCGATGGCCCGGAAACTTGTTAAACGCATAAGATAAAAAATTTTTTTAAAAAAAAATCACTTGTATTCTCTTTTTGCTTAACGTCCGACCGACGATCGTCTTTTTGTCCAAACCGGTAATAATAAACACACTCGTACAACAACTTTTATGTATATTTTTTCATTATTTAATCGTTGGGTTTTTTTTTTTGTATATTTATGTCGGCACTTAAGTAAAATAATAATAATAAATAAATTTCAACAGATAATCTAGTCGGGTGGCACCGCTCTCAGGTCAGTGTCAGAGTCGCAGTCAGGGAACCTTCCAACGAATATTTTAATTTATCATTAATCATTTACATAATAATCTCTGTACATATATATTTGAAGTGATTGTAATCATTACGTCTTTGTTCCTCATATACTCGTGTTATTAATATTTTACAGGGCGAAATGTTCGTCATTTCATTCTAAACTAAATTCGTTTCGCGACAGCATAAAACGACGAATATAAAAAGTTAATTTTTATAGTTAACGCTCAATACGTCATAACAAACACGATAACAAATAAACAACAATAATTAACAGCGTGAATCGTAACGGTCATGTCGTACACACTCGGAATGTTTAAACGCGTTCACTACGAAACCATACGCATACTTTACATTATTGTCACAACGCGTCGTCCTAAAATACTTACGTTTAATATTTATGAGCTGGCTGAATTATGAATCACATTAATCTTTGGTAAAATTTTAAATCCTCTTTCCCGAGCATCTTCTCGGATAATAATCCCACGCTGTTCTTATATAATATGGTTATTAGGTAGTTTTTCTGTATAAATTACCCATCCCAACGTCCTGTACATAATGCGTTTTATGAAACCAACCGGAGATTTAATCGTACCCATAGTATTATGTAACATAAAATATACGTACATATAAACCAGAGTATTAATTGAAACGTCCGAAACACAAAATCAAGTATTTGTTATAGGCGAGGATGGGCGCGTTAACTAATTAAAAGTTAAAATTAGATTACTTGACATGTTAAATTATTTTTGTAGATCAACTTTCGACCTAACAAACGAGTGTTTTATTTAAATTTAGTTGAATTTCGTTTGAAGAGCAATGGAAATTTTCTGAATGTGATTTGCAAGTTTTAGGCGTTTCGTATAGAAATAGAAATATCTATAATAAAAACGTAATGTCGAATAACAACGGCGCGTTTACAGACGTGTCGGCTCGCGGTATACGACGGGTGGTCTCTCGTTTTCTCGCGTCCGGAGGTTTTAAAACGTTCGTTTTTCCGTTTCCGTTCCAGACAATTTCGGTTGCACGCACGTCGGCACACCTAACCATGAAATCGTACACGAGCGTCGCGGTTTTGGGCGCGTGCGTGATGGCGGCCGCGTGCCTGGCCATGCCGCAGGGTTCCAAAGACGGGGCGATATTCACGAACGAAGCCATCAGACAGGCGCAGAACACGCACCTGATACCGCATAACGCCCAGATCCAGAAGGTGCAGGAGGGCGTGGAGCTGGTCGCGTACGAGTCGATACCGGGCTCGCAGCCCATCAACCTGTTCGAGATTCTTGGCGACCACGTGCCCCCGGAGGTGGTCAGCAACCTGCAGACCCAAGTCGACCAGGTCGGCAAACAGTGAACGGAGAATTCCAACAGTTATACACACACACGCACGCGCGCGCACACAACATGTTTGCGTGCATTCAAGAAGTTCAACTGGAACCGTTTGACGATAAGTCTGAAGTTCTGATACGCATATGTATTTCGGTCTCTAATGCTCGCGACACGCGTCGTGTTACACAATATATGTGTATATTATTTTTTATCGATTATTATTATTATTATTATAAACATTGTACGCAGAGAAAGTATGTTCATCGAAATTGCTTTCACCCGATGTTTTTTTTTTTTTTTTTGACAAATAGGTGCTCGCTTATGTACTCGCTTTCTATACGCGAACGTACCGCATAACAATCATTTATCGTTCGCACACAGACGCCTTTAAAACACGATTCGATGTATTAACGCTAAACATGTCTATGCGTACATACGTTATCAAAATATCGAATATAAAACAATTTTCGAGACGAAGATTAAAAAGTATTTATTCGCCGCTATAAAAACCACCACGGGATTTCGACAGTGAACGCGCGAAGGAAAATAACAGTCCGGTTCGTGATCGACGCGTACCATATTAACGTACACGTGGTTGTTCTCGGAGAGAGAGTGGTAACGATAACGTGGTGCCACGAAACGAAAACCGGATAGTTTAAACGGTTTCGGACGGGAAACGTGTCCCGCGACAAATCACGAATTTTCGCTGTCCCGGGGCCCGTCGAGTGTTATCATTATTGTATACGTACGATACGATGTCTCCTGCACATAAATATTATCGTGCCGAACCACGTTGCTGTCTGTTACGCACGCGATAATAAGACTCGCGTCGGGTTCGCTCGTAAACACACGACGCGACTTTCTCTTATGTTTTCGTTGATTTTCAAATCGCCTTTCTCGTCCGGACAGGACACGACAACGAACTCTCAGAGCTAGGTTATAGGGTCCTCTCGCTCTCTCGGACCGCAAACGATACGCGAACCGTACGAACAACACCGTGCACAGAAAACGGTAACAACCGTTCGGTAATGGAATATTTTTTCCATACGGATAATAACGCGTTTTAAACGGTATTTAATGTTCGTGAACGTTTTGGACGTGTTGGCTTCACTATCGTGCGGTGTTTTCTTTTCGTGTACGTTTTTTCTTGTTCCGCGTGTTCACGGTAACCGCGAATGGCTTTCGAGACGAATTTCTCTATAGTCTTCTCGACCGTGATCAAAAACGTTACGAAAATCGTATAGAATAATAGAAAAAAACCTGGACAAAACGGTCGACATAGTCGCTTCGGACACGGGCGATCTTTGTACCATTCCAAACGTTATTACGAAATCTTAGCCGTGCAATATTAAAGAAATCTCGTCCAACTACGAATAACAATAATAAATAAAGTTTCGCTCGGAATCGTTTTTCTCGAGCAATGACTGATCGTCATTAAATCGATCTCAATTGACTAGAGACATAAAAATATATGAAAAGCAGCTTTTATTTTATGAATCACTTATACAACATGTACATCGGTTTTTTTCCGGTCAGTATTCGAAATGGTTTCAAATGAATGAAAACGATTTAAGCACCGTTACATAGTAATCGTACTTCAAACGAATATTATTTAAAGTGCGTTCATTTCCGAGGTCTCCGCGCGAGTACCGGTTCCACATATTACTAGGAGCACTGTCTAGGCAATTTTCAAACCGCCGAGACGCGTACGATCAAGTTAAGTTATCTGTACAACGGATATACGGCTCGACGTGCTCTTCCCGTAGTATCTTTTCTGTTTAAAACCGACTCGGGTACTGTCGGTTGTTGGGATTATTAATGTTTTCGGATTAATTTCGTATTTCTACAAGTGTTGAATATATAAATAGTGTACAAGCGAATATACGCAATTTATTAATTTAAACTTTATTATTGAAAATAATTAAAAAACGTATTTTTAACATCTTAAAGTTACGAACATTTTTATTGCGAATTTTCCAACGAAAATTATAAGTCTATTTCTCAAAGATATTTATATAGGCTGTTTTTCAACTCTGAAACGTAGATGTATATACATATATATATTTATTTACGTTTTATATTATTATTTTGGTCGAGATTTTCATCTTATTTAATTTTTTATTTCACGATAACGTCATTTTATTTCAATGTAATTGCCGCAAACAAATTTCAAATGCATGTCCGTCTATTGTCTATAACAACGGTCTCCAAACTGTGCTCCGTAATCGTTTCTCAAGGACTTCGTTCGTTTCACCATAAAAGTATAGTAACTTAACAATTGTTCGTTATTTAAAACAACGAACACAAATATTTGAAATATGATCATTCACCCATACGTTTGTACAAACGATATTAAAATCCCGATAAGAAAATATAATTATCTAATTTCAAAATTTTACATAACACACATTCAGATTGCAGGCATTACCCAGCCCGCCGTATATTAGGTATATAAATATAATATACATTGTCGTCGGATCTACGTTTGGACACAGAAGACGATATGCGCCTTTACACAAACTTAGTCACAAAAAGCAGGCGCATCGTTCACATTAAGACACACACTTCAAGACGTGTAACGTTGTATACTATTTTTCAACAATCCTAATTAGTTTTATTCTCATTTTGTCGATTTGAACAATAAATAATATTCCCTCCGGTTCTCTAAATACCGTTGTTTCCTTTATCAACGAATATCTTATTATCGTTGCTCCCGTACACGTACACAGTGCACAGGCGGATAAAACTTAACGTTAAACATTTCCTGGTGCTCCACGGGAACTGGTCTATAACGTCGTTTTCGTTGACGAAAATTTCTGGTTTACAAAAAACAAAAACGTTTATTATGTAAGGTTGAAATCGTTATTTGTCGGAGCACGGGACCGTCGGCGGCGAAGGTGACGACTGTAATACATCGACGAGCTCGTCGATTTAATTGCACCCCGACGTAATATTCTAGACTCCGAGAGACGAGTTTACCATCAACACAATGATACGTTTCAACGTCGTTTAACGGTACACGTGCTAAATACGCACGATTCGAGTTTCAGGACTGCGTACGCTCACCTACCAGTTATTTTATATTTCGTCGGGACTGTGAACCGGTAGTAAATACGTCGCGTACTTGCGGTTCGTTAGGTATTCAGATATCCGAACGTACAAGAATAATGGGCGGTGTTTAATGGATCAGAACGCATAGCGTTACGAACCGTTTAATGTACAGTGTTAATCAATAATCTTTATTTTTATGTAAATTAATTCTATAAATTAATTCCATACCGTGCAGTACATACGGCGTACTCGAAATTAACATATGATATGTAAAATAAGATATACGTTTAATTTATCAAGTTTGTCGTTCGTAACTGGTTTATTCGGTAAAAACTCAAGACCGCGACACGAGAATAATTTATCGTCATTATTGTGATTCCGGTCGGAACAATATAAATGAATGTAATAATGTTTTATTATTAAACCTCCTCCCCCCCCCCCGCCGCTTTGCCGATAAACTCGCAACGATACATCACGAGAGTACGTTATTCATACGTATCGAGCGAAAATTCGTTTCAACGTCTGTTCGGCCCGATTTTCGATGATCGATTCCGAATGGACACCACGAAAAACGATTTGTAAAATTTAAAAAAATCGTGTTCCGTAACCTATCTTTTTCCCCGTCTGTTTTTTGTTTTCGTTCCTCGCCACGCGGAGTCAACGGTCTCGTACGGCCGACACTTTACACACGGTTGTGGACTGAAGTCTGCGTATGGTGGACCGTCGATGGAGACGAACATTAAATCTGACGCGATTTGTCAATCGTCAAACGAATCCCCTCGTCGACGGTCGGAAGTTATAGTTGGACCGCCACGTCCGGCGTTTCAATGCGACTAGAAGAGCCTTAAACTCGAGTCAAACTTTCGAGTCCGGATAAACCGAATCCGCGCGCAGTGTTCAGACTTCATCTCCTCCGCTGGCGTTGTCGGTTCTGTTTCGGACACCGCTTCGATCGCCCACAGAACGAAAATGGATTTTTTCTCGATCCCGCCGACTGCGTATGCGCACGTATTATACCGGTTGGTCGTCAACGAAACGGCGTACCCTACACAAACCGGGATCCAAATCCGGATCGTTATTGATCGGGTTGAAACATCCGTTTCGTTACGTGAGTGGGAAAAAGTCTGTCGTCGTTTTTTCGCAACGGAACTTTCTCTGGCGACGGTGAGACTGACGCTGTTTTTTTCTTTTTTTGGTTTGAACGTCCGTACGTTTTTAATCGCTGCAACGGCCCCCGCCGCCCGTACACGCGGTTTTTCGTCCGACGCGTGTAACAAGAAAAAAACAAGAGAGCCGGTTTTAAAGTCGGACGCACAGAGAAAACGTCGAAAGGCACGGCCCCGACGATGGAACCTAAACGAACGCGTGACGGTTCGCACGACAACGGCGTGATCCAGTACAGGATACGAGAAGAGACGACGACGACGACTGCGGCGGTCGGGTTACGGGTTGAACAGCGCGAGTTGTGGCCAGTCTCGACGAAAAATCAATAACGATCTTGATCAAGAAAATCTCGATCGATTGTGATCGACACCGTGATGGTCGGGGGGGGGGGGTGGACGGTATTTATGAGGTGGAAAATTGTGCGAGATGATTTCAATCGTCGTCTGATTATGTCTTACGGTAAGACATATGTATTCTGTATGATGGTAACAACATTCGACCGAAAAATGCCACCGGTGTCGAGGTTTCGAGCTCTTGCAAAGGTCGTTTTCTACGCGCTGAACGTTATCTGAGAAACTCTACGTCCGAATCGTGATTGAACGGACTGGCCGCTATCAATGCGAAATCCGATGAAATAATACATCGTTTGGCGACGATTTTACATTTTATTATTCGCGCGACAAAAATAAATAAATAAATAACCGTACGCGACTATTTACGTTTAAATTTGTTGGTAATATAATTTTGGATCCCTCGCCGGCAAGGGATATTTCTGGTCGCGCTAATGCTGTGACGTCGACGACGAACCGTTACAACGAATTGATTGTCGGCCGGAAAAACGACAGAAAGGGTTCGTCGACAGACGGATGATCGTTGGGGGGAGGGGGGAGGCGGGCCGGACAGGACGTTCCGGGGAGAAAGGGCGGGGGGGGAGGGCGCGCGGTCACGACCGTGCGCGCGCGCGCGCGCCGGAAGACAGTCTGCGCTTGACCACGCGGTCGTACGGTTCGTTATCGGTTCGCGTACGATGGTTCGTCCGTGCAGGATGCTCGCGCTCCTGGTGCTGTTGGCGACGCACCGGCCGTCGTCGTGCGGCACGTCCGCCGAGACCGAAACGGAAACAGGAGGATACGCCGCCGCCGCCGCCGCCGCCAACCTCACCGGTAACGAGACGCACGTTTCCCGCCAATGGCGTGGTTAGGATTTCGTCTAGGGGTGGGGTGATATATATATTAAAAATATTTTATTGACCTAAAGATTTTATTGACCTATTGGCTATTGTAAATGGGAACATCAAAAAAACTAAAAAAAAAAATCAAGGGATGGGATCTATCCCCTCCCCACGGTAAATACGGGGTGGACGCTGATAAGAAATATCATGGGACCGCGGTCATGTTTTCGGAGGTGTGAATGTTATCACTTAAATAGAATAGAAACTATAAAATCAGTAGAATTGGGTGAACAAATAATAATGTATATAAATATGAATTACGAATATAAAAACTAAAATCGCATACGATGTAATTACAAAACCGTAGAAAACAGTTGCCATTACACATCGCATTACTTATCACTTGAATAGTAAATAAACAAATATGATAAATTTTCCTGCGAAAACATGGCCGACCGAATTGACATTATCGAAAGAAAACGCGCCCGCGTGTTTGCCACGCCGTTCTGTCACGAGATTCCCGTCGTCTCGCTCCCCGTCGCGAATCGTAACGAGCGAAACACGCCGGGCGCCATGCTTGTTTGCAATACTTCCGCGCGGGCCTTTCAAATCGATACACTCGCCGATCGCCGAAGTCGAGAACAAAACGGTACCCAACGGAAACGAATTCGGTCTTACGTTCTAAAAACGGCCGGGTTTTTCCGCGATTAGCTCGCGTTTAGGATTTCGAATCGCAAAAACGTTCGGTCTAGTTTCCAACCATTTGTGTTGGACGCGCCCGGACGGAAACGTCAAACACGACGACAAATGGTCTATGTCAATTCGAACGTTGCGTGTGATACACCGTTACGCGTAGATCTCGGTGTCGTGTAAAGTCATGTTTTGAACAGATTCGGCTAACGATTCACACGTTTGGCGTTTCGTCCGCGTCGAAACGACGGCAACGTAAATAAATAATGTATATATAACCTATGCACTCGCTGCGAACGAAGTCTTACGACATACATGATTGTGTAAAGAAGTCTCGCTTGATTTGTTGAATGTCCGGTAACGTCCGCGTTTGTTTTCGTTTCGCGTTTAAAAAATTCTCCGTTTGCCCGTCCGAGTCGTACCTGCTGTCCGGCGAAATGATCGAAATGAATCCGACGCGGTTTCCGTTATCGATCGCGCGATAAACGTCTTCGTTAAACGTGTTTTCCCAACAGTGGGGTTGCCTTTGCCCACTTTCGTTCTGAGTGTACGGCCAATAAACGAAATAAATGCCGAACTCGTCGTCTGGACCATCTGACGTCGCTTCATTTCTGCCCGCGGGTCTGGAAAACGCCGGGACAGCTGTAACGTAACGTGTTGTGTCCCACACGCTCGTTTTGAAAACGAGTTCCTCGCGAGTTTCTTCACGAAAAACTCGATATCCGCAATCGTGTAAGATGGACGTGAAGTTTCAGGGTCCGTTAGCGTGACCGTCCGCCCTCTCGTCTCCAAACCGAATCTCGAATTTCTGATGTTTCGACGGCAAAAAGCTTTGGTGGAATTCATTTTCGAAATGAGTGGAGGCGGTTAGGTTTTTTATCGGTTTTAGACACAGCTCTGTAAACACGAACGTCAACGAAATAAAACAATCGAACTGGAGTCGTGAACCGCGTGCGGACAGCCGGTCGGCGGGAAACGTGAACGTCCGCGAGATGGCGTTTTCAAGTCGTTCCGGCGGCGCGCGCGAATTCGAATGGTTTCGTGCGACTTGCAAGCGACAAGTTCATTTTTCCCGTTATTCGCGCGGGTTGGGTTAGTGTTGTACGTCGTCTGCGGGACGGCCCTGGTCCCGGACACACGGCCGCGCGCGTGGGATTCGCCGAGCGGTCGCGTCCGGTAACCGTTGCGGTCGAGCGGACGGGACAGCGGACGGAAATCCACCGGAAACGAGAAGAAAAAACAAACGCACACGCGTGTATGGATAAATACGCGCGCGCGCGCGCGAGAGAGAGAGAGAGGCAAAGAAAAAAAAAACACGGTTCACGGAAGAACGGGCCGGGTCGGGGGGAATGGGAAAAAAAAAAGAAACCACGACGACATTTTTCTCAAGAAAAGATCGTGCCGATCGTACCGCGCGCCGGTCATTATTGATCAAGCTAATGACCGACGCCGGGGCAGCTTTAAATAATTAACGCGATTCCGTTTCCAGTCTGTCTCGGCCGGCCGTCTGTGTGTGCAATCGCACCGCCGCAATTAAAAACCACGGCGCGCGCCGCTCGTCCCCGCAAAACAGCCGGACGAGTTCGTGTCGTACGGCCGTGAACCCGAAACGAAAACCCGATCGCATTTCGACGGACGTCTTAGGCGAACGCGCGGGATCGAACAGTGTGTGTCGTCCGTGGACAACGGGCGGCACGCGTCACGGTTACACAGGTCGGCTTCAAACCCCGTCAGAACAGAACAAACAACGGGAACGTCTGACGTGGCACGACGATAAGCCGGGGCGCGTAAAAGTTTCTCACGGTCCTACGGCGGCCGGACGACCGCGCGATCAGCGAATCGCCGGAAACGCGCCGGCCGCGGACTTTCGTGAACGAAACCCCTCGGAGGCGGTCGTCCGTCCGGCACGACGTTCACACGCGCGGCGCATGCGCTAAGAATACGGTCGTTTATTGTTTTCGGTTTTAAACGCGCCGTCGATACCGGCCGCTCTCGGAAGTCCGGAGTTGAACACATCACGTCCCCCGTCCCATAACTGTACTCTACCCGGACCGTCGTTACCCGTGGAACGGTTCTCGACGATCTACGAGACCGCGCGGTCAAGTTTCCCCGATGCAACGCACCTAACCTAACGGCGACGTACGTGAACGTTTTTCGATTTTCGTTTTCAGACGTTTCGCCCAGTGTGTCCAGAATTAGTCTCAAAGTTAACTTAAAAAAAAAAAAAAAACTGCGTTCTGACGGAGATTTTTGAAAACGGTGATAAACCGTCGTAGTAGTCGAAAAATATGGCGGAGCTTGTAATACACGTTGAGTTCTTAATGAATACAAACATTGTCCGTGTCCGAAACGGGTGGGTCGACGATTTTTGCTCTTCTTTTTTGTCGTTGCGATTTTCGCAAATTGTTTTTGATCACGCGTAAGCAGACGGTCGGGGAAATCAGAAAGTGCCGACTAGATACGATTTGCTGCCGGGACGTAGCGCACGTCGACGTCGTCCAAGCACTCGTTCTACACGAAAAAGCGTCCACGGACTTAAAAGAACCAAACACATCGTTGTAACGTTAAACACGTTGTGGACATATACACGTTATCGTATTTGTACAGTTAAAACTTTTAACTCGTTATTCGCCCAAATACGTAGCCGGGTACGTACTATGCCGTGTCCGTTTTTTTGTTTGTTTTCTGTGATATACAACAAATACATTATTAATTATTAAACGCCGCGTTGATATTTGTAATATTACGTTTTATTCGTTCGTATACACGTGTAGCACGTACGTAATATACATATTTATGTTGTACGAGTATTTCAAAATAATAGAAGGTTCGCATTGTTCCAGAACCGTTATGATTTCGTTAGAGATATTATAATTGAAATTCGTATATATATGTGTGTGTGTGTGTAACGTTCGAAACAATATACTATTATAATGTATACAACATCACAGCGATATAATGTGGCGCGTAGTTGAAACACTGCGTTTTCGAAAATCCATACGAATTTATTCGTTCGCCTATGTATATGTTTCGTACACGACAGATATCGTTTACGGATCATTTAAATACACGGTTTATAACGTCCGCCGTTTCGAAGTCCGCGTAGTTTTATGTTCATGAATCATGAGTCATTTACAAACGGAGGGCGTTTACGTACGCGAATGTCACGATAACAAATGTTTGCAAATCGACGCGTGTCTTTGTTTGCGGGGTACACAGACGCATCGTACGTTTTTACTCGAATAAATTCGACGCGGTTAACACAAAAAAACAAACAAAAAAAAACCCCGTTAAAGCGGTTTTTAACTGTTCGTATTATTATAATTACTATTCGAATTCACGTTGTTCGTATGTGAACGATTTTAAAACAGAACCGTGTATAATATCCGTTCCCAGGATACAGTTAGACTTCACGGGAATGACCGTTCTTTTCTGCCGCGGTTCCGCGACCTCCGGAACAATAACTACTCATATTTATTATATACGCACAGTAAACCCATTTTAACGGATAATTAATATTGAAACCACGTTCAGAAAAATAATATATTATTCTATTTGAAAAACTTATCCCTATAACCTATACATATATTCATTCAGCGTTGTGAAATAAAAGTATGCGAATACCGCTGTTGAAATAATTTTGTTCGCATCGAATATTATTATTATTATTTGTTTTTTTTTACAACATAGCTCGATAAATTGAATTCAGCCAAGCGGAAGAATTTTCCTTCTATATACTTACGCGACATACGTAGATTAAACTGATTTCGAAACAGTCGGGATATAAACCGAGTGAATCGTTTGGAAAATTTCATTGACATCAAATAAGATGACTCGGATGATTCACGTTTTGTTTTTCAGTATAAAACAATCGTATCGTTAAAATGGGCAATGGTTTTCAAACGATCCGGCGCGTACGCATATTTACTTGGACTGTAAACAGCGTTACCGAAAAGATGCATCGCAGTTCGGGTGTGTGACGATGGATTTTCAAACGCTACGGATACGTTTGGCGGCGACTGCGGCGCGGCGAAAAGAGGCAACGCGGCGCGCACGTTATAATACGCGAGTACCGTTATGTCGGTAGTATACTCGTCTCCGTTTTTCTTTGTTGCCCGGACGCGCGCACCCGAACGGCTCGACGATATGACGACCCGTACGGGGGGGACGTGACGGACGACGGTGTGTTCGTGCACTGCGTTTATCAACCGCGGGCGTACCAAACGCGTGTTTTGTTGCAGATTTTTTTTTTAGTTTTCATATTTAGTTTTTTTTCTTTCATTCGCCGTCCTCTGCCTGCGTACGGGTTTTCTTCCGGTTTTTCATCCGGCGGCCGCGGGGGAAACGGGAACACCGCCGCGGGGGTTTCTCGTCTCCGCGCGTGATAACCTCGTTTGTCCGACGTTTTAGGAATCACGCCGGCGGCCCGGTGCGACTACAAGGGACGCAGCTACGAGCCGGGGTCGTCGGTCAACACGGACCAACCGTGTCTGAGGTGCACGTGCGTCACCGGCGACCTGGTGTGCCAGCTGCGAGTGTGCCCGGAGATGCCGGACCCGCCGCCGCGGGGATGCGTGGTCGTGCACAAGACGAACAAATGTTGCGCGCACCTCCAATGCTATTACGGTAACCGTGCGCCGTGTCGCCGTGTCTGGTCGGCGTTTGACTCTTTCCGGCACGGTACTGTTGACCACCTAATTTTTCCACTTATCGAAATGGCGGTTAGCGGTGCTAACCACCTCTAAAATATTTTTTTCTTCTATCGCAATTAGTGGTTAGCGGTGCTAATATTTATTATTATTGAAGAATTGTTAGGTACAATTTTAATCCGCCGCCCTGTGCTGGAAAGAGTTAAGCACGCGCGTTTATTCGTTTGCAACCGCGACGAAAACAACGACGGAACGCATCCGCTGCACCGTGCACGGCGAAACGGTGTCCGGAAAGTGCATTTGAAACGCTAACGTACGATTCTTTCCCCGGACACACAATCGGTCGTGTCGTCGTCGGTGAAATGCGTTGTACCCGTAGGGCATTTACACTCACGTTGCCGTGATCGGCATACGACCGTATTTACTTCTAAACGAATCGTATTCAAATGATAATAATAATGATAACTTACAGACGATGTCCTCCGAAGGCTGGTTAATTTTCACGTTTGCCACTGACGGCCGATCAGGAATAACGTCGGCCATAAACGCTTGTGGCTGACGTTGAAGTCACGTCGCGCGCAAACGTTTTGTTAACTCGACCGAGTAACATAATACGACGGTTAGCTAATGACTTTGAAGCCATTTTTAACGATGAAATCTGATAACAGAAACGCTACCGAACACACGTTCCACGGGAAAATCGTAAATTTCGTTCGGACGGCAACCACGCGAGCATTCTGTTCGTCATCGCAGCAGAACGACGAGTTGGTCGAATTACGTACGACGGCGTTCCGATTTCGAAATGTTCGCGTCAGTGTACGACGTGCACATGTGATTTTCGAGTGTTGATACATACTTTTTTTAATATTGAACCGGCGAACGAAAAAAAAAACCCTCCTCCGTCCCCCCGAAGGAATTTCGATCGTACGCGTAAGTGTTTGGCCGGGTGATTTATGAATGGGACACGTACCGATGGGATTTTTCTTCTTCTTTTTATCTCGTCTCTCCTCTCTTCTGGCGTAATATATATGTATGTACGTGTAATAACGCGCGTACACACGACCCGAGCTCGGCTGTTGCGCACGTCGCCATCGCCGCGCAGGTCATTCATTCAAGACCAGTTTGCCGGCAAAAAAAAAAAAATGAAAAAAAAGTGACGCGCGTTTGCCAATATCGTTTCGCCGACCGTGTCGAAACGTGCACACCCATCCACCTCCGAGCGCCGCGATCGTTTTAAACACGCATAAATTCCAAGACGCCATTCATGAAATACAAGGATTATAACGACGGTCCGGCGACTATCATAAATTCGACGCCCGCGGCAACGTTCGCCGGACCGACCACCGATCGTAACGACAATACGCGTACAAACGTGCCCAACCCAAGACCCGGCAGACGCGCGTTACGTAATGAAGCGCCGATGGCCGTCGGGCCGTCCGGACACTGACTTTTTTTTTCCAACGCGTTCGGTTGTGTCGACCGCGTCGTCTCGGCACGATAAAAAAAAAAAAAAAACGGTCGTAATTTTTTTCCTGTTCCGATTCTAAATTCTAAAAAAATACACGACCGAACGGCGGCGGCGCTGCCCGAACCGCAGACACACGCCCGTCTGGATCCCGTTAGTCGTCGTGCCATTAATTTTTCGGGGGGGGGGGAAGCGAACAACTACGAGCGCAGTTTGGTCTATTAAAGTACGTCCGTAACCAAACCGACTTCGTACACACTGGAATACACAAGGGAGCGATTACCGCGGTTAGGCATTCCCCGTCGCGAGCCCGTTAATGTTGACACGCGTGTTGATGATCGTAGAACAATTCGGCGCCGTCCACTCGGAACGATTGCCGCCGACGCAAGCCGATCCATCCGGGTCCGGGCCAGCGAGGATGGAGAATTCCGCGGCGATCGTCACGCACGACGGTCCGCCCAAAGGTAACTCACGCAGAGGATTATTGTATTGCATGTATTCTGTCCCGACCCGACCCGCAAACCCGACCCCGATCGACAATCGATGACGCCGTGTTTGGGTGCGCCTTGTGTTGCACGCGTCGGCGATAGGATGCGTGACGAACGGTACGGTTTACGCGGAGGGCTCGGCGATGGACAGCTCCAGCCAGTGCGAGTACTGTTACTGCATCAAGGGCCGTCAACGGTGCGTGCGGCCCCGGTGCTCTCTGGCGGTCGACGGCTGCGCCGCCGTGTACAAACGGCACACCTGTTGCCCGGTCAGGTACAAATGTAAGTGACGCGCGCGTCCGGCCGAGGGAGTAATCTGGGCGGGCGGGCATCACCGGTCCCTGGGTCCGGCCGTTTGACCGAGGCGACCGTTTTCCGTGTCCGTTCGACAGGTTTTCGACGTTCCGAACCGTTTTGGCGCGCCGGGAAATAGTTTGGACGTGAGCGACAGTGCCAACGAGACAATCGCATCGAATAGTCGTCAGTATATATCATTGACGTGCGTTTAGGTGATACACACACTAACCCCCCCCCCCCCCCCCCCCCGATCGTTCAAACACTCAAAATCCGAAATCTCTTTCACAAACAATACTACATGTATACACACTATTATTGTTGATTTAGCACGTGTCTTTGGTTTTTGCTTATACATATATAGATCGTTGGTAAAACGCTCAGGTTAGAACTATAATAGGAAAACCAAAAGACAGATCGATCTATCGCGAAATGTTTCTGATGATAACAGTTATTAAACAAAAATTGTTAGCCCAGATTACTCTTTCTTTCTTACTATATATAACTGTATATATACACAACCGATGTACGAAAACGAGTAGAAATGTACATATTTTATGTATTATTTTAGGCGTAACGTAATAAATCAACAAAGACCGGGTATATTTAAGTCTTGGCGAGATAATAAATACATTTTTCAAATTTTTTTTTTTTTGAATTTGTGTAAGAACAATCATTTTTTACACGTACCGTTAATATTGTTATACGGTCCGGATTTGTTGAATGCAGTTGTTGTTGTGGAGATGGGGATACAAAAAGTCGCTAAATTGTTAATCGTTCGTGTTTGGCCATTTATTTCAGAGAATAAAATTTGAACATAAACTCGTTTTCGTAAATCGTTATTGCACAAACAAAAGTATATTTTATTATTTCTTGCTTATGTTTTTATTACATCAGATTTAGATATACTACTATACCATTATAATTCTTATAAATCATAGTTTTCATCTATTTACCTTTCGTGTTATAAAAAAAAAAAAATATTGTACGTAAAGCGTATTTTGAGATTTATTCGTTCTTTCTATTTTCCAAAAGAATATATAAACAATATTTTCAGGTCGCTTTATGTTCAAACATTTTTCAAACCTAATAATCCGAGTCCTAGTTTTTAGTGTAATGTGCTTTTTACGTTGTAAAATCGCTGTGTATAATGCCAGTCCGAGTGTTATTGTTTTTTCTCGTCAATTTAAGAACTATTTAATTTATTTTGCAGGTTCGCCGTTACATAATAACGCGTCGCTAACGAAAAACACTACGGACGCGCCGACCACCGAAACGTCCCTGTCTGCGCGGCTTAAAGGTATATCGTCGAAATGTATAACATGTATTTTCGTTTTTCGCAAATGATTCTTATACTTTCGCGCTAAATAAATTAAATATATTTAATTTCAATTATAAAAAAATCGAAAAAAAAAATAAAAATTAAAACGTTCATAAAAGTTGTGGAAAATCAACGGCTTTAAAAAACAAAGGAACGGACGTTCTGCGTATCACAGAGCTCACGGATACGCTATCTAGCTGTTCGTCCAAATATTATTCACGAAATCGTGTTCCAAATACGTTTCTTTAGTTTTTCAAATATCCCGATGTCACGACCGTACGCGCGTTTTCCCGGCAATGTGATAATGTGTGCCGCCGTGGTTGTTTTTGATATTTTTCATGTTTTAAATCTCGTCAATAAAAACTTTTCGCAGACGACCTAAGACTAATGCAATTGATTGCTCTTGGAGATAAATACGAACAGACTTCTTCAGTGGTGTAAATTAAGTCTGAACGCGTCTAAATGTTTGAACGCTCCATTTTGTTTCAGATTAAAATAAATTTCGAACATACAACTGAAGATTATTATCCGGCGATCTCGGCATTGCCTTCCAACTAATATTTATCCGATTATCGTGTTTTAAAATTGTCTAAATATGCTATACCGCCGTCTGGTTCATCAATTATTCGAATATGGAGTGTACGGCGCTCGTTTTTTTGAAAACATCGAAAGAATAAAAAAAAATATATCAAATAATGACAACCGCCGTGCCTAAAATGACATTCGAAACGATCTCGATCGTTTATCGTTTCCTTCGTTTCAATGTTGTCGGACGATAATCCAGCAGCGAACATCTAGCACAGTGAAGTACGGCCCGCCGAGGGCCCGTCATAATTACGTTTTGACGGTCGAGAAGTATTCTGGCCCTCCTCTAGAATTTCTTAAACTTCGTGGCCCCTCATTAAAAAAGTTTGCCCACCGCTGCAAACTAGCACGTACGTTACCGACAACGGTCGAAACGGCCCGTCTCCGGATCCGACTTTTGCCGTCGCCGACTACCGCGTCGACCTAACCTAACCTAACCTAACCGCGCGTGTCTCGTGTGCCGTGTGCACGCGTACGCGTGCACGTTACAGATTGCCGGATAAACGGCCGGCTGATCGCGCTGGGAGAGCCCGTGGTCGGCGTGGCGCGGTCGTCGTGCGAAACTTGTTTCTGCGTCAACGGCCAGGTGCGGTGCGACAAGGTGATATGCCCGGCGATCCGCGCGCGGATATCGCCCGACTGCGGACCGGTCTACTCCGAAGGGCACTGCTGCCCGACCAGCTACGACTGCACCGGCCGCCGCGACGGTACGCGTGCCCCGTTTTCACGCGGTCTTGGTTGGCTGGCGCGCGCGCAGGGTCACTGACTCACCGCCGCCGTCGACGAGGTCTGTTCGGAGAGCCGGTCGTCCGACCGGGACCGGGCGCACACGGACGGGTTTCGGACCGCCGGACGACCCGGACAAACGTTTATCGCTGCGGCCGACCACCGTTCGTTGTTGAATCCGGGACGTTCACGGACCCCGGGCGCACGGGAGGGGGGCAGGGTGGGCAACTGCCCCTCCTGCGGGCTAAAGTTTTCTTCCAAATATAGTTTTAAAAAAACATTATAATATAATTTTATATTTTTATATAATGAATAATAATATGTAAACATAGAGTGCGCGGTGCACGATGATTTTGTGTAGTCCAACTTTAAGCAAACCACAAACGATACCACAAACGATAGATAAGCGGCAACACTTTTCCGCCCCCTCTGTCAGCAAGGTCTGCGCACGTCGACGTCCCTGGGCCGGTTAGGTTAACGCGAACGGTGACGACGAAACGACGAAATATTATTATTACGGTCGACGGGTTTTGCATTGGGTGATGGGTGGGGCCCAACGCCGAGAATAAGTAGTTTTTGGTGAGAAACGCTTCAGAACGCACGTCAACGGGCAGGTGTCAAGCTGATGATTTTTACGAAATTCGTCGATTCCGCTCGATTTCAAAGCGCTGTAGAACCAAAAACCGGCATCTCGGTGAAAACCGTACGAACTCGTTTATGTTTTACGGACGTTTAAGATCGTACTCAATGAACAGCCAAGTGCGGAAGTTGCGCAACACGTGAACGAACACGAGTGTTGTGCGGCCCCTCGGATAGCGATAAACGTTTCCGGTTCGTTTGGAAACATACGGCGGCTTATCCGTGTTGTTTAAATCCGATTAGTTAGTTTGTCGGACTTTTCGGAACGGACCTCGTGTTTGACGACCGCTGTCCGTCCGCCGACAATAACGGATCACCGTTTTCCTTTGTTCTAGAAACTCGCGTCGGCACGACTCTGACGGCTCTGACCACGACGACTCTGACGACTCTGACGACGTCTCCGCCGACCGTGACCATCGCAGACGACGTCCTGCACGGTGGCCCGTCAACGCCGACGTCCGTCACGTCCTCGGTAAGTCGTAGTCGCCGTCGGTTCTTTCACGACCGTTGCGGACGACGTGTTAGGACCGTGTATACGTCCGGGGGGAGGGCAAACCCTTCCTTCGTCCGCCGGTCCTTCGACGCGCTCCTACGATTCGGGTCGTCGGTGGTTTTTCCCGTTCTCGACCGACCAGCGGACCGATTCACGATTCACGCGCGATTTCCTAACGCGTCGACACTGGTTTTCCGCGACCATGACGGTTTTTCGTCGCGGATAACGTTTTCGGAAAATCGGACGAAAACCCGCTTCGGGTCGCGCGAAAAACGAATATCGGCGTCTCGGGGACGGGCGCGCGTACGCAACACAAATGACGTCGCGGCGTGTCCGACAGATTCCGGCGGGGACCGCGGGCGAGGGCGCGCGGCCGACCGTTCCGGACGCCAAGGACAACGCGACGGCGGATCCGATGGAGTCGAGACACGCCAATCCCGCCGGCCTGACGCCGGACGACTCCGGCGCAGCGAACGTCACCGGGAAGTCGAACAGGTTCGAAATGGATTACGACGAACCGACGTTGCCGCCGTCGTTGCCGAACCTCAAGTAAATTCGCCGTTACGCTCGGCCGTTGGCGCGACACGGACAATCACGTCGTCGCGAGCCACAGCGGGATCCGACGACTCCGCGAGACGCGGATAACGACGACGATAACCCTTTAATAATAATGTTGTTTCCGAAGGATCATACCGTTCGTCGCGGCGGACGCGGTCGTCGACGAGCCCGCCGCGCCGTACGACAACGACTATCAGCCGGTGATGGAACGCGTGTACAACGTGTCGGACGTGGCGGAACGTCCTTCGCCGGCGGTCAACAGCTTTTCCCCGCCGATCGAGACCCAGGGTAACGTATGCGCGGTGCGAGAGGAGAACGTATGATTAACGTGATCCTTTTGCGACGGTCGCCCGCAGGCGGATTCGTGCCGAAAGATCCACCCGCGGACGGGACGGTTTACGACGAATTCCGCGGCACCACGGGACGCGTGCCGACCGTGCCGGCAGCCGGAGCAACGACAGCCGGAGCAGTGACAGCCGGAGCAGCACGCGAACCTGAGATCGGATCGGGTAACTTTTGTTGACTGTCCGTTATTCGTGTTCTCAAAAGAGGCGATCGGGAGAAAAAGGGAGTACACCTACAATAATAGGGTCAGGTCAGGAGGAAGGTCGTAAGGAAACCCAGGTAATTGGGAAACAGGGGGCGAGCAAGAGCTCGTCGTGAAAGGCCCACCACTAGCCGGCGTGGTTAACCCAGTCGGTACCACGGGAGCGGGGGGGCCCCATTGTACGCCGGACCGGCTGAAACGTGGTGGTTGTGGGACCGGCGCTAGATGGTAATAAGAACCCACCAAACCCGGTGGGAAGGGGCGATACCAACGAGACACTTGGTTGAGTCGCGGCGCCCCTTCGGAAGGGTATGGGCTGAAACCCGGTGCCGGTGGTCCATATGACGACCCGGGATCTGGACTTAACTGGCTGGATTCCGCCCCTACCACGTCCCTTGAATAGCTCCCCCGAGCTAAAATAAGGTATGTGGCCGGTAGGTTTAGGTCACAAAAACCGGGGTGCACACACGCGATGTCCGTTATTCGTGCCCGCGGGTACGCGCGACCGGTCGGATTACGTTGGACGGATCTGGACGGATGTGAAATGTCCTCGCGGAATGTTTTCGCTTCGTCTCGGTTTCCTTAGCGCGACGTGTTTTGGAGGGTACGCCGGAGACGTGTAGATCGGAAGTTTGGTGCGGGGACTTGTTGTCGCACGTCCGGGTGTGAACGTTGTGATCGACTAACAAATTGAGTGGTCGACCTGCCGGTAGTGCGGCCGTTCTCGACCACCAACAATTGTTTGAACGGCGTTGTCTCTGTTTGTTTTTCAACGCCGCGCCGCACAGTCTGGTGCGTGTCGTCGGACGGCCGGAAGCGCAAGCACGGCGAGCTGCTGACCGATCCGAGCGCTTGCGACATATGCGTTTGTTACGACGGGGAAATCGTCTGCCAAGAGAACTGTCCGGCGGTCCGGACGGGCTGCCAGCGGATCGGCGACCCGGACAACGTCACCTGTTGCGGCCGGATCGTTTGCGGTGAGTCGAGTCGCCGTATTCTCCTTGGGCCGTTCGGGAAACCCGTGACGCCCGAAGACCGTCCGGCCGCCTCCAGCCCGCGAGGTTTCCCGCTCGTATCGGTACCTACCGATCACGAAACGGGTTAGGTTATTTATGCGTTCAGCTGACGGTTAAGACAGCTTCATGTTGTACGTTACTGGTTTCTTCTGTGGAACGCGCGTGTCCGGAACGCGAATCCGTTCGTCGCGCGAAACGTAAACAAATAGCGATCCGCCCCGAGTAGTTTTTCAAAGGATTCCTAGAATAACACGAAAACCCGATTTATACGACAAAGACGGTTTTTTAATTTTTATCAGTAAAATTAAAATGTACAGTTACAAAAAAAACGGGACGGGACGTACACGAAACGCGCTTTCCGTTTGTCGAAGAGTGCGTTCGCAAACCGTCTCCTCGACACGGCGGCGATTACGATTCTCGCGTTTTTCAGACGAATCGGAAAACGACATCGGCACGGCCGCGACGAAACGCGGCGACGCGGTCGTCGAGCACATAATCGTGACAGCCGCGGCCGAGAAACGCGTGGTCGTTACGACTGCGCCGGCGGCCACCGAGCGGCGACCGACCGAGAACGGCCGACCGCGACGCCGGCCGTCCGTCCGACCACGCCGTCCGCGGGAATCGCCGCGGCCAGGCCGTCCGTGGACGACGACTACAGCAGTTTCGAGAGCATGTTCTCGTTTCTGTTCGACGGTGACGCCACGTCGGCGCGGACGCCGGCCGACGACACCACCCGCGTCCAACACCGGACGGACGACGACGAGACCGACGACAGGGACGCGACGCCGGGACACGACGAAACCGGGACGACGGCCGGTCCGAACGTCGTGACGCAGCCGCCTCGGCCACCGCAGACGCCGCAGACGCCGCAGACGCCGCAGACGCCGCAGACGCCGAAGCGGCAACAGGTCGACGTGCAGACGCGTTTCGACGTCGCGGCACCGCACACGGACGTCGGTGGCACGACGCCGGGAAACGCGACCGACGACTTCGGCCCCGCGCTGAAGATATCCGGCTGCAACATCTACGGACGCATGTACAGGGTGGGCAAAATAATCGCCGAGCTGTCCGACCCGTGTCTGGAGTGCATGTGCACGGACGTCGGCGTGCACTGCAGCCGGCTGAAGTGTTGAGACGTGTCGGCCCGGGGGCGAACAAATAATATGAATGATATTTTTTTTTCCGCTTTTTTGGCTTTTCTATTTTTGTGTATTCGCTACGGTATTCACGGTGTTTTTCGTCCCCTCCCCCCCAACCCCCCCAACCACACCCGCTAATGTCGCCCCGACGAGACTCTCCGAAACGCATTTTCCGTCCCGCCACGTTTCGCGTTTTCTCGTCTCGGCCGCCAATTCGCACGTCGCCAAATCGCGATTCGGAATCGTATGGGGATCGCGCGAAACGTAGTCTTTACGGACACGTAGTCTTTGGGACGGAACCGCGTTGACCCGCGTAATCCAAACGGTTATCGTTAAGTTTTGCGTTTTATATGATACGAAATGTTAGATGAGCATCATCATCATTATCATTATTATTATTATTATTATGATTCATCGTCGGATTCGTTTTTGATAAACACTCTCGACGGTTTCGGCAATACGTTTAAATAAAACGGATCGACGTGTAGCGCCCGTGTAAAACAATGTGATCTCTTGTCGATTAATCAAATCTATACACGAATAGAGTTTATTTATTATGTACGCGCCGTACGTGTCAGTTTTTTTTTTTTTTTTGATACATTCATATTATTTTTATAACGTAATACATAATTATATTTAAAAAATTGATGTGCGTGTGTTTTGATATGTTCACAAAAATCGAATTAAATTCAGCGCGTTAATTATGTTTCGTACGCTAGAGATGATGGACGCGTGTAGTTAAAAATAGTTTTTAGTTTCACGAAACACGATGTCAACATATTATTTATCCCGACGCGACGTAAACACGTATACTATTAATAGCCCGAAACTACTTTTTACGGCAAAATTCGAAATCCACATTGTAAAATTAGTTGTTCGCATCAGTCGTTCAGACACATCACACGTATAAAATATGATTGATATTCGTGCGAAAACTTGTTTGTACGCAAATATGCGTACGGGGGGTGCTATCGGGTTTAAAAAAAAAACGACTTATCCGCTTCGCCCGGAACCTGAACGGGCAATCATAGTCCGTATTAGAAAACGAAACGCGATCGTCTACACGACCGCGTCCAGGCGCGGATCCAAGGGGGGGGGGGTCAAGGGGCGATCGCCCCCCCCCCGTAGACTCTTGTTAAATTTTTTTATTAGTATCGTTTTATAATCCTAACTCTTATCTATGATACTGTAGAAAGAGAATTTAAAATGAAGTTGTAGGGATTTTTCGGTGTATCGCAAACGATTTCCAATAAAACGTTTTGGAAAATATTTTATTATTCGACGCGACAAAATGAGGATTAAAGTTGTTTTGATTAAGACGGCCCCCCCCCCCCCCGTAAATAAGTTCTGGATCCGCGCCTGACCGCGTCCGGTACGATTTCCAGACTCCGAGCGAAGTCGCCTCGCTTGTTAAGGTCGACGCGTGGACGTTGACGCGTCCGGCCGACCGGAGTTTCGTAACGTTATCAACGTTATCTAACCTAACCTTCCCGCGAAGAAAAAACAAACACGCGTGCGTAACGATGACGACGCGGCGCGCTCGACGTTCGCGCGGACGGGGACCTCCCGTGTAACCGCGCGCTCGACGCAAATGCGCACGTCGTTGGCCGTCGCGGTGGCCGTCGCGGTGGCCGTTCTCGACGTCCGCGCGGTGGCCGTCGGCAGCACGGAAACGTCGAGCGGACGACCGTCGGCGGAAAGGTAACGGACGCGCGCGCGCGCGCGCGTCTCGACAGTAGCGTTCACGCCGGTCGTGTCCCCGCAGACAGGGCAAATCGCAGAACCTTCGTTTCCGGACGAACGGAACGGCGGCGGCCGGGTCGGACGGGAACGCGTGGCCGGGACGTTTGGCGGACAGCGACGGTGGACGACGGACGAAACGCAGACGACACGGACGTTTGTAGGATACGCGCCGCGGACGTGTGCGTTTCCCGTACAGAACAATTGTCGTTATCTCGCGACGTGTTATCGTGTTATCTACGTACCGTCCTACGTGAACGGGGCGAAGTTCTTTTTTTTCGCCTCGCCCGCCGTAACGATTTTCAAACGATTCCTCGCGGAGTCGACGCGCCTGTAAGGAGGACGTGTTGGCCGGATGTACGTACGTACGATTTGTTTTGTGAAAATTTCGGTTCGTAAAAAAAATAAAATAAATAAACAAACGATCACTCTCGGTAATCTACGCCGCAGGCCCGGTTATTATTTACACGATACGGCGTCGCGCGTGCATGGTAATGGAAAAATAGCGATTTGTTTGTACAATAATAATAACAATGACAATAATATACGCGAACAAAAGAACGGCGGCAGACCTTATTGTCGATGCGAAATCACGTTGCGTGTGACCGTCGGCGCGCAATACGTTTGATGCGTTGACGTTGTGGAGACGACCGGGTTCGTTGAACCGAAACACTGCGCCCCGCGGAAAGACGGTCTCGGCCGGACTACCCCGACGACGGACCGGCCACGGGAGCCGTAAGTCCCGTTTTCCCCGTCTGAAGGCGAGCCCGTGTCCTGTCTCCACGACCGTTTCCGATCGAGGGCTCGAATCGGATTCGGGGTTTACCGAAGTACAGTAAAAAAACGCGATTAGAAACGACGGACTTCGGTTGAGTAACTGCTCGACTCTCCGACTGTCCGACACGGAAAACGAGTGCTCGGAAACGGAACCAGAAAGTGAAAGAGAACAACGACGACGGGCATCGCAGTATACTAAACATATGAACGCAGGTGCAGAACTACAATTTTGGGGGGGGATCATTTTTTCAAAAGTACAAAAAGATAATGCACAATATAAAAAAAAATTTTTTTTAAGTAATTTATTAACTAAAATTAGAAGCCTATTAATTATTGTAAATTTTTTTAATTAAATGACAAAGTTTAATGTTCTTTGTTTTGTTTTTGCGAATCTTTAAATAACGTCATTAATGTTGATGGCCGTATCTTTGTGAATATTGAGCAACGCAAAGACCGGTGACGCGCTCCTCTCCCGCGTTCGCACGAAGCCACGTCTCAAGGCGCCTGAGAGTAGAAAACGATCGCTACGTACGCGGGCACGTATGTTTGTTGCCTACGCGAAACTCCTTCTACGCCGCGCCGGACGACGATCGCGGGAATCGTATGTTAATAATAATCGACATACGCTATCACGTTAAAGACCGACGTTTTTAATTTCTAAACGTCTGGCGGTTATTGTTTTCCGTACATTATATATTAGCTGTACGGAAGCTCTGCACAACGTCTCGTTGGCCGACGTACAACGGACGCAAACCGCCAGACGAGCGTCATTTTCATCGCGATCGTTCGTTCGGTGTCGGGTACGTGCCGAATCATCGCGCGCGCATAACCCGTTCGACGGGCGTCGTAGGCGTTTCCGTTGCCCGTGAAGTGGAGAACACAGTGGGCTCCCGTCCCACCGTCGCGTTCCCTCATTGTCCGCGTAATTAATTAACCGTAGGCGTCCACACACGATGTCGTGTACGCCTCGCTGTTGTCGTTATCATCGAAGTCACGGTCTTCGGCGTGTACGAACGGCGACGGGTCTGTCTTCGTCGAGGTTACATCCGTACAATACACACACACACACACACACACCAAAAAAAAACAAACAAACATAACCACACGAAATTCGTTATTCATTATTTCATCACAATACAAATATAATTAACCGTCGAATCAACAAGTGCCGGCAGGGACTGTACGGACTGTTGTTCAATGTGTTCCGTTAAGACGGCGTCCACTTGTTGCTGCTGTCGCTTCGACCGTAGGCGTTTTCGTCCTCGTTTCGTTTATTCCACGGACGAATAAAGCGGACGCGAGTTTTCTAACCGGGATTTTCGAATATTCTCTAACCTTCCGATCGAAATATCGACGTTTCGTACCGTATATGTTTGCGCGGGTTCGATTTCGCCGATTTCGTCGACACCGGTCGTCCGGGCCGATCGGCGAAAAGGATGATGTGAATAACACGGACGTGTTCGTGCGCGACCACGTCGACCTGAACCCCGGTCCGAACCCGACGACGAAAACGGTATTTCAACTGTTTTTCACTTACGTGCATCCGATGTCGTCTGTCTGTTTAGATTGTAATTTCCTTCAAAACGGCGTTTCATTCAAAAGCGAGGTTGAACAAACGCAATTGTGTTCGAATAATAAACTAAAAATATATGCTCCGATTATTTTTTTTTAAATTTATATCGGCGCTCCTTTTATTATTTTTTGAAACGTGTTTTGAATTTGGACGTGAAAAAACAAAAACCTCACTACACCGTACGTACACGTATTTCGACGCGTACGTCTCGCCCAAGTCACAGTGTTGCACGCGTACAGTACACAATATTAAATTAACAACGATAGCTGTTACAATAGACCGCGTACACACACACACACGGCACCTTGATATTATTATTATTATACGTGCATAGACGCGATACGACGGTTTTGTTGTTTTCTATTCTTTTTCGTTTCGATTGCGTTTCCCACAGTTCACCAAGCACCGTCGAGTGATTCGTGTTTAAATTAAAATCCTTATTCAATACTTATTACGTACGACGTACGCGCTCCAAAACGTGCGTCCTCACCAAACCTAACCGCCGCCGCATTGTACACACGTCCCACAAAGGACGGCGTTCGTTCGGCGGCGGTTGTCCGACGTCGTTTCTTTGGATGTGCGCGCACGTACGAACGAGCGTCGGTCACACAGTGTTCGTCGGTCGCTGTAGAGGACCAGGTGTTTTTCAGGTACTACGCGTAACCGTTCGAAAAAACCGAGAAATCCTCGTGTATTGTATAAAAACATAAAAACGTTATTTATATGAATACGATATCGTCACATAACGTACACGACCAGACAACGTATACATAATCGCATCGTACACGCAGGAAAGATATATATATATATATAAAAGAAATGTTTTTACGGCGAGCAGCGGGGTCGGGGGGGTTAGGTTAGCGAGTCCGCGTCAAGTGAGAGACATTTTATGTCTTATGTGTGAAAATTTTTTTTTCGAATTCAAATTTAAATTTGTCTCAAAACCGAAACAATGGTCGCCACGGAAACAAACCATAAGGGAGATTTTGGGTTTTTTTTTTCTGTAACGCTTTTTCGTGACGGTTTTTTATTTTAACGTGCCAAAGTAAAGACATAAAACGTCAAAAATAAAAGAAGGTCGTAAAAAGGTTCACGTTTTCCCGGGCGATTCAGTTTTGACGCGTACTACACCGTACGCCGGACGAAACGTTCGAATTGGATAACGTCCGTGTTAACGCGATTGAAGACGATTATTTAAATCGTCCGCACGTCGTAACGTTCTCACGTGACGTGATATTTTTCTCGGCCATTGGGCATCTGTTCGGCCGGTCGTTTGTATCGAATTCGCATCGACGCGACCTCACACGCACGTGCACGGTGACGACGATGACGTACGACGTGATAACGTCTCTGCGCGTCACGACCTTACGTGATCGTGTTGACGACGCGACAAAATCGATAACGTACCCGTGTGATCGTACCGGCGCTACAAAACGTTTTGTTCGTCGAGCTTGTCGCCTTCGACATGCTCTCCGTGCCCGTCGTTTTTACGATGTCGTGGGTCGTCCGGGGCGCGGGTTTTCCGCCGTTTCACATCCCCTCCTCGAACCTTTCGAACTTCTTTCAAACATGACGTGAGCGCGACGTAACATATTTTCGCTCGGTCTCACGAGAAGAAGCTCCGTCACATGAACACTTTGCGTTTTTCCGACGAGACGCTGGCGCAAGGACTTGGAACGGGTCATCGCTACAGCTCGAGCTCAGGGCGGATGAAGCATCAGACAGGCACGGACATGTTGAAAACCTGCCTCGCCACACCCCGCGGTACGACACGTAATGAAATGTCGACGGGTATCGGCTACGAGTCCCCTACACGGAGTAAAGTCGGATTTTTCTGTTTCGTACAGTCGCTCACCGCGTTGACGATCCAAATGTTTTTTTTTTTGGGTTCGCGCCCCGCCTCGTTCGAAGACCGACGGATTTTTCCTGGACGCGAGGAGGAACAGTGAAGACCGTTCCGACGACGACAGAAAAATCGTGTCGAACCTGCGCAACGGGAATAACGGATTGATCGCGCGGCGGACGGGGGAAGACTTCAACGTTTTGCCACACGAACCTCGAGGAAATCGAAGAAACGTTTTGCTTCACGAATTACCGGTTCGGACGTGAAGCGTATAAATTACGACGGCAGGTTGTAAACGCGAGCACATAATGGATATACGAAAAAATTCGAAAACATCGGGCGAAGGCGTGAAACACACACGGACGGACACGATACACTGGAGTTTGTTTTCGGCCACGTGCATTGTGCGTGTGTACGCGTGCAATCATCGTCCGGAGACGTGCTGCAGGTGGTGCGAAAAATTCCCGCGCCGTAGTAAAAATCCTTTTCCCGTACCGGACTTCTTCGCGACACTCCGTTCTCATTGTCGTCGTCGTTATTATCATCACTATTGTTATTATTATTATTATTATTATTATTGTTGTTGTAACACGTCGTGCACGCACACGTATATACCGTTGAACAGCATTCCCGAACAACAATTTCGACGGGTTTTTGTGTGCGCGCGGACGACACCCGTTTATTTTGTCGACATTATGACGAAACGCGTCGGTTCATTATTACGCGTCTACATTATTAATATTATTATCATTATCATTATTATTATTATTATTATTATTATTATGGTGCGGTATAGACGACGTCGTATTGTATACGTACGTACACGGTCGGTGGTTAGTCGTCGATCGATTCGTCACGCAGCATTTCGTGTAACTATTTATATACACATAAAGCGTTCAACAATAAATAAACTGCGCTCCCGATAATATTCGCGATTCATTCCCACTCCCCCCCCCCCGCCTTACCGCCGTTTCGTTGTTTTCGGTTTATTTGCATATAACACGTAACCCCGCGACGATTTACGTTCAACAGTATACCGTTAACACAGTTATGTACGAGGTGTGTAAATAACGTGACGAGACTGATTTTTTAAATGAATTAAAACGACTATTTCACATTGTCTCTGACGACTATTTCACATGGTCGGTCACTGACGTTTGAATATTCCGTAGTGTCGTCCTTTGAGAGAAAAAGTCACGAGGACTCACGTCGGGCGAACAACAGATTGAGAACAAGAGCGTATTTATGGGAGGGGGGACGACGACAGGGGCGATCTCCTCTTCCTCTTCCATAGACATAAAATGTTATTAAGTCGTTGCTAAATTACAAAAATATTGATTAGTATAAAAAAAAAAAAAAATTGCTGGTAAAAGTAAAAGTTATCGTGAAGTCAGCACTGTATAGATTTACTACTTCCCTTGAAATAACACTATCTCCATACGCTTGCTGAAATTGCTGAAAAGTCTCCGTCGCACTGCGTCCAAGTCCGAAGCAAAAACGGATAGCACACGGTTGCTTCGAAATCGCGGTCACTCATTTTCAGAACGCGAAAACCGGTTTACGAAAACAATCGCCACGGACCAATACGTGACTAGTAAGGAGTTCAAACTCGAACTAAAAGCTCCATTAGATGTTAACCTACAAACGTTTCCAAACGGAAAGTGACTAGTGTTGCCAGATCGCACGTTACGCTATCAGTCTCGTTATCCATTAGCTGCCGTGTCGGTGTGGCGGATTTAAGAGTTCGAACGTCAGCGGACAGACTCACGCCGAGGACCCCGCCGAGGTTTTTACTGGAACGTAATCTATACGCAATGTTGTTGTTGTGAACAAGAGCGCACTGGAATTCGAGCAGAAGCGACGAACAACGTAACTGCCAACAATAATCGGAATCGTCTTCCGGCGTTCGTATAGGACTTACGATTGCGTTCGCCGGAACGCGTTTAACGACGGAAACGACATTATTATCACGTGCTAACGGTGCCGGAGTCATGATTCCCGGACTAGTCGCGACGCGAGCGGTTTTTTTCGACGAATGCATTTAAAATCAAACATTACGAGGGGAAAAATTGTGCCGTTCGCCGCAACGCGGACAATAAAATTCAAAAGTCCGAGACCAAAAAAAAAAAAGAAAAAAATGGCCGGCCGAACGACCACAGTTACCGTGCGCGTTTGCCGAGAACGGTCTCGCGAGGGACGCTGTTCACAATGATGACGGAGTCGGTCACCCTGCGGCGGTCCGAAAATAATAACCATTATGATGCGTTCCAATATACGATATATATACGGGCGTGTGTATGTGCGCATAATATCGCAGCGGTCGCGTCACGAGAAATTCCAAAATCCACAATAGATCCGGCAACGGGCCAGGAGGTCTCGGGTCCGCCGAACGGGGCGCGCCGCGAGAGCAAATAATCGCGGCGAGCTGTCCCCTGCCCGCCGTCCTTGTGTTTCGCGTCTTTTGTGCGCGCGGCGAGTCTCGTCGTACGCGTTTCATATTCGCACAATAAGATAATATAATTTATCGTCATTGTCGTTGCGTATTTTACACAATTCGCGTGACTTCCTTTTCGATTATTCCGCTGGTGTGTTATATATACACACACACACACACATATATATATCACCGAAAATCGTTCAACGGCTATTTTATTGTACCGCGCGCGCGCACACACACCAGGTTTTTCTACCCTTATGTGCCGTCGCCACCGTCGGAGATTTACGCCGTTAATGAAATTTCCGTACCACCCGTGGCGATCAGTTGTGTTATACGATAAAAAAAAAAAAAAAATCTCACCACTCTCTTCCTCCCCACCCCCCCTCCACCATCACAGAATTTGATCTTAATCAATTAATAAATATTAAAAAAAAATAAAAAATACAACAGCGTTTATTATTTGTTTTTGGAAGTATGTTTTAACAGGTTATTCATGATAAAAAATGATAAAATAAATCTACGTTTTAATGGGAAGGATGTATCTGGTGGGTTTTCTATTTATTTTTTTTGTTAAAAGCCACCGCATTGAATCATGCTAGCGTCTCTTTGGACTGTACGGAGTGATTATTTTATAACCGTTTATTGCCGTCGATTGTCGGTCGAGATTTTCGACAAAGCCTCCGCGTTGTTCTACTCGTCTGATGACCGTTCTCCAGACCGTACCCTTCGAAATCTACACAAACGGATACAGCACGATTTGGAAACTTTCGGTTTGGTTCTCGACTCGCGTTTTTTTTCTTCTCCGTTACACCGGTATCGTCCCGTGGAATCGAAATGAAAACCCATTCTTCGTGATAAATATCCCGTTGGCGATTGTTCGCTCTTCACGTTTTCATATTATTATTACTCGGCAAACGTACGTCGGATTTCCGAAACCGACGTGTGAAAATAGTCAATAGTCCGGGGGAGTAACAAACGAGAGGTTAGTAACAATTTTCCAAAAACACAACAAAAAAAAACAAAAAAACGAAAAACCATTTATGTTTCCCCCAGACATGATGGTGGTGTGGCTCGTTTTAAAAATCACCCTGTACATTTGAACTCGTACATAACTTCGCCCTCCCGACCGTATCACTCTCTCTCTCTCTCGTTTGCCGCCGCGCGTACACAAACGTATCCCTTTTAATTTTTTGTTACCTCGACCATTCAATGTAGCGATGGACGTCACACGAGCCGGCGGTATGCGTGTGGGTGTGCACGTGATACGAGCAAGAAAACGATCAAATATAAATCCATACGATTCCGAAAACTAAACCAGTTCGACGGTCATAAAATACGCGCCCGTCGTTACTGTATATATATATTTGTATTATATTGTACCTGACATTGTCTATCAGACACTGAAAATCTGAACGGAACAAAGGACGTAATTGGATTTGACGCTTTTTCGCGAGTCGACTAATTGTATTGACTTGTCGAGTCGACGTGAACAGAAACGCTAAAATGTCAGAATGTTTTAAATTTACGAAACGAGATAACACATTCGGACGTCTTGTTCATTTCAATTGTAAGTAACGTTATTGTTGCTAATTATTTGAAGTCGTTATGATTTGATTTTTTTAAGTAACTTTATAAGTTAAACGTCAATTTTCAACAAATCGTAATCAACTAAACATTTTCACACGTTTTCTCGTGTAGGACGGACGGTCCTCGGCACGCGTTATTTTTCGGTAGCACAAATGATTGTAATCCAGTCGAGTGTGTATTCCGCTCTCGTAAACCGTCCGGCGCGGGTGTCGCGGCGACCGCCGAAGGTACGTCGTCGTCTAACCCCCTCGGACACGGCGCACAGACCCGATTGTTCGCGCCGCGCTAAGAACGTCGTGTCGGATGTCCGCGTCCGATGATCGTGCGACCCTGTACGCGCGGATACGGACCGTTGCGCCAGCCCCGAAGACAAAATGTCGGCCGTTATCGACAGCGGACGGTCAGCGGGCACGCGCAATATTTTCGTGGCTCGTTTTTTGGGTTTTTCGGTTTTTTTCGGGGGGGTACCGAACGAGCAAAGGCTCAAAAGGATGGTTTTTTTTTTTTTTATTATTATTTCTATACGCATTGTACGGACGTACGCACGCGATATTGTTATCGAGTGTTCCGTTGTTCACGGGTTAGTTGCGAAATCAACAACGTGCAACAAAACAAGAGGGAATTCGCTGTGCGACGGGCGAAACGCTTTTTATCGTACGTACGTATGGATCCCAGTGTTTCGTGCGGTTTTACTCGCAAGAACACTCCGTCTACAACTCGATGCGATCAACGCGCACATATATATATATACGTGTACAGGGTGGACCAGGGAGACGAGTAAATAACATGGCCGTTAAAGGTTCAAAAGACTAAAATCTCCGCGGTGTCCGTGGGAATCAAAGCAACGTCTTCTTGGATTCTCGTCTTCAACTGGAGAAGTGTTGTGCAGCATTCGACCGACAGTCGTGATTCAATAACGCCGTTGCTCGACGTCCGAACTGCTTCAGCGTTCCGAAGGGTTCGTTGAGCTACTGGTGGTTTGTTTTCGAGAGCTCACCCCCGTCTCCTCAACGTTCTCCGTCCAAACCTTGATCGCGTGACACGAACGAACACGACGGCCACGCCGTCCCGAATCGTAATGACGTCGAGATTCCCCGCGGGCGGCAATCAGGCTGTGGGCCGTTAATTGTATAACACGCGTTCACGGCAAACGCGCGTTGTGAACTCCTCGGGGCCGCCTCCGCAACCTACGAATATTCCCGTTTCCCTGGTGCACCCTGTATTTTGTATATTATGTGTTTCAAACACCGGTTTCGTAAATCGTACGCCTCGAGTGGAAACGACTTTACAATAATAACACCGAACACACCCATAATATCGTATTATGAGAGTTATCTGTGAACAAACGATGAATAGATTTCGAAAATAAATACGTCGATGTTTTAAGTACGTACATATATCATTGTACATAAAATACACTCGTATTAAAAATCCGTAAACGAAATAGATTTGGCGCGCACAGATACGCACAGTGTGTGTGTGTACACAACAAATACGAGTGTGTCTCGAAGTCGATCGTCGACAGCTGCGGTTGACAAAAACCGTCGGATTCGCGTCCGGACCGTCGAGTAATCTCTAATATCCCGTGCTAATCGCTAAGGATTTGCGTGTGATAAAACGTAAATAACTCGACGTTTTCGGATCAGGAAAAACACGTTCGGACGACGAGTGTACAATAATATCGACGATGACGATACGGTTACGTACAACGCGCGCGTGTTGCGGCGGATAGGAAGAATTTCTCGGCGACGGCAATCCGATCGAATCCCCCGTCGTTTTCGTACGTGCACGCGGAGAATGGTGTTTATATATATATATATATATGTACGGTTAGGCCTGTTGTGCAGGAAATCTCTAGGAGGTCACGATTGTATAACATTGAGCGTAACACGCGTGCGTGCGAAAAAAAACGTGATTCGTTTTCGGCCGATTTCCCGTTATTTATTTTTTTCCCACCTCGTTTGACAAAACGCACGTCGCGTACGGTCGAAGAATGCACGCACGCGCACACACACACACACACATATGTATACACGTAGGCACGTGCAATATAATACGTGCAAACATATAGTACGTTCCACAGTTCGCCATTCACACGTAAACTCGTCGAAAGCGTGTGTGTGTGTGTGTGCGTGCGTGCGCGCGTTCCGTTTGCAAAACGGCTCTAAACTCGGTTTTCGATACAAAAAACGATCGACGAGAAAGCGTGTGTGTATATGGAGTTTTCCGCTGGTGCAGGAATGTGTAATCGGAGAGATTCCACTGTAGCGGGTTATGGAAACCGTACGTCGACACACAGCGAAACGTCAAACGGTAAATTGCTATAAGTTCGATGCTGCGAGATCATAACCAAAAAAAAAAAAAAATACAGAAAATATTGCGAGCACTACGGTTATTTACATTTTCAGTTGGCATGCGGCATAACGCGCGATAATTCATTTAAATAATTCATTCAACTGAAAATAAACCATTTTTTTTTTTTTTAGATATTTTTCAATACTACGAGAAACCCGATAAAATATATGAGTGTTTGTTATTTCGTTTGTAATTTTCGAAACCCGTGGCCCGGAATGCCGCTCTGACCCTCCTGCTATTCCTTCAGTCTGGCACTTTATCGACACAATTACGATGTATAAAAGCAAACGCGGACGTTATGTATTTTTTTCCACAAAGGATTTCATCGCGACACACGCAATCACACGCCGTTCGACAAACCCGCACGCACACGGATGTACCGTAAATAGAGGATTTTTTTTATAATTTTTTTTTCTTATTACGAGCCACATGCGTTATAACTCGGGAACTATAAATAATTTTTGTTACTTTATTTTTTTGTTTTTTTTTTAGATAGTTCTTTGCTCATCCCGTTCAATGTTTTTCTTCGTGATTTTAACATTTTCACCCATCGTATTCGTTGTGGCCATACCAATTCATAAATCGTTCGCACATGTCGATTTTTCAAATCCGACGAACGCATCCCGGAGTAATCGTAATTTAAGCCGAATACAACGGTAAAGCGGAGCAGTAGACGTTGGAAACGTAACGTCTCGCGGACGACAAAGACCGGCGGTCAAATGTCCGTCCCGACCGAACCTGGTTACGATCCGATATTTTATACGGTTCATTGTTGTGATACACGCGGAATATCCGTGAACGTTGACAATGGAATCTGGAAATGCGTTTTCGGCCGTGTACAATGACAGACGAAAAAACGCGCGTTTGAAAATCGAAACCGTACACGTTTCGCGTTTCCGAGTCCGTACAAAAGACCATCGAACGAGGTTTAACGAAAAAAAACGCGCACAATAGCCGGGCAGTAAAGAAAGAGAAAACCGTTGTTTTCATTTGACGTGCCGCACTTCGTGAAAATATGTAATGTATGACCAAAAAAAAAAAAAGATCCCGCGAACGTAAACAACAGTAACGTACGAACGCGTACGTATTGACTTAAAAATAGCTACGCGCAGAAAGGAAACGATTCAACGGACGTCGAACGACACGGGTTTTCGTGTGATTCGCCGGTGAAAAACATCAAAAAAAAAAACGCACTCAAACTACGCGCGACCGAGGACCGAGAGAGTAGTGGGCGCACGCGAAGCAACGGGTGGGTCGTGTCTCGTACGTTTGATGATACGCTTCTGCGGCGTCCGGTTGATACTCGCCATCTGTCGCGCCGGCGAACAATGAAGGCTGGCGGACTAGCGCGAGCGCGCGCGCGTTTTTCACCGGCGGCGGCGGCGGTACCTAACGCGCGAGAAAATAAGAGCATCGGGTGAGGGCGGTGGAAACGAGAGGAGGGAAACGTCCTTCGTGTCGTCGTGCACAAACGGTTTTGGCCAGGTGCAATAATAATATTATATTGTACGCGATCGACCGCGCGCGGGGGAACCGATCCGTAATAATAATAATAAAACGCCGGCCAGATGGGCCGTTTATTGTGTTTTGTTATTGTGATTATTACGGGATCGCGGAATGTATTCGCGAGATAATAAAAAAAAAAAAAAAAAACAACAAAAATCGCCTCGAAAATTACTATCGTACACTTCGTTATTAGCGCACGCGACGAACCACCTGGACGAAGTCTGTCCCGTCTGACGTCTGCGGCACTCGCGGTACGTGCGGACGGATGAACCTGAACACGACCGCGGTACCGTCGTCGTTTGTCGGGCGAAAACAACGTGGAAAAAATTTCGGCCGCCCCGTAACGAACACATCGGTGACAGGATGTACCCGGTCGGCAAGTGTCTGCGACGGGCCAGACGTGAACAATCATTATCATCGGGTGGGGTTTTTATTATTTTTTCCGCGTCAGTGTACAATCATTACGTGAACCGACCCCGCGGCTTTTCAATGACGCGCGCGTACGCATATCTAACAGATCCGTTTTCAAACGCGGTGTTTTTACGAGAACTGGCTCCGTTCGAAAACCGTTACGCCGATCGTCCTGGCCCGCTGTCGGCGCGTGTAACGAATGATTCGATTTGGATCGGAACCCGTCGTCGTTTCAAGCCGAAAACGTAAACTAAAATGAAAACCTAATTTCGTTCGCGACCGGGTTTTAGCGGGTCGTGAAAATCGTCCATATCAAAACACGCACTTGGCGAACGTTTTATTCGTATTGAAAACCGATACGCCGTTCTACGGTCGGCAACGCACAATTGTGTCTGACCGCGAGAAACGAATTGGCACTTGCGGACGTCCGTTGTCTGTTTGGCGTGGCCGTTGACGGTCTCCGATCTACAACGCGGCACTTGGGTTACGATAAAAATAAATCGATTCGCCGGGCTTCGGCTCGCGTCATCGGCACAGTGCCACTGCGTTTCGATGCGCCGGTGCAGTCGCGTACCGGACACCCCACCCCGCCCCGCCGTCCGTGACGAAAAGAACACATTGTATTTATGCGACAGAACTACACGGACATTTCATAATTGCAACGGGTCTGCGTAGACCAGCGCTTCGATCGGAGAAAAATTCGAGACGCCAAGACGAATTCGATGAATCGTGAACGTCTTATCGATAATTGTCAGGAACCACGGCGTTCTTGGCGTCACATCGAGAATAACAATTGGATGGGGCACGACAGAGAGAAAAAAATTAGAGGTGTACAAGCACTGAACACGTAACACGATCCGACCTCGTGCACGAGAAATCGTAACGTATTTTACCGGGAACACACAAATGTAGGTCGATATGCGTATGGTCCCGACGCGTAATATCATGCGGACAATCAAGTTGAAAAAAATAAAACTGCGAAATATATCGGACTTCGGTACTATAGAAGAATAGTACGTTTTTAACTGGGTTTTTAAAAACGTATATTCGTTATAAAAAAAAAAAATATTTTCCATTGGTTAAAAACAACGTTGGGAATCCTTGTCTTGCGATGCCTTTATCACCTCTGTCGATTCTGTTCTTACAGTTTCAACACGCTCGAAATGTGTTCCCTCTAATAACGCGTTTTTTTAATTATTGGAAATAGCCAAAAATCACGTTGAGCGATATCTCCCCTGACCGACGTAACGCCGACGTTCGATCTCTGGCCAGAGGCTGCTTAACCGATACAATGATGTCCAACAATCGTTCTCCGAGCGTTGCCCAAGGCCTGTAGACGATAATGTCGATTGAATTACGAGTTCCGGGTTTTGCGGCCGAAGCCTACCGACCGATCTATTAGCTCGAGGAGCTGCTCAAGAGATGTGAGACAGGGAAAGGTCCGACGGACCGCCAGCGCCGGGTTTCAGCCCGTAACTCAGTCAAGCGTCGCGTTGGTCCCTCTCCCTCCCGCCGGGTCTACTGGCGGTTTGGTTACTAACTGGCCACCACGTTAGGCGACCTCAACCCGTGGGTACCAACCGGGTTTCAAGTTGACCTGGCGCCCCTAACCGCTATTCTAACTGTCGGCGGTGATCAACGGTCGGTCCTCGAGGTACCCCGTTCAATCGTTACTACTACACCGACAAATACGGTCAACGACTTTCTCACGACCCTCGCGGAAATCCTAACGCGCCACTGAAAAACACGTGGTCGTAACATGACGTCATCTCCGTTCACGCGTGTCGGCAAGAGGAACTGCCGAGTTTCGGTTAACATTTCAAACGTCTGCCGCGGTTTCGAACGTGCACAAATAATACTGTTTCGGCGGACGCTCAAAACTACCGACTAACGTTCGGTATTACAATTTTTCGTTTAAACCGGCCGAATCGACTGGTCCTGGGTTGTTGTCGGTGTTACCGGGTCGGAACCGGTGGTCTCGAACCTAACAACAGCCGAATGCGTTGATGACGGTACGATCGCCACATCAAAATTAATTTATTAAACCCGTACGGCATGATGCGTTTATAACCAATCGATTTAACGTACGGTTCAACGTCGTCTGAGAATTTCACGGACGTCGAAGATCTCACAGCTTTCGTCCCGGTGGACCGGCAGTTCAAACCGTTATCGTGAAACTGACCTTCTGAGTCTTCGTGCGTGTCGGGTTGCACGCACAACGTCGTCGGCAATATCGCGTGATGTCGTGTTGTCGTCCGCGCGAG
The DNA here is from genome assembly GCA_019022885.1 of Schlechtendalia chinensis. Taxonomy (NCBI): domain Eukaryota; kingdom Metazoa; phylum Arthropoda; class Insecta; order Hemiptera; family Aphididae; genus Schlechtendalia; species Schlechtendalia chinensis. The sequence goes on along the minus strand of CM032349.1, from coordinate 2,594,532 downwards.
CCGAATAAAAGACGACGATAATTGTTCCGATTCAACGTGCGCGTAAGTGTGTCGTCGTCGTCGTCGTCGTCGTTACACTTTGTCGGGTCGCCGCGCGTTTCATGGGAACCCCCGGGCGTATAATAAAACACGGTTCTCCGAATTCCCGCGCCGACGTATTATTTATGTTTACGCGTACACAATATAATTTTTTTTTCTCCCCCTCTTTCCTTTCTTCCTTTTTGGATTTTTTTTTTTTTTTTTTTGGTATTCAAATGTAAACCCGTCTTCGCCGCCGACGGTGCGTGCGGCGCGCGCGACCGCCCCGGAGGGTAGAAATACCTGGTGCGCGAGAGGGGACCGTTTCAAGGACGCGACGATCGAAACGCGCGCACGCGCACCCGCCCGACGAGGCGTTCCGAGATGACGCGCGCGTACCGACTTCACTTCGTGTCCAACTAATCGCTTTGGACTCTCCGAGTTCGGTTATTGATTTGATTGATTTGGAATTGTTTTTCGCGTCGTGGATAACGATTTCGTCAAAACTCGTTCGGGAAACGGTCGAGAGAGAAAAAACCATGAAATCAAACAGCGCGTTTGTACGGGACGACGGGCGGCTCTTCGGAAGTAACGCGTGGAAAATTTGACAAAACGTACGCGTGTGTGTGTGTGTATGTGGGCGAAGAAGGAGAGAAAAGATTAACGCATACGAGTCCGCGTGAAAATTTTTTTTTCGAATTCAAATTTAAATTTTTTCAAAACCGAAACAATGGTTGCCATGGAAACAAACCATAAGGGAGATTTAGGTTTTTTTTTCTGTAACGCTTTTTCGTGACAGTCCCCAGTGGGTATCTTAATTTAGGTAACGCTTTTTTGGTGGACACTTTTTCGTGACGGTTTTTTATTTTAAAAGCAAAGACATAAAATGTCAAAAATGTATCGTCTACGATACTTCAGTCCGACGAGCCGAAGAGAAAAAAAAATAAAAAAATATTAGTTGGCCCGGCCTTGGCGGTGTCGTACGAAAGTCGCGTCGTCGTCCATAAACGGGTCGTGTGATAATCGTGCGAAATGTGCCGCTGTACGTCACGGGCGAGCCGACGGACGGAGTGGGCAGGTTGGCGGTCTTCTTGCACAATCATTGTTCGGCGTTTGTGATAACCGTAATCGTAATATGTAACGGTGACGATTGGCGGTCGAGAACGACGGGCGATTAACACGTTTGGCAACCGTGCGGTGGTTCCTTGCCTTGCCCCGTTTACCGGCGGAATTATTTACGCCCGTTCGAAAACTCGTCCGTTCGCGAAAAAGAAAAACCGCGCGAAAATCGTCCGGACGGCGTACCCGCGGGCGCGCGTCATCGATTCGTACGTCCGTCCCGGTTCACGTTGGCGCGGTAAAAACCAAAACCAAAAAAAAACAAATAAACGATAATAAACCGCTCGTCGTTATCATTGGACCGTGGTCGAGACGGTTCTCCTTGAAAACCATAAACACAATACGAATCGTCGTCGTCGTCGTCGTCGTCGCGGATGTTGTTGACCCGGGTCCCATCGATTCCGCGTGCGTGTTAGGTTACCGAACCAATGTTTCCGGTAGTGATTCCGGCAACCGTTTTACGCCGGAACACCTTGAAAACCGATTTGTACGAATCGTTGTAGCACGCGTGTGTTAATTATTTAACGTGAAATTATTCAAACGCAAACGTCTGCAACGTTCGGGTTTCGTCGGCGTCAACAGCTCTTGTTGGTCGCGTTTTGTAATTCAGTCAATTATGATTTATCCGTTTTAATCGCTCCGCGTCGTCAGCTACTTGATTATCCGCGCGTGACGAGGAAAACCAAATGCTAAAGTCGTCTCGTCCGTATATATTATTTGCGAATCGTAAACTTCACGTGAATCCACGCGTGAGTAACTTTGCGTCGTTTGCTTTACGCTCTTTATAGTTCTAAAGATCATTGTCGGGTGGGCTACACGAAGAAGCTCCGGGTCGACAGACGCAGTGTCCGGTCGGCCGCCGACGTTTCTAACCACGAAACGATGCGAAAACAGTCGACAACGTATTCTCGACCGATAGACACGATGTTTCCGGTAAGAGGTGTTAGTCCCGTCGTTTCCGTCGACTCAAAACGTTTCGTTGACGTCGTATCGAATTGCTTTTTGTAGGTCTACTCTTATCGCTGTTAACGGCAAACGCGCCGTCATTTCGAGTTGTTCGTCGGTCGGACCGGGGCGCGCGTTTTCCTTTCCTTCGACGTTTGCCCACAAAACCCATAATAAGTCAAGAACGTTCGCGGTGGCGGCACCGGACATTTTTTCCAGGGGGGGATCATGGAATTTAGTGAAAACCCGTCTATACAGGTGTAATATAAATTAATAAAATACATGGAAAATACTGTATTTATTAGCGTTTTTTGATAAAATATAATCAATTTCGAAATGAAATTAAATGGCGGTGTATTATCTAAACGAACGCACATAAAAAAAATACGAGTTACACAGCGAAACATTATTTTTATACTTGAAATTTAAATTTTCGTTTGTTCTTCAACAGGTAGGGCAAAACCAAATTCGCTTGCCCTGAACGTCCGTAACCGGCGAACGCTCGTCGTCGACGAATTGAACTCACAACGGGTTTTCTTTAGCCGGCCGGCTTATAAATAATTTATGACGGTTGCCCGTCAATTGACGGTTTTTACGCGACGTCTAAACCTGAACTCGTCACCGGCGTTCGTCGGCGTTCGCGTTCTCGACGATCGTCCGCCGCGGCCCACGATAACGAAGAATTTCGTTTCCCGTACGGACCATGACGGTCTGAGCACGGCTCGATTTGTTGTTGCGCAAAATCTTAACGACGCAATTGTCGTCGTCGGCGGTGCACGCCGAATTTATCGGCAACCGCGTTAATGCGAAACACTACTCTTTTCGTGCTTTTGTAGTAATTCGTCGTTTAAATCGCGTGACATAATTCGGCGCACATTCATTTTACAGAAAACGTTTAAACAAAAAACCCGTACATACGCTATTAACACGCGCACACACATATATATATTCGTATATTTGTCTATAGACATTCAACGAAAACACGAAAAATATTATAAAATACACTCGAGTGCAACAAAACTTGAACGCTCACGCGTTTTTTTCAACACGTCATTGTCTGACACGACGGAAAATTACGAATTACGTATACGTGTATACACGTATACGGGTGAGTAAAGACGGAATAAGAGAGATTTTCGTTTTTAAACGCCGCGAACTCGACCGTACACGCTCATTTGTATTTCTCTCCGTGGAGAATACACTTTGTTATCGTTAACGTTCCACGCGGCCAAAGATTTACTCGTCTCGTGTAATGCGTATGACCACGTACGGTTCGTCGTACACAGACGACCCAAAGAGCCCGAAGACGAATTTCACGTGCGTTCAGTCATTGTTTACATAATGTCACGTTTAATTTCCACGACGTTCCTCTTATCGCCGCGGCTTACCATTATTTATCGGAAGTGAGAACAGTCGAGTTCTCGGACTGCCGATGGAATTTCATGTCCGAACCGAACGTCTCCATGTGTGTGTGTGTGTTATACATGTCGAGTGGTCGTCACGTTTTCAGCTTCCAAACACTTACTTTCTCGTACGCGACGCGTTTATGAGTTACGGTTATGACCCGTTTGAAAAACGTGTTTACGACGCTGTAGTGTGATTATTCCGACGTGTGATAACGGACGCGCGTACCGGCCGTATGAGAGGCACGTACCAAACGCGTCAGGGAAAAGGCTATTTCGCACGCGTCCGGACCAAACGGTTCAAACGCGAAATCACAAATCCGCAATTCCGTTATTGAAAATTACGGTACAATGTTTATCGTGCAAAATGCACGCTTCGCCGCGGCCCGATGTCCGAAGTCCGTTTGATTAACGTTGTTCCCCGCGATTATCACAAAACCGAACGATATTCAGTCGTGTTTAGTGTGCGCTGTGTATTGGGTAGGGCACTTTGTTCGCGCGTGTGTTCTCAAAAACAAACGATAGGTACAAAGTGAACAGCAATAGTAAACATTTGGTGTGTACGGTATACACGGTGGTCGTCGGACGCGTCCCCTCCATTGGCGTTCACGAATTTGTCTCGCGTCTAAAACCATTAAAATCATTGACACCGCGTCGATAACATAAAAGCCATAAAAGATACGTAAATATTTTTATAGCTCTCGGTTGTATGCGTTTCCGAAACGAAACTATGTGCCCTTCGGCCTTCCTTGTGAAACGAAGGCTTTCATTATCTTCCGCGGCATGTTGACCGCCACGTATTCTTATTTATGATGATGATTGATAGTGGATGTTCTATGATTAACACCAACTATTACTTATATTAGTTAGTCGTGTAATAATAACAATACCTACAAAATATGTCGATTTAGGATTACAAGTACACGTGTCCACCAAAATACGTTGTTTTTTTATACTCTCTTTTTTAGTTTGTTTTCTTCGCGTCTATTATTTGTTTATTGTAATGTTTAAACAACGTAAACTCTAGTAGTAGTGTCCTCGAAATGTCCTTTTGTCATCAAAACGTATTGTCATATCTCTCTATATACATATAGTTATATAGTACTTGAGATGTCGGAAAAAATCAACACTAATATTTAAAGAATATTTTAAAATGTAAATTTGCATTTACTTACGACGGAATAACAATGTCTTAACACGTACGATACGAGCATATTTTTTCATACCCGCTGTTTGTTTTATTATTTCACGATCGTTTCGTTTTGCTCGTACAACGTTATAACTCCTCGGCGAAATTCGATCTTGAGGTCGGGTCCACCTCAATATCAAGTTTCTCTACAACGCGAGAAAACCGCGTTTGTCGCGAAACACACGCGCGTATAAATACGTACACGTTACATAACATTCGTAATCGTCGCGTGCGTACGACGAAATCGTCAACTGTGTTTTAGAACAACGCCTTTCGGAGGAATCGAAATCGCAGACGAACGCGCCTCGGCGGGTCCAGTTAAAAAGGACGTTGTCGTGCCGCCGGATCGGGGGTCTCGTCAGGACGGGCGGACGGGGACGGTACAAGACGGGGTTTAAACGGAGGCGACGTCGGGGTCGTTGCGACGACGCTGGACCGAAAAAGGTGCGCGATAACGTCGGGACGGGCGAAGAATGTGCCGTACCGGCGGAGCGGAGAGGCATGGAGGCCCGCCGATACCGTGATGATCGAACGGCCGACGGCGGTCTTGCGTTGAATACGAAAAAGGGCGGAAAACGCGACGGGCACCGTAACAATGGCGAAAGAGAATGGTGAAAAGGGGGAAGAACGTCAGGAACGTAACCGCGTTTCGGGCGTGTGCGTGCCTCGGGGGAGTGGTGGGTGGTGGGTGAGATTAGCGCCACGGCGGAATATAATACGGGTCTTCTTTCGTTCGGCCGGCTTACTCACGTGCGCGTATTGTTGTTATTCCGTACGGTTTGTAAAATCTTTCCGTGATCCGTGCGAGACGTTTCGTCGGTCGGCCGGAGAAAGGAACGTACATTATTTGCCTGTTGTGCCGTGAGAGAGCTCGTGTGGAATTTTCACGTCCTATTCAAACACTCGGCGGCGGCAAGTGTCTTACCGTCCTCCCGTTCCAGCCGCCTCCCGAAATACACCGTCGAACGCGAACACAAAACACGGTTGTCAATCGTATACGAGTTAAACATTTTTTTTCTTTTCCGAAGGCGATGCTCGTTCCGACCCGTGTACCCGACACACGCGTCATGTTTAATAAGGCCGCATTGCGCAACCGACAGAAATCGTTCCGTCTTGCTGTTCGAAATACGATAACACCGGACCGCGCTTTTTACGTCCGAATCCCGACGATTTCGCGACGTACACTTTTTGTTCCGTTTCGTCCGTCCGGTCGACGCGGAAATTTTTCATTCCCCGCCAATATCGGTTTGACCGCGTGAACGACAAGTCCCGAGGTGAGACACGACGATTTCACACGTGCTTGCGGAACGCCGAACACGCGCACAAGAAACGACGGCCGGGGACTCCGGTGGCCCGGCGACAGACCCGGCATGGAAGAGGGAGCTGATTTTTCGGGGGATCTCGAAGTTGAACTTTCATCGAACAAATGGGTACAATGTGATGGATGGTTTTCGAAAAAACAACAACGAGCGGCGTTCTCGGATTGTCTAGATAAGACGGCGTTTTGCTCGAGCAGTTGTCGGGCCCGACGGTTGTTTCACGATTATTCGTGGGAAACATTCCCAAAATAGAAAATTAAAAAGCGTCCACCGAAACCGGCGAAACGACGAGAATTCCGTCCGGAATCGCGTCCGCGTGTAAATCGTAACGCGGCCGGACGATCCGAAACGTTTACGAAAGACGGAATTGATTTACGAAAACGACGGCGATCGATAAAAATAGAAAATTAAAATCTCGCTTGAACGACGCGCGATATCGCCGCCGCCGCCGCCGTCGTCGTCGTGATGATCCGACGCGACGTTCCGTTTGGTCCGCGGTGGGGGGAACGCGCGCGAACGTCGTCGTGGACGGGGTGACGACCGCGCCGGTAATATACGTTGCGGCCGGCGCGGCGGCGGCGGCCAAACGCATACGACTATTGGGTACCGCCGGCAGGCAAACCGAGACCGTCGACAGTCTCGTTACGGTCGTCGCCCGTGCACGTCGCGGTCCGCGCCACGTCAACCGGTTCGTTTCGCCGCGGTGTTATTGCGCGCGCGCGCGCGCTCGCGCGATCGCGTTTCTTTTGCCGCGCGTGGTGTTATGTGAACGTCGTCGTCGAACAAAAGTCGTCGGTATGTTGTCGTCAACGACGACGTTATTGTTGCTCTCGGTCGCCGCGGTCGCCGCGGTCACCGCCGCCGCCGCCGCCGCCGACAACGTGACCGTGTTCCGGTGTTGCGGCCGCGGCTACACGCTGGACGCGGCCGACGTGAACGGCAGATGCGTGCCGCTGCCGCAGTCCGAGCCGCAGGACTTCGTGCCCGTCATTTACGACATGTACAGCAATCAGTTCCTCGCGCCCAACTCCACGCCGCCGCCGTACTGGAACATGGCGCACGCCCGGCCGCCGTGCGCGCCCGCCGCGTTCCTGTCCGCCTCGCCGCTGGGCGGCTTCGTGCCGTTCCTCAACGGCTCGTTGTGGGTCCAGAACTGGCCGGTCGTGTTCGTGGACCCCGGCCAGTTCTGTCTGGACCGCGGCGGCGCGCTGGTCTGCCAGCCGGACGAGCCGAACAAGACGCGGAAATGCTGCGGCCCGTCCGCCGTGTACAGCGAACAGAACACGTCGTGCCAGGTGTCCGGGCCGCACGACGCGGCCGAGCTGCCGGCCGACGTGGCCGCCGGGTTCCCGCGGTGCGACGACGACCTGTTCGTCATGTCGGGCCGCGTCAACGAGTCGCACTGGCCCGTCGGCGACCAGTGGCCGTCCGGCGGCGCGCTGCGCACCGCGGACGGCGCGACGCTGCAGCCGCGCGAGTACTGTCTGGAGCGCGTGCTCGAGGAACCGGAACCGCGGCCGTGGACGGTGTTCACGTGCGCGGCGCGCCACGACCCGGACCGCGTCACCAAGAGCTACCGGGACGACATACGCTTCACCCTGTACCCGCTGGGCCTGTTGCTGTCCGCGTTCTTCCTGGCCGTCACGCTGGTGGCCAGCTGCATGTTGCCCAGCACGTACCACGTGCTCCACTGGAAGTGTCAGGTGAACCACGTCGGGTGCCTGTTGGTCGGCGACCTGTTCCTGGCCTTCGTCCAGCTGTCCGGCGACTCGCTGCGCGGCCCACTGTGCATATTCACAGGTAACGTGTCACGGAAAGCGCGTTCGTGGAACCCCGACGAATAGCGGGAAAACCGGGGTAACCGGCGGTAACGTTCGACGTGTCCGTTCGTCGGCTGCGTAAAACCGAAACCCCCGTCTTTTAGAAAAAAAAAAGAAAAAGAACGCTCGAATATCCGAAAAAATAGGTTAGGGGCGTATCAAGGACTCCGCGTTTAAAAAAAATAAAAAAAAAAATACGTATTCCCCCCCCCGCACGCCGCGTGTACGGGAGAGACCGTCGAAGACCCTTTTCGCCTATTGTCGTCGGCGAAATTAGGGGAACCCGGCGCGGAGGAAAAAAAAAATAATAACCGAGAAACACGTTTCCCGTTATTGTACACGCGCGCGCGTCCGCGACGGCTGTTGTGCGCGTGTGCGACGGAGACCGTTTCTTTTTTTTATTTCATTTGCGCCGGCGCGCGCGCGTGCGTGCGCTAGCGAGCGATCAGGTAACCACGCGGTGTCGTCGCCGCGGTTCTGTCCGTCTCACGACGGCCGCCTCGTCTGTTCGAACGCACCGTAAAACGTTTCGATTATTACGACACGACAAACCAACAAAAAAAAAAAAAAAATCGTCCGTTTCGTATTCTCTACGACTTTTCACGGTGATCTTGTAGTCGGACATGATTTTCATGTGAATTCGGCGTGAGGACGTTGTATAAAAACCCCGAAATTCGATTCGCGTGTACGGCCCGATAACAGGATAACACCGAATCGTGTATTTTCGACCACGGGATTTGAACGCTTTAAACGAACGATCGCGTTATATCGCGTAGGAACCGCCGTGCGTTTAGAATCGGTAGACGACCGTTGATAAGGTTTAATGTTTCCGACGGGCATTTCGCGCGGAACGTAACGATTGTCGCGGTCAGGTGGCCTGCCGGCACGAAACGTTTCAAATCAGATCAGCCAGCAGTTGCCAACGTTGCACAGCGTTCCGAGTGGATACTGACGAATTCGTTCGAACCGAAAACCGTGACGCGGATCGAACGAAATAACGACCACCAAGTACGACCCGGCGCGTCGTCGGCCACGGGATTCCGGACGGCGTTCGCGACAGACCCGTCGTCCGCGCACGACGGCGGAATCACTCGCGTTCATCGTAGACAATCGAATTGCCCTCACTGATCCTACGTCGTGTCGATCGTCTTGATCGTCGAGCCGGGACGATTGTCGTAACGTTGTTTAAGACCCGGCCATTAAATACCGCTGTACGTTTTACACGCGCGTTTAATCGCGTGACGCGACAAATATCGGCTGGTCTCGGGGTTCAAAGCGTGTCTACGCACGTGTCTACGCACGTGTCTCCTACTGTGGAAGATGCCTTTCGTTTTGCGTTCGTTGTAATCAAAACCGTTTTCGGGACGGTCGTCGTAACATTCGAACGGAACGGGGAAAACGCGTACGACACAATGCTCACTGGTTTGAACTTGCCCGGGTCAATCGACACGAGGGCTAAGACAGTAACGGGCCGAACGCGTGACGTACAGCGGATAACTTCCCAAGACGATTTCACTCCGAGTGATTCGCTCGACGGACGAACGTCAAAAGCGTAATCGTCCCGCCTAAGAGGTCTCGGTGAACGGTCGAATACCTTGGGGTTGGCGCGAGGCTGCCAAAGCAGTATTGTTTCCCGGCCGTGGGTCTGACGTAGGAGTTCACGAACAGGACGTCTTATTGCGGTATTAGCAAACGCGTCCGCGAAGATTTTTCGACGTTTGTCGAGGAGATTCTGAACACGGAATTCCAAAAAAGGACTTCGCTTTCTCCGTTTCCAGAAGCAACGCGAACGTCGACGCTACTTCGAAGGCCGACGAAGTCACGTGTTTCTGACGTTCGTTTCTGTGCTTTTCGTCAGACCGTCCGCCGAACGTTTTTTCGGACACGCTACGGTACAAACGAACCGCTGTCGTGCACATTGCGCAGAAAAGACCTATTTTTGTTTTCACCCGATAACGCGTAACAAATACGAAATCGTATGTACGGCATTTAGCTCCGAGGGAAATCGAGCGGTTATTATCGTGATAGCGCGCGGGTATCAATGTTTGGCCAAGGCGACGTAGTAAAAGTGTTCGCGTGATCTATAATCGGCGGGGCGAACGTATTCATTCGTGTGATTACAAATAACGTGTCACGGACTGTCGTTACGGCCCGTAGCACGCGAATTCACAAAATCATAACAGTGCCGATTTCATTGCGAGCGTCTTTTTTAATCGATATAATTACGCGTACGACCCGTTATCGGACACGTGAACGTTCTCTATCCCCCCTCCCCCCCACCACCCAGCCTGAGACAATCGTGGCGAATTTTTCCGACCTTGCGCGCTACTAAAACTGATTGGATGTTTTTTTTTTCCTGTTCTTATAAAATTACGAATAGCGCTCTCGTAAGCGACCGATTTGGTCTTATAAATGCCATAATTCCGTCGACACACGTATCGTGTTACTACAAACAAACATATATTCTAAAAAAATCTGCTCCGTTATGCCTGTCCTCCTAGACGGTCGTCGTGGCGTTCTCGAAAACGGCCAACATTTGCAATTTTCCGGTGTCCAAACGCACGTTTCCCGTCATAATATTTGTCGTCCGGTCTAAGCGCAACGTCTCGAATGATTTATCGCGCGTTATTATTTCATGGGTTCGGTAACAATGTTTTTATTATTGTTATCACGACGTGCGCACAATGGTCTACCGACCACGGTGTACAAATGTACGATTTTCGATAGAAAAATTATCTTATTCATAATGGAAACGATATAGTCACGACGGAGACTTGTATACGCACGTTCTTTACCGAACAAAAAACCGCTAGACAAAGTGACGACCGGGATTTGAAAACGTTGGAAATTAATTAATTTAAAAAAAAATAAAAAATCGTTTCGATCGTTCGTTTAAACCATAACGGAACGACGGGGAATGCGACAGAGAAAATCAAAGGCAAAAAACAAAAAAATTACCCAAACACGTTGGCGTATAGCCGAGGGGTTCTCGACCGGCGGGTCAGCAGGGGTTCGCAGACGACGAGCACTCGCGGGGGGTCCCGCGGAGTGGCTCTGATTTTTTTTCTTTCTCTCGAAATAACAAAATCATGTTTCGAACTGTCCGACGAACCCCCCGGGTCAACAGTTTGGGGTCGCCGGTGAGATTTGAACGGCGTGTGCGTCGGTTTTCTTTTTTTTTTTGGTGTTGTTGTATGCGTTTTGTGCGCGGATTTCCGGTAATAATCCGGTGCAAAGCGACGCGAAACGATCGAAAACAACAATCGGTTTTTTTTATTATGACATTTTATGTCTTTACTTTGGCACATTAAAATAAAAACCGTCACGAAAAAATGTCCACGAAAAGCGTTACCTAAATTAAGATACCCACTGGGGACTGTCACGAGAAAGCGTTACAGAAAAAAAAACCTAAATCTCCCTTATGGTTTGTTTCCATGGCAACCATTGTTTCGGTTTTGAAAAAATTTAAATTTGAATTTGAAAAAAAAAATTTTCACACATAAGACATAAAATGTCTCACTTAACGCGGACTCGTATGCGTTAATCATTTTTATACTAGCTTTGAACCTAAATCTCAGCTATGTTTAGAACCTAAATCTAAACTTTTTTTTTATTTGTTATTTGACCTAGTGTATCGATCAAATCGGGATTAGATTTTTGCGGATTCCGTTTTGTCGTCGTTCGGCAATCCGTTTTGGACGAACGCGCGTCGTTTCACGATATCGTCACTGATAACGTGTACGTTTTTCGAGATCGTCCGAAAGACCTTCCGGGCCCGGCGTGCTCCCCTCCCCCCCCACACACACACACACATTATTTCTTTTGTATCGAAATGACTCTATCCCGAGGTCTCTGTGCTCCGTCGCCGACATAGGCCCGTATGTTTAATTAAATTTATACGTAGGGGAGACGCGCGTCGGCAGTCGAAGAAATTCGTTCTGCACGTTGGCGGTCGCCTACACACACACACACACACATATACAGCGTGTCCCGCGGAGACCTGACGGAATGCGTTGACTTTTGTTCGATATTTTTCAATTTTGTTTTCGAACCACTGCCATACTATACCGCGTTTAATAACAAACACGTTGTATTTTAATTAATAAATCGACGTTATATTCGGTGGCGGCCGTTTCCTTAAACTCACGAAATTTTCATTCTTAGCTGTACGTATGCGATTGTTTGCGATTTTCTCGCTGAAAACATTCGGCAACGTTTGGTCGACATTTACCGTGGCGAAATATGTTAACAATGTTCGGATTATCGATCGACCGTGTCGCCGAGAACGGAGTTCCCGTACAAACCCTTTCGGGTCCAAACCGGTCGTAGATGACGAGTCACAATGGTTTCGACGGTAGTTAAGTGCGCCGGACGCGTCGCAACTGCCGTGTAAGAAGGGCGAAAAAACGACGGAACGATCGATCGGACGCGATTCGGACGGCGGACGTTTAGGTTAGGTTGGAAGAGATCCGTCTCTCGCCTCCTCCGGCGCGGCCGGTCGCGCCGGTACGGTAATTATTATTACGACGGCCTTGTATAATGATAACGTATTGCTCCGGCGAAGAATGCGGTATCGTGTACGACACTACCCACGGGCTTCACGCCCAACCGACCGCGTCCGGCGAACCAGCCCTCTCACTCACACACTCTCTCGCTCTCTCTCTCTCACCGTCTCCCCGTCGTTAACCACGACAAATATTACGTATCGCCGCTACCGTTTACGACGCGACACGTTTGCTTGCCGAATTCCCCTCGTTTCAAACGTCATCGGCTTGCAGAAACGTTTCTCCGCAAACGCCGTAGACACGAGTGGAAAAGAAACTCTTTTGAAAAAGTACACACTCCGCGAAACGGTCGTCGATATTTGATAACGATAACGGTCGCGGGCACCGAGACGAACGGCAAAACGCGTAGCCACACGACTGGTGGTTGCGTAATATTCGTCCGGCCAATTTGTCCGTGCCACGCGTTCGTTATTACGTCATTCCGCTTCGGAAACGACCGTAACGGCAGTTGCAAACACACGATTCGAAACTTTTACCCGTTCAAACGGCACACGCGTATTGAATCGATTATTGAAAACATTCGCACGCGTCGATATCGTCGTTAGCGGTTGCCGACGTACCGGGGAGCACTGGCGAGGAGTCGAAGTTCCGTCGGTTGGAATGTGTTTGAGCTGGAAGTTTTCGCGGTTCTCCGGAGTGCCGAGATGCCGTATGACATAGGACGTATCAATTGTTCGTAAATTGGTATTTTGTTGTTTGTCGAGATTTTCGATCGGACTAGTTGTCTTGACGTGGGTCGCCCAAGTTAGCCTTTTGTCAAGGCGTACACCTAAGTATTCGACGGAAGTATCCACAGGAATTATTTATTTATTTTTTTTGTTAAAGAAAACTAGGGACTTTGAGCGTTTACGATTTTCTAGAAAACCGAAAGAAAAGTCACGCATTGAAACACATTTATTTTCCACGCGTTTGTAATAATTTGCGTGCGATATTCATTGTATGCGGACGGTTTTCGTCGTTACTCTCGTTGCACGCACATACGTATTTATTTTATTTATTTATTTGTCACGTTAGAATAACGCGGAACAATTATTATTATTATTATTATTATGTTTTACCGTACGGTCGACCAGCAACAGCAATGAATCGGCGCAAAAAAAAAAACTACGGTTTTTTTTTCAATCGCCGTACCGTTACACAGTGACTAACACGTCGTCAAACGCGTATCCGGATTTTAGAAATTCAGTCATCTGTTTGTTTTCGCACCGTATCTCCCCGATCGTTATAACGATCGCAACAATCAGAGTGTAGTATACGAATTTCACTTTACCTATCTTTTCCCGCGCTCGCGCGCAATTGACTCGATTGCCCACTGTGACGCACACATTATGTGTGTTATTACACGGCGAGTGATTAAAAAACTCGACCAGTTTCCGGTACTACTGAACGGCGCTCTCGAGAATCACACTTTCTAAACGATTTCCAACCGTCAGTGGCGTGCCCAGAAATTTTCAATTGGGGGGGGATGTTATAAGTAAATAGTAATAATGCATTTTAATGAATTGTCATGGTAATACCAAAAACTTAAATGTCTATGTTTCAAGCTCTCCAAAATCGTTTCTAGCTTATAACTGTGTATATTTGTCGATTGTTCTGTAATTAAAATGAATGTTATGTCAATTAACATAACGCCATTAAATTGAAAAAATTTATTGCATTTTTAAAAATATAAAAAAAAAATAAAAAAATACATGGAAAGTAGATTGCTTATTCCAAACGGAAATTCAACCGCCTAGCTTTCGTACTTTTTGCTAATAACTAATAAAAAGTATTAAGTAATGATTCTAAAACAGCTCTTATAACTAATAAGTTGTTTTCTGTATATCAGCAGAATAGACAATGGGGGGGGGGGGATATAACCCCTAACCTCCCCCCCCCCTGAGCACGCCACTGCCAACCGTACACTTCGCAACTGCTGCGCGCGTGGACGATTTGCGTTGATTGGTTTTCGATTTAAATCCGTGACGGTAAAACGCGTACGGATCGCAGCGGATAAAAGAGTTTTGATTGAATTGATTTTGTTTTTGTAACGGACGCCGATTGCTCGTTTAGCTTTACAAATGATTTAGACTTTTAGCTGCTGCTAGATCTTTCCATCTCTCTCTCTGTTTCGTGATTTGCTCCAGTCTACCTCTCGCGACTGCGTGGGTTCCATCGTGTGTAATGGGTGGACCAACTACCCAATACACGCAATTAAAACAGTGTGGCAGTCGAGACTGTAAAACAGTGTAGACGAAACATGTCCAACTGGTGACAAACCGGTACCACGGGCGAGGGGTAAGCCCCGGCCGGGTCAAGAGCAGACCCGGTCGACCCCTCGGGCAGCTTAGGCTGCTGGGATCGGTTACGTGGTGGCAGATTAGCAGGAGCAATCTATGTGGTAACGGCCTCGCGAGCTAGACACCGGGCACGCACGTCGGCCGAGGAACAGCTCTGAGAGTGCGGAATGGCGGGGCATGGCTACGCTATCGATCACGCCGGCCCGTACCTTAAGAGAGACTTGGAAAATATCCCTGTGTGCCCCTGTCGCCATACCGGAGTGGTTACGACACCGGAGGGTAGGTGTACCCCATAGTACATCTACGGTGCTGATGGAGCCGGTCCCCACCGCGGGATTGGGGTAACCGCGCGTGATAGCGGTTGCCCAAGCGGTACGAGCGGGGCGACCCGACTCCTTTCGGGGGGTCGGACGGTCGGCTCGCCGCTCGTGGTTCGGTTGAACGACGTGTGACCGTTCAGGGAGAAACAACGCTCCAGTCTCCCCGGAGGCTGGACCGTTCGGTTCGAACAACGCTCATACACGCCAGTCTTCCGACATTAGTCCCAAGGACTACGAATCGGTCGACTTGTGAACAGCCAAGGATCGTTACGATCCTTGAAAAATAGGATCTCAGTGTCCGTCCATCTTCGGCGTGGCCTCGGTGCCTTCCGTTTCTTCGCTTATGGCTCTCTTCGTCGGTCCGCCGTCCGCTCCGGTCTTGCGCTAATTAAAAACTGAACTGTATTCGCAGCGTCGCGTGTATCGTCGCCGTCGACGTTTCGAGCGGTCCGTTTTAACGACTTGCGTTTATAATTCGAGTTCTCGTTGTGTAGGCGCACGCGACGGATTCGACGTTATCGCATCGGTCGGATCGACGCGCCGGAAGTCCCCATCTGTTTCGGATCGTATTAAACGACAGTGCGTATAAACATCGGGTTTCGTTTCATTTTATTACTTACGCAATCGACGGTAATTGTTTTTCTTTTCAATGTTATCATTATACTGTCGGTGATTTTTTTTTTTTTTTTATCAATGAGTTAGTGATTTGTGTATGGGTTTTTTTTCTTCCTGTAATTTATTCGTGTCCGTACACAACGGGGCGAACTCACTTTCTCTCTCTCCCAACCCGTCACACGCACATTGTAATAACATTACACGTATACATATACATGTTTTGTGTATAAATTATACGATGCACTTTCGCCCGTCGCGTTCCGGGAGGCCTATAGCGCGCGCACAGTCTGGTCTGTCCGGTTTTTATACACGCGCACATATTTCCGTTTTGTTATATCGTGTATAGTATTCCTTTATTATAATATCAACAAATCTCATACGCGGTCGGCGAGAGTTTTAGTCAAATCCATGGCGCGTGTATACAGCTGATAACGCATTTACATAATATGTTATCGCGTATTGTTTATTTGCGGAAGTAAATTTAAGCGCACAAATCAATGCAATTTTCACGGTTAACCGCTTTTCTGCGAGCAATATCGTATTTTTTTTGTGTTTTTGTTAGGGAACTTCAGACGACCGCGGTGTATCATTTACGATTCGTAATCCAATTTACAATCAAAACGATATCCACGAGTACATTATCGTGTTATAGCGTTCAAAACGGAAAATAAAATGTCGAATTTATTGTGTATATACACGTATTTCGATCGTTATTATCGTGCCAAAGACGCGTGAATTTATTCACAACAATATGCACAACGATAACCGTCGTTATATACCAATATGGTTGTCTGCGGACGTAAATAAAAACGATAATATTATTTTCCAAATACGTTCGTGGTCGGACTATATGGTAAATGATTAGAACGTTTGAAAGGCGCGTATAAAAATAGCATCAAGACGACGTCATAATTAGTATATTAATAGACTATTTCAATGATACGGCAAAAGAATATTTTCGATTATATCATCATCACGTAAATCCATAAATAATAAACATTGCGAATCGCGGTTAATGACGGTCCGGTCGCTGAAAAGGCGCCGTAGGCGGTATTGCATGTAGGGATCGGCTGAACGAAAAACAGCGTTTCGTCAATCAAATCGAAAATACGATGTTGACTTGACGATGGTTTTATGAATAACGATAATAATGTAGTTTGTACGTTGCCACGTACGTATTCGTCTCGAAACAGACCAACGCGTCTGTTCGTTTGAATACGACACTTGGCTCTCGTGGTAAACGCAATAAATCGCAGTTTTCGGTGTTCTCCAAATCAAAAGCAAATGAATAAAGCGTCTCGTCTGAAAACGGACAATTAAAAACGTATATCTCGCCGTTCGTGATAGCGAACGCAATGTACAAATCAACAATAGATTACGGTTAAAAAACTATAAGAACTCGTCTGCGGGATTTTTTATATGAGTCATTGCTAAACAGCGGTGACCTATATTCTGCGGCGATCGATTCGACCAACGTTACTTGTTTTGGAATAAAGTCGAAATCGAACATGAACACCAAGCAAGATGTGTGATAACATTGAACTTGATCGTACGGAATTTCGTATATCGCACGAACCGTTGAATTCAGTTCGAATAAACAACAACGAATTGTTGAAAACGCAAATGATCTACGTGTTTACAATGTGTTTTTGATGAATTTGTTATTTTACAGTTCAGACGTTTCGCGTTTCATTCAAATAATGCCAAAATCGTATTCATATTGTCAAGTTGTTTATAGCCGTGTAATATGATATTCATTTAAGGCTTCGTTCGTGATAAATCGTTTTAAAATAATTGTTTTGTTTTCTTACGAAACTCGAAATAACTAATTTTCCTTAATCAGCTTAACAATGTAATCTCAGTGTAACGCAACCCATACCATACACACACACACACACACACACACACAGTAGATTGACAAACGCATTAATTTCTTCTTCTTTTTTTTTTTTAATATCATCAACATAGTGTTTATTATATAAGATAACGAATACAAATCATTGACTGAAGTCTTCATATACGTAGAACGAATTATTTAAAAGCATTTAACAATACCGACATTATAATACATGTGACATTTGAGTCAAACGCGGACTTCAACGATAAAAAAATAAAAACCTATTATAGAGATTTCAATACTTTGGAATTGTTCTCTCCGATACAATAATATTTATCAAATGAGACGCGTCCGAAGTGTCGTGTAGTACGATGTAATACAACAATATCGTTTTAGATGACCGGACCTAACCGATGTATGACTCCCAACCGACATCGTCGTTGCACGTACAACAACATTTATCGGATTCATTTTTATCGCGAAAAAACGAATATGTCCCCGTCCATTGACGCGAAACAAACGTTTGTATTTTTTGTCCGCAACGAAATACGACTGTTCGCGACTGAAAACGCAATGATTTTTTTTACCTACGCGTGCAACGTGATTTCTACGGACGGCGTTTAAGTACGTAGTTCAAGAGCAAAGTCAACGGAGCGACGAGCGTTTACGACCGTTTCGACCGAAATCGTTTTGTTATTTTTATACATTTTCCTCGACGCCGTCGTAGTCGTAGTCGTCGTCGTCCGGCGCCCGTCGTCCTAACGCGGGGTCGGATGTATTTATACATATAAACGTACGTACGGCATATTTTTTATCAACGAACTTAAAACATTAATAATAATTTACAACGTATATAATTTGCGCGCGCGCGCGCGTATATATATAAATGTTCGACGACGATTTATGACGTTAAAAAAATTTGCCCGGGGATTTCGTTTCCTGGCAAAACACCATTCGCGCGCGTATAATAATAATAATATTTTTAGAAAACCGTCTCGACGATAATTATGATCGTCATAGCGTATGTTTTACGTAATTTGTTTTTCGAAATTTCGTTTTTATCATGACGCGTTTTACGACCGATCGCGACGCGGCACGTGGACGCTTCACAAGTGCGCGTGTACGACCTAACCCAACGCCGACAATACGCGAGTTCGGATGGTGAACACACTGTCGGGGCGTTTTTGGAAAACATAAAAAGAAGAAGAAGAAGAAACGAAGGTCGCGGCAAACTCGTGTACGTGTATGATATTGCGTTCGGCGTTCGCGAAAAACGCAAAAATAATCGATTCCGCAGGCACGTCGTGGAAAAATCAAAAACGCAATTATAATGTAAATGTTCACGCGTATGTTTCCGTACGTGGTGTTGAAGGCACGTTTCGCGCTAATGCCGTGACCGAGCGCCCTCAGGCTTTACACACAAACTTCATAAAACTAGACCGAGGAGGATTGGGAGACTTTCGGATTTAAGTCCGTACCTGATGTTGCGGTTAGGAAATATAATTGTACACCTTCCGTGTTCCGATTTCCGGTAAAGCGAAAGATTAAACCGCCGAACAAATATTGTGAGCGAATTCAAATTTATTTTTGAACAACACGGTCCGTGTGTCTAAGAACAATTTTGTAGGCCCGTTTTTTTTTTTTTTTTTGTAATTGTGGGGGAGCTCAAATGTTCGCGTCGTGTCACTGTTTCACGCGTGCAATCCGGTTAGATTTCCACGATGAATATTATTAGTTAAGGCTCTGTTTCACTAAAAAAAAAAAATCCCAAAATGTCACCAAAAACGTTGACGGATTGTGTTAGGCATGTCAATCGAATTGAACAAGTACCGAAAATGTCGCTCTACGAGTGTTTAGATTTTATACTTGCATGAAACGGTATTTTCAAATTTCCTCAACGACAATTCTTCGACGAGTCTTGACAATAATATACGACGACGTTTCCTATTTGGGTTTCGCTCGACACGGTCCGTCGGGTTAGTGGGGCGATAAAGAGACGTCTACTACTTTATTACGACGACGAAACGGTGTCAGCGAACTTTGTAAACGTTATTATTATTATTTAGTGCGCGCGACGAGATTGTTTTATTGTTATTTTGTCGTGTATTCACACACGCATAGTACGTACGGCACTGTGCGGGGGTTCGCGGCTATTGTTTTCCCGCGGGGTCGGGTTGTGTGCGATTTTTCTCGTCCGTCAGGCACAGCATCAAGACGACATTAGTATTTTTCGCGGCACGGGCCGGGCACCGTGCAGAACTCCAAAGAACGCGCCGACGAACGACAACCAACAGACGTTATTCGCGAGCGAAAATGATGATTTCGACCGCAATGTCGGAAAAGAAGTCTCGACGCGTTCTCGCGTGTGTCCAACAACAACCCGTGCGCGTACACGTTTCGGGTGGTCCAGGGCGTGTAGGCCCGAGGACGTACTGATATACACATATATATATAGTGTAGTGCACTTAGGAATGCCCGTTTGCTAGTCGCGGTCGGGGGACACGGGGTCGGGTCTGTACACGTGTACCCGAATTAATAACGATTAATAATCATACCGTCGAAGGATAAATCGTAATTTCACTCGTGACGAGGGCATGTTCGACCCAACGACCACGACGCCCACTTGTGACGTGCAAAGCGTTCGAATCCCAGAGGGTCGGTCTGCGGCTAGATATTATGGACGCGTTCGTCGTGCATTGATCCGATTAAAAGCATAATATTCATTTTTTTTTCCGTTTCGTTTGCGTCCCTCGCGTTTAACGGCCACCGTGTATTTATAGCGGTCTTGTCGTTGTCGGTTTCGCGCGAAAATCAGAACCCGAACGTCGTTGCGGCGGACGATCATTGCACGTCCCGATGTAAACGGTCTGTCCCCGTTATTTTTTCGACGTTTTTAAACATCCAAACGGATTCGTAGACGCGTTTCGTTTCGAAATCACACACACGCACACTACAAAGCGTTTCGAAATTTAAAACGCGTGCTTCTCGCGTGCGCGGTTTTTTGTTCTCGGTGTTGTGAATACACTGCATACGCGTATGAAACAACGTTTTGGCGCGGATCGAAAAACGACCGGTTTCCTGTATAGAAAAAAGCGATTCAGTGAAGTAGACTTGTTTCCATTTTGTCCCCGAGTGGGTACAATTGTACGCAATTTAGTCAGTCAATTTTAAAAATTATAAAATGATTAACGCGTACGAGTCCGCGTTAAGTGAGACATTTTATGTAGTAGTATTTTAATGTCACGAAATTCGTTACTATGGAAACAATGGTCGCCATGGAAACAAACCATAAGGGAGATTTTGGGTTTTTTTTTCTGCAACGCTTTTTCGTGACAGTCCCCAAGTGGGTATCTTAATTTAGGTAACGTTTTTCGTGGACACTTTTTCGCGACGGTTTTTTATTTTAATGTGCCAAAGTAAAGACGTAAAATGTCAAAACAAAAACGAATAAATATCGACATTATCGACGCGCGACGGGTTCGGGCCGTCTTCGAACGTGAAACGCTACGGACCTTCAACAACGCGTCCGTAACACGTGGCGACAATCGACCGGTTAGGTACTCGCGCGACGTGTTCGACATTGAGCTTTGGAAACGAGGCAGATCGGCGATCGCTAGGTGTGTACGGTGATGACGGTTTAGTGTGGGCTGCGCGAATATATTTTTTGCTTTTCCGATCAGCTCGTCGTGCCTTCGTTTTCGGACGCCAAACGATATTCCGTTATCTTGTAACCCGACTGTTCGGCTGTCGTCGTCTTCGTTTTTTTTTTTTTGACGGGACTTTTTCCAAAGTCCGTATCCGTACGCCACTATTTTCCGTAGATCGTGATTTCTAGAAAACGTTCCGGACACGCCGTTTCCCGTGTCGGCCGCCCGGCGCGCTGGCGCGTGTCCGCAGAGAGCAAACGTTCAGAATAAGTCGATCGTAAACCGTCCGCGAGATTTCACGCCGCGAATGACGCGACGATCATTTTCTACGGGCCGTGTTGAAGCTTCCTTGTGGATTGTTGAATTCCTGACATTGTTTTCGGACGTATCCGCGTGCGTAGTCTTGGGCTGACGTTTCGGACTCGAGTCCATCTTCAGAGCGTAATTACTTGGTCGAGTGTCGTAACTGTACTCCCGCGTTACTCTTTCGCTAGTCGACGTTAAACAAAAACACAAACAAATGGCGTTTGCAACGCGTCGGTTCAACGCGAGTTCGCGTTCAAACAATCATCCGACGCCGGCTAAACGCACTTCACCTTTCGTCCGGTCCGTCCGTAGGAGACGATCGCAATTTGAAAATCGGTTTCCGGTTTCCTCGACCAAGTTCCGAGCGCGTGCCCGTGACAAAACATTTTTTATTGCTATTCGTTTTTTTCACCCCGTATTTTACGACGCGACCCGTTCACATTCCGAAACGTGCCATTCTTCCGTGTGCGTATTTGTTTCGAACCCGTCGTTAAAAGAATACCGCGGCCCGTCCGCGACGACCGCGCGCGCGCGTACCGCATAACAAGGTATCGGTCCACTTCGGGGCCGGTTTATACGGAAAAAAAACAAATCGTATATACGTGCGTGTGGTGCACACGCGTCGTACGCGACGACCACAGTTCCACAAAACCCCGTCTTACGCCGACGTGATCGTGTCCGTGAAAAATCGGCCGAAAAGTTTCGCATTGTTCCGCGGGGAATCGTTGTGGTACAGTTTGAACAAGCCCCCGATTCCGGACCGTAAACAATAAATATAAAACACGCGCGATTCCCGTCTCACCTTCCGACGATTTCAAAAAAAAAAAAAAACGTTTATTTACTATGCGCTTTATGACCCACCGGAGCCGTACTAAATCTTACCCTCAACTCCGGTCTTAAGAGCTTGTGTAAATGTCGTTATGTGTTTGGCGTGTAGTGTACAGCACGGTTTGTTCATTACGTTTCGTATGACAGGACATAAAACATCGGACCACGGGGTTTTTTTTTTTTTGTTTTAACTAAAAGCTAATAACGACGATAACGATAATGATAAAAAAACACGTACCACGCACGTGAACCGTCGGACCGATTGTTCCCCACCCACCTACCACTACGGGACGCCGCAAGTCGAAACATCAAAAACCAGTTTCGTACGGAGACGGATTTTTTTCCGTTCTCGTG
The DNA here is from genome assembly GCA_019022885.1 of Schlechtendalia chinensis. Lineage (NCBI taxonomy): Eukaryota > Metazoa > Arthropoda > Insecta > Hemiptera > Aphididae > Schlechtendalia > Schlechtendalia chinensis. The sequence goes on along the minus strand of CM032349.1, from coordinate 2,571,968 downwards.
CGGCGTAACAATATCTTCATCGCGGAGTCGGATGCGGTTTTGTATGAAATCAAAACAATAATACCACTACTCGATCAATATCTAACACCGAGAGACCGATGTGTCTGTGGAAATGATATCGTTCGTGACCAAAACGTTGTCGAACGGATTTCAACCGCGCGTCCGTCGTGGCGTACGAACGTCCGAATGAAAACAAAACGTGTTCCGACGTAATTGTTTCGTTGAACGCTATTCGACAACATCACGCGGTTTGATATATTTTCTTTTTAATAATATAATCACGGCGTTTTCGTTTCGGTTTTGAATGTCGCGGATTATGGCCACGCCGCCCTCCCTGTTCCGCGGGCAACAGTTTATATAATTATGTGTGCGCGCGCGTGTACGACGGCAGTCAGTCGACCGGTATCAACACACGTTTTTTGAACAACCATCCCGAACCGTTCGGACTGATTCGTCGGCCGGCGGTCTACTTTTACAACGTCCTCGACAACCTGTCAACCCGGGGAGTCGATTAGAATAAAAACGATATCAACAACCGTCCACAGTCTATAGTTTTCTCGGTTTATACCGCGCGTTCGCGCTCTAACCGTTTCGATTTTTACTTTCGTTGCATGCGCACGGCGTACGACAATAACGTTATTGGCGAAGTCCAAGAGACGGTGTAGGGGAATCGAACAACATATTATTTATTTTTTTTTAATTAGACTTGGAAACCGTATTGTTACGCGTTCCTCTTATACTCTACGTTATCTGCATTATGATTACCGTCGTCTGTAGCGTTGTTATTATAATAACGTATCATGTTGTATTTCACGTTTGTCTCGTTTAGAGCCAAACGTTTTATTCCTGCGGGACATCGTCGGGCGCCGTGTGCGCGTAAATCGACGCGCATACATGACATTCAAGGTAAATTTGACGAATAATGAAACCGTCCTTGAATTTCTTTCTAAATAGAACTACTTAAAACAACGTACGAATGTTCCTCGTTGTGCCGGTGTCGTAATTTCGTAGCGCTCGACCACCGACAATGTGTGTCTGTGTACACATAATAATAATGATAATATGTAAAATATTTTTCCTAACAGTTTTCCCACTAAGATTTCGCAAAACGACTACGCTCGTAGGTCCGTCGATTGTTGTCCGCGTTCGTATACGCGCCTCTTTCGAGAAGAGAAAAATTAATTATTGCGTCGTCGCGTATGTAACGTCGTTGTTTTGTTAAACACGCGTGTGTGTGCGTGTGACCGAGTTTCCTGTTACTCGTATTATTATTATTATTGTTGTTATTAAATAGACATCGCTTCCTGTTGTCTGTCGTCCCGCGCGTAGCAAACGAAAACGCGACAAAAAACCTACTTTTTAACAATCTATCGTAGTAAAAAAACAAAACAAACAATATTGTATTCGTGTAAAAGAGTCTACCGACTCGTCTCGCGCTGTTATCGTGCGGCCTCGAAACGTAACGTAACGGGTGGGGGTGGGACCGCATTCCGCCGCGTGCAAAAAGTAAGACGGATGATCGAGATCGATCCCGTTCGTCGTTTTCGATCGCACAAACGCGCCTGTTCTCAGTCGACGTTATCGGTCCGCCGGCGGTTCGGTTGTTTGGAGCAGGTGGTTTTTCGTCATGGCACGCGGCGGTAGAGAAGTTACAGCGCTGGTCGCGCACGAGCTCTTCGGTTTTAAAAAAAAATAAACATAAAAACAATAATAATAAATAATAAAATATCTACGCGAAACCGATGTGATGCCTTCGTCCGCAGGCCGCCAACAAACGTTCGTTCGTTTTTTTTTTAACAGGCGTTTTTTCTTTTTTTCTAATTTCTTTGATTATCGGCGGAAGAAATAACGTATATTAAAAAAAAAAAAAAAAAACCCTGGAAAAACTAGTCGAGTTCGGTTTTTTTGTTGTTGTCGAGTACTCGCCTTGAACTCGCGGTGTACCCGGTGATCTCGGTGTGTAATATATATATATATAGAAACAACGATTTAAACGGATATTTCGAATCGTTTGAAATTAATACGAAGAAAACAATATATATGTATCAAATCGACTATAATAAATAACGACGCGGTCACAATCAACAGTGTAGACTTTCTTTTGTACGTCGAGTAGTACAAGAAGTATAGCCTTCGAACAAACGATATTTGACCGGCAAACGCGCGGTAATTTACTCGTTTTCACGATAACGTTTACGATTCGTGTCGCTGCACAAAAAAAGAAACCACATAAATATAACCCGGCGGACGTCGAGCCAGGGGGATTATCGATGTATAAAATATATAGCTACGATTAAATTTAAAACGATTTTTTTTTTCACCTCTCCGACTCTTCAATTACATTTACGTCTTTTCTCTTTTTTCAAATATATGTATATATATATATACAACAGCCGACGAAATATATACGCGTCGTACGAACGGGTATATATAATTAATTGATTTTTTTTTTCCCCCGTTCTGTTTCAGCTATTGTAATGCATTTTGTCTTTCTGGCGGCGTTTTTCTGGCTCAACACGATGTGTTTCAATATATGGTGGACGTTCAGGTGAGTCGAAATGAATATATATATATATATACGTGTGTATACGCACACGAAAGCGCGCTCGTTAAACGGCACAAGAAGTCGTCGTTTCACGGTGTAATCGCTTTGACGTGGCGTATTGTAGACGAGAAAAAAACGGAAAAAAACGAAACAAAAGTCAAAACAATCGGATAGGAAGAAGACGGGAGTCGTCGTTTTGCCGACTAGGTACGGGTCGGCGCGGGTACACGACCTAACCGACACTAATTCCACCGTCATTTCGGGGCGTGATAATTTATGTCGTACGTGCTGGAGCCGGAGGAGTCCACGTTATGGACGGACGGACCTTATATATTTTTACGACGTGCACTCGGTACGGTAGACCCGTCGTCTACCTGCGGTGTGATGCAGAACGAAGGAGGATGAGGGGGGGGAAAAAAAAACGGTTAAATAAACCGCTCCTCCGCGTCCGTCCCGAGACGACGAACAACAGCAATATCGAATTACGAAAGCGTATTTATTAATTCGTTTCCCACGACCGCTGTCGCGCGTTTGTTGTGATGTGTACGGAACCCATCCTCTCCGACCACCGAGTACGACGCGTCTGAACGAGACGAGACCGTCGGGCACTGAAATCGGCTTGTTCACGAACGGTATCGGCGGTTCGCTCGGTCAAAACGATCCGAAATCACTGTCGGACGCGATGAGTCGAAAAACGGCGTCGTCTTCGTCGGTTCGAAATGTCTGGCGAGACGCGGGATATCCGCGCGACGTGAAAACGGCGTCGTAAATAGCTGCAGGAACAAAACCGACGGCGAGGAAGACGAACGTGAGAAGGACGAGTCCGAATAAGGGGATGTATAAGTGAGCAGATTCTGTTGGTTCCGCTGTACTCGAACGTCGGACTCCTAGCCGAGCGTCTTCGCGCGGACGACGAAGAGAAAACGTTGGACGGGAGGACGCGACCGATTGGCAAACGTCCGGTGTTTTCCATACCGCACAAACATACCGAACAAAACGTGAAGAAAACGTGAGAACGAACGATCGATACGGGAACGGTGTCCGTTTCCATCCGACAGGTGCGCTTGTTGCACCGGCGACGTCCGTAACCCGTGCTACGGTTTTCCGCGGAAGCCGCGACGACGTGACGCGAGACGGACATTTCGCGTAGGTTTGCCCCGTCCCACGCCGATATAATAACAACGATAACGTAAAAAACCGCGTCGAGTCCAAATGAAAGGAACACGCGGCCGAACCACCGCGCGGATTTCAACACGAAATGGTCGGCGTGATTGATTTTTTTTATACGCACGCGTAAGTGTACGGTCGTTTAATGTTTTCGTCGTGTACCGCCGCACGAGTCGTTTGAACCTTTCTGGTTAACAGCAAAAAAAAAATGTTCCTAACCTCCGTCGACGCCGAAATCCGGACCCTGATCCGTACGTGCGAAATATATCGAATACGCGTCTCGTTATTTCAAAACGCGTTCGATTGAATCACGTCAGCGAACATTAAAAACTAGTCCGATTTGCGTATACTCGTTACCGCGGATCGGACAAAAAATTCAATAACATCAACAAGTCTATCGTCTGCCACTCCTTCAATTTATCCCTGAATGATTCTCCCTTTTGTACCCTGCACGATGTAATTCCACTCATCTCCTCTTCGATTGTCCTGTCCTATCCCATAAACGTTGTATTCTCGAAAACTGATTTACTTCTTACAACATTCCTTTTTCATTTCCCTTATATGTTCCAAACCTCAAACGCTTTCCTGATCCTTTCCGTTTTAAATTTTTTCTTTTCCTTGTTTTATTTTGTATTTTGCATTTATTTAATTGTTATTTTATTATTATTTAATGGTTGAGATAAATATTTTTTTTTTTTTAAATACGTCTCTAATAAAAAAAACAAAAAACAGAATCAACAAGTTTAAAATGTATTCGTCATGTAATGTCTTCCGTTGTTTTTAAAATTATTACACCTTATGTGACAGAGGCGTACGATCCGGGCATGTCACTTGTTCGTGAAATACGTAAAAACCGGTTTCGTTGAATTAAAAACTTTTATTCGTCGTAAAGTCATGTACACTCCCGTTTATAAAAACATTTTTTTTTTTTGTCACGTCCTTTAAGAATCTATCGCGGACGGACAATAACCGAAACGTTTGTTCATGACACAACTCAACATTAATAACAACGAACACCTCCGGGGGGGGGATTTACCGAATGTTGTTTTCGCGCTGTTCGTTTTCATTACTCGAAAGATAAAATGTCGTGTGTGTGTGTGTGTACAACGAACGCGGTTGGGTCTGACCCGGAGAAATGCGCGCGCGCGCGACACGAGTAATGTTTGACGGCGACGGTCGTTTTCCAGAGACTTGAGGCCCGCCAACTTGGACAAAGGCCAAGAGGCGTGCAGGCTCAGGCTGTACCAGTTGTACGCGTGGGGCGTGCCCTTAGTGATCGCCACGCTGGCCGCCGTGTTGGACACCGTCCCGCCGGACCAGTACGCGTCGCTGATCAGACCGAAGTTCGGCGAACACCGGTGCTGGTTTTACGGTAAGTGAAATCTAAGTCTTACCCGGGCACGCGGCGGTTATCCAAACGTCAAACGCCAAACGCGTTTTGTCGCGCGTCCCGTCAACGACCAACGGACATTTGCATTCGTACGTAATGCGTTCGGGTGTTCGCGACGACCCTTCGGTGTTCCTGTGTGGTTGGGGGGGGGGGGGCGGTTAGGTTCTCGCCGGTAGAACATCGCCGAATACTACGGTTTCGATCGCCGGAACAGTCGGTGGTCCACCCCGTACGTTGTCAAGGCGACGTTCACGCTCGGGACGTCCGGATTCCGACAAGAACGTCAACGAACTTCGACGTGATTGTTTTCTTTCGGTCGCGCGTTCCGTATTCTGCGGGAAACCTTGCCGGTTCTGGCCGCGGCAATTGAATTCTAACCTAACGAATAATGAATCGCGACTATACCACACTCGTCGTCGTTCCCGCCGTTATTCAACCGGAGGCGTGTAGGCGTACCCCCTACCATGCCCGTCCTGAAAACTGCGACCAAATCCATTTGTTATTCACGTGTCCCTTCGCTCGCTCAATGAGAATTGACCTTTTTAAAACGTTGAAGAATAACCACGTGCCCGCTGACAACGCTTTTACGATTCCAACGTATCATTATTCCCCTTTAGCAATTAATTCGTCATCCGACTTCGTCGCCTCCGTTGGGGTTTTCGACACGATAAATTGTATTTTTCAATTGGAATGTCTTGACCTATGTACAGGGACGTACACAGAAAAAAGTTTTGGGGGGGGGTGATTTTGAAAATCATTAATTGAAAGTTAGAACTTTTTATTTCAATAAGTATACGAATTTTTATATTGCTTTAGCCAGTGGTCCACAAACATAATGTAGTATTAAACCTGTCTAATAATATAACATAATCTGCATAATATAACATTAAAATTGAATAAGTAAATAACCAAACATTTTGGGGGGTGTTTGAACACCCGAAACACCCCCCCTGTGTACGTCCCTGCCTATGTATGTACAGTTCAATGTTTTTCTGTCCTTTCTTCTTCTTCTTCTTCTTCTTTTTCTCTCTCTTTTCATAACACACCTTCGTACCGTCCGGTTATGTAGGCCACGCGCCAAAAACCCAAAAACACTTCTCTCGCCCCCGCCAAAGCGCCAAAGTGTATGACGTCTCCGTGACTCGTCGAAAACGCGTACGCGTGTTGTTTTTTACCGGATTTCCGTCGTTTACGTCCGACCATTAACATTGTGTTGCGCGGTTTTCGTGTGCCCGCAGGTGACGCAGAGGTGCTGTCGTATTTCTACGGGCCCATCGGCATATTGTTGATGATGAACTTGACGTTGTTCGCGGCCACGGCCAGGGAGCTGACGTGCGGCTTGTGGAGAACCGAGGTCGTGAAGTCGACCAGCGAGAGGTAAGTGTAGTAAGCAACGCGGCGTACACGCGCACGGCGACAAGTTCGGTTTAAAGAATCAAGTCGATTATATCAGCTCGTATCTCACGCTGTACTTTGTGTACTTTGTTTGTTTGACCGTCGGTCTGTGAACGTTTTGACTTTCCACTGGTCTGGAGTTATTTTCGAGACAAACGAAATGACGACGATGACGTGCAGAAAAACCGAAAGGATATAATTGTCGAGACGCTTGAAGGTTCGCGTGAAACCGTTCCGCGCGGATCGAAATCCTCACGGACGACAATTGGTCTTACGGACCGCCGTCACGGATCTATGCACGCGTTTCTTGAACGTCGGACGGAAACGTAAAAAAACCCAAACGAAAACCGTAATTCTCGTAGACCCGATTTCGCCATCGGAAGGGCGTGAAATCGTTTCGACGGTGCGGATCTCGTGCTCAAGGTCGACCGTGAACGATCGAAGAAATAACACATTTTTTTTTTTTTTAAAAGAAAATCCTACAAAATTGTCGTTCGTTAGTCGATCGGGGTCCATAATTCGAACGTAGATCGTTTTTGGATTTTCGCCGACGGTAAAAAATCATGGGAAGTGCACAGCGTGCGCACGGGGCATATAAGACCGGACAGGCGCGGATCCAGAACTTATTTACGGGGGGTGGCATCTTAATCAAAACAACTTTAATCCTCATTTTGTCGCGTCGAGTAATGAAATATTTTCCAAAACGTTTACTCGGAAATCGTTTGCGATACACGGAAATAAAACAATAAAAATCTGTCTTCATATCTTCATGAAATGTCGAATAGCGTGGCGGTCGCGGCTGCTATCGGAACAATCTATTGTTTTATTATTATTGTGACCCATCGATTTTTAAGGTTCGCGTATCGTTCAACAATTGAACTGCGATACATATACGAAAACAATTATACGTACTTTGATATCAAGAGGTATTTATTGGTTATGAAAAACGTTAAAACCGAAAAATCCCCCATAGCTACAACTTCAATTTAAATTGTCTTTCTATAGTATCTATCATAGATAAGAGTTGGAATTATAAGACGATACAATAAAAAAAATTTAACAAGAGTCTACGGGGGGCGATCGACCTGTACCGGCCCTGCTCCCGAGCGTACAAAAAAAAAAGTCCGTCTACTCGTCCGCGAGTAGGAGGCGGACAGAGCCGTGGAACGAACGTAAAACGTGGTTTTTTTTTGTCCGCAGGGCGACCCTGGGCCGCGTTTGCCTGAAACTGGTGATCGTGATGGGCATCACGTGGGTGGTGGACGTGCTGTCGTGGGTGATCGGCGGCCCGGACTACGTGTGGTACCTGACGGACCTGATGAACGCGCTGCAGGGCGTGCTGATATTCGTCGTGGTCGGCTGCCAGCCGCAGGTGTGGATGGCGGTCAAGCGCATGTGGTGCCTGCGTTCGGACAACCCGTCGGACGGCGGCAACGTCAGGTCGTCCACGTCAAACGCGATGCCGTCCACGGCGAACGAGTCCACGCTGTCCAAACCGGTGGAGACGCTGTGCTGATCGATCGTCGTTATCATTATCATCATCATCATCATTATCATTATTATTATTACAAGCACTCGTGCACGAGAAGCGCACACTGACCCGTCCCACTCCTCGTCATCAACAGTTGTGTTATCAATTCAAACGTCTTGCCCGCGGAATGTTTAGACTGACAAATCCTGTTTTATTATTATTATTATTATTCATTCTATCTTTAATTCTTTGAACAGTATTAATGTACAGAGCCGTGCGCGTTCATGATCGTCATACGTTCGTCGTGCGAGACGGTGGATTTTTGTATTTTTATTTTTCTTTCTCACTTTTGACTCGCGTCTCGGAGACGACGTTTATTACGGTCAGGTATGATTTCTGAAGTCCCCCCCCCCCCGGTCGCGTCGTCGGCAAGTTCCGGGGTAAAAATCAGACCGAATCGGTCGTTCGTTTGGTGATTCTAACCGTTTCGTCCACAAACAATTATGACGTCTCTGCGCGTTCGGTTCAAAAAAAAAACACTTCCACGCCACTCTCCCGCTAAGCCGAGGCGGAGACGAGAAATCGGCCGTTGTTGAACGTACGGTGTTCACCTAACCCTAAACTCACGTGAAATTTCCATTCGTTATCGAATGCAACTGCAGGCTTCAAAAAACAATCCATATACATAACACACTACGTAATAACGATTGGTTTTTTTTTTTTTTTAATTTATATAAATTTATTCTGGACGATTTGTATTTTATATTTATGTTCGTATTATTATCCGAATTTTTTAACATTATTCTATTATTTTAAGTTCCTGTAAGTCTATATATATATATATATGTATGTATGTATTAGTATTTTTTTTAACACTTGATACCGCGCTATTATTATTATTTATTATTATTATTATTATTATTTGTTAACATCTTTATAGAACGATATAATACGCGCGCGTGTTAGTATTCTTAAGCATTTTGTGTTTTTACAATAATTAATTTATAATATTTTATTTATAATTTATAAGAAGTTATTAATAGACTGTGTATATACATATACATATATAGATAGAATTTCGTACCTTCACACACACACACACACACATATGTATGTATGTATGTATGTATTTGAAATAAAAAAATAAAAAATTGGCACGATTGTTAACGCGATATTTATTATTATTATTTGCGTTCCCTCGAAAGTCCGATTCCGTTTTTCTCGAGACAAAAACAAAAACAAAAAACGGTTAGTGTTCCGTTTTTCTTCCGCGACCGACAAGTGAAACGAAATCGTACGCCGCGCGCGGGCAAGACGAGACGGGCGAATACGAAATCTATTTACAGCGGCCGGCAAACCCGTGCGCACGATTCGTACGGTACACCTCATACGGTTTTGTGTTTCCGAAACGTTTGGGGCCGTTCGGACGGTGCACGATATGGCGACGTGGACGTTTTATTTAGTTCCGACGTTAAAACAATATCCGGACCGTGACTTTTCGCGGACGTCGTACACAAAAAATTCAGCACGTTTCGGGGGAGACATCAAAAGGAAACGCGGCGCTAGAGGGCGAGCGCCGTATCCAAATTTGGTTTCGCCCCGCCTGTCGAAGAACGAACGAAAATTTAAATTTCGAGTATAATAATGTCTCGCCGTGTAACTCGTCGTATTTTTTTTTTTTATGTGCATTCGTTTAGATAATACCACCGCCATTTAGTTTGATTTCGAAATTGATTATATTTTATCAGGAAACGCTAATAATCAGTGGCGTGCTCAGGGAGGGGGGGGAGGTTAGGGGTTATATCCCCCCCCCCATTGTTTATTGTTTTTGTTTATTTTTAAAAATGCAATAAATGTTTTCAATTTAATGGTGTTATGTTAATTGAACAACTTGGTATTAGCGTGTTACAATTTAAATTCATTTTAATTATAGAACAATCTACAAATGTGCACAATTACAAGCTAGAAACGATTTTGGAGAGCACGAAACATAAAAATTTAAATTTTTGGTATTACTATGACGATTCATTAAAATGTATTATTACTATTTACTTATAACATCCCCCCCCACCCCATTGAAAATTCCTGGGCACGCCACTGCTAATAATACAGTGTTTTCCGTGCATTTCAATGATTTATATTACACCCGTACACAGGCGGGTTTTCACTAAATTCCATGATCTTGCCCCCCCCCCCCTAGAAAAAATGTCCGGTGCCGTCACTGCCGAGGTCTAAGTTCTGGGATCGACTAAACCGGGACCGGAATGCGTGGACGGAAGCACACGCTCGACGCGTCGGACACGTTTCGACAAAACACGCGACGCGTTTTATTTTACGTCCGAGGCGACCGTTGTCGGGCGGTTACGACGCGACGTGACTGGGATACGGGCCGGAACTTCTCGATCAGAGAGATCTACTTGCAGCAAGCACGGCCGTCGCGGACGACCACAGAAACGTCACGTCAACCAGGGGCGGACTGGCATGGCGGGTAAGAGGCCATACCCGCCCAGGCCCTTTAGACATTTTGTACTCGGGCCTTAAGCTATTTATTTCATTATGGCTTACGCAAAATAATATACCTAATAGAAAAATTATTACGATGTTATCTAAAAGATTTTTAACACGAGTATTTGTTGTCTTTCACATATCACACCGTAATCGTTGCCAAATGTCGATAACCGAAATCGAAAAATCAAAATTTTCGTGAATTATTTCGCAATTTTTAGTTCGTTTTTTGATCCAATAATTTTTTTTATGTGATACATCATCAAGTTATTTATTTTATCAAGTCGCTTGTTTGTATTAATTACGTTAGTTTAAGGCCTCCTAGAAACTTACCCACCTGGGCCTTCAGAGTCTCAGTCCGCGAGACTAGTGTTGTTTGTGGTCAAGTTCGTTAAACGGCTCAAAGAACATTTCGGTTTAAAGCATTTCTCGTCTTATATTAACGACAGGACCCGCGGGGGGTCCACACGGGCCAATAACCGTTTTGACCGTTCGGATTTTGACGATTTGATTCGATCGCCGATGAAAACGTTTAAGCTTCGTTGTGTGTCCACGCACTAAACCAAAGCAATAAATTAACATATCCGTGCGAGTAATACAATAATCGATTCGTGTTTTTATATTACATATACATTGACCGTATATATATATATATAATAAATAGCCAACGTTATATATTGTACTTTATTTTTACAATTTGTTTTTTAAAAATCAAAAAACAATATCATTTATATATATATAGTTTGTACGTACACTAAACAAATCAAAATATCATTCAATACATTCGTTTTGATTTGATTAAAAAATAAATAAGTAAATAAAAACAAGATGATTTTATGTTTAATGACTCGTCGTACGATAATACTAAAATGAAATGAAAAAAAAAAAAAAAATAATATGTAGTTAGGACGTTCGGGGCATAGGCGTAGTGTCAATGGATCAAACTCGATTTTCAAAACGACAATAACAATAGTTTTAAGCGGCTCGCTTCGAAAAATAATTAATTATGTCTGCCTATCATGTTTTTCACATGCTTAATAACATTGTGTACGACGTCGGTACTCGTGGCGGTGCCGTTCAGATCGGCCGTGTACACCATGTCTTCGTTCAGCGTCTTGGCGATGGCCGTCCTGATCCTATCACAGTGCACCTGGTGACCCAAGTGTTCCAACAAATCGGCAGACGCGCTTAACATGGCCACCGGATTGGCGGCGTTCGTGCCGGCGATGGACGAGCCAGTGTTCCTGGTGCCCGGCTCAAACACGGCGTAATGATCGCCGTAGTTTCTTCCCGATATCAGGCCGGCACCACCAACAAGGCCACAGATTACATTCGACACGATCGAACCGTACAGGTTGGGCATGACCATCACATCAAACTGGTGCGGATTGGACACCAGCTGCATGCAACAGTTGTCGATGATCATGTGATCAAACTTGATGTCCGGGTATTCCATAGACATTTTCTTACAAGTTTCTAAAAACAATCCGTCAGAAAGTTTCATGATGTTGGCCTTGTGGACCGCCGTGACTTTACTGCGACCGTTGTTTTTGGCCAGTTCGAATGCATAACGCGCCAGCCTTGTGGAATTCTCTTTAGTAATGATTTTCATCGATTCCACCACACCGTCGACGCTCTCGTGTTCCAACATCGCATATTCTCCTTCAGTATTTTGACGTATGACAATACAATCAACATTTTTGTGACGACTCGGTATATTGTTGTACGACTGTACATTGATGACGTTCACGAACAAATCGAGTTCATTTCGAATGGCCACGTTACGCGATGTGATGCTGGTGTCGAGACTTCGCGTTTCGATGTTGCCCTTGATGGCAACGCCGTTTCTGCGAATAGACATGATGGCATACTGCAGATCGTCATTGTTTTCACTCAGCGGATCGATTTGAATGGTCTCAAAGTCTACCGGCACACCGCCATGTTTAAAAACTTCTTTGACATAACTCATTAGCTCTGGGCCAATGCCTCCTCCAGGCAGCATAGTGACCGCATTTCTTCCTCCGTATCTGTCAATAAGAAAATAATTACAGATCATTAGTATCGCAGTTTAATTTCATCAGTTTACCATATATAGTAACGGTTAAGAAAAAAAAAACAAGGCACTTGTGTATTATTCGTTTTTAGTCGCTTCCGTTGAGAATTTTTCAGATTATCTCCTTATTCCATTGTAATAATAAAAAATAAATTTAACACTAATATTGTCACCCCAGAGAAAAACCATTAAATAACCATTACGGTTTTATCACATATTTACATTTATTTTCAGCATAAATGAAAAACAAATATCAGCAACAAACAACTCATCTCAAACTAATTACCTAGTCACATTATTTATTCTTACATAACATTTCCAAAACGCACCCACTGTCTTTACACGTTCAAACTTCTCTGTCCGTGTCGAAAAAACGCCATAAACGTCAAATAACCACAAATCCACATAAACGCCAGTCGGACAAATTCTCAACGGAAGCGGACGGTAGGTACATGTTGCTAAGGTTAGTAGTAGCTAACAGGTCTAGAGGTTATTATTCAAAATGACAAAGTTACTCGTAAAAATATTAAGTCAATCAAACTCTTTTGTACGGTTTCCTTGTCGTCCATACCGTTGTGAATGAATTCACGTATACGACAATTCGACAATAAAGAGAAACGGTAGTAACACGGTTTGCCGCGACAGTTCATTCGCGTACAAAATGTCCACTTGACGACTCACGTCACTATCTTTCGGTCGTTTTAATACATTTTTCGCATTAACATTGAAACCAGTTGAAAATCAAAATGAGCGCGCCGCAAAACGACTTTTACGTCGCGGCCGACGACTTTAACCCCTGAGCGTCCGGCCCAGAAATAGTTACCTGGCTCTGGGCAGTCCGACCTGTCTCCTGGCCTGCGGATGCTTGTGTTGGATGTCGAAATTGACGGTGGACATCGGACGGACGACGGCGTGCGAGCCCGTTTTTTGCAGAGCACATTTCGATAAAACGGCCAACATGATCGGTGGGGGGGGGGGCCGAAAAACGAAGAGAAATACGGACAAAACGAACGCTCACGATGAAACGCTATGTACGCGTAAAAAATACCATTTCGTACGTACGTACGACGTCCAGCTGTTAATTCCGTCTTAACATATTTGTCGCGCGTGATAACGATTATTATTCTTATCGAAACAAACACGGGACATCGATATTATCGCCGCCAACTTCAGCCCGTCGTCCGTGCGGTCTCGGACGAGTGTGGTCGCAATCGTCCGGTCCCGACGACTTGCCAACGATAATCATTCGAAAAAACAACAGTCGTGCGCGCGGACTCCCGTCGTCCGGCCGTGTTCGGACGTTCGCGTACAAGAGAACTAAAAGAAACGGAAACAAAAAAAATAAACCATGTCAATAAACTACGTTTGTTTCTACGGTCTGTACTTGCTGACGGCTTCCCGCGGGCTCGGTACGTTTTGGTTTGTCTGTTCCAACCCGTGCGCGCACTGCTGGTGTTATTATTTGTTATAGGAGTTGTATGTCGTTACAGAATGTTCGGACATAGTCGTTACGATTTTGAGTCAAAATAACGATTACAACGCGGTACAAGCACAGGGTTTAAAGAATGATATTCTGAAACAGACGAAATCCATCAAAGTCAGTGTAACAATAACGCGTATTTTGTAATCGCCACGATTGAAACTCAATTCTGCTGCTCGCGTGTTATCTCCAAAGATGGGGGGGCGACAGTAACTTAACCACCTTTAAGAAGATAATTATTTTGTTAAATATCCCGGAATTGTTTTACATGAACATTGATTACTATAAATAATAAACGTTAGATTTTTTTTTTTTTAAATGTAAAATAATTAAAAGCTTTATTTAGAATATGTACACTAAACGTAATATCAAACAATATACAACGAAAAGTAAAAGTTACTCTAACCTACTCGATTAATAAAATCAAACAATTTGTCTAGTTTTGGTTATTGCCCCTCGCCACCCTCGCTAACCTTACGATATTTCAAACAGTTATTTTATGTAAGCCGTATTTTATGGTCAATTTATATACTATATTCTAAACTTTCATAAGATTTACTAGACTTTTGGCAATCCGTTAATACGAAATTAAATATGAATATATATATATAATATAAATTCATATTGTCATGCGATATTAACGATTATTTTTTCTCGACCATTTAGAACTCGCGACTGGGCGGAGTGTATACACTTCACGAACAATTTCCTGGTCATGGAAGTTGGACGATTATTCCGATTATTAAATTGTAATGAACATATTTATGTTAATAGTAATGTCATCGCTGTTATTAACTAGTATTTGTCGGATGTATAATACACAGGCTGTATCAAAACAATAAACATTCAAAATGGTTTTTGTTCTGTGAGGAAAATTCTCACGTGAATTACAAAAATTTACTTGAACTGCTGGCGGATAAATACTCTAACGAAGTGAGTTTAAAAAAAAAAAAAAATGATACGTACATTTATGTTTTATATTTATTTTGATTTTTATCAATTTTAGTCTATATGGATAGGATATGGCATACAAGATAAACATCCCACAATAATTCATCATTATGCATTCGAAGAAGACGAAATCAACAGGGTGTCTTACCCTCTATTCGCTGCTGGATTTCTCATGTCCGTTGAATTATTAAAAAGGTCAGTAGTACTTATAACTATTACTCAATGACAGATTTTCATTTATAATTTACTGTTAAACTTTTTATTTCCATAGTATAGTCGATAAAAATTTAGAAACTATTGGATCAGATTTTGCAATCGATGCGTCGTACGAATTGGCATTAGTGGTTGGTCGAAAAATTGAACATCTACCTTTAAAATTTTGTTTAAAACTATCGCCCGACTGTATCGTTCATCCACTGTCCGAAAGAAGTAAATGTGTAAGGAGAGTAACACTGATATTTTTTAAATTATTTTTTGTTTTGTTTTTCATAAAAAACGTTATTCTTTCAAGACACATTACGGAAAGGTAACAAAAGACTCAATATATTTTGCTGTGAAAACTTGCAGTAAATTTCATGCCGATAGAGTGCCAGTGTTGCAATCTACTTGGGGCCAAGATGCCGTACATATTGAATACTTTAGCAATAAAATTGGTAAAAAAAAAATTGTATTTATAAATGTATTCATTTTTACTAGATGTAATGAAATGGGTGTGTACTTTTTTAGACAATGCGATACCGACCACCGTGTTAGATGTCCCAAACACTGAACGAGGCCATTGTTTAAAGACAATAACGATTTTTAAATATTTGTCTAAAAAACTGCTATCAAATAATTCAGTGAAATGGATTGTGTTAACAGATGACGATACGCTTTTGAGGTAATATTGAGACAGAAAAAAAACCATAAAAATATATACCTGACAATATTTTTTCTGAAACATCTAGTGTACCTCGATTGGCATCTATATTGAGCTGCTGGAATGGACAGCAAATAGCACTCGGACAAAGATACGGTTACAATATTCGAGGAGATGAGTCTATGGGGTACAATTATTTAACAGGCGGAGGAGGTATTGTGTTTAGTGTCGCGTTGGTTCACAAGTTGATCACATGTCGCTGTTATGCTCCCGACGCACCTGACGATATGGTATTGGGCGCATGTTTAAAAGCCTTAAACGCTACAGTGGTTCATTCTCCAGTCTTTCATCAAGTTCGGTGTAGCAATTATTGAAGGTCACTAAAATATTTGTTTTACTTACTGTTTTATCTTACATACGTCTAGGCCAGACCGCAAGATTACGCCGATGAATATTTGGAATCTTATCCGATGGTATCTTTTCATAAACATTGGATGATCGATCCGATAGAAGTTTATCGTCATTGGCTTTACCAAGATTCTTCTTTTGGACACGATGAACTTTAAGATACCATTATTATAATTGTATGTACCTGAACAACCATTTTATAGATTACAAATGAATACTAATAAAATATGTATATATATATATATATATATTTAAACAAAAGAACTTTGTAACAAAAAAACTTAAAGTTAATACTTGATTGCACAAATAGTGCATTAATAATCTAACGAATCCTTAATATTTAATGGTCCCTCCCCTTATGCATCAAAATTTTAAATAATCATTCGCAGTGATTGGTTCGTTATACTTTAATTATCTGTTTAATTTAACAATATTTTATATAACTCGTTGTTAACTTTGTGTCCACAAATTACTATTTCCATATACTGTATCTTTAAATGATTACAATTTTGAACGTATCGCTATCTCTGTCCACCAAGTTGGTCTTTCAAATGTCGATTTATCTTCAAATAATAACTTCTTCAAATTATCATACACCTAAAAACATAAAATAAAACAATTAAATTCTTGAACGTGTAAAACATTATTTATAAAAATTATTACTTTTTACAGAAACTGATTATAAAAAAACATTTACCCGTCCATTTGAAGCTCCGAGTACTGAATTGAGTATAAAATCTGGAGGTACAATAGCATCGGCAAGTGTCACTGCTTCGTTCTTTAGACTCGAGCATAAATCTATTATGGATCCTTTGACTATTACAGATATCAATGGCCCATTAGCATAACCACCTTTAAACGAAACCGATTAATTAATTATTATTATTATTACTATTATTATAATTTTTTTTTTTTTAATTAATGTTTTCAAATATACACCTTCATACATTATCGACAAATGTTTTTCAATTAGCCAAAACCCATAAAGTGAAGCAAGTTTATGTAAAACTACTTTGTGTGAATCATCTAAATTTGGAGATGACGTAGTTTCAATAAATTGCTTCAAAATTAAGTACTGTAAAAAAATGTATACTGTAAAAAGAAATACTAAATTTTAAAACAATAAGAACAGTAGATATTTACTTCTGCGAACACTATTGACAGATCTCTAGCTAAAAACATCTGAGAATCGTTTTTTGCTGTAAATAAATTTTTTCTTTGGCCTTTTAATATTTCTAATTGTGCGTACGTCTGACTTAATAAGTAACATATCATCCATTGGAAACAAAATAGTAAATCTAAATCAACCCAAATTCAAATAAATATAATTTTAATATCAATTAATGTCATATAAACATATCAAAAAGATCACTTACTCTCATGTGTGAAGCTATCCACTCTGGTTAATATACATTTTTGATTTAATATATTTTTGGCATATTTGAGAAACTTTATTGTGCCCAACGGAGTGTCACAACAATTTTCATTTCCACTCAATAAATTTGACCAGATATTCAACAACCAATTACTAGTTTGTTGAATTAAAACGTTGTTGTCACCTTCGTATGTGCAATTGGCGTCGTTTGCACAACGCAAGTCATTGAGCCCGGCCGCTGACAATGATGAAATTAAATGAAATTAAAAAATTACAATTCCAATGAATGTTAAAAATTACCTTTTAAATACCCATGGCCACCGCATGCTTCTCTACACTCCTGTATTGCATCTCGAGCTGTCCATGAAGCGATGGGTTTGGTACAACTAGAAATCGCATGAATTTCTATGCCAAGCAATCTCTATAGATAAGTGAAATGTTTACAATTATTAATTTGAAATATATATATATATATATAAATATAATTTTTAAGAATTTTATATTACGAGTTTTTCCGAACCACTATTTGTCATCATCTCAATTATAAACATTTCATAAACTCTACCCAAATAATCGCCATAAATTTTTAATGCATAAGCAGCAGCCAGATTTGATATCAATCTGCATTGCTAAAAACAAATCAGTTAAATTAATGTATCACTTGATGTTATTTTTGAAACATCGATATTTTAATCTAATCTCAACTAACAAACAAATTGTTGTAAGTAAAAATTATACTTACTACTAATTGGTATTCTAAAACTGGTAACTCTTCTCCATCGGGTGGTCCAAATTGTCTCCTTACGCCTGTATATCTTATAGCTATCGGCACGGCTTTTGTGATATATGCCACGCATATATTAACAATACTTAACCGTCCGACAGATAAACTTCCTAACGAAGCGCCTACAAAAATTAATTTAAATTAATGAAAGAATGATTTTGTATCGGCTTTTTTTTTTTAAACAGATTATATAGAATAAATAATTAACATTACCTAATCGTTTTGATTTGTCTTTGAATGGTGAAATATATTGACCATCTTCATTTATATCACCCGTTTTGCCGAGTAAACTTTCTTTTGGTATACGATAATTGTCAAACATTATAAATCTGTTTACAATAAAATAAATATTTTGTAAAAAAGACTCCGACAATTTTAAAAAGATTTAAAAATATAAATACAAATTACCCATTATCAACTCCATTCAAACCTGCTTTTTCTCCTAAGTCTCCGACTATGACTCCGGGAAGAGGTAACATTGTTTTTGGATCTCTAATATTAACCACAAATGCGTGTAATCCCTGATCGTCGCCATTGTTCATGATTAATTTGGCCCATATTATTGCATATATACTTGACTTTCCTAAATCAAATTGAATTTTCAATTGGTCATATTTATTGAAAATAAATAATAAACATGAAATATTTGAAAAATAAACACAATAAGTATTGTAATGTACCTAAACTTCCAACCCAACATTTCGCTGCTTCAAAATCAGGTGTGTGTAGAACAAATTGTTTCGAATCGTTGTCGTATAAAGCTTTAGTCTTCATCTCCTTAGTATTAGTACCATGCGAGACTTCTGTAAGTGCAAAACAACCAGGAGACTGAAATATAAATTCAACGATTTTCATATAAATATAATTTGATCATATAAAAAAAAATATTGCATGATAAAAATGATTACTTACTTTTCCTTCAATAGCATTTTCGTACAGATCAGAATTTCTTCCGTTATCCATATTAAATATCACATTAGAAAACATGTCGAATGTTAGCCCAACTTTTATCGCAACAGACGGACAGTATTGCATCATTGTTACAACCTTTACAAAACCCTAAAAATGATTAAACACAAACGTTAAAAATAAACAAACAAGTACAAATAAATATTATTATAACAATACTCACAAGTCTGAGATTGGACAATATTTCATCAAATGGAAATACTTTTGATTCTACAATTTTATACATTCTTAATAAAGCTAATTTTCGTTGTTCATCTAATGACAGTGTTTCGTTAGAATGTTGGAAAAGCGGATCATTCTCAAACGTTTTCCATGCTTTCATCTATAAAATGTATATAAAGTTATGATTTTATTAATGTTTTAATAAAACGTTTGAGTCAAATACCTTATAACGTAAAATGTCTTCAGTTTCTAAAAAAACTTTCATTTTTTTCCAATCAATTGTAGCCCGTTTTCTATAAAAATCTAAAGGCCCTGATTCAAAATCCTTTAGTATATCGGAACAAGTATTCATTGTGATCTGTACAAAAAAATATTAATTATTGTTGATATATTTAATAAAATGCCTATTTTTTATTTTATTAATTCAACGGAAATGTATTGTCTTTAATAATATTATTATTATTATCATTCATTACATCACAAATTGCATAAATACTCAATGTCGATATATTTAAGCAAGTACGTTTACAGTTTTATAAGTCTCAGTTGTAAAAAATGAAGAAATTTGAAATATTTACAAAATTTAGAATACTTATATTCGACGTGTGTATTTTATTAGATATTTAAATTGTATCTTTATAATAATTATAATAGTTGACATATTATGTTTTTTTTTTTTAAGAAAAATATATGTAATATATAAAATATACATATAAATTTAAGGTAAAATATAAAAAAGTCGTTAATTTTTTTTTAAAACTACACGTATAAATGTGATATTTCCCTGTTGTTTAACTGTCAGTTTTTTTTTTCATTTACAATTATCATAAATAAATTGTACGAAAAGAAATGTTTAACATAGGAAGATGTTGTTATAGGATACTATATTACATATGTCTCATTTGGATTTATTATAAAGTCCATCTACATAATTTATTCAGAGGTTGTTAGGTTAGAGTAGTCATATCAATAAACCAATATTGAATTAAGAGGTAACTGTTTAAATGAACGAATTCAATTAAACCGTAAACAGAACTTGGTGAAAAAACCAAAAAGTGATTTCTAAAATGTATTTAGTGTTATGATGCCCAAATGTGGAAAATTATGCGAAATTACCTCTTTGTTATTCGTAGTCGAACACTTAAATCGTCTTTGAAGACTTAAGTTTATTCTACTACGCCTAATTGCAAACATTTCGACACTAAAACAAATATTAGAATACAAAAGTAAAAATCATAATCGCAATTCATTTATGTTTTCAACCTCGTGAATTAGAATTTTCATAAATGAAACCAATAGCTACTTACTTTTCCGAAAAATGGTATGTAAGAAGTATAAAGACGATTTACAGAAAAAATGTATTATCGATACTGAAACTGAATAACAAAAACAGAAAATACACACAAAAAAAAACCCCCCGAATCGTAAAATAATACTGAGATGATAAAAATCATTCATTTCAGACGTTAGGAAATTATCGGTGAAACTACAGAGATTACTATGTACAAAAAACCTACCTTGTTTATTTAAATAACGTAATTTTATCAAAACAAAAAAAAAAATATATATTAACAATTCAAAGTTAAAACTAAAACGTTTAAAGTATATATATTAAAAAAAAAACAACTAAATATCGTTGATATTTCTCAGCGCATCACGACAGCACACCGATCGACGACACCGCGTACGTACCTAACACTACGCTATTGTACCTAACAGGCACTTTCACAAAAACGATTCTTCGGCATTTGCTAATTTTGTCATCGAGTGAAACAACACCTATATATTGATAAGAAGAGAATTTCGATAACCGGCCCGCGGCGAGTTATCCGAACCGCAGCTAGATGTCGTCGCTGTGACCGAATGTTTTTAGCCGACGTGACGTGTTGGTTTTCTATAAATAGTGTTCGATCGCGGACGGTCGACGAAAATCGTGTGAAATTCACCACGTCGGGCGCGTTCGGGTTTTTCCACTCGCGTATCCACTGGTGACGACATTATACTCGTACGATTTTCCGTCGAAAACGCGGATCGTGCAGGTTGACAAATCAACTGGCGTCATCTCGTTGGAGGAGCGAACGTTGTTATTATGTGTCTGCGCAGGGCCGGATCTTAACTTTTTAACACCCGGGGAAAATGAAAAACTTACGCCCATTTCAGGAGATGACCTTAAACCTTAAACCTTAAAAATACGCACTCGAAAATTATACGCCCGGGGAGAAATCCCCGACTTCCCCCACCCCCTAGATCCGGCCTTGTGTCTGCGTATTATCCGTGAAATCAACGTGTTCGAATTTTTTGAAATTGGCCGCGACCCGGTCAGCCGACCGGTTGACCGCAAACAATAAGCTACATGTATATATTTAGAAATTTGTACATGCGGTTACTCGCAAACCGTTCCGGTCGCTTGGAGCGCTTCGACGGCTGACCGCACGGTCGATATACGGCGCCGTGCGGTCAGTTTGCGGCTAACCGTCGTCATCGTGCGTCTACGACTTAGTTGGATTGTGTACATGGAGTTCGATACCGAAAAATTTATCACCGAGATCCAGAACCGACAATCGCTTTGGAACACGAAATGTCCAGATTACACCGATAGAAATGTGAGACAAAGAGAATGGGAAGACGTGGTTAATATCTACGGTGTTGAATTGTCATTGGAAGAAAAGAAAAAACTCGGTTAGTCTTATTAAATTACTTTATCAGAGTTCATTTAAATTTACACGTCTACTTTATTATTGTTATTTATTTTATTATTTATAGATGATTGGATACAAGTTACTTTTAAATGTAATTATCTTCTTTTGGTCTGCAAATAGTTCACGATCTCTTAATGCAGTTCTGTTGTTTCTTCGTACACTATCTGGAGCAATAGTTTCGGTTAATGGGTTATTTATAGTGTCTTCAAAAGAAAAACCATCTCTGTCCCTCACGAAATCCTCACCCAAACACACTTGATAATAACGTTCACTACATCAAAATTCACATTAAATAGGTCTATGAAAAATGCATGACGTCGTGGCCTTACAATGCCTACAATTATACGTTCTTTTCGTTGAAATCATTTTACATTGAAATCATTTCTTGCATATAGGCGCATTATACTTGTACTTTAAGCGAATGCTTCGTCGCCAACAAAAACGAACGGCAAACAAGTGGTACAACTTTGTAAAATAGGTTCTGGAATTTACAAATGATTCTTCAAAATTTTTTTATAGAAACTAGAATTTTGAAATATTGCTGAGTCTCCAAATTTATCATACGATCCAACGTCTATTAACACAAATTTATAGTTACTGTCACAAATAGCCATCAAAGCTAGAGAAAAAAATCCTTTAAAATTGTAGCACATTGATCCACCATTGGCAGATGCGATTAATTATAATATGTCTACAATCGCATGCACCCATACAATAAAGAAAATTCGCTCTCCTGGAAAAATAATTTGCAATTTGATACCACGTATCTTCTTTTGGCCCAGGTAGACATGTTTTACAAACAAAACCATATTGCAGCACATACTTCTCGGACTATTTCTGCGAAAGTACTGATTCCAATCCGAAATATATAGTGTAATTCTGCGAATGAACCCAGTTGCCATATATCTGAAACAATTTTTTTTTCAGGCGAGAATCTTCAGAAAAAATGGAGGAATATACGTGATTGTTTTGTAAAAGCCCACAAAGCGAAAGTGGCCAAAAGCGGATCTGCGGCGAAAAAAAAATGTCCCTACGTTTTCTACGACAGTCTTTTATTTTTAAAAGATACAGTATTTATTAATTCAGCAACTTCAAATATTACTTTCAACGCGGAAAGAAATAACGGAGATGAAATCGAAGAAGCTCAACATATTGCTGTTCATTCTTCCGATTCCTCGCGGGCGCCAAAAAGGAACAAAAAAAATAAAAATGATAACGTTGGTAGAGAGTTAATAGGAATTTCAAACAAAAATGTAGAAACGAAAAATGTTGAAGACGATGAAGATCGCCTTTTTTTCTTGTCTATGGTAAACGACTTCAAAAAAATACCAGAACACTTGCGCATGCAAACAAAATTGAATGTTTTAAAGGTTATTCATGACGCTCAGATTTCTAACTATCCAAATACATGGAACAGGACAACTCGCAATAATGCATCATCGCCATCCACGAATCCCAAGAAAATGAAACTTATTATTTAATTCTATTTTTAACTATTTTAATTCTATTCGATAAAATAATGACATGTTAATAATAATGATAATGATATATTAATTGTGTACTCTTTTCTAATGAACATTTTTCAAAATTAATTTTTTTTTTTTATTTATCGTAGTACTGTGGTTAGCTTTTTTTCGGTTTAATACTTTTTCGGAATCCGTGTGTCTTCGTTCGTTATGAATATTCTTAAAATACTCAATAATTCTTCAAATGATTTTAAACTCATTCTTATGTAACTACAAAACTTGTCTTCGTATTTTTCGAAGTTTTCAATAAATATTTTAAAACACCCAGGCATTATATCCACTCGTGTTTGCAAAAAAGGATGTATCCGGTATTTTTTTTTCTCGTTACTTTTTACCCGGCGATCGTAGATGTAATAAACAGCGGCAACTTCTTCAACGTACCGTTTTAGAAACGGTTCGTTTCGGCAGTTATCATTTAACTATCATTTAAATACCCGTATCTTTATTTTTTATTTTATAACCGTACGACTGCGGTGCGTACGTATCCTAATACAAGCTCCTTCGGTTGTTCGATTGAAAAATACATGACTCCTGTGTAACAGCGCTAACACTGTTTCGGAGGTATTGTCGTGCAGTGCGTTGTGTACACAATTCGATGGTCGTATGAATTATTTGCAGATATTGTATTCCTTCGTCAGAATGTACATTTGTTTTTTCAATCCGATGTGTTGTTTTTTTTTTTAATTTTTCGACTTGCTCTACGTTCCGGTACAGCGAATTGCGCCTAGTCGGTACTTTTATTTAACACACGTTTTTCGATTTTCCTTGCAGTGATTTCCTTAAAAAACGACCGGAGAAATCGCAAAACGAAGACCAGTGAATTTGTTGACGCGGACGGTTTTTGTATTTTTTTAAGTACTAAAAATGTAATACGAGCTTAGAATTATTCGTTTTTCGAGTACAACGACTTATCGTTGCTTTCAAGATCAAAAATGGTAATAAAATTCTAAAGTCTCTGAGTAGCTCGCTCGAACCGTCATTCACAGCACCCGCCGCCCGTTATCCTTTTTTAATTTTCGAAAGTGTATTTAATAACGAAGAAAGAGCGTGCAAAACATACTCAGTCGAGAAAAAATCTTAGAATGAGTTCTCGTCGTGTACGTCATAAACGCACATTGAAACCAATTACACGTGCGAGGGGACGACGATACATCGGCCTCATCAACACGTCACTGCCTTACAATGTATAAACGAGGAGTGACATTTTGTTTACTGGTTAACCTAATATGTATAAAGTCTTCGGAATCGCTTTAGTCGGATTTATGTCTAACAATAAAAGTTCTAAATATGACGCAATTGGATAGTTTTAAATAAACGTTTTATAATTTTACTGTACCGGTGTATATATTTATTTTGTTTTCTCCGTGTACGTAGTCGGTTTTACGTACGTAGCAAATGAAGACGCCTATTCAATTATTTCATAAACGCATTATGTGTTATGTTGTTATTGTTGTTTTATAGTAGTTATAAATATATTAAAACTAATATGGCAACGATATCGGCAAGAAAATTAATAAAAGATAACGATTTATGCCGAAAAACTGTGTATATTATACTCGATATATATTACGTGTTTTATGGGATTTGTAATGTTTGTCGTCAAACAGCGGTTTTTTTCTTTCTTAGACATTCTTAATACGTACATACTGTTAGGCATAACGATGAAATGCTTTGTAATCCTAATCACAACTACTATTATTAACGAACAAATGCGGACGGTATACCGAATATAGGTATCTTATGCGCGTGTTGTAAGTATACGCGGTTTGCGGTACAACCATTATAATCGCGGTAACACGGTTGTACATGACACTATCGTTCAAAAAGAAAACGGGGTTATATTTGGAAACGTCTGTGATTATCAAACAGAAAACTGACCCGATTACGACGGGGTGGTTAAGTGGCGGTTGCCTATATGAATTTGTATCGAAAGTCTTTATGAAAATTGAAATTTTATGAAAACCATCTCAAACTATAGGCGTACAGTACGTATACAGTACGCAAACTATACATATAAAAAACGGTTAGTAAGACAGTTGAAGTGATATACGTGTAATGACGGACAATAATGTTAAATATTTATTAACAATGTACATTTGAACTTTTTTTCAAATCAATTGGAATATACGTACACATATATAAGTATCAAAATATAAATAATTTTTATAAAATGTATAACGATAGTTGTATGTATATAAGTTATACAAGTTTATGAGTAAATATAATTCTTTATAATCGAAGAAGAAAATTGGTTTGTTGCTTTTAAAAATATCTCGGAATTTCGTAATATACCTACGATATAGAGTCGTAAATGTATATGAGCATTATCATATCGATAACGTATATTTTTTAAATTCCTATATGTTATTTATGTATTGTACACATTTATTTGAATTAACACAGTACGAAAACACGCGTACTTTATACGAAACATGTGTACACGCAATTGTACAAAAAATGATATTGTGATTTTCATCGAAAATCGTATATTACAATATTATTATTCGATCGATTCCTGATGTATAATATATACTGAAATGAATTCGTTGCTCTGTCCGTAATTTCAATATTTCGAGGTACCGCGTAACAGACTGTGTGTTGTTAAATGCCGTTTGCTGCTGCATTGCGGCAGTCTACAATCGCTGAACCGTAAAAATTGTAAATCAATCCCCCGAGACGAGTTTGACGTTGAAAATTCGTGTTTCGCCTGTTTGATTCGGACTCAAATCATCGTCGTATAACTACCAGTTTAGGTGCTCCACGTGGGTAGTTATAGATACCTATGCGTATAATCATAAATTAGTTTATATAGGTATGTAATTGAAATGTTCGAAACTATATTGTAAATTGGAGTACCGTTATGTACGCGACATACAAACGTTATATAAAATTTAAGAGTATACAATAAAATATAAAGCATTTGGAACGAAAAACTTATCTAATTAACGTTAAAAACTCAGATAAATTTGCATAATAAATGTATAGAAAAATTGTTACTGAGCGCATGGTACTGCAGTTTTAGCTGTGTTCACAGTAATAACATTATCATTGTAGTTAAAAAAAAAATGTGATTTTAATTAGATTAGGTATGTATTTATATTATTTTCGCGTTGATAGGCTTTGTGCCGAATTTTTCGGAAGCCCCGAAATCCCGCGTCTTTATCGTATTTTCCACTTAATCCAACCTTTCAAAAAATGATATAACTTGTATGTTTAAAAAAAAATCGATCGAAATATATTAATAACCAATGAAAATCACTGGAATTAAAGAATAACGAATTTTATTTATAAACTTAATGAAATTTTCATATGACATTTACCCCCCCCCCTTTTTCATAACGTGAACATTAATGTCTATTAATATAAAACATATTTTAATTACGTTGACAATTGATTTCGTTATACAAAAAAATTTCATTTGGATACGTTTTGTAAACCCTTTATGAAATATGAATTAAAACGAATACATTTTTTACAGCTAAATTTTCCACTAAAAACAAACGCAATTTTTATTTAAGTTTAAAGAACACTGTAGGCCTATGCCGACCAGGCGTAATCGCTGGGTACGCTACCGATATTGTAAATATTATTCAAACAGGACTTAGGAATACAATTTACTAAAAAAAAAAAAAAAATAATAATAATAATAGTATTATGTTAGAAGTAGATATTTAAAAAAATTGAAGTCGAACAACGGATCAAAATTAACGGAATCGTGTCGTGTTTTTAATTGCGTAATTAGGGTATTGCATAAGATGCAACTCGCAAAACCAAATAAAAGAATCGTTTTGCAACACCCCAAAAATATGGCGTCCAAGATTCGGTTTGTTGGCCGAAGCCTACATACATTGCACCTTTTGTTAGCACCTGGTGCTTCTCAAGAAGCAAAAATATGGCAGTGAGAGATAATTTTCTTAGTTAAAATAATTAAAAATTCATTTATAAGGACTACAAACTATTTCATGCTTACAAATCGAAAAATAAACAATTATTAATATAGAACAATAGACAACCGATTAGGTTAATTAGATTAATCGATTGATGTTGTTTGCGAAAAATGTCGCTCTTTTATACCAAAACAGTTAAAACCCGAAATCACGATTCCCGCTTTAGAATGTTCAAATATATTTTTCCAATAACTGGTATTTTGTTTTGTGTTCCGCAATCAAATGTTGGCCGTCAAACCTAATTTCGAGTTTTATATACTTACACGACTAGTAAATTCGTTATTTTTTTTTTGTTTTCAACAAATTTACCTAATCGAAACGATGTTAGATTTTGACAATACGGATTTTGGAATTTATCTGTTCAAAAGACGCATTTTTTCGATATTTAAAACGACGGTGCAATAAGAATTTTATGAACCCCGGTCTGGATACGTCGTGTCGGACTTGAAGTGTTCGAATTTGACGGTCGAGCAACCAGTATATACTGTAGTACCGATGCCGTAAAGTACTATTTTGAAAATTGTTTTCGGCAGATCGAGTTGTTTTCTTTTCTCGTTTAACCAAGCACGTTTTCCGAACGACAATGCGTACCGTAAACTAGTACGCAAAACACGAAAATACCGACCGTTGACGGAACGGGTGCGATGTTTATGTTTTCACGTGGCGGAGTATTCCTTGCCCCTCCCCCCACCCCACCCCCCCACACCCATTCTTCACAAAGGAATTGCGAATCGCGTGTCCGACGGTTAGGTTATCGATTTTGTATTTTGGCGACACGGCGTCGGCGGCGGCGGCGGCGGCGGCGACGCGAGCGTTACCAAGGTCACGCGCGAGAACACCCGTCGGAGGCCCCCCCTCGACCGTCTGACCGTCCGTCTCGTTTTTTATTCGGACGGACATTGTCGAGCGAATCGTTGCCGCACACGGTCGCCACCGCGCACAACACGTTACGTACTTATTGCCGCACACGGTCCACGCGCAGTAAACCACGCCATCCACGCCGTCCACGCGCAGTAAACCACGCCAACCACGCCATCCAGCATGTTCAACCTGGGAGGAGGTGAGTGCAAACCGTCGTACACACCGTACCGTCCGACGGGTATTATCGGTCGGACGGGGTATTTTTCGATCGACTTTTATACGCGTGCGCGCCAGAAATACAAAGGGAAATCGGGTTTCGCGACAGACGCGCGTACGTTTACGGTTCGAATCCGACGGCGTCACGCGTCGTATACAGAAATAGACGTAGAGCGTGTACACCGTTGCGCGTTTCTTAACAGGAGCAGACCGTTTTTCAGATCGTATTTTATGACGCGTCTGATGCACGCGTAACGTCTTCCACACGGCCTTGTCCGCGTCGGCGGCGTACTCCGACAGGAAATTAGAAAAACGTTTTTTTTTTTTTTTCATTCGTCCTCGCGAGCCACCGGAATTCGCGCAATTGCGTTTCGTCGACATCCGACGCGAAATCATAACGCTATTGAATACACTTGAGGTCCTAACCTAACCTAACGACTATTAGGGCGCGTTCGTCGTTTAAAAAGCATTTTACCAATTTTTCAAAACCGGTTTTTCTTTCGCTATAGTGCACACTACACGTATTGTTTCAGTAATATCGTAATTTTAAATACGCAAATGCACTCAACCGATTAATCTTTCTTTTTTCTCAAAAACTGTTAACATACCGCGTATTCGCAATAGTATATACATATATAACTAAAGAATATCAAATCCAGTTAGCGTGTCGTTTAAAGAGAAAGTTCAAGGACAAGCATAGACAAATGGTGATTTTTAATTGTTTTAAATTATCGCTTTACGACTCGCGTGCTTGATCGTTAAGGGTGTATATTATCCATCAGTCCTGTAGTGAATCGTGTACTGTGATAAATAAAAAAATATTGCATACATATTGCGAATGTGAAACATAATATCTTCGTGACAGTTGAGATTATCGTCTCGAATCATCCAAGTATTTAGTTTCAAAACTGCACGAAGCGTTGATTTAAATATTTTATTATAATTCAGTTTGCTTGTATAAAATCAATTCACATATGTGTATATATATGCAGTAACAAACAAAACAATGTCATCACAAATCGTGTTCCGTAAACATGTGCATTTATTACTGTTATAATGTTATAATATCACAGTTGAAACAATCGACATTAGTGTTAACGTTTGCATTTTATTTCGTTTTATAGCTATGAAGAATATCACGGCAAAAGCCGAAGAATTGGTGGAGGAAAAGAAAAACATCGCAACTTCACTTCTGGAAAAACAAGTACGTTAACGTTATTATAGTTGTAATAATTATAAACGCATCTACGTCATACTGAAATTATGCAATAAAAGTGCCTTTTTAATTAAAACTAATATTTTCAACGTGTACATTTAAATTGTCTTATAGATAAACAGTTTCATTTTTATAATTTTATAGACTGTTTTTTTTTTTTTTTAATTGCAATCGTCAGTATAGGTATGCGATTTGTGTCCAATATATATATATATATTTTTAAATAATATCTCTAATAAAAAATCATACATTTGCATTGTATAGATTGATAAACTAATTGATATACAATTGATATTTCAATTATTTTTTATTCCTTTTTATCGTCAAATAAATATCAATCTTATTCCTATACATTATTATGTTTTATTCTAAGTAAATAGTAAATCAGGTACATCGTACATACATTTGTTATCAAGAATATGGAATTCGAATTTGTAATTAAAATAGTATGTACGTATTTCATTCGTAAATTAATTTTGTGTTTTAAGTTGTCTACCTATTGAAATTGAACACGTATTAAGTTTTTAATTTTTAAAATGAAGAATTCGACATATCTATTAACTGTTTATAGATATTTTTGTCATCAATTGACATCAATTGCATATGCTTTATATTTTAAATAAATATTTTATATTATAATAATAATATTGCAGAAGGATACATCCTTCTTCCTTTCTATGCTTATAAACTATTGCTAAATGACTCCCCTCTTTGCCCTCTTCATAACTCCGAGGCTATTTACGACAGCCCTCATTTAATTTTTAGTTGCCCTTCTTTATTTCCTCAACGTCAAGCTCTCTTCTTACTTCTCAACTCATTCAAAATTAATTTAAACTCTCAATCAATCTTCTCTTCTCGTTCTATTCCCGCCATCTTTTCTACAATTTCCTTTTTCAATCAGTCTAGCTTTATAATTTAATCAAATTGTATTATGTTTATTTTTGTTTTTGTTTTTGTATAATTGTCGAGCTTAATAGTTTTTTCTAATGATTCAATAAAAAAAAAAAAATTGCAGAAATGTGACCTCGAACTAATGACGATTAGTACGATAAATCTTGGTCAAAAATAACGAAAAATGTATTATGAGAAAATGATATAATACAACAGAAATTTAAATACGTGTATTATGTTATCTCGCTATACCTATCCAAAATCTCGGTTCAATTTGCATAACAACTTTTGTCCAATGATAAATACATAAACAAAATAACTTGTATTTTCGTGGGCGATGACTTTACATTGTTATGAACATAAAGATTTAGTTCCTTCTAAAAGAGAAAAGTATATATACAAATAGACAATAGCATAATATTTTAATACATTACTGACAATAATCCATATTTTTTTTTGTATGTGTATTTGTGTAAAGTAAACATTTATTTGAATAAGATAAAATAGCAAGAAAAATCATTTCAATATTTCAACTTTATATATATTTACAATGCATTAGGTATGTGTATATATTTTTAAACATTGTGAATTATTATTTTCGTCAAAAACAAAAAACCTTTAACCCGATTTCGTTACGTAAATACTCATATTTCGTGTTATTATATCGTGGGTTTTATCGGTTCTCTCGTACCAAATCATTCCAAAAATAATCCATTAATGAAATACTGCGTATGAGACAATTATAATGCGGATTGCTAAAAAAAAATTAAGACTTTGATTATTTAAATTTCGGTATATTTAACAAGTAAAATAAAAATTTTATTTTATTTTAAGCACGCTAATAATTTTTTGAATAAAGGGATTTAACAAATAATAATTAACTTAGGATTAAAATAAGCTGCTAAGGTTAAATTGATTACGCAGTTGATATAAGTAATTTTAAGTTGGTTTGTATGAAAATTAGTTTTCGTGCTTTCAAAATGTTTTAGTTAATATCAATAATATTACGTTAAACAATTTAACATTTATGTAAAAAAAAAATAATAATACTAATAACAACGTTATATATAGTCTTTATATATTTTCAAATACAAACTTACATTTTGCCGTCTCTGTGCACGATTAAGATAAAAAAAAACATGAAATTGCGTCGCAGTAAATTGAAATAACATCTTACGAAATAATATGTATGAATCCGATTCAATGTCACGCGTATATCTTCAGTTATTTCTATACCGATGTATTATGTTTTATGTAAATGCAATAAGATCGAATGAATCGTATAAGAAATCAATAGTAACTATATATATACTATGTATACAGCATCATTTCGATACTCGCTGTACGTAATAATACGAGTATAATATGATTATTTTTCGATACGAACAAAACTTGAGCGCGACGTGATATAAAGTACACGTGTTAATTATATATTGCGTGCACTTGTGTTGACTATAAAAATTCTCAGGTCAAAGAAACCGGCGAGTTCTTAGCTCATACAATGAACGAGGCAGAAGGAAAAGTTGTGAACGCCGCAGAAGAGGCGAAAAAAGCAGCCGTGGACGGTTTCGACCAAGAAGTCGAAAAACTCGCTGATAGTGCCTTACAGGAGGTATATTAGACGAGGTTACATGTATGGTATATATTGCTAAAGCTTTTGGTGGAGACTTGATTATTATTTATTACAATATTTGGAGCTAAAACGCAACATCATCCATTTCATACGCACGTTATTATTATTATTTCGATTGATGCACGATTAATTTTATTTGAAAATTGTATACTTTTTATGTTACTAAAATAATTAGATATATTTTATATACATTGTTTACCTTTTTCTGTAATTACTATAATTCTTTTGTAGAATTTGTAGAATTTTAAAAAAATTATTTGGTGATGGTGTTGGCGGTGGTCTATTAGGTTGCATTACGAATTCAATTGGTCATATTACTAGTCATTATAGAGGTCAGTATAAAGTAGAAGCAATTAAAAAAACAAATTGTATACGAGTTATTACTAAAAGACCGAACAAACAAGCTTTAAAATCACATATGGGTACGTTTTGAATTATATTTTTTCACCGAGAAAAAATAAATAAAAAACAAAAAAAATGATATTGTATATAGGATTTATTTATATACGAATGGCTTAGTTATTATTTGTAACGCGTGTATGGATGAATCATAATAAGATTCAATAAAATGATTCAGTTAAAATCATTTCAATTTGTTATCACACATTTAAAATGCACATGTATACTGTTATAGTCTGGTGGTAATCACGCAGGCCTTGATTTGGGTTCGCTGATTGGAGACACATTTAGAAGCATAGCAACCCCAAAGCCCGTAAGAATTTATGTTTTGTGTGCCAATACGAGAATACTGTTGTGTGTATAAATTTTTTTTTATATGTTCCTCTGTGTCTTACTAGTATATAACTCGCATATAATAATTATATAATTCACTGTAAATATTTGCTATACCTCGCTTTTGTGCACGTGTTTTCGATAATTTACATATATATATATAATATCTCTGATAAAAATGCAAATACCTACTATGCGGTCCGAAAAGAACCACAATTGTATCAAATAAAATGTTCGTGAATAGACACACGTTACTGATTTCAAAATATTTTTAACAAATTCGGCTTGCCTCATTAGGCGATATATTTTATAGTTTCAAAATTGAAAATCTTCAGACTCTTCGCACCTCTACGCAGTTTTAAAAGGAAAACAACCGCCAACGAATACTTTATATTATTAAAAAAATATACTTAAACACTGGATAATTACGTGAATCTAAGTATTGAATATTACACTTAAGTAGTGAAATGTACAATACACATTTATACGACCCCCTCTCTCTCGTCCCGAAACTACGCGCTGTTTTGCAGATCGGTCGTCTGTATTTTATTATCGTGTTGTTTTCTAAGGTTATTGATTTTCTAAATATATATTTGTATAACACGATATTCTTTTTGAAAATTAATATTTACACGATTTGTTTGTGAAAAATGTACGTGTTTAGTTTTCAGTTTTATTGATTTACCTCAAAACCGAAATCGATGTACAATATATACCGCGTATACCGTAAAGCATACATTATAACCGCGATTGTTGATTTTATTTTCGTTCGATCCCAATGCGAATTTTCTTGTCATGCAGTGTCGTACACATTATTATTGCCTTTTCGACTTGGCGCAACGCCATTCTCCATAAAATCGTACACGAATGCAAACGTCACGTAAATTGTTATTATATAACTATACGTAATACGTTTTTGCTGTATAATGCAAAATGTTATCTTGCAAGGCGGCGCAGTGTAATACATGTATAATACGTAAAAATTATATTAACGTTCCGTGTTCTTTAAAATATTTGAAATTCGAGTTTGAAACAATACAATCGTGACGTATGATCGACACGAAATATAGGTAGTATGTATACCAACTGTATAATAATATATCATTATAGTTTTTCCTCGGCTTTCCGAGGTCACGCAGTGGTTTGTTTAAATGGCCGTCCGTATAGAATCGCGTGATGTGGGTGATTACATGTACCTCGATCGTTCGCTGGAATTCCGTCGTTCTTTTATCGATGTGTTTTAATTATTTATTAGTTATTGCCAGTCCGTCTACATCCAATATAATCTGAAGGACCTTTTGACCTCTTGTCGATTTAGTTGGAACCTTTAAATATTCTATGTTAATCACCTAGGTTAACAAATAGTTTATTAACCAATATATAGATATATTTGGTTTATAAACTAATCAATTGGTTAGAGTAAAGATTAAAATTGAAAACAAATAAACACGATGTGTTATAACAATAATAATACAACAAATTTTATGCCGACTCATGCTTGTGTATACTTAATGCATGCTTAATTAACGTTGACATGCAAAACTGCAGCGGTAGTAAATTCGAGTTAAATTGTAGAATAATCTAAATTAAATAAAAATAATCGTTTTTCAAAAACACCTGTATACACAATGCTCAATAACAACATAAAATACCATTCGACTGTTTCAAACATGAAATATTTGAATTATTAGAAATTTAGACCATTATTATTATTATTTTTATGTGTGAAATAAACCATTGCTTTCTACATTGTGATTCTTTTTTAAGCTCTAATATTTTGCTTTGGAAAATAAATCATGAAATAATTGAGTGTATGTAATTTCTACCGTTTTACGTTATATGAAAACACTGGGTCGAAGTCATTTGAAAAAAATCCATCAGATATTATCCGCTATAGATCGCTATATTACTTTTATTACGTACATATATATTTATATAACACATGTGAAATCCGTTTAAGACAGTCATCTCATAGAGCGTTTTCGTACAATATCGTCTGACAAAAAAGTTACAAGTTTATAAAATCTTAAACAATTTTGACGTCAAACGATATTTTGATGAAAAGGCTTTCAAGATACCCTTGAAAATACTCTTATCTTAAACATTGGCAAATAAGTGTTTGAACTCTAAATGCCACCCAAACAACACAAGTTAAGAACAGGATTTTTCTATGTTGTCTGTCAGATAGACGGAGACAACAAATGTGGGTGTGGCATCTCTTAACTATATATAGTAATATATAATATGTAATACGTGTATATGTGTACTTCGTTCTTATTCGGTTGACCTGGGAGAGGTTAATAGTCGTTTTTTTTCGAATTCCAAAGAGTATTTTGCACGTCTTAGACGAGTTTCACTGTGAGTACCTACACATAATTAAATGTACAGTGGCAGGTTTAAGAATTAAACGTCAGTCGGCAAACTTGTGCGAAGGGCCAATGCGTATTAAATGTGTTTGAGACGAAATTTCAAACACGCTCGTTTTTGAAAAAACCAAACGTTCCTTAAAATCACGCGATTTATAAAACATCGATCTTTACATCCGCTCAATGTGTGTTTACCGTACACTATGAATGATGTCGGCGCAATATAAATACACGGGTGTACTGATGGGAGAAAAGTTTTGAAAAATGTACATCCACGTAAATGTATCTCACGCGACAATAGCTACTGCGGCCGGGGCCTCCGCGTGAGTGTTTGTCGACTTGAGACGACCTTTGAAATCCGTAAAACCCGCCACTGAACACGCGTAGACATTGACGGGATTCGCTTGAAATTCACGCACGACTGCGCGGCGAGCATGACAACGCGAGTATTCGGGACGGCGAGTAACTAATAATAACGACAGGCTCCGGGCGCCGCGCCCGAACCCGCGACGCCGACGACACCCGCGGCGCCGGAACAACAACAGCAACAGACGGCCGTCGGCCAAATGGCGTCCGAGGCCAAGACGCTGGTGGACAAGACGGCGGCCGAGCTGAAACCCGCCCTGGACCGGGCGGTGCACGACAAGATCAACCCTCTCGCGCAGGGGCTGGCGCAGAAATTGCAACCGATCGCGGGCGACGTGTCGGCCCAGGTGAACACCGCGTTGGCCGAGGGCGTGAAACAACTCAACCCGATCGTCGACGACGTGTCTTCCAAGGCCAAAGGTTTCGTCGACGACGCCGCCAAACAGGTACGGTAACTGCTTGCGCCCCATCACGATTTTCCGTCTTTCTCTCTCTCTCGCTCTCTCTCCCTCTCTCACTCTTATTCCCCCGACAGCATCGTCTACCGATATATAATCGTCATGGACATTTTCGCGATATATATTGTATTTTCAGACACGAGGTGAGACTGTATGAAATTATACGTATAAAATGTGCGTGTGTAGTATTTTTTTTTTATTTATTATTATTATTATTGTTCTGTAGCATATTATATGCAAACGACACCAGTTTTTGTTTCGGTTTTCAATGTTTTACTCGCTATCTTATCGATCGTGTTTTTGAGTAGTTTGTACTGCAACTTATTGTAGATGCGTCTTATCACCTTTCACCTGTAGGTATGTAATACACATTTGTTATACAGAGTACGTCATGGGATTCGGATGCTTTTTTTAAACGGATAAAACGTGTCGGCATGGTAAGATGAGTTAAGATCCGGAAAAAAAAAACGATCGCGGAGGAATTCATACGTTATTATCAGCCCGGCAAACGGACAATAACATCTGTTTTTGAAACAGCAAGACCAAGTGTAAAAAACAAATTGGTGTCAACAAAACCTACACCGGGTCTGTTGTCGTCTACTTTTATTATTATTTTTTTGCCTGTTATAACTAATTAAACAGTTTATAGTTTTGGGGACAATAAGACCGAATATAAAAAAATCAGGTGACAAAAAAAACCTAGTAAAATGGACAAAGATCGACTGGACTTGGTGTTACTCGTAAAGAATTTGTTTATGAATACGTTCAGCGACGTAAGTAAAGGTGGACTTGGTCTACATTTTTATAAGCATCTTCAAAAAAATATGTGTAAAATATATTTTATTTATGACAACAGTTCTTTGTTTCTTTATATTCTGTATTATATTGTGTGTATTGATTATTATGAGCTAATATATTAATTATGAACAACATAATAATATAAAATATTTGCCCCGAATCGTCAACATTTCGAATATATCTTTGAAACGTATAAAAACTTATAAGTCTTGTTGTTTCCTACTTGGTCTTATTATCCCCAAAAATATAAAGTGTTTAACTAGTGACGTAATAAAACTAAATACGAAAAACAGGAAAATCACTAGACCTTTGATGTTGGTTTGGTCGTCCCCGGATCTTATTGTCCTAAAAATCGTCTGATTGTCACCAGTGGTATTATTTTTTCCGGGTCTTGATGTCACCTTGTCGTCTCTACCGTATTTTTAGTATAATGTCACCACGGAACATTCGATGGTAGAGAATCGTGCAATACTTGCGTACGATACTTTCATTCTGTGTGGTTCGTATCCGTTGTTGAAATTTAGCGTCGGTTTTTGCCATCATTATTCAATGTCGGTCACCGGTGCGGAAATTTCAAGCAAGCTGCAGCGATCCATCCCATCGTCTCGAGCGGGAGTCGACAGTTGTGTCTTCGTTACGGAGAGGAAATGATCTGATTTCGTCGCGACTGCAGTAGTGTGATGCCGCGAGGACCCCAGAAAACGTCGACATAATGAGAGAGAGCAGATGCTCTGCAAGTTACGTGGTGCACTTGAATCGTTTTGAATAGCAGCGTCGTGTGCACGGATTTCTCTATCGTCCGCGCTGTTTGCTAATAAGCAAATATAA
This sequence comes from Schlechtendalia chinensis, assembly GCA_019022885.1. NCBI lineage: Eukaryota > Metazoa > Arthropoda > Insecta > Hemiptera > Aphididae > Schlechtendalia > Schlechtendalia chinensis. The sequence continues at coordinate 2,533,917 of CM032349.1, read as the reverse complement.
CGACCGCGTACGTCACTTTCGGATCATTTTACATCGCGTTGTCGAATGCCTCCTGCTGGGTATTTAATCCTTCTGGGCCGCTGTCGAGTAGACTGCAGTTCGTTTGAAAAACGTCCGACTTCCGCGACGCACTCGCTAGCTGTGTATATTGTTGTGTTTTTATATTATAGCGACGGTTGTTTTTCGCCTATGACCGCGATGTTCGTACCTATATCGCGGATATGTGAGATAATTTATTTGATTTTTGTTTCCTCCGGTCTATTACCGTTGTACACAGGTGAGCTCCGTGGTTGACGAGAAAATGAAGGAGGCCGACGAGCTGATGAGCGAGAAGCGCGAAGCTCTCGGAGAACCGGCCAAGAGCATGTTGTCCAAGGCCAAGGGACTGTTCGGCTGTAAGTTGGGTTGCTGTACTATCATGTAGGAAAAAACTCCTCGCACAAATCTCGTGTGCACACACACAGTGTCGATATTATTGATGTGTGTGTATATATATATATATATACTCGTATACATACATAATGACAGTAAGGATAATCTTTTTCGATTATTTTATTTTTTGCTAATCGATGTGATTGTGGATGTGCGTCTTACATAAAACGCATGCGTCACGCGTGGATTGAGTATTAATACGATATGGTGGAAGTTATTTTTGCATCGCGTCTGTAGAATACCGTTTCGCGTTTTTTGTCCGTCCAAAACAACTTATTATTTTTAAACATTATGTTTACATAACACGAATGTGACAAATCGAAATTCTAATGAATGAACCACATAACTAATAAACAAAACAAATAAACATTTATATCTACATATATATATACATACATTTCTCGAAAATGTCGGTTTTTTAAAATTCACAGTAGTATCTGATAAGTCGTTAATTTGACAACGTTTTTTTTTTCAAAACTTCAATACTGACCAATCATAAATTAATTTAAAAGTAATATTTTTAATTTATTTTCGTCCTGAATAAATGTTTTTACTATATGATGAAATTAGAATAGAACCATAAGAAATTTGAAACGAACCGAGCTACATAATATATAACTAATTATCATTCTGGAATGCTGACTATAGACTGGTGTTTGGTAACCATTAACCAATTAAATAATTGTTTTGCAGAATTTCGCGTGCATTTCACTCGTATACAGTTGTATATAAATTGGAAAAAAAAATACAATACAATACATCGAATAAAATTAAAACGAATTTCATAATATATAAATTTATATCGTACATTAAAAATGCATTATACGGGTAAATTGTTCGATAAGGGTGTCATTGGAACGACAACGGAATAGATAGCAATTTCATTATTTGTTTATATTTTATAAATTAGATCAATTCCGCCCATAACACAATATTAACGCATCGACATTTACATATACCATTGTATTTACACTTAACACTTAATATATATATATATTTATATGTATGATGTTACATACAAAGTGCAATGTCCGGAATTGCACAAAATAAATACTCATATAATTAAATACCCCATTAACTAATACCGAGTTTGTAAGTTATAACATATCTTTACTTATATATTGTTATAATGAGAAATGAATAAGTGTAATATTTTTTCATAATCAAACGTTAACAAAACATATGAATAAAAGTCTCTGTAGCTTGCGTTATACATTACATCGTATAAAGCAATATAAAATATTATTTTTCAACTATATTAATATCATTATACACTTTTCATTTAATTACTATTCCGACAGTAAAGTTGTACGGTTGCGTTTAGGTAATAATTCGTAAAAAACAAACAAAACAAAATATATTATTAAATAATTAGTTAATAATAAATCTTGCTTTGTACAAATCCGGACATTGTAGAAATTGTTTTCGGAACAACGGACACTAACTATACTAATATATTTTATTTTTCGGTTTTTTCAGAATTCAAGCGACCATACCTAATAATTATTACATACATATTATTATCATATATTTATTTATTTATAGGTAGTGGGTTAATAGTTAGTGAGCTATAAAACTGCTATAATAACTGCTACATATTTTAATTTTACTCATTATTTTATATATTATATTCCACTTATATATTTATATTTTATATATATATATGTATATATACATATAAATATATAAACGCAGTTTTTTTAAGTCACATATAATATTGTTTATTTTATCATTTCGATCTTATATAATACATGTTCCTCGAAAATTGTAGTCATTTTAAGATGCACTCTAATATATTATTCGCATAAATTCTTTATTTCTATACATATATATGTATAAATATACATATATACGTTGTAAACGATTTATCATGTATTTTTTAATCATTCACCATGTCGATTTGTTGTACTATCATATAAAAATAATTCAAATAACTGTACACGTCAGATACAGTATATATTGTGTAATGACTCGCGATTAAATACCGATGTATTACTTTATATGTATTACTTTATACCTGTTATGCGTGTACGCGTGATCGCTCACAGATATTTTTGTTTACTTCAATATAATATATACGATTAACACGGCTTGGCTGATTTTTTTTTTTTTTTAACGCGAAACACGTTTTCGGCGTTCTATTTTCTTATTGGAAACTGCGAGTACCTAATCATTAATAATAATATAATAATAATAATAATAATAATAATAATATTAGCATAGCTCAAGTCTGTATACAATTAATATATGATTATACGATACTGCGATATTTCGGCGCGGGCAGGCGGTTTTTTTTTCTCCGTCCGCGTTAGGTTAGGTATACGTATAATGTACGACGATTCGATTGAGATGGTAATTAGTATTAAAATAATGTCAAACACGATTTTATATCAATCTTCTTTTTTTTCTTTGTATTTTTGTTTTTTTTTTTGTTTTTTTTTAGTTCGATGAAAAAATTGAAAATCCACCACCGTAACATAAACGCGACAAAATATTGTAGATAACCTAAATAACTTCTTCGAAATAACGATACCAATTTAATATCTATTATATAAGCGTGTGTTATCGACATTATCGATTGCAATGGATTTCAACCATAACTCTTATTTAACATTTACAATACCTACCTATTACAATATACGGTATATACTTACTTACCTACTGTTTTATTATTCGTCTATAATTTTTGAATACATTATATGGACTGAACTCATCATAACCGGGCCACGGTCGTGCATACTGTACACACACAAACACAATAAACGTACATATACATATATATATATATACAGAGGAGGCAGCTCGTGGCTTGGACGACAGGACGATCACGCACCCCTACTTCAGATTAATGAAAAAGGAAAAATTAAACATTTTATTTTTAAACGTATGAACGATCTAACCGGTTTGTTCCAATATTATTAAAATTGAATCTAGACCACTGATTTTGTTTTGACGTGTTGTTTCTCGCGAACGCTACGCCCGGATCCGCGAAAAGTATAGTGACGTATATACGGACGAAAAGACACGTCGTCCTTACTTTTGAATAAAATATTATTTCGCAGTAGAATATAAGCTTGTTCTTTTCTTTTAAAATTTTGAAACATCATTTAATTGATTTTGTGCACACGAAGCTAAAATTTAATATTCATAAATACATTTATTGTAAATATAAATGATAATTATAAAATATTTACTATTTATTTATTAAAAATTTCATTTATTTTCAAAAGTTCCTTTGAACCCCCCCCCCCCTAGAAAAAAATCGTATCTACGCCACTGTACATATACACACCGAATCGTATAACCGTAAGTGGCCGTTACTAATTTCACAGCGTTCGACCTATACGTGTACGGTGACGAGCCGAAGGGACGGGGGTAAGACGTAATACAAGCTACGACGGTTGTTCTCGGGACGATTGGCTTTATTCGTATTTCACACGCGCGTACGTTATCTCGGCCCCGGGCTAGACGAACGTCAACGGATCCCGGTCGGCTTCGGAAACGCGAACGTTCAGCTGAGGCATTTTCCCGAGCAGTCTGCCGGCGAACACCTTCAGATAGTTGCGCTCCGTGTTGCTGTGATTGGCCAGTATGACCGTCACGTTGTCGTGCACGGCGTCCAACAGTTCGTGATGGGACATCTCGCCGGTCACGTAGAGGTCGGCTTTGACACCGCGCAACACGGACGCACCCGAACCGGCCACCGCCGCGGCCGTGCTGATCTCCGTATCTGCAAGAACGTCCACCGAAACGTGTTTAAAACGCAAACGGCGTACCGGTATTTTTGGCTCGGTAAAAGAATGTGTAATTATTGTTTTAATTTTTTTTTTTTTGACATTTTATGTCTTTACTTTGGCGCATTAAAATAAAAAACCGTCACGACAAAGTGTCCACGAAAAGCGTTACCTAAATTAAGATACCCACTGGGGACTGTCACGAAAAAGCGTTACAGAAAAAAAAACCTAAATCTCCCTTATGGTTTGTTTCCATGGGGCAACCATTGTTTCGGTTTTGAAAAAATTTAAATTTGAATTTGAAAAAAAAATTTTCACACATAAGACATAAAATGTCTCACTTAACGCGGACTCGTATGCTTTTTAAAAAAACACACGCTTTTACACGTATTGCGTACCGCGTGTTGTCAATTCATTAGAACAGAAATATTAAGCGTAGTGTACAATAAAACATTTCTATATAACACCTAGTTCTTCAAATCGAACACACATTTGCGGCGTCTGCGCAAAACAATATTCAATACATCGAGTACGTAGGCTGACCGTCGGCTGCAAATTGATGTTAAATATATCGTTGGAATTATGTGACGGTCTACATTTCGCTGTAAATACCCACTGAACTAAAACTAACTGACTAAAACTCTCCCACTAAGTACACGAGTAAAATGTAAAAGTACCATTATAAAGGGCATAACGATAAATGTGGACATTTTTTTTACCCATTGTCGATCCTCTGGCCAGCGCGATCATTAAGTTATCGACGCCCAAATGGCTCTTGACCGTTCGAACGGCGTTCCCGATGGTCATGGCTTCTTTGAACCGACAATGACGACCGTCGCCGGCGGTGGAACGCGAACTAGGCAACTGGAAAAATCCGTGTGGTAAGTACATGTGTGTATATACGCGTACAGGTTGAAAAACGAGCGTGACATTATTGACGAATAAAAAATACGGACCGGTTCGTTTTTGTTCGCGTGCAAGTACACGTCGTGGGACGCGGCGAATTCGTTCAACGGCGACAAAACGTTCGAGTCGCACAGCAATTGAAGTTGAGTTCGGCCGCAGTCCAACACCCTGCAGCGTACGGAAGAAAAATCGCGTCGATGAAAAAACGCAAAAACGAAAAAGGCCGGAAACCGGCGGAACGTTCTTCCGCGTACCTGTAGCCGTCGGTCGGTGGGCACTCGTTTTCGAACATCTCGAGAATCCTCTTGCCGTCCTGTTGCGGCGACGACGACGACGTGAGCGTTGCGACGTGACTGAATTCCGGACTCACGTCCAGCGGTTTGATCGGCGACACCGTGCCGTCTGCAAAAACGACGTTATCGACGAAATAAATCCAGATCGATAAAAACGTAACAACGTGTACGTCAACACGGCCGGTTGGAAAACGTTTTCCGTCTCTTACCGAAACAACTTATCAGCCAATCGGTCAGGCCGTCGTCCACGACGTCCCACGAAGTGTGCGGACAATAAACGGCGATTCCTCGGCTCAGACAACGGCTCACGATACGGCCCTGCGTCGTCGCACACACACGGGATCATTTTTATTTATTTTTTTTATTTATCTAACGATTTTAAACATCTACCGTCACAACGTTGTGACGCGATACAATTTGAACGGTTTCAATCAGTTTTTAAACCCCAAGAACATTTGGAAACGCCAATGTCATTTAACGGAAATTCGGACTCGAAATTCGAAAGCCGCGACAAACAACACGCGCGCGCGCGAATCGAACGGAAAATCGGAAAAGCGTTTTTCCGTTCTGCAGACGGAGAAAAGAATTTTGGGTTTTGGCAAGTCGAAAGACCGGACGCGCAACGTGTTCGACGCCCCGGCGTCACTGACCGCGACGGACAACGTACTTGCGTACGTGCCACTCACTTTCCACGTGTCCGAAACGATCCGTTTGAACGGGGCGAACAGCAGCGGATGGTAAGCGACGATGAGGTCGGCGCTGACGCGCTCGGCCTCCTGCATCACGTCTTCGGTCAGGTCGTTGGTGAACAGGACGCGGGCGACCGGTCTCCGGCCGTCGGCGGGCGGTTCCACCAGCAGGCCGACGTTGTCCCACGACCCGGCCAGCGACGGCGGCGCCATGCTCTTCAACGTCGACACCACCTCGGACAGTTCGAACGACATGCGGCGACGGCTGTGCGGGTCTCCTCCGGTCACGCCTGCGGCAGACGGCCCGAGTTAAAAAAAAAAAAACAACGCTCGCGATTTTTTACTACGCGAACGCGCGATCGAATTGTCCGCGACCCGAACGACTCGGACCGGGTGTACCGGGAGACCGGTCGAACCCAGACGCGGATTCAGAACTTATTTACGGGGGGGGAGGGGGGGCATCTTAATCAAAACAACTTTAATCCTCATTTTGTCGCATCGAATAATAAAATATTTTCCAAAACGTTTTATTGAACATTTTTTGCGATACACCGAAAAATCCCATAGCTACAACTTCATTTTAAATCGCCCCTTGCCCCCCCCCCCATGGATCCGCGCCTGGTCGAACCAGCGACGAGACGGGGGGGGATAAAATCGGTGTCGTATGCAGACCGTGGACGTCGTCGCGCCGAACAACATACCACGTGTTTAGTCGGTCTACGCGCTTAGGTGGTTTACCTGAGTACAGTAACTTTATTCGCGTTGTACGTCGAAATCATGCCGGACGAAAACACTGATTTCTAGCGAGACTCGGAAGATCCGGTCGTGAGGAATGACGTCAGGTGACGACGCGCGACAACGACTCTTGGACCAGGACAATGCCTCATCTGTTAAGCAGTGTTTACAACGCCCCCGCTCATTCGTCAGATCTCGTTCCACGCGATTTTTGGCCGTTTCCAAAATCAAAAAGCGCATTAAAGGGAACACGCGTTAGTGATGACGATTTGTTATCAATTTTGATAACTGTTACTATTAATTTATGTTTTACCATTCGTAAACGCTTGGGTTTTCGTTATACATTGCATTTCATAATTTTATTTCGTTGTGTGCGATTTATTTTTCTTGTTCATAAATTGTTTAATATTATTTGAACATCGTCTCAGGTCGTTTAGCTCGTTGCTTATTGTAAATTCGTGCTAATGTGTTTTATTCAGGATTGTTTCGTCGGTACAAACAGTTTCTACTTGTATTATTTTCACATAGCAATATAATCTCTAAAATTATGTGTTGATATTTTTAAAAAAATAAATAATTAATGCTTACAAGAGTGAAATTGCCCAACCACTAGGACATAAAAAAGAACTATGAAAAATATTGTCCTAAAGATTTGATGAATTGTAAACTTGAATATTTTTCTTTTTTTTAAATTAAAAATTACAGTTTCACTGTTATACGATAACTAACATATGTACTCATATGAAATATTAAAAAAATAATATATATGAATGGTATTTTATTTTACGGTAAAAATTTGTCGCTTTAAACAATTTATATGCTACATACACGGTCATCGTAGTACATGCAACGGGGATTTTATAGTACTGGTCGGCTGGAGCGTTCAGTACAAATGCACAGTGACCGTACAGTCTCCCTTCTAAACAAAATGTAGGAAGAGTTCGCATATTTCTAATTTTCAATTATTTATTATTTAACGTATTATACATGGTTTTCAATTGAGAAAATTCTACATCAATAATTACATATGTTCAAACGATATGTAAACCGTTTCATTTTAATAACTACCCACAACATTTTTATAAATTAGAAACATACCATTTAATATTATGTTTATATGATTCAATAATACAATACAAATAACAAGACACGTAAAAATACATAAATTAAACAGAACTTATTTATATTGCTGTTGGCAATCACTTTACTGCAACTCCATTTTCCAAATTTTTACCAATCCGTCGTCGCTACATGATGCGAGCACTCCTTTTATTACAGGGTTCCATTGGACAGAATTGATATCTTGTAAATGAGCTTCGCACACATGTGCAACGCACGAAAATGAGGGTTGGTTGCAGTCGGACAAATCTTCTTCTTTAAATATCCTAATGGAATTGTCACCACAACCTGTGGCGATTAGATCTGTTAGATGGCACCAAGTAACGTCATAAATAGGTCTCGTATGGAATCCACTGATTGTGCACACGCATTTATATACAAAATTTTCATCTTTGACTGAAATTCCTTCGGCGTTACCTGCGATGAAAAATATGACATAATTAAACATTTTGTGAAACCATAGGAATGTAATATTTACCTGGTAGATACTTTTGCCATATCTTTAAAGTTCGATCGTCACTACCCGTTACGATTCTATTGCCGGTCTTATCAAATGCTAAACTCCAGACGGTCGACGTGTGCGAGCTCAACGTACCGACACAGGTCCACTCTTTGTCAGACGAGTCCTCCATGTACAATTTAACGTTGTTGTCATAACTGGCGGACGCCAACATATCTTCTAATGGATGCCACACCACTTTCTTCACATCTTGTGAATGTGCGTTCAAAACGGCCGCGCACTCGTATTCATTATCTTCCCAAACTTCCCACACCCACACAGATTTATCACGGCTACAAGTCGCCAACATGGAGCCCGACGTGGACCATGCCACACTTTTTACCTCGTTTTCATGACCTTCCAGTGTAGCATTACATTCAAACTGACCGGATTTATTATCCCAAATGGCGACAGTCGCATCAAAACTAGCTGAAGCTAAATTCTGACCGCAATGTGACCATGCAATGGCCCTGACGGTGCGTTGGTGACCGTCAGCTAGTAAACATTTCAACATGCTTTTATCGCCACCGTCCTTATAATTCCATAATCTGATTGTTTTGTCTTCGCCGCACGAAGCTAACATAAGTCCTTTTGGATGCCATGCCACGTTCCACACAATGCCCGAATGGCCTTTTAACGAACAAATTGCTTTTAGTCTTCCAGTCATTTTACACGACTAATTTTTCTGTAAATAGAATTTGTAGTTCAATACGATCGTTGAAAGAAAAATAGATATTAAATTGTGTAATAACAAACAGTATTTAAAAGCAGTAATTTCTTAAGACCCGATAAACGAATATCATACGCTTAATGGTTTTTCTTTTTTTAATACATAAACATATATTTACAATGAATAGGTGCACTTACATTTAAATTTTACGCCTGCTAACAACTTCAAACACTCCTATACATAGATATTATAAAATATTTAAAACAAATAAAAAATAGACAAATGGTTTGTAAAAAAGGATAGTAATCACAAAACGAAAAAAAAAAAAAATGTTTAATATTTCGGCTAGAACCCCGAACGCAACGAAGCGTTAAGCGTAGTCATTTCAAGTGTGTGACCGTACCACGAATGTCACACGACGTGTACGGTCGTACGGACGAAACGGTTCTACGGGAAGAAATAAACACCCAGTTCGCTCAGTTTGACTCGCTCGGTTTGTGATTACTTCGATAATGGATTTACGATAACGGTAATATAGATTTCGACGACGCGCAAAAAACGGGCGGAACGACGGTTTTCCGAGTGACAAACGCGTCAGTATTATGTGATATTTACCTGTAATAAAACCGAAACTACTGTTTTTGCTGTTTAATAGGCAACGACGAACGAGGGCCTTTGCAATCATGAATATTAGTCAGAAAAAACGTTTCCGGAACGCGACCGGTTCGTCGTTGACCGGACACTAAAACTCGGATGTTTCGTGATTAAAAATTTCGTCTCGCGTGACAATCGATTAACAATTATTAACTGCAAAACACAATTCTAACACGCGCCGCCGACACGACAAAATTTGGAAAATTCACGACGTCCGCGTGCTAATCGTGTTCTGATAAGACCGGGGACCGACCTGTCATTGGGAGTAACGACGTTTGGAAACGTGGCGAAAAGTAAACATTGTCCGACGACACATACATACCCGTGTGTACGGAGAACACGTAACAGGACGTAAGACGCGTGTGTGACCGACGAAGCAACAAAATCGTTAATGACAAAGCGATGGGTTGGGTTAGGTTACGTAAGGGTTCCGCTTAAGTTTGTGTTTTTCAAAATCCCAGTAATTCGTTGTTTGGGATAGGAGTAAACAAGTTTTGGCTGAAACTTCCAGCTTACAAGTCGTTTATATCGCTCGGAAGTTTTGCACATTTATTATAATATTGTTTTACATTAGTCTCCATCGGACTTTACAAAAAATATTTGTTACATTTTTCATGAGTTTTTAAAATACAGCTGTTTACAGTCGGTTTTATAAGAATCTATTATTTTTGATTGGTCTTAAAATGTTAGGTAAGTCATTGTGAACACAATGAAACACTTCGAAAAAAAAATGGTGGAATTAAAGTTTTTGCTTATAACTCTAAAACTAAATATTATATGTAATCACTATATTTTTAGTGTTAGAAAACACTATTATTGAATATGAAAATAAATAAATAAATTTAAAACATATTATTTGTTATATGTTCATTTAAACATTTTACATATTTATTAAACATAAGAATTATTATACATTTATTGTATACTAAATTTAACAGTCAAACATTAAAATACAATTATAAACGCATAATTTATTACAATAAAAATATGTAATATTGTTTATATCCACAACTTGTTTGAGGAAGACAGTGAGAATTTCAAAAGTACATAAAAGTGTATTAATCAGTTACATATTAACACTGCAAAAGTAATCAAAATTCTTTAAAAAAAAAAATTAACATAATTAAGTCTCAAAAAATGTCTAATAATGTTATTTTGATAAAAATTCATTATAGAAATTATAAACAACATATTTCTTTAACAAACATAATGAAAAATAAAATAAAAGATAGGTAAAGAATAAATATTACTCCTATAAAAAAAAAAAAATGGAAAACGACATTTCAAATTGAAATTGCTAGGAACGAGCTACAACATAAATAATAGTAAAAATTTTAACAGAATTTTTTGAAAAAAAAAAAACAATATTTGCACTGTTTATAATCTATAAATTATTTAACTTGTACAATGAGAAAAGAATACATTTCAATATGATTCTAATATTAGGAGGAATCGCAAAACATTGATAAAAATAAAAACCATTGGCTTGAGATGAGTCTAATAAGGAGTAAGAGAGAAGAGGGACAAATATGGCAATATAATATTATTAAAACAGTTTAGGGAACATTTTAAGACTTAGTTACAATGGCAAGTACAAGAATACAACTTAATCTAAAGTTTAAAAATAGGAGGATATTCGAAATGATGAGTTTAGCTTATTAAACTTCTTAAGCACAATATATTTCTTATCATTGAGCAGAATTATGGGGGAAAGGGCAATATATTATATTCTTTAATAACATTAAAAATGTACAGAAATGACATAATTCCAGTGTATTGAGCTTTAAATATAAATATATAATGGGTAACAACTAATAAGGCACGTAATAATGTAAATTCTATTATTGTCATTGATAAAAATAACAAACAGTTTTGGAGTAATATACTTCGAGCAATATTAATAGTTTGATATGTAAAGCGACTTGGCAATTAACGATTTTAGAAAAAGTTTCTGTTTTTTACATTTTCCAAATATATAAATTTAAAAGCTGTTCTGTAGCTACCTAACCTAACCAGTTAAGTCACAAAATATGAACATCATGTATATATTAATAGTAAATATGAAACTCGCTTTTTTCCATTTACAATAAAATAAAACTATTTTAGGACATTGAATACAACTTGATCACACAAAAAAAAAAAAAAAAAATGAATAATTAACTTTGCGTATAATAATAATTCACTGATTATGTAATTCAATGTAATATTAAATAATTTTTCATACCAATATGTTTATAAATTTACATATATCTGTATCTTTAGACACAAAAAGCAATGGGAAAAACTTATTCATATATATGAAATAAGTAATTATATAAACTTAATGAAATTTTAACTAAAAAATTATCTAGTAATTTCTAGAAATGATGTATATTTACAATTGAATAACAGACTTTAATAATGTTTATTGTGATGTAAAAAAAAAGAATGGAGTAACTATCCACCATGAGTATACTTAACGTATCCAAGTCTATCAAAAATTTAACCCTGACTCCCACAGTCCTTAATCAACATGAGAAAACATCATTGGTATAAAATCACAAGTACGCTTAAGTAAAAAAAAAAAGTTTTATATTAAAAATACCGTACATTTTGGTTGTAGCTGCATTACCCTGTGTCTTTTAACATATGTATACGTTTTCGAAACAATTTAAATTTAATATTGCTTATATGTAGGTAATTAAATGATTAATTTTTCTTATATAATCATGTTGATTTATTTGAAGGTAAAAAAATAAAAAAGCCGCTAAACAATCTAGTCTTTGATAATATCTCATTTATATAATATTTTAAGGAACATTTGTTAAAAGATGAAAAAATATTCTGTATGTATCTAAAAAATGTATTGTAGGAAATCACAAACATTCACAAAAAGAATATTGAAATTGATTTTTAATATTGTATTTTATATGAAAAATATCAAATCTATTTTTAAAAAAATAAGAAGACAATGACAACATTTTTAGTATAGTTTTAAATTAAAACATATACATATATTTTATAATTTAAACTGAAATATTATAAAACCACTATGTTCATTAAATGATCAATTTCCTTACATAATTTAATTGAAATAAATATTATGAAAATATTAGACATTATCTAAGACTAGAAAGCTATTATAGCTCATAATAGTTTTTAATGGTTTCTATATGTTAACAAAACCAAATAAAACGTATATATTTGTAACAATTTCAATTAATTTTTAATGTATTAATACAAATAATTCGAAATAGTTTTAAATGATTTTATTCATGTGGTGAATAGATTATTACGATGTGTTTTTTTTTTACACAATCATTATGTGATCACAGTTTATGAAATAACTTCTTCAAACTTAATAAATATTTATGTAAATAATTGACGGAAAATTACCATGTATACTAAAATGGTGGTTTAACGATAAACTAACATATTTTGTACTTTTTGATTTATTTAATTCGAAGACCATATACTTGGCAATGGTGGGCATATAGGGTTATGGTAAGCTGTATACTCAACAATCTGCTGTATTATGGAAGGAAACGCTGTAAATCCGTACATCTGTCTCCATTGTAATTCGTACAGATGCTGTTCGGCATTGGTTGTGGACATGTCTTGTAGTTGAATACAGGCATCTACAGTAGTGGCCCATATAGTTTCTAAACAGATGATAAAAATCATTGAAATATATAAATGTAAAACAAAAATCACACAGTTTTATGAACTAACCTAAATTTTTCAATGACTTTTGATCATGGTTTACATCCAAATTTATCAATGCCTCTGTACTTATAACTTCTCCGATTCCGGGTAAGTTGTACAACAACGGATACAGCATTTTATTAGTTACAATAGTTGAACCCAGCATTACATGGTTCTTGACCATTTCCACAATCTTATGGTTTTCCTAAAGTCAACAATAACAAATAATAAAAATGCATAAATATTTATGATTAGTTGTATTATACTTTATTGGATCCGTCCAGAAGGCTAGCCCACACACGGACAGGAACATGGGCGGTATCAGCAATGCACAGCACTCTCCTGGAAAAGTTATTATTGTGCGACGTGGTAGGTACTTCTAAACTCATGTTGCCGTCCGGGAACACGTCCACAATGACTACAACGTCTGGGCCGCCTAGCTTGAAGTCGCCGACAATTTTTTTCAACTGCCACTCGGCCACTTGAGCACATCCGTTGTAAATGCGTTTGGCCACGTTCGCTTTGGTTTTGCCTTCGCCACCGACATTGCTGAGCGGTATGTTCCTACACCAACCTGTAACGACGGAAACGCGTTTAACGTTGAGAACGGTACCGTCAATAAAACAAAAACGCTTACAGTCCACGACTTTGAGGGCGTAGGACAGCTCGCACTTGAAGTCGGCAAAGAACGACGCGTGTCTGGCCGGCACCTTTTTCTTGCAGTCCAAACACACCCAGTTGAACTTGTCGACGACGCGGGCCCGATGCCACTGCATTTTCTCCGCGGTCAAGCACTCGTCGTTGGGACACTTCTGTTCGTTGGCCATCAGGCCATTCTTCTTGAGCCATTCGCAGAGGTCGGCCTCGCGGCCGGCGGTCAGCAACGGCTCGACGGTCGTCTCGAAGAAATTCGAATCGCTGCAAACACCCAGCATTACGGATTGCAAGCTACTGATCGCACAGCATTCGAACCGCAGTGGCGATAACAACAGATAATAATTGACGTGCGGGACGTTATTATAGGGGTCGGGCGGCCCATACGGGTTATAAAATACCGGTCTCGTGAATACGGGTCCGATCGATAACAACAACGACCATCGACGGAGTAATAACCATCACCACTCACTCGAACGAGACTTCCTTGGAAGCGTAACCGCCGTCGGCGGACGGGTCAGCGGCAGCGGCCGTCGTGTCCATGTGCCCTGGACGTCGGCCGGCGAGGAGTGACGGCGATTCCGTTTGTTTCCGTTTCGCTCGCGCGTTCCTCACACCCGCGAACGGACGGACGGACGGCGGACGATGTCGGCGGCGGCGGCGGCGCGTCGCGGTAAGAAGAACAGCAGCAGGACGGACCGCGTCGTCATCGTCCTTCTCGTCGGCGGCGGCGGAGACGGTGCGCGCCCGAGCTGATCGACTCGGTCGGGAAATCCGGCCACGGAACCGAACTGATAATGGCGGCACGGCGCGTGCGCGCGCCGGGTATAAAAATAGCCTGTTGAATGTGCGTGTCACGCGCGAATCTGCACGGCGGCGCGTCGTCCGCAGGGAAACAAGAGGGTCGCGCGTCTGGCGAACGGCTCGCGGGGACTCGCGGCGGCGCATCTCTTTGGCGCCCGTCCGTGCGTCGGGGCGCGCGTGCGCGAACGCGGTGCGTGGGCGTCGCGCGCACGTTCCCCGCGGGGCCCTGATAACGCGGCGCGCACGTATAAAATCCGACGTAGCGCGTTCTGCGTGCGGAGAGGGAACACGAACGCCGGCAACGTCGCTTTCCCGCGGTCCTGATAGCGCGCGCGCTTCCACTGATAACGGTTGTACGTAAACATTGACTTGAAGCAAATGAAAAATGTTTTCACCCGCCGAACGCATTGGATACGACAATCGGATGGACGTTGCGCCGATGATCGTTTTTCGTTTTTGATTTCCCCGCCGAATCGGTTTTACGTCCGGTCGGTACGCGTTCGTGTCCGTCGTTTTGTTTTTTCACCGTCGCGTCGGAATCGTCGATGACGTGACGGAGCACAAGTACCCCGTACGGAGACAACTGCGTGCCCGAAGAAAAATGGACGACCTGGGTAAGACGCGACGGATTTTACCGTTATTTTATTTTATTGTTTTCGTATCGTGCGACGGTGTTGTGCCGTCGGACGACCGAATCGATTATAGTTTGGTCTATATTGTAACCGGTCGGGATACCGTTACGTCGTTTATGGTATAACGTGTAAAAATCGGCGGGCGCCGATCGGATATTGTAAATACAATTTTTAGTTCGAACCGTAAGTACTCGTTCGAGATTTCATCGTTAATGATAACGATATCATCGCGTATTGCCAACAAAACGTACAGTATATTTTAAACGAGTCGTACGATTTTTCGTAAATAAACAATATGCTTGGCTACGCGAATATAATGCTTATGGATGAATACAATGTAGTACAATTCTGATCGAAAAAGAATTATTTCACTCGCCGTCCTAAACACGATTGATAGTAAAGGTAGGCAATCAGTACACACATTTATAATATCCTGTAGAAATGCAAAAAACGAAAACGAAATGAATTATACATGTATTTTGTAGATAACGAACATTTTTAAAAATTAACTTTTAAATACGTTTTACTTTAAAACTTGTATTATAATTTTAATGCACTAATGCGTCTTATACAACTTTAATCGTTTTTGGCAGTTAACTTTAAATTTTTTAATTTTAACATTTAGATATTTTTGAAATATCGTAAAATAACATCCAAAATGAAAAACCAAATTCTCATAAATTGATAAAAAATGTAAAAACATTTCCATCCTTGACGTTTTCTTTCTTTTGTTTACACATCGTACTATGTTACTGAATTTTTTGTTATATACAAAATTTACTGAAAGAATGTGTGTGTGTTTTTTATAGGCGTTACGTGTAATTTTAAGTTATCAATTACCACTTACTCTATTCTAATGTTTAATAGATTGTGTATATTAATAAAAACGAAAAAAAAATTAGGCGTTAAAATTACTTTGAATATTAAATTGCTTTAAAATAAAGATTTTTAGTCAATTGTATTTTGACTTCAGTATATTAGTTAGAGGTACTCTTTTAGTACGTATCTACAATATTTTGAAATGTCAAACAAAACATTTTTACTGTACTTCGAATCGTTTCAGCGCGTGTTTATTTGTTATTTTTACTTTAAAATTCAAAATAACAATATAATTTTAAAACGCTCGTTTAACGCCTAATAACCGACTTTCATAATAGCCTACTTCCCCGGTTTTCTAATCGTATTTTGAACATATATTTACCTTCCTAGGAGGTGTACGTGTTTTATAAATACTACTCTTTTATTTTTATAGTCAAGTGAAGGAATGTATTAGTTTTATAATGACGTGGGCCCCATTTATAGATTAGAAATTAGATGCAAGTAGTTTGTTTTGTTTTGTGTTGAAAGTTTTATTTTTTATAATTTCCTATTAATTTTTCCGAAAAATATAAAACTACTGAAACGTAGAGAAAAACTTAAAAATGTACGGCACACCTATCGATCGTAATCAACATTATATTGACGTAATTCAGAAAATCAAAACTTCAGACACGCGAAATTTTCACGATTCTACCGATTATTTATTTTGATAATTAATAAACGTGATATAATTTCTAAATAAATTTGATCAATTTGTTGGTTCCGTGTTGAATTTTAAAAATGTGTTGATTCTTTTCAATTTTTATTTTATACATTTTACAATCTTACTTTTATAAATTTCATTTCAATTATAATTTAAAAATTGGAAAATTTTAGGCTTATTTATAGTTTGTTATTAATCATTGTCTATATATATATATATATAAATAGAGCTTATTGCTTGGATATACTAATAATAATATAATAATAATAATAATAATCCATTACCTCTTCATTTAAGAAAATAATAATAATAAAGATGCCGGGTGCCACTATAACTTTTATTTACTCGAATGAATTCCAATACTCAAAATCTGTATAGATACTCCACATATCTAAGTTAAATATTTGGAAGTTTGTTAAATTAATAAGTGTACATATTTTTTTTAACAAATATATATTATTATCACTGTATGGTATCATTGTTATTAAATTCTTTAAACTCGTGTTATTTATAATTTTCGTTAATTAAAATATTTTTATTCTTTATCAAATGACCTTAAAATTAATTTGTACTAGTTCATGGATATAATGACCTTAAGAAATACAACCTTTCTTACACTCTCTCATTGTATAATATGTATTTAATATATTTATGTCTATATATAAATATTATTTGCCAAATTATGTTTCGTTCTCATTTAAAATTTAAATGATTGCATAGTTTACCCAAACAATAATGTCAAAACGATTATGTTACTGTGTATTATGAATTGTTTGCTGATTTAAAAATAATACTATATTAATTATTAGAAATTAAAAATTCAAAGAAATAGCTATTATGATTTAATCGTTAAAATAAAACATGATCAAAATAAATTAGGTATATATTAGATAGGTAATTTAGTTAATTTGGTTTTAGTTTATAATTATTAGTCTCTTATAAATTATTTTGCCATTAACATATAACTAGTTCTTTTTTTATTATTAAAATAAATAAATGTTGAATATTTTATTTAGACTATAATATATACATAAATAAGGACGAACCTATATTAACATTTATGATTTGGTGCTTTTAATTTTAAAAATACCTTATTATTCAAATTTTTTTTACGTTTGAATAGAAATTGTTGATAATAAAATTATAATGGTGTGTTATCTATATGGGTCCAAGCAAAAAAGTATATACGCTGTGCTCAGATATTTTATCTTTAAAATAATTTTGGATAACATAAAAAAAATGTTTCCTAAAATACTCTAGTTAACTAATAGATTCTTGCATTCAAGTCAATAGGCAATAAAAGTTTTCTTAATTTGAACGTCTAGTCAGTACAACAATAGTAAAATATAATATTGTTTACGTTGTTTAAAATTTTTTTAAAATTTTGATTATTTTAAAATCGTATTTTTACTAACTATAAAACACATTTTATGTATTATATATATTGCTATCGAAAGTAACGAAAATCTATTTCGATTTAAAATAATTTAAAAAATAAACACATTTATTAGAAATTATTATAATAATGACATAGTAATTTATAATAACAATACAAATTAATTCAAATATCTGTTGTTTTTCAATAGAATAAATAATATAATAATCGTTTTGATTTAACAAAATTAATTATTAACGACATATAGTTGAAAATGTAATATAAAACCACGTAACGTTAAAATATATCCACACATGGCTTCATAGAATATTATCGAAATAATAAACAATCCCGTTTAGATCGCCGTACTTAGTAAATAGTTGTTTAACTTTTTATTTGCCAATTCTCACACCGGCCTTCAGGATAGTAATATCGTATCTCCCATAACAGTTTGTTCGGTGCCCGTTGACACACGTTGTGTTCTTCCGTTCATTTGCAGTGTTGTTTTACTTTTATTTTTCTTATTTTTCTATAATGTAATGTTCAGTGTAGACACGTAAATCTGGCATGACTCCTATTTGATAAAAATAAATCCCGGAAATCGGGACCCTTAACGAACGCAGTATACGTTCTAAGTTTCCCGTTGATAGTATTGCGTTTTTTCGTCAGTATTTTTTTACAAGTTTGTCAATCACGATTTTATGAGTGAATAAGTAAATTGTTTAGTTTTCACACGCAATTACTTAATATTATATAATCAACTGAAATGGAAAAAAATATTTATGGAAAACTACAACCTCAACAATATCATGGCACATATCAACCGTACAGATGTACAAGAAAAAACGGTTCAAAACCAGGATGTGAGTTTGTTTATTCATATATTACTTTTTAATTGGTATTTAAAAATTATTTGTTTACTTTTATAGTAAGTATTATCTTACTCGTATAATAGACATTTCCATGTTGAACCTATATATATATATATGTGTGTATACATTACAATATACATAAGTATGCCAAAAATATATATTTCATTTTAGTCAAGTATATATACTGATTTTGATATTTATGCCAAAATATTTTATTTTATATTATTTCGTTTGTTTATTTGTCATTTTTCAAGTCTCAATACAATATAATGTAGTACTAAACCTATATATAATATATTAATATTATATTTGTTTAGTAAATGTAACTTTATACCATATATCATATGCATGTACGCATATAATTATATAAATAATATATATTATACGATTTATACGTATATATGTGAAGCAGTGTGTGTGAATTTAACACGTATCCATAATAATGTTTTTAGTTAAAAAATAAAAGATAATATGAAATATATATTAACATCAAATTGTATTTTGTTGAAATTAAAATGATTTATATATTTGTACAATTTCATATATAGACAAAATTAAATTTTAAAACTGACAGAAATGTGCATGTGGTATGACATTTGTGAAGCGCATTAAAGTAGGCCAAACCCATATAAAGTATATTCCAAATAAGGCACCTATTAAAATTGAATACAGAACCTACTCTACATGTAGAAAGTACGTTTGCACGTACGTAATCGTTTAGAAAAGGAATAAATACAATTTATCGAAATAAAAGTTGACGATAGAATTAAAAACGACTGATGACCCGTTGATTGATATTTTGTCGTGAATTCGTAAATTAAAAATTATTTTTTTGTGAAATATTAATCATATTATTTTATAACCTTCACAAAACACAATTATCTTAAATATTTGAAGGTTAGTTACTGAAAACGTTAACAAAATTGACATTACGATAAAATATATGTTTCAAAATTCTAACACGAATTGTCAGTTGGCCATCTAAGTCTTATTATTATTTTTATTTAAATCGAATATTAATTATATATAAAACAATTTAATAAAAAATATTATCACATTACTAACTTGTTTGTTATTGATTATTCGATTATGTTAGCTTATGTTGTTGGTGTTAATTATACTGTAGTTAGTTTTACTTGTTATACAATTTCAGTACATTTTGTACTTCCTAAATAAATAATAATAATAATAAAATTAAACGATCAATATCTGTAAATCTATTGAAATTAAGTATGTGAGATAAAAATTTTTGTTGAGATTTAAAAATACTCTAAAGTTTTTAAACAATTAAAAAAATTGTCTTACTATGAGAGTCAAAATCAAGATGAAACATGTCTGCACAATTACTATTATTAGCATAAATATTGAACCTGGAGAAACTGGAGGTTAATGTCCTTTATGTATATTATTCTTGGCAGTTAAAATAGTTTTTAATTATAATATAAAAAAATCTATGTAACTAATTATTTGTGTTTTGTTAAACGTTTACCTATAATATACATATAAATCTATCAACAATATTTAATTTTAAATACGAGAATATTATAATAATTGTGTTAAATAGAATTCATAGCAATACGTAGATTTTAGGAATAAAATAAAATGAACTTATGCGATAATACCTATAACCTTATTATTATATAATTGTAAATGGTTCAGAATGAGAATATATTTACCATATTGTACCTAATTAATTTAATATTATCGTATTTTCTATTTTAATAGGTATCGATTTAAAAATAGTTTTTTAATCACATACAAATATTAATATTAGTGTTGTGTAGTGTGGTGAATATATTTATTTTTTTTATACTTAAATCATAATTTGTGCACGTCTCTGTTAGAAGTATAAATAATATGCTTTACTGTATAATTGACTGTAAATAAAAAATGTATGATTTTTAAATTAAAATCATAAATCACGGCATAACCTATAGAACGTACGATTTAATTTTACAACAGACATCTACTAAGCTATTTTATATTCATTAGTCATCTTACAAATGATAATCTTTCAAAACATATATATATATATATTTTAATCACTTCGTATTAAATTTTAAATAGAAAAATTAAAAACGAACAGATCGAACGTACGCTTTATAAAACGTACTCATTAAAATATTGTATACGTCCATAGTATTGTTGTGTAAATTAATGTATCAAATAATGTGTGAGTCATTTCGACTGTACAGTGTACCTATTTTTACTTAAGTTATTCTAGTCATGTTTACTCCAACAACATTCACTGTATTATAATGTAGGTATATTGATATTGTTCAGTGTAATTCATCTTATAGTGAAATAACTTGTCATATTGATTATATATATATATATATACACTGTCTTGCAGGCTTGGGTATCGGCAAAAATGCAACACCTTTGGCGAAATACCTTGACGCCCACCAACTCCTCCTTTTTTTATAATAATAATATTACCGTAATATCATTGTAAAAATACAATTCTGTGTAGGATGATCTTGATTTGGTCAGGATGTCGGATTTTTTTTTTCAACAACCAGTTGGTGTTATGAATGCTAGTTGTTTGCAGGTTCATTGAGTTTCGTTTTTATCGTGGAAGTTTCTAATACACCTGTAGTTTTTAAAAAAAAATCCCAAGTGTTTTTTTTTTTTAGTAACGTCAATTACGAAAAATGAACGGTTTGTAAAATTATCATATTTACTGAGTATTATATGCATTTGACTAATATTTTTAATTTAAATAAATATACGTTCTAATACGACTACTAATCTATATAATAGAATCAAAAATCGTATTAAATATATTACTTTATTATAGCCTGTATATGTAAAAATAATGTTTTGACAAAAGCTGAAATTGTTAAAGATACACACAATGTTATTAAATATATTATATTAATCATACGCGTTGAGTGTTGACATAAACAAACAACAAATTTATTTAGACCTTTACAAATCCTTAACAAACAAGTCGTAATTAATATATTATGGGTTATAAATATAGACTTTTAAATTCATTTTTTTATTTTTTATTTTATTATTAAAAACTCGTATTCTTAAAATAATATAATAGGTTATTACCGCAACAGGTAATTGATGTAATAACCTCGACGCATCAAATTTAATATTTCTGTTTATGTATATATAATATATGCATCGTGTTATATTAGTTATAGAAAAATAATTTATAAATTTATTTAAAAAATTAACGATTATCTCAAGTGTGCTTATTTATACATATTTATAAAATAAAAAAATTTCTAAACGTTTTTCTAGACCTTTGGGTCTGTTCCAAAATTAATATACATGTACAAAAAAAAAGAGTTCCGCAAATAACATTAGCCCCATTTGGTATACTCGCAGAAGCTTTAACACGCCTACAACATATTATGAATATAGCTATAGCTTATAGATCCAAAAAGGTGTTTCGTTCAGTTTCTATTTTAAAATCAAATCCACTCAGTCTTCTATATTATATTGGCCTCGATATAAATTAGCCAGTTTTCTGCGTGCTGCTCTTTGAATCTGTCAGAAACGTGGGTATCATTCGTAATCTGTTGGTTATAATTTCGCGGGATAGTGCGTATATAAACACATAATATATATATAATCCACACCTTATGTGCGTTTTTTTTTCTATTCGTGTCATATAAACATTATAGTTTTTGTTATACAGTTTCGTACGGTCTCGTACCTTCCATACGCACGAGTGTATGTTTTTTAGCATATGGTGATTTTATAAACACACGGTGGCATTGAACGTTAAACGCGCACGTAAATAAATATTTCGAATTATAATATCAAATCACATATACTACTCGTGTATCGTATATATATATATCTTCTACTTGGGCGTGGAAATGGTCGGTCGAGTTGTTCGCGCTGAAAACGACATGTATATAGGTAAAATTATTTTGTTTAATATGTTCCGATCTGACTTTGATTTTATAAAAACAATGTTATTAAGTACGCATATAAATAGAAGACAACAATTATATCACTCGCAATACCTATATTTCAACACCGTTTCACAACGATAGAAAAAAAAATATTCTATCAACGAGTAATAAATAATTAATATTTGTTATTTCGTAATCGTATTCATGAACATACATATTATATGTGTGTTTTGCTTAAGAAATTTGTACGAGTTATTTTCCCGTTCAGTTTTGGCACGTCACAAGATATATCGTATTCTTAGTTAATAATCATAAAATCTAGTAGTCCAAGCTCGTGTAGGATTAACTGTTATATAACTAAGATGTATACATGATATTAATATAAGTATCATTTAAAATCTTGTTTTGCCTATTACTTCTAATCTGACGCATATTTTATTCGCTAAAGTGTTTAGCGAAACAGTTTAGTTTATGTTTATTTACTCTGAGTACCTAAATTTAAAATATTGCGAGTTGAACGAACAGTTTTCGCGGTATATACTGTATGTCTCTCATACCAATGAGATTGTTATTAAAATTCTTAGATTAGAATATGTTGATATATAGTATATAATTTTCGTCTTTTTGTATTTCAACCTATATGTTTAGGTTTATTTACGTTTTAAGATTATATTTATTAATTTCTTTTAAACTTACAAACCTAGTAAAATTATGAAAATCAACAAATTGTCATTTTCGAAAAAAATTTGTATGATCAATACATTATCTTGGAGCAATCAAAAACTAAAAATTTGAATAATTTAATATACTTATAAGACATTTAAATAGAAATGTAGTAAACATTATACAACACACTATCAAATTTTGCAGTGCATCACACAATTTTTGACCCTGATAGTATAATATATGTATATAAAATAATATATAGTATACATGACATTATTATACAACATACATGAAAATATCATAAATAATGAATAATTTCATCATTTGCGTAGCTAGTAGCGATCAACATTTGGGAACCCGTTGTTATTTTATAGTTTCATGTGAAATAAATGTTTTTGAATTTAATTTTTACCCATTATGAATTTATAAAATGTATAATGAAGTACGAGTATGTGAATTTATAATAATAATACAAATCTTAACAGTTAACAAAATACTTATGTTTTCTTCAATAGATGTATGGTACTATATACGCGTTATATACGCGTTTGTCTTAAGCCCACGCTTAATATGCGTTTGTGGGAGGGTCCATTGAAAAATTCGCTCCCGGGTTTATATTTTGTAGTTACTCCACTGCTTTTAATTGTGTATTAATTGTACAGGCATTATAGATAAATATACACTATAGTTAAGTAAATATACATTATCGCAATACACGATGGTTATGATTTAATGTGTAAAACATAAACAGATAAACTAGTTATTGATCAAATGAAAAAAACATCTGAAAATGTGTATAATATTCATTATAGTTGGTAAGCTTACTATTCCCCTTCTTTCCATCCTCTCGTCCTCGTTCGGAAACAAACATTTTCTATTTTAATAAACGCGTATACATATCACGTATTACATATAGGTATCTAAAAATTCAAAGTTGTCATAGATTAAAACACGTTCCGAAAGAAAATATTTACACCTTTTGACGTTTTTTGTAAACAAGCGTGTGCGTGTTGTGTTTCACAAAAATATTTTATTTTTAATGCGGTACGATGCTCTTATATGTCATTCAATCTGTTTTTTCGACTTTGTACACACAACATCACTTATGCGGTATTTTTGATACCGAAATTTCTGCAGACTACGTCACTGTTCATCTACTCGTTAACAATTATTTCACTGGTAATTTTCGACCGGTGATGCCTGATTGAGCACAGTCCTTATCGGTCGACATTTTTAACAACGCGATTGAGCACAAAAAAAAATGTCCCATAGCATGTAACGTTGTTAATTCTCCCTTTCGAGACTTGGGTATGTTCGGTATCACTTGCTGGTTATGAGTAAACTGAAACATGTTTAATTTCTGTGCAGTTTTATCTTTTTAATATAATACATATTTTACATATTTTATTTTAAATATTTTTACACGAAGCAAATATTATATTATACAAACACATTATTTAATTTAATATTGTTTACTTTTTTACATTTTCAACTAATACATGTATTTATTAAAAAATTTTAATTTGTAACATAATTATATACGACTACAATATATATATATATATATAGGTATTGTATTTGACAATTTTGCACAGATTTTTGTGTGAATGTTTTTGTATTCAATCTGGTTGTAACCTTTTCGACATTTTCGTTGATTAATTATTCCAAGCAAAGAATACTAACGTGTTCGTTTCCAATTCGTTATATTTCGGTTTTTCCTTCTTTTATGTAAATTATACATCTACACAATTATTTATAATGTCAATGACTTTATATTTTTAATATATCAGCTATAATATAAATACTCTTAACTATATATTTTTTAAACATCATAAAAGTCGACATTAAAAAAAAATAATAATAATAATAAACATTTATAATCTTCTAAAATGACGGTTGAACAATAAAAACTGTTTTTTTCCATCAGCGTTATACGAATATCCCGTATATTAGTCTCGTGTCTCTTAATTATACGTCGTTCTAATTTAACACTGCACCTCATTCACACCCATATATTTTATTGCGCGCATAAATATAGTGATAACATATGTTATACGTTTGACATTCGAATATAACGAATAATATAATAAATAAATATCCTCGTTTGCTTTTAAAATAGATGCATTGGTCAAATTATAGAGACCCCACCTATACACGTTATATGCGTGTGCGCGCAACTATTTGCTGTACTTGGACATTTTCATCCGGTCATTTATTCAGTGTTTGTAGGATAACATGTATATGCATAGACACGATAATATGGGAAATGTGCGGAGGATCGAACTCGTTTTCATATATATATATATATATTTACTCCTACACGTCGGACCGGACACTGCGTTGCCGCGGCTTTCGTTTTTGACATACCGTTACAACGTATTTTGTATTCACCGTGTACTGTGTACGTTTTACATTTAATAGAATCGTTTTTTTGATTGTCTACAGACGCACTGCTCGCGGACTTGCAAAGCACCATACAACAATCAAACAAGTTAAACGGTGGCGTAAATGGAGGAGGAGGAGGATACGGAAGTATTAACGGCATCCGGTCCCGATTGCCGTCAGCCGGTTCGCCGGTCTCGCTGCAAAGTCCGGTTCAACCGCCCGAATATGCCACCGTACGAACGCACAAGATCGAACGGTCGACTTCGAACCCCGCGGTTCGACAAGAATTGTCGGTAAGGATTTACGGACGTTATAATGATGTATTTCTTCCCCCCCCCCGCGAAACTCCATCCGCCTTGTTATCGATACGTGACGAACCTTTGTAACGATAGGCATTTGATAAGCGAACAAAAACATGCACGTGTGTTTAAAATTCTAAATCATTATGATTATTGTGTTATAACTTATACATGTGTATGCTGCAGCATACATATGACCCATATCGCGGGTGTCTACCAAATTATTTTACCTATTCCGAAATTTAACAATTTTAACGCGTTGTTGTTCTACATAGGGGGAAAAACAAATTATGATTTATGTTTTAAATAATTTTTAAACAAAATTTATTTTTAATTTAATCATTTATAAATACGTGTTATTTCAATCGTTTCGTTGACTCTTGTGCGATCAACATTTGTCTTTTAGTGTTAGGCTAGTCATCTAGGCATTTTTCACGTTTCCACCATGCTTCTCCATCTCTTGCAGTTTCCATTTCCATTGATCCGTCGAAATCTGAGATAAATATATCTTTAAGCTATCCAGTCACCGCTGGCGAGGTCTTCCCTTAGGCCTTAGGCCGTTTTTTTTGTTAGGTTTCTAACTTGCATCAGTCCGCCAAACATGACCCACTCCAATCGTTTTGTCTTTACGAACATTCTAATATTTGGTCTGTTGTATAAACTTTCTAATTCAGCATTTTTTTATCTCTAACACTCCCCATTTTGAATTTGTACAGGACCTTGTATTTTCCACAAAACTTTCCTTTCGAAAGTAAGTAATTTGTGATCATCCTTGTGTATAGTAGACCACGTCTTACATGCATACATTGCTACCGGTCGCAAGTGTACGGTTTCTCTTTTGTAGTTTTGAACAATAACCTAGAATTGAGCATTTTGGTTCATGACAAAATAGGCTCTGTTTGCAGCCATTATTCTTAATTTTATTCCATTATGCATACTCGTATTGTTTTTACTATTTTTTACGCGATCAACATTATCGCCAATAATTATAGATATAGTATCGACAATGATATACGATGATCGTGTAATTTACTTAATATACACCTACTGTAAAACTCATTTAATGTAATATTTTTCAAACACAAACGTGTATCAAATCCCAGTGGGGTCACAACTAAACCTTAGGAAAGGTCGGTAGGTCACATGTTATACTCGTACATGATATACAAATAATTGTCGAAAATAAATCAATTCAATATCTTGAATTATAAGGAGAGTGCGGGGAGAAGACTTGATACCTATATATTTAATATTTCCATTTTGAAGATTATCTAAAATGAATAATATTATATATTTTTGTATTTTTTTAAATATCTTTTGCCTTTAAACTCATTGTAAATTAAATCAACTCTCATCTAAGTTACTTTAATATTATTATGTTATTATAAACTACCATTTTTATTCTTTAGCCAACACAACCCAAAAACGAATTTAAATCTTCAAAAATGACGTCTTCTTTAAATAATAATCTTTCGGAACTTGATACATTACTTCAAGATCTTAGCAATTCGCGCTATACAGACAAAAAATGTAAGTATATTAGAATCAATGATTTATGTAGTAAAATATAAAACTAATTAGTTAATAATAATTTTGTGAAATATAATGGTAATAGTGTATATTGTATATAAGTGTAGGTACATCGTACTAAACTGTATATGTTATACAAATTTTAAATTAATGTCTTATTTTTATTTTTTGTGATTATGTAACTACAATATTAATTTATTCAAACAAAACTGCGATCATTAATTTTTTTTTTTTTAAAGTACAAAATCTTCCTTGATTAATCCTTATAATTTTGTTAAATTACATTCTCTATACAGTTGAAATGATCTGAGTTTTTTTCTCGCATAATACTTTATTAAAATGATTTCTAAAATTGTTAAATGTTTTATGTTGATGAAAAGTTTGCCTTGTCCCGTAAATGGATATATACGTATATATAAATATCAATAATATTAATACATTTTTTGAACAAAGTACAAACTGCGTCATCTGTCAAGTTTCAGCAAAATTTTATGCTCATCCTAACCTAGCTATTGCCACATGCTATTGCAAGTGTTTATAGACAAAACAACAGACATAAAAGTATTTACGCGTTCTCGTCTTCAATAAAAATCTAAAAATAAACTACGCTATTTAAAATCAATGTTTTAAAATAATTTAATTACTTCATTTTATTTTAACTTTTTTTATAATTTTCTTAGACGATCTCGATCGACCTTTTTATACATTCTAATTTTGTATATTATAATATATTATATAGTGGTTAATGGAGACTCGTATTCTGTTACGAAAAAACCGAACAATATTCCAACGCGCCCGTCGGTAGATTCTCTTTTAGACGAATTGGATTCATCGATTTCTTCAAAAAGGTAATTTTTTAAATTTTATCTGTCATCAATATTATATATTTAAAAATTCTAATAATCGAGTGTTTAATAACTATATTGCGTGTATATCGATTCATTAACATATAATGTTATCTATTGTTTAATAATTTTTTACACGACGCAATACTTTTACTTGCAACGATGTATTTATATTTTAGTAACAATGGACAACAATTGATTTCGAAAATGTTGATGGAAGAGACTACCACTACAACTACTCGTACCGTCTGTCCGACTGCTTCTTCGGCTACTCGCGAACTAGACGATTTAATGGCGTCGTTATCTGATTTCAAGGTAAGATTTTATGTAAAAAAAAAAAATATATCTTAGTATTTTTATAATATTTCACTTGGCATGAAATAGTATAAGTGTATCCAAAATATTGTGTGTTTACTTGGAAGTTTAGATATGTTGTTCTAACAGGCATATGTATTTTTGTCAGGTTATTTATTATTCTTATACGTCGTGTTAATGATTTTTGGCAGGATAATCTATAGGTACATATGACAAAAACTTACAGGTGTTTGAGAAAAAAAAACTACTAAAATTTTAGTAAAGATGGTTTTGGTTGTTTTAGTCGTATATAAAACATATATGCATATAATTTCAAGTCGTGGTATACGTTATACAGTATATGTTTTCGCGATAGCGTTATTTTTGACGATATAGTATACATAATATATAATTATCGGTTAATCTAATTCCGTTTTATTAAAATGTACATATTACACATACTCTTGTTGATACTATTATAATATATAACGTTAATATTAAATTATTAATTTTAAAAAAAAAGTATTCCTACTTATATATTTACTAAAGAACAACTTCTTTATATTCCTTTAAAAACTTATTATAGTGTTATATAATATCGTATTAGTTATTTCATGTATTTCTTAATCTACCGAATAAGTACTCGTTAGTCACTTGTTTACGCAAATTCTTCCCAGAGTTCTTTAAAACTTTTTTTAACTAAAATTCAAAATTATTTGCATTTGTTTAGAAATAAAATGCATCATATTTTTATCAAATAATTTGATAAACTTAATGTAGCATTTTATTATTTGATCTATATAGTATATAATGCAAAAACATTATTTTGAATGAGTATAGTTGTCAGATAATAATTTATTTTTTTAGGGATTTTGCCAAAATCACTATGTGTGCGTAACTACTTTACCTTGAACGTGTTTTATCTTCAAACTTTAATTTACTAAAATAAATATGTATATATATATATATAGATATATATAATGTAAGTCTGTGAATATAGGTCATATATTTTTTATTACAGAGCTTAAAACAGTTTTGCGCAGTTTAGTTAAAAACATCGACATACCCTAATTCGTCGTGTCTCCGTTTCATACAAATTAAATTACCTTTCTAAAGACTATTTTTAACCTTTTCATATTTTATTTCTCTAATAAAAGAAATGTTTGGTTCATTCTGACATCGTTTTACATGTCATACATATTATATTCAACAATTTCGTTTGAAACATTTTAGTTTTTATGGATTACGTAATATAAACCGTTCGTTATAATAATTATATTCCTATCACTTAAATGTATAAAATAATATAAAGCAAAACAGACAATAAAATGCTTCCAATAAAATTGCTTAACATTCAAAAGTATTTTATAGTGTTCAAATATAATTTGAATAAAATCTAATTGAATGTTATAATATATGTAAATGTGTTTTAATCAATTGTTTTTCGTGATTTGCTTACAATTTTAAACAGATAACAATAAGACGGTTTATCCCACCGAAACAAAATAATTTAGCTCTATTTATAATTTTCGATTTTATCGAATACTTAAAGCTCGAGTGAAATTCAATATAATGACGTGTATTACCTACCAGAAAATAATTATTTGTTTTTAAATTAATAATATTTATACCATAAATAGAACCAAGTTCGAACACCATTTTGTGATGGGTCTGGAAATTTCTATATTAATCGACCATCCACAATGAAAAAGCACATCTTACATAATATGACGTTTGCTATTCTTTAAATTATCAATATAATGTAATAAATATCGCAAAATACTAATGTTTACACGCATAAGTAAGGTTAATGTTTTATTAAATCTTTTATAATTATTAATAATTTTTTTAATCATATATCCCCCCAGCAAATATTTTTTTCATCTCTATTACTTGGGAACATGTCGATAATTTCAATAATGTAATAATATTCAATTAACAGTGCTTAATTGTTTTTAAATATAGTTATCAGTCTCATCTATTAATGGAAATAACGGCCCATTGTTTAATAATTACGATAACAGACACGCGGAGTTTCAGACGAGGCATGATGGGAAACGTGTTATGTGCACAGACTTTCTATGTTTTACATTTTTTACTATACTTTTGTATTATTTTTGTCTATTAGTATATTGTTTATAGAACATTCGTACGGCTTTCAGAATATAATCGTATTTGCTCAAACAAAATTGAATCGTGTTATTCTGACGTTTGAAATTCAATATTTACCAGTGTTCATACATTTTCATCTCGTTTTTACTATTACAATCATTTAAAACCCATTAAACTGTTCTGCGGATATACGTATATTATCTATACATATATGTAAACGTTAAAAAATTATTTATTCAATATAATTCGCGAAGGTGATAAAAAAAAGACGAATCATAATTTTAGCTACAATACAAGTGTGTATCGTCAAAATATAATCGTGTACACCTTCAAATAAGAATTTTAAACCTACAAGAAAAAACAATACCATTTAAGGGAGTGGCTAAGGTCACGCAAAGACTGACAATTATTGATGAAGGCGATATTATTCATATTTTTTAGACAGTGACGGATCTGTAATATAATAATACTAAAATTGAATATGACGATGAAATGTGTTTTGACAATTAAGGCGATTTTTGTTTCTTCTACCATAGTAATATAAATGAAGATTTTCGTTTATCAATATTATTCAATTTGTTTATATTTATGATTACGTCGCATTTTCTGTTTCCGCCTATCTTACAGGCAACATATCAAAATCACGTTGAGCAAAGTTTAAACTGTAACAACGACGTTTGGGTTTCAACTCTCATTAGTCATTAATTACCAGATTTAAAGAGAGAACATTGTCCGTGTTTCCGGGTGAATTGTTTGTTTACATACAAATAATTGAGAAATTATGACGATCGTTTATTATTCTTCAATAATGTATTAAAGTCGAAATAGTTTGGAATTTAAGCGTCGCAGTATAAAATACGAGGTCCTCCGGATACACGGAGCCGAGGCGCGCGTGTGACGATGCGTCGGGACATGCGCCAACCGCACTTAACTGGTTATGTGATGTGATAGTGGTTAGTCATTGTCAACACGAAATTTTATTTTCAACAGGGGTATAGAAAGGGAAATACGCGTGCATAATAGTGCCTTGTGCAGACCAGAAGACCGTTTTTTGTCGTTTTACCCATTATTGGCAGTTTCCAGAAATAACTTTTTAACGAGACTTTTCATTTTGTCCCTTCTCAACTCGCGGGCGGGGTTTGGCAGCTATTGGCAAAACAACGAAGTTTTATATAGCGAAGCCGTTCCCGTAGACGCTCCACAACCTAAACAATCCTGACAGTGACTATCATAACACACCATAAACGCTGTAAATTATACAATTTTTTTTTTTTTTTTTAACTCTTAGGGAATTAAATATCATATATATATATATACATGTTCGTCCGACCCGCAGTCGGAATGTATTAACACTTATTGTTATCGTCGTTACTGGTGTTGTTATCGTCCGTCCGTTGTAAAATTCCCCGTTTCGTCAACAGGTGTCCAGCCCCGTGCAAGCAAGCTACGCCACCGAGACGGTAGACTCAGCGGCGCCATTGGACTGCATGCTCGGGAGTCTCACCGCCGAGATGAACAGACAGGGCGTGAACACTACGCAGAAGGGCTGTTGCACCGCGTGCGACAAGGCCATCGTCGGCCAAGTGATAACGGCCCTGGGCAAGACGTGGCACCCGGAACACTTCACGTGCACCCACTGTTCCCAGGAGTTGGGCACGCGGAATTTCTTCGAACGCGACGGACGGCCGTACTGCGAGCCCGACTATCACAACCTGTTCTCGCCCAGATGCGCGTACTGCAACGGGCCCATACTGGACGTAAGGGCGTACACAACGCCATTGGACGCCGTCGGCCGGTTATTACAAGTCTCGTTTTCCGCAGAAATGCGTGACGGCCCTGGAGAAGACGTGGCACACGGAACACTTTTTCTGCGCGCAGTGCGGCAAACAGTTCGGCGAGGAGGGATTCCACGAGCGCGAGGGCCGCCCGTACTGCCGCGACGATTACTTCGACATGTTCGCGCCCAAGTGCGGAGGGTGCAACCGGCCCATAATGGAGAACTACGTGTCGGCCCTGTCCACCCAATGGCATTCCAGCTGCTTCGTGTGCAGGGTAAGCCGAACGGTGCGGGCGCGTATTTTTTTTTACAGAGTATATTTTCCCGTCGGATAATTTGAAATTTGAATATGTCTGTTACGATTATGACGTGTGTGGTTCCGACGGTGTTTATCGAACGTTTTTTGTTTGTTTGTTTCGCCGCGTTGAACGCGGACGAGCGTGTATTTTTAGCCGATATTTTTGTGTTTTGGTTTTTTGTAGGTCATACGCTATAATACAGATGCGCGCGTATTATTTTCACTTAAAACGCGTGCCTGGCATCGGACCAGTAAGCTCCAAAATCCGTCGCAGCTATTAATACGATCCGTATAAATGTGTTCGGTTGCGCTCCGCGCGTAGGCGGCGAATCAACAAAACCAACACTCGTTTTGCTCGGTGTGAACGGATCATCACACCGTCAGAACAAGGGCGAAAACGAGAAGCCGTTGCCTTCCTCGCGGACAGGACGTTGTTATACATGCGTCTCGCGTGTAACGGCTTAAACGCTTTTCGCGTTGTATCGAAAACTCGCCCGTTGCGCTTAACAATCGAATTCTACAAGGTTTTTTTGTTTTTTGTTTTTTTCTCTTACTTATTAACACCTATGTTAATAAACTGCGTCAACTGTATTTAAACAGCCGTCTAAACAGTCGGTCGCAAAATTATGTGTGTGCATTATAGGATTGCAAGCAACCGGTCTCCGGCAAGTCGTTTTATGCCATCGAGGGGAAACCAGTATGTGCAAAATGTGTCGGTGTCGATGAGGAGGATTGAATATCATACCTAAACTCTGTTTAATGACTCTACAATGTAGAACAACGTTTTTTTTTTTCCATACTATATATATATTTATTTATATATATTACAATAATGACTTATCTGCAAAACACTATATTGTATACAAACCATTATATAATAATATAGCTCATATATACTTTGTTGCATGTTGAATAAACAAAATATACCTATATATATTATAATTATTATTATTACTATGTAATTCTCATTTGTTGTGATTTCTATTGTACCATAATTGGAATAATATGTTGTCTCGTATGACAGATATCGACCTAAACGACTACTATACAAACAACCTTAGTATCGTCGTAAAGAACAATTGAAATATATGAATTTCGATCCTAATACACAGAGTGTAACAAAACCAACTGACAAATATATATATCTACCATAAACAATATTTTATAAAAAACAAAAAAACTTTTATTCGATTCAAAATAGCAATTTTATTTGTTTGAATTTTAAAACAAGATTTGTGATTAACATTTTTCTAAATATTTAGACTTTTATTTTCTACAATTTCTACAAAAAAAAAATCTAATAAAAGTACTACAATGTAGTATATATTATAATTATGTATATTCCATAAAGTTCAAGAAAGTCATAGAAAATAAATTAGAAAATTTTTTCTGAAATTAAACTTAACGAAATGGCAAAAATTTTAAAATTATATTAAAACAATTAGTATTGAAAAAGAAAAGTTATAAATTATTTTGCCTAGAATTAAAAAGTTATACAGCATTTGTCAGTTAATTTTGTTACACCCTTAATAACCTATTTATTTATCAGTCGAATATGCAATAATAAGAAAACCGTTGATACTGCAGAAAAATGATCAATAACAAGTGATATACTGCATTGATCAAAGTTGCGTTTATCGCTAAAATATTATTCTCGTTATGGTACATTATATATCTTATATGACACCACTTGACCAATCGTCATGTATCTATTATCTACACGTTCTATAATTTGTTCTGATCTGGACGTCTGTCGTCTGTGTTTGCAGGACTGCCGTATGCCATTCGTCAGTGGTCAGTTCTTCGACCACGAAGGTCAACCGTATTGCGAAACGCATTATCACGCCAAACGCGGGTCACTATGCGCCGGATGTCATAAGCCGATCGCCGGCCGTTGTATAACCGCCATGTTCAAGAAATTCCACCCGGAGCATTTCGTGTGCGCTTTTTGCCTGAAACAGCTCAACAAGGGAACATTCAAAGAACAAAATGACAAACCGTATTGCCATTCGTGTTTCGAGAAGCTGTTCGGATAAAGACCAACGATGATATTTCGACGACAATTAATTTATATATATACAAAAATGAGTATTATATATTGTATGAATGCTGCAACAGTTCGTTATATAGTTCATGTATAATGATAAACCATAATATTATGTAAACCGATAGATTATTAACTAATCTTGCAACTCTTCATTGTAAAACAGTAAAAGTAACAAATCATATTCATCCCTTGTCAAATTTTTAATATACCTAAAATTTAATATTTATTTTCACGCTTTACTAACAAATTATATATACATATATGATTCATGTTACTGTTATTTCTAAATATTATTGTTAATTTGCACGTAAAAGTAATTTTTTTATCCGCTATTTTATTTACAAATTTAGTTGTTTACGTAAACAACTAAAATTTTTGATTTTAATTGTTTACATAATGCGTTATCAAACCGAATGTTTTATTTATTAATTTTTTTTTTGCAGTTCATATGTATTCCATATCTCTATTGTTTTTACCTCATTCCAATTATAAAGTCGCAAAAACTGGGTGACCTATATATATATTGTACCGCCATTTCAGTATCTGAAATTATATAGTGGCATTCCATATCGGACACGAATATTTATCAAGTCTTACATGGTAATTGTACAGTGTATGATAATTGTTGTATAATTATGTGCTAAGTATATATATATATGATGTATTATAAAACTCCGTAATGTGATTTGTCTGAGAAACGTGTATTTTCATTGTTATTGTCATTATAAAAAAAAAAAAATGTATATAAATTGATTTTTAAGTACTCAAATGTTATATATAGTATTTGTTTATTGTTTTTAATCGTTTTATCTTTATACACATACGTAAAAAAAAGATACTACTGAACTATTGCAGCATAAAGCGAAAATATCTGATCTGTTATATCTTATAAATGTTATATATTTATATTACGCACTAACGAACACACTGAATTGCCTAAAGTATTAAAAAAAATTAATTATATGTCTCACAATGTAACCGTAATGCGTTAATATTATTTTAAGTTGACCGTCAATGAATCCAATTGAATGATGTTATCATACTGTTCACTAAAATAAAACACTTATCTAGTAAAAATTAACAACTGTCGGGTTGTTGAGTAGAATAAATTTAGGTGATTATTTTTTGTTAACTTGGTAATTATCCATGTAAAATAATATTTACTGTATATTATCCATTGTTTGTAGTTAAAATTTGTTAGCGTAGTTCTCCAATCGTCAACGTAATCATATATAAGTGATTAAAAATCATTCTCGATTTAACGATTCACGCATGAAATAGACATGATACGTATACAACAAGTCATATTTTATTAACACTTGTACGATAACCATTGATTACAAATAATATATTAAAAGGGGGGGGGTTTTCTTTTGTTGTAATAATATGAATAAATTATAGATTAATCATAGAGAATACATTGTCGTTTGTCTTTTAACATATTATATATTCTACATTAATATTATAATAACATTTCACATGCAATTGAACATATTAATATATATATATATACGTGTATAATTTATTTGTTATTTATGTATTATTTGTTCTCGAAAAACCGGGAAAAGAAAACAAATAGTTTGGTAAGAAATAAACGATTTTTCAAATTATAATTTAAATGGGATTTTGTCGAGTTTGCACTTGACTTAGTCAGTTCTTATTATCTATGTTAGGAAAAAAGAAGAAAAAAAAAGATTTCAATATAACTCGATTTACTGGCGTTTTTTAAATGTCGTTTGTAAAAGTGTACAGTGCAAATGACGTTTTCTCGAAAATTGTTCAAGATTACTAGCGAGTGCCGAACACGAACAATCCGCTTTGTTCAAACAATTATTGAAACACGGTAACGAAGACGCGACCTTGCGTTGAAATTCCATGATAACATTACAATTTTAAAATGTTTCATGCGGCCGTTTTCTGTTCGAAAGCTGTCCAATTCGAGTAAATACAATAGTTTGAATAATATCAATAACCGAGTGTCAGCAGGACGCCTGTGACCAGCGGTGTTACCCATTAGGGTGTGTGAACGTTAAACCAATGGTTAATGTTCGTCTCCGTCAATGGTCAGCCGATTGAAGACTTCGGTCCACAATCGTGTGTAGAAGTTTGGCTACGAGACCGTAGATCGGCAATCTCAACTCCACGTGATAAGGACACACAGACCGAGGAAAAAGATAAGTCACGAAAAAAATTGTTGTTAACTTATCTGAACAACTGATTTTTATCGTTTTCCTAATAACTATAAGAAGTATATATATATATATATATGTTTCAATTAATTTTTTTTTTTTTTAAATATTTACAACCCCCTTCGTCCGTATTAATCGCAGAAAACGAAATACAACTCGGCTCGCCGTCGACGACGGAAGAGATAAAAACATCTCCATGTGTGCGGTTAGCACGAGCTTTCGAGTTTCAACGTTTAGAGATCCGCGTGGCCAAAACGGGTGCACATCGATGACATTGTCTGTACGGCCCGTAATCCATCACGTTCCAATAACAGCCGACACCGATTGCAATTCGTTTTTCCCTATCCGTTTTACTTTTTCCGCCTGTGAACTCCCTCGCGCGTTCGGGATTTCTTTCGACGACGTTGTTGTTTCGCGTTGTACGCGTTTCGATTGTTAAATGACGGGTCTTAAAAGAAGCAAATCGATAGACTTCGCGTGGCCCGTGAGATGTCCCGCAACGTTTCCACCAG
The DNA here is from genome assembly GCA_019022885.1 of Schlechtendalia chinensis. Lineage (NCBI taxonomy): Eukaryota > Metazoa > Arthropoda > Insecta > Hemiptera > Aphididae > Schlechtendalia > Schlechtendalia chinensis. Next base: position 2,495,808 of record CM032349.1, on the reverse strand, counting down.
ACTTCGATCTCGAACAGTAAACATTTATTTATTTATCGGCTCCCGCGACGACAGTGATAAAGTCGAATTACGTCGTCAAATACCGACGCGATTGTTTGCAGGTTGAAAACGTTCAGGTCCTGTCCGAACATTCGGTTGGAAACGACTCGGGACAACGACCATGCCGAAGACGCCGAGTGGTTGAATACGATCAAATCGATGATAGATTCGTGGGTTCAAAAAATGAACCAAGAGGTGATTATTGACGTTTCCTAAGTAAAAAAAACAAAAAAAAACCATAAATTTTGGTAATTACCCGTGTAGGTTCAATAGTATAACAACTATTATAATGAATACAAATGAACTGCTGTAATTTATAAATTGCAATAGTGTAATGATTTAATCGACTTCGTTAATTACTGATTGAAAACAATAATCAATAAAATTTGATTTCACTAACAATCGCATAGAATCAATCTCAATGACTTCATTTTAAATTACGTATGTTTTTCACGCAGTTTTTTTTTTATAATTTTAATCGCAAACAAATAGAAAATAAACTTAAATTCCCGTTGAAATTATTGGACTCCGTTTTAATTTTTATCATTCGCCGAAACGAATGTTTTCAGTTAAAATTTGTCCGTCATCGTTATTATACGTGTGTGATGTGTAGTTTTTTTGTTTTTTTTGTTTTAATTAACGCGTGACAGATGCAAAAGACCGAATTACAAGTGATGTGTTTGGAAGATTTACAAACTCACTATTCCCAGCAAATGGACATGATCACAATCAATAATCGTTCGTTATCGAACGAACTCTGTGTTGCTACGAAAAAATTTAAAGCGGCGGAGCTTGTAAGTATATATATATATATACAGTTACAATAGTGCTAGTAAAAATCTCGTTAACTATAAATCTCACTCGAACGAACGTGCTTGGAAAAAGTATTTTTGTTTTTTTCGAATCTCGATCGTTAATGATTTATCACTGGTTACCCAAGCCTGTTCGCTGACCAAGATTTTGTTCGGAATGACGTCAAATGTTAACGACTATATTTTTGAATCGGTGTACCTATCGTATATATTTATATAAACGTCGTGATCATTTTGTTGTTCGTATTATACAGAAAGTAAACGACGAAAAAAGGCGTCACAAGATATTGAGCGATCAATTAAACACTTCCGAATCAGCGTATAACAATTTACTAACCGCGAATACGATTTTATTTCAACATCTCAAAATATTTGCAAATAAGAACAATGTCGTCGGTGATGATGACCAAAAGCTTGTATGAACATTTTAGTATAGATATTTGTGAAATTATCATTTTTTTTTCTTCTCTCGATTATCGTTTTGTTTATAATTGTTCGATGACTGTAAAACGTATAATATTTTTCTTATAATGAATATTTTTTTTCAAAAAATATAATATATGTATACAATGCATATTTTTTTTTTTTATTACAGTTGGACAACCTATATGACGTTTATCACAGTAAAAACAACATGTTTGTAAAATTGTCTAAAGAACGGAATGATTTGAGTATCGAAAAAATTAGTTTACATGATAGATTTAAATCTATAGAAATTTCTTCGCAAAGGTATATAGTATAATATATATGCTTATTGGCCCATAGGATTAGTTATACAACTACTTAGTAAATAATTAAAATAATTATTGATGTCGAAAATATAGAGAATTAAAACAAATCATATGCAATAAGATAACGTTGAAAACTGGGATAGACGATATATTGAAGAACCACAAACCTGTCATTGATAATATAAAAACAATGGAAGAAAATATCGAGAAAATGAAAACCGACCGAGAAAATCAACAAGAAGAACGTAAAAATATTTTGTGAGTGTAATACCAATATTAATAAAAATTACTTTTATGTCGATCAATTATCGTTAAAGAAATCAATTAAGTCTTACTTAGATTTTTCAATAAAAACTTGAAAAGCTTAGAATAGGTACGTGCAAATATATTTTTGAAATTACTGACGTATATAATAATATAAAACAGACAATATACATATATGGTTTTTTTGCTTAAGAAATTTGTACAAATTAAATATTTAAAAATTAATAATATCGACATTTTTAATATTAGTTTAAACTTTATTCTCGCGATCACTAAAGAAATGATTTATAAAAGAAAAACATCTTCTTCGGTCTCATTTTCAGTTTACCAAAAGTACTAACTACACTTATGTTTACAAAAAAATAAAAATAAGTAATACAAAATACACTAACATATTATATGTTTTTAATAACATATCATATGTAAAATGTTTAAACATGTCAAAATATATTAATATGTTATTGCATTATAGAGAAAACATAGCACGAGTTGAGAACGCTATTGAAAACAAATCGCAAATAAAGGTAATTCTATTAAACAAATTAAAAATGTTTCTTGAAGAAATAGTTCCTTTCAAGATTTGACCAAACGTAATTACTGTCGTTTTTTTTCTTTATATCAGACGTGTATGCAATATATATATATTTTTTTTTTTTTGTAATCGGTAAAAATTATTTAAATGTATATTTTCCATACTTTTTACAATTATTTATATATAATGTTCACACGACATTCCTTTTTTAATATAAAATTTGTGTTCTTGAAATATAAACCAGACAAATTAAGTCTTAACCTATAAAATACAAATGTTATCGTTTAATATCGTTTTTCGCCAATGCAATTATAATATTTGTCCGTGTTGCTTTCAAATTAAAATAATTTTAGTGCAACTTCAAAAACCGTGCCCGATCAAATGATCTGCCCAGCCGTATACAGCTCGTTGCGGCTCTATACCAATTTTGATTATATTCGAGCACTGCCATAATATGACGAACATCTTAAAACAGGAAATACAATTCCTACGAATGGCCTGTACTTCCACCTTGCGCCCGTAAAAGGATTAAACTGATATGCACACGACATGATTCCGAAGATCTCGTCATTGAATTCGAACGCGCAACGATACATATTCGTCCTTGGGTATAATTTAATGAATAACGTGAGTTTTCATTTTCGTATTCCACGGCAAATGACTTGTTCGTATATGTTTGATAAATATTTTAAAAGTTGATGTTTCAAGTATATACGTACGTGTATTACATGTATAGAATGCATAGACATTGGCAGGGCGTCTCGTTTGATACGATAATTAAAACTTTTTTTTTAGAAAATCTTAATCGCTACATCACTGTATATACGTGATGCATTGTTTCATTATATCTATATATATATATGCTAACGGTTTACGACCCGGCGTTATTCGGGTTCAAGAGGTGATTTTGATTAGGTGAAAGTTATTCAACGTTGTGACGTACGCGGTGAACTGTTCATCACACTTCCGCTATCAAAGAACAAATAAAAAATAATGACCATCGAGGCGTCTCGTTTTCCCTCCTTTCGGGCAAATGTCCGCCAGAAGACGCCGCTGCAAATGCGATCGTTATCCGATCTATAAGCTTGGCCAGCAACAAATGTATTAGACGAGTATTCTCTATTGCTCCAGGCACATGAAAAAAAAATGAAAAAAAAATACTTTTCCACCTTAATCTCAACACTCCACGAGATCCGGTTAAATACGTTTAGTAGTTCTCTGCGTTCGATGTTGCGATTAAATTCTTTTCGACGTTTTTCTTGAAAGTTTCCATTAAATGCGCCTAGTCTTAATAATGTAATCGTTGCGATATCTCCGGAATACGAATTAGTAGTTCTAATAATACAGTGATACCGTGTTATCGGAAAAAGAGGTTATAACGATTCTATGGATTATCATTGAAGTCGGTCGATTAGCCTTGGAGATTACACTGAATCCTCTCGGAAAACGTGTTCGTTTTTATACGTATACAGTAGTATACATAAACAGTTACGAGAATTTACGAACGGATTAAAATTGACAGTTTTCGAATTTTTTTATCGGAATTATCTTAAGACACGTCACTACGGACGAGCGTGTTATTAATACACACACACACACAATGATCACGTGCGAACAAATACGCGATTTTCGGTGTGTGACAGAGCCCAAATACGAAACGCGTGTGTCGTGTACACGAATATAACATATCATTGCGCAGTTCAATATAGTGTGGCGCGCGTGTCAATACAATGCGTACATCGGTTTTTGGCTTCGACTCGTCAAATCGAAAAAATGATCTCGTCTTTTCCGACGAACCGTACACCCGTGCGACCGAGACGACGGGTCTTGCAGTCAACCGTACAAGACGATCATAAATGACACGGCGCAAAGATATCAACCACAGTGATAATAATGAGACCTAAAACGTCGTATTGTCTACACGCGCGTACTTAAAAATTTGTATCTCTATATACGCGCGCGCGCGGCATGATCGAACAGGTTTCAACGATCATCGCCGTGGTGAACGACAGGTCCATTTAAGGACGTACCGATACACTTCCATATTTGTCGAGATTCGCCTTCGCCGCCGCCGTCGTCGTATTATATTATCAATGGGGATTTCGTGTGTGTGTTTGTGTGTGTTTAATATATAATAACAATATATTATTGCAGTTTGTTTGGTCATCGCAGAAAGGGAAACCACGGCGTATACAGAGTGTCCCACGGCGGTCATGACGAATGCAATCGTTTTTGTTCTCTTCGATATTTCGATATTTCGATTTTTTTTGTTTACCACTGAAAATATAAACAATTTTTTCTTTTTGCCGTTTTGTGAACGGATTTTTTTAAACAGAAACGTATATTCATTGATTTCCTACGTCTTTTCGAAGTTAATGTCGAACAACGTCGATTTATTTGACAAACGTTTGCGTTTATTAAACAAACCCTTAAGATCGTTTAAAAACGAAAGACGTATATCTAATTAATTTTGTACACGAACACGTTCTAAAACCGAAAACAAATCGGAGCACAGTTTTTCGTCTCGATTTCTTGTAATTGAAATCAAATTCGAATTGTGATTACTGCGGCGCAGAAGCGTAATGAGATTGTATTATCCCGAAAAAAAACCGAACTTCGAAATATTGAACAGAACAAGTTATTTTACGTTCGTCAGATATCCGCGGGACACTCTGTACTACACACAGGCACTGTTATTTGTTTTTGTCGTTGTTTCCTCTACGTACACATTACGAGTACGCGTCGTACATAATATATTAAGAATTCGAACGACCTGTTCGATCTGTCCGCGTACGGCCATCGAGGCTCTCGCGAGCTATATATAGGTGGTGTAGTACCTTATGTTAGTTGCATTGTGCACGCTTGTCTGCAAAGCGTGGATAAAAATCGAATTAATACACGGAAATTAATTGTCATCGCCGTAATTTACAATAATCGTGCCGGACGAAAATAGTCGGCTTAAAATAACATAAACAGGGAAACAAATAAATCAGAATAAACAGTATCATGGAATTTAATTGCACTATATTCAGAGCCGGATTAAGGGGGGGGCTAAGAGGGCTATAGCCCGGGGCCCCCTAAAAAATAAGGGCCCCAAAAAAATTTTGGGACCGTCATTTTTTTTTAAATTTTGGTATAATTTTTCGTGATATTTCAAAATATCGAATATTATTCAGAGAATAGTTATTCTACGATTAAACTTATACCACACATTATTCGGAGTATAAAATATAAAAGCATTATAATTAAACCCCGATTAACGAGCAGTATTTCGTATATTTAAAATGTTTTGAAATACATGATGGCAACGGTGGTGATGCGTATACGAACAACTTCCCCGAACGAATTGTACAAATTTCGTGGGTTTTCCGGCGAATAAAACTTAATTCAAACATATTCGGCTAGATAAAATTCATCTCAGCATAACACCGTTCCTGGAATAAGTTGTTATTGTGGAGCCCACTTTTCGAACTTTTACTTAGAATTTCACTATCTGACGAATACATGCATTATAAAACTGGTCATTAGTAAATAAACCAGAAATCACGATAATTTACTAATTGTATACTACCATTATATTATCATCATTATGAATGCGTTTATTTTTTCGTTTTCTTTTGTACTTTTGTAGCGTATTCGTTTATATTAACTATGTACCTACTCAGTTCTTCGTGCAAGCTCGTTCGATTCACGTAACGTTACTCCGCGCACTGTGATATAATCTTATTTTAAAATATCAGTAAACTGTTTAATAATTATAAAATATTTCATTTCTGACGTGAAAATATTTTTTTAAATAATAATAATATCAAGTACAAATTTCAATGTGTTTTTAATTGATTTAAAGCCCTCTACCTAAATGTTTTTTTGTTGAACCACTAAATGTAAGTATACATGTACAATGTATATTATACATGCATATAAGACATTTTTGTAAAATTAGGGCTCCCAGATTGAGTCAGCCCGGGGCAAATTATTTCATTAATCCGGCCCTGACTATATTTATTAATGATATTTGAATAAGATCGATTTTAAGATGTCATATCAGAGAGGAGAACTGTGTAAAAACGATAGATTTAAAGAAATCTACATATTATTTTTCATAGTCGTTTTTAGACATTAATGACACGACCACGAATATTTATTCTATGCCTACCTGATTAGTTTTCATATATTTTGTGATATGCATTATAAACGTGTTGAACAGAACTGATTTTAAAATCGATCACATTCTGTAATATCCTCGTACGTTCGAATAAAAATTAATAAATTTAAAAATCTCTCCATGTCATCATCGTCTATGCCAGCTAATATGAGGAATTTTACGGATGTTACGTCGAAAGAAATCAATTTATATTATACTGTAACATTATACAACTGTGTGAATCAATACTTGAAATCGCCTATAATTTATTATAGGTATCCCTGAATTATACCGACCTGCCTGTGGACAAGATATTTGTACATCTTATTACCAACATAACGCAAATTATTATTATACCTCAGAAAATGCCGACACCTCTGTCGTCGTGGACGCGTGCGTTTTTCTTCGTCTATTAATATTTTATTTTGCGCACGTCAATGCACAAATTACGCATTATATGTATAATGTACACTATATTAAAAATTATAAACTATTCAGAACATTAGATTACCAAAAACATTTCAACGACTTTTAATGGAGCCATTCGAAATGTAAAAATATCATACGCACATGAGAGTAGATACGTATTTGAATATGTTTTTAGCTCTCGAACGATCGCCTCATTATATTACCTTATTTTTGAAATTCATATCATGTTTATACATTGGTTGAAACTACATATACACACAATATCAACAGACCATACTGCGTATAAATACTTAACGTAATATATTCCATCTCGAATTTCTTAAAAATGTTTACAGCTCTCGTTCGGTATATACACACGTACAACAGTTAATAGGCACGCTGCAATCGTCCGAACTGGCAATCGCACGCGCGTATGTTTTGAAGTTTGAACCATATATATATCATACGCGTACGCATAATTTTTTTAAATCGAAATACCACGGCGACCGACGACAACACTAGCGAAGGGACACGAGTTTAGAACGCGAATCGCTTGAAGAATCGCTATACTTACCAATACTCAACTTCATTGGCTCTCGACCTTTTTAAAACTGCCGCCCTCCTGAGAAGCAAAATGTTTTTCAACGCCCTTGAAATTAAAATAGTATATATTTAACCAAAGAGAATAATTGAATAATAAATGTAAAATAAGCGTATAATTGACATTTTTTTGAAACAATTGTGTTGATCAGTAGGATTGTTGTACTTGGCGCTTCTGAGCCAATTTTTTTACGTTAGGTTTGTGAGACGAAGACGCAAATCACCTCTTTTAACGATATGTTCACCACCACCCTACCAGACAAAACAAGTTCGTAGTCCCTCACACCTCTTCACCACCTTTTAGGTAGCGGGGGGGGGACGATATCGCCCCCGTTGAGAACCACTGCTCTACTTTGTACGTCCGTATATTAATCTCGTATTATGCGCTTTTACCTCCAAGGTATCTCCGCGATTCAGTCGTTATTGCGTACGACATACGACATACCTATTAAAGTAAATAAATACCAGTAACTGGAAGTCGCATTCGTAGACATATTATCATCGGACAACGCACACGTACAATACCATTTAAAGTTCGATCGGTTGAAGATTCGTTTATATATATATATATAATAGCTTTTGACTCAAATAACGATTACAAACATTTATTGTTTATTTTGCAATATAAAATTTGAAAATTATTAATCGTTTATTTTAATTCGAAATCTAAATGAGACGATATTCTTTTATAACATATCTGTGTACCATCGTACGTAATATAGTATTAAAAATCAAATCAACGATGAATCGCTATTTTCAACAAACGATTCTAAGCGTTTATTATTTCATATTCTTTTCTTCACGCACACAAATCATGACAAACGAAGACTTCAAATACAAAAACTGCACATGTCCAAAACGGATCATATTTATCATAACTTTACAAAGTTTTTTCGGTAATTTTTCCTTAAGCTTAGGAAAACTATTGAGAAAATGGAAAACGTGTCAAATAAAGTATCAACAATTTGCTACTACGCGCAGAATCTATTAATTCAAATGACTACCCACCATTTAAAGTATTATTATTAATATAAAAACATACGATTTGATTTTGTATTTATTATTTCGATTGAAAATCATAAAACTTGTGAAATCGACGTTTTTGGAATGACAAACACGTTATTATTAATGTACTCTAAACATAAAAAAAAAAAAAATGTCATACCGGGAGGACGGTAACGTATAATAATATAATCAATGTTAAATATAGTGTTTATGTACAAAAAAAAAAAAAAGGTTGAAAGAAACGAAATTCTCGTCACCGTTTAAAAGTAACTGTAGACAATGACAATATTTCGATCGTTTCAAAACGAAAACCCCTTAAAAAAATGTACACGAGCTCGACGCGTACCGACGATATTTTTCATTTCCATAAAACGCGTTCGTCGAGAAATAGTGCGTTCTGTTATGCACGGTGCAATCAAAATAGCAAAAAAAAAAAAAAAACGTTACCGCGGTTATACAATATAATATATGTGTGTGTGTGTGTGCCCAGCAGTCGTAATATATACGCGTGTTGAATTGTTAAGTAGGTGCGCTTACATACGTATACGTTCTATAGCCGGGACTTGTAGCCTGACAATTTCTTATCCGTCAAACGGAAAATTTGCGTTGACGAATCGAACGCGCGCGGTGCAATTGGCGCCATTTAAGGCGCGGAATCCGCGAGCCGGCGAATAGAAATCGAAAATAACTCCGTATGCCATCGCGCGTGCGACGTGTAAATAACGGCGGACGATACGGATGGACGGACGAATTCGTTCTCGGGACGAGTGTTTTGCGAACAGAACCGAATTCGACGGGGAAATCGCGCGGGGCTTCCGAGTTGGACGATGGGGGCGGGGGGGGGGCCGTAATTTCGGTATTTTTCTCGGTTTGGATTTCGTGATGTGCCGATCCAGTCAAGAGCGCCGACTCGAACGAACGCACGACGCCACTGGAGTTACGACAAGACCGCGGTTTCCGTCCCACGCGCGCGCGTCGTCAACACGTAAATCGTTTGATCATCATCGTCTGCGGACGCAGCGGCGGCGCTAGAGGGGGGCAAGGTAGGGCAAGCGCCCTACCCAAATTTGGTTTTGCCCCACTTTTGCCCTACCCGTTGAAGAACAAACGAAAATTTAAATTTCAAGTATAATAATGTTTCTCTGTGTAACTCGTCGTATTTTTTTTATGTGCATTCGTTTAGATAATACACCACCATTTAATTCGATTTCGAAATTGATTATATTTTATCAGAAAACACTAATAATACAGTATTTTCCATGTATTTTAATAATTTATATTACTTCCGTATAGACGGGTTTTCACTAAATTCCATGATCAATTTGATATGATCTTGCCCCCCCCCCTAGAAAAAATGTCTGGTGCCGCCACTGTGCGGACGTTTAAATAATTTCCAATTCTATGTTTCTCGTGGAAACCCCTAGAATCACGTTAAATTTTATGATATTTTTCTAAAAGGTAACCGGTGTGAAAGGCGGTCAGACCTATGACCGAATAAGCGTTATAATCGTTTATTCACTTTGTAGTTCAGCCGGAAAAAAATATGGACTGAAAATCAAAAGTTCACATTCGTGTAAGGTTGGTATGTAAGCGACGGGCGTGTAGTTTCGATAACGGTCCGAACAAAATCTATTGAAAATCTCGACGGACAATCGCTCAGACAAAAAACATGCGAAATCGCTCTGCACGTTACATTAATAAAGATATAAATAAATAAATATATAAATACATATATATATGCGCCACGCGCCGCGTTTTCAACCGACAGCCTGTAAAAGGAATTATTAACGTGATTGACCGCGTCACATATGGTCATAACTCGCGCGTTACACGTTATTGTGTCGTTACTTGCGACGGACGGACGGACGGACGACCTTTACGCAGACGCGCGCGCGGCGCGGCCCAAACCCTACCACGGGCGAGTTTTTTACTTTCGATGTACCGCGGCGGCACCGCGGTAGTGGTAACGCGGTATACAGTACGTATTTACAGTAACCGCCGGTACCTATATAAGTCGACGGTTCCAGCGTACACGCGATATTATATACGTGCTCGGTACCGTTCTACGATCGCATCGTCCGCGGCGCGCGTTCTCATTTTTCCAAAGGTAAACTGAACGCCCGAGCAGACACGTTATTATCATTTATCATTGTTTTTCTTCTTACCAAACGAGTTAATCGCGATCGTTGTTTTTATAGAAAGAAAGAAAAAAAAAACCGATCATGTGCGACGAAGAAGTAGCTGCTCTGGTGGTGGACAACGGTTCCGGGATGTGCAAGGCCGGGTTCGCCGGCGACGACGCGCCCAGAGCCGTGTTCCCGTCGATCGTCGGACGTCCGCGTTACCAGGTACGTTCGTGCGCGGATGGCTCGTGTCCGGCGGCGGATTTTCACGGTCGATAAAACGTTTCGTTGGTTATTTAATTGTGCGCGGAACGGAAATCGAGCACGCGTTGCTGTCATAACATAAATTTAAATTTACATAACGTAAGACACGATGTTCGTGTACCTTTTATATATTTTTTAGTTTTTTATTATTATTATTGTTATCATCATCATTTGTTGTTCGACCGTACGGTGTTCACGGATACTGAACAACTCTCGTCGTGATAGCGTTCACAGTGAAAACCCACTGACAAATACCAACTGTTCGCGTTAACGTCTTGAACGTTTAGCACGTTGACTTTTTCGTCGAAACGTCGAAATACATATTCGATCGTTTTCGTGAAATTCATTCCGAAAACCGGGACCGTTGTAACGTTTGCCGGCGGCCGTTCGATCGCTAATTGTCACGGGTATCCCGTGCGTGTCTACCGTCTAGGGTATCATGGTGGGCATGGGCCAAAAGGACAGTTACGTCGGTGACGAAGCGCAGTCCAAGAGGGGCGTGTTGACCGTCAAGTATCCCATCGAACACGGTATCGTCACCAACTGGGACGACATGGAGAAGGTGTGGCACCACACGTTCTACAACGAACTGCGAGTCGCCCCCGAGGAGCACCCCGTGTTGCTGACCGAAGCGCCGCTGAACCCGAAAGCCAACCGCGAGAAAATGACGCAGGTGAGTGTCGCGTGTTCTGTTACCGCGGATCCTAACATTCTCTTATTTTTTTCCATTTTTAAATTCGAATCGTCGTTATCGCACGACTGTACATGTAAAATCAATGATTTTTCTTTTTTTTATTCAATACGCCCGAAGGAAAGACTAATTTACTAAAATATTACGATAATCCTATTAACTTCAGAACATATCTTTTACCCGGTGCATTAAATGAAGAAATTTAAAATCCAACGATCCGCGTACGGCGAGCCTGTGCTCGAGTGGGTTTCGAAAAATATTTTAGCGTTATATCTGAACTTGAATGCAAAACGGCAAATCATTATTTTCGGAAAACGATTCTGACGGACGTCGGTATTTTAACGAATATAATAAATACTATTGAAATATATCGCACCTTGTCCAAAACGAATTTTGTCGTTTTTCCGCAGTCATTTAATTGACTCGTTTCGTACGATGCCGTAGGTAAAAAAAAAAAAAAAAAAAAACCGTACGCAATCCTAACCTAACGTGCGTACGATCGCTGATAATGAAAGCACGCAGCCGTGTCGTAATCATCCCGCAAACGTTACGTGCTTGACTTTTGTCCTCGTTCAGATCATGTTCGAGACGTTCAACACGCCGGCGATGTACGTGGCCATCCAAGCCGTACTGTCGCTGTACGCCTCCGGTCGTACCACCGGCATAGTGTTGGACTCGGGTGACGGCGTGTCGCACACCGTACCCATCTACGAGGGATACGCCCTGCCGCACGCCATACTCCGTCTGGACTTGGCCGGTCGCGACCTCACCGATTACCTGATGAAGATCCTCACCGAGAGAGGTTACAGTTTCACCACCACCGCGGAGCGGGAAATCGTGCGCGACATCAAGGAGAAGCTATGTTACGTGGCGCTCGACTTCGAACAGGAAATGCAGACGGCCGCGTCGTCCAGCGCTCTGGAAAAATCGTACGAACTCCCCGACGGACAGGTAAAAACCACGTCGTTGTTGAACCGACCGGTATTACGCGATATAACGGCTGCAACGCGTGAAAGCAAGAGCTTTCAGTAAACTGAAAGTCGTTATCCGCGGTCTACCGCGGCACAGTAGATAGGTACACAAATACGGGAATAACAATGACATCCCATTGATTTGCAAAAACAACAACAACAAAAAACACGAAAAGTCGCAATTGAAGTATAGGTTTTCATTTTAAAATTACATTTAATTGTTACGAAACGATGAATTTGTGTTATCAATTAAAAATAATTATTGATTTTAAACGTTACGATCGTATGATTTGTTTGACATGTGCTCGGTAGATGGGGTGAGGGCGGAAAATTATTGAATTGCCAGGAGCGCCGGATTTTTGCAATCGAGGGAGTCAAATCGTTTTAAAAACCGCTGCGATATTTAAATAGACGACTAGAAAATAGAAAAACGCATGCGGTTAAGGCGGTGGTCAGGCTAGGTTGGGGGACCCACGTCTGGACGACCTTCGATGTTTTCCTCAAACACTTGTTCGGGTCCGCGCAGGTGATCACCATCGGCAACGAACGGTTCCGGTGTCCGGAGTCGCTGTTCCAGCCGTCGTTCCTGGGAATGGAATCGGCCGGCATCCACGAGACCACGTACAATTCCATCATGAAGTGCGACGTGGACATCAGGAAGGACCTGTACGCCAACACGGTGCTGTCCGGCGGCACCACCATGTACCCGGGCATCGCGGACAGGATGCAGAAAGAGATCACTTCGCTCGCGCCGTCCACCATGAAGATCAAGACGATCGCGCCGCCGGAGCGCAAATATTCCGTGTGGATCGGCGGATCCATCTTGGCGTCCCTGTCCACGTTCCAACAGATGTGGATCTCGAAGACCGAATACGACGAGAGCGGCCCGTCCATCGTACACAGGAAATGCTTTTAACGCGCAAGGTGATAAACGGGGCGGTCCGTACGCGCACGCGCGTACATATAAATACATATTATATATATATATATGTATATATATTATTGTTTACCTTTTTAAATATTTAATTTATTAAATTATTTGGAAGTATAAACAGATAAAAAAAAAAAATACTGTTTTACATAACTTTATACAAGCTGGCAGGGTACTGCATAATTTATTATTTATACAATTTACAATATATCACGTATTATAAAACATACCAAAATAAACAACTTGGACGTACAAAAATGATGAACTGATTTTTTGTTGAAAAAAAAAAAACACCCCGAAAAACGGGAAAATAGCATTGGCAGAGTGAAATACCTCTGGTCCACTATCGTCCGTGAACACTAACGCGAATGAGCTCGTCCAACAATGACCGTGGAAACCACGTTTCAGAACGATACGGCAAGGAACGGTTCAAAAAATAAAAAATAAAATAATAATAAACACGTGTTCCCACGTTTACAGATCTCGTTTCCTTCCACTCTCGAAACGTGCGATTAACAGCTGATGATAAGCGAACACACCGGAACAGATCAAATCACGAGGGACACACCCACCCGAGAGAAACGAAAAACGGTGGCCATCTTCCCGTTATATATATATATATATGTGTATATACCTACAAGGGCGTATTTGGTTGTGAATGGGAGAGTACAAACCCTCCCGAATCTTTTTAATAGTTATTTACACGTCACATTGTAAAAACGCGCATTTAGACACAACATAATCTAGTATTTAAATCTAGTAGCTGAAAATATATGATTCGGTTTTAACCACCCCGAAAATGTGTTCTTGCTCCGGCTTTGTATTCCTATATACTTTATTTTGTATGTGAGGAAACACTTAACTGGACACAAGGATAACGTCATAAAGAATACAACACATTTTATACACAGTTATTTCTATATTTTCTATGTTTATATATAAGTATAAACAAATAATAATGGAAAATAAATTTCGATAGGTCTTTAGCAGGGTTCATTACACAAACCTAAATAAACATCTAAGACGAATTAGGTTGATAAAATATTTTTATAAATGAAAAACAAATAATGTGCCCTAAACACAAGATAAATATCACAAGTTAAGTTAATCTCTGGTTGTAATTACACACAATATAGTTTTTATGATATATAACAAATTGCCAATATCATCATTATGGAAGAATCCAGATCTGTTATGTGTTTTACAAAAAAGTACTGTCGACTTCAGACTCACATATTGTCATAAAACCGATTGCGGCCCGATGAACGGAGTCCTCGTACGTTGCTCTGCTCTTGCGGCACTTGAGACCCATCGTTACACCATTGACTATGATAAAATTTATACCTGCGAAACAATTTTTTATTATTTTTATTAACATTAAATGAATCAGTACGTATTTATAAAACAAAACAGAACAACAAGATTCTATATCTTGTCAACTAACGGTTTGATTTTCCTTTTAATGTGTAAATTGCTTCCGAACGCAGACACAGGTAAATTATTAGTAATTTCAATCGCTTTAATATCGGATAAATTCGGTAATAAAGTTGACAGTTCCTCCTTCTCATCGTCAGTAGTATTTTGTAAATGATGTTTATTACGTCCTTCCTTCAAATATTCTACACGTCGTAATTCCCTGATTCGTTGCATGTCCCATCTGAAATGAAATACATTAAAACACTATTAACAAATCTAGTCAACATTTATATTACCTCTTTCTCTTGCGTTCCCATAGTTCAAGCCTAGAATGCCTGTTCTCGAAAATATCGTCAGACATATTTTCAGTACCTTCCATTGAATACCAACTAGTGTAGGTTTTAACTCTCCAACTAGGTATCTACCAAATCACAGTACATTACTAGTTCAGTTACGGGCGACAGAAAATTACCAGTGAATGAACGCTTACCTCTAAATTGCTATTACTGTTTTCTGGAACGGGATCGTCTTTTATAGGATCGTAATTACCCAGGCACGTGTAATAAGCACTATCAGCTGTGATCAATGACAACTCTTGTAATTTGCCGAGATCACCTAATACAAGATAAACGGAATGTAAAATAAATGATCAACAGTAAAATATCGGCGCCACTCATTCAAAATCACTTGATTTGGCTCTGTTACTCCTGGTCCGCTGTCGTTTCGCCGGGACGGGCTCTGATGGATCTGACAAGTTGGGCTGTTTAACAGCAGCTTGACGATTCCTACGTCTTTTGGGTTTCACGTCCTGTTGCTCGTGCAGTTCGGCTGAACTCAAATCGCCCATGCCAGATGAGCATGTCGACGACACCGGCGTAAACGGCAACACGTCCAGGGATTCTTCTCTGGCCGCTATTTCGGCCAACTTTTGATTACTTTCGTCCAACTTCTGTTTTATCTGTAAAAAAACGATAAAAAAACGGCGTTAGGTTAGAATATGCTGGGAAATACGACGTACACCATTGACGTCACTCACTAGATTCACTTCTTTGGACAACTGTTCGATCTTCTCGTCCTTTTTCACCAGACACACTTTGAGCTCTTTGATCAGATCGAAGTTGCTGAGCGTAAACTCCTTGAGCATGTCGATCTCGGAGCTCGCGACGGAATACACGCGGTTGGCGACCGCCGTCGTCTGATGGTTGTGGTGGTTGTTGTGGTTGTGGCGCTGGTGCTGGTGGTGGTCGCCGCCGACGGCGATCTTGGACACGGCCACGACCATCTCGTTCTTGTCGCCGAGCGCCTGCTCGCAGTGATTAACGTAACCGCCGCCGCCGCCGTTGACGAGGCGACAGTCTTTGGACATGACCGCGGCGTTACGTCCGCCGTCACACCTCCCCGCGCTTATCATTCCGCCGACCGGACGCCGAGATGTCGGCGAGCCCGTCCTTCCACTCGCCGTGCCGGGCCGCGGATCGCGGACGCCGCGCTGCCGACGGCGACTGGGTGGCGCGTGCAGCTGCAAGCACCGCCGCCGTGCAGAAACCGAGCGGAGACCGAACAGCGTACGCGCACGCTCGCGAAACGGAAAACGGAAAACGGAAGACGACGACGACGAACGGTCGAACGTTACGCGGAGTTAAGCGACGGAACGGTCGGTCGTAACGATACGGTTAACGTGAACACACGGTGGCAGTAACGGTCGGCGGAAACACGAACCGCGTCCGCACGATTCTTCGTAATCGCAACAATAATAATAATTCAAAACACAAACAAACGCGTTATCAGTGCGCGGAGGACGGCGTAATTGGCCGCGCGCAGGCCGGCCAACACGACGCAGGCCCGTACGGTCTCGTCTCGCCGCCCGGTCAGCGTGCCGTTGGGCTTTGATACGGCCGGGGGTCTCACCGATAACAGAGAATCAGTCGCCCTTTTATTTAAAGTAGTATTTTATCAAATTTATTTTGTGATAAGATACATATATTGTTTCATTCTGTTATTTCTGTGATATTATTCAGCTGGACTGCTGTCTACGACTGAAAACAAAGTGTGTCTGTAATACAATACTGGTCATAATGGTATTTCTATGCGTGGTTCGTTACTGCCGAAGTGCTAAGAAGCTTACAATTGCAAATAATTGTAAAACGTTTAATACGCCAAAACATGCACGGTAAGTTTATATAATGGGTAATTTTTATTTGTTTTTATAAATATTATACGTATTTTAGTTTAAGTTAGTAGGTAGTGGTTAATAAATTGTAAAAGACAACACTTATTCGAAAAACCAGTTGATTTCCTTAATAAGAATTACCGTGTTTGTAATGAACGTTTTAAAAAAAAAAATATGTTCTCAAATCCAGAAATGACCAGGATATTTCCAATTGATATTTCAACCGAATTTGGTAATTAAAAAGTTTTAAATTATGAATGACCATATGATATATTTTATTATGTGCTATTTTGTGATTATTATTGTAGTATTAAACAATGAAGAAGAACTTGGTACAAATTCATTTATGCAGGACAGTATAGTTGATCAATCATTTTGTAATGAATCAATTGCCACAAGTACTGCGACAGAACAAAATCGATCATCTTGATCAATCAACATCTACTTGTAAGTATATAATAAAAATATATTTAAAAAAAAAATAATCTACATCATTATATTTAAAAGTGTAACTATAGCATATCAATTACCAATTGTAATACATATTTAACACTTTTAAGGATGACTCATTGACTAGTTATCAATAGTGTATTATATCAATAATGTTGTTAACTAAAAATATAGTATAATAATTATAATATATTTCAAAGGTGTTCCTTGTTCATCTTTTGGTTCTTCTACTGCATCAACATATATACAAACAACACAGTTACCTTACATTGCATACGTCAAGGAAAAACAAATTTAAAGTTGAAATTCGGAGGCTGAATAAGAAATATTAAGAATTGAAGAAAAATATGAAATACTATCTTAAGAATTGATATGATAAATGATAATATTATTAAATACAGATGTATTTAACATTGGACTTAATTATATATAATTATGTAAATACAAAAAAAAAAGTGTTTACTGTTTTATAATTATATATATATTCTATTCTGTTTAGCTTTTTTCAATGTCATTTGCAAATTATGTTATAATTAAGTTTAGTTTTAGCTTTAAAAATATTTTTGAACATTTTTTATTATATACTCATTAATTATTGAGCTACAATAGTTTATACTAAAAACTAACAAAATAAAATTAAGTAAATATTTAATAATATATTAATTACAAACTTTCACAATTGAGGTTAATTAATTTAATAAGTTAATCCTATTCAATAAAATAATTATCTATCTAACTTATTAGTTATAGTTATGTAAAAAGTTATATAATAGAACAGTATCCATACAGACTACCATAAAAATATAGAATATAATAATTCAAAAGCAGATATATGTATATATATTATCTGTTATGTAATATTTTACAAGTGTAAAATTATTTTCTTTCAGGAGAAACATAGACCATTTTTGAAGTTAATTTTTGTGTTCAAATAAATAGCTACCTAACTGTTAACTTCCTTAAAAAAAATATTTCTTTATATTTTTTTCGTGAATTTTTTTACCTTGTAGTCAGTTAAGTTTGGTTGAAATAGTTGGACACTTTCTTTGAAAATATTACATAAGATACATATTTTATTTTCACACGGAGAGACCGATTTCTGCCGCCGTCCTCCTACACCACCCGTGTTATTTCTTATCAACGTCCCATTCTCATTGTTTTATTCGGTGATACCGGCGCGGCGCACTCTTATCGCGTATAGCAGGGGTCTCCAACCTGCGGCCCGTCAATCTTTTTTTGAAACCGGCCCGCCAAGTCTACCGATGTTTCGACAATATTATTTATTTACCAGAAGAAAAACAATAAAATCATAATAATGAAACAAACGGTTTTTCGTCGGTCGTTGTTGTTCTCGATAGTTAAAAATAGCAAAAAAACACCGTCGATCGGCGTTATCGTTTTCACGGCGGCGATCGCCAATGGAAAGTCCGTCGATCGCCGTAAAACGCGCGACTTCAAGCGTACACAATACGTACATTCTAATCGGTTCAATATTATTAACTCTTGTCGAGTGTTGTTGTTCTCTTGGCCCGCGAAGCTCGTCTCAGATCTGACCGGTCGTAAAAATAAAAAAGAAAAGTTTGGTCACCCCTGACGCATAGCTCGTACACAACGCGTACTGTCCGCGACTATTTTCGGTAACGTGCTACTTTTCGTGCGACGGTAATTGGGTATTTCGTGTTTCCGATTGTGCTGTCGATTAGAGAACGGTTCGTGTCCGTTTTCCTATTTACTAGTGAATTCGTATCTCGTCATCTCGTCGATCGCCGCGCCGCGGCCAGTACGGTCTCGGTACTCGGCACTCTCGCGTGATCCCGTTTCGTGTTTCGGTGAAGTCGAATCTAGGCGATTTATTTACGATTCGAACGAACGACCGGACGCTGGTTTTCATTCCGAGCGCGGTAAGTCGTTAAAAGGTTCGCGTCGTTTCATTTCTATCGCTATTCCACCGGGAAGACGTGCGCGGCAAGTGAAACAAATGGATCCGAGTACGTCCCGGTCACGGTTTTCTCTTATTTATATATTAATAACGGTCCGCAACGCCAACACGCATTCCGCGATCGCGAGGGTGCGCGTTCGTTCGTATCCGTACGGACGATCGACAGACGAGTTAAATAATAAATGTTTTATTCCACGCTTTCCGACGTTTTCTACTAACATTTTGTCTCTCTACGATTCTCGAATCGAGTAATGTGAAACCGAAAGAATTCGGTGTTTATCACAAATGGTTCGAAAACCGACACGACGTTTAATAATGTTAATTAATTTTCTTTTGTTTTTCTGCGTCTCCTTGGGTATTATTGCGTTTTATAAAAACTACAAACGCCTGATCGCGTTTTAATATAATTTCTCGTCATTCAAATAGTTTGATTCGTTTTTTCAAGGTATTTTCCAGTCGATCGACATGCCAAAAAAGAAATTGGTTAGCAACGACGAACCCTTGGTAACGAGGCCTCAAAGGAACATGGTAATTAATTGTTTTAATGTGTGTGATGTTGTTATTAATCGCATGTTTTAAATTACAGAGAGCTAAAAAAGTATTCGATCCGTCCGATAATCATATACCAAAACGAAGAAATAAACCTGTGAAATCTGTGAAAAGAAAAAAGAAAAAAAATGTCAAGGCCAAAAATCAGATGACATCTGATTACTCGGCCAAAAATCAGATGACATCTGATTACTCGTCCAGCGACGCTGTATCTCCTGTTTTTATACCTTCACCGCAAAATTGCATAGTGCGCCCTGATAATGATCTACATAAACCAAATTGTTGTTCTATATGCTTGAAAGCTGTACCTGACAAACGATTAGTTTACTGTAAAGTTTGTGATATCAAAGGTAGTCACTGTCCGATTAATTATGATAATAATACACATAAATAGAATTGATTACATTATTACCTAACATTTTTCAGCTCATCTACAATGTTTAGTAATCGACGAACCCATGTGGAAATTCGATTTCGACTTACTTCCTTGGATCTGTACAAAATGTAGACTCAATCACTGCTGCAAGTGTTTCAAGTTAGATTATGTGTCGGTTAGTTTAGTAAGATTATTATGTATCGATAACCAACAATTTAAATTTTGATTTCTATTAGTTGTTGACGCACCGATGTATTACTTGTAACCTTGGTTTACATGTCGAGTGTTATGAATCATTCGATCCTAATCCTTTTCATACAGTACAAACTGGAGTTTACCTATGTATTCCATGTATGACTTTGGCCACTATTAGAGTGCCAGAAGAAGAAGAAGAAGAAGAAGAAGAAGGAGAAGAAGGAGAAAAGGAAAAACAACGACAACAACAACAACAACAACGTGAAAAAGAAGCAGAAGAAGAAGAAGAAGAAGAAGAAGAAGAAGAAGAAGAAGAAGTGGACATTAAAGGTAGAATTTATATTGAATATGTATGAAATTTATTGCAATTAAATATATATTTTAGATCCGTTTAATATACGCAATTCGAGCATTTCCCTTTTAACATCTGATGAAGATGATAATAATGATGATGACAAAAATGACAAAAATGACAAAAATGATGACAAAGATGATGGTAATGACGATGACAAAAATAATGACAAGAATGATGACAAGGATGATGAAAAATATCCAAAAAGTGATTTGCCCATAGTATTAAATGGCCCTGAAAAACAATCCCTCGAAACTCCTGAAAATAACGATGAAGAAATCCCAAATGTAACTGAATGGGATAAATTTCAAGTACACAATTATTTACTAAAGCGTTTACCTCAAGCTATTGCTGAATCGTTATTGGTAAATGTAAGTTCATGCATGTATATATATATATATAAACATTCTATGTATGTATGTATATTGTATTATATTATTATAGGAGTTTGATGGTCGAGCAATACTATTATTTCAACGATCGGATATACGATCGTTAAAAATGAAACTTGGATATGCATTAAAGGTTTACAAAGAAATAAGAATTTTACAGACACAAAAATCGTACTATTCAGTGTATTGGGAGTAATTATTTAATTTTTTTATCGTTTAAGGATTTATAACTATTGTGTTCACATTGTTTAAAAGTTATAACTATGACTATTTAATATAGTCCTCGTTTCGGAATGTTTCAGTTTCTAATACAATAAATATATATTATTCAATGTAAAATAACATAACAAAATGTAACTCAACATTAATCTCTCAACTATTCTTTTCACTAATTTAAACGCAAATTCAATGTAACTCTTACAATAGTGGTAGCCAATGTTATTTCATTGGTTAAAAATTAAACTTGATTCTTAAGAGGAGACGCAGCTTCCACGTTTGTGGTTTCCGTTTATCTAAAAGTCAACATACCGCAAAATCATGCTATGCCATTATTAAACTGGAATTTAGAGTCAAAACGCCTATAATCAATTAAAAAAAAACATTTGTGTTCCATTGTGAGTTTTTTTTCAATATTATATAATTTTAAAAACGTATTGCTAAAGTATATATATATATTTGGAATAAGTGTATATTGTTTTAACAATATTATTATATTATAATATTAAATAAATAATTATTGTATTATATTAATTAAATATTAATATTATATAAATAAATATTGTAAACAGCCAACAAGACAAAACGAACAATGTTGTTGTCCTTAAATTACGACTGTTATATATCCTTTGCATATCAGACCAGTGGAAGCCATAAATCCTATAGGTATTTTCGTATAATATAATTATCGTTTAATGAGTTAGGTAGCGTACACGTAGATTATAGATTATACCTTAGGCCAGAAAAGTAAAATTATTAAACTATTTCTTAACGTGGTACGTTTTCTTTCTTCGAATTAACTTTATACAAAGTCACGCAAACCACGTTAAATCAGCACGACCATATAGGTCGGTGGTTCTCAATCTTTTTAGGACCGCGACCCAAATCCACCCCCGAAAATCTATCGCGACCCACATGGTTTTACATTTGCAAGGTAAAAAAAAATTTAAAAAAAACAAATTTCATAGAATCCATACGATTTAAAAAAACTTTCTCGTGTCTTGTGACTCACGATTTGAGAAACGCCGATGTAGGTAACATTAACATAACATAATACAGCGAGTTCCGCTCAATGTGATTATCAGCACATTGGTGCTGGTCATGCAGATTCTATGTCGATTCCCCGAAACGACTTTGAATTTTATTTTAATCCTGTAAACGTATACTAATATGTATTGTCGAAAAAGACAATCAGAATAAAGAGAAACCATCGATTTTTTGTTTCTGGACTTGCGTGTATTGTTTTTTTTTTTTTTAATCGATAAGTCTTCCGTTTTGTCGACATGTCGGACGCCGTCTAAAAACCGGATAAGTTCAATTAATATTAACCTGATATCGGTTTCGGAGGCCGCGAAATCGATAAAAGCAGGTATACGGCGATAAGGTCTGGTTCTCGCTATTTCATTTTTGTTCCCACCGAACTCGACGTAATATTAAAATGATTAATGATTATATATATATATATATATATATAAAACGCGGAGGAAGTGTTATTGTCGGAAAATCCTAACTTTTTTAGTCTTGAACTTGTCCGAATGTGAATATTTTGCGATAACATAAATGATGTCAGACAAAAGACATTCTCGTTCAAAACTTTGGACAATTGATATCGACAAAAAACTCGCGCGACATTATCCCTTGGTCGACAACAAACTTTTCTTATTTGTTCGATTAATTACACAAAGCCGCAGCTCTGGTGTTTACGTTTATCGATTCGATTTGAGAGTATAAACACGTTTGCTATATATTTTCTGCGATCGCATCAGCGCGGCCTGTAAATCGAAAGAATTTTGTTGCAAGAGAGAGATACGCGGACTGTACACATTCGAATGTCGTATATAATATAATAATTTATGTTTAATGATAAATATTTTATTTATAAAATATAGTATTTAAACATACAAATACTCATACGTAACGATACAAATACGCTAATTTCACTAGTTTTTCACAATAAAAACAATAAAATAAAATACTTAAGATACAAATTTCCAGTCTTGTATAATAATAAAACAGCTCATTAAATCCCTAATAATTAATATAATAATGATAATATAATTATACGAAAAACTGTTGTCTGGGAGCTGCGTGCGGGGACACGGATAAATGGAAAAACAAGCGGCGCGTGCATCGTTTCCGGGTGCGCGTACACCGCCGGCATAGAGCTTTTGGCGCGCGCACGCGACACCGTTTCCGTTATACTCGTGTTGCATACGTCGTGTGCAACATGCAAAAAATACACGTCGCGTTAGACTTTTACGCACGTCTTTGAAAACGATGCTTTGCGCGGTAAAAAAAATTAAATAAATAATAAACCAAAGGGGTTGTTGGAACAATGGAATATCACGAAAATGTCCGTCCGACGACAACAACGTGTGAGTGAGTGTGTGTGTGTGTGTATGATTTTAAAAACGCATCGACGGCGTCCCTTCCACCCCCTTTCTTTGAGTAAACGATAAAAAAGAATTAATCGATTCAATTGGATTCTAAACACCGTAAAATCGTGTTTCCGCGTCGACGTCCCAGCCGCGGTCGTCGTCGTCATCAGTACGGCGGTTTCTCGTCCTCGCTCGACATGTCCGTGTTGCTCAACAGGTTGGCTTTGTCCTCTTTCTTCGACCGGCCGCCGCTGCCGCTGCTGTTCAACGACGGCGGCAACTTGGGCTGCCGGAAGTCCGGTTCGAAACACGGCTAAACACGGCGACCAACAAAAACGGGACGGGGGGTCAGAGCGGGATCGATCGGGGGGCGAGCGCGACGCCGTGAATTTTATCGACGACCGTGTCGTCATTACCGTCTCGCAGATGTTCATGTTGCAACAGTTCTCGATGGTTATCTCGCACTGTTGATGGTTCTGTTGCTGTTCCTGCGGCCTGCACGTCAGCGGCGTGATGCTCTTGTTGACCACGATGCGCTTCTTGATCCGCGGCCGGCGGCCCAGCGACCGCACTTTCCTGGACAACACCAGGGCGACGGTGGCCAGGCCGGCGACGAACACCGCCAGCACCGCGATCACGGCCACCATGCCCTTGCTGAACTTGCACGACGACGACATGTCCGGATGGTTCAGCATGGCCATCTCCGAGTAGTCGGCGAACTGTCTGCTGTTGTATTCGTCGCACCTGAGGCGACGATAAATTTACGTCAGTTACGAATTTTGTCTTGGAGATATATATAAAAGAAAAAAATGAAATGAAACCGTTCGTTCGCCGTCCTGAAGGAGCGCGCGCGTGTGTGTATTCGAGAGGACACGCACGGTGACGATAATTACCTGCAGACGGACAACTGTTGCGATTTGGACGCGGAGTACTGACAGTACACCGAGCACAGTTCGTTGAGCCAAGACTGTTTGAACTGGCACAGGTCGCCCGCGTAGCCGGCCGCGCACTCGCACCGGGGGTTGCCCGCGCCGTCCAGCTCGCAACCGCCGCCGTTGAGGCACCGGCCCGCGCACAGCTGTTTCTCGCACCTGTCCCCGTAGCTGGCCTCGGGGCACTGGCACGTCGGCTGTCCGCTCGCGGTCACCGTGCACGTGCCGGTCACGCAGTGTCCGTCGCACACGCCCGTCTGACAGTACTCGCCCTCGAATCCCGCGGGACACGTGCACGTACCGTTCGCGTGCAGCACGCCCTTGTTCTTGCATATGTTCCGCAGCGCGTCGTACGGTATCAGGTCCGGCATCGCTTCCGTAGTCAACACGATGTCCTGCTCGGCGAATAACAACAAAACGTCTTAAACCCTAGTCACGAGTGGACAATTATATAGGATCACGTTGATTACGATCAGAATCGATTCTGTCGTCCTTAAAGTCGAGACGCGGGTCTTGTGAAATCTCACGGTTTTTAGCACTTACGATCGTGCATTGGCGTGCATTTTATTCGAAATTACGCGAAAAACGAAAAATCTTGCGATCGTACGAGGAAGCGGTTAGGTAAACGACGACTCGCGTACACAATTCAAGTAACTTTCGATGAATCTGGACACGTTATGAAAACATGAAAAGAAGCTGTTAAAACTCCACGGTGTTAAAATATACGAACGACGAAGCTTTAGCGATTTCAATAGATGCTAAACGTTCGACATTTCATTGCAATTTACTTGAGTGCGAAATCTAAACATGCCGATTTATATCCGACATACGATAATAATAAGGGATGCGACCAGATCTTAAATACAGGTATACCACCAACTTCTGTAGAATTCACCATGAAAGTTTTAGTCGAACACGAGACGTTAACAATGATCGAAGGCGAAAAATATTGTGTACCATTCGTATGGTCACTTCAATCGAGTCGTGTTTATGAAGCGACTTCAAAAACCAAACGAACAGCATCGAAACAAGTTCAACAGCTGTTGTCAGTTGTCTATTGCGGTTAGGTTTTTCGTGTCCGAGGGGGGGGGGGGGCGAAAACCTAAGAAAAATTCAAAATCGATTTCCCGAGCCGACTTCGGGAAACGTACCTCCGGTCGGTTCATCGCGCAATACGAGTCGTTGACGAGGGTCGCGTTCCCGGTGGGCGTTATCAGTCCCATCGGCGTGCTGATGGAATCGTACTTGGCGATCGCCTCGGGCGGTTTGCCGCCGTCCTTGGGCATCGTCCACACCGCGTTGTTGGTCCAGTCGCTCCAGTAGATGTCCCGGTCGTTCAGCGCGATCGAGAACGGCTGATGGTGCGTGCCGTGGATCAGCGTCTTCCTGGCCGTGCCGTCCGTGCCGCTGCTCTCGATGCTGTAGTACATGCCCTCGCGCTCGTCGCTCCAATAAAGCATGTCCTCTTCCACGTCGACCGCGACGCTCAGCGGCTGGAACAGCCGCTCGTGGACCACCACTTGCCGGCCCGAGCCGTCCAGACGCGACCGTTCGATGGTCGCGTTCAGGTGGTTGCAGTTGGTCCAGTACAGATACCTGTGCGGCGGGCGCAAAAAAAAAAAAAAAAATGATCGATAAACGACAATTGTTGTTTATTTTTTTCGATTTTTTTTTGATTTTTTAAACTTAACGAATGGACATTATACGTTTTACTTATTTTTATACCGATGCGTGTATTTTTGTACGCAAACAAGACGCCTTTTCTTCGTAGAACTCGTTATATTTTAACGCCGAGAATTCTTTCGTGCGTTCCGGACAGAGAAACTATATTGCATTGAATCGCGTTACACTTTTTTTTCCTTTTTTTTTTTTTTAAAAATCGATTGATGAATTCATTTAGTTTTATAATTCTACGCGATTACAAAATCTAAATATAAATTGTAAACCAGTGGTTCTAAATCTTTTTCGGATCGCGGCCCAAATTCTCCCCTGAAAATCTATCGCGACTCACATGGTTTTACATTTACAGGATGAAACAGCTTGAAAAATATTAATTTCTTAGAAACTATATAATTAAAAAAACTCGTCGCGACCCACCAAAAATTGACTTTGGCCCACCAGTGGGTCGCGACTCACAGTTTGAGAAACGTTGTTCTTGTAACTATTAGTAATCTGTATAATATTTTTAGACTTTATTTTTTATAATGATTTTTATTACTTATTAAATTTAAATTTAAAAAATATAGTATAGTCGTCTGCAGCGCAGGTCTAGATAATAACGACCCGGTAAAAAGGTCATCAATAATAAAAATAACCATGTATAGATTTGTAGGTCGCGTGTTGAAAGAATTCGGCAATGATAAATTTGTACGAATTATATAACATGTTTTAAATTATCATTTATATACGAGTTATAAAAATATTCGTTTTTTTTATAAAAATATAATTGAATTACTATAAAATGACGAGATGAATTAATATCTCATATTAATAAAAATGGAATTTTAGATAATATTACATTATACTGATAACGAATGGCGTTCAATCCAAAATCATTTCTTTATATTGTCGTTCTACAGGAACCACTATAATTGTAACACAATTTGTAAAGACCACGAGTCAACTATTTATCAATACAATTCGTTTGAGTTCGTCTGTCTCAATAATCAATGCCAATATTCGAGGTTGATTTTTATTCGACAAAAATACAAAATATAATTTGTCCTAAGTATAGACCTTACAATGATCGATTTGAAAAAAGTATGAGCAACTTGTCGCGGAAACCGTTACACGTTTTAATAACACACTGTGAAATATTGTCTGCCATTCGCGTTTACTGTCACAAACCGAAAATCATACGAATATTATTACACCACAGACACACCAATACGTTTACGTGTCGTCCTGTTCCCGAGTTCGTTTTCACAGCGACTAGTTCAAATTGTAATATGACAATTTTTGAAGATTTTTAATAACAAACCGTTAAAACATTTTAAACGTATTGCCGTCGAGTTATTTATTTATTTATTTTTTTGTTTTTATGAAAACGGGCAGCCCGCAACAGAATAGATATGACGCAGCGGCGCTTACTCGCGCACACATCAAACATCCATCCCTATCCGTTCACACGATCGTTGGAAAAACGTCGACAAACACATGGCGCGAAACTCACCCTCTACAGGTGTCGATCGCAATGCCTTGCGGTATTGCCTGGTCGAACCTGAACAGAACGTTTCCCGAGGGCAGCAGCACCTTGTTGGCGGCGGTCCCGTTTTTCGGCACGTGCACGAAATTGATGGTCAGACCGTTGCCGGTGGTCCAGTACAGCGTGGACGTGTGATGGTCGAACGCCATGCCCTGAACGGTCGCCGACTGTTCTACGGGTGGGACGGAAAAAAACACGTTTTACACACAATTTTTGTACGTATTTCGCAATAATTCGAATCAAATCACGATTCGACGAGGACCTGCAGTGGCGTGATTTCACGGTGCGGCTCTTAGAGAAAACACGACGGGAGTACCGAATATTCTACCAGATTTATAATAAGCCTGCCTCGTCTGATCGTCAAAAATATAATTATACCTCTCGTACTAGCGCGCGGTCAAAGAGGAGAGAGTGACGTCATATCCAACTCTCATGACGATTGTTTTCATTTGTCTCTCGGTTAAGAGTACACAAATTGTCCGAATTTTTACCCAGCCTCATTTCAATCAGCACATCACAAATTCATTTTGCTCAATCGTAATTTTTCTTAAAAAAAAATAATTGTGACGTTCAAATTCAAATTTCTTCGGGAATAAAAATATAATTTTTAGCCAAACTGGTACCATTGGAAACGAATTGAATTGCTTATTCAAAAAATAAATATAGTAAAAACGTTCTCTCTTTAATACAACTAAAATTGTACAAATTTTCTGTCTGATTTTGCAAAGAGTAATTTTAAAGCTATTGATTTATTTTGCACGTATTCCGATAGCGTTAAAAAACACTGTTTCCAGAACGTGCGTTTATATTGTAAGCGAATCAAGTGTGCAAATGACTTTGAATTTCGAAAAACTACAAAGAATAAACAGAGTGTCGCTCAGAATCGTTTTTCGGATGTAGTGATGTGTTTGCTATCAAGTTTAGAACAATAACGCAGCAACTCGTCCACATCACGTTTTTGTTTAAAAGTAAATTTCATGTTTCGTAACGGAATACGATTTCAAACGAAAACAAACAATGTGTAGCCGGTAGTAAAATATTAGCGTGTGCGTGCGTGTGTGAACGACCATTGGGGGGGGGGGGGGGCAGTCTTTTTCGTCGACGCGGGAGAGAGAGAGATCACAAATGTATTTCCGTCGCGATATTCTACGCCACCGTTGGCCGCGTTACTCTACGCCACCGTTGGTCGCGTTACTCTACGCCACCGTTGGTCGACGTCGGGACACGTACTGGCGACGATTGGTTCGACGACGGTGTACGCCACGTCCCCGGCGGTCTTTATTCGGAATATGCTGCCGACCTTTTGGTTCGCGTCGCTGACGTACACGTTTTTCGTCGTGGGGTCGTACGCCAAGGCCACCATGTCTTTCAGCCGATCGGCCGCCGTGTTCTCGAGGACTCTTTGCGCGAGGAACTGGATCTGAGCCGGGGTGACCACGCCCAAGTCTGCGGAAAAACATAAACGCGCCGGATCGTTATTAAACGCGACGATTACGTTTATTAAACGCTGTTCACGTGCACGCGGCTGTAAAGAAAAGAACGCGTACGCGCGCGCGACCCAACCTCACTAGCGGCTAGTGGTGAAAGCTACTTTCCGGATACGCGGTGAAACACACAGGGAACGAAATTACTCTTTCTCGCCGTTACGTAATTCGTAAGCTTCTTGAATTTCTCTCCTCCCCCTCCCACCCCATCCCAAAAAAAAACAACGACTGTATTAAACCAATTGCCGTTTTAAGGTTATCCGCGTACGCTTTTAGTTTCTCGAATATTCTCAACGTTGATAATGACTGTACAAAACAACGTTACGACATATATTAGCGACTTATGCGGTTTTAATTTATGGACGTCGAAACGCGTACGAATTGGTTGGACAACAAATAAACAATGTCCTAAACGAAGAAAATACCAAAATCTTGCATTTCACCCCTTTTGCGCAGGACCGCGTTTTCACGCAACACAGACGTAGGAAACGTCGTATTCGAACGGTTTTCAGACTCGGTGTCAAAGCGTTGACCTCAATTTCGCATTGAAGGTTATCTGCACGCAAAACAAGGTGAGAAAAAATCCGATACAATAATTAAAAACACAAGTCCGACGATACGACACTGTTATTAAAACGTTCGGCGTAGGAAATAATTACGTTTTACACATCATCCATTACCGATATAGATATACACATACATACGGTCAGGCGCGAGAAGAACGATTCGCCCAAGGTCGGGTGTTTTATACCATTTATTCATGCAGGTCTCCGAGATTATATTTCCTGTAATGTGAATTGAAAGTTCACCGTAAATTAATATTTTCAATTGTGACGAATTTCAGGCAATATCGTTTATTCGTTTTCTCGCCATTATCTATGCTACATATTTTAATTTATTATCGTCAGATTTTTTTTTTTTCTAGTTTTTCGTCCACCTTGAACTTATTTATCGACTTCCTCGTATATAATATTCAAATCTGTGAATTTAACATTTTCAAATAAACAAATCGAAATAGCGATTCACAGTTTATACAAATGAAAAAAATTAATAATACCTATACCTCGCATCAAACACTAATTAAAACCAATTCGTATCAAACCATCGTGCGCACATGTACACAAATCCATGAAACATGACATAACAGAATGTTCGTTACTCGTGAATATTTTTTATTCAAATTATAAATTTAATCAAATATAACGACGGAATGAATGAAACAATATGTTTACGCATTGCACCGGATTTGTCATTCATAACATAGATGAGAAATTGTGACAGTTAATGTTACCGAACCATTTATTGATCGAATACAAAAATATAAAAATGTCATCAGTTGAACATGCTACTTACTCAAGTGTTTTATACTGCAATATAACAATAATTTACGTAGGTGTATACGTTATAGTACACATACATTGCAACCGATCTTTGTACATTAGTACATACATTACCATATATTAATTATCAATAGTTAAGAGGCCGCTAAAGTTGATATGGTACGCAATTATTATAGTTTGTAGATATCAAACACATAATAAATATTAACAAAATTTATCGAGTTGTAATAATTTTTTTTAGTTAGAGATTCGATTTAAAAAAATATATAAATGTGTGTGTGTGTATATATATATATATATATGAATATTGCATTTTTGAGTGAAAATATTTTAAACGTTAAATCGTTTACAGAAAAAACCAAATAATCTTATTGATATGTCGCAACATATGAAATTAATAATAGTTAAATTATTGGAATAAACAAGAAAAAAATGCTATCTAACATTTCGCTGAAATGTACATAAGCATATCTATTAGTTATAAATGGATTTTTATTAGAAATAATATAGATAAAAGCGGCGTGTAAAAAAATTCGCAAAATGCTAAAATTAATAAAATTAATACAAAATTTAGCATGAAAAACCCCTTGTTATAAATTTAATAAAAACGGGTTTTGTTTATAGATAAACACTAAATAATATATATCAGTACTTAATTCAGTAAACACTTGTATATATAAAATACCTAAGCTCATGATAACACTTCACTTATTCTTTTATTTGCATAAACGAGATTTAAGCTAAATGCATTATATCAAGTATTTCGATTATTTGGCGATAATAGTAAAAAAAAAATAAAGAAATACAATGACGTAATTATTTACACACGAAATTAATAATAAAAAAAAACATATAATACGTTCTGGTAACTGCCTTCAAATAAAATAAAACGGAAATAAAACGCTGTATAATTGTATATATATATTACATAATTTAATTAATATAAACCAAACGATTTGCATAAAGGTCGTATATTTTATTCAAGTGAAAAACTGCCAGTTCTAAATACACTACATCTATTTTGTATAGACTTCTTTTATAATATGACAATTTCGAGAAAAAATTATATAATAGTAAATATAATTTTAAAATATCAAAAATACGCAGATTATTAATTATTATTAATTTTAGAAACGTATTTTTCTCATCGATTTAAATAAAAAAATAATATAAACACCGAGTTAAAAAAAAATTATTATAATAATAACAAGATTTTCAAAAGCGTATAATAATTCATTTTCGTTAAGTCTATCGGATCAGATTTTACATACTTATACAACACGTTTGTTTTGACTTTGAAAAACGTTTTTACACGACACGACCAAAAACGTACAAACTCGAGACGATTTACAACTATACAATATGCCAACCATCTATTTTTAACACCGATAACGACGAATGACGAAAAGGTGTAGTACAGCCAAAACATTGGAACACAATCATTCGATCACGCGTTTAATATAATAAAATGTATATCAAAAAATTGTCGAACTACAAATAATAGTAATTTGTTCTGTTTACAATTTATTGATAAATAATAATAATAAACATTATTAATGTTTTTGATTGAAATGTACTGTCACACATGAAGTCACAGAAATATAATATATAATAAGATTACTGTCCCGTATAATACTCGAGATGTTGTGCAAATAATAATAATAATATATTTAATATTTTTAGAAACAAAAAAAAAAATATACAATAAATTTAAAGACGAAAACGAATTTTAATACACGTCACTAATATACACAAAACACGTGCCTATCGGCGGACATAAACAATATTATTTACCTCATCGCCACAATGAACACACTATGAGAATAAAAACAAATATAGACCTGTAATGATATATTTATCAATCGGCTTTTATAATAATTGTACAAACCAACGAAATTAATTAGGTTTATTCGTGTGGTTTTTACTATACCACGTATATTAAAATATAAAAGCGCTTTATATATATATTAATATGCATTTTTTACTAGACTAGTGGTGTTTTTATTTTTTTACGTATCTTTAAAAATATGTACAATACATTTTTAATGGAATGTACATTATTAAATTAACGAACAAAATAACATAAATTTTCGGTGTCCGCTGTTAAAATATTTACTTTTTTTAATACATCCGAGTATACATTAAAAACGATTAAAACATATACAGTAGCTGCATATTATATATATATATATATACTTTTATTTCTAAGCCTGTACAATATGCATGCGTAAGGATAATTTTATATATTACCCAAAAATATAATCTAGACGTTAAACATATTTTGATTATCTCCGTGACCAACATATAAAATACACAATCCAGGAAAATGAAATAGATATAAACGACACGTACGCGCATTTAGGTACACGTGATATACATTTATAAATTAACAAAATACATTGTAACGTGCAATAAAGAGATATGTTGTACGGATGGCCCTAGTTTGATAACCTTAGAAATAAGTCAGATAATAAAAATATGTCCACGAAAAACTGTCAGTATAACAATATTAATTCTTCGTCAATTAATATACCGACACGATTCCTACATAACACATACGAATAATCTAGATTAACGCGAGTAGAAAATTTCACTTTTTTTTTAATTAACCGTTATTTTCATATATAATATAATATGCTAATTTCTTGATTACATTTTTTCGTCAAAATATTTTTAAAAAAATATAGTTTACATAACTATCAATCGTTATTATATACGCGTTGTTAGGCGTTACGTTACATTACACATGCGTATATATTTATAAGTGATTACCTTGTTCTAGTTCATTATGATTGAGAACGTAATGTACTTCCAGATAGAACGATAGGTAAGTTTTATTAAATAAAATACTAGAGCAAAAATCAAACAATCGATATATATATATATATATGTACATAAATGATTTAAAGAATAATAAGTATCAGGATATTATGAGAAATGCCATTTAAATCACCTTGAAGAAATGTGGTATCTCCGTCACCGTTCAAAAATACGTCTTGTGATTTTTCGATACAGAGCGTGCAAAAACCGGTATTTAGTATTCATGGCAAATCGCGCGCAATGATTTACTGTTTATTACGTTTCGAATAAAAACATCGGTGGACCGTAAAAAAAATACATGATTTTTACGAAATCAATAGCCATTGAATTATCACGAAATATTATTTCATAAATATTCAATCGCTATACAAAAACGTAATAATGAATTATTCACCTACTACAGTACAACGGACAAAATGAAAATTAATTTCGTTCCGTTTCATTATAATGCATAATTATTGTTACGGCTTAGGTGTATAACCGCGTAATAATGGTAATGTGTATCGTACATTTTAACGATATTTTTTAGATTTGATAATGGACAAAATTATAAATTGCGTGTTGAGTGATCAAAACAAAATTAATCAAACGAGTTATTAGGATTTGTATGTGTAAACACAAATTCAATTTAGATAATTTCGTGAATCATTAAAAAACAAATCTTTTTTTTTTATTGTTAATAAATAACTAAAGACAATTATTTAAATGTTATGACTTCCAACAATGAATAATAAATATAGCAATCGAAAAATGTTATCACTCTCGATTTCATTACTGATTAACGTCATACTATCTACGACAGCATTGTAACGAAAATAAAAATCTAATAAAATGATGTTTTTAAAGTAACTATGAATAGTATACTGTTTACCCAACGAACAAAACACCAAACAAATATATTTAAACGACAAACCCAGTTTTCAAACCAAATATAAATAACTTTTAATTCATAAATAAAGTATTTCACCATAAACAATATAAAGTACAATCACATTCAACAGATTTGTATTTTAATGTTTTGAATTTGATGTTTATAACTCGGCTTAGATTCATTCAACAAGTGTTTTGTTTGCACTTCAAAAAAAATACACACACACACACACACACATTCCAAATTATAATGATAACAATTTCAAACACACAATATTAATTGCACAGTATATATCTGATATTTATAATAACAATTGACAACGATATATTACTACTTCATTTTATTTAAAGTTTTTAAGTATCTCTTAAGATGTAGGAATAAATGGACAAATATTAAATAGTTTTAAACAAAATTCAATATTATGATAAATTAATATCAATAGTGTTTATTCTACTACGTATAATATATATTTTATCAGTTAATTTCTATTTTGTTTATTTCTACCGATTATTATTATTAAATAACAATTACATTTAATATTAATATTTTATTACCTTGACGACTTGGCTAATTGAATTGACAAACATAAATAAATACCCGCCTTAAGTGGGTCGCTGCGTATTCATTTTGATACTGATTACAAACGGGCTGGTTTTTTTGTTACACGCAGTTTTTCTTTAAAAATGTACTTATAAATAATTAAAATGTTATTATTAATATATTTTTTAAATTGAAAACTATTTATTATAAATAAATAGAGTACAATAACAATTGTTTAATTATTATTGGAAACAACAAATTAAATAATTATAGTGAGCACACTTTCAATTTTTCTAAACTGAAAAACATATTTCCATAGGGATTTCGTTTTTACGAGTGGAATAATATCGAAATAGTATCACGTTACCTACTAAAATGGACATAGTTTACCGTATTAAAATATTTAAAACCCAGTAGGTTCTCTATCTATTGCCTATCTAACTATTTAGCAGTGCGTAAAGCCGTAAAAAATTTTGTACAAATAATACGCACGTGTCGAATACATGACTAGAATGAAATACGTATAGCGATTGACGATCTTAAATCAATGTTACAGATTTGTCTTCCTTGTAATTTCTTTTGGTTACAACCGTATATAGTTTTTAATTTATTATTTTTTATAAGAGTTCATTAATATTAGTAGTATAACGAAGTGTTAAAAATGGTTTGATTCGATTTGACAGATCTCAGGAATACGATACTAAAATCAATTAAGTAAAGGCTAATTATTACTGTCGCTGTTACAGTAGAGCGCATAACACAGTCGTACGTCCCATCGGGAAATTTATACTAATCTTAACGACTAAAACACGACGGTTTAGGATATATAACCAGACAACGTAAAAAGAAAAACCACCTGTGCGAATACGTGTTTATCAAATTTAAAAATAGTTTTCCTTCAGAAAATAAATGCACGTGTCATTGTGCCAAATTTGACGTTCGCAAATTTTAATAATATGCCGTGTGTGTGTGAAACTCGGAAAGAGAACACTTGTACGAGACGTTCGCCGATCGGGCCAAATAATAATAATATCAATTAATAAATCACAGATAACGACGTGGACGGACGATTATCGAGAACTATTCGGCGACACACGGACATTTTGCCCAGCCGAATAGTTTTTTTGCTGAACATCCAACATGGTAAACAAATAAGTGTTCAATACGCGTTTTCGTCAACAAATATTGGACAAGTACGCAAGTCAGAAATCCGTCTTTATTCGCCCAGTACACAAAGACGGTGCCATACATAACGTGACGTTTAATCGAACAACCGTTGTCCGCAGGCATGGCGAGATGGTCAACATAGCGATGAAACAACGACGCCGAATTTTCCGCCAGACGAGTGCATTTTTTTTATTGAGTTGTAAGACTTGTACGCATAAGACGTACAGATATTTCGAAAAGTCGAATGTTGAGTATCGATTCGTAGACTAAAAAAAACGTATGTCAGAATGGTGACATGTTAAAAGCGCATTTTCATTTTTTTTTTATTCATCGTCGACACTTACATTCAAAATTATGTATATATATATATGGCATGTGATTCAAAGTTCAAACCGTTAATCAATCAAGATCGTAAAATCGTAAGCGCTAACGTCCGCGTAACGAGTATTTCCCCAGAAGGCGGCGTTAATTTTACGAAAACTTCCAGGGGGGTAGACGCTGAACGGGGGGAGGGGGGAGGTTGCGGGCGAAAACCCGATAGAACGGCGCGCGTGCAGTTCGTCACGTACGCCACACGACGGTCACTGCCACCGCCTCCGCCGCCGCCGCCGCCACCACCGCCTCCGCCACGGCCGCGAACGATAGACGGCACGCGCGCGGCGCGGTTGGTGGAAGGATTTAAAAACAAAAAAAAACAAAAAAATGAAAAAAAAAAGGCTAATAAAAAGGAAGTACAAATAGTCCGGAATCCGACGAGACGATTCGCGGTGCGTCTACAAATCGGCGGACACCGGGAAAATGGGTCACCGTCGCACCAACTCGCTCGACGTATGTGGCGTACGTGACGGCCGGTGCACCGTCTATGGCCGATCGCGTGCGAAATACAAAGTAATAAACAATAACGTATCGGTAAATACACGAAAAATATTACGCATACATTATATGACGTACGTCTAACCACGCGCTCTTACACGCGTATGACGTACGTCATATGACACGTGTGTGCGTGTGTATAAATATAGGTTTTTACTACTGTTAATACTGTTACGAGCACGCGGTACTACGAGTACTATACGACCAACACTCGTCGCCGGAATAACAATTAACGCGCGGTACGTACCGTTTAAACGGGCGTTCAAATCGGATACGCGTTGACAAAATGCATAAGTACGACTTACCCCAAGTTCGGGCGGAGCGGGCGGCGAAAACGACCGCCAAAGCGAGCGTATACGTCTTTAGGAATCTCATCGTGCTAAGGACTTTTTGGAGGGTTTTTTTCGAGGGCGGGCAAGTCTGGGAGGGTGGGCGGGTGGTGCAAAAATCGAAATAACGATCCGGTTCGCGGGGGCGACGTTACGATGTTGGCGCGACGTACGGACTAAGTCGGTTGGCGGGCGCCACGGGCGAAAGATTCGAAAATCAAACTACGAGCGCGGAACATTTGAAATTGCCGCGTGCGGACGACGCGCGGTCCTCGGGGGGGGTTCGACGGCGAACTGTGACCGCGCGACGGACGGCGACGACGGGCGACGTTTCCGTAACAGGCGTGCGCGTGTGCGTGTGCGTGTGTTCGCGCGCGCGCGCGTGCTGCGAGTACGACCGGGTTGCACGGAGTGACGCGCGAGCTGTTACTACGACGAGCGTTACGACACGTAACGGGCGGCGGCTGCGCGACTGCGCGTCACGGCGGCCGCGTCGCGGTTATTATTATTGTTTTTTTTTTTTTTTTTTTTTCAAGCGCGTCCGTTATCACCGTCACCGCGCGCAATCATCACGAACGGTTGTCCGACCGGCGTTTTATCGCGGCGTCGTTCCGATCGTTTTTTTTTCTCGAGATTTTTACGTACCCGCGTCGACGACAGAAATAATACGGATTTCGTGAATTCTCGGATGAATTGTACGATCCAACGTGCAGAATTAATCGAGTCGCGGTCGAAAAATGCCAACGGGTTAGTGCACCGGCCCGATAAGAATACGTGCGTTCGGTATATCCCGATTATGTCATGTTTCGGTGTCATTCCGCGGTTTTCTTTTTTTTTATGAAATATTTTCGTTATCCTTATTTTTTTTCTATTTTAGATGACTCGGTCTGATACCGAATTCTTACCGTCAAGAATACAGGCGTGAATGAATAATAATAATTATCGTCCAGTTGTGGAGTACAGAGTTATTTCCCATACAGGTACGAACCGTGTAGTTAATGTTTATGTACTTGGAGGCTTTTGTTTGCCAACGTTGTCCGAGAACAACGGCAACGCTCTCGATTTGAAATCGCTTGCCAACAGTAGGATTTTATTTTTATTTTACGCACAGGGATACGAATATGACCTAATCAGACCAAAGCGTGTGGAAATGTTTCGGTTTTACAGTGGTTTGTTTTTTTTTTCTTCTGTATAGCACGAGTGTTCTGGTTTTCACACGTAGTACTGTTTTTATATTAGAAGTACATACCAACAATTCGTATAAAACTTTTTTTTACTATAACTCTAAACATAAAATTGCGACACGCTTATTAGCAGTTATTTATTTTAATATTACTTATGGATAAATTTACAATTTTCAAATAATAATTCGATGGATTTCGGGCCAAATATGGCTTTTTGAAATTTCAACAATTAAGAAAATCGTGTTTAAACTGTACCTCAAAATGAGTATATACCACAACAACAAAAATCCAAAGGAGGAATCTATCCCCTATATCCTCTCCTGTAAATACATTACTGCTTTACAAACAAATACTTTGAAACTAAATATATGCAAATTTCAATTATTATATCTTTTTATCACGAGGCTTTAGCATTTAGAACCATTTTGTCTCGCACAGTTGTTTGATAGCCTATGGTTATTATACACGAAATACATATTTATAAATTATGAACAGATGTGTCATATACTAAGAAATAATAATACTGATAAATAAATATTTTATTTCAAGGTTAAACAAAAATAAAAGTCATATTTACATATGTTATGTGTCTATGAACACAATATCAATTCTTAATATGAACCACTAATTTATTTGATTATATTATAAACTTCAATATTAATCATATTTATTAGATATGAAAAATTTGTGTTATTATTTTATCAAATGTCATTAAAAATTTTCTTCAAATATATATTAAATCTTAATATTTAATTTTATTATGATTTCGTCATATTTAGTGATATTATATATAGGTATCATTATTTTAATATTTATTTTGAACTTGGTTAACATTAAATATAATTAATTTGATGAAATATTACTTATAATTGTTTATTTTTTAATCTGTAGTTATACATTCTATTAAAGGTTTTCTGCATTCAT
This sequence comes from Schlechtendalia chinensis, assembly GCA_019022885.1. Taxonomy (NCBI): domain Eukaryota; kingdom Metazoa; phylum Arthropoda; class Insecta; order Hemiptera; family Aphididae; genus Schlechtendalia; species Schlechtendalia chinensis. The sequence continues at coordinate 2,456,191 of CM032349.1, read as the reverse complement.
GATAATTATAGAATTAGTAATTACTCCTGACTTATGTCACTATACTAAAACTGTATTTAATTATTTGTAATTCAAGTTTTCATAATTGATATTTGGTTTTAGATTCAAAATGTTTGTTTTAAATAATGCAGAAGAATTAAATAAACTGTTTATAAGAAACAAAGATATGAATATGCTACTGAATGAAAAAGATAGAAATGAATTACTCAATATGATCAATGAGTTACCTGAAGATCATTGTTTGAATTCAATACAGACTTTCCTAGCACTACAAGTAAAATATTCGTTTTTAATTATTGCAAAATGTTTAATATTATTTTTTCAGGAGAATGATTATTCAATTGAAATAATTTGGCAGTTGCATACCAAACAAATCATTGACTTTTCAGAATTTGTTACATGGTCAGTAGAATATTCACTAATTATTTTTATTTTACTGAAATTGTACTGTTTTGTTTTAGCTACAAATGGGATATAAATCATATTGTTGAAGCTCTGTTGTTTATGTCCAAATCAAATAATGAATTAAGTCAAAGAATTTTAACTGACCTATTAGCAAGTCTATTGATTCTTTTATCAGGAGATTCTAATCATCAATTTGATAAACACAAACGAATAATTCAACATTTTTTAACACGGGTATTTTAATTTATTTAGTATGCAATATAAAAAAAATTTAATTAATTTCTATATTTTTATAGTCTAGTTCAATTATATTAAAAAATCAAGAAGCTTGGATCTATTTGAAGAATCTTAAACACTCACCTCTTTTAGTTAAATCAATAATTCATACAATTTTTAAAGTAATGTTAAAAAACATACTTATGGCCGATATTGATTTTCATTTGGATAATGCTTATAAACAATACAGGTCATATAAAACTCCAGATTATGTGTACGATATGCTTAAAATGGTACTTTGTTCTTAATTATTTACTAATTAATAATTGCTATTTATATTACTATTATTTCAGTTTTTGGACGAAATTGATGAAAATGTTACGTCATTGTTAATTCATAATGTTCTATGCAAACATACAGAAAAAGCCAATTGGAAAATGTTATTGTCTTTAGTAACTACTTTTGTAAAAACAAAACCTCAACAATGTCACATGTTAAAATGTATTAATTTTTTTCATATATCAATATTTTCTGACTCACTATAACTTTTAATTATTTTATTTTATTTATATACAGCAAAATTAGAAGAACAATTTACCCTGACCTTATCTAAATCAACAACAGCAAAAGATTTTTTGAAATGCAAAGCCACTTTATTAATTTTTCGCCATTGTTGTTTAGAAATCGGTCTTTGGGCAGAATATAGCAGATGGTACAGTGTGTATAAGCCAAATGTAAATAACGCTAGAGTATTCTACTCTTTGCTCACAGAACTACTGCCCATAGATTTTCCAGCTGCTATAGCAGCCCACACAAATACTGTAATTACATAGCTATTGATATATGATTGTTTTTAATATATTTACATTTAATATTTGTGTGTTATTATTTTTAGCAACCTAAAGTAACAGAGTCTTGTATCGATATACAAAATGAATATGTCCAAAAAGCTAAAGCCCAGCTTATCAAAATAAATAATAGCCAAGATTTCATGGGTCTGTTTAAAGATTATGATGATTGTCAGGTAAATTACAGATTATTATTTAATTTGTGTATATAAAACCTTATAATATTATAAAATATTTCATTAAATTGTATATTATATTCTTATTTATAGTAAAAACTATTTATTTTTAAATATAATGAATTTAATTAATTTAATACACATCAACACATTTTCCAAATATAAATATTATTAAAATAGTATGTAATTCAAACTATAACTTCTGTACTAAATTCAATTTAAAACTACTGCGTTTATTTAAATCATGTAAGTTTAAACTTAAACCTAAAAAATAATCATTGTTTAGACCAATTTTGGCAACCTATTTGAACCAATAAATAATGATTGATATTGTTTGGACTAGTGTTTCATTATTAAAAATAATTTGTTTGACCTAACATTTTGTTTTATTTTTTTCGTTTGTTCAGATTTAATACTATTCTTATTGCATCTAAAAATACCGTTTTGTATTTTGCTACTCATGTAATGTAGATTTTCATTACAGGTTGAGGGAAATTTTTTATTTACCTGGCAAATGAATGCCAATAACCCAAATAATAATTACACCATTATCATTATTTGTTAATGAATAACAAAAATGTTTAATGTAACAAAAAAGGGAGAAAGTTCATTATAGTGTTATTAAATGATGCTATTTCCTGTATTGTTTGCATTGAATAGCTAGTTCAATTGGTATACATATAATAAGTCATACACATTACATATGTATACTAGTGATGGTCTGTAGGAAAGTATTTAAGATTGCCTCTTTATAGTAAAAATATAGAAATGAAAAAATAAATAATTTTTTTTTATTAAAAATAATAATTTATGAGAATATTACATCCATACCAGTTTAAATAATTTTATTATTTTTAATTTTTTTTAAATATTATTCAATTCTCTGTAGACTATAATTTTATCTGTAGATTTTAATTGATTGGTTCAAATGCCATCTCTTTATAAAATACTACTAAGACTTAAACTATTTTATCAAGTATTTTAATTTATTAATTAATATATATTATTATTTTTAATTGGATTATTATAAGATAAAGCTATAGATTATTTGTATTATGTAATTTAAATACTATTTATATTTATTCTACTGTTATTAATAACATTCTATATTGGTTTTTCTAAAATAAAATAATTCATTTTCTATTAAATTTTAATTATAATTTGCAGTCTATGTCTAGTGTACATATCAGAAAAATCACAATTTGCATTATTAAAAACCATGGTTCAAGTTCAGTATTACATTAATATGTCCTATTATAAATTGTAAGATTACATTAGAACATTATCTGCATTTTGTCATCAGTTTTTTTCATCATATTATTATTACCATTGCAAAATAGAAGTATTTAATCAACAATTTTCAAGTGTTTCACTTTAAAACCAAATTAAACAAATAATACTAGAAAACATGTTTTCATCCTTAATAGTTTGTGTTTATTATATATTTATAAGTCAGGTGTGTGATACATGGAATGACCAAAATTGTTGTTATATTAATAATAAAAATATTTGACTGTTTAATAAATAATAATATAAGTTATTACTGTTTTATAGAACCGTCATGAAGCCGACGTTGTTAAAGTGCTGGAATCATTTAAATCGACTGGTCAAGTAATGAATGTCGTTTTGGAAGCATTTGTTTTTAGAAAGAAATATTTTGTCGGTACGTTCCTAAAGGCCTTGATGAATTCTCGGTTGATAGATGATCAGTTACGAAATAGTTTTATTGAAAAATTGAACAGTATGAATAAAATTCCTAAACATGTATACAACAAGTGGAAACAAGAACAAAATAGTATCTATTTTTCCTAAACTCTTGTTATATAATATTTCCAGAATATTCTGTGATGATGACTGGACGATTATGCTGTGACATGAAATATATTGTTATTTTTTATAATATAATTTGAAATAAATGAAACAATTACAATTTTATTAATTATATAAGCAATTGTAAAATTAAAGAAAACACCTATTTAATTGAAATACAGATAAGATTCACTCAGACTTTATCATTGGAAATACAACAAATTATTAGTTATTAGTTATTAATTAACACCGTAATATTATCCATGGAAAAATATAAGACAAACTTATAAGATGTGATTGATGGGTTGTACGAGCATCTCACATTGAATCATGGATATAAAATGTATTATCTGCCTGATTAATGTAAATTATTAAACTGAGCATTGTATCGGATATAGTATTTTTAATCCACTAGAAATGAAATTTTAGACACTTTTGTGGAATAGCCAAACAGTTTGTTTTCACTATTCAAATTTCTAGTTATTAGTCTAACAATCTTTTATTTGCATATGTATAATATCTATTTACACACTTGAAACAACCTAAGTATAATTGGTAAACAACATATTTCGGAAATGTACATTTATTGAAGCGTCTTCTATGGTCAATTGTTGGAAATGAAATGGCATAGACCTAGTATGCCGAATGTTATTCGGCTTACGGTTAAGACCACGGAAGACGTATTAAGAACGTGCCAGTTTTGAGAAATAAAAGAAATCCTCAGTATCGCGTACGAAGAAAAACGTATTCCGTTTCGTTCGCCCGTCGCGGACACGAGAAAACCGAAACGCTGTAAACGAACCCCTGCGACGACGCAACTCAACGTTCACCGACGAAAACTGTGCAGTCTGCGCCGTACCGTCGCGACATACGAGTAATATAAACAAAACACGTACTTGGAAGAAAAATACAATTATTATTTAATATTTCGCGCGCACGTATAAACGAACCCAGTCGGCCGGCGGTGGCGACGAGTAAAATGTTACTTTTGTCGCGCGCGGTAACGGGTCTAAGGAAAATCCGTACGAACGTGTCCCCGCGTTGACATTGGAAACACGAGAGAAAAACGTCGCTTAGCCGGTGTAACGGGAACTGCGAAGACGTGTTCGAGCGCCGGGCCGCGGTTGTCGGGGTGAAAAAAATCGTTCCGGGTCCACGTCGTTTAGGAGACGCGGCGCGAACGGACCGAAAAGAAATTCAGGTGCCGCGCGTAGAGGGAACCCGGTCGGTCGCAGGCGCTTCGCGATTATCGTACACAAACGATAATGACAACAACACGTCCGTAATATTTTTCGTCGCGCGGAAAGAGAGGGGAATAACCAGAAACCGAATAATCTCTCGCCCACTCCCCGTCGCCGGTCGCGTTAGGTTCTTCCGAGCGTTTCGTGCGCGGTTACATTACTCCGCAAGATAAAAAAAAACAAAAAAAAAATAATAATAAAAAATACATATACATACGTACGCGTTGCCGCGACCATAGCCTATACGGCATTCCCCGAACCCAGGTCAGTGGTCGCATAAAAAGACGCGATACCTACCGATTGTTTTTTTGTTTTTCGTTTTTAAACTCGCTGCTCTCGTTCGTTTTGTCTCGTCGCGCGACGGCACACGTCTCAAGGAATCGCTCGACTGTCTGCACGTAACACACGAATAAACACAAAAGCGCGCGCGTACGTCGTCGTGTTTAAACGCCGGGCACGGATTTCGGAATTTACGACGTGCGCAGGGAAGAGGCGCCACGCGACGTACTGTTGTAAATCACGTCAAAGACGGTCGCCGGACCGAACCGTGCCGTCTTTGGGTAAACCGATTTTCGGGCGTCGACCAAACACGACCCGAAAGGCCGTTCGACCGTTGAACCGCGCCGGGCGGCCGACCGGTTGAACGTGAAAAGTGTTCGATCACGCCGATTGTCAGACTGGTCCAAACCGGCCATCGTTTCACGAGCGTCCGGTCAAGAACCGTGTTCGAAATCGAACCGCTAATGTCGAGAGATTTTCAATATTGAAAACTATCAAGTGCGGCCGTGACGATCCGCAGAACGGAACACGCGCGGTACGTATGCAATTGATCTGTAAACGGCGTGCAGCGGCGGTCATCCTCCTGTTCATAACCCGTGGTGGAATAACTTCTTTCCTCCGTGGCGGAAATGTTCACGCTTTCGTGGTGGCCTGTTCGAAAAATATCGTTAACGTTCTTAATTTTGAAGACGTGAAAACGCTCTGGTTTTTTTACGATTTTCGAGTTGATAACGTTGTAGTGGTTTAACTCGCGGTATTGTTTCCCCACCAGCCCCACCACGACGGTTGATCTGAAGAAATCGACGAAAAGACGAGGGGGACGTGAAGTTTTCATTACGCGCGCAATATCAGGAAGTTGGGGAAGGAGCGAGAGAACAAAAAAATTGTCCCGAACAAAAGAAAAGTCTGGCCTCGCGCGTTTTATTATACGCATTTGGTGGAACGCTGTCGAAGGGGCGACCGTCTCGTTTTATTTATTTTTCACGTACGTTTAAAAGGGCAGCGAATAGTACACGTACCTAACGCGCACGGACAAAACGCGAAATGTTTATAGTTTTTAACTTGACCTTTCGTCACGGTTTTGTTTTGAAACGTGTCGGAAGAATTGTTTCGTTATTTCGAAACGTGTGTTTGTTCGTTTGTTTGTTCGATTCAAGACAAACTTGATCACAGCTACTTGGACGAATAATTAATAACGACCGTCACGCACGGTTTAATTTTAGCGAAACCCCTTGCCGGGCATTTCGACCGCTCGCCCACCCCCGATAAGGGACCCACATGATGATAATAATAATAATAATAATAATAATAACGCGTTACCAGTAGCACTCGTAGACGATCGATTGTTGGAGGGAAACGCGTTGTCCGGACACGATTTTCACACGGGACGTTCATCATCCCCACGGCGACGTGTTCGGTGTTCGTTCGTTCGTTCGACGTACGGTCGAAATTAATACGTTTTAATTGCGGTAAATATATATGAATACGTGAAATGGGGGTTTCGGCTGTTGTGCGTGCGGGCGGTTTTTTCGTCGGCTAGTCCGCATCGTTTCCCGTCGGTCGTCGCGATCATTAAATCGAAAAATAAAAACCGCGTTGTCCGCGTAATAATCACGTGCACGACGTCGTCGGTTTTGGATTTCATTTCAAAACCCTCTACGTACGTACGTACACACGTTTTTACTGGTCGCCAACAACCGCGTCGCGCGTACAATGAAATTCCCGCCACGTCATGTTGTTAACCTTAATTTATAAATTATACAAATACACGACATATACGTCGGTTTTTTTTTTTTTTTTAGACGATAAAATATAATTTTAATAAACGTTTAAGGTCTGTCGTGTGCGTGGCACGGAAAATAATTAAATGAATTAACTGTAACGTGAAATATACATCTGTATGTAAATTTTTTGGTATCACAACTATCACGTTATCATTGTTAAACAATTATTGTAAAAAGAATGTAGCCTGTAGGTACACAAAATAATTATATATATATACGGTTAAAGACACTGCAGATAGCGTGCGATGTGTGTTTTAAGTACGGACAATTATAATTATAATCTGTAAAAGTTTTAAATCAATAATTTGTGCAGCAATCGTCTACAAGACTATTGTTAACGTTTTATATTTTTTAGGAATTTTTACGATTTACGACTAAAACTGTACTATATTCGAATATAAATATTCAGACATTCAGCAAAGCAAAAGCGAAGACGTCGATGGTTGTTTAACGATAATGAGTTTTTAATAACATTTAGTCAGACTTGAGTGATATTACCAAACGTGTTTCAATCCAATCGAGTGAGAATTTTATGTACAATTTTCTTTGGATTGATAAACTACCAAATGGTCATTATTTATTATGTTCCGAAGAAAAATGACGAATATTAATTCATGCCTTTAAATAATTTTATAATAGTATTATAATAACTTTATCGGGTTATGGATACCGTCATATTGACATTCATTATATTATTTACTCTAAAATAGATCATATTCCTTGTCGCTTGACAAACATACCGTCGGTCGTAAAACTCTGTACACATCTCGGACAACCGCTTGAAAGGTTTTGACCTTTAAAACTATAATTGTCGTTTTTATATTGTGAAATCAAAATACTTTTATTCGGAAATTCCGTACGGTATTTGTGGTCTGAAAGTGTGTTACCGTCGGAAACAAACTATTTTTGACGTCTCTTCGAATTTGAAAACAATAATACTAATTTTATAATTGCCCGCGATATCTACACGTATTGTATATATCCTAGGCACCCGCATTGTCTCTGCAGTTGTGCGAATTAAAAAATTATTTTCACGGAAGTATAATTGCTGTCCTGTTTGCCAAACGTTCGGCTGGTGTTCTACAGTAGTCGGGAACTCGTTTCGTACCGCCGTGATTATATGTACATAAGTAATAAGTTTGAAAATTATGTGTTTTCGTCGCCAAGACCGCAAATTAAAAAAAAAAAAAAAAACAATCGGAAACCACAATTAGTCCTTGAAAACGAAAAATGAACAAGACCCAGAACGTTATTCAGTCGTTGCATAGACAGGAACCAAATTTTCGCACAAAATATATAATAAGTTTATCGATGGGAAACACAGAAACGCTAATTTTCTTTTGTCAGTATAGATGAACGTTACATAAAAAAAAATAAAAAAAATTTGAAAAATGTACTAATTCGGTTACCGTAAAAGGTATTAAAAAAAAAAACCCGTCGCCGATATTCGTCGTCTGCAAGTGTGCGTGTCGAAATTCGATGATTTCTTCACGTAATAGCGTTCTGGGGGGGTTGTTTTCAACACGAAAAATATAGATACAGGTTATTTGTAAATTATTATTATTCGACTGGAAAGGAAAAAAAATATCACCGATTGAGTGTAACGATAATACTTCGTGCCAAACGATTTGTTTCGACGCACGCCGCACGGGCGACAGGACCGGAGGGAGATGTGCCTCGTACAACGTACACAAAAAAAAAAAACAAAACGAAACCAAAAAAAAATTTAAATAACAATAATATCGTATTTAGAGCTCGCAGCGACGAACGGTTTGTTCGTTATTATTTCACGCCGAGACGCGAAAATAATAATAATAATAATAATAACCGTTATTATAATACCTGATACGTTGAACCGTCGTCAAATTTGCACTCGTAGACGATTTATCCGTCGCTACCTACCCACGCTTCTACGTGCATACATGACGTCGTACGCTCTTCCTTTCAGACGACAACACACGTTGCAGAATCGAAACGGCACGTGTATCGCACCTCGATATTACGATTTCCTTTTTGTCTCACCGATCTATAATTTTCGCGTGGTACACGTCGATCGGTAAGCCGGCTGTTTTAAGGCCGAAACATTTTTCCGCCGACGACACCACTCAATACATATGATTAACATGCGACGCACACGAGACACGGCTGTTAAACAACGAGATGGTCGAATCGGCGATAAGACGGACACAGGTAATAAGGGAATTAAATTGGTATGACTATGAACTATGAATGTCGGTGCACCGAACAATACCAGTTTGGTCAGTCTGCGTTCGGTGGTTTACTTGTGAACGTCCGTCAAATTGGTAACCTTATTCGCGTTGTACGTCGAAAGTATATGGAGATGATGTCACGACGAGTGGTACCACGATTTCGCGAGGAAGTTGATGAATTAAGGCCGTATTGATCGTATTTGTTGATATAAAGGATGTGATAATGACCGAACGGGTACCTCAAGGATCGACTGTTAATCAACATTTTACCTACACGTGTTGACAACGCACAAATAACGAGTAAGAATAAGCGGCCTGAATCATGGGGAAACGACTCTTGAATCAAGACAATGCGCCGCTTCATAATGCCTTTATCTGTTAAGCAGTTTCTGTCCAAAACTCGAACGCCGGCGTTACAACAGAATCCCCTTATCCGCCAGATCTCAGTCTGGCTATTTCCAAAATAAAAACGCGCATTAAGGGGAACGTCTTTTGAGACAGTTGAAGCTTGTAAAAACAAAATCGACAGAGGTATTAAAAAAGGCATGGAATAAAAGGATTTCCAACATTGTTTCAACCGATGGAAAATATGAATGGAGTGACGTATTGAACGTGAAGGGGAGTATATAGTAGAAGGAGAAAAATGTTAAATTACTAAAAATTGTTAATTAAAATGTTTTTAGAGTGAAAGTCTCGTTATATTAATAGCCACGCCTCGTACGCAGTTAGAAATTTCCAGAAATTAACACTCTTTTTTATTATATGTACAATAGTCAATTCAAACATTATCCTAACGCACAGTGTGACACGCACTTATATTACACATAATATATTGCGTAGTTGAAAAATGTATGTAAATGTGCGTTTTGCTGCGCGTACAGCAAGCGGAAGACGAAAACAACAAATATTTGTTTTGGCAAAAGTACTACGGGCAAACAAATCACACCAGAACTTAAAAATCAGGAAAGTATGACCGACGTGATAATTTGTTGTGCGATATTTTAGTGATGCATTGTGTGCATAATAGTTTCTAAAAATGTATATTTCCAAAATATATTTTCCCCGAATTTCATTTTAACGCGTAACGTCTTTCCAGTTCCATACTTTCCGGTACGAGATACACTTTCTAACAATAATTTCCTGTTAATATACGTTCCAGTGTTTTATTTTCTTGACTCAATACGGCCCCCTCCCAGCTAACGTACTTCAAAACGATTTGTTTTGAAGGGCTGTCCGAAATTATTTTCTGTTCGGATAGTTCTGTATACTAATTATAGACACACTCTGCGTAATATTATACACGATTTTTGTTCAATTTTCTATTTTCGTGTAATCGGATTTGTTCCCCCTACGTTATATTATTTACTCGTGATGTGTTATATTTTCGAAGAATGTATCAAGCATCTGTTTGTAAAATTATTGGTGTCGATAATTTGGACGCGTAAGCCGAGAGACGGGTTTGTGTCCGTAGGCGTTGTTCGCGCTTACATACAGTAAACGGCTCGTGTTGAACATACATTGATAAAAAAAATAAAATATATATATAAGTAATAATAACATAAATACAATAACGTTCGTTTATTTCCGAGTGTGTCTGTACGCCGTTAATTGTATTTTTACACCAACATATTATTTGATACAGTACAACAACGACACGACCGCATGCTCACACACACAACATACATTTTTTACGATACGCCAAAGGGTCAATAATTGAAATTGGTTTTCAAACCTCGTCCAACGGGTATTGCTAAGTGCCATTGTTTGTTGTATGTTACCGTACGTCACACGTATCTCGAATTTCGTCCCGAACAATGACATTAATTGATCTCACTGATTTTTATCGAGTTTAACGTTCAAACTTGAAATTACCAGCTATATATAGCGATACGAAATAGTTTATACTTTTTATAATATATATAGGCGGACGACATCCGCCGTTAATAGCGCGTTCGAAAAATACACGAAACATCTAAATTGACAGACGCGTACTCCGCGTGGAACGGTTTACACGGATGAAGTCATAATGTTATATTTTTCACATAAAATGTTTAAACAAAGCTCACGCGCGAACGTAACACAACTCGTTTTGTTTTATTTATATCAACTGCTATTATACAACATAATATTTAGGTAAAAAATGTCCAAGCTTAAAATCAAAATGTACATATATATATATATAGCCAAAACCCAACATATTTATTTAATAAAACGTATACTTTCATAATGTATATTTTCAGTTAAACAGTACATTTTCATTATCTATATGCATATATAAATATTATGATTATTTAGCAAAATGTCAAGAAACGTATTTAAATCTTATAATCGTTTTATTTCTAGACCACACGCAGTTTTTAAACAATGCATTTATCTCATAATAACGCGAATAGTGTATATTCATATATGTAGGTGTTATATATTTATAAATGACAATTATCACTGAAACAGCACTTTGTTTGAGCAAATTTTAACGAAAGATGCATATGCAATAATATTATCATGTTTGACGCGTTAAAGTTGGAAGAAAAAAAATGATACACATATATATTTCGCAACAAATGGATATTGTAAAGTATCAGGTCACTGTTTTTTAATCGCTTTAAATGTTATGTTTTTAATGTGCAACGTATATGATGAACCTTGGTATTATGTTTGTCTGGATTTAAATTTGTTTTTGAAAAACAATGAAGATATATTTTTTTTTGTAATGTTAAAAAAATCCAAAGTACATTTTAATAATTTATAATAGTAATTTTCCATAGACGCCACACTAGTAAGTTCATAATTTCTTAATTCATTTTACCGCTCGAAAACATATAATTTTACTTAAATAATAATGAATTGTCTCGTTTATTATTATTGTTATTAATTTTTAACGCAATGCGACTCGTCGTGTAGCCATAAGGTACACATAGGCGGTCACAAAAAGATAATCGTATTGTTTTAAGCGTTTCTACAAAATACACCGACCGTGTACGAACACGGCAATAACCAATATTTATACGCGAACAAACGAGACAAAGGTCACGGTCCGTCGTTTTCACTCGGCCGACCGGTTTCGCGTCCGAACGATAAAAAACGCGCGCGCGGATCGCGTTTCGAAATGTAGGTGATGTTTACAAGTTTTGTTAGAGAACGTTCTTGGTGTTCGATACAATAACAATACGTACGTGCGCTTCCGTAAAACAACTTGCCGTTTTTCGGATGAACGTCATCGGCACAACCGGACGAATCGCCGGTGACTCCTCGACGCGGCATCGAGTGCGTGTCGTTTCCATTCGGACGGAACGCTGCGAATCGCCGCGATCAATAATTTATACGCGAACGAACGGGACAAGGGTCGCGGTCCGTCGTTTTCACTCGGCCGACCGGTTTCGCGTCCGAACGATAAAAAACGCGCGGACCGCGTTTCGAAATGTCGGCAAATGTTCACGGGCCGGAAGGAGCGTTACCGTCGGCGCGCACTTGGTTTTCGCCACGATAACAGTCCGCGTGTCCCCCGCGTGCGTTGCCGCAGCGAAATGATTTGCCGGTTTTTCACAGAACGCGGAAGCGTCGAAACCAGGCTTTGCCGTGGATACGTACGTACGGTTGTCAGGTCGCGTGCGTAGAAAACAAAAATTGAAAAACCACGTCCCGAATAAAAACGGTACCCGGTTTCGAAACGTCGAGATTTCAAATGCGTTTTCGGTCGACGAACAATTGCCGAACGCACGTGTTGTGCAATTCGTTAGTGTCGTTTAAAACCCCAACTACGACTTTCCACGCCGTACGGGTATGTCGAAACCGACTTTTTTACACACGGCCTACCTACCTACCCGGGCATAGAACGTTCCGTTTGAACGTCCTGTAGGCATACAACGCGGTCCGATCGGGTTTTTATTTCTATTTAACTCGTTATCTTGTAGGTCTTGGCGAACCTAAGTGGTCGTTAGATGTTGTCGTCAAATACGTTTCGAATTCGTTAGGTAAAAACACTTTTTAAAAACCTGTGCGATGATTTCTGCGTCCCGGACTTTGAGTGACACGTGTCGTTTTGAACTATTTGAACGCAATGAAACACATTGCGCCACGCGCACTTTTCATTTTCGTGCTGCACGGTTTGACTTCTGAAAATACTTATATATATTATACACACTCGAGGGGGTATTTTGGGGTACGACGAAAGAACGCGGAAATAGACACACAGTACACACAACGTACGTACACACGTATCGATCGGTAAGTATTTATTTGTACAACGTTTCGTCGACGTAACATTTGAAAGTCTCGAAAAATCGGAAACCCGACGGCATTTATGGCCGGTCTGCTGTTTAAAAATAGCCGTGGTCGCTATACGATTTATGTCATCGTACACGTGCAAACGGATATACGTCCTCGTACGCATACGTATGCGCGCAAGTGTATGTTAAATGCTCGTGAAACATCTCGCAAACGAGATAAAGATTTATAGAAAACTATGAAATAGTCGATCCGTCGCGTTTTTTAACGTTTTAACGTTTTGCTAATGTGAACCTTAAAACAGTGTTTTCCCGGCTATGAATTTCATGTACGAATTATGGAGATAAATTCCTACGCGGAACAATGAAAACAGTATCAAATCAAACCGGGTATCGCGCGCGAACGGGAAAATGTTAAATATTTAGAGCTTAGAGACGTCGTCGATGATAAGCGAATTTTTTATTTTTTATTTTTTTTTTTTTTTTTTATAATTATTATTGCCAATAATCTTTAAAACGACTATGTCTGTACAGTGTATCGTGTAACCGAAAAGTATTGATAAACATACCATTACGAGAAAAAAAAACCCACAAACAGCCGCGCACTTTATACAATCGGTTGAACTTATGTATATTAGATAACAGATAGTACGATACACGCATACGTTTGAAAATCGGTCTTGACTTGGGAGAGAATTCGTACGGCGATACGATAAAACGAGAAATGAACGCTATTGCATAACGTTCACTGGAGGGTCGAGCGCACAGTATTTCCCGTGAGGTGTTAACGATCCTGTTTGTACGAGGAGATTATGCACAATCGTTCGATAAGTCGTAAACAGAACGGCGGCGATTTGTGAAATACTGTACACCCCGGCCAAGAGAAACCGGTCACCGCAGGCCGATGTCTAACAGTTGTGACGGTTCAAAAAGTACCGGGATTTTATTGTTAACGAGTACAAAAATGAAGTCGCACGTTATTTGAAGACAACCTCCTTCGAAACGCTCTCCTCCGGGAGATACGCAATGATGGTCCCAGCGATCTCGCCATTTTTCGAAAGTCTTTTGTAACCGTCGAGGCTTTGAGTTGAAATCGTTGTCCCGTAAGCGCGAATTTCAGTCTCGGGAAAGGTAAAAAAAAAAAAAAAATCACACATCAGGAGAACAGGGACCGCGGGTATTTTTTTATCAACCAAAAACTCACGAATTGGCAGCGCTGGCGCGTTGTCGTGATGACGATTTTCCGCGAATATTCTCTCGCAAACGCGTTAGTACGTCTTTACAAGAATACCTGATTGACTGTTTGTCCACGGGGTACAATTTCACGACGAACAATACCTACAATATCAAAAAAAACAAACAATCGGCATTGTCTTGACACAGCGAGCGTTTTTTTTTTTCGACCTAGGGGAACATTTTGTTTTCCGCTGAGACGACCGAACCTTCGTTTCCGGACCATACCCATGTGTCGTCACCCGCGATGATGTTTTTTTTTATGAGATCAGTATCGGCATGGCGCGATTTTCGAGGTCTTGATCACGGGCACGTCGGTAAACGCGAGGCGAACGAACGAAACCGACTCGATTTCACCGTGTGTGAAATCAGACCGGGATGAGACGACGAATTTGTTCGCAACGTTCACTGTTACACACGACGTTCGGTGCCGGTGGTACATTTCGAACGGACCCCGCGTACACGGATCCGGAAATCGCGGAAGTCGAGTGTACACAGTAACCACGGCCAACGGGTCTAATTCGTGAAAACGAAAAAAAAAAAGAAGAAAGAAAAATCTCTTTGTTTATTTTCGTTCTCGTCCGTGACCAGACGCACGAATATATTCGTGGTATGTTGGCACGATTGTAGGTATTCCGTGTCGGGCGGCGGGTTTCTTAGGTGCCGCAGGTAGACGACGCGTGTATAGCGCGTCGTAAAGGAACATATACATAACGCTTTACGGAACCCTCGTCAAAAACGGCCGGTCTTGGGTTTTACAACCCCTCCCCCCACCGTATTATACATGTATACGTACGTGCGTATATACACGACGTGACGGAGAAGAAAGGAAAGAAAGAAAAAAAAAAATACACATATACTACTATTATTATTATTATTATTATTATTATTACGGACCAGAGGGAAACCAACTCGACAACCCTCCGCCGGCAAGCACAGCTGCAAATAACATTCTTTCGGTATTATAAAATACGTGTACGCTCGCCGCGCAGACGGACCCGAGAATATCGGTATCCGCGTTTAATAACTTAATTGAGACGCGGTTTTCTCTGGGGCCGGGGGGCCGGGGGGGGCGAGATTTTGAAATTCCTCGCGAATCCCAACCGGGTCGCGCGTTCGATCCGAGACCGTTATCCGCGACCGGACGCAAATACGATATGGCCACATGGCGGTCTACGCGGACGCGACCGTCCGAGACGACGGTAATGTTTGACGCGGACGCGCGCGAGAACACGAGTTTAGATTAATTGACGTTCAATTTATCTTCGGTAATCAAAGTCAATTGATCCGTATACAGTGTATTTATTAATAACGCGCTGATACAAACGAAAACATAAATATATAGATACGCGGGAGAGCGTGCGGCGGCGTTGTTTTCGGACTCTTGCGTGACGTTCCCGACGAATTCTGTTAAAAAAAAAAAAAAAATGGGGGAAAAGAAAAGAAAGCAATAATCAACGACGGGACACTCGTTTTGGACGGTTATCGCGGAACCGTTAAATACGTCGCAAAAAACGTTTTTCCCTCACAAGGTCGTTCCACGCATTTGCCCCGAGTGTCGGCTACGTCGCCGAACTATTTGCATTTTGTTACCTTGGCGACGGAAGGGCACACGGTTTCGTTATTGTTATTCGACGTAAAAGAATGGAACGACACGTGAAAAGGAAATCACGCCCTCCCAGCGTTTTCGTCCAAGATGAAAACAATGTAGCGTCATTAAATTCGTCCGGTTAGTCGTCGTGCCCCTCAAAAAACAAAAAAAAAAAAACGTTATAAAAGTATGGAAATCGGAGTGCCGGTATAAAAAAAAATGTACACTCGTTCACCGTCGTACGTAAAGACGTCGGAGACAATATTGGCGAAAACCCCGTGCTACAGCCGCGGAAGATCCCGATGGTAAACAACGGAAAACGAATCGTTACGGTTATCGAATATCGTGTTCGTATCGTCCCGCCGAAGGCTAATGACGGGGGCCGCCGGCCGTGCTTCATCACGAAGACGCCTGCATTACGGCGCGCGCGCGCGTAATGATAACCCCGCGATCGTGTAACCGACGGGTACGAGATTAAATTCGAAAAACAAAAAACCGGTATTTTTCTCATTTCGGCGGACGAGAACGATCCGCGGTTATTACGGCGACAATCATAAAAAAAACGTCCGTTCACTACGTGAATCCGCCGGACGCGTTCGGCTCGTTCCCGAAGTTATATCCCGGACGTTTATTATGTTCGGTCGTTTTCGTTCGACCGCAGTTGGCGCAGAAAACGCGTAGACGACGAAAATCGTCACGACACCTAACGCGCACGCGTGACGTTCCGGAATCGTATTCGATTTTACACGAGGAAAAACACGACGCCGCGAATAAGTCGCCGGCTCTCTCCTACCCCCCCCCCCCCCCCGGCGCCGTAGACGAGATACACCCGCGCGCCCGCGTAACCAAGACGGCGCGCGCACGTCCAGGTGGTCGCGGCCGAGATGCGCGCGCGTCTAACGAAGAAGAAAACCGGTTTGCGTCGCCCTACCGCCGGTTCGCTACGTCGCCACCGCGCGCGTCCGCCCGCCCGGACGATTTCGGTCGTTTGAAAACAGCCGCCCCGCTTCTCAGCCGCGATCGTTCGTTTTCTCGACGCGACGCGTGTACGGTTTTTCTGTAACCGAAAACCAACAACACCGTTGCCGCGCTGCGGACAGAGACCTGACCTAACCGGTGGGCGGGCGGGCGGGGGAAACGCCCTTTGTAACCGCCATTCTTACCACCGCCGTCGGTAGCGTCGCGACGGTGACCCGCACGGGCACATAATACGACGGGGACCGTTCAAAATGGCTCCCCTCGCCGCACGGAGTTCCGTTGGAAACGGATTGTGGTGTTCGTTTGTGTGTAGAAACGCTTTCGACGTCCCGACCGAAGGAGTCGGCCGAACAACTGATCGTTTGGGCGTCGAGAATACGTTTCAAGGCCGAAAACGCACGCGGCGCTTTCCACGTCCCGCGGTCGTGTTGTCGGTTTCGTCGAGAGATCGAACCGCTTTCGCCGTTTCGTCGGCGCACAACCGGATTACGAACGGTCGATTGGTTTTAACCGATACGCGCCGACCGCCCGACGAGAATCTCGTGGCCGTTCGCGTCCGAGCGGAGAGTAGACAACGGCGATGCGCCCGTGTGTGCAAGTCATGTGAACGGGTCATAGCCGAAAACCGTGAAAACGAAGAAAACGGCGCTGTTCCCGCGGGACCGTATGCGGGCGACGACAATCGATCACGTGGTCCGGGGAGACCGATGGGGTTGACGTCACGGACTCGGCTTTTTCGACCGATGCGGGCGCGCGGCGATGAAAAAACACGCGCGCTCCCGACCGCGTGAAAAAATTAGAAAAAAAAAAAAGCGTCGCCCGCATGGCCCAGAGAAAAAACTAAACGACAATCAACCCTCGAAATTTCGGACGAACATTAACCCCAATTGACCTGCGATCGCACGCGACGGCGTTCGATTTTCGCCTCTCGATCGGACCGTCCAACAAAAACGTCGCGTCAATCGGGATGATTTCACGGAACACAGTCCGCGCGAACGGTATCGAGTCTCGTCAGACCGACCCGGTTAGGCACGTAACCACCGGTCATTGTTCCTCAGACGATTTCACCGTCGGGAAATGCGGACGAGTGTGCGAATCGATCGCGCGCCATCCCACGTCGCTAGTGTCGGACTTAACGGATCCGCGTCAACGCAACGAACCCAACCGCTATTTCGACGGCATTATTCGTTTCAAACGTACACGGTTTTTACGTTCGTTCGACGATCTGCATAGGCAACAGAAACTGAAAATACACCTTGGAAACGTGATAACGCGGTTCCATTCGTTTTCGTCCGCACGTGAAATAATTCGTCATCACATCGACCAGAACGTTTAAACGCTGACAATCGATTATACATCACGTACACACGTGTTTGTAAATATGGGTTAGAGGCCGGCCGTAAGGATTCTAATGTAACGACGGCGAAACATTACCAAATCGTATATACTCGGACGATTCAAACGACTAAACATTAGAGAAAATAAAAAAACAAAGTTCTCATATTATGCAAACAGCTCCTATTATATATTTACCGAAACTTTAAGGACTCGCGAAAGTATTCGTGATAGATTCGTGCGTGTGTGATGATGACACTGACTAATTTCAGCACAAAGCACATAAATCATATCGAGTATAAACAATAGAACGTCCATCAGTGCGTAAGTATCACGCCTATACATGTAAAATTAGTTAACTACAATTAAAATCAGTTAATCCGATTGGAATGCCACGTTTGGTCTGGTGTGCACGGGGATACGACAAACGCACGCCAATGATTTCGAGACTAACCATCGATCGATACAAAACTAAAAGTTATTTCGCTGTGTAAACCGTTTATTTTCTTTTATAAAATTTAAAAAAAAGCAATTATAGATAATAAAATAACCAAAAAGTCTCCGTATCTCGTCATAAATAAAACAATCATAACACCTTTTTTACAGTAAAAAAAACAATATTTTCTTAATTCGATACACAGGGTTTCGTTGTATATATTAAAACAAAAAAAAACCGTATAAAAACATGTCCCTGTCGCGGGCGTTATCGTCGATAAGATCGCACGTCGGACTTACCCCTTCCCCGGCAGTACAACACGCACGCGTACGTATACCCGGAGCCGGGCGCCCGCGATCGGATGCCACGAGTGCGCGCGCGCGTCCCTTTTGTCGCGCCATCTCGCCCGCCACACACTTGTTGCGCGGCCGTACACGGTCGAACGGGCCCGGGAACATGGATGAGTGTGGATCTAGTCATGTCGCGAATAAATTTTAATGCATGTCACAAGACACACACCCATCGACAATCCCGTCCGGGCCGGAGTTACGGCTGCGGCGAATCTTTCCGTCGGCTTCGCGTCGTCGTGACCTCTGGGACGTGGAAAACAAAACAAAAAAAATTACAAAAACATACGCGATAGATACGTACCCGTCGTCGTTATATTATATCGCTGATACGGTCGGTGAAGGAGGAAGCGATAGAAAAACGAAAACCGACGACCATCTCCAAGATTAGCGTTCGCGGCCCGAGAGAAACGAAAAAACTGACGGTTTTTACGCGCGCCTCGTGGAAAAAAACGAGACGTTTTCTCTCCGCCGCCGGTGCCGACAGGGTGGGAGAAGACGGTCCGGGTTTCTCGACGGCGGTTACCGCGCGGTAACGACGGTGGCGCGCCAAAGCCGACGAACGTGACGGGGGACGCGCGTGAACTACGTACGGACAGCGGCGGTCGAGTGACGTAGCGGGCGCTGCGCGACGGCGGCCGCCCGATGACCGGCAGACGCGCGCGCCGTGGTGAGAATTTCGGGAAACACGAATTTCGGCCGCCGCGGTGGGGGGACACCGTGCGAGTTGTGTTGCCGGCTCGACGCGCGTTACGGGCGCCGGCCCGTTATTCGTTTGTCCGTGCACGCACGCCTTTTTTTCTTTCTCCTTCGGTTCATATTAATCGTATTAGCAACGTACGTGACGGTCAACAAAAATCGATTTGAATCGTCCGTCACCGTCACTGTAAAACAAATCGGTGAAATTATCGCGTACCCTGTGTTCGAGAAACGATAGACTCACGAGAGAAAAACAGGTCGAAAAGTCCTAACTTTGAAATCTAATTAAATCGTTTTATCTTTTGCCGGACAATCTTTCAGCATAGAAAGGCACACACACACACACACACGGTCGATTATTGTTCTCTTAATAATATAATAAAGGATATCAAAATTATTCTTAAATGTGTTTCACCTTTACTGATGTCCGACAACAGCATCGATAATATATATATATCGGGAGAAAAATAGTATGTTTACTTGTCACATTACCCCCATGGTGTTTGTTTAGATAATAGGTACACACTCGATATTATCAACGACAAATATCAATTCGACTTCAAATTTGTTTTAAATCGAAACGCATACAATCCGAGAAATTTACAAATTTGGATTTTATTTACGGGTCATTAATTTGTTCGGTGTATCCTTCAGATTAAATCACTTGGTTAAAATCTGTGTATATATTTTTTTTTGGGCATAAAAAAATGTAGATAGTGTTTCCACAGTTTGTCTCAAGAAATACAATTTGAATTGTTTTTCAATAAAATGGTTAACAAAAGTAATTGACTTTGTATTACTGTAAACGTAAATTATGATTGTTTTAACAATGGCTATATATCGTTACTATGAAACCTCTATATGTTTGTTGATGTAATAAACATTTTTAATGCGTCATCTGTTTAGAAATTACGAACGTTCTGCTAATTTTGGGATAATATTAAATTATAAACAGTAAACAACGAATAGCAGAAATTCAACATTTTTTTTTCTCTTTAACCGCACACATAGTTTCAGGTAATAGTTTTATTTGATTTTATAGTTATGTCACTAGTTCAGTATTTCATAATAAAGTAATGGTCATTAATTTTATTATTTTAAACACTATATTATTATTGTAATAAATTGTTAGACTTAACGATTTGAAGTGTACCAAAATTACCATAAAATATTTTGTAACAACGGACATGAGTCGATACTTGACGATCAGATCGAACACAATATTAGTTTACAAACAGTATATTATTACAATTTATAATGTTTTCGTATAGACTATAACGGTTAAACAATTTTTAATTTTGACCGCTAATACAATATAGTATATATTTTTTTAAAGTTCTCATTTTATTAGCTTTTAGTAAATTGTAAAAATTATAGAACGTTTATTGGTTAAAAAAATATTTGTTTGATAATTTATAATATTTAATTCACATAGTAATAAATAATAATATAAGTTTATTAATTTACATTTTAATAAATGTAGATATTAATAGTTTTTAACATTTTAAAATTATTATTTTGAGTATTTATATAGGTATTCACACCTGAAATATATTTAATAGGTAACAGGTATTCAAATGTGTATTACACGTAGGAGGGCAAATATTATAATATTAGTGTGACATCCTTTTCCAGGTAATAATAATAATAAAACCGTACCCGGTGGTCTAACTAAAATACATCATAACTATAATTATAATAAGAATCGTGACGGCCATTCCTCCGTACAGTATGTACCTGTCTTCTTTTAATCTCTTTTCGATGTACTTCATAGTCGTATTGGAAAGCCTGAGCGAACCGAAAATGCCGGACAAACGGTTTTGCGTGCTCGTCAGTCGATCGCGTTGTTCGCGCAAGCTTTGTAGTATACTGTTGCCCGATCCTAACAGATCGTCCATTCCTCGATGGGCTCCCTAAAGCACAAACGACGAGATTAATTCACACCGAGATACATTTACCATGTTTGACGACGTTGGGTACCTGTAGTGAATTCTGATGCTGTATGGAACTGTCGATTAAAATTGTCGTGTCACCGCAATCGGTATTTCTGGTGAACCTGCGGTTTAACAATTCTTCGCGTTCCTGTTCGGCTCTCAGTCTCCTCAAATGGTTTTGTTGATGCGTTTTCAGCGCCGACTGACGGGGCGAAACGCACGCACATTATTGACGATTCGTAATTAAATTAAAATCTGATCTAAGCAAGTACCTGTAAGTGCTGGTAATCGTATCTGAGTTGGTCTACGCGCAGTTTGGCGTTGTTACGTCTGGATACGGGTTCCTTGTGCACGAGAATGTCGAGGTGTTCACAGTTCCTAAACAATGTGTTCGCACGGTTTTAGCGTACACGTTTCGATAACGACAAAGACAACACGGTTAAAACAACGGAATGTGCGTTTACTTCGAGATGATCAATATTTTCGACTGTACGTCCGCTTCGACCAGTTCGGATTTCGAACTCTCCAGCTTGTGAAACAGTTCTTGCGTTTCCAATATCAGCCGGTTCGTCTGATGGTACAGGTTTTCCATCGCACGGCGATCACAAACGGGGCACCCGTGCCGACGCGGTCCCGCAGACGAAATCGGCCGTTCGAATTTTTGTTTTTTGGGTCCGTCTTTCTGATAACAGACACGTATACGGCACGGACGTGGTCGGCCAGTGTGGCCGGCCGGGCAAACACGAATTATCCGTAAGTTTACGCGCGACGTAATCGAGTTAGGTTTCCGTTACGACCTCCGTGCCGGGGGACCTGTTCGTCCGCCGCGCGATACGCACAACCGGACGTCCGGAAACGCGTTTATTTGAATTCGCGGTACGCTCGTCGCGTGACCCGCGGCGTTTGTAAACGTCTTGCGGCACTAGACTCGCCTAACCGTTTATTTGCCGAAACTCGGGGCGGCTGCCAAACGTCACGAGCCGCGACGACCGGATCTATCGCGTTTCCGACGTGTCCGGAGACGAACAAAACCGGCCGTATCCCGGAGTTTATTATTGTTGTCTATCGACAGCCATCGGTGATGTCCGTTTACCGTTACGGCGGTGCTCGGGGAAGAGGCACCTTTTTCTGTAGCGCTCCTACTGGCCGATAGTTACCAACGCTCCGGCATTACTATTGCCGACACTAAGTGATTTAATCTAACCTCGCGCGTTATATTTGTCGTTGTGTGTAAACGACGCGAAAGAAGAAACGGGAGAAACGAGACGAAAGGTAGAACCAGTGCCTCAGGTGCCATCGCATTTGGGTGGGGGTGGGCGTTAAATGTTGAGAATTTTTTTTTAAAACTAAAATCAATGGTCGACCTTGCTTTCGGATGACGTTCAAAAACGTTAATTGTTATTAGTATCGCGGCAGTCAAATCGCGAAAAGTACAATTATGATTCTGAAAATGTTGTCTACGGTTTTTTTCGTACGATGTTCATATCGTTTAATTTTTTTCTTTTGTTTGTTTGAAGTGAAACTTCTTTATAGAAGAATATTTTAAAATACTTTTGCGCCACACGACACTTTTTCTCGAGATCAGTTGCGCATGCGCGTAACGTTCGTGTTGCGGCCAATAGCGTGCGAGCCGATCCGCTTGACCGTCCCCACCGATTTCACCGCATCTAGTGCGTCCGTGCACCCGCACTCGCCGTGATCACGTCATTAGTTGTTTATACGCGTTCGTATGCGCACCGTCTCGAGTGACGTCTTATTTGTGTTAACCTTGTTTTTGCGTGTTCTTTCGTTTGCTTGATTTACATTACTACGTACACTCGGACTTGGTAAACCAAGTAACCCATTTAACAAAGCATCTAGCGGCGGTGACCAAGTAAGCATTTTATTGATAAACGCCCTTCGCTCGTACGGTTCCTATGTTCGTTTACCTAGCGGAATAGACAACGTTCGGTAACTTCCATATATAAATATATATTTGTTTATTTTATTCATACTCCTATCGGTTGGATGACTCTGAAAGAAGTTTCACTTCATCCGCGCGTACTCGTCGTTTTGTTCCGCACGTCCGTAAAAATAAACCTTTACTGGTAAATAAATACGTCTTTTTTTAAAAACCCGACAAACGATAATTTTAACATTTTCAAAAAGGGTGCGCGTGTGTTCAGGCGTAATCATCTATATCCACGGTGTCCCCTTCCCTCTGGACACTACGCCGAATTAGCATAACAATAAAGTTGTAGGTTTCCGACCAGTGCCGACCGATACACGGCGTGTAAAAGTGCGCTCGGTTTACCGTAATTTACAGTCAGTCACCGCAATCACGGTCTTTTTAATATAAGTTTAGTTATATGTCTAGTCAATAATATATTGTATTTAGAATTGGTTTCTTTTCATTTCCCTCTGCTGGCCAGCAGCACGTCTCGTGCCACAATTGTTCGTATTGAGTTTTGCTAAAATAGTAGTCCGCAATGATTGCGGCCGACAAAACCGTATTGTTTTTTATTTCCGAGCCAAAAGAAAAACATCGGTCCATTTAAAAGCCGGAACAGCTGGCACATATTGAAATCGCTCCTCTGTTCCATATACAGGTATACGGGACGGCGCGAAAGGAGGAATGAGTGAAACGATCGTGCCGCTGGGTATGGATTCGGTGCGGTACGACGAGGCGGAATCGGTCGACGACGGGACGCCGGGAGGGTCGCGACCGAACGTAACCGTCGACGGTTTCGCGACGAGAACCAAAACAAAACGGAACAAACGACACTGATACGGTTTTACGGGCGTCCGGGGACAGGCAGGCGCTGCGGGACGGCCGACGTCTCGGGGACGACGGGCAGCAGCAGCTGATGGTCGACTGCGTTTTTCCGCCCGTCGAATGGGTCGACGACGGAGGGACGCGCTGGAGGCGACGGGTGTCGCGCCGACCGGCCGCCAGGACGGACTCGGCCGGGCTGACGGGCGCGCTGCACGCGAGCCTGGAACGGTTTCAGGCGCGCGGGACGGACGTGTGCCCGATCAGGAGCGCCGTGTACGCGCAGTGTTTCGACGAGACGATACGTCAGGTTAGGATATGCCCGGCCGCGTTAAACCCGCGGGGGTCGTTTTTTTAAATTAAACGACAAAGTCTAATCTTCTTCGTTTTGTTTTTGCAAAACTCTTGTCGTTAATGTTGATATCTTTAGTGAATTTACTGAGCGACGCAAGACCGGTGAGTGGCTCTCCCGTGTCCGCACGAAGCCACGTCTTGAGGCGATTGAGTTGTTTATGGGCTCGTTCTATGGTATTGCCCGACAATTGTAGACTGTGTCGCGAGTCTTATAACGTTGCGAATAATTCTGATATCGTAGTACGTCATTACTTTTATTGGTTTACCAAGACGTTAAATAGGCGGCGATTTGCTTACGAGGATGTTACGATTAATTATTTGACGTCTGTACGGTTTTACCGTCTTTTCGAGTACAAATATTATCACGACTTCAGAATAAACACGCAGACATCATCCCTCCGACCATTTCGATTGCCGGACTAACCGTAATTACCGACAGTAATCAATTATAACCTAAAAGGACGGCTGTTGTATAGCCGAACCGTCGGTGCGATCAGTCGTGGGTGGCCGGTGTCCCCGGTTCGGTCACGTCTTTTTGTGATGTTGTGTATGTCCCGACGACAAGATGAACTCGCGCGATTAAACGGAACGGTTAGGTATCGTGTACGTTACAAGTGCATATTCGGCGTATTTAAGGATTTCAAGGACTCGCTACACCAGATTCTTTTTTAGAACTACCGATCCGTTAATTGACATATCCCTAGAATATTAAAAAAGGCAAGTTCAATAATCAATCTAGTCGGGAGGGAGCCTTCCTATCGATGTTCGAATTCGGATTCAATATCAGCCGTTTTGAATTTCCAACAGCCATCAGGCTTACTTATATTGTACATGTTATGTATAGATTGTGAATTATTACGCCCCTGCAGGTGACGATCGACGACGCCGAACGAGGATTCATGCTGGTGAAAATTCGCGACGAACTCTGCATGACGGTGGACGCGTACCGGTCGTTGTACGACAGCGGCATGAGTTTCGACGCGAACGTGTTCACAAATTTGGCGGCGCGTGACAACGAGCTGGACGGATTGCGGAAACGGGTAGCCGAACTGGAGACGGAAAAGCAGAACGTCGCGGACGATTTGGCGATGGCCAAGACAGTGCACGATAAGGTCCGACGGTTGGTGACCGAACCGCTAGACGCCGACGAGAACATTGATCGTTTAGAGAAATCCAACCGGCAGATACAAGCTTTGCTGCGATCCATCGTCGAACCGTAATAAAAAACATCAATCGATACCAGATATCGTGTTTTGTGAATTCTTAAAAATAAAACGAACATAATCAATTGGTTTTTGTTCACATTGTCCAAGCGTTCTGAGTAATGCTAGTCGATTTCAGGTCAAAATTTTTTGAAATTTTCGTATACACAATCCAGAATCCTAAATTTTGAATTACAATTATATATCAATCATCCGCTTCATGATTATTCATTGGTGATCTGTGAACTGGGTTTCTTCAAAGACTGGTCGACATCTTCGTAATCATATTCTTTCACATATCGATTTTAAAATGCCCGCCACTCTTTTCACCCAGAGCATAACACTAACTGTTTAAACCAATTTTTTAAAACTATT
The DNA here is from genome assembly GCA_019022885.1 of Schlechtendalia chinensis. Taxonomy (NCBI): domain Eukaryota; kingdom Metazoa; phylum Arthropoda; class Insecta; order Hemiptera; family Aphididae; genus Schlechtendalia; species Schlechtendalia chinensis. The sequence continues at coordinate 2,429,764 of CM032349.1, read as the reverse complement.
CGTTCAGCTAATGAAAACCCATTGTAGTACTGTTGTTGTTTTATATGTCAATCAATTTAATCAGGTTAACAGTTTAATGTAATAAATAAGATAAAAACAAATCATTAAATACATGCATAAAAGTTGTATGTAAAACTAGATCGCAAGTCATTTATACATTTTGAATAATAAAAATAAATATAAAATTGAATGTTTTACGAGTCTTGTAAATCATTTGGTCACAGTATTGTTACCGTTGTTTGCGGGTACTTCATTTCCTGTAATGATAAAAGTATTATTATTAAGCAAATGATTAAACACTGAAAAAATATAAATAATTCCGTTATCCTAAAATCCTTAATTTTTATTTTATTTTTTCAAGCATGCCGGATAATTTATTTATGATCCTAAATTTAGTTTTTATATAATGTTTTGTCTTTACCGGCAAATTTCCCTTCATCAAATGCCTTCCGTGCTTTTTTCAATTCTTCATTCATCATCAGTAATTCTTTGACTCTAGCATATTTTTTTGCATCTTTCCGCACCAAAAATACAATATCCTCTACTTGAACACGTCCAGATCGTCCAATTTCCATCGCACTGTGTGTCTGAAACGGATAGAATATTAAATACATATAGGTATAATTTAAAAAATGAAAAATAAAAAAAAATATGGGAACTATACCATTTCTGTTATAAAATCAATAACCAGGTCTTCCAGTATGTCAACACTTTCAGTGTACGGGTTTTCATCATCTCCAAAACCGTACATCATACAACGTAATTCCTTTGAGAAAAGTCGCTTTCGACCAGCTTTTGTAAACGATTGACCTTCTACCTGTTGTTCTTCTTCATCAAACTAGAAAATTATAACTATACATTAGTAAAATAAATTAACAAAATTGTTGTAGTTCATACAAATAATACATTTTCTTGGTTCGTTTTTTTAAAAAAAAACGCAAAATTTTGAGAATATTATTATAAATTTATTAATTTATACAAATGGTTTTATAATGGTTTTATACAAAAAAATTAATTTTTTCACTTTTGGTTAAGTATTGGTAAAATGGTTTGATACCATAGTAACCGGTGTTATTTTTTTTCTCTACGGACTGTTTAAATTACTGTTTTGTGAATGTTCGACATCATAACAACGTTATATCAATAAAAATCATTTTGCCATGACGATCAGCTATCCGAAGTCACAGGATAGGGTACGTTTTTATTTTACAAAGAATTCAAATTTATTGTACTAAAGTGTCATACATATATAGATCCAACATAACACATAAACGATATTGAATGTCATAAAATGGCAGAAAAAATAGTACCAATGGAGATGAATTTAGTACGTTATAGTAATCCAGTTTCGGTGACGGAACGCGAGGAAAAATTACCAAACAAGGTATGTCCGACGATTAAAAAAAAGTTTTAAACAAAAATCAATCGTTGTTTGATAATCGACAGAAACTGGACGGAAAGGATGGTCTTGTGTCGAACGAAAGAATTAAAGAATGCGATGAAATTCTAAACTGTATTCTGCCACCGAGAGAATGGGAAGAAAATGGACATCGGTGGAGGCAAAAAGTTTCGAATCAACCAGCCACCAGAACAGATGTGATTAAGTTGACGGAAATGTTGGACACGAGCCTGCAACATTTACAAGCACGGGAGACGGGTATTTGTCCGATCAGAAGGGCTCTCTATTCTCAGTGTTTCGACGAGATAATCCGCCAGGTATTTAGACCGTCGTTACAACGTCAAACCACACGTGTTCACGAGTGACGTCACGTTTTAGGTCACCATCAACTGTGCGGAACGCGGGCTGTTGTTACTGAAGGTACGCGACGAACTGAAAATGACGATGGACGCATACCGGTCGTTGTACGAGAGCAGCATAGCCTTCGGCATAAGGAAATCGTTGTCGGCAGAGCACAACAAGCTGGACACGCAGGACAAGCTAACCGAACTGGAAGCCGAAAAACAGAAGATCAAAGACGACCTGACGACGGCGATCGCAAAATACGAGATGGCTCAAAGACAGGGAACCGAACAGCGGATCGCCGAACAACAGAGGCACAACGAAGAGATCAACGTGTTGAAACGGTCCAACCAACAACTGAAAGCGCAGCTGGAAGGCATCATAGCGCCGAGGAAATGAGCTGTTGGCCACTCGTCGTGGCGATAGTAGACCGGGGTAGATCGCAACGTTTGTGTGTGCACGTTTTGTTTGAATATACGGCAATTGAACGATACGCGAGTGTCGGACGTGGACCCGGTCGAACGGCAAGTCGTCCAAGATTCATCCGTATTCGAATTACGAGGCGATTTCGAACGTTCTGACGTCAATATTACCTGATCGAAAGCGTCCTCCGCAGCCATCGCGACACGAACGAGACGTAACAATCGGTCAAGCCCGTCACAACGAACGCCGTTACCGTTATCGTTCGCGTGACCGCACACGCGCGCGCGGTCACGCCGATAAGCGTACGTCGGCGACAGTGGCGCCAACGTGACCGACGGGAATTTACGTGTCCCCCCCTCTACTCCACGGTCACCGGTCACGAATCGCCTTCGGAGCGCTGTGCGCGCGGACGCGAACGAATGGATGAGCCACCTCTGCGGTCCGTCCGGCCGCCGGTTATTTGAGTCGACGTTTTGTGTGGGGGTGCGTTTTGATAAGTGTTATCATCCCCGACGTGCGAAACGCGATTTCAAAACCGTTAACGCGGTATACAAACAGTGGTATTCGGACAACACTTCTATGTATCACGGTTACATCGTAAGAAGCGTTTATCGTTGTTCTTGAACTTTTCGAACCCTATTCTCCTGTCCTGTCCCATTTACTTCATTACGAACACGACACGACTTGAAGTTACAAAGCAATAATCATTTACTCGGTTATATCCAAAACGCGGACCAAACGGGCGAAAGTAAGTCTGTGAACAAACTGCCGTTTTAAGTGACCGAACGGACGAAACGCTAAAAAATGCAGCTAAAATGTAGTTTTGTGTGTGTTTTTTGAATTAGTCTAGTTGTGAGAGAAAGGCGTGGCACTCGGAACGCAGTTCTTAGACCGTTATCGCTACCGTACTTACAGGTTTCAGTCGAAAGAAATGGTCGGGGAGATTTCTATGTCACGGGTGTACGAAAAAAAATTGGAGACCTTTTATTTTTTTTACGCACAGCCGTCGTACAAACGACTGACACGATTTCGGATTGTACGCGACGGAGCCGGTAGCGTGAAGGGCGACGCGACTCGCCGAGGCATTCGCCTGACGTTAAACGTGGGGCAATTTCTCGTACCAAAAATACTGGCCGACCTTATTTTCAGTTGAAACGTTTTGAAACGTTAATTGTTATTGATATCGTTGTCGGCGGTCGGATCGCGAACAGTGCAATCGTTACGGTCGTGAGGATTTCGTCTGTTTTTCTTGTACGACTTTTTTTCTCGATTTTTTTTGTTCCGCGTGTCCGTCATAATAAATCTCAAAACAAATGAATATACATCTTAATCTGATGAAAACCCGACGAACAACAGCGAATGAGCCAGAAGAGCTCAGGGTCCGACGCGGGATTCGCGGACCGAAAATCACGTTGCGCTCGCGTGATTTCATAAAATGAAGTCGTAGCTATGGGATTTTTCGGTTTTAACGTTTTTGATAACCAATAAGGATAAACACCTCTTTCTATCGAAGTGCGTATAATTGTTTTCATCTATGTATTGCGGTTTAATTATTGAACGATACGTGAACCTAAAAAATCGACGGGCTACACATAATATAATATACCTACGGCGTGGCTCTTACAACAACAGCCGCGACCGCCAAGAAAAAAACGTTTTGGAAAATATTTCATTACTCGACGCGACAAAACGAGGACTGAAGTTGTTTTGATTAAGATCAAAGCCCCCCCGCCCCCCCCCGTAAATAAGTTCTGTGGACCGGTCGCGCGTCAGGTTAGGTTAGGTCGTCCGACGATTCGACGAGACCCGTTCCACGTGACGGTGACGGACTTGCCGGATTCAACAGCACGGCCGCGGCTCGTCTTGTCCAATGGTCCGGACGCGCAGACCCGGTGTTGAAGTTCAACGCGATTACGGGGGAATCGTCGCCGCCGCACGTCCGCCTCGGACAATAGTATACCGGACTGCGGTACACGTCTGTAAACGATACCAACGTCAGCGTCGCTAACCTCTCCGCAAGCACGCAAGCAAGCAGTTACCCTCCGGTGGTCGTTCGCGGCGCGCCGGCAAAACGTGCAAGACGGGCAACTCGACGGTCAATTGCAGCGGCAGCGGTTCGCGCAAGCACGCGTTCTGGCCGTCCCAGCCGGCGCCTTCCAAATGCAGACCGCGCACGTACACGCCTTTCTGCAAAACCCGATTGCGGGAAAGAGAACAATCGTCAGTCCGGCTACGACGACAGCGTCTCACGAAAAGGCCACGTACGTCCGGCGGCGGCGGCGGCGGATCGTCGGGCTCGGCGGTCACGGGCGTCACGTCCCAGTCGAGCACGTCGTCTGCGATGCGCGCGGCAGGACCTCTCCACTCGTTCTGTGAAGTGAGAACGCGTTAAAAAAACCGTCCGGGCGCGGGGGGCGGGAGGACACGTACCAGGAGTACGCAGGTCAAAAAACTGCCGGGAGACGTGAACGCTCCCAGCCACGTGAAAACCGGTTGTCGACCCGTGCTCGTCCAAACGGCGAAGTATTCCACGCGTTCGATTAGATCGCGCGTCCACGCGCCCAAAGCCATCGCGGACGGGTACGCTGAAAAACGGTCGTCATTTGTGTTCACGGACGTCGTCTTTAGTGCGACGGCGTCTTTTCAAATGACAACACCTTTTAGCCATCTGTCCGGTACTCTGCTTTCGTAAATAGCCTGGCACGCGTCGTCGAGGTGGGACGGTATTGCCAGCAGGCCGGCAATTCCTTTCTCCAACGTCGTCAACGTGGTTCTCATCTCCTTCAGCAGACCGTTGTAGCGCTTCACCTGAAACGACGGCGTTTCAATCGAGTCGATCGGTCTTTTAAAAAAAAAAAATTTTTTAAACGTGTTTTGTTTCGCTCGATGTTCCGGGGGTGGGGTGCACGTCGATTTGCACTCCACGGCGATCGAATACCTCTTGTGACAACACGAGATCCGACGTGTCCTTTCTCGCCGCGCTTCTGACGTCAATCGGCGCCGGCACGTTCCGACGGATCTGACGCACCCGGGACAGCACTGTCGCGTCCTTGTCGTAACCGTCCGCGGCCGACCGATCGTCGTCGTACGGCCGTACTTGCAAGCGTCTGAGCGTTTCGCACAACAGACGGTTATCATTCGTCAGGCGAATCACGTCGGCGTTCGGATGTTGGCCGAACGTTCCGGCCGGGTCCGTACACGGCGGCAGCGTGTCGACGAAGTCTCTGTACGATTGTAGGGTTCCGTTTTCCGGGACGCGGACGTTTGCCGACGACAGCCTCGCAACCGAACAGAACACGATTAACCCACCGTTGAATACCGGAGATTGCGCGCGCCGTGCACGGTAAAACGGTGTCGTGACCGTTGAGAGGATTCGCGCGGAGAGGTTAGTAGGTTTCGGACCCCGTGCACGGCCTTCGATCACGCGTGCATAGCGACGTGTATAGCTACTTGCGAAACGACGTTGCGCTGGCGTCGTCGCCGAAGTATTCGCTGGCGTACGTTTCCAACAGTCTTCTGTCCCAAATGTCGGTTACGTGGCCGCCGTAAACGACGTCCCCGATCAGGTATCTCAACGCGGCCCGCGGCGCTTCGCCGTAGTCGTCCAGACACGCGGACAATACGCTTTCCGACGTCTGCGTTCGACGTCGGGGAAAAAAAAATGCGTCACGTACGTGACGCCACGAAATCGAGCACGTTACTACGTTGCGACTGTCGGAATAGTCGCCTTACCTTGAACTCGGAATCGCCGAATTCGTACGTCTCGTTCCAGCCGAGGTTTTGGTATTCTCCCCGTCCGACCAGTACGCAATGGAAACAACACAAGTTGAACAGCCACCGTTTGTATCGGTCGCCGCCGAGCGGTCCGTCTTGCGAGAATCGTTCCTCGTCCACGTTCCGGTACAAATGCGACAAACCGGATTTCAGATTCTGGCGACGTGAAAAAAAACAAAACAAACAAAATCGCCGTTAGCGTTTACGCAAACGTATCACACGTTGGTCGCAATCGACGGATCCTCTGGATCGCGACCTTCGGCCGATCGGTGGACACTTTGATAGCGTTTTGCAACAACGTTATCGGAAATCCCGCGTGCGGTTTGGAACTGAACCACAATCGGAAATCTGGATGAGAGCTGCCGCGTCGCGTCGTTTCGACTATTTCGTCCAGCTGCGGCATCCACGACAACAGAAGATGACAGTTCTCCAGGAAAATCCAACCGCCTTCCTTCCGACCGATTTCAATTAATCTGTAACGTACGGCAATTGTACGGATCCGGTAGCTAATTTTTTCTTTCGAATTCATTACTCGGCGGCCGTTGATTCCAGGCCGTCGCCTAACGACAGCGATCGAATTCTGTCTTGTCGATTGCAGTTTTTGGCCACGTCGAGCAGCATGTTTCTCGGATCGACGCCGGGCGACAGAACGAAAATCACGGGGTTTCTGTCGTTCAGACCGTCGTGAATGGTCTTGAAGTCCAGGATCGGAGCTTCGGAAAACCGCGGTCCGAGTTCGCTCGATACGAAACGTTTAACGGCAAACGACAGCCTGTCCAGCCGTAAGCTCCGTACGAACAGCACGCGCTGGAACGGACTGCATTTGTTTTCCCATTGACCTGGCACCGAGAAGTCGTTCAAACAGTTACACCGAGGAATTCACGTTTGATTTAATTCAATTTGGGATGAATTATTTTTTATTTTTTTCATCTCGAATTATACCGACGAGTTCCAAATTTTCTGGATCCGGCGCCGAGTACCACGCACGCCATCCGTCGGCAAACCGTCCGAACGACTCGTCCGCTCCGCGAAAACCGGGCAAGCTACTCAACGCCAGTATGTTATTCCAGCACGCGGTCGGCAACCAATCTTTTAGGGGCAATGAGGGGGGAAAAAAAAGAAAAATACCGATAAACATCGTCATTGACGCAGGCCGTCTCGACGACATACCCGGACGTGGCGTTGTTGTAACGGGCGTTTCGCTCTTCGGTCCATCGCCGCCGTCCAACAGGAATTCGAACTCGTCCGTGTCGATCGCGTTTTCCGAGGTCAATATTTTCATACAGATTTGAAACGAAAACGGCAACTTATGGCGATCGAACAGACCGCGGCACGCATTTTCGTAAACGGCGTACGTGTGATAATCGTTTAGGTTCGTTACTCGTTCGCGCAGTTGTTCCGCCGCGTCGCTCTTTTTAATCGAGTTTTCAAACAAGGCGACGTAGTAATCCAGCGAGTACTGATACATGGGATTAATCTTATGCAGGTCGTCCAGAACAAAATACAACAGAGATGCACGTTTGGCACATGGTCGATAGTCCTGGAACAACGATATCAACCGTGATAATAATAATGATCAAACTAAAAAACTATTACTGACCGCCGTTTAAAAAAAAAAATAAATAAATAAAAAATAATCGGCATTTTTCGTCGTAACATACCTACTTTGCACATAACCGATAAAATTATACCTCTCGAGCGATACGGATTTCAGCTTGACCAGCCAAAGAGCATTGCAGTTGTTCTTTAACCGTGTTCAATGTCGCTTTCGCGGATCTTAATGTCTGGAGAAGTCGATCGTTTTCCAGCAACGGACATTCGCTGTCGTCCAACAACCGCACCAGTCCGTCTTGTATATCCATAATCGATTTCCTGTCCTTTTCAATGTCAACGATCGTGTTGTCTCTAAGCTCTTCTAAACCGGGGTTTTCTATATTGACCAAAGTTTTAACAGTCGTTCCTCGAGACCTTCCCGTTGAATAGTGAAATCGACTACAGCGGTCCGCGTTATTATTTCGGGCAGGCGGTGGGTATTTTTCAGTTTTGTCGTCATGAAAATCCTGAACTTGTCGTTGTACGGTAACAGTCTGTCGCCCGTTCGTACGAAGAGTCGATCACCTGCAATAAAATCACGCACAATGTGTTACTGACGTGTCACGGTGCGAATAATCGTTATCGACCAACTTTGTCTCACGACGGGGCTCGATAAAATCGAAACCACGCGGGGATCGATATTTTCGAAATCGATTCGCATTAATGTCGGGTACCCGTTACGTAACGCGGTTTCCAAAGTCTGCGCACCGTTCGTCGACCTACAGTCAACCATTTCCAGCCCGTTGTCCGATTCAACGTTTCTGATCCATTTCCACGCTTGATTTTGCGGATCTATCATGAGCGCACGTCGACCACATTGGCTGACGATAATACCGTTTTCCAGACTAAATCGGTCGTCGGACAATCCGTGGACGTTCCACCTCCTAACTGTTGCCGGGTCCGTCAGAAACAAAGCGACGTCAAAGTCCGGGCTGTTGAACGGTCCGTTTTCTCTCATAAACGTCGACCACGAATTCATCAGAAACCCTCTGCACTTATGCGCGAACGGTCCCATGTACGACACGAACGCGGTGCTCAGAACACAGTCGCCCGGCAAACGGTCGAATTCCACGTCGATTCGATTCGCTGTTCTAATCCATTCCGTTTTCTCTTTGGACAACTCGTCGATTAGTTTTGACGATTTCTCCAGTTTGTTTTTCAACTCTTCGGCCTGTTCCAACATTGATCGATTAATTAATTGATTAACACCATGAATATTCGAGTGTTTTTCAATCGGAACCTACACTAGCGACGAAATGTTCTTTTTTCACAACTGTTTCGTCGTATTCGAGTTTTCGTTTCTCGAGGAGAGCTCGTTTCTCGGCTAGTTTTCTTTTTGCCTCCCCGAGGGCCGCTTGTTCTCCTCTGACCGTTGCCATTGCTGAATCCGCGGACGTCCTCTTTGGCGTTACGCATCTAATTGCATGATGTGCAGATCAACAGACACCGTCGTTTAGACGATTTCATTGTACACGAATTGTCTTACCTATACGTTTTCGCGTATTTTTCGATAGCAATGACCCACATGCCTAAATATTGAACAGCTGTCGACTGGGTACCGATTTTTTCCAGATCGAATTCTGGATTTCTTATTAATGAGCCGATCTGTTTAAAAACATGATCTGTCATGTGATCTTTGTCGAAATCTTTTAACTATATAATAACAGTTATTGAATTTTAGATGTTTCAATTAATCGCGTGCAATATACATTTTACCTGGTTTAGAAAACTTGGATCATCCAGTTGTCTTTTAGCTTCCGCCCAACTCGTGTCGGATTGTTTCAACGTCATTACAGCTTCCAAAACTAATTTCACCCCTTCCGGGAGTACTGAGAAACATTTGATTTCCGAGAGATCTTTTTTATTCAAGGCGCATATTTTCTGAAATCAATCACGTTGTATAATTGAACAACGGTTTTTTTTTTCTTTTATATTAAATTCATATCTTACATTCGTAGCCTCTTCCAACTCGGGAATCGTGAGTTTCAATTCAGATAAAGCTAGATCATACATTTCTTGGCATTTTAACTCGTCTCTTTTTACCTTCACACAGACCGAATCAATTTCATTTTTTTGTTCGTCGATTTCCATAATATACTTGGAAACGACGGCAGACATTTCGTCGCATTCCTTAGTGCGCGTCGCTATAAGTTCGGTGACTTTTTCCAATTCGATTGTCATGTCGTTTATTTTGCGACTAGTATCGTTGATTTTTCGTAAACCGTTTCTCAATTTAATCGATTTGTTTTGTTTCTCGACACGTTTTTTTCGAAGCATCCTGTTGAAATTGAAATCGATTAACGCGGTCGCGAACGAAATTAGTTTCGTTTAAATCGTAAACTCACTCTTTGTATCTGGATATCATTTCTAAATACATAGCGTGTGTTACATGAACGGTATGGTTCAGTTCAACATTAACGCATTTTGAATATTCAATTACGGAACGGTGAATGAACGCGAAAACCGACGACAGGGAATTTTTGAACGTATCCTGAAAAATACCACGGCGATCAGTGAGTTTATGACGTTCACAATGTTATCAATTAGCAATTTACCCGAGTCACTCCTTCGTTTTGTGTCCCGTGCACCTATACGATTTCGATTGAAATATTATTGCTATTGTGTACGTACTACTACATGATTTTATTTGGAACATTTGTAGTTTGTAGTTAGAACGCGCATTGACTTTACAATCGATGCCATACGTATAACGTGAACGAGTGGTAATCGTTGGATGTTTATTTATACGCGTGTTAAAAAAAAAAAATACTTACTCTTGGCTCGCCAGTAATCGTTGCTAAAACGTCGAAATCACCGAGTGAAGTCGACGCTACTTCAAACAAAGCCTCTTTTGGCCAGTCCAAAAGCCAGTCTATTGTTGTGCAATTGATTAACGCAGGATATTGTCGCAATCGAGTCCTGTTGTTTACGAACGGGAATAAAAATAATTTGAATTTTATCATATAATAATATTATACGCGTGCACACGCATACAGTAATTACTTAAAACAATATTTATTTCCTCTATAGAATATCGAGATTCAAACAATCAAGTGTTGTAATCGAAACGGAGAACAATTCGATTTCTAACGCACCTGAATGATTTTTGGATAGGACTGAACGACAAAATCAAATGTAGGTTGTTTTTGACCCGATCTATAAAAAGCGAGTTAACTACGTCGGTCGATTCCATTTCATCTGAACTTTTTCCACTTTCTATTAGCGCGGTTTTGATCTGAAATAGACGCACGCGGACGATCAAAATCGTAACGTATACAAGTCCAGGTTAGACTCCCACGGGAAACGTTACTTTTTCGAATTCGTGTTCGTTGAATAACTTCGTCACTGTTCCGGTGCTTAGAATGCTGTTGATTATTTTCAAAAAAGATTCGTCGACTATTTGCGTGTCGTCGAACAGAAACGCGGCTGGTCGATTTTTCATTCCCGTCTCGGAATAAAGCAATTTCAAGTCTTTTCTGAATTCCGGCGTTCCGTACGATCCGGCCGGTTCGACCGTGAACACACTGTACTTGCACAGCCACGACGCTATTCTACCCAGCGACGATCTGCCCGATCCACCTGTATAACATCGTTCGTCAACAACAACAGCGTCGGGAACGATCGCGTTCGAAACTCCGTGTCGCTGTCGCATACCGATGCCGACGAGAAGCACGTGGCCCATCGGCTGAGATATGACTCGGACTATGCGACAAACGTGCTCGACGTAATCTCTGAACAACAATATGTCCACCGGCGCGAACTCGGAACACGAATTATATTCCCTGACGGCGTTTTCGACGAACCGTTTCAAGCGATCGTCGTCCGCCACTTCCTCGTACAGCATGCTTTCGTTTAGGAAACCGCAGAATATCGGATTGTTTTCCGACGCGCACAGATCGCGATACGTCACACTGTAGTTGCTGTCGAGTAGATCGTCCATCTGGTCTGAGAACCATTTCCGATCGCTGTAATTTCAGTCAATAACGACGTTTGTAGTTTTCGATTACCGCGGGTTTCAAGGTTAGGGATGGGGGGGGGGGTTTACTTTTCGTCCACCAGCCTGTCGTGAAACACGCGGAACGCTTCATGGCACCACAGTCGTAACATGGGCACTTTGAAATTTTGATATTTCACGTTACTGCGCAGTAAACCCTGAAACACCTAGAAATCGCGTAAAACAATCCGCAGCGTCGCGCATAACTCTTACTTTCGATATGTCTCTCGAACCGAACGAATAATGTATTTTTGCTGGAGTCGCGATCATGTCGACGGCCAAACGCTTGCAAAGACTTATTGTCATCGACGTCAGCACGTCGCCTAGAACCGTTCGTTAACCGGACGTTATTAGCGCGATAATTATTTCATATCTCGGGCCGTACCTAGTTCAGAAACGGTTTCGTCGAAATCCGTTAGGTGTCGACCGAGTATGGTCGCGTACACGTTATAAACGTCATTTTCTTCGGGGGTGTTCATATTGATGACGCTAAAACAACGCATGACCCGGTCGCTGACGCAGTGCTCCAGCTTGTCGAACAGCGTCATCGCGCACACGAGGAGCATATTCTTTACGTATTTGGGACATCGGTGTTTTTTATCGTACCAGAATCCATAGTCCACCCATTGTCTAATCAGTTCCAAAGCCGGTTGGGCCCCGCAAGTCTCTTTCATCGGCATATGAATGTCGTCCAAAAACGCGACCAACGTTTTCCCTTAAAATTACATACGTTCGATATATTAGATTTGATTGATTCGTTTGCTGATACCCAAAGGTTACTATGTACGATGAAGGTAAGTAGTTTGCGGGGGGAAAAAAAAAACAAATACGCATATTGAATAACCGCGGAAATACCATTTGACGGGACATAAAGTTGTTTGGTGCGTTTTTCCAGTCTTTCCTCGATCGTTTCTTGGACATCGTGGGGCGTTGTCTGGGCGGTCATGTGGAAGCGCAAGAACGAGAACTGTTGTCCGTTCATGTTCTTCAACGAATCGTTCGCATCGGACGTCTTGCCGCATCCGCCAGGACCGGCCAACAGAACCGGTCGTTTTATGCTCAAGTGCAACCGCATTAGATAGTCGTTGCGCACGGTGTCGACCGTCGGGATGATGATTTCGGAAAACCGCGTCCTGCGTGAGCACGTGTTGACGTTAACCGCGCCGCGTTTCGAACTACACCCCACCCGGCCATGGTATACGCACTCGGCCGCGTAGGTCCGTCGGTACGTCGCTAGCTTTTCCTCCCAATGTCTGAACTCGCGGCGGTCATCGTCCACGTAGTAACTGTAGACCGTGTCTCTCGCGGGGAACACGTCTTCCAGACCTCTGACGTAGACGTCGAATTTCTTCTTGCCGCGTTCGTCCGCGTCGCCGCACACCGACCAGATCATGCTGTTCGAAACGTACCACCGGGGTTTTGAGACGGGTCGGATCGGTCTCCCGCGCCCCGACCGACGTACCAAAAGACAAACCAGATCTTCGCGAGATGTTCGTACTGGCCGTCGTCCAGCCCGGCGGGAACGCCGTCGGCCAGCCCGGCGAACGTGCAGCATTCCAACAGCTTGCACAGCGACGTCACGCAGTGCAGGTCCGTCAACGGAGCCGGTCCGACGCGGTTCGACCTTCTGAACGCGAGCAGCCCGCCGACGTACCGGTCGAAATGCCGCGTCATCTGCGCGAAACGGTTAAAAAAACGGCGTTCCCGTCACGCGGCGCCGACGTTGACGCCCACGAAGTCAGCCGACCCCTCCCCCCACCACTTTGTCCGATCGACTCCAAACCGATGTCAATATTTAGCGAATTAATTGCAAATCGGTTTTTAGAATTCGCAAATCGAAATTCTATTTTCGGCGAATTTTTTAAGGTTTTTGGTCAACTGCGGTAAACTACGGTATACATTCAAGTATTTATTTTGTTAAATAATTATGTATTAACGATATGACTTTAATTCTTAAAGTTATATTGAATTTTCAATTCTTATTTAAACGATATCATTACGTAGATACTTTGATCATAACTGAAACTATACAAATTTAATATTTGTGTTTCTACAGATTATTTAACTTAGCCATTAACGTTATTAATACGTTATATTGTGTTTGTCCTGTTCGACGTTTTTTTTACGCGCAAGATTACTATAAGTCGTTAGTTATTTAATTATACACGTATATACTACAGGAAATCGCCGTTTTCGTCACCGCCGGTTGAGGAAATTGATAGAATTAAATTTAATTGATCGATCAACGACTACATTACCACATGAAATTATATTTCGTTATGACCGGAATCTCAGTGTGTATAGTTAAAATTCGGTTTGGTTTGGTTTGTAGTCGATCGGACAAAATGGGGTGGGGCTGACCAAAAATCTTAAAAAATTCGCCAAAAATAGAATTTCGATTTGAAAATTCTAAAAACCGATTTGCGATTATTTGCAATTAATTTGCTAAATATTGACATCGGTTTGTAGTCGATCGGACAAAGTGTGTGGGGGGGCTAACTTCACGGGCATGCCGACGTGGCGCGTACCGAGTCTTTGTACGGCGTGAACGTGCGGTCGTCCAACCACGAGTCGACGTACAACCGCCAGCCGCAGTCGTCGCGATCGTCTAGATAGACTACGCCGCACCTGGATACGGTAGCCGGGGACGCTCCTTCCAGACCGTCCGTCTCGAACACGAACGACACCTAATCCGAACGCGTCACCATGGCCGTTAGGTTAGGAGAGACCCGGCAAACCTTTTTTTTTTTTTTTTTTTTTTTTATATATATCGGCAATACACCCACTGCCCTGAATGCCTGTGCAGCAGTGCTTGGGGCAGTGGGTCGCCATCGTTTATTTATAAAAAAAAACAATTTTCCGTTGGGGTGGATGACCGGACAATCCCCGGCCAAGCCACCCCTCACAAAAAAGTAATACAAATTTTGGCGGGGAGGAGCAACAGAGCAGATGCTTACTGCTCCTCCCCTCACAGTTTACATATCAAGAGGGCGACCAGCTGCCACCCTCCTTCTCCTCCAACCACGCGATGGAGCAATCCCCTGCAAGGACTGCCTCTCCCGCTCCGCTTCCTCCTTCAGACCCATCACGGTCGAAGCGAAGTGAGCAACCGCTTCCCATTTCGCCGGGGACTCCAGCATTTGGGCGACGAGATCACGCGGCCGGAAACGACCTATAACGCGTATAAGGTCGTTCCTGGCCCACTCGAACGCCTCGCAGCGAACGAGCGTGTGAAACGCGTCGTCATCCTCCTCGCTGTAAGAGTCGGGTGGTCCGCAATGGGAACACCCGCTCTCCGGAGCACGGCCGATCCGGTGTAAAAACCGGTTGAAACAACCGTGCCCCGTTAACAGCTGGGAGAGATGAAACGTCATCTCACCGTGCGATCTCCTCACCCACCGATCGAGTAGCGTGGGGGGTATGAGTGTCCGGGTCCAGTCCCGTCCGCTCCCGACGGGAGCGTCCCATCTCGCTACCCTCCCCGCCCACTCGTCCGTCGTCATGGCTCTCGGGTCGCCCGACGTAGCCGGAGTTCCCGAAGGCCGTCCTTCCGCTGCCGGCGGTGTCGCCCTCCTCGCGTCGTACGCCGAAGCGCGTTCGACCGCCAGGAGGTCGATAGGGGTAACCGCGCGACGACCAGCACGGCGTCACGGGAGACTGTGCGGTACGCACAGGCGCTCCTGATGGCCGCCCTACGCTGGACCTTTGCCAACGTTTCTACGCCCGCGGGTTATAAGCCAGCGTAGGCGCCCACGTCGGAGCGCCGTACAATAGGATCGATTGCACGACGCTCACCAGCAGACGCCTACGGCCTTCCGGGGGCCGCCCACGTTCGGCATCAGTCCGCACAGGGCGGACATCACCCGCTCGGCTTTCGCCGACGCGGCGCGCAAGTGCGCACCGAACATCGTCCCCTTGTTTTCTAGGATCACTCCCAGATACTTCAGGGACGCTCCTAGTCGTACGGCCTGACCCTCAAGCCGTAACCGGGGTTCCGCCGTCCCGCGACGGCTCGTAAACGCTACGGCCTCCGTCTTATCGACGGCCAGCCGTAGGCCGAGCACACGTATGTGCTCGGCCACCGTCGCGAGTGCGGCGTTCGCGCGGTTCTGCACCGCTTCCACCGTGTCCCCCTCCGCCACGATCAACGTGTCGTCCGCGTAACCGACCGTGATCGTTCCCCTGGGCAGGGGAAGACGGAACACGGCGTCGTACGCGACGTTCCAGAGGAGAGGACCGAGCACGGAGCCCTGCGGTACCCCGCAGGTGATCTCCATGGTGATCGGCTCTCCCTGGTCGTCGTCGCACAGGTGCAGAACCCTGCCGCCCAGATACGACCCTAGGATCCGCCGGAGGTATGGCGGGAAATCCATACGCTCCAGCGCCGCGAGGATAACCAGTCCACCGAGTTGAACGCGTTCCGGATGTCCAGACTCACGGCCACCGCCACCCGACGGGCGTTGCACGCGTCGACGAGACGCGTCTGTACGACGCGCAACGCGTCGTCGGTCGACCGTCCTTTCCGGAAACCGTACTGCCTGTCGGACAGCACGATACCCGTTCCGGACATATGAGCCTCCATCCGGCTCACCAGCAGCGATTCCAGGATCTTCCCCGCGTCGTCGAGAAGACACAACGGTCGATAGGAAGACGGAATCCCCTCGGGTTTTCCCGGTTTGCTGAGAAGCGAGAGGCGAGCCCGCTTCCAGCGCCCGGGAAAGATTCCGCTCCTCAGGCACGTATTGTACGTGCCCAGCAGCATCGTCGGTCTAGTCGCGTGCACGACGCCCCAGACCCGGCTCGGTATGCCGTCCGGTCCGGGGGCCCTGTTACGCGAAGACCCGGCAAACCTAACCTAACCTAACCTAACCTGGCGCCCACCTGTTCCGGTATCCGGATGCGTTCCCCGTTGGCCAGCGTCAGCGTTTCGTTGTCGTCCATCGCGGAGTTCAGATTCTCGAACCGACCGGTGCTGTCGATCGGCCCGTCGAATATCATCCATTTCTCCTCCGGCCCGTCGTCTGTTCGAAACAAACGCGCCGACTAGAATCGATCGGCGGTCGTCGAGGACGACGCGATAAAACGGCGCGTACTTTTGACGTCACGATCGGTAATAACGGTTCGTCGTTGAAACGTGTCCCGAGGGTAGAAATTATTCGTCCGTATTTTTTTATGCATTCGAATGAACGACGGCGGTAAAAAAAAAAATACCTAACCCGACCAGGCGCGGATCCAGAACTTATTTACAGGGGGGGGGGTGTCTTAATCAAAACAACTTTAATCCTCATTTTGTCGCGTCGAATAATAAAATATTTTCCAAAACGTTTTATTGGAAATCGTTTGCGATACACCGAAAAATCCCATAGCTACAACTTCATTTTAAATTGTCTTTCTGTAGTATCATAGATAAGAGTTAGAACTATAAAACGATACTAATAAAAAAATTTAACAAGAGTCTACGGGGGGGGATCGCCCCTTCCAATAACGGCAAGCAAATCAGATTAGAAATACGTTAAGAATTAGTACAAATAATTATTACGTGAAAATTCCATAAGTATCACATACATTTTTCTGTTCTTTATACATCTTTTCGGTTATCTAGCGTCACATTTGTCTCGTTTAAAAACGTCCGGACACCCACGCCTGCGATCTAAGGAGTCACACGCATTCCGGTTGGTTTCGCACGCGCTTCCTTGCTTCCCCGATCTACACGGACGGTGATTTACACTCGTAACACCGTGACTGCCTAGCTCATTGGTTCCCAACCTTTTTGACACTACGGACCACTTGGATAACTTTCAATACGTCACGGACCACCATCATTTTTAGACATTATTTTTTCTCATAAATAAGAATCAATTTTTTCACAGATATTAGAATTTAGGTAACACGCCCAAAGGAAAATTGAAATATTTTAAAATTTTATAGGTATGCCTCGCGGTCCACCACATGATGTCTCGCGGACCATAGGTTGGGAACCGCTGGCCTAGTTGGTCGGATCACGCACGCGGCCGTCACTTTCAACGGTATCGGGACAGCCGACAACGGCCGAGTGTATTTACCTGCACAGATTTTGCGCAAGATCGACGACAGAACGCCGTCCGTCCATTCGCGAGTGACCCGATCGTGTACGCCGTACATCTCTTCCGCGGTCAGCGTTTTCGGGTTCAACACGTAGTCCTAAACGGATTTCTCGTTTTGCATTCGGCGTGTTCGCCTGTACTGTCGTGCGTCGCGACCGGCCGAGTGACGGTAGGCGAGTACACGGTAAACCTAACCTAACCTACAAAAACCACATAACACTCACGACGACCGTGCGGAACGCGCCGGCCCGTTCCGCGTGCAGCAGGTTCAACGCGTCCCTTAGCGTCGTCCACGCGGTGCTCTTGGCCGCGCCGGAGCGGCCGACCACGATCACGGCCCGTCTGACCGTTTTCATCTCGTGCAGCCGGACGGCGTTGGACACGGCCGCGTCGGTCGGCCGGCGGTTGCGCGCCAGCATGGCCCGTCTGACCGCGTCGACCAGGACGCCCGGGGCGACGGTGCGCGGCCGTCCGTCCGCGACGATCCGACAGATCTGCGAACGGAAAACGGTGACGCCGCCGGCTAAGGGGCCGCAGTCCCGCCAAACCTGGTCGTCCGGCGTCCGCGGGTTCGCCCGTTTCCACGCGGCCGCGCGCCTGGCCCGGTCCACCAGCGCCCGGCCACCGGCGCCCGGCGACGCCGCGGCCAGCCGGCCGGCCAGCCGCCGGGCGTCGTCGAAGCCCTCCGCGAGCAGCACCGCCTCCGCGATCGGCCTGCCGTCCGGCACCGTCACGGACACCGCGCGGAACGACGCGCGCACGGCGTCCGGCAGCCGGCCGGGCCGGCGTCCGCGCCGGTGCGCGTGGTCACGAACACCGCGCACGTGGACGCCAGCGGCACGGCGTCCGCGCCGACCGTCAGCGTCCGCGCGCCGGCCGCCAGCGCCGCGAACGTCGACGACACGTGTTGCGCGACCGACGACAGCACCTCGGGTCGCGTCCGCAGCATCCCGTCGAAACAGCCCCATGCTCCTTGTCGCGCGAGACCTGCGCAGAGACGTGCGCGCGCGCGCTACAGTTACCGCGCGACCGCACTTAAGCTTGAGACGTTTACCCGAGAACACGCGACTCATTTGCGCGCAGTCGGACGTCTCGGCGCAGTCCACGACGACCACGTGCCGCGCCAGCTGTCGCCCCAGGTCCTTGACCGTCTCCGTTTTGCCGGCGCGAGTCGCGCCGATCAGATGGCCGCCGCGGTGCTCGTGCACGGCCGCGGTCATCGCCACGTAACACCTGTCCGTCAACGGCGTGATCGCCAGCCGTCCGGAGTTGCCCGCGTACTCGTACCCGTACCGCTGTCTGGCGCCCGCCTGTCTGACCAGCACGTCGTCCGCCTTCCTGTCCCAATAGAACCGCAGCTGGCACGTCCATTCGAACGCGCCGGCGTCCGCGCAGTCTGAAAACAACAACAACAACGTCGCGGTCGCGGTCCCGGTCACCGGTCACCGGTCGCCGGGCACTCACTCGACCTGTACAGACGCTCGACCACGTCCCTGGCGTGCAGCTCCACGACGACCAGCGCGGCCAGTTTGCGCCTCTCCGTGCGGTCCGCGCCCGCGCGGACGGCCCCCGACAGCCTCGTCACCACGTTCGTCTGGTTCTTGTACATCCTCTTCAGCGGGCGTCCGCGGCTCGCGCCGCCCGACCGCGACAACGCCCTGGTACAGTCGGCCGTCCACTGGATCTGGACCGCGACCGCGAGACATAACGATTCATAACGTGATAAGCGCGCGGGATAGATTCGTCTACCTGGGAAGCCACTATGCACAGCTGTCCCGGCCATTCCGACACCCATTTGTCGCGGGTCTTCAGGTTTCTCGTCAACGACGTCCGCACTTGTCTCAACGTACGTCTCAGGGAATCGCGCATCGTAGATTCTATAGGGGGGGTTTTTTTTTTTAACAAAATTATATATACAGCGCGACGGAACTGCGCGGCAAAGCTACCGTTGCGTCGACGAATCCTATTTACGGACGTTACTAGTAGTCACGGGTCAATAGATCGAACCGGAGTAAGAGACAACGGAGGCGCGTGCGAGGTTAGGTTAGGTTAGAGGTTAGGTTAGAAAACGGGCTTAAACGTTGAACCGGAATGCAAACGAACGGTTTCGTTTTTGGCGAATTCATTGCGTTATCAAGAGTTGCGCGCTTTGCGAAACAGGTTAGGTTAGGTTAGGTTAGGTTAGGTTAGGGGGACGACAGTCGTGTTTACCGACGAGGTCGAACCAAATCTCAGCTGGCCCGTCACACACGACGACCGGTTGATGCCATTCCACGTACTCCCCGTCGCCGGAATACATGCCTCGAGCTTCTTGTTTCTGATTGTTGTTCGTCTGGAAATATCATTGTACTAGTCGCGTGCCGCGGACAATTCGTTTGGGTACGGCGCGCGTACGTACGAGGATTTTGACGCCGTGAACGTTGTGGAAAAGTTTTTTCAGATGCGGCTGCACCGAGTCGGGATCCGTCGAGTTCCCTAGTATCTCCAACAGTTCCCGGTTCGAGATGAAATAAAACCGGGGGAACACATGCCGTTTGGATTCCACGTGTACTTCCAGAGCTCGTTGTATCGCTTCCGACCGGCGGTTCATCGCGTTCAGATGTTCCAACAGGGCTTTTAACAGAAACGCACGTGTGCTCCGGTCAGGTTAAGGCGGTTTAAGAAAGTGATAGAAATCGTACATTCGGAACGACAGGCTTTAAACAAATCGTTCTCATTGTGCATTTTCGCGGTCATCGCCTTCCATTCTTCGGTTAGCACGTCGAAGTCGACGCCGTGGACGGGCAATTTCTGTCGCACGTCGTCTCCGGCGAACACGTTCTGGACAATTTACGTACGCGGGCGTCAGCGTTGCGACTGGAGAACGCGCTCGTCGTTTTACCTTCAGAACGGGCGTGTCGCCGTTGGACCGAGAGCGCGGTCTCCAAAACCTCCGCGACGAGACCGAGAGACTTTTCCAACGCGTCGACTTCGTCCAGGAACGCGGCGACGTGCCTGGAAAAAAAAATGGGAAAAACGCGGGAAACGTCGTGCGACCGCGTCCGGTCCGCCGTGCGTTACTCGGACGTTCTGATCGCGGACAGTCGCATCAGGTGATCCTCCAGCGATTGGAAAACGTCGTCGGGCACGTCGACGCGGTAGGTCCCGTCGTCCCCGCGGCCGTCCGTGCGCAACGTCGCGCCCGACCACGTTCCCCTGATGTCCGCGATGGCCTTGAAACGTAACCGAACCCGGGGGATTAGGAAATTACGCGAACACCGTCCGGGCGGGTTGATATCATACGTTTTCCAGAGCGAGTTCCGCGGTCGACCTGGTCGACACGCCGTCCGCGTGCTCGCCGAGATTTCGCCAGCCCGCCGCCGTCAGCGTTCCCAGCGTGAACTCGGGCCCCGTCTCGTCGAACCGCCTGATCCGAACGCACGTGTGTTATCGGTTTGTCGGACGTTAGCCCGGTCCCGGCGACGCGGCCTACCCGTTTATCAGACGTCGCAACTCGTCCCAGTGTCTGGGCCGCATGGCCGGGTTTTTCAAACGGCCGACCGCCGGCAACGCGCGGCGGAACTCGTCGATGCCGTCCCGGACGGTCCCGATCAGTTCCCATTTTTTGTCCCGTAACGCGGCGACCGCGCCGTCGAATCGTCCGGAGAACGCGTCCACCGCGGCCGTCACGTCGGACACCCGCACGGCCGGGAAACGCGTCGCTTCGTAGCCCGCGCGCATACGGTCCCACGCGTCGACCAGCTCCCATACCGAGCGCAGCGCCGACATTTCCTTCGAACAAATAACGTCAGCGACCGGCCGGACCGTCGTCGACCGGTGGCGACCGGTGGAAGGGGACGACGTAGGACAAGCGCCCATAACTTTGTTGAAGAACAAACGGAAATTTAAATTTCAAGTATTTATGTATTCGCTGCGTGTAACTCATATGTTTCGTTTTATCCACCATCATTTTTGGACATTATTTTTTCTCATAAATAAGAATCAGTTTTTTCACAGATATTAGAATTCAGGTAACGATTGTCGGTACGTAACACGCCCAAAGGAAAATTGAAATATTTTAAAATTTTATAGGTATGCCTCGCGGACCATAGGTTGGGAACCGCTGGTTTAGATAATACACCGCAGAATACACAGAATACAGAATTCGAAATTGATCCTGATGTTTTATCAGAAAACGCTAATAATACCGTGTTTTCCATGTATTTCGATAATTTTTATTACACCCTTATAGACGGGTTTTCACTTAATTCCATCATCGATTAGAAAAAATGTCCGGTGCCGCCAACTGACGTCGACAAACGGAACGCCGACATTTCGAACGTTGATTTCGCTTTGTTTAAACGATACGTCTTACTTCTTCGAGTTCGGACGTTTCGACCGAACGAGCGCGTTCCGTTTGGAACACGGCAAGATCGTCGTGCAATCGTTTTTCTTCGGTTTTCAATGTCGCTAATTCGTCCTGCATCCGTTCGATATGATCCAGAGCGTCTTGAACAATAATTCAACACAGGAGGAAGTGTTATGGACCGCATCAAATATCCGATCGATATGTTGTCATATCGTCCGTACCCCGGAGGTTAACAAAGGACACCGTGTCGCGGAATAGCAACTCTACGTGAACTCAAAGTCAAGTACACACGGTGTTCTTTACCTCTAAAGAAAATGGACATGGTTTTATTTTGCATCTCCACATTTCCGTTACTTTTGATAACCGGACATTGTGGACAATAAGGACAATGAAGCTAATTGAATTTCTTCAAGAATGGACATGGTGTCCTTTACCTCCGGGGTACAGATATATATGTATTTTTTTGTTTTCTCCATTTCGCTCGACGTTTTCGATAGGACCACGTCGAGACCCGGGCAGCGGTCGAAGTGGCTCCATTCTCAAGTCGTAATGTACTTGAGTTCGATTTAGTTTACCGATTTCAAAAAAAAAAACATGTTTACTAACGCCGTAACTTTAAGTTATTAAATAATAACGGGTAAAATATTCGCAACATCCTCGTCGTAAATAAATCACTACTGATTAACGTACTAAAAACAATAAAAAAGTAAAAAATACGTTATCAGAATTGTTCATAAACGATAACGTTATAAATTGTGCATTTATTGTTTTGGTCACGATATGGTTTACCGTCGCCGGGCAGGCAATACCATTAGGACGAGTCTATAAAAAACTATTATCGTATTCGTATTTACATTTTCTTGTCGACATAATCGTACGAGAAATGACGTTTGGGTCTGTTAGATTTAGGCGCGTTCTCTTCCCACTTCGACCACTGGACCCGGGTGAAAAAAACGACAAGAACGGTAGTAGCGTTCGTGCTTACCGACGGACGTCCATTCCGTAGAGGTCGGAGCGGTTTCTAAAAACGATCGCCGCAGGTTTTTAGCTCTAATTCGGACATCGGTTTGTTTTTCCGTCAACGAGTTGACGAACTCGTTGCGCTTTCTTCTCAACATTATCTCGGCGTCCTCCAGAGTGTTCTTGTACGTGCGCCAGACTTTGGGCAACGCCTCGTATTTAATCGCCAACTCCTCGGGCATCCGTATGTTGTTCATTTCTGGAACACGATTTGACCGTCGCATCATTAATCCGCCGGGTCCGCTCGTCTGAACGGACCGCGTACCCAACACGTTCACGTTATCCGAGATCAGGGCGAACTCTTTAGCTTTATCGTCGTATTCCGCGACCGTCCGTTCCCTCAGCTCGACGAGCGAAATCATTTCGGCCAGATTTTCGGGCGGCGTCGTCGCTCTGAATGACAAAAACATGTAGACCGACCGGGTGTACGCGGCTTTTCGTGTGCTACGATCGGACTCACTGCAGACCGTTGATGCGCACGTATCGGTAAAATCCCTCCACGAGATTCGTCGTCGTTTCAAGCAGTAGAGCGAAAAAACTGTCCGTCCACTCGTCGCAGTGCCGGACGACGTCGTCTTTTAACGGATTAACTCGTACCAGGAAATGAGCGACCTGCGCGACCGGTTCGACGCGAGATATTTCACGTTTGTACGTCGAATATCTGTCAACGTAGCGTGAACGGTTGAAAAAAAAATTGAAAAAAATGAAAAAAATTGAAAAAAACAACGGCCTACTGATTTATATCCTGGTTGAACTGGGCCGCCGAGGGATTGAACGTCTTATACTTTTCAAAAAACACTTTTTTATCCGTCGTCCAGATGGCTCGGTACGACAGAACGTCGCGCATATGACGTTCCAATTGTCGCAGAGCGTGTATGGTGGCTGCGTGGAACGCGCCGCGGTGTACGTCAGTCGGTCGAAACGGTTTTGTGAAACGAACGCCCGGTACTTACCCGTGATGTTGTCCTCCTGCAGTCCGACGCAAACGCGATCTCTAGCGATCTCGTCGCCGTACGACAGCCGATTGTTTGCCGACAGTCCGAACGTACGGCTCAGGCCGGGCACCAGTCGCACGGCCGTGATCATGTCGGCCGAGAAGTTCGCGGCGAACGCCAGGATTTCCGACAGACTCGAACAGTACGCCACCTGTTCGCGAATGGATTTACGTCGTCAGAACCAAGACCGCGTTTGAAGGGGGGGGGGAATTTATTAATGTAAATTTTCAAGGCACACCGTTTTTACATCGCCACCCCGAAAATTTGTTCCTACCACGGTTAGAACCGCGTACGGAACGGTCGCGTTACCTTGTTGTCTTTCAAGCTCGCGCTAATCGAAATGACCGGCGTCGGGCCCGACCCGTCGCCCACGCTCAGCGCCAAAACATTTTCCAACGAATGTCGACAGTTCAGGACCAACGCTTTGCAAACGAGATCGTCCATTTTCCGTACGTAACGTGTCCAGTGAACTGCGAACTAACAAAAAAGAAATCGCCGAAAATTAAACCCCGGTCGCGGTGAAAAAACTATTCGTGTCGGGTGCATACGTCGTCCGTACGCTCTTTAAATCCTTCGCGGACGATCATCACGTGTTCGACGATTTGATTGTAATTGTCCAAGATCTTCGTTATCTTATCGTTCCTGTAACGCGAATCCGTTATCGCCCATTCTCTCGGCCGTCAACAACGTACGGCACTCGCACAACGTGGCAAAACGTTACCGACTTTTTTCTGTTCGTTGTCATCTGTGCGCGCGAAACACAACGACCCGAGTCGACCACGTCATCCAACATCCACGCGGTTCCCAAAGCGGGCGATATTGCGGTCCGAGGGGGTGTGGGGAGGGGGAGGGGGCGCTGGTACGATACAATAGTTCTAATCGAAAAAAAAGTACGTAAATAAATATTGACGAGAACTCACCGGATACATCTTTCTCATTAAAACGTATGGGTTTTTTTTTTTTAAAACGTTTATCACGAAATAAGTCAAAGTGAGATGATTTTTTTCAGGGAAATAAGTTCGGGAACCTAACCCCGAAGAGCGACACCGGTCGGGTTGGGTCGGAGACGTGTGTGTTCGGCCACGCGAAGAACGAGACGGTTACGAATTGCTCACGGTACGATCACCGTAGGAACAACGACGTACTTGATCGTGTCGACCGTCGCCCGAAGGTCTTTCAAGTCGAACGTCCGCGGCCGGTCTATTTTAAACAGTGTCAGATTCGCCATCCGCTCGCACGCGTCCACGATCTCTACGTTCCGACGTTTGTACTCGTCGACCGAACGCCGAGCCTTGAAATCCATCGACCAAAAAAAAAAAGGAAAAAACGTAACGATTTAACACGCGCGGTCGCGTTTGTCAACCCCGACGGACGACGACCCAACCGATTGTAACGCGTCGATACAGTCCAGCAAGTAACCGTCGATGTCGAACCGTCTCCACGTGTACGTCCGAATCATCGGCCGCGTCATTTTGTTGCACCACTCGATGGACTCGCTGAACAACAGCATTTCTTGCCCCGACAAACCTATTGTTGTTACAATACAATGGCACACGTAAGCGCGCGTCGTCACGCTCCTCGGCCGGAGGCGAAAAAAATTAAAAATCACAGTCGTCGTCAATGGACTTTTTTCCACATCACTCTCTACCCTAGACACTCGATCCAGTTCTACTCAAGTCGGTGGTATCAGTGGTTTTTTTCGGGGGTCTCGAAACTCGCACGACACATTCGAACGTCATTTTACATTCGCCCTGCCGGCCGGAAACCTAACGTCGGTAAGTTTTGTTGGCGATGGGATACGATCGAAACGACACATTGCGGTCTGGCCGGAAACGAGCGTACGACGAATCCTAAACGAAAATACCGGCTATGAGACTATTGTAGTCGTTGGCGATTTTCGACGCGTTCCGGTGCAGTCGCTTTATTTTCGTCGCGTTCGCGACCACGCTGTTCGGTTTCAGTACGCTTTCGAAGCCGATTAACGACCAGCATTCGATTTCGGTCACTAGATCCAACGTGTCGCTGGAAAACACAACCAAAAAAAGTACCCGTGCGATTAAACGACGGTGCGTTTAAAAATGGCGTTTTTTTTTTTACCGGTCCAAATTAGTCGTCAAATGCCAGTAATGATCGTTTCGGTTGGCCACCAAAATGTGTTTGTCGAGGCTCGTCTCGAAATCCGACCGACTGTCGTTCGACCACGATTCGATCGCGTCGGTTACTAGCCGTTGATAGTCCGTCGTGTAGTGTTTGAAAGCCCGACGGAGTTTTTTCGCGTTCGCGCACGGCAACAACCAATACCGTTCGGATACCAGCTGCGAACAGAGCACGAAAAACACACACGCCTGCACTCACGACGTAATGTCCTTCGCGTCGGGTTTACGGGGGTTTCCGAGTGGCTCTAAAAAAACATTTTTTTTTTTTTCCACGCCGTAAACGGTTCGCGAGCGCGTCGAACGACGTTTTCGAACCTTTTGTTCGAACCGGGCGGTTGCCCGGGGCGCTTTTAATATACGAATATTTTATGAATTTGAGTGTAACATTTATTCAAACCGACAATAATATATCTAAATGACTAAATTATCCATGACAGAATATTCTGTTATTTAATTTTTTAGGTATAGGTTATACGATTTTACGATCATAATTATTATGGAGAATTTGTTTAAGGGCGCCTTTGAAAAAATTGTCCGGGGCGTCAAAATACCTCGCTGTATATTTTGAAATATCGACATGTAGTGAGAGAGACAGACTATATCTACACCTCTCATGGATATAACGATAGTTTTATTAATTCGTGGACATTTGATTCTATTTTTAAATTATAGTACGTACTAAATCTAAGACGTACCTGTATACAACAAATATTTATGATACGTATTACATAATAACGTTTTTTGCTCTTAAAATTAATAACTATTATTGTTTAATAATATAAATATATGATAATAATTTATTGATTTCTATAATGTATTTGTTTTGTATAAAAATGACCTAATTCTAATTTTCGGCTCGCTATTCTCTTTGTTAAAGTGGTGTAATCTTGTCGTGAGATATGTTTTTAAAATTAAATTTACAATTCGTAGAAGATGATGTGCCAATAAATAATTGATTGATTTTAAGATAAGCTGATGATTTTATGTTTTGATATTACTTCACTATACTGAACTATTGAATAAGTAATCGTTTATTCCGTGAGAGGCGTAGTCTGTGAGCCTACGGGTTTACCCGCGGGGGGGGGGGGTGTGTGTGGTCGGAAACCCGCCTAACCTAACCGAGTGGCACAGCTCACGTTCACTAGCGCGGCGGTCCGTTGGTACGCCGCGGCGGCCGCCGTGCAGACGTGCGACGGTGCCGGACGGCGGTCGCGGGCTTGTAACCGCGCGGACCGCGAGACGTCGTCGACGAGCACGGCGTACGCGCGGTCGGTGTTGTCCGCGACGCGACGGCGGAGCGGCGGCCAGCCGGCGTAGCAGTGCACGGTCTGCAACGCGTTCACGGCGTCCTCGGCGTTGCACGCGACGTCCAGCGAGTGGTCCGACAGCCGTGCGACCGCGGCGCACAGTCCGTCCGTGCCGTCCTTGAACCTGTAAACCGGACGGTCTCAGCGGCGCGCGCGCGCGGGGCGACCGGGGCCGTAACGACTCACCGGCGCGCGTGCCCGCGCCACTCGGCGGAGCTCACGTCGAACACCACGTGCCGCGCGTCCTCCAGACCGCGGATCAGCTCGTCGAACCGCGACTCGATCGACTCCGCAGCCGTTCCGAACCGCGACCCGCCGGCGAACGGAAACCTCGGCTTCGGACTTCGGCTTCCGCGCGACCTGAACGACGCGCCGATTTTCGGTGATTTTTTTTTCGTTTGTTTTCGACGTTTCGTACCGACCTTTCGAACGTGATCGTCGCCCTGCACGCGTAGTCCACGTCTCTGCACCGGTCCAGAAACGCGCGCACGTTTTTCGTTTGCGGCGTCCAACGCGCGCCGTTCTTGCCGTTGTAGACGTCGATCGCCTGGTGGACGGGAGAAAAGCGTTACCGGCGGGCCAAGCGAAACTCCTTTTCTGCTCGCACGGTTTTACCGAATACGGAGGCGCTCGACGGAAAAAGTGTCGTGACGGGCGGTTTTTTTCGCGCCGAACGGAACACGACCTACCTGGGCGTACGCGGAAACGTAGTTTTCGCAACAGTCCGTCGCGGTCCGGAGCGCGTCCAGAACGCTTTCCGCGTGGCCGGAGAACAGCTGGGACAGCCTCACGGTGTTCCGGCACACGAACACGATCTGATTGCCGAGGTACTCGAACAGTCGGTTCACGTCGGACCTGCGGAAACGCGAAGCGGCGGTCAACGCGGACCCGCCCGACCCGCGCGGCCGCCACGTACCGTTTGTTGTAGTGCGGCGACTCCTCGAAAATGCACACGAACCGCAGGAACATGTCGGGCAACGTCGGCAGCACGTCGGCCGGCGACGCCACGTCGTACAGGCCGGTGACGGGCTCGCGCAGGATTCGCAGGTAAACGAGGTTGGACCGGCATTCCGTTTTGGCCGTCTGTTTTTTTTTGCGGGACAGAGACGAGACGATCAGCGCACGGTTGTGAAACCGTCGTGGGCAAAAGAACAATACCTGGATCTCGGCCACGGCGTCGTCGAACGAACGGACGACGATCGACTCGTGTCGTTTCAGAACCGCGAGGATTTCGTCGACGCTCCTGTCGGCCAACCGGGCGGTTATGAACCGCAAGTTTCTGACTGACGTCGAAACACCGTAATTAGTTTTAAGAAATCGGAAAAATATTAGAAAACCGTTTGCTCCCGGGTCACCGCGCATACTCACGTCTGTTCTCCCAATAATCGATCTCGTCGACGATGTGCTCCATCATGTACTCGCACCGGGACGGCACCCTGTCGTTGTCCGCCAGACACTTTTGGATTTCCAGAGTGTACGCGCACAGAATATCTAAAAAAAACGAAAAAAAACGCGAAAAAACCACGTGCCGTTACGCGCGGCCCGTTAACGCGTTCGTTCGACGCGAGAACTGACTTTCCAGCACTCTGAGGGTTTCTTCGGTAACGTTTTCGGACGTTTCGCCGTCGGGACCGTCCAACGCGGCGGGCGGAACGTAAATGCCGGGCATCCCCAAGAGCTTGTACCGCAACGAGCACAGTTCTTGCACGACGTCTCTGTACTGTTCGAAAAACCGATCCTTTTCGTCTGGCGAACGCGACGGGTCAAGGGAAATTCTCCGGGGGAACCGCGACGGTTAGGTTAGGTTTTTTTTGGCGAGGGGAGTTGTTCTAAACTACGTCAACTCATCGTGTTTGCCTACACACGTGTATACGTGTAAAATTTATTCAGCAACGTGCATTTGTCGGGCTTAAATCTCACGGTTCTATTGGAAAACAAATTCAATTGTTTTCGCTTTTACAGATCGTCGCGATCGTTAAATTAGAAAAAGTCACGTGAAAAAGTCACATTTTGATGCCCGCGAGAAACACGGCCAACGCCTTGTCAACGCGCTTTTCGCACTTTTATAACCACGGAACATATATAACGTTGTACACGCGAAACACACGCGCGCGGTCACGACCCTTACGGATTCGGTCGATGACAGCACATGGGTTAGCTGGAGCGGCTTAAATTTATATGTACAGGACTTGTCCGGAAAGTGATGAGCCCGATTTTTTTTTACAAAATTTATTGAACGTACAAGTACTACGACTTAATACTCTTCAAAATAAGACCCTTTAGCTTCAATACATTTTTGACCAACGTGATCCCCACTCCTTTTTGGAACTCCTCTGCCGGAATACTGTTCAGTAAGTTCGTCGTAGTAGCTTGGACGTTCTCCAGGGTGCCCAGATGATGTGCTTTGAGCTCCCTTTTCAGTCGAGGAAATAAAAAGAAGTCTGGACTGAACAAACGCTGTGTGATGCAGTTTCCATCATGTTCTAAAATTCGTTTTAAAAATGTTTCCATCGTAACTACGTCACTGCACAGAGGTTCACGTAAAAGCACGTCCTAACTCTCCGAGAGCTCGGAGGCGACTAACCGTGGCATCACGTCACAAAATAATCAGGCTCATTACTTTCCGGACAAACCCCGTGTACAAACGGAATTCGTGAAGTGAAACTTCTTCCAGGGTCCGCAAGAACGTTAGTAGGTTTGTGTTGTTCGCGACGTCGACACCATGGTTTTGTCGCGTCTGTCGGGAAGTCTTACACGCCACGTCGCGCTCTACATTCCCGACAACGTTCAACAGTTCATACGGGACTCACTAACCTAACCTCCCGCGGGAGAGACGGACCGTTCGACGCTTTGGGATCGGCCGGCCCGGCGTGCAGGCCGAGCAAAGAGACGAAAGACGCGTTGTTTTGCCGACGCCGTTCGGCGCGGTACGGGGGGGGGGGGGTTCCGTTCGTTTCGTCCGTGCCCTCCGCGAAGAGGTTTCGCCGCGAGGACTGCGTGCGCGCGTCGTGGAAAAAGGATACCGGCCGTCCGGGAAAACACGGACGGCGAGTACAACGCGTCCAACAACAGGAACATGGTCTTCTCCACCGGCGCGTCCACCCGGCCGAACGAGACGCTCCGCGCGAAGTCCGCGTCTGTGTCGTCCGCGGTCTTCAGGAACCACGCGAACGACTCCGGACGGGCGTCCTCGGGCACGCGGAACGTCGCCCTCAGCGCGCCGTTCTCGCGGTACAGGCACAGCGTCCGCCGGTCCGCGTCGGCCGCGAACCGTTCGACGGCGGACGTCACGTCGTCCGTCCAGTCCGTCTCGCGTGTGTGCGGCAGAAACGTGCACGCCATCACCCGGCGAGCCTGACACAGAAAGTGAGGTTCCGCGCGTCAGCGAAACGCGGACAACAAAACAGTCGGCCGAACGATCCGGACGTCGAGTCGACCGCGCGACCATAGTCGACCGCAGGTTAGGTTAGCACGAGCGTGCTGCTGCCCGTCGTTTTCGGTTTTCTCGAAACTCGTTTTATTCGGAACGCAAACGGATAATTGCTCTCGAGTCATTTGGATTACGGACGAAACGGAAACGCCGGCCCGGCGAATCGATGAGTGTTTTTTTTTTTTCACTCCACCGGGTTGAACATGCATAACGCGATACGTGTACTGAACGATGATAAACGATTTCTTTTTGCCGAAATTAAACGATATGGACGTAGACGACAAGTGCCATA
This sequence comes from Schlechtendalia chinensis, assembly GCA_019022885.1. Lineage (NCBI taxonomy): Eukaryota > Metazoa > Arthropoda > Insecta > Hemiptera > Aphididae > Schlechtendalia > Schlechtendalia chinensis. The sequence goes on along the minus strand of CM032349.1, from coordinate 2,398,608 downwards.
CCGCGAACGCAACAACCGACGTTCTGCACGAACAATTTATGATTATCTCTCGCAGAGGTGACGTGAATCGGCCACCAAGATCGTGCGATTTGACGTCACTAGACTTTTTCTTGTGGGGTGTCCTAAAGTCACAGGTCTACGCCAAACGACCTTAAAAAAAAAACATTGACCAGGCCATCACTCAAATTCAACCGGATCTTTGCGACAGAGTTATTGAAAATTGGACCACACTCGAATTCGTGCGACTGTGAGAAGCCGCGGCGGACATTTAAACGAGATGCTTTAACATAAAAATCAAAATCCATTAATACCTCACGCACAGCTTATTTTATTTCATTTCAACATCGACCCGCCCTTATTGAAAAACCCTGTATAAATTTCATTTGCGTTCATTATGTTTTTTTCTGGGATTTTTTTTTTGTTATTTAAAAACGACCTAACCTAACCTAACCTAACAGATCTCTCCAAAACGACGCGATACGCGGGCAACAGGAAGATGAATCGTTCCGCTACCTATATGTGTTCATTTTTTTCTGTACCCTCTCTGTACTATGCCATGGCCGGCCCCGGTCATGCGATCTTTCCCTACATTGTATTGTTTTATCGTTTATCCTTTTCACGTTACAACGTCTGAGCGATATCGAACACCGTCATTGGATTTCTCGTTAAAATAAGTCTCCGGCACGATTCGTGTCGTACGGATTTAGGCTGGCGGCCCCGAAGTCGTCCAAAGGCGTGGAACACGACGACCGAGTATCACCGGACGGTTGGACGTAAATACCGTCCGTGGTGACGGGACTTATCGTTACGTTCGGCACTTTTTACTACTGTCGTTGTACCGAACCACGTACCTGACGCGGCCTATCAGCAGCTGCTCGTCACTTCGGTTTCCGACGACGGCGTTTATTTACTCGTGCACCGTGTTTTAGCGCCGTGGCGCGTTCTTGCTTTTTGTACATTTGACACTGATCAGAGACAACCGCGCGGTTTACCGGCCGAATTCTATATATATATAGTCGTGTGCGTTATATTCGAACAGAAATCTGTAGAACGGTGTCCTTGGTCGTATGATTTTACAGGCAAAGATTACTGGGACGAAAACGAACGCGCTGTCTAATACGGGATACGGTCGGTGTCAACTAACGTTTTAACGGGTTATCTATCGCGCTTTTTTGCGTTGTACCACATTTGTCGTGGCGCCCGTTCTAACCCAACGCATATGAAACGATAAGCGCGCCGAGGGACACGCGTTATCTATCGGTCACACGAATGACGCTAAACAAATAGTGTGTGAAACGATTCGGTTATTTTATCGGTACGGTAGTGATTTCATTACTGTTCTATATATTTCGCGGAACAAACAGTTCCGTCGCACCCACGATTTGATTTGATTTTTGTTTTTTTACACTTGTACGCTTTATACACTTACGTGCGGACGCGTACGGACACGAAAACACAAAACCGGCCTATCCGTAGACTAGCAGATCAAGGTCGACGACAAGTAGATTACCGTCGTGTGTAATATTATTGACCTTGGTGTCGGACAACAGCAATCGTTTCGGGCAATAAACAACGCGCGCGGTTTGTCGGTCTCGAATTCGGTGGTCATCATCCGGCGCGTGATATCGTTTCGAGCCAATTGCACCCAAAAATCGTTCCCATCAAAATTCGTCGGGTCGATTCGTTAGGCCGGTAAAGGTCTGTTTTTTTCGCGAATTCGCGCGAACCAGTTTCTGACAAAAAAAAACCAAAAGAACCGCGTGGAATTCCGAAGAACGATCGAACGTGGGTATGCTCCTACACGTATGGCTCGGCGAGCGTAATGTTCGCGAAGTTTTGTCGATAAAAGACGAAAACCGACATGAATAGACCGGAAATACGTACTTCACACCGCCTCCGTTAAAAAAAAAACATACAAAAAATTGCGTTCATAAACGCCGAATTTCGGAAACGAGAACGCGTGTCCCCGGTTCTCGTCATCGACTTATTGAAATTACCAGTTTTTTCGCCGCCGACGCGTCCTCCGTCTTGTCGTCTCGTCCGTCCATCGTCCGACCGAACAACCAACCGACCGTCGCGCCCGTCGACTGCACGGGAACTACCGCGAAAGTGGTCGCCATGGTTCTGGGTCTTGGGTTCGCCGCGTCGCGACGGTAACGCCGACGGACGTTTGGTCGGTACCGGAGGCGGAAACGCCCCGAGCGGTTATTAAAACCGACGGGACGGCGACCGGTTACGCGGTTACGCGAACGCGCCGAGGGTTTACGGCCGGAGCTATACCGCGCCGTACTTACCCGAGGCGCACGGCCAGGGACGATATTTTTAAAACGAGTTCTGGGGCTCGACAAATCGTTTGTTTTTCTTGTTCGTACGTTCCGATTTTTTCCATCTATTGCGACGGCCGCCACAGGAAGACGTTCCCAACGTATGGGTAACGCCAACCGACATGGCGCCGATCCAGACCGAGGGCTCCGGAATCCTCGTACCGCATTTACACTTCGATGCGCGGTTTGCCAGCAGGTTATACGATGTCGGCGAAACCAAACCCGTACGAATCCCACCCAGAAAGAAAGAATATATACTATTATACTGTACCTAACCTAACCGTATTCGTGCTCGCGTCAATAGTAAGGCATGCACACCTTCGCCTCAGCCGCTCTACCGTCTCAGACGTAATATGTGACACCAGACATCAGGTGCTCCAGCCAGTGACGCCTCCTTACCGAGAAGAGTGGCCGGGAGTCTTAATTCTGAGACTCTGGGGCCCATCGCCGAGCCGGTACGGTCAATCTGACCCGGGCACCCCCCCCTGCGGACAAGGACTTCACCGCATAATGGCACACTCCCCCCCCCCCAGCCAGAGAGTGTCCTGTTCCGCTTGACGACCCGTCCGTCCGACTGGCTGGGATCGTACCCGGAGACCCATGGTCGGCGACAAGGACTTTCAGTTATCGGCCTGCTACTGACGCCGTCTCGTGGCTTGGGTCCTTGCCTGACCCGGACCCGCAAAGGCAACGTGGGAAACCCTCACGGGCCCGGCTCGGGACCACAGTAGAGTCCGGTTAATCAAGCCTGTTCTCTTACTGTGGTCCTTCGAGATTCGAATGGGTTATGGGGCGCACCGAAACGCTTAAATACCCGTCGTTTTTCCGCTAGTTCTTTTCGACTCACGCTCCGAATTTCGTCTCGTTGACGTTTTAACTGGTAAAATATCAACAATTGAATTACTTGTATGGGTTCTCATTCACTGTTCAACGGTAATAGAGATTTTTAAGTGTTCGGGCGTACTCGTAATGTTTTCTCGTTTTAAAATCATTTACAACGTCTGTATATTTCGGCCGAACAAACTTACCGGGCGCCGACTGAAAGTCTAGTATTGCCGAGACCTCTTCCCCCCGTTAAGTTCGTCCCCGGGCACGGCGGAAGACAAGAGGTACACTCGTATCGGGTTTTCACGTCGGTGCGCGTCCGACAGCTTCTCGGACTTCGTCGTAACCAAACCCCTTCCCCCCTAGTCGGCACGAATACGACGCAGAACCGTGCTCCGCAGTTGTTTCTCAAGTACTCCGTTCGTTTCACCATAAAAATTTAATCATTCAACACAACGAACGCTATTATACGTTTTGACAAGACTCCGTCAACTTGAGCGTGATGTACAAAAAAAAAAAAAAAAAAAAACAAGACAACATAATCATCTAATTTTAGAATTTCAGATAATACGCATTCAGATTCAGCACGTACTTGGTTCGTTTGAACCGTCTAAATTTTAGGTCGGCTCGGCGGTTCATTCGTTTTTCATTCCCGCTGTTAATTTTATAGTAAATACCATATGCCTATTCGTACGTGGTGTCTGTTTACGAAATACTGTTTTGAAAGAAGTGAATCTCAGACGAACGTCTACGACGTAGTGTTTCGTTAAGCTAGACGGGTCGGTCTTGGTTAGAATTAACCTAACCACCTCTTGTCGACCGAACTCGGCGCCCAACCGTTCCACGGAATTCACGCGTTCGGGGTTAGGTGCATTATCGCTGGACCCACACGTTTGGTCGCGAAAAGTAGGCACGTTGCTCACGTTACACTACAAACACGCGCGCGTTGTTGTTCTTTCAACGGTCTCCGCTGGTCTCGTTTTGTACATTGAAGACAATATAAACGTTTGCCGTCGAAAGCGTCACCGGCGAGTGAACACACCCGTACACAACGTCGTGCGTTTCTCGTGCAAAACACGAAATACAATGATTCTACTGTTTTCACCGTGTAATACGGCTTCGCAGACCAACAACGCAGGCGGACGAGAACTTAACGTTAAACGTTTCTCGGGGCTTCGCACGAGAACCTAACCGCGTTTGGAAAAGAAGTCCGGGGACCGGCGGCCTGAGCGACGTCCCGTGCTCTTGCAGCACACGCCTCGCGGCCGTCGTTCCGTCCGCCGGCCTCAGGGCAAACGAACGACGGCACGGACCCGCCGTGGTTTTTATGGCCGAAGATCGTAACCGCTGGACAGGCGCGGCTTCTCGAACTTCGCCGTAACCGAAAAACCCCTGCAGACCGCACGAACTTCGCCGTAACCTCGAAACGAACGGACGACCTATGTACTCGTTTTAAATGACAACAAAACGCGGTTACGCGAACGACGGCACAAGTCCGCGAAGGCCGAAGCGTACCACCGACCAGAGACGATCCGCGAAAAAAAACATCCCGGTGGCGGGTAAAACCGTTTGTTCTTCTTCTGCCGGCTTCGAACGGGTTATGGGGCGCACCGAAATGCGTGATTCCCGGCGTTTTCGTATGTAGGCCGATTCTTATTCACGGTTCGACGGTAATAGAGATTCGTAAGCGCAACCGTAATGTTTTCTCGTTTTAAAATCATTTACAACGTCTGTATATTTCGGCCGAACAAACTTACCGGGCGCCGACTGAAAGCCTAATAATGCCGAGGAGACCTCGTCCCCGGGCACGGCGGAAGACAAGAGGTGCACACGCTCGTACTTCACGTGGGCGCGCGTCCGACGGCTTCTCGGACTTCGCCGTAACCAAACCTTTCAGACCGCACGAATCCGTTGCCGAACCGCGTTCCGTACGACGTAACCTCGTAACGAACGAGACGTCGTTTCATCGGACATTTTATACACGCGATCATTAAATAATAACACGCACGCACATTTGTATGTATATGTATATTTACAATAACTTGGAACACACGTCGCGCGCAACAATCGTCTTCGCCAGTCCTCGGACTACGCGAATGCCGGTGTCATTTCACAGCACGACGACGCGTTGATTTTTCAACAACGTGATATAGTTTTCAACGTGTAACGGTTTTTCGACAACGGCCCCGTTTATTAGAGTCCATTCGACCGTCCGAGAGGGCAGCTCGTCGTCTGGAGTACGGACTGTTATTGTCGTATAGTTTTTTCAATTATTTCGTACACGTAACTAGAGACAGGGGGGGGCGGTGGAAAAAAATCAACAAACGTGGTTTTAATTATTTACGAGGTAACTGGTATTATACATCAAAAAAAAAAAAAAAAAATATTATAATAATAAATAAAAACGTTTCGACAAAAAAAAAACAATGACAACGTAAGTATCGTACGGACACGGACTACACACGTGTCCCGGTTACAACGGCTCGGGGTTCATTCCGGAGCACTTCCGGGCCGATATGAAAACGGACAATCTCTTCCCGTTTCGGTATTGGAAAAATGAAAACGAAACTATACACACTGTACGCGCGTGGAAAGCAAACGGGAACGAAAATATAACGACAGACGGGAGAACAGTCGGGTCGGACAACCAGAACGAACCCGAGAAAACGGGAACGGGCCTCACAGGTGCGCCAAGATCTCCATCTCGTTCTCGCGGCGCCGGACGTCCGCGCGGTCCTCGTCGGCGGCCGCGGCGGACACGGTCACGACGACGGCGCCCGGCGGCGTCGCGGTCGCCGCGTGGCCGCAGCCGATCCGCCGGCGCTCGGCCGCCTTCTCGTCGGCCACGACGACGGCCACGCCGCCGTCGGCCACGCCGCCGTCCGCCACGACGCCGTCGTCCTCCGTCGGCGGCGGCACCTTGTCGCAGCCGTCCGCGCACGCGGTCGCGCAGCCGCCGACGGCCCCGGCGGCGCTCGGCTGCGACGGGTCGCGGCCGTGGTGGTCGTGCACGCCGACGATCGCGGCCGAGCCCATTTGCATCATGGCCGCCACGTCCATCATCAGCTGACAGCCCGGCCGCAGCGTGCCGGTCCGCGACCGGTAACTGGGCGGCCCGCTGTAGTCCGCCGCCGCCGTCTGCTGGTGGTGCTGCTGCTGGTGCTGCTGCTGGTGGTGCTGGTGGTGCTGCTGGTGCTGCTGATGGTCGAGCAGCGCGGACGGTTGATGGTACAAGTATAGCTCGCCCGCGTCACCGCGACAACACACGTTCTGACCTCTGCGCAACAAACGCACACGAAACAATTATAGAACACCAGGTTACGTTTTTAAGCGCATCGGACACGTTATATCGTTTTCGATCGTTCGATCGACAACCGCGAGATTTCCGATTAGGGTTTTGGATCATAGATGCACCAATCTATATCTCAAATCACACCCTTCACGCCGATTATTGAAAATAAGCACAGCAGAAGAAACTGCAGAAGCCCTGTGTAAACGGTTCCGTTCCCGTTTGACAAACCATCCGAATCCCTTAACATCAGCGCTAAATTCTGACTCCATTCCTGAAAATCCTCCTCGTAGACTTAAGAGAACATGGTGCCGTGACTTGGCCTTAGTCATAACTAAACAAATCCCGTTATAAAGTGTCGTCATTGGGTGGCTGCTTTTTATCAAGTGTTTTAAGTTAAATTATATACATATATTTATCCGCATACATGTTTATTGTAATAATTGAATTACAGATTGTTTGTTTTAAAATAAAGTTAAAAAAAAAGGGTTTTGGATCGCGTGTGTCGTACAACAAATGCGATCTGATGATCAACGGCGGCGTTTCTTAAACTGTGTTCCGCCGAACCCATTCGAAAATGTTGAAAAAAAAAATGTTTGTATATCAAATGATAATGTATAGCGACTATGCTTTTATAATCTATTTATATAAGTGCTTACACGGTAATAATATTTTTACGTCGTTGATAAAAATACTAATCGGTTATGACCGTCTGTGAGAAACGACTGTGGATAACGATAATAGGTACTATACGAGTACTTACAACGGTTTACTTTCAATACGACAGTGTACCGCGTCTCGCGATACTGTGCGTTGTGTTCGAGTGCGATAATATGAAACGATTATAATTTTTATTGCGAATGATCCTAAAAATTAGCTAAAAAAAAAAAAAATAGGGGTTCCACGACAAAATAAGGACATCAAAAAGGGTTCCGCGGATAAAAAAAGTTTAAGAAACGCTGATCTACGGGATACGAAACCCCTCCCACGACAACGTCAAATTATCGTTTATCATGAGCGTCCGTTATCGACGTTTCACGAACAATTTAAACGGAATCGCGCGGATCGAATTGTCCGTTCGAAACCCGGTTTAAACCACCGTTACCGTAAAACCTAACCACGGTTCCCGTGACCGCGCCTTCCGCGTCTCCCGCACTCACCGTATCAGCGTGCCGGGCTGCGACCTGTACGTCGGCGGCGGCGAAGCCGTGACCGGCGGCACGTTCGTCTGTCTGTCCAACAGCAACAGCCTCAGCCGGTACTCCTGCATGGACGCCTGATAGGACGGCGGCGGGGCCCGGTACTCGAACTCCGGGTACATCATCGCTGCGAACACCGCGCGCAAGCGTTAGTTTAGGTTAGTTTGGTTCGGTTCGGTTCGGTTCGGTTCGGTTCGGTCAGGTACCTGCGTAGGGATGGTGCGGACGGCCGTACGACGGCGGCAGCCTGGGCACGAACCGCCTGTTGGCCTCGGCCGCGTCGTCCAGTGACCGACCCAGCCCGAACACCGCTCCGCACGACGAAGCTTCTTGGCCGGCGGTCAGTCGCCACGCTATGCCGCTGATGGCCACCAGAATGACGCCGACGCCTGCGCGGAAACGATAAAACACGGACGTACGGATCAGTGATTGGCACAGTCGAGTTATTATCAGTAATCGATTGATAAAAACAATTATTAATAAGTCCAACAGTTTGGATTATTGAAACAAATTAAAATTACTATTTAGAAATGTATGCGGTCTAAATTTTTAGGCGTTGGTCGTTTACACGGTCGGGTCTTATTTTTAAATTTCAAAAGATAAATCACGTTTGTTCGCAGAATAGGTATTGGATAAAAAAAAAAACTGTCCAGCGTTGAGTGCTCACGCTTGGAGTACGAGTTAATGAATTCCTGAGGATATTAAAATTATAGTGGTCACTTTTTAAAATTAAATATAATTTATCATGCTTATATATGATGCACAAATTATACGTGTGCGTACACGTTTGTAAACATTTGGCGATACGACGTTAACCTAAAATTATACCGATCCAGTTCGTTGGGATATTTCGTTTTGTACAGAAAAGCGTCGTCGACGAACAATAGAGCAACAACTCGCACAACGACAATAATTATTAGTTATGTCGTTTTCGGGGTTTCGGACTATGGATGTAAAAATAACGTTCCGAATAAGGTTAGATACCATTCGGATATCACGAGTTTTCACTCGATCACGCCCGTCGCCAGTATGGACGTCAGTAACAAGCCCGACAGCCGTCTCCTATGCGAACCGTGACGTACGGTTCGATCCGTGTGCAAATGTAATCGTGTACCGTGAAACGTCAATGTCTGTAATCGTTACCGTCGGGGGGCAAAAATAAAATAAAATCCAGTGCGCGCACGCCTTGCAATCGAATCCGGTAACCGGGTAACCACAACCCGTGGGCTGTAAAATCGGTTTTTGAAAATACCCCGCACCACCAAATGTCCGGCGACCCCGGTCCGGCTTTTCGAAAAATAAATACACGAATAAACTGAACGGCATGGGTGATTTGAAGCCATCCGGTTTTAATCCAGATCGCGACTCTCTCGCGGGCCACAGACCACGTGTTCGAAGTTCTTTTGTTCGTGAAAAAATCATTTCCCAGTTCTTCTTGTACGGTGTACTTGGTCAGATAGGTTTGGACAGAAAAATGCGAACACGTTACCGTTCAAAATAACTCAACGACGAACTTAACATTTTCCGTTTCACGCAAACACGTCGTATAAAGTCTCGCGGCAGACGATTTACGATTGTTTTCGATGTACGATTCGTCAAACGCCAGTCACAGAACGTAACGAGTTCGCGTTCCCGTTATTGATATTTCGCATTATCCGACGAACGCCACGACGAAGCGCGCGCGAAACGACGTCACAACGTTTACGCGTCATTTGACTTCCGATCGAGAATAACGCGTTTCCATAACCTAATCTGCCGATAAAAAAAAAAAAAACAAAAACCCCATTTGTCCCATTCTCCGTTTTGTTATGTACGCGACCGTCGTAGACGTTATTTAATAACGCAGTGGTGAAGCCCTCAGAAATTTAAGGAAAATTTAACAACGCTTACATATATATATCAGTATATTAAACAGTTATCAGCCCTCCCTCAAATAAAATATATAAATCCTGAAATTATTACGTTTTTTAATAAAAATAAAAATCCCGACTACGCCAACGCGTTATTATGATTTGCGCGCGGCACGTGAGACAGAGAAATAACGCTCTCCGCGATACAAACGTTTCTCCAACCACTTCCATCGATTTTTCACGATTTTTCTTTTTTACGGATAACTATACGTACTTAATTATCGGTAAAAAGAAAAAAATCGAGAAAAATCGATGAGTGGGGAGGTTGGGGAAACGTACGTCTCGACGACTCACAAGCTAAAACAACACTGTAGAACAGCTCTCAATAACGCGCGCGAGTATACTCGTGTCCGAATAAAATTGTCCGGCCGACATAACGTGTGTTCATATGAAAATGATGTGTGATACACTTCGTTAATTAGTTAGTACACGTCGTGGTCGTGATAGCAAATTTTCTGTACATGATTTAATTTTTTGCAAATTCGTCTGCGGAGGAAACTTTTTATTGGTTTTTTTTTTGAGGGGGGCGGGGAAGTGGGAAATGAAAGCGCACGAAAAGCGTTTGTTTTTTTCTTTTTCATCTAAATCACGTATTCTATTTCCACGGAAACGAAATGTATCCGTTCGTGCGCGTCGCGACGAACCGTCCGGCTTCTGTTCGCCGTGCCTCGTCGTAAGCCCCGTCGGAAGTTTAATTAAAACTTTTCGGTTTTCGGAAATTAAACAACACGTTTATACCGGCGGCTCCTGCAGGTACTTGACGTGTCGCGGCGGCCCGAGGAGGTAAATTAATTATCGCCCCGTCGATTGTCGACAGTATTCTCCCTCTCTCTGGCTGGCTGGCTGGGCCGGCTCCGTTCTCTCGCCGCCTCTTTGACGTACACGCGAACGGTCGGGGAGACGACGACGACGACGACAACAAAATAAACGATAACCGAGAGGATTTTTTTCGTCGTCGTTCAGCTCGAGTGCGTCGTGTACAGAGGAGAGGAGAGGGACATAAAAACAACCCTACACAGAGCTATCCGAGGACGGATGTTAAAGCATTGGGATTTAAAAGGGAAGTGCCGCAGACCGATGTGGCGAGGGCGACGGCGAACGAGGGATAAGCGTAACACGGTTTTTCGAAAGCCATTCGAATTAAAAACACCTAATCATTTCGGTTCGACTAATTGAACTCGGTCTCGCGGTTCGTTTTAAACCGCGCGCGTTTTTGTTTTCGTCCGTATTGCAAACGACCGGATAACGAGTTGCGATCGGGTTTTCGCGAATAAATCCGTTCGGTCAGTCCGCGTCCGTACCTGTTTTCTGTTTTTGTTCTTAAGAGGAACGCGTGGGACGGCATTCGCTTTTCCACGGCCGACGGAAATAACAATGTTGCCGTCAGTCACCGTGGTACGCCAGCACATGCCGATTACGGGGGACCGTCTAAATCTATACTGTCCGTTGAATCGAGATAAAACTCCGCGTTATCTACACGTTGCCTTATCGTCCTGCGCCCACGCCGTCCGTACAGACAGACGTGCCGACCGTTTTGGAGCGCCCCGACTAATTCTCGCACCCCCGATTCCGTCCGACCGCCTTTGCGCGCGCGTTCAAACAAAACGTTTGCGGCCGGAGAACGAAAAAGCGAAAAAATCGGCAGCTCGTTTCGTATCGTGGGCGCGGAAATAATTTGCATATAGACGCGGCGATATCGTTCTCTCGGTCGCGCGGACCCAGTCAATTATATTCCATTGGTATTCATTAGGCGTCTTTGGAACGTGCGTATCCGTCGGCGAAAACCAAAAAAAAAAAAACCCTCCGGGCGCCGAGGAAACAAAAACCGTTTCTCAGTGATATTCCCTTTTCACGGGCGATAAATTTCAAAAGCTCCGTCGGTTTTCGCGATTTACTCTCTCTCTCTCGTTCGTCGCGAACACACACACACACACACACAAGATATTATTCAGACACAAAATCGCCGTCGTATTCTCTTAATTTCTTTTATTTTTTTCTTATCGATTCGTTTCGACAATTACACGAAAACACAAAAACGTACGCTAAAACCAACAAAACATACGAACGCAGCACGTGTAGGGGTACGCCGGGATGACCGCGCGCACATCCTTAAAGGCCAAGTCACGGGTGCCCCCCAAACATTTGTCTCGGTCATGACGGAGAGTCGGGGTTTGAGGTTAATCTGTGAGGACGGATTCGTATCGCACGGTTCGTGTTCGACCGTTTCCAGTGTTTTGTGTATAAACCCGCGGTCCGGCAAAAGATGGGATGGGGAAAAACTAAGTGATTACGGACGGTTAGGCGCGTTATGACGTGTCCGTTGTGGTGTCGTGTTTGTTTGATTTCAATTTTTTTTTTTTTTTTGACGGAGTTTGTAACTTATGGATTTCGTGGTCTAGCGTCGAAAAAGCCGCGTGTGAAAAACATGAGAGTAGTATTTTTATTGTCGAATATCGCGGCCGCGGCGCCAATACAAACGAGCAAACGAAACGACGACGATTTGAAACGATCGTCTCGGTCTCGGCGAGCGGATATCGTTGCGGTACGAGATGAACGCGCGTACATAAATGATTTCACGACGCAGTGGTATCGACAAGACGAGAACAATTCGTTCGATTGCGATCGTGTGTATGTTGTCCGTTGTAAGCGCACCGTATCAGTCAACTCGATCGTTTCTCTTTCATTGCCGTTCTCTCAAAGTCGAAAACGGCGATCGATCGATTTACAAAAAATAAAAATGAAATGTGTTTTCCGAGTCCAAACCGTAAAAAAGCCATAGTGCAATCAACACGCCGGGGGAACGACGTCGGCCGGACGACGAGAACGCGCGCGATTGTAAAAATATAAACAGATAGGCGTATCGCGACGAACGCGAATTGATTATACGTTTTCCCGTTTAGCAAAAGATAATAATGGTACGTACGGGTTTCAGCCCGCGTGATTCAAACGTAACGTCAGATCGGATAACGCGCACACACGACGGAGACGGCGGCGGCGGTCGTATCGGAAATCCGGACGGAGGAAAAAAATCCGTGTACGTACGCGTTTTCGTGTTATTTGGTACCGCGCGGCAGGTTAGGTTAGGTTAGGTTACTCGACGACCGGCGGGAAATTCGTGTTTTTCGTTTTTCCTCCGGCAACGCCATTCTCGTTCTCGTGACCTCGGAGGCGATACGCGCGTGAGTTTTTCAACGCCTAAGGCTGAATTGGGGATGCAAAAAAAAAAAATGGTCGGGGCGCTCGAAAAAAAGGAAAATACGATAACGTGTGTAAATAACGCGGAGTTTTATCTCGATGATTCGACGAATGACATCGAATTACATGCGATTTAAACGCCGACAGTCCCGTAATCTGCTGGCATATCACGGGGTATTGTTTCGTCGGCTGTGTGAAAAGCGGATACCGTCTCCCGCGTTCCTCTTTTTAAAAAAAACAAATTAATATTATAGCAGATGTTTGAAAAAATAGTTAGGGGCGTTCGGTCGTCCTCCTACGTCCCCCGTCCAAGGACAAATTCAATCGCTGTTCAACGGATGAATTATTGACTTGATCCATTCCGCGGCCTCGGCAACACTAAATTAAATTAAACCGCGCGCACGTTGTAAGTTGGTCGACTATTTATTTTGGAGAGTCCGTCTTTTTATCGCACAGCGGATTTCCCGCGGAACCAGACGGGATCCCCCGGACACGAAGGCGAGACGACAGTCCCGTGCACCTGGCCGGTGTACTCTCCTCCACCGTCGTTACCAGTCTTCATCACGATTGCCGCCGGTCCGAGTCGTTCGGTCGGTAATCGTTATTCACATTAAACACTAGCGTTTAATTTAAATTTGGTTTTTTTTTTTTGCTAATTTTCTCATAATAATTAAGGTCATAGTCGTAATATCCTTTTTTTTAATCGCTTAAAAACCGAAAACGTATTGATTTTTTTTTTAGAATTTGGGGGACGACGCGCGTCGTATTTCAGTTTTGTCGACGACGGAATACACGCGTCAGCAATAATCTCGAGGCTGTTCTCTTTGATAGCGCAACAATAACGATAATGACAACGTCAATAACGGAATGATTGTAATAATAACTACCGGTTGTTTTACACGGCCCACAAACAGCAGCAGTACGCGCGCTTATAATTGCATAACGTTTTATACGTTGATCTTCTCGGCCATTAAAACGTATATTGTTCGAAACACAGCGTCATTTATTGTATTCGGCTCGCGGATCGACAGATCCTTTTGTACGAGAACAATTTTCGTTTCCAAACACATTTATTTGGTTATGTTTCAATCGGCCCAGAAACGTATCGTTTCAGAGCGTCGTCGGTGTGCGCTGTCATAGACAATCCGACTTATCGCATCTCTCTCTCGGTCGCGTGCCGTGCGGTTCCGGTCGGAAGATTCGACGCAACCGTGAAAGAAGACCAACGGGGCCATAATCATTTGTCGTGTACACACGTCGTCCTTGTCCCGAGGCGATTTTGTAATCCGTAGCGTGAAAAAAACGACGAATATCGCAACTCGTACCGTCGACAACGGTCGCGTTTTATTTCCGTTGCGAACATCGCGACGAAAAGGGACCGGGCCGACATTATTCCGAACATCGTTCGGAGTTAACACGCAATTTTCGGAATGCTCGCGAAATCAGTGTGCGCGTGTGTGTGAACGCCTAACCCCCGCCCGTCCCACGTCGGTAATACTTCGAGAAACGGTTCAATCATTCTCTCTCGTGTACGTCGCACGACGACGCGTCCGGAAAGAGACGTTCACACACACACGACCACCTCGGAACGAATAACATTCGATTACTGACCGAACATATTTTTTCGGACTTATTCTTTAGGTCGTTTTGTGCGAGTAGACTTTTCGTATTTCGCTATGCCGGAACGATATGTACACGTTTTAATCAGGTTTTTTTTACGTGGTTTTGATTAAATTCTCGAAGGTCGATTTCCACGAAAACACACTCGGTTCGCTTTACGTGTTCGAGTTTTCGTCTAGCTCTCTTAAAACCTCTAAAAAGGTACGTCGTTTTACCGACCCTTTAACGAGAGGCGAATCGTTTGATTTTCAAGACGCATTAAAAATGTTCATTGCGAACCCTACACGAGTTCGTACAACCTACGCGGTCGTATGGCATTTTAAACTCCGTCAAACTACACGATAAGCGTGTTCAATGATTTACGAAATATTATCTCACTAATATTAACAAAAACGTAAATCTTCGCACAAATAGCGCGCACGAAACAAATTTTATCAATAAAAACATCGTGTTATTTGTCATAAATCATTATGGAAACGACGTCTAAATCGGCTAAACGCAATAAATGTCGAAAGAATTTTTCGTGGTAAAAAATTAGAGGGTTTTACGACATTTATAGTCAAAGTTTTACAAACTTCTTTGGATTATATTTTTATATCGCTCAATTTGTATATGTATCGATAGACTTACAAGACACGAAACATCAACGCATTTTTTAAATGAAAAAAAAAAATCCCTATAAAAATATAACTAAGCAGAACCGTGGAATATAAGTTCCGAAAATAAATGTCATCTACATAAGCATAATGATTTACGAGGAAATCGTTAATCGTCATTTCTTCTTCATATATATCCGTTTGATAACGTTAAACTGTATTTTATTATTATCATTTAACGTTTCCGGACGATATACGATTTGAACACTGTTTAACACGATTACTCGCCATGTTTAATTACACCAGAATGCCGCGGAGGGCGTCGGAGGAATTCTATACATTTCGTTTGTTTGTTTTGCGCTGGATAAATTAGTATTTTATTGCTCTTTAAAAATGTTGTTAACGTCTCGTAAAAGCAATTCGATCGATTCCACCAACGCGTTAAAATTGTTTTGTTTTCAAAAACACGATCATTTCGACCGTTCCGTATAAAAACGATTATTAATAGCGACGGCCACGAATTCGCGCTTATCCTCAGCTCGTAATCGAATAAGTGACATAGATAATAGTTAACGCGTTAACACGGTCGAATAAATTAAAAAAACGAATATTTTTTCTTTTCTGACGGACTAATGTATGTTGAATCGCGGGGAATATGTGTTACGGAAATCAATACAACGTCCGTCGACGACTCTTGTTTCGAACACCGATCGATAAACATTTCAATGTCCGAGAGCGCGGCGTTTCAAATGTTTCCGAAGCAGTAAAGTTCACAACACCGGATTAACTAACGATATATTCTTTAGGGTTATAGTTTTTCGAATTTATTGACATTGTTTTTTTTTTTTTACAAAGAGGGGAGTGGAGGTGGATCAGCGAGTATTATGGGGCGCCGGGGAGAAAAAAAAAACATAATACGTACATATTATTGATTTAAATTAGAAAAATAAAACGAGTCGCGCCAATCCAGTGACCATGTAGTATTTATACAATGATCGGTATACAAATAATTTGATTTTTTACTGAATAATTTCGTATGACATATTATTTTTATTTCATAAGACAAAGATAATAATTTTTTTTAAAAAAAATGTTGATTTTTATATTAAACTGCAGTAAACTACGTATAGTGGTACTGGTGTTTCAAACTCATTTTATGGTAACTAAAAAAAAAAAAAAAAACTGATATTTCATTGAGGTGTATTGTAACGGCAAGAGAGAAGCGCAATATTTTCGTAAAAATAAAAAAAATCAAATGTTAGGATTCACATGAAAACTGTTTTGGAACACGAGAGCCAGATCGTGTTGTCGAAACGATAACAAGGCCGTTTTCATTACGTTTTTTACCTGTTCCGCCTGGTTCACCTCAGACCGCGAAACACAATCGTCGTCGTCCGTATACGCCCCCCACCCATCATCTCCGCGGCCGCAGTCGTAGTCGTGTGTCGTGTGTCGTCATTCGCACACGAAAATACACTCGCACATCGATTTGTTATCATCGTCCGTAATATTACTGACCGGAACACGTCGGAAACGTAACCTTCTCGCGTGGTTTTTTTATTTTGTTTTTGTTTGTTTGTTATCGATTCGTTCGTTGTTGTCGTTGTTTTTTCGTAAACAACGTCGTGACGTCTAGCAACGTCTAGCGTGAAAACACTTCGGTGACTACACTTCAGTTTAGATATTTTACGTTTTTAATAATCGTAAAATTATCGTCGAAAACGACATTTACCATTCGAACAATCACATATTGAAAACACGTCGGTATAATAGTTTTTTCTGTACGCGTTTGGCATTGACGAAACGACGAGGCGTATATATATAATTTATGCCGCACGTTGCGTATTTATTTTATTTTTTTCATTTTAATAGAGACTACGATCCGTAACATAACGTAATACACTTGTTTTATATAGTTAAGCTGATTATAAATTCCCCGAACCTCCTGAACGATAAACACGACGGAATAATAATAATATATTTTTTCGATTTAAAAGTTCAAGAAACCGATGTAACAATTACGATCTGCTATCGAGATGTTGTTATGAGACGCAGTAGCCGATTTATATAGTTACGAAAAAAAAAAAATAAAGAAACACTATCGGACTAACACAACATTTATTTTGTTCTACAATCTTAAATCGAAACCGCGTTTGATATAATAATACGAATGCTTTAATATTTATCGATTGTTGTATTATTGTCTAAACGGCTTGGTCGTGAATTGGCAAAACAAAAACAAAATAGATTTAATAACAATAAAATGATCTCATATACTTAAATTACGACTTATGTTTTCAAAGTTCATACAGAAAGATCAGCCTCGTCCTCAATGATTAAATTATTCGACCGCCACCGACGGGATTATTCTGCGCGCGCAATTACTGTTATAATGTCGATATACTTGAAAAAAAAAAACTCCGATCGCGGACTCCGATGTACGGTCGTTATACGAAATTTTACTATCCGACTCGCGTGTTATTTAATAAACGTACGATCGATCTTACGACGGGCGAACGGTCACGGCCGCGTCTGAAAAACAAAAAACAAAAAAAAAAGAAAGACGTGTCTAGAAATCCGTTTCCGATACGCGGTACGCGATCGAAATACGTCGGAAAAGAAAAATAAAAAAATAGCCTCGTCGTCGGTTATATACATATCTTATCGGGACGCGTATCAATCCGACGACGGTTCGTACGAGCGGCCATACCTCGTATAAAAAAATAAAATAAAATAGAAAGACGTTGTTAAAAAAACGTAAAGTCTACGCTCGCAGCGCGTCGAACGTATCATGACTATATTAAC
Source organism: Schlechtendalia chinensis (assembly GCA_019022885.1). NCBI lineage: Eukaryota > Metazoa > Arthropoda > Insecta > Hemiptera > Aphididae > Schlechtendalia > Schlechtendalia chinensis. Next base: position 2,380,845 of record CM032349.1, on the reverse strand, counting down.
TTGGAGCGTGCGCACGTTCACCATCGAAAATATAATCCGTGACATATTTTTAACCGACCATTTTTACCAACACGATGGTATGTTCGCGTCGATAATTTTCTGATTTACCAAATAGTTATTATGAAGGCCGTTGTTGTGGAAGAGTCGGAACATTTGTTTAAAAATTTTTAAACGAGGTACGGCTATTAAACGACGAGCCGGTAACAACCGGCGCGATAAGACGAGGGAATAATAAATTCGGAATATACTTATAAACTACGAGTGTCATTGCACCGGACAAACACCGGTTAAGTCGGTCTACACGTTCGGTCAAAGCGATCTCATTTATTTGATATAAAACTTCTAGCGAGACCCGGAGAATGTGCGACCACGTGGTTCTTGAACGGCACCAACGATTTCACTGACGGCTTAATCGATCGTATTTCTCGACACGAAGAGTGTGATAATTACCGAACGGGCGCCTCGGGGACAGGGGACTCAACATTATTGTCTACAAGTGTTGCTCAGAGAACGAGTAAGAAGACAGCGGGCCGAGCTGACCGCGGGAACACGACTCTTTATTAAGGATATCGAAAATTAAAAAGCGCGTTAGGTTAGGTTAGGTTAGCTAACCTAACCTTACACGTGGTCGAAGCAGTGAAAACAAAAGTCGACATCGAAGACATCGCTGCGACGTGAGGAACGATGTTATTAAACGTGAATGCAGTAGACGGAGAACAAACACTGTCCATGCAAAGTTTTTCATGAGTGAAAGTCACGTTATTTAACAGTGTTGTACGTGAATATTATCGTCTTTGGCGTGCGCGCGGAGAAACCGGTAGACACGAGTGGCCGTCGCGTCGTCTGCCCGGAATCGGGGAGATCAGAGAACTTCTCGCGCGCGAACACGTCGAGAAGCATGTTCGGAAAGCATGTCGCGTGCGCGAAACGAAGACGTTCAAAACGCGTTCTTCCGGACAATATACGTCGTTTGTGTGCGACTTGGAGGACGCGTCGTAACGCGACAATCAATTAATGCTCACGCGTGCTAAGAACCGAACGAATTTCCGTCTGAAATACGTGTCGTACAAACGCGGCTTTAAGACATAAATTTAAAAAAAAAAACCGATCGACGTTTTCGGCACGGCGGTCATACTTGCGTCGTCACAAACGCGCGCACTCGTTAGTACTGATTTGTGTTGTACTCGCGTGAACCTATCGCTTTGTGTCTCCCGAGAAAGTAAATCTACGTGACGTGACGACGACGCGCCTCCGAGGAAAAGTCCGAGCGACCGCGTCCTTGGAACTACGGCGACCGGAAACAACCGCGACGTTACCGCGTTAGGTTAGGTTAGGCGCGCGCGGGTGTTCGGTTCGCGAGACAAGCCCCGCGTGTTGAAGAGGGAATTTCGTCCACGTAATCTCGTCGTCAGGTGCGGATTCAGATTTATATTACGCGGAGGGCGAATATTGCACATTTAAAAATGAAATACAAGCGTACATTTGATTGAAAAAATAGTTTTGAACTCGACAAATGGCCGGTAAAAATTACGACAATACGACAAAATATTTAAGAAACATACACGACGCGATGACGGTCATTACCGATTGCTATTTACTGTCGAGTGGCGGCCGTTTTTTCTACAAACATTGAACAATTGTCGCTGGATTTTCTCCTAAACTTTATAAAATCTATTATATTAGGTTAGATTAGAATGTATATATATATATATTACAATCCGTTTCACGACTGGTCGCACCGTGGTACTGCTATCAAATAACGAATTCCAAGAATAGCTCAGAACGCATGTACATCGATTCGTGCGTATAGAATACATCATTGAATAATTCAAAATGTTTGTTGTGTATTTTTATTAGGAATTTTTTTTCTAAGTGAAACACAGCCTACCTAACCGCCCCCTTCGCTCCCACTTTTCCCCATTGAATCCGTGCCTGCCCGTCTTGTACGGCTCTTGAATAATCAAAAAATAAAAAATCAACCGTGCTCGGAAGAGATCTTTCAATTTTAACCGGGAGCGAACCAAACGTTGAACGAGACCCGACGACTTTTTTTTTCTTTCTAATGTTTATTATTTTGATTATGTTTTTGTATCGCTTATCGTAAATAATTGATAGATGTGCGTCGTGTGACGAAGTCGGATCTGGCTATGTAGTATATATTTAATAAGTTAAACGTATTGGACCGGGCCGGGTTTAGCTAACACACGTTAGCTAGTACACACGTTCCCGACCGAAACTCAAAACGACGTGTTGGAAACATTCGTCGGTCCGCCTTTACCTTGGCCCGCGGACGGCGGACCCTTCTCTCTCACCCCCCCCGCGAATCGGAAATCTGCGGCGGACGTATTATTATTATTACTATACGATCCGCCAAAAACGATCGTTATTGGATATCCTGAACGTACGCTCCGGTAAACCGATTAACGGCGGAAACGTTTTGCTCACACGGGGCGCGGTCGCCACGCCGCGACAACACGCCCGTTAACAGGACGTATATTGCCGTTTCCCATTCGGCCGCCGTGCTCGGGGCTAAAAGGTTTGTCGCGAGTAACGTGTTGCCGATCGATTCGAAACTTGACGTTTCGCGATGCAGAAAAAATGTACGTGTAAAACCCATCCTAACCCCTCGAGCAGCCCGTCGTGGTGGCCCTCTCATAAAAAAAACAACAACAAAAAACCGTTATCGACTTACCTATCATGAGCAAGGCGACCGTCAGGTGCTCTCTGCCGGAAGCTCTGGTGGCGCCCAGGACCGTGCCTACGAGCGCCGAACAAATCCCGGCCACGAACACGACACCGATGAACCATCTGATGGACACGGTGCTGGTCGCGTCCGGCAACGTCAATAGACCGCAGCACGATTTGGGCGTGTCTTCTTCGCTGCAATAGTGTAACGACCTAGAACGGAAAGAAAACAAACGGCGTTCCAGTAAAACACGCGACGCACAACGTCGTTTCGGCGACGCGGCCGTTGTCTCGGGCCTTCGGAGTCAGGTCGAGCGGACCGTTTTGTAAACCCGTTTCGAACGAATTGTTCGCATTCGTGCGGTCATCCGATTCGAATGCCGTACCGGTCGGCGAAATGCCGCACCCGTTTTTGGAACAACAAACATAATCGATTCGTATCGCGTAAATATACGTTCAGCTGTACGTCGCGACCAGGGACGTACACAGAAAAAAGTTTTGGGTGATGATTTTGAAAATCATTAATTGAAAGTTCGAACTTTTCATTTTAATAAGTATACGAATTTTTATATTGTTTTAGCCAGTGGTCCACAAACGTAATGTACTATTAAACCTGTCTAATAATTATAACACAATCTGTATAACATAATGTTAAAATTGAATAAGTAAATAACCAAACATTTTGGGGGGTGTTTGAACACCCAAAACACCCCCCTGTGTACGTCCCTGGTCGCGACGGTTTGTTACTCGCGTTCGCCAGTCCGTCGTCGTCCGTATGGGAAAACGAAAACGAGTCGAGTGGCACGTAAATTGTGCTAAACCCCCCAAAAAAAAACAACCGTCGCATTTACTCGAAAACGATCGTCGGGAAACCGGTTGAAAAAAAAATGTAAACCGGTTTCGTTCGTTATCACGACGCGTGGTGTCGTCACGTCGTCGTCGACGTTTTGTCTTCCGCGTGAGCCGAGACAGGGTTTTCGGACGTTTCCAGAACACCGAAACGTCGGAAACAGTCGGAAGATCATCACGCGTGTCCGACGCGCGCGCACGTTCTAAAAATACACCGGCGCGTTGGTCCGACCCACGGGCGTTCAAGGCGAGCCACTCGCGAGATCGGTCGGCGTCCGGTTTTCGAACGAGAGGGGGCTCTCCGCAACGCCTACGGGGGTCACGTCGGCAACGCGGACGAGGTGGAAACGATTTTGATTTTATTACTATTATTATCGTCTTCGTCTTCGTCTTCGGCGGATTAAGAGCGAAAACCCGCGAACCAACCGACTCGGATCGGATAAGCACTCTCACGTGTCGCGTGTATACGTACGCGTATTTTTTATCAAAACATGTTTTGTGACGCGTTAAACATCAAGTTAAACAAGAAAACCAGCCGATGACAGAACGTTAATGATTACGGACACTAATTGTGGCGTGGAAGCAACCAGAATATATTTACGGTGTCCAATGGAACTCCGAGGGAACGTAATTGCGATTGCAAATTTCATCTCCCTCGCGGCGCAAAGCCTGGACTGAATCGAACGGTGTAGGCCCTACTCGAATTGAGGTTATGGTCACCGTCCCACGGGTCTTTTCCGAGCGACAGGAAAAACTCATGGAATTTTTATTGATCGAGATCATTCGGCTACACACCCGTCGAAAAATGAATCGCGAAACCTGCGTGAAATCGTTCTGATCGCGGACAGCAAGAGATGAAAACGGTACGTTTTCGTGGGCGGGTGGGAAAAAAATAGAAAAAATACGCGAAATCAGACCACGACGACATCTCGTCGCTAGGACCGCAAGGGTTTTTGTCGCGAAAATAAACGGCGCGTATCGTCTTCCGTTTTCGGAACGGCTCTCGGCCGACCGACGGGAGTGTGTCCGCGGGTTTGGACGACCCGACTCAACAGTCCGGGGGACGTGTTCGCTGGGAACGGAGCTTCGGGGGGGGGTCTTCGACGATACCGTGATTCCGAAGTAAATCGACCCGGCACCGATCGGCCGTACGCGTTCGTTCGGAGATAAAGTCCTGGCTGAAGAAACATCACGACAACTGCGGTGGACCCGATCGGTCCGGTCGGACAACAGAATCGTCGCCGACGGAGAGCGAATTAAATCGTGTTGTTGTTCGTATGCTGTGTACGCGGGGCGCAAGTCGAACCGAAACTCTTAGGCTGCCGGCCAAACACAGGAACGGTACCAGGAGACGAATAAGCCGACTGCCCGGCACAGCGGTCCCTTCGGTTCTGATAGAGTCGCAAAATAAAACGCTCATCCCTCGGAAAGCCGGTCGCGCACCGAATCCGGAGGGTGTGTACGGTTTTAAGACTTCAAAAGGGGTGTTCGGACGGGTCTCTTACGCGCACACACACACACACGTATTCCTCGGGGGACGCGAGCAACTCTCGTTCCACACGCCCTTCGTCGGCAGAAGAAGAAGAAGAGAAATTCGCAACGTTCGGCTTCCCCTTCGTTTCTCATTCGAACTTTTCGCGAACCGACATTCGCCGACGAACATTGTGCACGCCGTTGCGCGTCGTCAAATGACAAATTGTTCGTCTTGGGTACCCGCGAATGTCCCGAAGACAAAACGCGGTGCTGTCGGATGGCATTTTTCGTCCGACTTCAACGTCTCTCGACGAACACGAGACACAACGTACAAACACGTGTATGATTATTTGTCGCACGCGATTATCGATATTCGAAATGGTTTTTCAACATCATTTTGTTGATAATCTCGTCGGATATCACACGGACAATGGCGACGGGTAGCGGCCCCGTGTTTCACGTAACATACGGTTATTAATAATAACGCGATTGCGTGTTGTTTGTACGTCTTTCGCGCGTTCGCGTTGACAACGAATTATACGATATCAATGCCGAGTCCTGTTCTAACTCGCACGCCGGACGTGCCATACTTGTTTATTGTCGTCACGACGTTCTGCTGCTGCTGCTGCTGGTGTTCCGGTGTCGCATGGTCGTTGACCGGTTGAAAGTTTTTTCATTTTTTGCTCTCGTTGAAAACACTAACGTTTACAAGCAAGGCCATTATTTTACGGAGGGAAACGGTTTAATAAACACGGACACATACAATAATCTAAAGCCAGGTAGCCAGCGTTACGGACGAATTCTCAATGATTAGACAAATGACAACAATGGGAGAAACGCGTTTGAAAACCACGAAACCCTATCCCGTTCGACGTGCAATCCGAATTCGCGCCGTTGCACTCCGGTCGAGTCGTTACGGATCTCTGTCGCGCGGTATCCCGTAGAAACATGTCGTTTGCGATAAAACGACGCAAAGAGAAAACGCGGCTCTCCGTTGTTTCGCACGACGATGGCGGTTACGGTCGTTGTTTGACGAGCCGCGACAATGAGTGTCGGTACCGGCGAAAACAAGAAAGAATCGCACGAGAAAAAATAAAAACCCGGACGTGCGGCAACACGCGAAACGTTGTTTATGTTGTTCCCACCGGTATTACTTTTTCCACGGCTTTTTGCGTTACCCCGGGTAATTTCGTTTGTGTCATTATTTCGTTTCGAAAACATTACGGTTTGGTTCGACGGACGATTTGCTGTGAACGATTCTCTCTTGTCAAACGATCGTCGTTTCGTTCGACGACTCTGTTGTTGTTATTTGGTGGTCGTCCGACGCGACGAAAATGAATGGGGGGGGGGGGGGAAATCGAAAACGTGTATTTCGGTCGTTTTCGTCCCGATGAGCAATTCCGGACGAGCGAAATAAATGCCATTAGAATAATTTACGGCGACGATACACGGAGTTAGGATTTTACAAACTCCCTCGCGTTCGTTTATATCGTGATGAAACGCCGGTCTATATATTTGAATAATTTAAATCGGTTTTATTTATTTATTTTTTTAAATCTAAAAACTTTATATTGCGGACGACAAATACATAGGGGGGGGGAGCGTTTCCTTTAAACGCGACGAAAACAATTTCTACGGATTATGCAAGCCCGACGGTCGTTGTTAACATCGTTTTTATTAGTTTGATGTGAATTGCAATAAAGTTATATATAAAACGTATCGATATACGTAATTGAAAACCGAACGAACGAACGAAAAAAAACCAATTTAAACTCGTCTTTTCAAATGTACGCGCGCGCGACGACGATTAACAATCGAGTAGTTTTCCGACCACCACTCGTATAACGCTCGTACGTCCGTACGTTGTTTCAGTAAAAAAAATTCGTCGCCGTAGTACGCGAGTCAACGTGTACAGACGTTTTGCGTTTAGGTTAGGTGAACAATACGGTATACCATACCACGCGCGGTCGACGGCGGTCGTCGGCGCGGAGATGAAAACGCGGTTCTTCGCGCGGTGGTCGACGTGTGCTCCGGGGCCAATTAATCCTAACCTAACACGCGCGCACGCCGTCAACGATCCCCGCGAGTTGACGAGACGTCGGCCACAACGGGTTTCGTTCGAACAAATATTATCGCGAAACCGTTTCGAATGACTGGCCGGCCTGGCGAGGACGCAATCGTCGGATCCGACAGGCTTCTGATATATCATACCTAACCTAACTGGTCTTTGTATATAAAAACAGATTTAAACTCCCCCTCCCCGTTCGTTTCCTCGGCCGACGGACCAGCCGGTATAGCACCGATCTATAGATCAAGACACTACACAGTCTATACTATAGAGACTATAGTCCACAACACGCGTATTAACCGTCGTGTTATCGAATCAATAAATACAACGATATTATCATTACCGAGGCCCGTTGTGTACAGCGATATTGTCCGGAGGCTCTGACGCGAATCGCGTAAAAAAAATATAAAACTATATCGAAATCGCACGGCTACAACGACCGGAACGAAAGAAAAACCGCGTACGGTACGAACGGATAGAAATTGGAAATTTAATAAATAGCGTTCCAAATGAAATGTTCTACACGACAAGACACCGTGGGCATCCCCACTAATATATATATATATAATGTGGTTTTTAATAGAATAGCATTCTACAACATAAATAAACCCATTTAGATTTAAGGAAGACTGTTGTTATACGTGAAAATCGATTGTACGACAGCTTATAAAACCATGAAAAAAAAAAATTAACGACGTCGTTTGTACACGGATATACGGTTTTATGGTATAAATCTAAAAACAATTGACGATTGATATAACGAATAATGCACTGTGATAATAAAGTGATATACAATACGATAAGCTGGCCGATTATCGAGTAGGGTGCTCAATGCTCTCGTGAAACCGATTGGGAAAAAAAAAAGAAAAACTACAATTTTTTATGAAAAACACCAATACGCCGCAGGTATCGAATTTCCGAAAACCGTCAGAAAAACGATCAAATACACCGGAACCCGAATCGTCGCGTCTGCTGGCCGAGGAAATCGAAATCTCCCGGTCCGGCACGTCGACCCCCGTAAACAGACAAAGAAAATAAGCGCCGTTATCAATCGTCGTCGTTATCGTCGTCGGTCACGCGTACGCCTTGGCCCCGACACGAAACGCCAAAGCCCCCCGGGATGGGTGGCTCCGGGCCGAAGAGTGTGCTTCGGTTGACCGTCTCGCGACCGCGTCTGTAGCCGAATAAAAAACGGTCGTCGGAGCTCGTGAATAACGCGGCCGGAGCATTAAAATCCGTCGTGGACGTGAAATGACCGCGGGGCGTAAAATATTTATACACGCGCGCGTGTGTGCTTAAAACCGTGTGGGTTTTCGTGCGCGGTTCATTACGAGACACACGCGCGAGACCCTTCCCCGAAACTTTCAACAGTTACGATAAGTTGAATTTATTGCATTAAATTTGTGCAAGTGGAGACACGATTTTATCGTACGCGACATAATGGTCCAGCGGTTGAAAATATACGATTCGGTTTTAACCACCCCAACGCCCCCAACGACCGTACGTCGGGTATCGCGTCGAGCGGAAAAAACACGCGTTCTTCTTTTTAAGTACACGCCAAGCGCGAACAAGAAGAGTTCGACGAAAAAACGGACGACGTCTTCTGCACCGCGTAAGAGAGCGATATGTACTGATCGTCTCTCTCCGGCGGAAACGTTTTGAATTCGAATCCGACAGATCGTGTCGGTTTGTTCGACGGTGTTATACGCGCACATATAAATTCTTCCCTGAACAAAAACCCCCCCGAAAAAAAACCTCGTTTTCGGGAACACGAAAAACGGAAAACGTCGTACGTCAGATCCACGCCAATCGATACGGGATCGAATCTCGTCCGTCCGTACGTCGTTTCTATTATTTCCGCAGACCCTTTTACGTTTCAATTGTCCCGGCGGTTCCCGTGCGTATTGCACACGCGCGTATGACGGGGAACGTACGAACTGTACGAACTGAGGCCGGTGTACTTCGAGAGCACTCTTTACCGCGTAAAGATATATGCAAACATCTGCTCGGGGTAAAACACGCGCCACCACGTCCCCGTCACGACTAGGGTTTTCTCGAGAGGTTTTTAATCGTTACGCTAAAAAACAGTACACCGATTCAACGATAACATTTCACCGTGATTCCCGCGGTATAGGTACACCGTTTCGGTGGCCAGACGAGTTCCTTTTGTCCCCCCCTCCCCCGCTCACGGTCTTCTCGCGTTATCATTAGAACGCACGCCGAAAAACCCGTACTACCTACTAAATACGACACGCACAATACCCTACGTATCCGAACCTCCAGTAAAAAATCGACAACGCTACCGAGTGAGGATTGTGTTTCGGAATTTCGAGTAGTGTCCATAGGAAATCAGGAATATACGAAAATATGTTTGGATTGGATTCCGTCGAGTCGGTTCCTTTCATCCGGTAACGTGAATCGGATCACAGCGCTGTTGCGATGGTACTCGAGTTGGGTCGCCGCTGTTGAAATCGTCTGTTCTTGCGAATCAGCGTAACGTCCGTAGTCGGTAAACACGGTTTCGTTTCAGTTCGATTGATGGTCGTTGAAAAATCCCCCCCCGCAAGTGGTGGATAGGGATTTCAAAAGACGCTCGTCTCACACACTGTGTATATGTCCGCCGGTGAAATAAAACGAAAAATAAGGAATATAAAACGACTATCCACAAGTGTGTATATCTCGAACAAAACAAAATGTAAACGATTGTTTAACATCATACGTGTTTGTTGAACATTATGTTTTTTAATGCGCGTTATCTCGTTGAAAACCCACGAGCCGCCGCCACTGATCGACTGTATAGGGAGAAAGAATAACGCGCGTCACGCATCGGACTTAAAAAACAATATATGTACGGATATCATTATTGAAAAAATAAAAAACGACATACGGACAAATTCGGTTTTATCGAATTTTTCGCGCCCGACCCCTCCGGGTCCAAATAGCTCCGGAGTGTACGGTATCCCATAAAATCCATCCGCGAATTTTCGATTTATCGCTAATGCGTAACGTGCTCTTTCCCCGTAGTATACTTTTTTATAATCCTATATTCCCGCGTCTCGTCCCGTCGTTCCCGTTTTCACTCGGTCTCTCTCTCTCTCTCTCTCCGTCACGGGCGCAGGGATCCAATTTCGCAAAAGGCCGTGACGCCGGTGACGCGCGCGCCGCACTGCGATAAAACAAGTCACGTTTTTCGAATCGAAAGGGACGGGAGGGACGTGGACAAAAAGAGATGGAAAAAAAAAAACCCGCTCACGCGACGAATAGAAACGTACCACAATATCACATCGTGTTTGTTTTTTCCGTACACGTCGTTACACGCGATGACGGGATAACGTCGACCTACGATCGCGAACCTGCGCGTGCCCAGGATCGACGATCGCGATACGCGGCCGTTTGTACGTGCAATCGGAATCGCAGACTTAGACGGCGGCGTTCGAACGATCGTGGAAACGTCGTCGATTCGTTCGTATTCGTGTAAAATCGTTGACGTCTACGTGATTTCAATCGTTGCTCAGTAGCGGGGGGGAGGGGGGGGGAATAATTGTCAACTGTTATCATACATACATATTTGTTTTGAAGGCGAATAAGGCATAAAAACAAAAGAACGGTTATATATTATATTTATTGCGCAATGTTTCGATTTGTTTAGTTTTAAATAGAATCTCGGTCGGGTGGTGCCCGTTATTATCGATACGTCGCTCCGAGCGAAGTTTTGCACACCTTTTTCAAGCATTTCTTGTGGTGTACGCGGTGCTCGAATTGGGGGGGGGGAGAGAGCTCCTCTTCAAATTATTTTCATTAAAACGGGGGGACGGAACGTGTTATTTTGTTAAAACGATTTTGATTTTGTAAAGTTGCATTGATAAGATAATAAAAAACTATTTAAAGAATTATTTTTCGATAATTCATAACGAGAATAAAAGCCTTATCTTTTTGTCATTATTTTAATTTATGATGATAGTTTGTCGGTGAGACGTGTTACCGGCACTGTGTGAGGTCTATTCATGGCATAGACTAACCAGCTCTATAATCGTGGTCTATGGATATGTAGCGAATAACGCGTTATATCGCGTCACGTGTCTTATTGATAACATTAAATATTTTTGAATATATTATATTAATAATTGTATCTGTACAATAAACGATAATGGACGCGAACAAGAGAAAACATAGTAACTTGGATGTATTTGCGTACAAGTGAATCACAGTTACCAACAGTTGTGGAATGTTATTTAAAATGAATTAGGTATTAAAAATCAGTCGGAGTAAATTTTGATGTAATTATTAATTTTGATGTGTAAATAAATGACAAGTCTTACAAAATATATACATTGTAATTGTTGGTGTATATCATTGATATATTGTAATAATTTGATGAAGACGAACGGTTGGGTGGTGTCAACCCCCCCACACGGGTTAGGTTGAGTTTAAACGTTGTCTTGGAGTCCCCTTTCTTTTATTTTTCCGACTCGAACACTGGGTATACGCCGAATTTCTGTATGAATTGTTTCCTTTAACGTTCATGAGTTCCTTGGACGGTGTTTATAAGCCTCAGATTTCACATAACCCCATTGGAAAAAATCGCACAGGGTCAAGTCCGGAGGAGAAGAGCGTATTCCTATCGCTAATTTTTTTTTTTTTGGAAATCAAGCGCCCGAGAAGCATTTCTCTCCGGGAGCCGGTGCGAAAAAATTCCGAAGCATGCTGACACGCCGATTTCAAAACCGACCCCGCGTCGACGTTCACGGCACAGTTCGAGGCGGTCTCCACCTCCGATTCTCACGACCAGATCCTGTTCCCATAAAGTTTTCTACCGTCGCACGGACTCGTTTTTACGAAAACCGTTTTTATTAGCGCGTCGCCGGTCCGGGTCGGTAACCGAAGCCTGTCGTAACGTAAACTCCCGTCGGGTAGACGCGATTCCCGCCTATCTACGGATTTCGACAACTGTACATTGTCATGCTAAAACTTGGGGGGATGTTTTGTGACGCGCTCTGTAGTTTCGAAAGAATTCTCACGCGCCTCGTACGGCACGACGCGTAATAATGCACACACACACACACACTGTGCGACGAGTGTGCACAAACGTAACACGTTAACGTCTAATTTACGGAATTCAATTGAATTGTGCAATACGGTTTAACGTACACACACGCGCGTTATACATGTTATCGACAACGTATACGTGTCGGCATTGATGTAGAGCAGCGCGACGCTGCCGGGTTAGGTACCTCGTACTTGAAGTTGCTTTGTACGCTGTATATTCGCTGAAAATCGGGTCACCGACTTTTCTATTGTCGTACAAGCCGACGAGCTTCTGTTGTATGTCACGATACGACCTCGTACGGGTCATAACGTATATGAAAAAATAGTAAAAAATAATCCCCATTTATTCGGCCGAATCGATCGGATTGAACAGCGTCGGCAGACGTTTGAACCGAGTAAATGTTGAAGTACGTTCAATACACGCGGAAAAGCGTTCTGCTTCTGTTCAAACGTCCACGTCGGTCTCGCCGCACCGTCGTCCTCACCGGTTCCCGTTTAAAAGCGTTTGGGAACGCAACGGACGTGACGAGATTGTTTTTCCGTTCCTCGCAAATATACGGAAAACCGAGAACAAACCGCGACAGCCGTCCTCCACACGGGGGCGATCGGTTTAAGACGTCCGGAATCGCGTCCAAACGCGTTACACGACAACACGCGGACAATCGCATTGCCCGTTTTAAGTACGTGTGTGTTCGACGTCCGAATAGACTTCTTTTACCGTCATGCGTGTTAGTTTTCGGACCGGAACGAGTACGTCCGTTCAACCCGTTGGACCGCGCGCAATAGGATTAGAGACGTACCCAGAGCCCCCGCGAAGGGATGGGAAGGAGGGGGGTTAGGGGGTCAGTGAGTACTTGGGAGCACGGGAGAAAAAAAAATCATAACATTTACGTATTATTGATTTAAATTAGAAAAATAAAACGAGTCGTGCCACTCCAGTAACCATATACAATATTGGTATATGAATAATTTGATTTCTTACCGCATAATTTTTTTTGTAACAATCTATGTGCATTATTATTTTTATTCCATAAGATAAGAATAATTGTTTACTTATTAAAATAACTTATTTTAGGGTAACTAAAATAACTGATGCCGTTTAACAGCATCCAAATATTTCAGGTAGTTTTTCCGTAAAAATGAAACGTTAGAATTTATATTAAAACTATTATAAATACCAATATGTACAATGAGGGCTCGGATTTATTGACAGCGCCCGTAGTTACGTGGGGGTCCTGGGCGTACCTAACAGTATACGTACATACATATACACGTGTACATCTATTATCGTTAAGTATTTCAGCGATTTAATCGTTGTACACGCGGACTCGTCGCGTTCAAACCGTTTATTTTGTTCTTTTCGAACGTGTTCGTAACGTCTGATCGTTTCTGATCGTCGGTGTACGTATACGAGTAAAAGAAAACTGGAAACATAAAAAAAATACGAAAATCCATACACGGTTTTGACAACACAACAACGGTAATTCAATATCTGCTGCAGCGGTATAAACACACGCACACGCATATATATATGTGTGTGGATCGATCAATCAGGAATAATGCTACTTTCGCCGGAGTTTTAGCGAGAGGGTCCCCAATTTAAAGTAATGACATTCGGTTTGTGCGCTGCGCACGTTCCGTTACGCGCGACGACGGGTCGATATAACCAAATCCCGCCGCACTCGCTTATATTCTTTTCACCGCCGTTTTATACGTTTATTAACAATCGTCTTTTATTTGTTTGTTTTTTTCCTTCTTTTCATCGCGCCGACAAATTGAAAATAAATAAATGAATAAAAAAAACGCTCTTCGACGAATAAGACGCGGTGCGCGCGATTAGACCGAAGAAATTACGACCTATACCCTCCCGCCCCGTCCAACAGCCAGCACCGTCGGTACGTTTACGAATTTACGCGGTCAGTCGGTCGGCCTGACTTCATTCCCTACCGTTTTGGAAATTACTGGTCGCCCGGCGAGTTTTACGTTCGTTTTCGACGTTTTTCACGTCGTCCAAGTATTCGTAGACTTCCGTATGTGTCGACGTGATTACGATCAAATGGTTTCCCAGCGTCTAATATTTTAATCGCTTGATACAAGACGATCGACGATTAATACGACCGAAATCTCATTTTCGTCGTGTTTGAAGTTTGAACTCATAAAACGGTCGGCGACGATTTTCAACGATTTTTTTTTTCCCGATTCCGTTTCGGTATACGATTTCGAGTTGGAAACGAAACGCGTGCAGACAGACGTCGCCGGGACACGTAAGTCGACGTGAAAAATACACGAAACGTAACAACGATCACGGGACAGGACGGAGTCGGGCTCCTCTCGTCGTGGCCGAAGACAAACGACCCCGCCAGCGGTCAGAACTCGTAATCGATTCGTCGTCGGCGAATAAATCGGTTCGTTCGTTTCGCGTTCAAACAGGACGGCCTCGGGCAAACCTAACCTAACGTAGCCGGCCCGAGGGGAGAACGGACGGCGACTGGCAGGTGACGGCAGAAACCAACGGGGTTCGGTGACCTCGCGATCGCAGGGGTGATCTGTCGTACGACGGGCGCGTGTAACGTTCGTCGGGACCGAAGGCGACACGCCGTCGAAACGGGAGTTGTTTTTTTTGGCTAAAATCGCGCGGTTTGTCGAACGAATTATTCGCAATGGTTAGTCGTACGATCGAAACGAATGTTCGGGTGCGATGACTCACTCGTTGCACACCCTATTTCTTAACGTCCTGCACACGCACACACACACACACACACACATATAGATATATTTGCGCGCGTACCCTATTCCCCGAGAAAATCGGGCGGGGAGACGGCGGCGGTCCGTATTTTATTCTCTTTGGGTATTATCAATTTCTTCGTCGTGCACGGACGTCGATTTTGCCGACAGGGCTTACTTACAACAACAAAATGTCGATTTATATAACATCGCACCCTCTGACTACAACTGTATTGTCGCGAGTGGGCCGACAACATGGAAACGTCGTACACCGCGGTTGGCACCCGTGCGCGTCGCCTTTTCGTCGGGGAAATTAAAAAAAAATAAAATAAATAAATAAAATGAATAATCGGGTTTCTCGTCTCGACGGTTACCGCCGATACGATTGCCGCACGACGCTAAACCAGAACGAGTGCACCACCACGCGCGTCTTTAAAAACCTTTACGCCGCCAGATCACGTCCGTAACGACAGACACGGCGTATCACAAAAACCGCGATCGTATCCGGTAGTAACCGCTTTTACGGCGGCGTACGTGACCTCGTGTGGGACTAGAAGGTGACCCGTCGTCATTATTATTATTATTATTATTATTATTATCATTATTTGTACCGTCGCGACGACGACAAAACCGTGATTCCGTGTCTCTCCGTCCCCGTACAGCAAGTAGGTATCATCCGGTCGATGATTCGTTCGATCCGCTCACATACACTCCCGTAGCCTGTCGCTGTTATGGCTCTCGTCGAGTTTTTCTAGCGGGAAATCCGGCAGACCCGGCCGAACCCGGCGAAAAACGCGTACCCGCGATACACGCTTTAGTTTTCGGCGTTCGGCGACAAAACAAACGCGTCTCAGTCGTAAGCGTCACGACACGTGATCTCCCGTATGGAAACCGTTTTTCGCTCGTTACGTGACCCTACCGGACCTCCACGCGACGCGGTTCCACGATCGCGGCGATTGAATCCGACGGATTCGGCTTCTCGCCGGCGCGTACCGTGTTTTCGTCGCTTTTCTGTTTTCGTCCGTTCGTACACGTGTGCACGCGGCCTTGAGTGCGTACGAACGGACGTGCGCGCGACCAGAAATCGTTCCGGTTATTGTGGGGTCTTTGTGGTTCGGATCGTTTTTCGGCCGGAGCGATAAACGCGCGCGAGCCGTCGCTGTAAAAAACGTGTAGAAAAAACGGATGCTTGCGACGCTTTTCCCGGCGGAGTGGAACGTTTTTGTTTTAATGGCCGGACGAGAAAGAAAACCGCCTCCCCGCCCTCGGCGCGTGATACTCGTACGAAAACCCGTGCCGTCGCGTAAACGCCGATAAACGTCGTAAAGTCTTCAATTTCTGGCTCGAGAAAAAAATATTGTACAAATTGTTCCCTGCGTTCGTTTTGCTCGGGAGAGGATTTATTTTTCTTGCACGTCCGTACCATATTGTTCTCGGCTTGTTTTGAACCTCACGTTAGTCAACGCGGATTTTCAAATTAACCGCGAACAGTCGTAAACGGCCGTTTGCTAAGATTACATTACGTGTATTACGATTCGAACGTTCCCGTCGAGTTATCTATAACGCTTTTCCGTCCGCGGTCG
The DNA here is from genome assembly GCA_019022885.1 of Schlechtendalia chinensis. Classification (NCBI taxonomy): domain Eukaryota; kingdom Metazoa; phylum Arthropoda; class Insecta; order Hemiptera; family Aphididae; genus Schlechtendalia; species Schlechtendalia chinensis. The sequence goes on along the minus strand of CM032349.1, from coordinate 2,364,417 downwards.
TTGCATCGCGTCATTGCGTCGCAATGACGAAATCAAAACAAAGCCGCCGCGAGATTTATTCGCCAGAAAAAAAAACCCGATAATATCTCGTTTCGTAGTCGCAATCGTCGTCGTTTTTTGTGTTTTCTCCACCGGACTCCCCGTCGTCCCGTACTGGTGTATCGTTATCGTTATGTTAACGAGATAACATACCAATTAGCGAACGTCCGCGCGCAACACGCACGCAGGAGGATAACGCACTCGTTCGGGATGAATAAATTTCGTTCACATGAATTTCCTTCCTCTCGGGCGAATTTCTATTCGTTTTTTTTCGGGAGATTTTCGTTTTTGTTTGTTTCCGTGCCGCGCGCGCACACACAAGCACGTACTTAACCCGTACACACGATACGTATATATAATAACACACGCGGTACAACAATAATGACAATAATGACAACGTACCGTAATGATAGTGCGTCGTTTACGACTGAATAATGTATGCGGCATATACGCGCAGCAGGTTTAGGTTCTTGTTTCGACGGGCGTTTCTATTTTTTATTATTATTATTATTATTATTATTATGTTTTTAAACTGTTTTTTTTTTTCGGTGTAGTCGTTATAACGATATCGACGTATAATAATAACAGTCGTTTTCAAATCCCGTCGCTGCGCCTTATATACAGTGTGATGTTTTCGAGTTTTTTTTATCACGGCTTAAGATAAGCACCCGCTCCCGCCAGTCGTCATCGTTCGAACCGAAAGCTTTTTCGATTGTTTTACTCCTCGACGTTCCGTTTACGAACGATTTTTAAATCGATCGAATCAACCCCGTCTCCGCCGAGACGACGGACTATCAATATCCGCTGCGGTTGTATACGGACGTTACAAGTCGGGACGACGGCGGCTGGAAAATACGGAACATGACGTGCAAATAACCCTCCGCGAAGTTATTTATACTTTCCTTGGCTCGGTGTGTGTGTGTGTCGCGTTGCCGAGCGTAAATTCGCGTAAACGTGCGCGAAAACATCAATCGATTGTCGGTGGTGTACGTACGACGCCGCGTCACGTTTTCCGTCCGGCCGTGTGTGTCGACGTTATGGTCGATATCGCCCGCGTCCGAAGTGGGTCCGGAGACAAGGGGATCACTGATAACGAGCACTATCTGGGTCCGGCCTTTTGTTCTCGATATTCGTGAATCTTCACAACATTGGGCACACACACCCAGAAAAATAACATGACCTAACCTGGACACCTACATCCGGATGAAGGAGCTCCTTGCCGACCTGATGACCCTTTAAAACTTCATACGCGATCTCGAGGAAGGAGTTCGCCAAGGGAATAAGTTTAAAATTTCAGCCCGTGCAATGAAATTTATACTTTATTAGCTTTGTGTATGGATATGTAATATCTGAACGAAACATATACAAACGAATAACTTCATTTTCTGCGCGCAAAATTCGCGGAGGAAACCGAGCTGGTACACCGTCGTTCGGACCACGGGACCCAGTTCTCCGCGCCGCGCGTGCCACGTGTTTCGGTCGTTCGACGCATTTCCGTCGACGACGACCAAAGTCTCTAGGGTTAGGCGTCCGTACGCGTCAATAATAATTCGCGTTCACGTCATCAAATCAAAACGTTAATTCGTCCGGTGGTGACATTAAACGCACATTTTTCAAGTCGTTTTTTTTTTCGTTTGGTTTTTTCGAATACCGGCGTGGTCGTTTCCAGTCCCATAAACGATCGTTAACATCGCAAGGCCGTTCTCGAATGGCACCACACACGCGGACGATTTTCTCACGAGACGACCAAGCATGCGATTTCGTACGACTCGCGCGTTCGCCCCGGCCTACAGGCGTATTCGGGGCTCGGGTCGGTACGGTCCAGAACACATGTGCGGACTCAGGTTCTTTTATGACGGGCGGCGGCGAATTTCGCACGTTCAAAAATAAAGCGTGTGTGTGTTGATATCAGTTTATAACAACATCACGACGAGCACGTAACAGAAAAGATTCAATCGATCTAGTCCACGTTTTTATCCGCCGTAGAGATGAAAAACTGCGTTCGGCTGATGCGGCTGGTCGCTGGTAATGTTTACGAGCGCATTTAACGGAAACGTGGCCCACCACCGATCATTTTGAAATTCGAAAATTGTCCAGAGCCGACGTTTTTCGAATCGTCCCCATAAAAACGCTTTTTTTGTTCCGTCGAGTCCGGCCGGAGACGGTCGACGAACACGCGATATACACTTAACTTGAAGTCAAAAGACAATAGACAACACGCGTTCGATTGTTTTATAACATGACGTGGTGTGCGTGAAGTGATCGCGTCCCGTTTCCTTGCTCGCGACACACTTTCCAACGCCCCCCCGAAATGTTCTCTGGGCCGCGCGAGGAGACGATGTGTGCGTACGACCTAACCGAAACGTACGCGGTTGTGACGGAAACAAAGGAATACATCAAAAACGGTCTTGGGCCGGTCCAAACAACGATTGATGTTCGTTAAAACCCGAACCGTACTAATATTAATTAGATATATATACTCGTACGTGTCGCCGGAAAGATTAATAAACCGCTGGAAACGAATTATTTTCGAAAAACGATTACTCCAGAGTCACGGTTTTAATTTATTTTGTCTTACGATTGCTAAAAAAAAAAAAAAAATCATTCAATTAAAATCCGCACTGTCAAACGACCTACATTCGACGATTTTCCTTCTCGAAAAAAAAATAAATAAACGAAAATTATACTTTATATTGTTATGCGGCCTGCGTCTGTGATGAATAGACGACGTCGCCGACTTAAGATTAAGGCCAAGTTTACTTTTCTATAACCATCCTCGTTTTATAATACGCACATATATATATTGTTTTGACTTTCACACGATTTTACGATTGTATTATATTTGTGCGCGAGTCTTATTATGTATATATATATATATATAAGGTCAGGTATACTATAAAGGTGGTTTTTACGGGCCAAAACGGAACGAGGAGATACGCAGCGCGTGCGGTTTTTATCGACGACGTTATATACGTATTACGGACCGAAATCGTTAGAAAACCCGTTTAAAATCCGACGAAAACAAAATGTCGTAAATATTTTTATTATACGCGCGACGAGATTTACCTACTTACGAACCTTATCTAATACGTGTACATATACGTGGTTAGGAGGGGGGGTGGGAGAGAGAGAGGAAATAATCGCGTATTCGATTCGACACGGGACGGTAGATCGTAATTGGATTAAAAATAAACGTTTTACATCCATCCGCGGTACGGTCGGTTCAGAGAAAAACCAGAAGACCGTTTGAAAAACAGAAGAACCGACTGTCTTCGGCGTGCCCGGGGGACGACGGGACAAGAGATTCGTTAAAAACGTCGACGTTAAATATTTTTCTCTTTCTTTTTTTCTTCTTCTTCTACAATTCGGAAAAGAAAACCCGGTTCGCCGCACTCCGACCGCCCGCGCGCGAGCGATTACCGTTCCCGACGGGTCAACAACGACGTGTTTGGGGTGTGCGCCTACGCACGATACAATAACAGAGAAACGTCCTCCTCCCTCCTTCGCGTTCCTTGGACTCGCCGCGGCCAAAACAGACTCCGTAGGGGGTTACTGGTGCCGACCAGCGCGCCAACGTAACCACCCCGAACACGGTTTCGTTTCCGTGACCCGTCGACCTCCCGTCGGCGTCGCGAGAAAACACATTCCGAAAGTCGTTTCGCCGAACGCACGTTTGCGGACGACGAACAACGGGATTCGAATAATGTGTCGCGGACGAAGAAGAACAACGTTTCGACATTTTATGTCTTTGTTACTTTGGCACATTAAAATAAAACCACCAAAAGTGTTACCTAAATTAAGATGCCCACGAAAAAACCTAACCCGAAAAGACATAAAATGTCTCGCTTAACGCGGGAACTCGTATGCGTTAATCATTTTTCTTAATAGGCTTACATAGAGAATATATAAGTCTGTGTGTGCGTGCGTGTATGTTTTTCCATACGCTTCGACGTACGGGCCACGTCAAATCGTATTCGAAACGACGCTCGTGAACGCTACGCAGAACGCCGGGTTTTGTTATCGCGCACCGTGATACGGAAACGTAAACGCGATAAACCGTCGCCAGCATTGCAATTGTTCGAATCCAAACTCTCTGACGGACGACATTCGACCGGCGGCCGCGCGGTCCGATCGAAGAAGAAAACACTCGACCACGCGCCGAGACCATGGCAGCCGCACAAATAATCGACAACGGAATCGATCGAGTGATTGGAGATTTCACCGTGTCAAACGGGAAGTCGTCGACGACAGCGAATGCATGTACGTTTCGTGACCGAAACGGTCGTTACTTAACCGAACGCGTGAATCGAACGTACGGAAATCGCCGCGTCCGAACATAACCCCACCGTAATCTAATGAAATGGAATACGACGCGGGACGCTGTTATTGTACAATATGTGCGCGCGCATCGAACCCGGCGGGGGAGGAGGATCCCGGCGTTCGGAAAAGGGGAGAGAAAAGAATCCGAACGTTCTTTGGACGCAGCTGCTTCTGGCTGGCTGGCGGCTTGGCGGTACGCGAAACACGACAGCAACATTTCACGGTCAGGTCGTCCGGATTAAAAAAAAAGAAGAGGCCGAACAACAGACACGCACGGGATTTCACGCGGCAGCTGCAGACGCCCGACGGGGATGAATTCCTAAACCGCCCCCGAGACGTAAACCGGTTCGGGTGCCGTTCACGAGGGCCTCCGAGAGATTTATTTTTCGTTTCTCTCTCTCCGCTCCCTACCGTCGGTCGGTCGGTCGGTCGGTCGGCGTCGTTTAGGTTTAGGCCGACGAACATCAATCCGGGGACCGGGTCGGAGACCGTCGCGACGCATTGTCAAAAGGTTAGGTTAGGTATTTATTTTATTTTATTTTTTTCGGAACCGAAAACGAATCCGTCGTCGTCGACAATGGGCCGCAGGCGGTACATACGCCGCGTTCAGACAGATAATACTACGGCGGTTTCAGCTGTACAAACAACGAGACGGCCGTTATTGTTGTCGTAGTAGTACGGTCAATTCGACGAAAATCATAAATTAAAACGATTTCGGTGGCATTGTGCTCGGACGCGGCATTGTGCTCGGACGACTACAGAACTACGGAAACGGCGATTCGGTCGCGTCCGACCCCGTAACGTGTCGTCGTCTGTTGTTGGGCATTGGGCGCCGAAAGTCTGAGATAATGATTTTTTTTTTTTTTGTCCTTCTTCGTCCGTATTCACACGTTGACCTAACGTTATCTCGCGGCCAAAAAGAAAGAGAAAAAAAAATGGGTATTGTCCACGCGTGTTTTGTTATGCCGAACGGAGTAGTCGACACGAGTGGTGTTTCCGTGGCTTTTTTATCGTCAACAACAAAAAAAAAATAGGCCGAAGCCTTTGCGTCCGACGCGCGCCTTCAAAGAACGGTGATTACGCGCGTAACCGAATGAAAGGTACGGGTAACAAACAAACGCTACCGCCACCCGGTCGGACGAAACGCAACGTGACCGCAGCGCGCGGAAAAAAAAAACGAAAACACGCGCAAGGCGACCGCGAAGTGCAAGTGCACCGATTCGCACAGTCCGCAGAGCTGGTCAGCCGTAACCGCGTAACCGTTATCGATGGTAGGTGTTCTCGCGAGCAGAAGGAGAACCGCCGCGACGATAATCCTTAAATCGACCGTTCCGGGGTCGCCGGGTACACGATAGCGCGCACTGAACACACGAAAACGGCGTTGGGGGGGCCGGCCGTCGGGTCGTTCACACGCGATCGTAAAAAAACGTACGGCGTGACCAACGACGTCCATGTCGTCAAATCGTCAAAGAAGTCGTCTCAACACTGTCCACCACGTCCCGGCGCGATTGTACGCGAATAATAACTGATCGACGGACGCGTCTGGACACTGCACGCGCGCTACGGCGTGACTCGACAATCGTTATAAATAATGATCGCGGACGTTTTCATTGCGCTCCGAACGCATTTGGGTGTACACGACGGTGCGTGTATGGAATTCATTATTTAATTTATACGCGTCGGGTTCGTTAACGACGACGACGACGCCCCGTCGGTATCGGTGTTTTCCACTAGAGTTCACCGCGGCCGACGGTAATAATAAAACACGAATCGACAAAAAACCGCTTTCGAGGTCTGCAACGGAAAACTATGTTTTTTTTTTTTTTTTGACGGGTCAGGCGTGCGGAAACGACGACTTGCAGACGTTACGATCTTCTTGGCGCTCGGCCGAATCAATACACACGTGCACAGACGATACACAGCTATTGTTCGAACGGCGCACGAAGAATGAAAAAATAGCGCGAAAAATGCGATCCGCGCGTTCGTTAGTTTTCGGACCGCCGGATTTCTCGTCGACCTTGTACATACGTATGTTAATTCCAGTTTTCGTTTCGTTTGATTCTCCGACCGTACACCATGCCCACACCGTCCTACGACCGGTTTCACTTTTGATTTCGTCCGCCGCCGCTGGATTCCACGTTTCTTCGCTGGTCAACGACGCGCACGCACATACGTTAAAACCCATTTTCTTATGCCGGACGCCCTTGTCCGCGATTGCGACGACCAGACGTGATTTTCAACGCTTCTCCCGGACGGCTGTGGACGCGAATGGCGTCGAACAAATGCGCACGTGTCGAAAAGCAATCGGGCCGACGTGCATCGACCGGAACTGCAGGAATTGTAAAAAAAAAAATAAAGTCGCATCCGCATTCAATCGATCTATCCCGTCGAGCGATCAATCTTTCGGAAGCCTGTCCGTGCCGCATTTGTTTCTGTTTCGGACACAAGGCTGCACATTCTTGAATGTCTTCCGAACCGCTCCGAAAGTCGAATTATATCAAACAGTTCACATCGACCGTGTCCGCCGACAATCGTTACGAGTAATGAGCACCATCGGATGCGGTGCGCGGTCCCAATCGGGTTTTTTTGTTTCGCAGCCGTCGTGTCAGCCGTCTCGTACACAGGACGGGTGCAAAACCGTAGGATCGAATTACGCGCGCGACACGAAGAAGGCGAAGGCGAAGCGGTTAGGTTAGGTTAGCCCCCCCCCCCGGCCTTTTGTCACGAAGCGACGTTGCCGCCTCCGCGGCGACCGACGTCATCACGCGCGCACCAGCGACTCCCCCGTCCGACTATCGCGGGGGCTCGGCGGAAAACCCGAAAACGCGATTGATTTGACTTGTCCGTCGAAGGCGTTTGGTCCCGCGGCTCGAATAACATTGCGCGTATAAACGACACGAGACGGATCGATCGTGTGCGTGTGCATCGGATTTATTATTTTGTTTTACTATGGAAACGCGCGGGATCCAGACGATTCACACGATAGCGCCGACACCGTGATCGCAACGTTCGCTTTCTATATTTTCACCGTTAAACGCGCAACGAGAAAAAAATTGAACTTTTAATTCGACTCGTGTATATACGTATTATTTTTTACGTTAACTCGATTTGACGAGTTGAAAAAAACGAGTCCGGTCTCGAATACGCACACACACACACGTGTATATCGAAACGAGCTTTCGCAGGATTTGCTCACGATACGCACGCGCAAACACGTGATAAATATACCTATATACACCACGTTCGACCTGATAACTATACACACCTCTGTGCGTACGGCTATATATATACACCCACGCTCGTGTTCAGTCGTTCGGACGGATATTTTCGAGGGCTGTATACACACATACACACACATATATATATATATCGTTATTATTATATTTGTTCACCGACGATTAGACCTGCGTAACCCTCGCCGCGCCGGAGAACGTCGATTTTCACAGACGAGTCGTTTCGCCCGCGACGACGACGGCGGGGGTAGATTATATCACGGGTTTGTGCGTTGAACACGATCATAAAAACTTTCGATTACGGCGCGCGTGGACGATTATTATTATTGTTGTTTGCAGGTCGTTTCGTCGCGCGGGCGCGTGATCAACCCGATTTTTCGCCCCGAAACGCTCCGTGTGTATTAACAATTGTAAACGAATAAACAAACAAACAAACACGTTATTCGTCTTGCCGCCGGCATTAGCGGTTCTCCGCGAGGAAATACGAAACGCCGTGTACCGGAAGAACACTTTCGGTAAATTTTTCAGACGAAAAAAAAATTCAATTAACTCGATTTAAACGTCCAGACGGTACACGCGGTCTTACATTTTACGGGCCAGAAAAGTATGAAAAACAGAAACCCCTTAGAGTCCCAATACGGTCAAAGAAAACTCAGGACCGGGAAATGGACGGGTCGTCTCCGACAGCAGTCGCCTACGTTGCAGGGCATAGGAGAATACGATAATCGCACGTGACGACGGAACGATTACGGCCGGAAACCCGGGCCGGTGTCGACGAACTCGGCGCAAAGGTCGCCGAGGATCACGCGACGTTCGCCATTTTGGCCGTAAACGCCCGTCCGTGTAACGACGTGAGGAGAGGCCCGGGAGTCCCGTCCCTCCCGCGAAACAATCGACGTCGGTTAGGTCGGTTAGGCACCCGAAGCGAACGAAAACCGTTCTGTTCCAGCGTGCAAAGCGACAAAACGTCCCGGCAGGGCGGGTAAAAGGTCATACGCGCACAGGCCCTACTGGAAATTTTCGTTCTTGGACCTCGAACCGTAATTCTTACTATGGCCTATTGACCTACGCGAAATAATACATAATACAACGAAAGCTATATGTCATATCGTCGTGTAAATTGAATCGTTCCGTTACAACTAAAAACGCTTGTAAATAAATAAAAAAATGTTTTTTTTTTTTAAAAGAACGCACTAAAACGTGTGAAACAATTCACAAAAATCTTGTCGAAGTCATAGCATCGAAGATGCTTGTTTCGCAAAACAAATGTTTCGTTTACTTTATACGCCATCAAGTTATTGGATTTTACTCGAAATTGAACATCGTAAGACCTTACCCCGGTTAGAACGCAGGCGTCCGTGTGCGTGTTCGTCGTCGGCATCTACTCCAATTCGACCGCGACGAAGAACAGAAAAGAAAACGAACGAAGTCCACGGGTAGTGTACAGTTCGAAAACGAAGCGAAAACCGGATGGGACGTGTGCGAAAGGGCCTCAACGCGTAAAAACGATATTTGTTTGTTTTCATTGAAATATGAAAATAACATTTTTTTTTTTTTGTTTCTTATCAATACCGAAAGCAAAAAAAACGTAATGTACAATCTCACGGACAATGTTTATTGTCAGCGAAATTCTAGTGACGTCGCGGCTTCCGTTATGTGTGATCAGGCTGTAGACGAGTTTTTTTTTCGTTGAAAACCGACCACGTCACGGACGGGACAGACGTCCCATCACGATCGTGTTATCACGCATTGACCATTGTATTTCAACCGTTGCGGTTCCATCGTCTGCGATCTGTTTTGTCCCGTCACGGCGTTTATTCGTTATTTAATGCAGTAACGTCGAGAAAAACGTGTGAACAACAGAATGGAAAAATCTTGATTTTTTTTTGTTGACAATTTAGTTGCTACGACTTTAATCGATAAATCGATTTATACTTGTTATGCTCGAAACGAATGTGAAGTCCGATGTTCGTCAATCATACAGTGCCCGGTACTACTTGGGGGTTCTACTGGCGCTTAGTTTAAAGTCTTAGCTGCGCCCGTGCTGCTGCGGTTGTCGCCCGGACCCTTAGCTTAGGCGTACAAACGTCCTCGCGATTTGTATCTCGCCCCCGGGAAATCGCCGGAAACGCGAATAGAACAAAGTCAATCGTCGTTCCGAGCTAACCTTTCGGATTCGAGAACACACACGTTTTCTCGTCGCGTATGTGTGTGTGTGTGTGTGTGCGTGTGTGGCGCCGTACGAACGCGGACGACTTTCGTTTTTTTTTTCGCGCGTATCCGCTTCACGTGTTTTGCCTATCGCGTTTTCACTTTAAACGTTCTTCGGATCTTTGTTACGAATAACGAGTCGCATTGTTTAAACGGCCGTACACGCGCAGGCGAGGACGACGCGAACGACAACATGTCTCCGTATAGGTATAGGTGCAAAACTATCGGCACACGTCCGGTGAAAACGGCACACCGGTTAATGCCAGCATATTCAATGTACGATTAATAGATAAATCATCGTCGAGTTTTCGTCGGTCCGCTTGTGCCGAAGTTTTCTAGCGGAAAAAACGTTACGAGCGTCGTGAGTATACGAGGATATCGATCGAGTATACATTATATATACATACATACATACATAGCACACGGACCCTACATAAATCGTATTTTAGGTCAATACGTAAAATCGTTTGCAACGTCATAAATCAACAGGAAGTAAACTAATTCTGTTTTGAAAAACGATGTATATATATATGCGTGCGTGCGTGCGTGTATAGTCGGGTCTCACGACTGTATCGTGTAATAAATAAGCCCGCGAGGTAAACGATACGTGTACAGATATATAAGACGGGCGTTAAGGGTTAAAAATAATATTTCGCCGCCCATCACGAACTCGTGAGACTTCTGTTTCACAATGGTAAAAAAAAAAAAAAAAATAATAATGACTATAATAAGTCGACCGTTATAGAATCGAAAAACCAGAAAACACAACGTACACTCGTCATGATAAACGTATGACTGATCGGCGTTTATTTGCCTCGGAAAAAAATAAACAAACGAAATCCAACGAAACATTTGTCCGCGTCCGTTCGGAATACGCGACAAACGCGTCAATACGGCTCCTACGCGACCCGGATTGTTATTGACGAACGTGTTCGTGGATATCACGGTTATCAGCCGAAATGACTTTTTCCACGTTTTAAATGAAAATACTTTCACCGCGACCTACGGTTACGACCTGCGGCGACCGAAATCGTATGGTAATTTATTCACGTGCATTATACGAACGACGACGGCGACGACGATAATAATCATACCGAAGAAAGGTAACGGCGGCGGCGGCGGCGGTTTAACTTGACGGTAAGGAATACAGGGTTCGATGATACGACGGCATAGAATGAGTCGGGTATCACAAGGGGTGCCCGCACGGACGGGGTTCGGGAACAGTCGGCGGCGGACAAAAATCAAAAACAACAAAACAAAACGTCGCGAAACGTAAAAAAAATTACGCGTTTTGAAATCGACGACCTTGTATCGGTTTCCCACGTCGTACACGCGCGCCGTATAAAACATCTACCCACGCGCGTTTATTAATCAATCGTAATTTCCTTTTTTCCCCGCTCCTTCGAAAACGTGAGACAAACGACGACGGAGGTTATCGCGACGGCGTTGCACGTCCCGCGGTCCGATATTGTCGACGAGCACCTAGGTACCATGGGTTCGTGTGCTCGAAGAGGGGCCGGTGGTCGGCTGCGCGGTGCTGACTTATATTCACGTGATATCATTTTTGTAAACTAATACTATGATTTAGGTAGGCGGGTATAACGAATATATAGATTAATGTCTATGGTGGGCACTCCAATGTTAATTTTGCCCCTCCAATTTAAATTCACTTCGGCGTCATTGACGAGCATCAACACGTATATAAGTAATGTACTACTATCTTTTTTTTAATTTCCATTCACAAGGATCTCCGATCTGATGGTGAAAAATCACATCCAACATATCCGACCACCTCCGGAGTTTCGGCAGGCAGTTATCCGCTCGTTGCAACAGACGTCCCCGTTAATTACGCCGATCACAAGTCCGGCAATGTTTCGCGGTTTGTTCACGTAAACTTGTGACTCGACATGTGCCCGTAAAAACAAAAACGTCCGAATGAGTCGGATCACATGACCCGGGGGAGGCCAAACACGTCAGATCGTACGGATCTTCATGTGCGCCCGTGCAGAATTCAGTTGGCCCAAGAACCGAAACCATCAGATCACGGAAAGAGCCGAACGTCTCGAACGTCGCTGTTGACGAACACAAGACTGTCAAGAATTCGGGGGTTACTGAAAATCGCAGACGAGCGCAACAGCGTGCAATGAGTGATCGGCGAAGTTAACATGCTATTATTTTAACCGTTACGTCGTCGTCGCGGTGATCACGTTACTACGAAAAAAAAAAAGAAAACCGATTTCTGTTCGTATTTTCTTTTCGGAAATTCGACTTGAATACGTTTAGGAAAACGTAGTTTTTTTCGAAAACGAGTCGGGTCCGTTTACATGTTATTATCATTATTCAAATATACGTCATTGCAGACCTTTGGAGACGAAAATCGTACGCGTCGTCCACGTGGCGTGTCCGCGTGCGCACGCATAACATTCGTGTACAGTGGAGTTACGTCAGCCGACCGAGTTTACGAGTTGCGTCTCGTCGTCAGTCTTGTTTTTTCGCCGTTCCTCCACTCCCGCGACCGTAGTTGCGAAACGAACGCACGCGGCGCTCTTCGCGGCATCGTAACACAAGAGAACGGTGTTGCGAAACCGCGACGGACGGCCGCGCCGAGTGTCCGACCGGAAAAAAAAAAAATAAATGAAAAAAAAAAGAAAAAACGATACACAAAAACATGATTCGTGTTTTTCGCCCGGAATCCCGTCTACACGACATCGTAACAATCGTCGTTATCAAGTTACCGAGGGCACGTGGGGCACGAGCCCAAGGTCTCCGGGCTAACGTGGGCCCCCTTTAAATTTTTATTGTCATAACTACAAAAAAAAAGTCGTTAGGTTAGGCATGAAAAAAATTTAAAACGTGTATTGAGTTAATATATAGGTACATTATAAACGTATATTTCATCAGTCTCGCACAGTCAAAATATCTGCCGGGGAGGGTGAGAAATCGTTCTTGGGGGACGATCACCCCTCTCCCCCCCTCGCCGTGGAGCCTTCCCCACGTAATAATAATAATAATAACAACGTTAGTAGACAAACGTTCTCGAGAGTTTTTTAATACGTAATTGTCAGTTGACTTGATTCTTTTTTTTTTATTATTAATATTTAAATTTTACGATTCGAAAAAAAATGAACAACTAACTATTATCGTTCATAAACGTTTACGTGAGTAACGAATAACGTAGAGCGAAACAAAATATCATTTTCTTAGCGCGTTTGAATTTAAAAAGAACAAAGTCATTAAACAAAAGTACACTTTGAGTATTTTTTTTTTTGCTTCTCAGAGAGGTCGTCACGATCGATTGCCAACGGAAACACGCGATGTCGTCCAGAAACATAACGTTGTTCTCGCGTGCACAACACATCGTACGACGTAATGCATTTGCGTGCACATCGCGTTCGCCGCGGCGGTTTTATTAAGCTCTTCCCGCGTCCGTTCCGTTTTCCAAATCGTTTTTCCAACCTCAGGCGCCTTCGCTTAAACGCGGGGGAATTTTTTTACGCTAAAAATATCGGTCGACATCGTTTCCGGATCACGTCCGAAGTAAACCGGAGTCGCCAAAGGAATCGGTTTCAGTCAGACCGGGCCAAACAGTACGATTATGATTCGGACATTTTCGTACGTTTTTTGCACGACGCGCTCGTTCGTTTAATACCATTTTTTCGGTTTTTTTTATTCCGCGCGTCTGGCGAAAACAAATCTCACAACGAACAAACAGAACTTTTTCCGAAAACCCAATAAACAATAGTTTGACGTTTTGAAAAACGGTAGAAACAAAATTTCGCGGTCGGGGGGGCGCACATACTTCAAATCGACCTCTGCCGGCGCGCACGACATTTTTACAAACCGAAACGGTACACGAGAGTGTCGAGTTGTGACGGTCGTCGGTTCTGTTGTGCACGGAGATATTAAACGGATAATGCGTTTTTGACGAAAACGAGAGGCGTTAATGGTGTGTTTTTTTTTTTTTATATACGAACACGTCTCGATTTGAGATTTTCCGTTATAACAGCTGTGGGGGTTTTTTTTTTTGACCAGTTATGATATAAACCGGTGTCGGATCAGACATTCTCGCTCGCGCAAACGTTGATCGTTTTTAATTTTATCGACCGTCCGCGCAATTATTTCGATAGAAACGAAAAAAAAAAGCCCCCGCCCGCCGGAGGGAAAAACGTATTATTTCGTATGCCGTATATTCGACGTTCAGTGTAAAAACAAGGTACAGTCGCCGTTTTTTTGTTTTGTTTTGAACGAGCGAAAAAAAAAAAACACGGAAATTATTCGATTTTAACGTACGCATTGCGCCGCGGGAATATAGTATAATCGTATTTTCAAATGACGTCCGTTTTTTCCGGGTTTTTAAAATATTTTTTTTTTTTTGGAAACTCGCATGTTAGTTATAACGAATCCGAACGTTATCGCGGACGCCGCGGATCCCGCGGGAAATTAATATCCATAACGTCATTAAAAAGTTTACGTTGTCGAAATTACAAAAACCGCGCGAAAAACACACCCGGAAAACACCGTCGTCGAGAGTCGTGTGCACGCGATTTTCGATATTCCAGCCGGTGTCGTCATGCGGGATCCGTCGCGACGGGCTTACACTTCGCCTGTCCGCCGGCCGTTTTACGGTTAAATCTATAAGTCGGTCGAAAACGGTATTGACTATTATAATACGGCACCAACGATTATGGTTTATTTCCGTTGGACTGGTGCTGCGACGGGAATCGCGTATCTTTTCGAATCGTCGTGATTGCGATTTCGTCACGGAAATTTAAAAGAAGAAAAACGAAATCATCGCGACATAAATAAACGTAAGACCGTCTGACGCGACGAAAAACAATTGGATCCAATGGAAAACGTACAGGGAATAAAAACGATAACGAAAATCGACACCGTGTCGTTTCGTGAGTACGACGTTTTTTTCGAATTTGTACATATATATATATATAAAACACGTCTGTCGTCCGACGTCTTTTCCGGAACGCGCGCGATTTATTTATACAATATTTGTGGAAATCAAAAAAAGAAAAATAGGCGAGATGAATACGCGTTACCGTACACGGTCGGCCGGTTTGACGAGGGCACGAGTACATTTTCTACCCGTCCGAAACTGACGCGGATTCGACGGGACGTGCGCACGACATGAGTTCTCCGACGACACGGTTTCGTTCGTACGTTCGGGGTTACATTTTGGCTTCACCGTGTTACAGACGCGCGCTGCGAATCGTTTTCAAAAAAAAAAACCCTCGGGAGAGAACGGTCGCCGAAACGGACTGGAAGTCCGTTCGGACGGGCGAAAACGGTTCCGAAAACTGTTTGGAAAAATCCGATTCGCGAGTCCGCTGGCCGACGATAAAATTCGTCGTAGTTTCGCGAAGTTTTGCCACGACGTTGGAAATAACGAACGCGGCAAATCGACCAGAAACCACTTTTGAACTTGAAGATTTCCAGCATCGCTCCGACAAGTGGCAGGAGCGTTGGGGCGCACGGCTTCAACAGCGAACGCTCGCAGGGACACCGGTATTGAAAAACTTACGTGTCCGCGTCTCGACTTTCAACGTACACGTCGCTTTAATAGGACCACGCGCGGGGTTTTTTTTTCCACGTCGACTAAGAAGATAAAACGAAAAAGAAACGAAGAGTCTTTTTCACCACGACACCGTGTCGTCTGTTGTCATTACGGATAGCAGTTTGTACAGGTACGGCGTAGGCTACAACAACGTTAACGAGTGTGGTCGGTAGCATTCGATTGAAATAATAACAATCGAATTTCAAAACCGTATCGTCGACTGTCCAAACGGTAACAACAATATGTGCACGTGTATGTGTGCGCGTTTACGATTTCTCGGTTGATTCTCACGCGCACGCGTATCAAATATTATATCAAAACGTATTTAAAAAAAGTTTTGTTTTTCAACGTGTACGACTATATACGGTATAGACAAAAGAACAATAATAAAAAATAAATTGTAATGACGTTTCCAGTTGTTCTTTTCTCCTTTTAGTTTTACGAGTAATAAAAGAATACCAAAACGATAAACTAGAAGTCGTAAGAACTATTTTTCCTTTTTCTTTTTTACTACGAGAAAGAAGAAAAAAAAAGAAAAAAACGATTTTTTTCCGGTCGATATTTTAGTAGTAATAGTATATAGCTCTCCACCTGTACAGTATACATATATATATATGTATACATATAAAAGACAATTTGTTCTCCTCGCAGTCGTATTCGCTTTGGTGAAATCGATTTCTTTTCTTTTTCTTCTAACCGATTAGCGTGTTTTCAGAAAACACGTCGCGTCTTCGAACAACCAGAGGGAATTTGTTTTCACGTTCCCCCGGCGAGACGCGCGTCGTCCCGCGATATAGACAAAGGGCCCGGACGCCGTTAAAACGTCACGACCGCATACACCGGATCCAAAGCG
This sequence comes from Schlechtendalia chinensis, assembly GCA_019022885.1. Lineage (NCBI taxonomy): Eukaryota > Metazoa > Arthropoda > Insecta > Hemiptera > Aphididae > Schlechtendalia > Schlechtendalia chinensis. Next base: position 2,348,195 of record CM032349.1, on the reverse strand, counting down.
GCGTGCACGGGGATTTATTTTCGGGGTTTTTATCGCCAGCCACGGCGTAACGAATCTTACGTCGACGTACGTGTCGTTCAATCGTTTAACGTCGAAATACTCGTGGAGATTGTTCCCGAAATTACCATCCGCGCTCGCCTTTACACGCCATCGCGACACCTTAAACGCTTGTCTACACACGTCGCACACACACTGTGTCTAAAACCGTACGGACGAAACCGCTTTTTCTTCGGGGGTTTTTTTTTTCCGGAAAATATTCCCGTCTCCCAGACCCTGCGTTTCAAACGCTTATCGTTCGGATTTTCTAAAAACAACCGCGCGAATCCCCCATTCGCACAAAACATATTCGTCGAGAACCGAGAAGACCGTTTGAAAAGCGTTGCGGCTGCAACATTTTAAAATCGTTCGAGGTTAATTTTTCTCCCCATTCTAAACGCGGAGAAACAAGTATTTTGTTGTGGCGATTTTTAGAGCTTTTGGATGTAGAAAATGAAAGACGAAATAGATTTTGGGCTCGCCCAATAAACCAGAAAAGAAATATTTCTGGTTACATTCATGAACCAAGAAACGATCGAGAAAAATTTTACAACTATTGCCCAATGAATCTGGTCGAAGACAGAATAAAGAAGTTGAATACAAATGTTAGGAGGAGTATTTCAGTTTATTTGTCAGTGTTCTTTTGAATTCAAATTGTAAATGGCGGTTCGAGCCTCAGCCAGCACGGGTGCAGATGACTGCACGCGACAAAAACGTTGCACCCGGTGCGTTTCCACCTTCACGGCAGTGAAGTGAAGTAACGTTGAAAACGTCCCAGTTTGAAGCGACACGAGACGGGTCTTCGGATTTTTCACGAAGAGAACGATTTCACCGAACAATACGAATCGGACAACATAAATAATCGGGGATGGGGACGGGAAACGACAAAAAAAACGGTCCGAAAAACGTTCTCGTGAACAATTTCTAATTCGACTTCTACATTTATACACACGGTGTATTTTTTTTCTCCACCGAACTCGACGCGTTCCGCGTCTCGCTTGATTACCTGCCACGCCCCACCGGTTCGGGTACGCGGTCCGCGGCGGCGGGCGGCGTCGTATCTCGTCGGACACGGAATTCGTTCCGAACCCGACCCGGGCCGCAACAACGTCGACAACGATGGCCTCCGGGCGAAACAGAAAAAAAACCGAACGGACGTTAAAAGCGCCCGATAATATTTTACACGCAGACCGAACGTTTTGGAACGGACGGAGTTTCAATCCGATCGACACACATGTATATATACCGAGAGGCGGCCATAGTCGGACGAACGTGACGCGAACAAAATAGCGAACCGCAGCATGACCGTGTGTAAGAAAAAATAAATACCGTACGAATACGTTCCCTCAGCCTGTTCGTATCGAATCGACAAATCGATCAAAATCAATAGGATCTCTGACCGGGTCTGGCTGACCGCAGTGTTTCACTCGCCCGAACTTTTGCGCGTGAGGCGCTTCGCGTTGGCGAACAATTGTACCGTACGGGGGGCATTCCGACGCGAACAAGCAACCGGGGCAATGGAACGTGGTGTTATCGCTACCGTACTGATAATGAATATCGTGCGAGAAAACGTGTTTTTTATTTTTTACCGCCGCCGCAAGAACACAATTATACCGCGCGTTTACCGACCGCTATTTTATAACCGCGGTATATTACATTACGCATGTCCGCGTGGAAAACCATACGCGAGGCACGGCGGCGAGATAATACGTAAAAAAACCGAATCGCATTCGCGCCGGTCACGATCGCCACGCCGGAGTGCGTGTACACGCGGAACGTCAAAAGTACATTAGTACGCGTGGTGGTACGATAATTACACGCGGCGCACCTCGGGGACGACGATAACATCGCCGCACATCGTCCGGTATTATCATTATTATCATTATTATTATTATTATTTATCGTGCGCGGCCGTTTCGTACGGCGTCCGTCCGTGTTCGACGATACTCGCACCGGTCAGGTTCTTTCGCTCACCGGCACGCCGGCGGACCTAACCTCCGACCGCTTTTTCCGCCCCCGGGCACCGCTCTCCGAGACGCGCGCGCGTATCACATTCCGAACGGTCGGAAATCCGCCGCGGCGACACGAATACGTCTCGGACGCGATCTACTGACGTCGATGATTTACGACGGCGGGCGGCGGCGTTGGGTTCATTGGTTCCGGGCACCCGTAACGATTGATGACCGCGCGAAGACGACCTCGCGAGAAGACGCTTCTTCTTCGCCGCCCGTCTCCGTCGACCGCGTCGGAAAACCGGACGCGCGCGGCAACACGTGCATGTCGCCCGCCCCCCCAATTTTGAAATTCGTTATAATTTTTATGCAGATATTTAGTACGTTATTTGTATGAATTTGTACGACCATTTTCAGAATTTGTACGACATTATTATTGACGTAATGATAAAAAAATTGAAGGGCTGGAGACATATGTCTCCAGCCCCCACTTTTTTAATAATGAAGTTTTCTCATTTTTCTGCATCAAAATTCCATTTGTACGAATTCGTACGACCATTTTCAAAAAAATTCCCCCTTCCCCCTCTCCGACATACTTAAAAAACCCGTTTTGCCGTGTCGCCAGCCCCCCCACTTTACAAATTTTAATTTTTTTTTTCATAAAAAAATCAATTCCTATTTGTATGAATTTGTACGACCACTTTCAGAATTTGTACGACATTATTATTGACGCAATGACGAAAAAATTGGAGGGGGGCCATAGACATACGTTTCCAGCCTTCACTTTAGTAATATTGAAGTTTTTTTTCATTTTTCTATATCAAAATTTAGCACTCCATTTGTACGAATTTGTACAACCATTTTCAAATTAAATGGAAACAGAATTGATAAAATGTATTAATATAAAATAATTAACTAGTTACTATTTTCAAATATATCAAAATTGGGGGGGCGGGCGACATGCACGTCGCGGCAACCTCGACCGTAATGCGTTTTCGTCGGACACGAACGTTTCTGCGTTTGATTCGCGCTGTTCCCCAACAACGGTCAGGTTTTAACGGTCGGGGCACAATTTCTGGGGTAGGCGATCTGCCCGCACCCTTACACTGGTTTTTAACGAACATTTTAAGCGCCAACATTACGATTACATTGAATAATCGTGTCTGGCGCTTCATAATATTTTACACAATTTTCCACCGAAAATATTTTTAATTTCCGTTTAAACCGTTGTTGATTCGAGATCGAACAACGTTTTAAATTGCTTTAAGTTTAACTTCGTGCTACGTAAAATTGTAGCAGGCGCCTACTAAACGATCTAAAAATCCAACCGCTTTCTGAAGGCTCGTACGAATTTACGTTGCGTCTCACGTTTTGTACCCGAAACGCCGCCCTGGGCAAGTGTCTGGCGGTTTTCGATCGTACTCGGTACAAACGGAGCGGCGGCCGATGATTGAAATAAACGATTTCCGGAAAACATGAAAACCGAATACGTCGCGGCGGATTTTTCCAAAACGTCGTCATACCGTATTTCCGGCGTACGATTTTCTATCTCGCCTGTCCTCTCCCCCGGCCGACCGACGAGACCGGTTAATGGACTCTAAATGGCCTCCGTCCCCTTTTGTGTCGTTTCGTATACGGTTAATTTTCGTGTTAAAGTCTCGACGAGCGCGATACCGTCGCGTGGAGGAGTGGAGACCGCGGCGAAATCGATACGGTTTCGAACACGGTGCGGCAGCGCGCGCTTTGTTGTGTTTGTCTTTTCGGACGGACAAATATATATATACAACTCGTCCCCGACCGCACGAAATGTGATTTATTTATAAACACACGCTCATATCACAGACGATTAGACGGTTACGAGCAAACGAGATAAAATATATTATAAGTACAAGACATATGCGCCGCCGCCGACCAATAACGAACGGACCGAAAAGCGCTGGGAAAGTCGGCCGGTGTTTTGGCCTTTCGTCCGGGAAATCGTCTGTTCATCACACCACCCCGAGTCCGACAGTCCGCGATCTGACGACGACGACGACATTTCTGTTCGGAACGAGAAACAAACGGTTACTTTTTTCCGGACTGCGAATCGTTTCGCGACTGATCGCGTGCCGAACGACGGTAAACATTTAAATGTCTCGTAACGCACGCGATACGTCGGAGACCGTAAACACATTTCGGCCGGGACAAAATAACAGCTCGGTTTTCCGGTACGACTGCAGTCCGCGAGTATTACGATTGCAAAACGAACGGTACGAAAGCGATGCTACCGGGCAATCGTAACGCGGGTCGCGGCTCAGATAATTGGTACGTCCGATTCGTTCAGTTGGAAAGTCGGATGCGAAGGATTAGACGACCGGACCGTTGTAAAAGTATAACTTAATTTTCGCTTTCCTCCCGGCTCTGGTAAATCGACGTACCGCGTCGTTTCAGTTCGCCAGATTAAACGATCAAAAATCGTCGGTCGAGATTGCCGACGTAAATCGACCAGAATTAATCGAATAAACGGGATTTTTTTTTTTCCGTATTGAAATAACAACAGCGGCGTCGCAAACAAAATACGTATGAATGTGCACGTGCACGGTAACGCATACACGAGCAAGCGGGCGCGCACTTGTTGCGGAATACGTGTACGTCGTGACGGCGTGATTCGACGGAGAAATTGGTTGCCGTCGTCGTGTATGTTTTGTCCGTGGAATATGGAACACGCGTGGCCATCACGTATTTCCGTTTTTACGACGTGAACAATTTCAAGTGATGCGGTTTTCGAGTCGACGGACAGGAGCGGGCGGCGGGAGAGTGATTATTTTTGTGTTCGAGATCGGATGTCGCGAAAGCCGCTCGTCGCGTTCACGTGGATCGATATACTCCGGACCCGCAAACGTCCCCGAAGCCGTCGGTGGTCGCGTCGTACCCATACTTTTGCGCGTGTTGAAAAAACAAAACAGTTTTTTTTTTTTTTAACAACAGTTGACGTGTTAAATTAATAGTGCTATCGATTTTCGACTGTTTCCTCGTTGCTACAGTACGCGGGGCCTCGCTTCCGAAATGTAATCAAGGCGCGCTAATTGACACGCTTCCGGGCCAGCCGGTAAAAGTTTACGGGACGTAACGGTTTGGTTTCGATCGTTTCGTTGTCTAAACGCGTGTTTCAATTGAGCGTTTGGTGTCCGTGATGGGTTCGTCTTTATTTATTTACTATTTTCCTTCCTACGGAAACGTTTTCGCGTTCGACCGACGTGTCACATTCGTCTCCGTCGGGCGTTGCTCCCGAAAAGCTGTCTTCGTCTACGTCTTCGTGTACAGCGTTTTAATCAAACAACTCTTAAGTCCGAAACGCCGCAAACAACAAACCGATTTGACATTACGGCGTGTAATGCGATAATCGCGTACCCGTCATTTACATTTCGCATACTTGTCGCGAATTCGAAACGCGTCGCACGCAAATGTCGCGTCCTGTCCGGCCGTCTTCAGTTTTACAATACTAGGTTTAAACCGAGTTCAAAGACGATCTGCGATTCGATTGGCTGTTCGTGCTGTGATAAACGATCATTCGGAGTTGTCGTATAAAAGCTACGAGTGATGCCATTCCCATGACATCTTCACCGTCAGTTAAATTGTCAGACATCGTTTACTAAACTAAACTAAATAACTTTTTACATTTCCTCAAATAAATTAAATTTAACGCGGGAGTAAATAAAAACGAAAACGACATCATTGATCACGGACGACGATTCGCTTGAACCGCAGTTCTAACTGCGCGATTGTAACGCCGACGACAAAGTTAAATCGGGTTAAACCACGAATCGTAAGACCGAACATTAGCTCCGCGGGCGTCGTTTGTTTAGCGATCGAGGAACGTTCAACGACGAGAATCTGAGTTGACAAAAAAAACAATATATATATACATATCGTTTACCAAACCGTGAAACGTACACGAAACCCGACGCGGAAGAAAGTCATTCGACAATTCGGGGGGTTACGCGACGCACGGACGGAGACTCCTGGACGCGGTTGCCGTTTCTTATCATGGACGGGGTGGGTGGGGGAGGGGGGAGCGAGGGGGAGGATATAGTAGGGAAAACGTCGCAGTGCATGACCACCAGATTTCCAGACAGACGAGCACCGTGTCCGACCCAACGACCGGAACGCGACGCGCGTCGTAACACGGTAACAACCGCGCTGCGACGGGGGACGCGTACGATTATAATAATAATTATTCTGGCGGCGGACGGCGTGTACACCACTTCCAGGCAACGTGTTCGTATCCAACGTCGTCGTACGCGTATTTCAACAAGAAATACAAAATTACATCTTGAATCGTGTGGGATTTTTATATCGTAAACACTAGCGCGCACGTTCGTCGTAGCGGTGGCCGTGACAGCGCCGAGCTCGCGTGCGCGAAAATGGTAATGTTTGAATGCTTTCCGCTTAGACGTAACCCAAAACTCGGCTTGACGAAAGAGCCATCCGTACGCCCAACAACGTGACGCTACATTAACGGTTCCGCGTCCCGTAGAGTTCCTTCGCACGCAAAAAAAAAAACAAAAATTCTACGCACAGCCGAAGCCGGTCGTTTCAGCTAGTATATATATATGACAGACCCTAGAAGAAGAGACGGAGTCATGGCGATCTGACCCGAAACGACTTTCTTACGGCGACGACAAAACTATCGGCGGAACCCGGACGAAAGGGGTGCGGCGCGAGTGCCAACAAAACGCTCGGCAACACGGTGACTTTCGACATTTAATTTAACAGAACAAATCGAAAACGTATTAAATAATTGGACGTGTCCGGGCAAATACGTATATATATATATTTATATACCGAAATAATGGTTATATGCGAGGTGAAATCAATACGATTCGTTACGTTTAACAACCATGTCGTCGTGGTCGCGTACCCGTTCGGAAGTTGTCGACGGTTGTTGATTTGCACGACGAAAACATCGGATGCCTCGCGTTTTCCATTCGTTTCTTTTCCACGGGGCAATCGAAACCGTGTTCTTTTTTTGACAATGCCAGTGTCTTTAATCGTGAAACGTTTATCGTCAGCTGGTTTTCTTGTTTGACTTTATATCACTCGTGCATTTTATCTATTTTTGTTTTCATTATCGGTGATTAGCGTTCGTTTGTCGTCGAAGCGCGATTTCGGACACACGATTGTCGTGACACGGAAGAAAATGCGTTTTCTGATTGAACGTCTCGACGGACGCGTATCGCGTTGGAGGTTAGGACAAGCTTTGGGTCGGTTTTACAATAACGGTTTAAACCGGGTCCAGAGTTTAAAACTTCTATTGCCCCCCCCCCACCCCCCGATGATTGCACGTACACAAAACCCACACTACTCGGCCGTCCAGACGTGCCTTACCACGACACGACGTTCCATCTACATCGCGCGTCAACGTCCGGAATATTTCAATGGTCTAGCGCGCGTACTACGGACGTGTAATTTATGTGACGATCGAAACAAATTGTACTTCCCGACGTATTATTTCATTTCAACGTCATTTTTCTTTATATTTTTCGTTTTGTTTGTTGTTCCCCCGCGCATGTGCACGACGCGTACGCAACAAACAACACGGCCCCGCCGTCGTTCTTCCATTCGTTGCGATTTCTCGACCTTGAATCCGACACCGACGTTTTCAAATCTCATTGATCCATTAACCGCGAGCACAGGCGGCCGCCACTCGTTTCTCGTCCGTTTACCTTGAACGCGTTTGCCGTTTTTAATTATCTACCACGCGCGGACGTAACATTTTCATACGAACGTCCGCCGCCGTCGCACCACGTGCGTACGTCTTGCGATATCTCGTTGTTTTTTATGCGCAACACGAACAATCGTCCCGTACCGATTGATTAATCGTTGCTTAATCGTTTTTTTTTTTTTTTAAATTAGTGTCTATAATTACCGCAGTACAACGCAGTTTGACCCGTCCGCGCACAACACGCATATATATATTTGTCTATCGTTTTGTGCACGCGGAAACGTGATTTAAAAAAAAAAAAAAATTAAAACCGGACGAGAAATTTACAGCGTTCGACAGACGTGATTCGAATTCGGTGATTTTCCCAGCGCGCCGTTCTCACGTGTCAATGTGTATATTGAAGAATGTTTTGACAAAAAAAAAATAAATAAATATACAAGAAACGACCACTCGGCGGAACGAGGACCACATGGAAAGACACAGCGGAAGAGGATATGAGACTGGTAGACGGGAACGCAACAACAAGACTGGGCGTTGGAGAGGCTTACTAGTGGCAGGCTTTCGATGGACCGTTAAGCTGTTGACGCAGAAGAATTGTTTTCATTCCGCCGTTAATTTTATAGTAAATATCGTATGCACGTTGTATGTGCCTACTTATTAAATATTATTTAAACAAAGTACATTTAAAAAAACAACGTCTACGACGTAGAGTATTGTTAAGGTCGGTCTGAACCACGTATTTTGACCAAACTCGGCGCCACTGCGTCGTATCGTTTGCTCGAAACGAAAACGCGCTTAAGCCACGGCCGACGTATACATATGTAAAGGATGTTTCATTTTTGAAATACATGGGTTTCTTTGGTTTGAAATTTGTCAGCACTGGTATTAATCATTTTTTATTATCTATTAACACTGCGAGTAGACGGTAATTTGTTTTTATTCAACTTGGTTGTCGTGGAGCGAGAGCACAGCTGTGACCGTCCGTAAGCTTCGCACGACATTTGGACAACTACTGCGTCAACAGTTCTTTTTATGGGGATATTTGAGGTCACGAGTTTACGTCAATGAACCTCTCTGAATCAATCGCTGAACTTAAACATGATATTCAACGTGTAATTGGCGAACCCGATAGGAACGTACGCGACAGAGTAATTAGCGAATTTCAACGATCGGCGTGCAGAGACAGCGGAGGCTATAATTTTTAAACATCAAACATTTGGAACGTAATAAAACAAAAAGTTTCGATTTTGGCTAATTTATTGCGTTTTCAAAAATCGCGCACCCCGTACGAACCACGCTTTACAAAGACGGACGGACGTCATGTCATGATACGGGGGTTTGAAACCGAATCGTATATCATCCGCTACTAGATTTAAACACTGGATCATACTCCGTGTACGATAAAATCGTGTCTAAACGCTGGCGAATGTGTGGCGTGCAAACAGTGTGTCTCAACCTTAGAAATTTAGATTAACAAAAGATTCGAGGGGAGGGTTTGAACCCCCAAACCTCCCCCCCTCACCTAACCCTCAAATACGGCGGCCTTGACCGTGCGCGTCATCATTAAACCGGGTGGTTTTCATCGGGAGACGTTGGCCTTCGTCGCGCCCCCCCACTCGTACGCGGCGACGGAGAGAGCGTGGTAAATATATAGCGCGTAACGGTGTACAATACGTACATACAATTATATATTATTATGTATACGTGTATTCATAATCACACACACAACACATAGTGTCCGAGGTTTTTACTTTCCGAAGTGCGTGCGAACATTTTATATACGTATAGAGTAATAATAATAATGATAATAATAATAATATAATAATATATATATACAATAAGTAATAGACGCGACGGAATGCGCGTTTTCGTTTTTCACGCTTTTCCTCGGCGTGTTATTTGTTCGATTGTTACTTCACGTACGAAAATACGTTATGCGTACCACACATACACATATATATATATATACAGAGTGGTTTTCGTCCGATTTTTTACACGTATGGAGATGTCGATTGTTGTGGATCTATGGTGAATCCAACACGCGTCGTATAAGCATTGTATCCGTTCGGACTCGCGCCGAAGTACACGGCGAACTTGGCTTTTCACGGTTTGTTTGTCGTCCGGTTTGGTAACGTCAGACGAAATATTATTCTATCAAAGTCCGAAACGCATTATTTTATGAGAGTATCGCCGTAAGATAATCCGCGGCTACCCGTACTTTTTTTTTCCCCCTATTGCCCGTCTTCGACGAAATGAAATCCGTTAAAAGTCTTGGATAAAAAAAAAAAATCACACTGTATATATGAATATATTTTTTTCACGTCCGCACACACGTCAATAGACGTACGCACGTGCAAGAGAAAAAAAAAACACTATGTGACGGTACACACATAATATGTATACACGTATAAATATACGTGTATAGGTAACGCGTTTGTCGAAAAAATGTCGCGTCCGTACACGCGTGATCGGCGGGCGGTCGGTCGCGGAGGAGGAACAGGTGAAGTTATTACAATAGGTTAACAACAAGAACCAAAAAAAAAAAAAAAAATAATAATAAAATAAAAACCTTTATATATATATATATATATTATATTGTATATTATGCGTTGTCGCAACGTATCGGCGTCGCGTTGTTTTCTATAAAACGGGGCGCCATTGTGATGTGCGAGGGAGAGTGGTCCCCATATATATATATATATATTCGCGGCGACGATGACGGTTATAACATATTGTTGTTATTATTATTATTATTACTATAGCTCGACGTTACGACGACGAAGGTTTCGGTTTTTGTCCAAGGTCGCGGCCCGTCGGTCGGGTTATACGAGGATCTAACCTAAACCCCCCCTCCGTACGTCAGTCGGTTCGTTTCACGAGACGTGAGACGAAAATGCGCGCGAGCGTGTGCGCGCCGCGTGAAGTTTCGTCCACAAACACGACCGACGCGTGTTCGAGACGCCGCGGAGAAGGAGGTCGAACGAACAAACAATCCGTTTTTACACCGGCTAGGTCGGCTGACGCTGCTGCGCGTTGTTCTACCAAACCATTGCCGAAGATCTTTCGACCGCGATCACCGTGTTCCACCCCTTTGCCCGTACTGCGCTCCGGGTTATCAGCCGAAGCGACTTATCGTCGTTCCCTCGTCAAGTGCCCGGTATATCGGTAGTATTTCACGTTTAACCGTATCCAACGATTGTAGCCGCTTTTTTTCCGGAGTCTGGACTCTCCCGACCTATAGCGTAGGAAAAATGTGACTTCGGATTACGCGCGTATTCGCGGTTTGAAGCACAGACCGGATGATGTCATCAGCTTTTTGCTTTTTTTAATGGTAGGCAGCTCCGTTCTTTTCTTGCCGGTTGTCTCCTTGGCCGTTGTACCCAAATGCTCAAAACGATTCACTTGCTGTTAGGTTAAACGTTAAGTCGGCTTGTTTTTCGGTTTTGCTGATAACCATCGTCTTGGTTTTCCGACTTATTTATTGTCAGACCGAATGTGTTGCTTGCTTCACTCAGGATGTTTAGTATCCCTTGAAGACACTTATAGATAGCGGATGTCGAATAAATACACCGTTGAACTCTAAAACGGTTCGCCGTTTTTTTTTTTTATCAAAATATCGAACGAATTTTATACGAATTACATATATACGCGGGGAATGAACAACCGCGCACGTTTTTTCGTGCTTCCTGGAAGTCAAACTATTTATGTTCGTACATAAATTGATGTATACGAATCGCACGACACAATTGTGCGTGTAGTTTTCGAACAAACTGAATTTTAACGGTATAATTTATACTTATATATATATAATGTATATTCGTAAAAAATGGTGCAACAGTAATAAAAAACGCATAGACACAAATATAACGTGCTGATGTGTAAAACATAAATATATTTGTGTCTGGTTTGAATAAGTATTTTTTTTAAAACTAATTGCCCGTCATATATATGTGGGTGTGTGCGTGATACGACTGTTTCGATTGTCAGAACAACGCGTTTTTTGTACATCGAAATAATGTTTTCGTTTCGTATTTTTTATACGCACAATATGTGATAGAGACGTTATCGTACAACTGCGAATGTTTATTTTCATTTAGCATTTTAACGAGACACTTCAAAACATGCTGCGGACGATTTCGCGTGGAAAAAAAAGAAGAATAATATATATACGTGTGTAGCGCGCGTACACGCGTCTTTTTTATTTTCGATATACGTGTACATAATTGCTACGAAACAAAAAAAACCTGTTAAAATTAGCGCGGAAATATATTATGTGGGCATTAAATGCTAGTTATGTAACCATAGTCATCTTTATTCGTAAGAGAAAAAAAAACGGTAGTATTTTTTAGATCCGTTTTAATCAAAATATCATATTTTAATTACGTTTTAATTCAGAATAATTTACGAAAAGTCTGTTTCGCAGTATTTCTCTTTTTAATCATTATTATTATTATTATTTATGTACCGCACTGCGCTACTGTATTCTACCGAGTCGTCGTCGTCTTCTTTCGTTATAAATAAATATACACGTACAAATAAAGTACGATTAATATTTCTCGGACGGACGGCGACCGTCTATTTTTTTCTTTCTTTCTTTTTGTCATTTCGTCGCGAATTCGCCACGGAATACCAAACGTGTTTAAATGACGTCGCGATTACAAATATGATTACGCAATATTCGATTCGTGTCGTCGCCTATCGTATTACGCACGTGTATACACTCAATCCGATCTATTAACACGTCGCCAGACAATTTATGGTGTATGATATCATTTAAAGTGAAAACGTGACACACACACACACACATATTTAATAATATATACAATAGGCGTATGCACACACACACACACACACACACACACACACACACACACACACACACAGAGATGACGATGAACACATGCAAAATATTCATCGACAGACGAATGTATGTGCTCGTATACTTATCGGAAACACATGTGCGCGACTGGTTTTCCGGTAAATTACATACGCTTTTGACTTTTTTTTCAAACCGATACGATACAAACGGTTTTCATCCTGGTTATATATATATATACGACAAAAAGCGCTGTTGCCGGTCACGCGACGGTTTTCGGATAAAACGTTTTCGAAACGTATACCGTGCGGGCGGATTTTCTTTAAAAAAAAATTTAATCTCCAGTCGACTGGCAGTTATGCTGAACCATAATGCATCCGACGGACGAGTAAAAACGCACGTTAGATTTTCGAGAAGTCCGCGTTGAGAAAAAAAACCGACAAAAAGCGCGTCACGTGATCGTCGCGACGAGGAGGCCCGAACAGTCCGCAACAACAAAACCGTACCGTTACTCGGCGGCGAAATCGTGTTTTACACCGTACGGACGTCGAAGATTTACGGACGAGTGAAAACATGGCCGACGCATCCATCCTCTACGGATATAACTTCACGCACGACCGTCTCCTCCTGCCCGCCCGCCTTCGCCGTCATCGTCATCTAGCGCGCGCGCGTATACCGCGACCGTAGTATGTACGCGTTCATTCGGTTACGACCGGCGCGTTGTTCTTCTCTACGCTCGGTCACCGCTGGGTTCGAGAAGATTGTCGCGCGCGATACCCGATCGTTATCACGTGTTATCGCGATCGAAAATACGCCGTTCGCGCTTTCCACGGAGAAAACCCGTATGATAACGATTACAATAATAATACGAAAGGCGTAAAAAAAAAAAAAAAAAAACTTCCTCGTGCATAATAATAACGATACGGTTAATTTTAACGGGTTCCTCGCGCGATATGCGGCCAGGTCGTTTGTTAAAAAACGCATCCGGTCGTCATCACGTTAAACGCGATACGCGTACGGTTTTATTATCGTGATTACGAGGGGTTTTTTTCCCCCCTACGTGAATTTCGTTAGGTCTTTTAAGTAAGCGAAATCATCGCGGTCCGTATTACGGTCGTATTTGTTTGCCAGTCAACCGTCGTATTCGCTAAACAACAATTTTGGATTTCTCGTCGTTTTCGATCGGTCGTATACGTATTTTGATTTGTACGCAAATTTTTACGAATCACACTGTCACACCACGCGTATGGGGGGATCAATCGACAAACGTGCGAGCTTTTCCGCAAAAAATATCTATTTACACATTGAACAAGTAATATTATTCGTTCGATATTTGATAACGCACGATACACTTTGTATCATTCGTAATATCCTCGTAGACAAATCACTACCCATTTAATAACGTCTCGGTAAACCGATAAGAGCAACAACACGCGTTAATTAACGTACCGAGAATAACGAAAGAAAAAAAAACACGTTATCAGAATTGTTCATAAGCGATAACGTTATAAATTGTGTATTTATTGTCTCGGTCACGATATGGTTTACCATCGTCGGGCAATACCATACAGCGAGTCTATAAATAACCCAATCACCGTTCGTATTCACGTTTTCTCGTCGACGTCCAATCACAAGAAACGACCTTTAGGTTTATTAGATCTGGACGTCGATTTAAACGAGATGAAAAATACTTCAATCGATCGAAAACACAAAAAAAAAAGAACATCATCGTATTCTTGTAAATCTAATCTACCCGGTTCAATCTTAACTCCCCCCCCCTCCCCACGTTCGCGTTCGTTCGTTCGTTTTCATCCGTTCCCGGTACGGGTTTTTTCAACGACAAACGTGAATCGAAATCGTTTCACAGACGCGGCACTTCGACATCTCGAACCCGACGACAACAAAACGCAAACGCCGGGCAGATGAGTCGACCGAAAAACGAAACGAAATATTTGCCGCGCTCGGGACGAACGACCGTGACGTTACGGTACGCGCGTGCTCTTACGGTACAGTGTCGGCGTTACGTTTTGCGGGGCCGTACGTCGGATAACTACGGAATAATTAAGTCGTCATTGTTGCCATGCCAAACGTGTGTGTGCATGAAACGAAAACTTGTGCACTTCGGAATAGGCGAACTTCACTCCTAACCTAACGAAAACACGTATCCCGATCATCGCCGTGTCAGACGACGCTAGTTGTCGGTTTTTGTTTAGCGCGGGGGGGATTGTTATGTTCGTAAGCAGTTCGAATGGGGGAACACGGCGTGCGGGTAATACCGCGCGGTTACCGAGCGTGAACCGGGTACATAACCATACCTAAACGTACAACAACGTACGAGCGTAATGATATTTCGTAACGTGATCTCTAAAAACACAAAACGGAAAACCACTCACCTCCGTCTCCTGGCCGGTATGATGCCGAACGGCAGCCGAAAACCGGCGGGCGGGTTCGCGCCGACGGGCGTCGCGATGCCGGGCGGCGGCTGGTGCGGGCGCTGGAACGCGACGGGCAACAGGGACGCCTGTAAGTTGGCCGCGCGGGCGGCCACGGCGACGTCGCACGCGCCGACGGTCGCGTACACCGGCGGCGGCGGCGGCTGCGGCGGCGGCAGGTGCGAGTTGAGCAACAGGTCGGGCAGCGCGTCCGCCGCGACGGACTGCGACGGCTGTGGCGGATGGACGCGGCGCTGCTGTTGCCGGCGTTCCCGTCGTTCCCGCCGCCGTTGTTCCCGGAAAGCGGACGGGCACGCGGTCTCGTCCGTCTGCGCTTCCGTGGACGCGTATGTCCTCTCGGCCGCGCACGCGTGCCGCTGCACGGCCACCGCGGCCACCGCGGCGGCGGCTTTGGCGTCCGCCGGCCCGTTCCCGTCGTTCATCGGTACCGGCCGACGGCGGTCGTCCACGCGAACGTCATCGCCGTAAACGCAACAGTACGAGTCTTCGCCGTTATCACAACACCAATCACGGACGCGACGCGGGTACGGCACGGGGACGCGCGACCACGGACGGTTTGCGTTCGACTGAACGGCGGCGGCGGCGGCGGCGACGGTACGCGATCGTCCGGCGGTCGCGCCGCGGCGCTGCAACAGCGATCCACGCGGCGGACACCGGTAACCGGTTGTCGTCGTCTCGTTATTCGGGTCGTCGGCGGCGGCGGCACACCAACACGGCGGCGGCTCCGGCGTTTTGTCTCCGCCGTCGTCCAGCAGACGGCACACGGACGACGCGCACGATCTGGAAAATGAGTGATCGCGAACGATTATTCTCGTTTCGACGACTCCGGTCGATGTTTTTCCGTCCGGCGGGACTCGGTAACGCGCGATCGTCGTGGACGAAAAGTACAATCGACACGGGTAAACGATGTTCACCCGAATCTGAAAAAATTGCCGTCGTTCGGTATACACGAGTCCGGACGGTAAAGGATTTGAAATCGCCCATTTGTATTTTACGGTAACTTTCCAATCGTTTTGACGAAAGTCCGTCCGAACTGTTCGACCACCCGACGATTGCACGCGTAAAGCGAACGATAATACAACGAACGAACGTTTCCGACGCGTAAATAACCGATAAACGTCGTTACTTTCGTGTGAATTCAATATTACGTACACGTTTTTTCATATATATATCGTCCTGAAATCCGAAAAAACGTATTTGTTATTCCTAACAGCGATCAAAAACGAAATCCTAAAATACAGGCGAGTTTAATCGTAATACGTATACGAGACCTTATGCGTCGTACAACGTACGACGTTAATTATCGACGTTCGATTGTGGCCGGGGGCAAAGGACTGTGTATCCGACTCTCGAGTCAGAAAACGGCTTTCCGGCCGGTAGGTGTTGGATCGTTTGCCGGACGCTTGAACGCGTAGGTTAGTGTTATTTCGTGTCGACGCATTTGAACACGAAATTTGAAGAACTGATCGCAATTCTCGCGCATAAACCGTAGGAGTCACGACGCCATCGAGTGAGAACAGCCGAAACGATAACGTCGATTACGCCAATCATTCGTTATCCGTGCCCAATTTCGCACCGTCCGGCGTCCGAGAAGTAAAAAGTCTTACCGACAACATTGGAAAACACGCGCACGTTTTATAGTTAACAGGTCAGTGTTGAGTGCGGTTTTTTTTCGGGATTTTCGGGGATTCAATAAGGCGGTGCATCACACACGTCACACGTCGAGAGGACGGAGTCAGGATGTATTTTTTTTTTTCTAATGCGTGTGCAAGACACCGAAAATCTTGTCGAATTCATCTGTAAATCTAATTTACAGTTGTAACACGGTCCCGGCGCACGTCATTTGTATGTCATAAGTTTCCAATTCGAATGTCCGAATACGGTTTTCGTGTAGGGTAGTAAAGCGTTTGGCACGCGCACGTTGTTGCAAATGTTCGGGTTGTACGGAATTTCGTCGTGCTTGGCGCGTGCGAATAAACACGCGTTGTTTTTTGTGCGTTTTTATGTTTTTGACGGATCCGCGCGCGCGGAAAAACGGAAAAACTGGGTCCATCGGTCGTGCCGGACAAAGGCGGCTATCGATTGTACTCGTGTGTTCGTTTTCCGGCGCGTCGGTGTACACCCAGACCAGTGGTTCTCAATATTTTTACGACCACCTCACCACGAAGGTCTAACCCCGGCCAACACGGTATCTACATTTACAGAGTGAAATTTCTTCGAACCCGTATAAATAAAATAAAAACCTACCGTCCCGCCGAAAATTGACTCGGGACCCACAGAGTGTGAGAAACGCCGCGCTAGACGAACACGGCGTCGTTTCTGTTTTTTTCCCCAGACCGCGCAGCGAACATTTCGTGGTTTAAAAATTAAAAAACAATTTTTTTTTGAACGCCCAAATTCTATAAAAAAAATATTTTCGATTCGATATGTTTAACTTGTCCAATTGGTGGTTGGCACTAAAATTAAAATTCGTCTGAACGTGAAATACAAATGCACAAGACTGTCCGAGATCGAGCCAAGTACTGGACCGGCATGCAGATGCAGGGAAGCGACTCCCCTCCGATTGACGTCACTGACACTGTCGTTTTTTTGTTTCTAGTATTATTATTATTGTTATTCGTCTCTAGGAGATCGGGATTCGTTTACTCCGGACTGTCTGTAGTCGGCGGCACGTTCTTCGACTTTCTCCAGTAGGTGTTCCAAGATCGTCGCGCGCACACTACATACAGCACACCAAAGTTACAAGCCCAGAAACTTGTTTGTTACCTTTGTACTTTTGATGGGCAGACGTGAGTTTCCCGTGAGTTCCTAAGAGATCGGAAAGACACGCGAAACACGATACGGTCGTCCACATCGATCGCGAAAACAATCGTACGTGGCGACCGAACACACGCCTAAGCTGTGTTCACAACACGCGCGGAATCACTAAGAATATATATATATAAAGGGACGTGTGACGACGAACGGTTTCTATTGCGTGCTCGACACAACAGCAATTTGCAACTGATCGAAATGATCGCGCGACGAGGTCGCGACGATTTCAATTCGGTTTTCAATTGTACACACGTCGTATAATTATCGCCGTCGTTATGCGTATAAACGGACTGATATCATTTGCACACTTTTACAATGTGTGTGTGTGTGTGCAATTAACGTGAACGATATATTTCCGAACCGGGTCGAGGCCGAAACGTTCGGGTAATGGATCACTCTGAATAATTATTTTCGTAAGTTTATACATAAATGTCATATACAGAAAACGAGTGTTGTTGATGGGACGAAGTCGTGTCGGAACAAATAATTATTTAGGGACGTCGGTAAAGACGCGTTCCGTCGACGAATTTATTGCGTTGACTCAAAACCCATACAAATCGTCGTCCGCTCGTCAGTCGGAGCTTTCCAAACGGTGCGTTACCTGACCTATTCATACGCTATAAGTCCACCAGAAATCCGCAGACATGCAGCATCCATAAAAATATTTCAACGATTTCAAAACCCATCTAACCTCGCGATATGTAATGACATTAATAACCCACCAAACAAAAGACTTAAGTCTAGACATCCGATTTGGGCGATAGAGAGAACAACAGATAACCAGGCAGATACGCGGTGGAATAGTTGGTCGGATGGAAACGTGGTTAACGGCTACCTCATAGACGATCCAACTCAGAGAGTCCCAGGCTTTGAATTCGCTCGCGCAATGTGGACTGCTTTAAACCGTATTAGGACTGAACAGGAAAAATGTAACTTTATTTTACATTGAATGGAAAATGTTAGATTCACCACTCTGTGAACGTGGGCAGGTCCAATCCATCAAACACATTGTCGAGATATGTTCTCAAACTAAATACGAAGGAGGACGAGAAAGGCTTCATAAAGGCAACAGCGGGGCACAAGATCGGCTACGTAGCCTTAAATTACGCGTCTAGAGAAGGAAATAAGCTGTCTGTTTCAATACTACTACTTTCGTCACTATTTAATGTATTATATATAAATATATTGTTACAATTTAATAGAATAGAATTATGCAAGTTTTCACCAACAGTCCCATATGGAAAATAAAAAACTATAAATGTGCATACACGAACAAATAATAGTAGAGTTTGTCGTGTTGTCGTGCGCGCGTCGACGGGTTACGTGTGTAATGCGTTGTCGTTTATACGTCATTAACCACGACCGATCGATTCGGCGTGCTGGGTTAGAACGTATCGAATCATCCGTTTGTTGTTTGTTTCGTTTTATTTATTTTCAAGTACGGCGAAACATAAATATTGAGCCGCGTTTAGTTCGATCGTACATACGCGGGAAGCGTGCGTGCGTTTCGAGTAGGATACGGACGCGTTCTTTGTACCGAAAACGTACTTTGTTGATGATTTCGAGGTATACGCGTTACGCGTATGGAAAACAAACAGAACGTACGAGTAGAAATTTACTTTTGAAATCCCGTCGAATAATGTTTAAAACGTTCGAGACGAACACGTCTCGTGTTGTTTGTTTCCGTGTTTTGGTCGTTTCGGACGTATTTAACACGTGACGGGACAAGATTAAAAAAAATAATTTACGAAAAAACAACCGCCCGCGAGACAGAGGTTAAAACTCATCGTAAGCGGCGTACGGAGAAAAACCAGTACACGTGATACGCACGTCAACGTCCGCGTACACGTTTAACGTACGTTTGTATTTCGTCGCAGTTCCGTGACGGATAAAACAAGAAGCCGTTTACGCGGCAGTCAAAAGCAGGAAAACTGGACGTGTTCTCCCCGACCGACCGACCGGTCGAATCGTAATCAATAAGACCGTGCAGTCTGAAAGTCGTCGCGGTCCGTTTTATCAATGGAAACCGGGTTCTTCAAGAACCCCCCCGAACCAACCCTCGCGACGACGGGCGACTTATTTTCACCGTTTCCCGTCGCGTAATCGTATCCGACGAGACGCATCGGTTTTTGTAATTCGTTTTTCGGACAATCCGTATACGATAATTTTTGATCGGGGCACGGTTTGTGTCCGTGCGTTTTTCCGAACGAACCGGAACCCGACGTAACCCACTGCGACGTCGTTATCGACCGGACCCGCGGCTTCACAACGCATACGTGCGTCCCGTGTTCACACTACGTTACACCTGTTAATCGCGTGCGAGACATGTCGAAAACGGTAGCTGCCTGTCGAACGTATCGAGTTCCGGCGAACGCGGTTCGGTCGACACGTTCTCGTTTTCATCTCGTTTTCATCGCTCGTCGTACAGGTTTTCCGAACGTCTATAGCTTACACTTGCACTGAAACGTTCAGACGAACAAAAATCGACTGCAATGTCTTCCGTATTCGTTGCGCGGTCGTCGGTCGTGTGTGCGTTTTCATCGTGACGTTGTTGTTCACTCGGATTGGAAAATATAAAGTAGTGGAGCTCAATGGGAAGATTGAAAATAGCGTTCCGAACGAAATATTCTATGTCACAAAACCGTGGGCGTCCCCACCAATACATATATACAATCTGGTTTCTAACCGTATTCTTTTTTTTTTTACCAATTTAAATCCAAGTAAGAATAGTAATATGTAAAAATCGATTGTATGATAATATACCTGTCTCACGACTTGTGAAAAAAATACTAAGCACACATCGGATGATCACTAATAAAATAGAATTTTCAAAACGAAGTTGTTTATCGACAAATTCGTGCTGCCACAGATATACCGTTTTACAGTAATCTAAAAACAATTGTCGAATAATATACGGATAATGTCCTGTGGTACGAGTCGAATCAATTGCCGTTATCAAATAGCAAATACCTCGACACAGCAAAAAGGTATTGATAATAATGTCAAATATAGACATTCTTCTATCTACCGGTATACCCCGGTTATAAGCGTTCCTTTGAAAATCGTAGTTAAAGGACGTTAATTTTTTTGTTTTTTTAACGTGGTAGATGAGCACCGTGTACGTCCGAATAAAACGTGGGGGGGGGAACGATAATAATCGCGTGTTTATATTTTTCTCGCCGACACATCGGACGTATCGATTCGTTTTGAATCGACCAGGAAAAAGAAGAAAAAAAAAAACCACGCACGCCATGTGCGAAAACAATATTGTTTTAGTTCAAATATTACGGGCGCGGTTTCGTCGGTACACGAATGCTGTTCACGCGTCATACGTTGTCCCCGGGGCGCGTAGGAAAATACACGGTTTCGCGATAATGATTGCGTGCTGCTTTCGGCTGATTCGTTTCCGACGAAAGAATTCAAAGCAAGGCTAAAAGGTCTGTTTTCAGAGTTTGCGTCATTGCAGTGTCTCGCATGTATGTATGTATGTATATTATGAGCGCGTTTATACGACGCAAGGTCCCGTTGAAATCGATCGAATCAAAGGATTCTACGGCTTGTACGCAGTCCTTTAATTTGAATAACCGCCACGTCGAACAACACACGCGTATTTTAATATCCGTAAACAAGTCGTTAATTAGGTTATGTACGTTTCGTTAGACGAAAATAATAATAATAAAAACAAAACAATTATATCTAACTTGTGTTGGACGCGCGTACGTTTAATTCGCGGGCGAATAGTTGACCGACGTGCCCTGATTTTCTCCGTCGCGTTTTTTTTTTTTGTTGTATTGTTTAACTTGTTCGACTCCTCGAAAAAACGTAAAACGTCTAGGCGGGAGAGGCACGGTCCCCGTTTCGAACGGACCTCCGAGTTCTCGTTGTAGCCGATTTCGGGCGAACCAAAATATATACGATTAAAACACACGTTTGCACGGGTCAAAGCCGCGTCGATAAAATCGAACGAACACGGAATATAATATATTACGTTATAAAAGGTCGGTTTGAATTTTTTTTATTTTAACGATTCACGTCGCGGTACGTGTCACCGAGGACTTCCGATCGTCTGCACGGAGTCGAATAATTTCGATACGGTCGCGGAACGATTTGCATAAACCGGGCGATGCGATCGCGACGACGATAAGTGCCTCAATCAGCGTTTGTCTCGACATTTTTTATTTTTTTTTTTTTTTTTTTTTTAAATCGCGTCCCGAGAACGTGTGGTCCGTGTACCGTGTGTTTTTATAGACTCTGCGTTTTCCGTTTTCCGTTTTCCGTTTTTTTTATCGATCGTGTTCGCCCGTTCCGCGGCTATCTGTCGTAACGTCAAACGAATAACAAAAAACAACTACTCGGAAATAAGTTTCGGTCGTTAAAATTTTTTGACGATACGCGACGACGACCGGCGTGTAAACACGCAAATCATATTTAACGCGTATAAAAGCTCGTTAAAACACGAAAGCAAATGTTTGTGCGCGCGTCGTTGTTAATAAGTTAACGAGAGACGTGCACAAATACATATATACGTAAGTGCGCGCGGGATCCGGCGGCGGCATTCGGCTATTCGGCGGGGCATTAGGCTGCGAGCTGTCTGCATAAGGTTCGCGACGAGTTGGTTTCGACGTTGAAACGAAAACGACGCTAACGAGACGCAACGCGTATATACATATATATATTAAACTGGCCGTCGTTTTTGAAATCGCTGTCGACTTTCATGCGATTTTGTTTATTCTGCGTCGGGATTTACGCGTAAGATGTTTTCCGAGAGAGACACACAGACAGCCAGCCGGAAAGACACACAGCCGGCCGGAGAGAGAGAGAGAGAGAGAAAAGTTTGTCGCCCGTAACGACCGCGTACAGACCGAAGGGGACGGGACTTTGAATTCGAAAAAAATAAAAACGTAAAAGCTCCAGTTTCCGGTGGAGACGGTCGAGAGCGACGAATCCGAACGAAACTAGGTTTTTTGCTACAAGTCCGCGTGTCACGTGTCTGATCTCGTGTGACGTTTTCGGAAAATTTTAAATCGCGTCCGTAACGCACGTGTTGACGTGGGGGGTTTTATTCTTTTGCAATTTTTCAAATCTTACTCGCGCCCGGAGAAATTGTTGAAAACGCGAGAATAACGCGTCGAACGTTGCTCAGAATCTAAAAAACACAGATGTAAAAACGATATACGAAGTGAAAACGCTTTTTTATTAATCGACGAATTCGTGTTCGACGCGTTCGCATCAATTTCGTTCCGATGTTTTTATACAGATTTTAACATGTTTTTTCTCGACAATTTTCTTTAGCGATTCCAGTACATTTTTTTCGTTTTCAAGAAACATTATGTCAATAAACTATTTTTGTATTATTTCGATCGCAACAATAAAATATTTTAAAAACGCCGAAATGCAAAGTGTCCGATAGTCCACGTCGTTCCGTGAGTTGATTAAAAGGAAAACAAGAATGACAAAAACCACAAACTTACTGTTACGTATATACATAAAAGATATACGTACTCGTACCACGAACGAACGCAATAACACGCTAATGATTTTTAGGACATCAAAAAAAAAAAATATATATATTATGCGTTTTTCAGTCGTCGAGTTTAATGGTTATTAGCGCGGAGGTTAGGTTGGGATCGAATTAAAGTGGAAACTACTGAAACGCGAGGTTAATCCGTTAAAAATTAATAATAAAAAAACGACCCTTGGCCACTAAACAACGTCGTAATACGCATGTATTTAGGGGGAAACGAAAACTTCCCGAAGGAAACGAGTGTAACCGCTCGAGGTTTTTTTTCCCGGTTTGAGTATGCTCGACACCATACTATTGACACGCCGCGCCGAAACGTACGTTTTTCTCCGCGGTTGTTTTTTTTTTTTGAACCGTTCGCGTTTCTATACGGTTTAGATAAAACGCGTTGGGTTCGTCCAATTATAAACGTGCATCGAATAGATCATCGAACGGATAACGAGGCTCGTCACTTTTCAGGACATAAAAAAAAAGACGAAAAAAAAAAAAACGATTTAATTTGTAGGCGTTATTTTTTTACAGATTTTTACGTCGTCGAGTCAACAGTGAATCAGCGCGCGTTTAATGGAAATCACCGATTACTTTGTTAAAAATTAACAGTGAAGAAACGACACTGAACAACGTCATGATGTGTGTATGTATTCAGGGCAAACGAAAACTGCCCCGGAGGAAACGAGTGTAAGCGCGTCGACAATGGTCTGTTCCAGAACGACCGGAAACAAACACCGAGGCGACGCGTTTGCGACGAAATTCATGTGGCGAACAATCAAAGAAACACGTCGCTGCGTGTTTGTTGCGACCGAGTGTCCACACGGCAACGGAACACGCCGAATCCTTCCGGGTGTCTTGTACCGGGTTCCGGCATTTGTGTTTTTTGGGTACGATTCAATATTTATCTAAAAACGTGTGAATTTTGATTAACCGAAAACGATTGACGGGCGACGAGTCGACAACCGGCAACAGAAACAATTATCCGTCCACATCAGATCGGCTAACGGGTTCTCGTCGAGACACGTCGGCGTTTGTCAAAACACGGAAAAACGAAACGAGTAGCGGCTTTTGTTTCTTGCGACGCGAACGAACGGACACGTCCGCAAACACCCGGAAACATTGTCGCCCGGAACATGTCGCAAAATACACGTGCCACTCTCAATGTTTGTCGCCTCGGCGCGGACGCGACCCGACGCACGAGTTTTTCTTTTCCGGTCTGAGTACACGGCTCCACACGCGCTGTTGACACGCCACGTCGAAAACGCACGTTTTTTGTCCGCGGCTCTTTTCGACCGTTAAACCGATAAAACGCGCGTCGAACGGACAACGGAAACGTACCGATCGAAACGTCTGGACGAGGCTCGTCGCTTTTCAGGACATAAAAAACGGTTTAATTTGTAGGCGTTTTTTTTTTTTTTTTTTACAGATTTTTACGTCGTCGAGTCAATAGAGCTGTTGGCGCGCGTTTACATCGCGAGACAGACGAACGGAAACTTACCGAAATGAAGTTTATTTCTTGAAAATTAATAATAAAAATACGACCCTCGTCACTGAATAACACGCCCATAATACGTGTACACACAGTGGAAACGAAAACTTCCCGAAGGGAAAAGAGTGTAACGCTCGAGCGTTTCTTTTCGGCTCGAGTATGCTCGACACATAATGACACTTGACCGAAACGTACGTTTTCCTCTGCGGTTTTTTTTTTTTTTTGTTGAACCGTTCGCGTTTCTATACGTTTTAATAAAACGCGTTAGGTTCGTTCAATTATAAACGAGTGCCGTAATAGATAACGAGACCAATTACGCGCGACGACGAAACGAATGGTACGCGTATGATTGTCGCAGCCGTAGTCTCGACGACGTTCTTTTCGTTTTAGTTAACCGATTTTCATTCTTCTTTTTTGTCGGCGTTTAATAAAAAAAATGATTTTTTTTTCGTATCGTCGATATCGTCAAAATTTCGAAAACAAAACGAAAGTATCGTTCGAGTTTATTAAAATACGTTCGCCCGAGCGAGTCGCGTGAGCAATTGATCGTGTCGGAGAGTTCCCGTCCGCAAAACTTCGAAAAAGTATCCGGCAGAAATAAAGAAGTCGTAGCGAATACAATGGAAAAAAAAAAAAAGCTTTCAAAAGTTCGCTCGACTTTGTTAATATAAAATATTTAGTCGTTATCGAAGTCGAACCGTATAAAATATACTACAACGCGTAGCAGTCAAATCTTTTGGCGCGTTCTAGTTCGGATTCATCGCCTCACGCGCAACTGCTCCCGGAGAAAAGAAAACGCGATAAACATACCGACGTCGGACTCGTGTCCGGAACGTGATTTTGAATTCCAATACGTACGAATAAAACGGCCTCGTATCCGGCGCCGTTGCTACAGACGTCCGTGAATATCGTTCGGAAATCGGTCCACGAAAACTGCGACCGTGTTCGATGACTTGTCACGTCCATCGAACGACAGCCCGGCGGTTCGGAACAATTCGCGAAACGGCCGTTATCACAAATGGCGCTGTTACGTTGCGAAGAGTATATATTTCTATTGATCCCCATTGAGATCAGGACTCGGGTATAAATATTTAACTGCAATTGTCAATTTTATAGTACGTTAGAGGTCACTGTCATGTTTTTAATTACATTTCACGACAAGAGCTTCGTGGATTCTTCGGCGGGCTTCCGGAAGATGCATTCGACTTATCCGTATAAACGACAAGACATATCACATGACACGAACTAGTCGCCCGCGTCCCGGTGATCTGTTTTAAGTATTTGTTCGTCCTTAGAAATTTTTTTGTAAACTTCGTTTGCCCCGGCGTTTAGTATTTCACATCGTCTCTGTTTTTACGCGTTTTATTCTATTTGACCCCCTCGAATTTTGAAAGATCCTTTCTTAGCGGACGCCCATAATAGCTATCCGTATGCCGAATTTCAGCCCGATCCGTCCCGCGGTTTGAGCTGTGCGTTGATAGATCGATCGGTGAGTCGGGTTTCTCCTATATGTAGTTAAACGTACACCTCCGCTGTAACAGTACCACTGTTTTAATATAAAAACCGTAAATATAATTAATTTTTGTTTTAAATCCAATTTTTCAAGCTGTTCGCATATTGTTTTAAGCGTACAAAAAGAACGTTTGTTTTACTAACCGACGGAAACGACAAAACAAACGCGCGTTTCTTTGTTTTTCACGGGACAATTTACAACAATAACAACGTTGTTTTTATACGTACAACACAATGTAAATTCTTGTTTATTTTTCTAAAAATTTCGGTTCGCCCGTTTTCATAATTACGACTCTCCGTAGTTTGAAATTTAGCGAATAAAATAATCGTAACACGTGCGTATATATATATATGTAAACACACGAGTTATTATGTGTATACTGGGGGTAAAAAAGAAATCCAGCCACCGAAATATCATTTCAAATGTGTAGAGTAGTATTGCCGGTCAAATGTTTCAAAGGTAGAATTCAGTTGCGATGAATCACGTGGTATGGGTGATATGTAGGTTATTAGTTGATTCGTAATCATTAATTAATAAATTAGAAAATAATATTATTAGTTTTGAGTATTGTTTAACGAGTAAATAGAGGTTAAGTCCGAATTATTGGAGTTAAAGAAAAAAAATAAAAACTAACGAGTGAAACTCTTTTCACACACACCTCGTAAGATTAATCGTTGAAAATATTTAGACGCGTGTTAGAACGTCCGAAAGGTCCGAGTGCCAGTACGCGACCATAAATATTAGGTCTAACCTTCCGGAGGAACGGGGTTGTCCGTAAAACGAGGATTCGTGCTTCCTGTCCCGTACGTAGGCCGGTTACCGCGCGCCGGTTTAGGAATATAATTTCTTTCGTGCTCGGTCGGCCGATGTCGAGAAGGATCCGAAGGGAACCAGTGTCGGAAGACTTGACTTAAAAACACTCGTATGAATACGTGTCAATCGGTTCTCCCTCGTGGACCTACCTTATCGTTGTGGTGGGGTGGATGGAGCTCCGATGGGGTTAACGACGACGACGACACTCGTTCACACCTCCTCATCTACCTACGCTCCGTCCATTTCCGAGTCGCGGTAACTTGTGCCGACGGACGGAACACCAAATTCCATGCATCCCAATCACGCGTCGTATCGAGAACGCGAGTACGAAAAACCGAAAACGTTCCGAAACGGACGTACAAGTGCAAATTGTTCGTCAGGAAGCGTGTACAACGAAACGTTTCATTGTTTTCGAAGACCCGTTTAAACGGTTTTCAACCGTACAAAAAAAAAAAAAAAAATTGTTTCGAATCGGACGCCGCGACCGTTCTGAAGGAGTTGCATTTGCCCGATACACTTTAAAGCGCGCGGTGAATTCGACAAAAACCGTGAAAACAACGCTTTTGGAATCGGCTGGACGACGTTCAATCGAACGCGAACAGTTTGTTGTTGTTGTTTTTTTATATGTAACGCGTTTAAACGTCCCGGGACCGCGAGAAGTCGAATTCGACGGTGGCAGCGGCGGTCGGGAAGACGGAACGTCAGGCGCGCGCTACTCGGGAAGAGTTCGTTGCCGCGGGATCGTCGTACGTTACCTGGGCACGGTGGACGACAGGCTGAGCGACGACCTGCTGGACAACGGTTCGTACCGTCCGCCGGAGTCCAGCCACACGGCCACGTCGCCGTCGTCTTCCAGCGAGTTGCTGGACGACCGGCACTCGTACGGTTGCCACAGCAGCGACGAGATGGCCCGTTCGTAGTTGCTCGTGAACGTCCGGCTCCTGGTCAGACTCGAGCCGCCTCCACCGTCTGTTCCTCCGCACGTCCACGTCCTCGGCCTACGCCTTTGCTGCCGATGCTGCTGCTGGTCGTTGTCCCTGAACGGAACGACGGACGGCGGACAACGGTCACCCGTTATCGTGTACACGGCCGGCCGCTTTCTCGTCTTGTAATTGACCGCGGCGTCGCGCCCGCCGCCGTCTTCGTGCGCGCTCATCGCGGCCGCGCGTCCGGTCTTGTACGGACGCCGCTCATCGTCCCGCCTGCAACACGATCGGAAACCCGAGGTCAGTTAGGTCGGACACAAAAACCGTCGCGTGTTGAATAATCACGAAGGTAGGTACGATGTCATAACGAACGAAAAACACGCTAAACACGAATAAATATACTGAATTTTTTATGGATCCGGGGGAGGGCGCAGCCCCGTTCTCGCTATCATGTACGACGTGCACCGTTATCATTGTCAGTACTCGTTCGAGACTCGCGTATAAAAATTATTCACCGCGCCGCGTACTTATTTCCACACGCGCGCGCGTGTGTGTATAATTGCACCTACGGCATCACGTTATTCGTTATTAATTATATTATCGTTACACGCCCCCGCGAACGTACCGTTGACGAAATATCAGACGCACGAACGAACACGGAGGACACTGGCACGCGATATTCATTGTTGTTAAAAAATTACGGGGTCCCCCCCGAACGTAGTAATAATAATAATAATTATAACACGCCGTGTCGTTCCCGCGGGTTTTCTACTCAGGCCGCGCGGCCGAGGAGATCGGACGATGCCGGGTGTTGGGTCGCGAGGTTTCCACGAGCCCGTGTTAAGTTTGATTAGAAATCATACGTCCCCGAGATCGCCGGCCGCCGGAAGTCAACTCCGCGGACAGACCGAAAAACCCGATTTTCGCATACCGTCAGGACGAACGCGGCGAAACAAAAAGCGTTATTTGTTTTTTTACGCGTGACGAAATTTAGGTTCTGAAAATAACGTCGGTGGTGTGGGCGCCCCCTTTTGAGCCGCTCGCGGAACTACTCCGACCACTCGTCCTCGACGGATTCATCGAGGGTTCGCGGCTCGCGCGACAATAACAACATCACGCGTCGTCGGCCGAGGTCACGGCGGAAGGACTTCCGTCGAGGCGCGAGCTGTGTGTGCGCGTGTGACCACGCTTTTTATACCGCGCGTTCACCCCGAAGACACCTGGGACCGAATTCAATCTGGGCACCCGACCCGGGCGCGGCCGTTATCGTTACGCGCGACTTCTTACGCGGGTTAGGCTGCTCAAAGGGCTTATCGTTTTACGAGCATTACTATTGTTTTTTTTTTTTTTTGTTACAAAACTAAACACAACGATATGGACGTTTTGACCCCGTTCGTTTCCTCGCACGGTCGCCATAGTAACACGCACGCACGCACACGCACACGCATTATGTGCTTAATCGAATTTCACCGATTAGGATTTAGGAACGCATTAGGTACGATTTTCCTTGAGACGCTATTACGAATTATGCGGTTTCACGTGGATCGGATTTCGTAAATGCACGCGCCGCCGACCGCCGTACTACGTCGTAACACACAAATCGATATTGTCGCGCGAAAATGAAGAAAACGCCGAACGACGCGGCTTATCAAACGGAACAACGTCTCGAACGCGCGTCAGCTACGTGGACAATAAACTCGATTATAATTTTCAAAAAAAAAAAAAAAACGCTCATTTATTCTGCCATTGAAGGAGAAGAACGGTAAAATTCACCGTTTTTCCTCCGAAGATCTGTTCCGCGATCACGAAAACGACACGGCACCTCGAAGCGCGTAGCTTGAAAAACGCCGACCGCCTCTTAAGGCCATCCGCCCACCAGGCGATTTCATATTCTCGCGATTTGATAACAACGCGACTGTGACGCGACCGACTGTGTTGCGACGCGACTTCAATTTCGGTTTTATTATAGTCCGATTTGTATCCCGGATGCGTTCAACGTAATGTCCTGATGAACGGCAGGGTAAATAATTCCTTACAAGTCCTTCGCACGACTCTCTAGACACATTCTATGGAACGTCAAAAACGTTGAATCGGTTTCTTGTGGCGGCCGCTACAAAAGTTCGACAGTTGATATTTTTCTCGATAAAAGGACGGGCCCGATATTTCATTTTCATTTTCATCCTTTTGTACATAACAATGTTCTCTCCGTCACTCGACCTAGCGGAACTTGACATTTTTCAAATTGAAAACGAATTGAAATCAAAACGAGTACGGTCGACTGATCACCGTTTCGTCTTGGCGGACCTCGAAAATCATATTTCAATCGCCTTCGTCTAGTGTGCGGACGGCCAAAGACGCGTACGTGATTTTATAATAATGTCAACGATAATTTTTTCGTATTTATAATAAAAGTATACGTTATATATGTGTATATATATTATTTGTGACGCGTTGAATAAGAACAAAAGTCGATTGCCTACCTATTCGAATTGGAATTTTTTTTCTATGATTAACTTTGCGAAGGAAATGCTTTAAGATAAAAAAAAAAAAATGAAATTCCCAAATACGTGTAAATTTCTCCGACAATAGAACGCCTTTAAAACATTTGAGAAAAAAATCTAAGTCGATCGAAATATTTTAGATAGCAGTTAGACGGGGAGGGGGGGTCGCCAAATTCGCTTCTATTTTTTAATTATATATATATAAAAAAAAAAATATTAAAATTCAAGTTTCTAAACATGAGTTTGAAATGCAACGAAATCATACGGCGCCCCGCGGGTTTTACGAACCGGACGTTTTTTGAAAAACGGCGACGCGTTTGAAAGCGTTCAAAACGATATTTTCGCTCGGCGAAAACGCTAACGCTCTTTGTCGTCGTTCCCCGCCCGCCCCAGTAAACAATCTCTTGTGTGTGCACGAGCATACGTAAATCGTTTTCCGTATACGTTATAATATATACAGATACAGACAGATATTTAGGAAGCCGTTTACGTAGTTTTAATGTTATATATGTGCGGTGTAAGACGTACCCGAATCCCGCCGAAACGCGTGACATTTAAATATCAAAAACAAAAAAATTTTTTAATGTCAAACAACCAAAACGGTAAACTCGCGAAAGAATACGTAAAAAAAAAAAAAACCTCGCAATATTTCGAACGCGAATTGTTTTACCGCGGATTATATTCATATTATCGTTGTACGTTAGACGGTGTGACGTAATGTGTCGGGTAGAAAATATGTCTTTGGCGAAAACTAGCGCACGATAAAAAATTTTTTAAATCCGTTTCCTACGACAAGGATATATATATACAACATACGTGTGTATAGTTGTCGGGTTCGATTACTTTACAAGAGCCCGTTGTTTTTGTTATTATAGTTGTCGAACTGGAAATCGGGTTCGGTCTATAAAATAAAAACAAAAAACCGAATGTTAACGTGTTTGACGAACGGTCAATTTTGTCCGTTATTCCACACGAATATTATTAAAAACGATACGAATGTATTTAATCACGTATGAAAATTAATGTTTTTCACGTGTTTCTTCTTATTCTCGTGCTTATGACACTCTGTGTAATAAAAAACTGTTTGACGATTGTCGCACACCTCCTCGTACCGGACATCGGTCTCGACTTCTGTTCGAACAATATCGTTTATTCCCACTCATCCCACGGTTCGGAGAGTAAATGTTATGTCTGGCGTTAACGTACGTTATTATTATTTTACGGTTATGAACGTTATAGGCGTGATATCGATTTATAAAACCCATTCGTTATACGGCTCTCGCGTCAGATATTACCGGATACGTTGTCTTTACGTGCAGCGACGCGGTCGCAACGGGAATTTTCGTGTTTCGGCCGACCAAGTTCCAAAACGCATCGACGGACACGCGAGACGCACGGGTTCGCCGTTATTGTTCGTGAAATACCACAACGTGTGCGCGCCGGCGAGCAGTACCGGGTGGCTGCGTCGTCCGTATCGTTCGGCACGGGCGCCCACAGGATAATATTTAGGGGGGGGGGGACAAAATAATTTATTATTTTTGATAAGCGAAAAAAAAAAAAACAAGGTTAGGTTCAATAATTTAATGTAGTCTTGTGTTATTTCATCAATGTATGATATTGATTTTAATTTCCATTAATCGTACCAAATTAAACCATTTATATTTAACTGTTGTATCTTCACAGAAGAAACAGAAGGGAAATTTGTTCAATAAACAAATATATTAATATATATAAAATTACTTAAAATATTTTTATTTACGTTAAAAAAATAAAACAGAAATAAAACGTCGACCTTTACAATGGCAATGTGAAAATACCAATTTTAGCAACTATACTTATTTTCCAGGGGGAGGACATGTCCCCCCCCACTCCAATGGGCGCCCATGTCGTTCGGGTCCGCCAAGAGCCGGTCGCGAGTCACGCGACTTCCACTTTATTTTCGCCGGTATACTTAATTGAACTTTTGCTAAGTCTGCTAAGTTCACAGCAGTGCAAAAGTTTGTTTGAGTGTTTTTTTTTGGGCTCAAATTATAGAGTCTCATTTGTTGGATATTGTTGGAAAGGTCCCGACATCTGTTGGACCTTAGTTTTTTTTATATAAATTTTTTTTTAAATGCGCCGCTAGCGTGAACTAAGGTCCACCAAATGTCCGGGATAATTGACTCTATAATTTGAGCCCAAAAAAAAAAACACTCCAACAAATTTTGTAAGTTGTCCAACTGTCATCCAACGAATGACAAACAAATTTGTTGGATAAGTTAGATTGACGACTGCTAATGTTGCACTGCTAAGTTCACAACACTAAAACGAACGCGTCGACGAAAAAACGTTGTGTACGGTTTTATGGTTCCGTCGACGACGAGCGCGACGCGGTCTCATTCCCAAAGGAATTACGAACGAAAGAAACCCTGTCCGCGATCGTAGCTTATACGTGCCGGTCGAAAGCCTGTGCGACGAGGCCTATACAATTATACCGGTAAGAAGCTTTACGCGTACAGGCACGTATAGCGGACACGTGCTTTGTGCAGCGGGTTTTCCGACGTGTTATTCGGAAAAACTTAACGTACACGTGTTGTTTAACACGGTCAAAACGAGTCGTGCCGCGCCACTACCTCTATGCAATAACCGGTGTATGAATAATTTGATTGCTTGATCAGCGGCGGCGTGCGGAAGTTTGATGTATTTTTTTTTTTTATTGTTATTATTATTGTTCAAAAATACTTTAAAAAAAAAAATGTTGATTTTCACGTTGAACTGCAGTCGACTAGTGTCTGAAACTTGTTTTTAACGTATTCAACTGGTATTTTGTAGAATAACAGCAAAAAACAAAAAAAAATTAAATGTTATAGAACTTATATCAAAACAGTTATAAAAACAATGAGGGCTCGAAATTTATTTACAGTACCGTAGTTGAAAAATCATCGAATCGTCGTTTCAAACGCGAAAGAATTATCGTTTTTTTTATTTTTTCGTTTCGTAAGCGCACACATTCGTTGTTGGACGCCGATTTTTTACGCGAAAAACCATTCGATTCATGTTATAAACGGTTTCTTTAAATAAAAAAAAGGATTCTAGAGAACGCGAGTGAACCGCACAAGTGATAGCGTCCGAGCGTACGATTCCGATGGAGAATATTCTCATTAGGTCGTCGAGGTCGCAGACCGCGCGAAGACAATCCACAGAACGGATATCGACACGAACGGCGTTTTCAACGTCCGCGTTAAAATCCATAAAATACGATTTCACGAAAGTTCGCGCGGCTGACTAAATAAGCACTGGCGAAGCGCGTTCGCAACGAGAAATTAAATATTTGACGGTGGTCGCCGACGCCGCGAGGATTTCGGTATTTTCGATCCCGGTGACCTTGTCGCGGACGACAAAATATTATTACAAGAAAAGAAAGAAAACCAATCGAGGAATCGTCTCGGCCCGATTACAACGGATTCGCGTCGGGTGAATCACACACAGTCACCCAAACGTTGATACCCGTCCGCGGATTCGCCGCACACGGATTGCTACACGTAGTTTTGGCGAACAGACGTTTAATGATAACACGTATACATACACACGAAACACTTAGAATCGTGCACCAAAAAAAAAAAAACGATGTGGTCGCGACAAAACTACTCGGGACGGACTCGCTGATTTACATTTTAAAATGACTGTTAGAAGACACAATTGGATGTATATATATATATTGATAACTATATAACTGGACCGATTAGGTATCCGTACGTAACCGATGATAACGAGTACCGAGACGACTTTCGTTTTACCGAAAAGAGATCGTTGCGCGTTAGGTTCGGTTTTCCGCGCAACTCGTTCGTCGACGACTACACGGCGACGGACAATATTCGGAGTCGGACAAAAACAATCGTTCAAAACACTGTTCGAACACCATCGCAAGCAAACGCTTTTGGTCGAATCGTATTTCGTACAGTATTTTTACAACGCTGGGGCTTTTTCGTCGTCCGTTCCATATCCGCGAGGCTTACGAAAGACCGATCGAACCGAATTATATACATAACCGATTGATTTTATAACGGGTTTTTTTTTTTTTACATTTTTTCCGCGTTAGCTCGTGACCGGGGGGAAAAAAATAATAATCGAATAAAGTACCGACTGGATACGCGATGCAGGAACGCATGTCACGGATAGGAAAAAAAAATCCAATAATAACGGGTCGTCGTGAAAAAAACGTCGCGTTCGGAATCCAATACGATAATTTCAGCGCAGGAGTATAAAAATCATTAGTGATCAAAAACACGGAAAACTTTAAAACGTCCAACTGAACGAAATTTATTGGATTCGTCACATCCCCGTGAAACATTTCATATGTACGTTTTGTCAAAACATCGAGAGAGAATAATTCGTCGTGACCTGCAGTGACATTATTTTTAATTGTCGTTATCGTATTTTTTTCTTATCAGTCCTGTGCTGTTTGATGATAATTTCAATCACAAACGACACTGCAGCCTGGGCTATTATTATCGTTCGGGCTTCTGGAAGACTTGTCTTAACGGTAACAAGACACGTGACCATAATACGAACGATAAAAAAACAATTAATTTCAACACATCGGGAACGCGCGACTCCGGATGGAACACGGGGACATGGATCGCGTCCGCGTCACGTTATTCGATTGGAATCGTTTGCACGACAACGTGTGTGCGTGTCAATGTTATCGACAGACGCGTAGCCGATCGACGAGTCCCCGTGATCGACGTGATCGATTCGTGATCGACCGCGGCGCGGGGGTTTTTCTTTATCGCCGGTCGTTTTAATCGCAGCGTTTCGTCGTCGAGCGAATAATAATAATACGCTGGAACGCGCGTTGCGTACGTCCGATCTAACAGGTGTAGATAACGCGGCTGCGATAGCAATAAACTTAAACGTTCTCGAGAAATCGAGACGAAAACGTAGTAGTAGTAGTAGTAGTAGTAGTTCGAGCGCGACTGTTTTTTTTTTCTTTTTTTTTAAATACAACACTCTCGAGTGTCGTTTACGCGGCACCTGCTTTCGGAATGTCGCGCGACACGAATATCGATTACTTCGCCGACGCTGGCGTTCGTCCGGAACATATCAATCCGTAACGTTGTACGGCGTTCGGACGTCGTGTGTGTGGAAACCGTGCTCGTGTTATATAAAGGGACTTACGAATCACCCGTAAAAAAACAAAAAAACCGTCACCGTCCTCTTCTCCGGGGGTACCGTCCGAGACGAATCGATGTGCCGCAGCGACCGCACCCGACCCACAAATCTTTCATCGTGACTCTTCCTCGCTCTGTCACCACGTGTCGCCGATATGCGTTTCCGACAAACGATATCTGGTCGCCTAACTGGACCCAACCTCGGGACTATTTGTCCCTCCCGTTTTCCGGATCCCGAGCGAATGCTCTTTTTCTGTTTGTTACATATATATACATGTATTGACGGAACGGACGTTGTTTTGGACGTAAAAGTCGGACGAGAACCCGGCCTGCCCGAAGCAAAGATCCGACAATCGTGTTATGCAAAACGACGGGACGCCGCTATCGAGTCGTTATTTAGGTTTCGTTTTAGATGCGTATTCGGGTTTTCGGTGTTTGGATCCGAACGAAATCAATAAAGCACCTACAGAACGTTCGTGTGAGACGACGAGACTTGGAAAGTCCCGAGCGAGTGAGAGAGGGCGAAAAAACATCGAGGGCGCGCCCAAGCAGTGAGATGGGGGTGTGGGGGGGGGGTCTTAAGCTCCGTTTCAAACCACTTTAAACAACTTCGCCGTGACCGGATCGAAACCTAAAATGCGAAAACCGATATCAATCGACATTGGAATGCAAATGATTATTTCATTACGAGCGTGCTTCCCGTGATTTCCGTGCACATTGAAATGAACCTAAAACCAATATCTCGAACGACGAGCGTCGTAAAAAATACGGGCTCGTCTTCTCCGCTCGCGACATTTCGTCGGGAAATCACGTGTCTATCGTGTCGTCGCGCGACGCGCTTCATTCCCGCGTCGTTTACGTCTATAGCCGGTTATTGCCGTCGGAATGGACTGCGGACGGTTCGATACATACCCGAGCTGACGTCTAGCGCACTAGACGTCACTGGACGTCATCACGTACGCGACGGGCTCAACGCGAAGAAGAACGGAGAGGAACGAAAAACAAAAACAAACAAAATCGATGGGCCAGCTCGTCGGAGTCGGCCTTCGAATGACGGGTGTCTCGTCCTACTCGGAGAACAAAACGATTTCCGTGACACGACCGACGTCGTCGGCTTATCACAGCGGCGTGTACGAGTGGTGATGGTGGTGGTGGGGGGGGGGGGGGTGCACCGCCCCTCTACCCCTTTGGGATTGAGAAAATATAGTTTTCCCGGTCGGAATGTTTGTTTTCACCCAACTGTTTTACGGACGATTTATTATTATTGTTATTTATTATTTTCAAAAAAATAATGGTAAGGAGAGACCATTTCACAGCTATATATATATATATATATACCGCGAACGATTTTATTTTTATTCTTTGTGTTTTAATATTTATGCGTACCGCGTTAAATTCAAAACGAGAATTATAATAAATTAAAATCACTTAATTTTTTTGTTTGTTTATTTATTTATTTATTTTTGTAGGGGGGACGAAGAAGGGACGCCTTCTGTCCATAAAATTAAACATCCCTCCCCGGACGCGAAATCCGTTCCGGTCCGAAGACGCGTTGACCGGCTTTGATAGACGTGCGATGTTTTCACGGTGTTCGTCGAGAAATCGTACGCCGTGACTTTCCGTCGAGTCACTAACCTAACCTAACTCGATCGCGTCCGTTCGTATTCAAAACGAACAATACAAACCGAACGCACATGCACAGCCGCGGCATTTGTCGAGCACGACGAGCTGACGTGCACGCGTCCGAACGCGAATGGACGACCACGCGGACTCGGGTGTTTTCTCTCGCGTTTCCGCCATCATCAACATTTCACGTTGTTGTCGATAAAATAAAATGTGCGCGTCCGTTGCAAAACGACAATAAATCACACCGCATAATCTCGAGACGGCTTCGACCTTGCGCGTCCGACTAATATATAAACGAGATTACAATTGTGCGGATTAAAGAGGAAACGACACTTAATCTGGTGTGTACGTAACAACAGCGTGACTACCAGGTTAGAAAAAAAAAAAAAAAAACAACGCTTATCAATTTAACCGGCGCGTGGCTTGTGCGGAGACGTCGTCGTTCGCGCGTTACAGCCAAGTAACTCCAAGAAAACGTAAAAAACCACTAAAAAACAAAAAACATTGTATTTATAAAACAAGTCCGACGACGGATAGATCTAAGACAATGTTCACGTGCGATAATGAGAACGTTACCGACTTCAATACGACGATAACACCCGTTTTGAACTTACGTACGCACGGTTCAGTCGGAAAGTTACGTGGCGCAACGACGTGTTGTGATATGTTTCGCCTCATATCCGATCGACGGCTTCAAAAACCACACACCGGTCTCGGGCCGGTTGTCGTGTTCTCGTTCTTTTCCGTCCGTCTCCTCGACGCTGACCGGACGTGCAATGCGGCCTGAACCTAACGTTGGTGCACGTGCGAACGAGAACGTTGACCGGCGGGGCGGCGACGGACCGAGTGTGCACGTAACGTCTCATAAATCATCGCGCCAGCGCGCGCACGATCGTCTAAATCACGGCCGTACCGGTTTTTTTTTCTTCCGTCTAATCCCGCGAACCGTCCTAGAAATCCGTCTTATCGCGAGAGATAAGCGCGCGCGTAACTCGGAGGCCAGGCCCGAGCGTTTCCAACACGCCTAGGCGGGATTGAGATTTGCCGCCACGCGAACGCAACGTTTTCCCGTTAGGACGTAGGAAACATAAAATCAAAAAGCGTATTGCACGACCATAGAAACGTTATAGCACGTGATGATCGCCATGAAAAATCAATCGGTACGACAGCGAAAAATGTCGTAACGCCTTGGCGCCCGTGTCGCCTACCCCAAGGGGCCGGGGTTGCCGGCGCTCGACTAAAAAACGGACGACGCCGTTACCGACGACCGGACGACAAACGGACATTGAATCCGGAAAACGACTGCCGACGTTCCGGAAACCGGCTGCGGGGGTCGCGCGGAGGACGACAACGGAAAGCGGATCGTCCGTGAGCAACGGAACGCCGCAAGAGAACCGGCTGAACAACGAACAACACGGAGAGCCCTCTCGAGAGTGCCGGGCTCTGACCTGACGACCGGTTAAAACCGAACGGTTCCGATTCGCGCACGCGGCGGAGAACCGGCCGTTCAACGGGTGTTATCACAGCCGGCGCGACGGACACGAGGGGGTCGGTCTTTGGGGTCCGCGGAGTTGCGGGCCCAGGCCCGGGACCAACGGTTTCAACCGGTCCGCAGACAACAACGAACGGAAAACGAACGTTTGCACAAATGAACCACGCACGTTGTTCACCCACGAACAACTGACGTCATGTCGATCCGCACGGTTTATTTGTTAGCCAGACGTGTTGAACGGGACGGGGTCGCGCTAGTGTTTGTGTCTACTCGGGAAACCGCTCGGTTTTTTACACGCAGCAACGGAACACGCCGAACACGCCACACACTGTGCACACGCGCAATACGAGCAAGACACGTTTTTTTACTAAAACTATTCTTCAGCACGGATGAGTATAGAAAAATACGCTTTTTTTCAAAAAAAGGATAAAAAGAATTATGCGTTTATACGCGAATATATTGTCCGGACGTCTGACGTTTCGAAAAGCTCGAACAAGTGACTACTAATCGACGATTTTGTTTGTTTGTTTACGTTCGAACACGAAACAACGTGGTTTAGTCGGGAAAAACGCCAATGAAAACATTCGATTTTTCTTCCGATCCTCCGAACTTCCCGATGGCGACGAATGTCGTATCCAACAATAACGACACGTCGATTTCCACACACGAATTCGCGGTCGACAACATGATGATTTAAAAAAGAAAAAGAAAAGTCATTCGAACGGTCTCTGATGATCCCGCGGGCAGAGCCGTAGCAACTTGGTTATTGATTTACAGCGTATTCATCATGTAAGACAACACTGTGGATTTCGACTGTTAATTTTTTGATTTCTAAAATACTCGCCCCCCCTTACTACGGCTCCGATGGCACGGGAGGCCCGGAAACGCACACGACAGCGCGTGTGTGTACCGGCGAGACTTCTTTGGCCGCCGCGGGCTGATAACCGATTCCGTACGGTGCACGCTCCGCGCGCGTACGCGCGTCCGTCCGTCGCGCGCGCGCGTACGGCGCGTCCGCGGCGCGTCCGTCACAGTCGGTTCCGCGGGACCGGTGCGCATCGCTGTCGTCCGGCCCCGTTCCGAACACGCGCGCGCGTGCGCATCCGGCTAGTGCGTCGGGCCCGGCCCACACGAAAACAGCCGTGCGCCAACAGGTGGACAGCCCCAGAAGCGTTGGCGTCGTCGCCCCGGACATGTGACGTCGCCGCGGACGGTGCGCGAACGTCGGCCGACCACCGGCCGCGGTCGGCCGCCATGGTCGGCGGCTTCTTCAGCAGGCCCGTCGGCCGCCAGTACGTGGCCGCCTTCGTCGGTAAGTCGGGGTTTCCGTTTTTGTTCGTTTTCCGACGGACGGACGCGACCGGGTCCGCACGACGGTATCCCCGCCCCGTGAATAATTTACGATAACGGCCTGTTATCAACAATCTGTCCGAAACAACGTTCCTGCGTCTCCGTTATCGTCGTCGTGTAACGTGATAACGAGCACGAGAACGTCCGTTGACGAGACCCGATCGGGATCGCCTCGCGACTGAAACCGCTACACGTCCGTCTAGGAATCGTTTCTCGCCCACCCACCCCTCCCCCCCGGCAGAAATCTTCGGTCGTCGGCCGCGCGATGTTTATTTGTTTTCTTCGTTTTTGTTCCTGCCCCCGGCGCGCGCGAAACGCGATCGTCGCGTCCGTCAAGACTAATTGCGGACGTTTAACTCTCGTTATCGGCAATGAAAACGTGCGTCGCACGTCGGAAACGCGTAATTGATTTTTAATTTCACACGAAATCCGAACCGTATGTCGTAATTGCCGAGACCCGTGATAACAACAATAATCAATAACGAGGGAGATTAAAAGATTACACGCGTCGGTAGCGCGCGCGTTACGAGAACAACAAAAAACATACGCGATTATTTACAAGTTTTCGCGCGAAAAAGCCTCCGTCGTCGATCGCCCTCCCCGACCGTGTCCGTCTAACGTAATGTGTGGGTCAGGTTCGTCGTGGCTTCCGATGCCATAATATACCGATTTCTTGTCCTCGGACGGCGTGCGAGATCGTTTGGATGTCATTCAAAAAATATGTTCGCAAACCGAACAAAAATGGTCCGCGCGTGGTCTTCGGGTCCGTATCGTGCGAGATCGTTTGGAAGTCATTCGCTCGGTGTTTCGGATTCGAAAAACGATCCCGTTGACGATCGACGAGAACGGCGCGTAACGTAACGACTGAGATCAATGGTTAGGGGGGGGGAAGGGGCGGACTTGCACGTCATACACAATTGAAACGTGCGTGTTTGTTCGCGTCGAATCGATTCGCATTAAACCGTATCGGTGTCGGGACCGTTCGAACGCGAACGTTCGCCTCGTTTAGAGTTTAAAAACGAACAATTCGACATTCGTTCGTTGTCGCGTCGGAACGTCACACGGGACGTTTTTTGAAAAGTTACACGTGTTTTGCCGGAAACGTATTGAACGGTCGATTATCAATAATCGAAATCGCAAAAAAAAATAGCCAACGCCGTCGTAAAACAACACCGTCGACGGGCTTGAAAAAATTAAAAAAAAAAAAAAAAATGACGCGTTTCACGAGTCGAGAGCAGCGATCGAGATTTATGGTCGGAAACCGATGTCGCTCGGGATCTAAAAACAAAACGCGATTCTTTTCGACAAAGTCCAATGGAACTATACGTATACATTTATGGACTTCGAGCACGCAACGCGCGACGACTCCTTAATACGCGTGATGGCGTTCGAAATAATTTATTTTCCATTTATCATCGTATAAATTGGTAGCCTCGTCGTTTTTTATTATTATTCCTTTTTGAAATCAACATCGCGTTCTCGCGTGTCCTACAAATATACACGTCGTCGTTATCGTTGTTGTATTGTCGTCGTGTTCGCGTCGAATGCGAACGTTTCCAAAATTCGTTTGTAACGCCGCGGCGGAAAACGTGTTCGAGATCGTAATCGTTCGCTCGTCAAACCGTAAGGAGCCCGAAGCGTGTTAGGTTAGGTTAGGAGGTAACGTACTCGCCGTGACCGGATGACGACCTAAAGCGCGAAAATCGATATCGACGTTTTCTCTGACCACCCGAGGACGCCGAAACCTTTAGGACAGGGGAACGGAACGCACGTTGTTCCCTAGACTTCCAACCCCGGTTTGTCCGAGTCGGCCTCGTCACCGTTCGCCGTGTTTACCCGATTTATCCGTACGTCGGTTCGTTCGAGACGACGCGCGACGAACGTGATCCACAGACCCGGTTTTGTTTTGTTCGTTTTTCGGGATTTTTTTTTAGGAAAATCCGCCCACAAAGTATGGTTGTAGACACTAAGTACGACACTATGGTTGCGTTCATACGCGTTAACGTCGTTTATTCGCCGGCCGCGTGTTCCGACACAATTCAAACGGTCGAGTTTAGTCGATAGAAATAAAAACATGGAAAATCGTTTTTTTCAAAATCGCTGCAAGGTTTGTCGATTGAATGATCGTTATCTCTGGGACGGAACGTAACATAAGTGTGCACGCGGTTCTCCGGCAGTGTACCGGTAGCGCCGATATGCTTGCCGCCGTACGCGGTCTAACCCAACCGGTCGAGGCCCGTCCGTTGTTTTCCGGTTCCGCGAGCGTCCGTAAACGTAATACGAAATCACGAAAAAACCGTCGTCGCTTCTTGTCGGGTTACCGTTATCGTCGTTGAACGTCGGGCACGGATTACAAACGAAATCGGTCGAGTCGAATCGCGGACGGACGGACGGGCGCCGCCGAGTCGGAGTGACGGAAAGCGATTATTCCCGTATCTGACCTTGAACGATTAACGCCCAATCTAGAGCCGGGTCGATCGGCAGCGGTGCGCTCTCGAGATTTTAAATAGCGGCTCGACGCGTCGTTTTAAACGTCGCGATAATCGACGCGAACGGTTAGTACGAAATTAAAGTCCGAACGCGTTTAATTTTTTTAATCTGCCGGGACGATTACCGGCCGCGGGACGTGTTTAAAATTGAACCGATTGAAGTATCGAGTCGTCGTCGTCGTCGTTTTTGTCGGTCACGTAACACGCGGAACACAGACGATTGTTATCGTACGGATCCGAAAGCACCAGTTAATAATAATTATAACAATGATATTTTCGTTCGTCGGGCGCGATAATGAAACGTGGAACTCGCCGCGGGACAGTAAAAAAAGTTTTTCGCCGACGTACACGCGCCGTCTCACTCGTTTCGTACCGTTTTCAAAATGTACGGGATCGTCCGCCGAGTATTGTTACGGCACGCGTACGCCGCACGAGGAGTTCGAGTGTTTTTCTTTCGGACGATTTTCTCCGGGGGGCGATTTGGAAAAATTTGGGAATTGGGGGGTCATTTATATCGCATCAAGAGAAATACATTTCTCGACAAAAATTACCATTGCGCGTTACGTTAACAAAATAATTGAACGCACAAAACTACACGCATAGTGTTATTACGTGTGACGAATGTAGGTCATTCGCCGTGACATCAAAATTACGTTTTTCTAATAATTCTATTCTTCAAATTTTCTCCGGGGGCTTTCTCGTCTGTAAGAAACACCGTTTGAAAACGTTCGACTCGATCGTTTCGTCACACGACCGTACCGCGACGTCTCCAAAGCCAGACGTCGAGAGCACCGCAAAATTCCATTGAGTCGCGGCGTCTCGTGATCGGGTCCGCAGCCTCGAAACCGCCGTCGTACTGGGCAATCGTCCGCTTTTCCATTCCACGGAGTTGGCCGGTTCGAATCTTCACTATCAATACACGAGTATCACGAGACGCGCGCGATGATGGATAGGGTTAAATCGGAACAGACGTCGGGGTTTTGTCCTGCGAACGTTTGAAACGCGGTTTGCGTGTAAATTCATGGACGAGACGTACACAGTGACACTCATAAAGCGACTACGAGGCTCGTCGTGCACGGACGAACCAGTCGACGTTTCAACCGGGGACGGCCCGTCGAATCTTCACTGCCCGATTCCTAATTCTCTTTGTGGCCGCCGACGGTTAGGTAACTGCTAAAATCACGGTTATGGGCGCGCGAATCGTCTCCGCGGGTCTCACGAACGTCATCAATGATAACGTTTTCATCGCGAGCCGTTCGTCGAAAACCGCATGACCCCCGTTATCGTCCGAGATTTATTTGCCGAATGTCGGGTCGAAGTTTTCGCGTCCGCGCAATAC
Organism: Schlechtendalia chinensis; assembly: GCA_019022885.1. Classification (NCBI taxonomy): domain Eukaryota; kingdom Metazoa; phylum Arthropoda; class Insecta; order Hemiptera; family Aphididae; genus Schlechtendalia; species Schlechtendalia chinensis. The sequence goes on along the minus strand of CM032349.1, from coordinate 2,304,220 downwards.
CGTGGCGCGCGATAAATAACAAGTTTCGCGCGCGTACTATTGTCGTGTATAACATAACAGCTAATGGAAACGTGTATATATGCTGCGGGGTCGAGTCTGTTGGGATGCGCGGCCGCGTTGCCTAGGCGAAATCTATAACCTCCCCCCCGAAACGTTACGACGTTGCGAACGTGTCCGTTCACGGTACGTTTCCGTATCCGAACGAAAACAATTAGAGGAAATGTGTATCCGATCGTTCCGTTACAACAACGTCATTCCGTCCGACGTGAATATGTCGACTCGTCGTATTGAATTGAACCGACAAAAAAACGTGGAAAACCGTGTACACGATGTTAGTTTTCAACGTACGTTTTTTTTATAACGCCGTAAGTCGAGCGACGGCGAGTAAACACCACTTATTGACCTTTTCATTCGAGTTGGACACAACACGTTTTCGGGGTTTCGATCATTGCAATGTATTGCACTCGGTTTCCTACTTACCTATTTTATTTTTTTAGGGGGGGGGGGGTCGTGTGAGGGATGCAAAAAAAAAACAATAAAAGCCACACCTGAAATCGGAGTTCATTACTTTCATTTTCCCGTTCGTATCCCATATTTTGGACTCCCCGTTCCCCTATTGTTGTTATTTATCTAATCTTTAATTTCGTCCATAACGCTTCCCGATTTAGATTACCGTACACATTCGTGTTTGTCCATCCGAAACGACGGCCTTGCTGTAACGTTAATGTTTTTTTTGACGAAAGCCAAAAAAAAATCGACGTCTGCGCGCGCGCCTAACGCACGTGCGAACACCAAAAAGTTATGTAATACACGTGTTATAACGTGCCCGTAAATCAGGTCGGTTCGTTCGCTCGGCTTCTTCCCTCCGTACGTCCCCTTTTCCGACCAGAAAACCGCGCGTACCGAGGAATTCCATTAACCCGTTACAAACAGCTAACGGCCGGTCGCGGAAGACTCCGCGAACCGTTCGGCGCACGTGGCGCGCGATAATGGGCGAAAAACCTTATTCGAAACGATCGTTTGCGCGCTGTGCGCCGGCGGCGGTCAGGTTAAAAGTCATTTATTTTATTTTTTTTTTTTTTGCACCTCCCGGTTCCGGTCCCAAACTGGTCGGTTTCCGCAACGACCGTATCGCGCACCCCGGCCAGTAACGTGACATAACTGCACATCTCAGTAATTGAGAAAAAAGGGGCGATTATTGCCGTAATTACGGTATCTTTCGGGTGATTCAGAGCGTACTGTTTGAATATCTAGAACACTGGTTAGTTATAAATAAACCTTATGACTACGATTTAATAGTAATCAATTTTTCATTTTAATAATATTTTATTCCTATACGAATGAATGCATTAAATATTTAAAAAAAACTACGTTGAAGTTGTATTGATCACACTTCGATCTCGAAGTGGCGATGAACGGGGAAGGGCGTGATCGCACGTATCAAAGGGGGGGCCTTAAAAGGTTGAGAACCTATGTTCTAGAGAATACTCGTCGAATACATTGATATGAGAAGGTCGATAGAGTGAAGTCATCGAGTTATGTCACTTTTCTTGTCGGGCCCCGTTTTCCTTCCGGTCGTCCGGCGAACGTGAACTTATCGTTTCTCGGGCTTTGTCTTTCGACAGTCGCGAAACGCGAGAAGTGGCAAACGTCGTGAAGAAAACAATAACAACAATGTTTGTCGCACGGGATTCGGGCGACGAATGTAAACGGCTGATTGAAACGTATCGAATAGTTTTTCTACGTCGACCCGTTTTGGCGTTTTTCGTTCGTTTTTGTTTTTTTATACGAACACATAAATATTCATACGCGCGCGATATATATCCGTGCGGTTTTTTCCGGCGGTTCTCGCGACGCCGGATGTGAAAAATGGACGAAACAATCAAAAAAAAACTCGCCGAAAAGTTAATATTGCCGTCGTTTTTTCGTTATTTTTTTTTCTCCCCCAGGTAAATCCGACTCGTAAATCTTCAGCCGCGCGACTCGCGAAACGGTAGGACGCAAAACAAAAAACAGAAAAACGTTTTCTCCCGCTCCCTCGTTACGGGACACCGTCGAAAACAACGTTTATTTTATCCGAACGCGATTTCGGCGATCTCACGAAACACACGCACACGATCAGGGGCGGACCGGCAGGACGGGTAGAAGGCCGTACCCGTCCGGGCCCTCTAGAAATTTTGTACTCGGGCCACAAAGCCATACACACAAGGTTAAGGTTAGGTTATATATAACACTTAACGTTTTAAACGAAAGCTATATTACGTTATCGCGTAAACTGAATCGACTAAAAACTTGTAAACGAGTCGTCCGGCATATTGAGCATTGTATCGGAATAATATAAAACGGGAGTTACTAAACATTCTCTGTTCCGCCGGGGGCGGACAAATATGGGAACCGTGCGAGCCGAGGGCGTTTGTCAATAAAATACTTCGTTTTCGATTTTTCGTCGTTTAATCACGATTTATGCGCGTTTAGGTGATCGCGCGGGTTTTTTTTTTGGAAAATAACGTTAGGTCGTCCAACAAAACCGTGTTCGCGTTGTATCTACTCGTACAGACTGATACAAAAAGTAAACGTGCGCGCGTTTTTCAAAAACAATCCGGGGTTTTTTTCGAACGACAACGTCATTTCTAACGTAGAAAACCCGATCCTTTCGGGCGACGGTAAATCGATTTCCACCGGGGACAAAACAAATACGGTAAGCACACGTCGGCGTTTGGTCGTTGAGAGGACGAGAACGCGATCCGCCCTGAGAAGAGCGTGCCGCGCCGCTGAAATCTAAACGAGCCGAAGAACTAGCCGGTGCGTTTTCGATTACCGGAAACAGAGAGTTCAGGAAAACAAAACGAAAAATAATAATAATGTCCGGCGACGCGACGTTATCGACCGACATCACTCTGAGAACGAAATAATAATATAAAAACCCTTTCCGGGGAAACGTACCGTCGCGGTTTACCAGACTCGCGCGACGAATCATATTCGAATCGAAATATAATTTTTTATTCCGCAGAAGGAAGGAGGACATCTGCCGCCCACACCCCCTTTTCACTCTTCTAAATCGTTTCAAAGCATCTGTTATCATAAAACACGTAAACGGTCTTTACTAACGACCGATAAATAAACAACGATAATTTAATTATTATTGAGGTGTACGATATAAATTCCGTTTTTCTCGGTTTCTGTGCCAAAACGTCAATAACTCCATCGGGACACTGCCATCGTTGCTAACCCAGAATTAATTTTTTATGCAATTTTAATTTTTTTACGTTTTCGAACTGTTACTTCCAAACGGGTCGAGTGTCTCAGCGATACGTTTGTATTTCCCTAGACGGTCGACGCTTTTTTCTATATACGCGCGATTATCGTGCCCGACATTTATGGATTTTCGACCGAAATCTACATTACACGACAATGGGTTCGGTGTATAAAGTTTTTTTCTTTTTAACAGACTCGTCGTTGGAGTCATAACTTTTTTAATTTATAAATTGTTCAAACTTTTATGATGAACACACATAAGTTGATATAATATGTATATAATGTACGTTATGAAAGAACGCGGCAAATGAAAATTTCCGAATATATATTACGTCAGCTTATTTTTGTTTCTCAAATCTTTCCCTAACGGTTTTCGCAAACTTCAAAGTAAACGGAAATCCGCTTTTATATCAAATATTCTCGAACGCATTAAACGTAAAAACTACGCTATCCGCTAAAAATACTGATATAATATTAACTCTCCCGCCGAAAACGGGCTCAATAATAACTGCAGCGGCTGAATTCAACTTATGTTGAACGCTTCGTATGTTTCGCGAGGAAACATTTCAAACAGCGTCTAAAATCGACAGTATATAACTCATAATTAATTCGTTTTAGATAGACAATTGTTAAATAATAATTATACGATATACGTTTTTTTCTTTTTAACGATTCGAATCGGTTTTCGTCGACGGTTTTTACGTGATAACCGACGTTTTTTGTTTTGTTTACGCACATCTCTGTATTCTATAGGATTGCGATTTAGTAGTAGTAGCAGTAGTCGTCTTAAAAGTGTTGTACTCGAGATTTTCAATATTTATTTTAATTTTACGCAACAGACGTTCGCGGACAGCCGACGAATCGGACTCACACTCGTCGTAGTAAAAGTAATGTTTACGCGGTTTTGATCATTGGCGAAACGCGCGTTTTATATTCCGTCCGTACCGGACATCAAAGTGCAGGTTTCCGCGCGTGTGCGTAGTACTCTCGAACGGGTAGAAAAAACGTGGAATGCGAAACTCGTCCGAATCATTCTCGAGAGAGCCCGTGGAAAGTCGGCCATTACGTGTTCCGCGATCTCTTTTGTCGGGCTTAAGCTAACCGAAATGAAATCGAAGTGCGGTCGCGTGTCATACACAATGCGCGTGCATATATATATACGACATCAACTCAATCTCGCGGCGCAGGTCTTTGATGTTCGTCGTAACGCCGTACTACGGTATCGGATTCGCTCGGCCGCCGTATATCGTATATTATCGTGATACCGTCGGGTTAGGATGATCGATTCGATTGCCGACCGTCGGCGAGAACGTACAATAAAATCACCATCTGTATCCGCGAGACGTCCTACCCAGACACATAAGACATAGGACGGGTGTAGCGGATTTTGCGCGGAGATGAGACGGGATTCGTAAGGGAAACGAAACGGGCGAGAGGAACGTCCTGGGGGGTGGAAAGGCGGTTGAAAGCGATATGAACGGGACCGGCGTCGAGTGGAAGTTGTGAGACGGAGGACGGGGGAGGACAAAGTCGTAGGCGTGGGAACCGAACGAACCCCCGGGGTAAGTCCACGCGACGCCTACGCATCCTGCGTCCCGGGGACAGCCGCGACAATTCAAATGAGTGGCCGCAGACCAAGGGTGATCCCGATGGGTCGGTAACTACGGCACTAGTCGCCTGTTAGCGGCGAGAAAAATGTCTTCCGACGGTGTAGCGTGGGTAATAAGCCGCCGCATATCTGAAGAATCCACAGCACAGGGCGCTTGACCGTATCTTCTGCGGGATTGATGGGGTTGTCCGCTGCGTCCGGTCGAAACCGTCGGCGGCGAGTTAGAGGAGGGTGCTCGAGCCGGATCCACCGTACCTCGCCCCGGGGGTCGAAGAGTCCGAACGACCCGAACGTCGGGTTTACGGTTGACGCGACCAAGGCCAAGGAGTACGGGACCGCGGTACGTCCGTCGTCTCGGGGAGGGGGGGGCCCGGGGTAACGCCCCGGCAGCGTGGCGGCCCCCGTCGGTCGAGTACGGCTCCGGGCTCGAAGCCCCGTGGACGTGGTTTTCGCGTAAACGGGAACGGACGCGCGCGCGCGCGTTGTGTTTCAGCCTCGCTGTCCGTGATGATGGCCGGCACGTCGTTCGGCTGGCCGTCGCCGGTGCTGGCCAAGCTGGCCGCCGGCAAGCTGACGATGGCCGCCACGAACGAGCAACAGTCGTGGATGATCGCGATGCTGGAAATGGGCAACCTGCTGTCGCCCATACCGTGCGGGCTGCTGGTGGACGTGCTGGGCCGGAAACCGTGTCTGCTGGTGACCGGGCCGCTGTACATGGTCAGCTGGCTGATGGTGCTGTGCGGCAACGCGGTCGGCGTGCTGTACTGGGTGCGGCTGTTGCAGGGCGCGTGCATCGGCATCATCACCACGGTGGCGCCCATATACGTCGGCGAGATATCCGGCGACGGGATCCGCGGCGCGCTCAGCACGTTCTTCAACGGGATGCTGAACGCGGGCATACTGTACGTGTACTGCGTCGGGCCGCTGGTCACGTACGACGCGCTAGCGTACTGCTCGCTGCTGGTGCCGTGCGCGTTCGTCGCCGCGTGCCTGTGGATACCCGAGTCGCCGTACTACTACGTGCTGAAGGACGACGACGGGCGCGCGCGCGAGTCGCTGGCGTGGCTGCACGGCGGCAGGGCCGGCGCGGACGCGGACGCCGCGGTGGCCGGCGAGCTGGCGCGCATCAGGGCCGAGGTGAAGAACGAGCTGCGGCGCGAGGGCTCGATGAGCGACCTGTTCGGGTCCCGGTGCGGCCGCCGCGCGTTCCTCATCGTCCAGATCGTGGCCGCGGCCGACGTGCTGTCCGGCATGACCACCGTGCTGGCGTACGCGTCGTCCACGTTCGCGCACGCCGACACGGAGCACACGCTGTCCCCGGACCAGTTCACCATGCTGCTGGGCGCGTTGATATTCTGCACCACGTTCGTCACCGGCTACCTGGTGGACAGGCTGGGCCGCCGGCCGCTGTTGCTGTTCTCGTGTTTCGGGTGCGGCGCGTTCGAGCTGGCCACCGGCGCGTACTACTACAAACGGCGGGCGGGCGCGGACGCGCCCGGCGGCGCCTGGGTCCCGTTCGCCGCCATCGGCTCGTTCGCCGTCGTCTACAGCGTCGGGCTGGGCCCGCTGCTGCCCACGCTCCAGGGCGAGATGTTCCCGTCGAACGTGCGCGGCGTGGCCAGCGCCATCACGTCCGTCACGCTCACCGTCATATCGTTCGTCGGCCTCAAAATGTACCAGGTGATCACCGACAGATGGGGCATACACGTCAACTACTTCATCTACGGCACCGGGTGCCTCGTCTCGTCCCTGTTGATCTACCGGTTCCTGCCCGAGACCAAGGGCAAGACGTTCGCGCAGATCCAGGACGACATCGTACGGTCGGTCGGCTCACGGACGCCGCCCGCTCCGCCGCGGCCCGCCGTTCCGGACGGACCGCCGCCGCCCAAGTCGAACAACACGCGCGTATGATCGCGTTTATATTTATGAATACACGGGCCGACCCTGAAACGTCGTGCGTTCTTAAACGTTTATTATTGTTATTGTTGGTTTGTACAGCAATAAAACGAATCGTCCGTTTTCGTGTAATATCGCGGCGTCTTGTCTTTTTTGTTTCGACCGTCGAGGGTCCGCCACACCGGGTGCAACACCGGAACACGGACGCGTCGCTCTCCGTGACTTCGATTTCGTCCGTATTCCCTGCGGCATGCGCCTCTTAGAACGGTTTCGGTGAGAAATAATTCTATCATGGCCGTTCAATAGTTTAACTGTTCGATCGGGAAATCATCCGGTGGGGACGCGCCGACCTTTCAAACATTGAAATCGTTTACTCGATCGACACGTTTCGAAACACGGTAGGTTAGGTTATTTTGTAAAAAAAATAATAAAAAAACCGTCTCGTGTGCACGTTCAAACCGATTCGCTGGACAACAACGCGTTCCGTCTGACCGCAGCCTCGACGTCCGACGCTCTTCCCGCCGCCGTCCGTTTCGCATTGAACGACGGCGCCTCCCCCCCCACCACCGTCTGAACGCGTCTCGGCCGTCGGACCCGAGCGCGCGATTCCCTCTCCCGTCGGACCGGTGGGCGCGCGCGCCGTGAACGAACGCGACGACCCGAACGCGGCGGACCCGCCACCCGACCAGTGACGACCCGAACGCGACGGACCCGCGACCCGACCGGTGACGACCCGAACGCGGCCGATCGGAATAACCGCGCCGACCGTACAACGGTGCATTCGGAGGGATGGCTGCGCGCGTCGTCGGGAGGAGATTCCGGGTCCGGGTTTCTCTTTTTATCAACCCCGCGACATTATTCCGTACGTCCAGTTCACATGTTCATTGACGCGTTCGTTTTTTTTCTTCTCTTTCGACCCGACGGTTTCGGGTTTCTCGAACGTTATTGTACCCGACAAACCACAACACTTTAATTATCGTCGTCGACACGAGCTCGTTTCCCGTACAATTAGTGGCGGCTCTCTACAGCGTACGTATACCAAAACGGCGCGTTGGATTGCCGTCGCCGTATGGTATTTACAATGTTCTCTGTAAAACCGGCAACCCTTATGGTTTTTTTGATATTTTTTTCGTGTAAACTTAACGAGTAAATCGTCCGTTGTTTAATAATCGTTATCCGGTATGGGATGGTGTCTTGGTCGCGTTAGCGCAACGGCTGTTTTTCCGGACACTTTTTTCGATTACACGCACCCGGTAATTAGCACATTGCACGAGTATACCGAAAAATATCGTTTTATTAAAAAGTAAAGTCGGAAACCATTCGATCACGTACGAACGATAAAACGGAAAGCAATTATTAATTACGCTCCGGTCATGTTAAACGATATTCGATTTGTTTTAAAACTACAACGGGAACATATACGTGTCACCGTACTTGAACGATGTGTAAGTCTGTGTTTTGCGCGATAAGAGGATTCCAACGAGGCCGAAAGGTAAGTTCTACGTGTTGTGTGGCTCAGAGTGTCGGGCGGTCGACAAGAGAATAGCGCAGAGACGGACGAGTGGAACGACGAGAGAAGTATGGATAAGAAATGAACGAATAATAATGTAAGCATGGGAGTAGCGTCGATAGTGGATAAGACGAGACAGCGAAGTGGTTGGATGTGATATGAGTGATATGATACGGGTAGCCCACCGCGAATAGCCGGGATAAAGGCGAGGCGGAAGTAGACTTAGAACAATGTGCGAATTATTACGATTACTCTCGTAGACCACGCCCCCGCCAAGTGCGGCCCTGACGTGTTACTTTTTTACACATTTTTATACGGCGTCTTTGCCCGCGGGCAACTTCGCCGCGAACACTTGCGCGCCGGACGGATGCTGCTGCCCGCTGTTCGGCCGACGAGTACGAACGACCGCGTTTTCAGGTCCATGCCGCAATCTTTTTTCCCGTACTATCGTATGACGTCACGACCCTCGCCCATCACGTCCCGCCGCTATAAGATCGCCACTTATGTTAGGTTACCCGTGTGCATAAAAGGATAACCCGACTCACCGACCGATCTATCAACGCACCGCTCGAGCCACCGGACGGACGGGGCTGGAATTCGGCATACAGATAGATAGCTACTATGACGCGGACGTCCGTTACGGAAGGATTTCTCGAAATTCCACCACCTTAGTGGGTCCGTGAAGGGTCCACAACTTCAACGTAGTTTGTTTTCAATGTCCAATGAATTCATTTTGTACAGGGATTATAGTATCACGTTACCTTTCTTAAATATTAGATTTTAAATTCATTACTATATAAATACACATTATAACTATGTAACGTTCTAGATAACGGTACAGTCTACTAGGTTTTTATTGAGTACTCTTTTAGCTATATAACGACTCGACTAATACCGGCCGCGTGTAATCGCTTCTTATTTTTCGGTCAGATAAAACTCGTGTGCGTACTCGCGAACACGGGGAACGGTGTGGTATGGTTGCGTAACGACATACACACACACACACACCCGTGCGTAAAAAGTCTGAATGCAAAGCTCCGACTTGTTTTCGCGTCGAGTGAAAATTCTGTTTTTTTGTCGTCCGACGGAAATCATTACGCGAACGAATAACACGGCGTATAGGAAATTACGTGACAAACGCAATCAATTTCGTTTGAGTATTATTTTATTTTTTTATTTTTGCAAATAATCGTCATGCTTTTGCGCTGTAATAACATTTTTTTTTTTTTATTCTTTTTATTTACAATTCATTTGGAACCGTGAGGCGGTCGACATCAAACGCGAAACGTTATATTCTTCCTTATTTTTATTTTTTTTTTTTTTTTTTTAATCAAAACGGCCGTTTTGTGAACACGTATTTTATTCATGAAAATATTGGTTTACCGAACTTTTAATTTAGGCCGCGTCGACAGCTTTTCAAATCTAAATTGAAGTTATTCGTATTGCGTTTTTTTGTTCACAAATCATTCCGGTCGAAATCGTACGATTACAATAGCATACACATCGCGCGAGGACCGCGGGCACAGGCAATCGAACGGATACGACGTTTTTTTTTCTTTTTTTTTTAAAAAAAACCCTGTACGAAAATTTAATTTTTTTTTTGTATGTATAAAAAAAATAATATTTACGCGAGCTTTAAGCGACAGATAAGTCCGAACGTTCAAAATCGATTTCAATATTCAAAGTAAACGTAATGAAACCGAGAAGCGCGTTTTCGGAATCGCACCGTTTATCTTTTAGCGGCATATTGTCGTGGGCGGGACAGTCCGATTACATTATTCTCGCGTAACGTGACGTCGGACGAAGAAAACCAATTAAAACGCGAATAATGAATAAAAAAAAAACCGTCGTCGTGTCACGAGAGAAAAAACGAAAACGTCGTTAACGATATTACGTATCTCAACGCGCGGACTCGAGTTCAAGTGATAATGAACACCCGCGTTACGAATCTAACATCGAAACCAGGATACTGGGACGCGTAATCGGAACGTTTTTCGATACGAGTGTTGCTGTTATCGGTGTGGTGCCCGCGGTGACTTGTCAAAACGGTGAAAACGTCCGTGCGATGATTTACTCGATCGTGGTCGTCGTGGTCGTGAGGTAGAAACTTCTTCGGGCGTGAGTTCCTCCGCACGCGCGATTCGAAAAACAAGTCTGGCGTGCGTTTGATGCACGGGCATGTCGAAAGAACATTTGGTCGCGGCCCTTCGAAAGAAGTCTGCGGGATGGACACAGGTGACGGCGGACAAGCCGCGTGGGTCTTTCGACGTGACCGGGAAGTGCGGCAAAAGCAGTTCGCGCGCGAAGCTCTTCGAAGCGAACGGTCGCGTATGCAGTACCTTTTTTTTGGGGGGGGGATGCAGATTTTTGAATATAACAAATATCATGATTTGACCAAATTAGATGTAATGGTCACGATCATGCGTTATCGACGTTTTCAGACGGTAAGACAGGCGACTGTTACTGTTCTATCCATGGCTTTTACATCTTAACGATTTTAAAGTGAAGTATTTAATATTTTGCCCTCCCCCAAAAAAAAATAAAGAAAAAATCCGGATGTCTTCGGAAAGTGAATAAAACCGTCGAATAACGACAACGCGAGCTCTCAAACGTCCTCCGTCAAATGACTTCGTTTTCCGACGCCTGAAGGAGCGCATGTCCTCAGTCGGAGTGGAAGAAGCGCTTGGAGAATCGGTTCAAACGCATGTGAACGTGTTGTTGATGTCCTCACGGGGAATCATTTGTAAAACCAATAAAGCCGTTTAAACGCAACCTACGTATTATACCGCCGACGGGGAAGGACGCCGTTTTCTTTTCTTTTCTCGACCCGGACACAACGATGATGATGATAACGATAATAATAATAATAACGACGCCGGTTGGGTCGGACGATTTATCATTACGGGGACGTCCGCGCGCGGCATTGTGTTCCCGCGTCGCAATGAATAAATTAACGTCAGATTATTTTGCCGACGTGCGGCAGTGGTTCGTCTCGCGGGACGCGTTGGTCGCGATTCCCCGGGGGAAAAATAAAAATCGCAAATTTATACATCCGAAACGGGAAGTTAACGCGACACGTCGAGTACGGTTTTCTACGCGTTTTTCGCGTTCGAGTGACCAAAGAAAAAACCGAGGGGGAACGTGCCCCCCCCTAAATAAATTTATAGCCGCTAGGCAATCCACGTTATCGTCGACCGAGTTCGTACGAATTATAACCACGCGCGTAGTGTGTTATAAAACCGTGGAAATGAATTTCAGAACAACCAAAATAAATCTCTCGAGACTTCGAAAACTTCGATAGATTTCCGGCTACGGCACTGCTGTCCGTGACGACAGTTGTACACCGCGCGAACGGTCTCGTCCACTCGCCCCGTTCGAAACCTAACCTGCCCGAAGCCCGCGGTCTCGTGTTTCGTGTACGCGTACGTGGACGGCGAGAAGGCCGTCCGACGACTGTACGTCGCGCGCTGCTGCCGTTCCTGTCCGAGTCGCCGCACCGGCCGACGCTGAAGGGCCGACTGTCTGCGGTCGCTGAGGGATGGATGGTCGCCGCCGGCCGCGGGTTTATGGCTGGCGGGCGATTGTTCGTGGAGGATAAACGCACATAAGTCCGGCTAGACGTCCGGCGGGTTTGTTCAGAAGACGCGCTCATTTTTTCTATAAATTATCATAAATTTATAATCGAAAAAAAAAAAAATGATAAGATTTCATTAAAACGTCAGTCACGTGACGGGACTGTGATGTTTTTTTTTTTTTTTAATAAAATTAGGATCGGCAGAATGATTTTTCGAGGTGTTGACGTTCAATCGATTCCCCGGACACGTCGAAAACGCCAAACGAAACAAACCGGACTCGGGGATTCGACTCCGTGCGTAAAGTTAAACCGAGATGAGATAGCGACTTCGGGTTTTGTTCGAAATGTTCACCGGCATGGGCGCCCATAGGATAATATTTAGGGGAGGGACAAAATAATTTATTATTTTTGATAAGCAAAAAAAAAAAAGGTTAGGTTCAATAATTTAATGTAGTCTTGTGTTATTTCATCAATTTATGATATTGATTTTAATTTCCAATGTTTAACTGTTGTATCTTCACTGTTGTATTGTCACAGAAGAAACAGAAGGGAAATTTGTTCAATAAACAAATATATTAACAATGCTTATTAATATATATAAAATTACTTAAAATATTTTTATTTACGTTAAAAAATAAAACAGAAATAAAACGTCGACCTTTACAACGGCAATGTGAAAATACCAATTTTAGCAACTATACTTATTTTCCAGGGGGGGACATGTCTCCCCCTTGCCCCCCAATGGACGCCCATGTTCACCGGTATATATAAAACGTTATCGTGTCTAGATTAGTCGTAATAATTATTCGTCCCGGTACTTTTTTTAGCACACCTCGTGTATACGTACGAACAGTATTATTTATTATTTTTTAATAAGTTCCGCAGCTTTTTTGTTTCTCATAATCGCGAAACATCGAAAAACCCGGACGTTCGGTGATTGTTTTTTTTTTTTTTTGTTTTATCCGCCCGTTTAGAATATTTATATTTGAAACGCGCCGCGACGACGTGACTTGGAGACCCGCGTCGGCTTTGGGGATACGTTTTCGGTACCGTAAAGCTATTACGGTAAAAAGCAAAAAAAACCGTTCACTATAAAAACGGTAACTGTCGAGATTTCGGGTGTTTTTTTTGTTCGTTTTTGTGTGCTGGCCGCGGTGTTTCCCGAATAATCAATCGGCTCCGTTCGATCCGTAAAACAGGGCGTGCACGTCGGAGCACAATGTCGACTCCAGTCTGTAAGATCAAAAATTTCCCGTGGAAAATAAAGAAACATACGTGGGTTTTTTTTTTTTAAAATTTCGGTCGAAATTCCATTTTTGCCGTTCCGTCGTGGTCAGTACAAACAACACCGAGCAACGCCGTAACAGGAACACACATTTCCGGGAGGAGGCGGGTGAGGTTAAGACCGAATCGTATATTTCCAACTTCTGGATTTAAATACCACATTATGTTGTGTACGATAAAACTGTGTCTAAATGAGGGTTGACGTGTGCCTGTGTCTCCGTCTTAATAATTTTTGTTTAACAAATTCAATTTATTATAACTATTGAAAAGATTCGCGGGGGAGGGGGGGGAAGGAGAAGGGGGTCGAACCCCAAATACGGTCTTGACTCCGAATACGACGACACGAGATACGCTGGTGTGTGCTCGTGATTTTCACGTTTAAACGGGACGCGCGTTTACCAACAAACTCGACGGTCGTGCACGTAATAAACACGCGATTTAACTTTTAAACGTTCGTGCTTTCCACCAGTCGACGACGATAATAACAATAATAATAACCATAACAATAACGACGTCAGATCGAAACGGTAAACGCGAAACTATTTTCGTAACCGACTGTATAATATGATTTTTTTCCGCCGTTCTTTCTTTTCGCTCAAAAAGAGAATACCGAGGTTTTTTTTGTCGTCATCGACAACAATCGCATTTCTCGTTTGAATCTTAATTTTTTTCCAAGCTCAACGTATACAAAAAAAAAAACAAAAACAACAACAACAAAACGAAAGAAAAATATACAAAATCGAGCGGAGAGTAAATAGAAAAATGTTTAATATTCATTGTTTTTCGTTTTTTTCACAAAACTATTGTCTTCAAAACAAATACTACTATTATCATATTCCAGCTCAATTATTCAGATGATATTATACGCACACAAGTATGCAAATGCACATCGTAAATGAAAAAATGAAAAAAATGTAACGCGATCGAAAAACGTCGCGAGAAACAGCGTACTCGGGAAACAACGCAAAGGATGACAACGTCTCGGGCGTCTGCGTCGGCGCGATGCTTGTCCGTAGGAAACCTAACCTAACCTAACCTAGACCGCAAAGCACTTGAAACGCGCTGATGAAGACCGGACGACAACGCACCCGAACGTTTATACCCGATCAGTTTAGTGAAAGTAACCGCGATCGCGGTCGTTCGACACGAAGAACGAGAAACAAAATGATACGCGCGGGTTTAAAACGAAATCGTCGCGACCGTCGCGGACCGGGTGTACGATGATCTGTTTTTGTTTTCTCGTCCCTTATATATACATGTCGTTTTACCTACGTTAACATCCGCGAACGAGTTTTTATTTATTTTTTTAAATTAATTTACGAGAATCCGCGAGTCGAGATTGTCCCGAGGGAATTGTGTGTTTATCGTTTCAATTGTTCTCTTTATTTTTAGTTTTTTTTGATCTCGTCAAACACGTGTATATATATACACGTGTACGCTAACAAAAGAAAAACCGTGTAAATATTTATAGCAATTTCGGGAAACCCCTCCACCACCCTCACCCATTAAAAAAAAAAGGGGGACAACGAGAAGGAAAATTGGTTTTCCCTTTGCACACACCGACACCGCCGCCGCCTGCACCGCCAGCCCGTTGCACCCGATAAGTCGTCTTTCTCTCGCTTTCCCCCGTGTCGACCGTTGAAACGTCCGTCCGAAATTCGCGACCCTACGCCTCTGGAACCGAATCGGTTACCGTTCGCGTATTCCGTCCAAATATTTTAGTCGGGTTTGAACGCGTGAGACGGATACTGGAGAAATACGGCCGTTTGGAATTGTCCGACTTCGATGCCTGGCACCGATTCCCCGTCGTCAGTTTTGTGTGCGTGTGTGTGTGCTTGTTTTATCGAAACAATCAAGTAACAACGGAATGAAAACAACGGTACGTGAAGTCGGTTCGCGCGTTTGCTAAAAAACCGTGTACTCGCTGGGACACACGCCGCTCAAATCGAATGACGGTAAAAAAATTTAAAAAATCAATAAAACGTCAATAGGTGTTTTGAAACTCGAATTTCCGCCGCGGCCGTGGATTCGGCGTGTTTTCAAAAACACCGTACTGGCGGAAATTAATGTTTTACGCGGACACTTTTTGAAATACTGCGCACGCTCGCCTTCAAACGGCGTTCGGGTCGTCATGTTTACGTGTCCTATTTTATTAAAAACGGTCCGTGCGTTTACGCCAGTGGTTCCCAGAGTGGGCGATAGTTCTGTTAAAATACACGTTTGTTTTTGTTTTTCGTTAGAAATAAGTTGTTGAAATAAATAAAATACATCGAAAAATGCAATTTTTTTTGTTTTCCTTCTCATTAATCGATTAGGGTGAAACAGGGGGCGGTTCGGTCAGCACAGAGTAAAAACGAACGAGACGACGGCAACGACGCGCGTGTTTCTGGACAAGAGCGGATGGAACGCGGGACACCTGTTGCAGAAGGACCGCCGGCCGCTTTTCGGACCCGTGACCCGGCGCCCAGTTCTTCGTCAACGTCGGCCTGCTGTCCGTCGTCCAGTGCGAGTACTTTTGTGGTCGCCGAGTAACTGGCGGGCTTTCGACGGCGACCGCCGACGCGGTTACCAACGGGTCTGAACCGACCGGGCGCTGGCGGTTCGCGTTCCGAGACCGGCATTTTATTTGATATCGATAACTTTTTCACCTACACGGTTCGACCGACGGAATCCGATAAGAATTTGACGACGGGATTGCCGGAGATCGTTTAACACCAAAACAAAATCGCCTCTAGCGGCAAGGACGACAAAAGGATCCGACGTATTTGTCGGAACGGCACGCGTTGGAGGGGAGACCGATTTAAAGACATAAAGGCACGTCGGATGCCGAGACGCCGCGGCGAACGGTCTGGCGGTTTACGACCGCGAGAGCGGATTTCGCCAGTGAACGAGGACGCTGAAAACGGGGGAGGGAACGTTGTTGGAAGGCTCAACGGAAAGACTTGGCCGCGTTTAGAGCGCGGAGAGTGTCGCGAACGAGTCTCGGAAGCCGGAACCGTCGGCGGCGATTTGCAGGCGTTTTGCGCGACGATCGAGTGGACGGGGCGCGTAAGACAATAAACGTCTCGCAAGAGATTTCGTTTGATTTAATATCACGAGGCCCGTACGCCCCGCAAAGCTCGACTATCGGGTTTTTTTGTTTTTAAATTATTTTTTTATCGCACTGTCCGCCGGAATGGTTTGCGTCGAACTGAAATCGCTCGGCGCCATTCTACGTTTCCCATTCACGTGCGAGAACGATTTTTCGATTTGAAAAACCCTACTACCGCCGCCACACAATCCAACTGTTTACGATTCAACGTGCACCGCAACTGTGCACAATCCCGAAACGTACAGAAACAATTATCGTATTCGTACCGCGCGAAACGGTCCGACCCGGTTTTCGTTCCGTCCCGTTCAAGCCTTTATGAAAAACAAATTGTTTATCCTACAAAACGATAACGCCGCGCCACTACGTGGGGCGTATTTGTTCTATTTTGCATGTTTACGCGTGCGGGTCGAACGGCATCGTCGTGAACGCGACGAATCTCTAAAATCCGTGCCGCAATATAGTCTTACGCGACACCGATAACGTCACGTACACCCGATAAACGGTACGATAAAAAGCTCACGTTTCTCGCGTTCAAACGCGGATCTCGGATTCCTAACCGTCTGACGAACGTAACAATAATACCGTGATAACGACCAGCGTAGAATAACTCCGTTATCAATCACGTCGCGCCGTGACCGAGACGTATTACCAGCGGTTGAATCGTGGGTGGAGGTCGTGAGTACCCGTCTTATTTTTTTTTTGCGTTAATTAAGTTTGACGCGTAAATGAATTCGTCGATGTCGCGTCTACCGGATGGTTTCCTGAAATACCGATCGAGAATTGAACCATCGAATATTTGAGCTTTTGGTTTTACACGTTTTTCAACGGCTATAACAAAATCGATATTTCGTAAAATCGTCCGACCGATGCATTGCTTGACATTCGTGCTGAAAAGTATTTCTCGACAAAATCATCCGGAGAGGCGTGCCGAAGGAACTACGGATCCGTGTTTTCACAAAACTGAAAAACCACTGGACTCACGAACTGCGTTCGCTTTTGGTGTGGCGGCCAATTTGGTAATGCTGTCTTATCACACTTGCGAGTCAACGACCTTTGCAGTTGAGGTTTAAAAGTTAAAAAAAAAAAATTTTTTTCGTCGGCACTGGCTTATTTTTGTATTCCGCGATACGGTACGGTGTACGTATTTAGATCGAACCGAGTCGTCTTATCGAACTTATCGTCCCGACGCGGAAAACTCGAAATACACCGTTCCAATTAAACTGATATCTCGCCGCGGCAACGAGACGACGACGTTATCAAACGCGATATTCCGTCACGATGCCGCCGCCCGTGATCGAAGTGTAGTCTTGTGTGTGTGTGTGTATACAAAATTAAAACCGAAACGGTTTTGAAATCGCTAGAAAAAAAAAACACGGACGACTAACGTACATATAAAACGCGTTAAACAGTATTTTTTTTAAAAAAAAAAAGCAATAATAACAATTGTGATCGAACGCCGTTGAAAACATATGCAATTTTATTGCGACGTTTTCGAACGTGATTTCGAAATCGTAAACGCGTTTTCTTATTGCTTCTTTGTCTTTTAAAAAGAACAATTGGAATCGTATTTTTCGTACAGTTCGTTCGTTAATGTGACCGTTTGATCGTACGGTTTCATAGAACTTCGGCACCCGCGCCAACCGTATCGTTATAGGTCAATCAACAACAGCACAGATAACACACGCGCGCGCGTTACATAACGCGAACACCAAACAACGTCGAACAATAATAAATCGGTGATTCAGAGAACAATTTATCGATTCGACGGCGGGCACGGCCGCCACGAGAAACGAGGCCGATAAAATTCCTGTCGAACAATTTTCAGCTAACGCGTTAGATAAAATTTAGATCGATTTTATTATTTCTGCCGATCCCGCCAAGACGAAACGGCCGTCGCACTAACGCGGTCTGTAAATCGGTCGGTTTACGATTTTTGGTTTTGGCGTACCAATTTTTTTTTTTTTCGACGGTTCATTAACGCAAAACGAAACGTACCGCCGATCCGTGTACGACGTTGTCCGCAGGTTATCCGAGCCGGCGCGACGACGGCACAACTGCTGACGAACGAAACATTTCCAGTCTGCGACGTCGACCGCCCAGGCGGATAACAACGTCGTCCCGGAGGGTTAGTACATTTAACTGGTGGTCCCGTTCCGCGTCGTCGTCACGCGAGCACGGTCGCCGCGCGCCACACGATAACAGGCGCGATGCGCCGCGGCGTTCAGTTCGTTGATAACGGCAAGGTCAGTTCGCCCGTCTCGTCGTAGACACGTCGACGAACGAGAACGCTTTCAATTCGGCACGACATCGTCAATACATTCGCCGCCGTCCGTCCGTCCGCGACTCGCCGATGTCCGTTCAACAACCGCCGTCCGGCGTGTCCAAACAGCTCTTTGCGTGTTTTATAGGTAAGCGCAGTGCCGGAATATATATTTGTGTGTGTGTTGGGGAGGGACAGACGTTTTGTACCCGTCAAAAAAACATCACGTTTTCACGATCGAGCCGCTTTGATCGCGTTTTAGAAACACTATATTCGCAACAACGGCAACAACAAAACGCCGCTGGGAACGCGTGTACTACTCTCGCCGGTCGTACCGCGGTTTACGTCCGGCCGCGGTCGTAACCACGGTTAGGCGCGCGCACTTCCCTGCGTTTCGCCAGCCAGGCGTTGGACGAACGCGAACGTGTCGCGCCGGACACCGGCCGTCGTTCGTTTCGTTTCGTCCGAAACGTCTGCGTTACCGCGACGCCGTCTGATCACGATTATCGTTATTGGTCGTTGTTGCCGTTACCGGCGTCCCGTGACGCGCAGTGTCGCTGCCGCTGCTGATGGCCGGCACGACGTTGGGATGGTCCTCGCCGGTGATGCAGTACGTGTCCGACGGCAGGTCGCCGGTTCGCCTGGACGCCGACCAGGAGTCGTGGATGGTCACGTACATAGACGTCGGGAACGTGGCGCTGTCGATACCGGCCGGCGTACTGATGGACCGGGTCGGGAGGAAAATGTGCGTTTACCTGACCGTGCCGATCACGCTGGCCGGTTGGATACTGATATTGATCGCTCGGCAGGTACGCGCCACCACTGTCTATCTATCTATCTTTATCTATCTTTATATACATAAGTACACGCAGGGCGGGATTTTTTTCACGACACGTCACAACGTGTTTACGAGCATGGAAAATATCACTGGTATAAAGTTTAAAAAAAAAAAAAAATCGAATATTATTTAATTACGTTTTTAGTGTGTTATTGAACGAAATTAAATTCTAATCGGCCTTACGTTTGAACGAAATGCTATTTCGCCGCGTAACAGATACGCACGTACCACGTCACAGATGTAACCGGAAAAACGCGACCACCGCCAAAAAACCTAACCTTAGTTATCGGTTGTGCGACCGCTGGGTGGGGGGGGGGCACTCGATCGCGCTCGATTGTGTCGCGTGCAAATCACCAACGAAATTTTATGCTCGGAAAGCGCGTACAACGTCGCACGTGACGACCGTACCTGTTAGATCGGATCTCGTTTGTCCGCAGAGAAAAAACGTGGTACGCGCGTTCGGCGGGTTTTTCTTATTTCTCGCGGCGTGCCGTACTCAAAGTCTTCGAGTCTTCTCGGACTCAAAAAAAAAAAAAAAACACCGACTCCGTTTTTCAACAAAATAAAACGTGTACGACGAGTAAATCTCGTGGGTTCACAATCTCGTCGTTTCTCCGGAGAAACGCGTACGAATCGATCGATCGATCGATCACGTTCGTACGTACGTTCATGTCGTTTACATTGTCGTCGGGAAACACATAACGCCAAGACTGACGTCCCTCCACGCGAAACCCGCAGAAATCATTGCGCACAATTTCGGACGGTTATAAGCCAGTTTTACATCTGACGGATACCTAAATCGACGCGACGGCGAAAATCATTCGGTTTTTTTCCGCCACCACTCGTTAGAATAAGAAGCGGACGTTCAAAACGTTCAACGCCGGGGTTAATGGCGAGACTGTCTCGCGTACGTTCCTAAATCGTTGCGGCGTTGGGCTGGGGCCGGTCGATAGATCCGCGACGGACCACGTACGGTCACGTTTTCCGCGCGGACCCCGCTCGACGGCCGCCGAGGGTTCGCCTGAGCCGCGAACAAGGTCGCGAAACAAACGACAAAACGCTGACCGGCGGCCGTCGTCGCGTGTCCACGCAGGTGTGGTACCTGTACGCGGCCCGGTTCCTGCACGGCGCCGCCATGGCCATCTCGCTGATCGTGTCCCCGTCGTACGTGGGCGAGATGGCCAGCATATCCGTCAGAGGCTCGTTGACGCTGGTGGTCGAGCTGACGTACGCGTGCGGCCTGTTGCTGTCCTACGTGGTCGGATGGTTGGCCGAGTACGAGACGCTGGCCGTCGTCGGCGCGGTCATACCGGTGATTACCGGCGTGCTGATGGCGTTCATACCGGAGTCGCCTTACTACCTGATGATGGTCGGCAAACCGGACGAAGCGGCCAGGTCGTTGAGGAAACTCCGGGACTACGACGAGACGGCGTTCAAAAAAGAGCTCGAGATCATCAGGCTGTCCGTGACGGAAGAAAGGTGCGAACGATCTGTACGATCGTTTTACACGCGCGCGCGCGCGCGCACACGTCAGCGGCGATCGAACGGTATATGACCTTTTCGTTATTGTGTATTAGTTTTAACAGTACGCCGTTGTAACTGACAAAAAGGAGCCCGGCGTTCGTCCCTGCCACAGATAAAGTATTGGATGAATTGGCAAACTAATATCCTTAAATAACGACCTATGTTTTCAACGATCAATGTTCATGTTTAAAAATCAGCTTCGTCCCACGACTAAATCGTTTGACCGCCACTGACACACGTACACGTGTATCCCGTCATTTGACATCCTTTACGGTCAGAAATATTCGTCCGATTTTCATGCATTCCGGAATACATCGGTGTATTTTGTACGTTTGATCTCTCGTATTCGATTCTCGGCCCGCGAACACCGAAATGGCAAAATACGACGATCAACTGTTTTAAAAAAAAAAAATAATAATAACTTTCCACGTACGATACGAGGTCCGATCAAACGGTTCCCAGACTGTTCAAATTACATTAGTCGTATACTCACTGTTTTATGAAAGCATTTTGTTACGTTTGCGCGGGTCAGATTGTCCGACTGTCGCAACGGTAAATTGCGATATGAAATTCGTCCAACGGCTGCCAACAATGTGAAATTATTTTCACGGTTTTGGATGGCTTGCGTGCGACGAGGCAAACAGATAAATTAGAGAGACGTGTAATTGCGATAACCCTTGTTATTCATCTTCTTCAGCCTCTTCGGCCTGATTCCTGTCCGGATGTCTTACCGACACCGCCCTGCAACTCTTCGGTCTTGCACGTCCATCGTCCTCGAGTCCTGTTTTAACCCGTCAAACGGTCACTCCCGACCGGTTTTATATCCCATATAACCGCCGTTTCGTTATCACGTGTCTTCAACGAACAGTAACGTCATTTTCGTTTGTGCCGTCATCGTCCGATCACAGCCACACACGGTCGTGATGTTGTTCTTCTTGAGAATAATTTTTAAAAAAAACGCCCCCATCCGCTTGGCGCGTACGCTCGATTACTCCAACGTGGACGGTCGCCGTCTCCCGCGACACTAGCTTGAGCTTGACACTTGTTTTCGCTCTGACGGTCCGTCCACAATGTTCGTCACATAACGTCATCGGAGCGCGTCACTGGACCGTGTGTCCGGCGGACACGGACGACCCGACCACCGAAATGACGTAGACGTGACGCGCGTGTCTAATAACCGGATTCCGCAGGTTTCGCGGTAAGCTGACGGACCTCCTGCACAGGGACCGCACGCCGCTGATCATCGTCGTCACGCTGGCCGTGCTGCAGATGGCGTGCGGCGCGAGCGTGCTGGAAGCGTACGCGTCGTCCGTGCTGGCCGGCACGCGGCTGTCGCCCAACGCCAGCGCGGTGCTGTTCGGCCTGTTCATCGCGGTGGCGTGCGTGCCGTTCGCGCTGGCCGTGGACAAGTACGGCCGGCGGCCGCTGTTCATCGCGTCGTGCGCGGGCACGGCGACGTGTCACGCGTTCGTGGCCGCGCTGCTCACGGTGCAACGGCGGGACGACGGCGGCGGCGGCGGCGGCGGCGGCGGCGGCGGCGACGACGACGACGACGACGCGACGTCGCACGGCTGGCTGCTGCTGGCCGGCGTGTGCGTCGCCGAGTTCTTCATCAACGTCGGGCTGATGCCGCTGCTGTCCGTGGTCCAGTGCGAGTACTTCCCGTCGGACACCCGCGGCCTGGCCAACTCCGCGGTCGTGTTCACCATCACGGTCACGTCCGCCGTCATGATCAAAACGTATCAGCCGGTGTGCGACGCGTACGGCAAACGCGCCAACTTCATCGCGTACGCCGCGGTCACGTTCCTCGGCGGCCTGTTCTGTTACTTCTGGGTGCCCGAGACCAAGGGCAAGTCGTTCCTGCAGATCCAGACGGACTTCGAGACGTACGCGTGGACCAACGGCCCGAACCGGCGCCGGCGCCGCAACTACGAGCGCATTTGACGAAGCGGAACCCACGCCCACCCGTATTGTTCCGTCCGTCCGTCCGTTCACGTGCTGCACGACGTTTCTTCCGCTCCGCCGTGTGTGTCCGGACCGCGTCGTCCCACCTCTGCCCCCGTCGCTCTAATGTCACACCCCTGTGTTCACCTTACCGTTTATTAAACGGAAACTTCATTGAAATCGACTTTACTTTGTATTGTGCTTTACTCGTATTTCGTCTGCCGCCGTGAGCCGTTGTCGTCGTCTCCACGGAGTTTTCGGACATTTCGAAATAACGCGTAATCAATGTCGCACGCGCGCAACACTTACTTCCCGGACGATTCGAAACGGGGGTGGGGAATCACAACGCTTCTTTATATTTGTGACGTGTTATGCGAGTATCGATTCCGTCGCGGATAGCTTTGAAACGTAAAAAAACAACTCGACCGTACGTAGCGGTATCTGTCTGGCGTAACCAGGTATCCGCGTTTTATTACGACGCGATTAGATCAGAACACGCGAGACATCCGGCCTAATTCACATTACCCGACCTGCGCGTTGCATCCGAATGAGTGTAAACGACAATTGGATTACCTCGGCACGCCGTATCCGTCTGCACGACGACGGCGAAAGACCGAATCCAATACAGAGAGTCTGCAAAGTTTTAATTCCGACGCGAGCCTTTGTGCGGACTAAAAGGAAAGAGAGAGAAAAGAAAAACACCGGGACGTGATTTATTGCGAAGAAGTTCGTTTTGCAATGTAAAACAAACCCCGCGCGTTACATAACGACTAACTGGAGCGAACAGCCGACCACGCGCATTTGACCCTCGCGGACGAATTACACGTGTCTAAAATATGTGCAGATATTCCGAAACCCGGGCAAATCGAGCATCGGAAGTTCTTGAAATTATATTAAAAACAAAAAACTAACTTTTCCGACCGTTCTCTCGCGCGTTGTATCCGCAACGCCGTACCGTAAATTACTCAATTAGCGATACGGAGTTCAAACGCGTTTCACCTAAAAACAATAATAACAATAAAAAACAAATGTCGCGTGCGCTAAGGCAGGGCTAATAGAATCTAAACTTTTTTTTCTCTTGTCCATTATCATAAAAACGTATGATACCGTTGTGTACATAATAATCTATTATATTACGATTATTGGTTATTACTGAAATCCGCTGTACAGCGTTTTGGACATTTTTCCCGTTGGTCCGTATCACGATGACCGTTTCGACGTACTGTCACGTGGATCACAAATATACACGCCATTGTTGTTGTATATTTGAACGTGTGTCCGTTTGAATACGTTAATTTCAAAAAACATACGCTCATTGTGTTATACCGTTTTCAAGACGCACAAATGCCAAATAGTTACGTCGGCATTTCTAAAAATAATAATACAACATCGACGATGCGACAATAAGTAATATATGTACTTCAAAAAACAAAAGCAAAACCTATCAGTTATCACGGCGCGCGCCGGGTTCGACAAATATTCGCGTCGTTTACAAGTAAGTGTATAACGTTTTGGTAAATTTGTTTTTCATCACACGTATCGAACACGCGTTCTACACATTTACGTCAATTCGAAAAATCCCAGTGCCACGTGTAGAACACACCTTTTCAGTGCTGAACGGCAACTACTGAAACCATGACGACGTACTACTTCGGACAACGACTTTGAAGTATCGTTGCTACATTTGAAATGCAATCAACATACCGTACGACTCTATAATTGCACGTATAGTCGACAAAAGTTTATTTAAGTAACTTCTAATTGAATAACTTTTCACCGACACGGTCGGTTTTTCTTTATCGACCGACTTCTAATCTAGCTATAAGTGGCTTTGTTTCGTGAAAGTTAAATGTTACTCGAATTGTAACTAATTAGAAAATATTGACCTATCGGCCCAGCCTCGCCTAAAAAACATTTAGTTTGTACAATCGTTCGTAAACACGTTTCGCCGTTGATTTTACAACTTACTTAGTATATATTATTGTATATTTCATTCTATACAGTATTTTCTAAAATCATTGATTTCACACGTTATAGGCAACTATTGTCTACCTAATATACATAATATACTATATATATATATACATATATGGCCACACTAAGCCCCGTCGTTTGCAACAGTAACCGTTTCAATGTCTTAGAACGTGCAGCATCAATTTTGTTTTTTCGAACCTATATATTTACATAATGCTTACATTACATTATGCGGAAGCTTCCCGAAACCAGCAATTCATATTTATTTCACTTCTCGCGCGCTATATTCTATATATATATATATAATTCAATACGATAGCGCAATATGAAATATCCCATAAATAACGGGAGGGAAGGGAAACTAATATTCCCGAGTTATTCTGTCTTCAAATTATGTTAACTACAAAGAATAATAAATTAAAAAAAAAAAAAAAATGAAAAGGTTTTTAACGTCATACGCATTTGGAATGGGAAAACATCTGAAGAATTATTTAAATGCTATTTCGTTTAATTCGGCCGTCGAAACGATTATACCCAGTGTTGTAAAGCAGTATTCAAATGCTTTATTGAATATTTGTAATTTTTTTTTTTTATGACGTTAAATTACATTCGAATCGTGTAATGCAGCGTTACGATATTACTATACAACTTTTTTTTCATATTCGTCAGTCACGATAAACTACACTGGCGTCGTTCAGAATCGTTTTCCGAATGTAATTCAATAGCGATGTATATATAAAAAAAAACAACCCTCGGTCCCGTCCACAGCGCCCGCTGCTCGCCACGTATTCGATGTGTCATTTTCGTCTGTGAACGCGAATTGTTCGTGTAGAAAGGGTTCGCGAGTTTCGGTGCTCGACAACGCGTGTTCGAAAATTCGCGCTCCGGCGACCGGATAACCGAACGCGGTAACCATGGCGTGCACATACATTATACCGACCGCCGGCGCCTACAACGTCGTATTGTGTTCGCGGTGTAGTGTGTACACACGCGTCAAGCGCCGCGGGTACATCAGAACCGCGAGTCCGGTCGGGTTTGCGCCCGTTCCTGAATACGCGGGACGTAAGCACGCGAGCGTGTCTTTTGTTCGAATCGCCACCGTAATATATGCGAGATGTGTCCATTGAATAACTTTGGAGGCTTTCGCTCTAAAAGCATTTTACTAACAATTTTTAATGATTTAACATTTTTTTTCATTCTGCATACGCTCCGCTTCGCGTTTGATACATCCATCCGCGTTTTCCGTTGGCCGAAACAATGTCGGAGATCCTTTACTTGCGATGCCTTCGCATACACCTCCGTCGATTTTGTTTTTGCAGCTTCGACTCGCTCGGAATGTGTTCCCTTTAATAACGATGCGCTAATTTAAATTTTGAAAACAGTCAAATGTCACACGGAGCGAGATCTGGATAACAAGAGCAGTCGTTTTACCCACGATTCCGGGCCGCTTTCTTCTCTGAGCAAAACTTGTAGACAAGGTACCCGTCCGGTCGTTATTACACCCGTTATATCGAAAAACACGACCGACCGGCCTTCAACTTCCTCACGACCCTCACGAAATCGTTTGTGCAAACTCAAAAACACGTGATCGTGACATGACATCATCTCCGTGTACATCTGTCAACGAACGAACACTTTCGGTCGCAGATTTTCCGAATAATCGCTAAAATTTTTAAATAAATTCGATTTTTTCGTCCGACACGACAACGCGAAAACGTTAATTTGACGGACGCTCACAAGTAAACTATCGAACGTAGACCACGACTAAACCGGTATTGTTCGGTGCAATGACGTTCACAGTTTATAAATATACCAATTGTATTCCCTTATCTGTACCCGTCTCGTCACCAGTCCGACAATCTCGTTATTTAATAGCCACGCGTCGTATAATACACTCGTATTAGAATGTACGTCGAAACCCGTATTAATTGAACGAGAGAAGTATAGCGATATTTCGCGATGTAAAGATCAAAGTGACGGTCTCGTATACGTACACGTGTTTATATCGGGATATTCGGGGATATAGTTAAACCACACACATGCATGTCATAGAAACGACAAAAGCCCGGACTTACTCGGACTTGCCCTCCGCGCGTCTGGACGAATCGTATTTTGTCCATGTTTCGGCTTATGCGCGTCCGTCAATATACTTGGACATGTCATGTAGACGTGCAGGCCGCGCGAGATTTCAACGTAACCCCAGCGTAGTATATAGGTTTATTTAACATTTATTTATCGAACTAATCGGAATTGTACATTTATCGAACCGCAGACAGTACAAATCGTTTTTAATTTTTCGGTACATATACGCGTATTGTTAACAAAAACAAAAAGCCGCCCATTACAGTGTTACGAACTCCGATTTGTCATGTGGAAAACTACCTCGGCCAGGTAATTCGTGCAGGGAATATATATTATATCATGTATAAATGCGTTTCGGGTAGTGTTTTCGCGTGTTCGGTGCTCGGATATACGTAAATGCGGGAAAATAATTCATCGTAATTTTAAATATCAACGTGTTTGGATTATTATTGTTACAGTATGAATCTTTTTTTTTTTTAAATTGAAAAGTAGAAATTATCGTTATAATAATAAAGCACATACATCAATGCGTATATTATACAGATAATCAATAAAATCCGCAAAGTTCGTGTATATGAATACACGCTTGCTGTACTTGTATTTTAAAATTTTTCTTTTTTCGTTCGGTAAAACGATTAATTTTATTTTTTTTGAACTCGTATATGTCAAATCTATTTATTCTCCTTTACAGTAGGAAGTTTTTTTTTTGTATCATTTATTAAAGCGCTACATTCATTATTTTTCTATCAAATTCCTTTTTAAACTCGGACACACGCGCTAACTTCATATTTTAACCCCATTATTGCTACTGACACACACTACGCAGTACACAATAGACCCCACGTGATATATGTTCATTCCTATCTATTCGTATTAAAGTCGCATTTTATCAACAATAGTTGGGCGGATAATGAAAACTGAACTTACAATCGAAAAAAATAAATATATTTATAAACGCACGTAAACCCTTTACATAATTAGAAAACGGTATTAAATTTTCAGGTCTTCAGTCGTCAAATTGAAAATTGTATTCATTTTTATACATAAATAAACCGAAAGTTATTGCAATTTTCAAAATGTTATACTGAACCCGAAATCAATAGACTTTTTTCAGCAAAAAAATTGTATGATATATATTATTCAAATAAATGATTTGTAAGAATGGCAAGTTTTTCAAAATATTGTTTTGTGGAATTATAGCAGAAAAAACGAATTTTTGGTTGATGAAAATCGTATATATCGACAATTTTATAGGGTTTTTTTTTTTTTTGTAGTTTTTCCGTGCGTTCAATAAAACTATTGAGAACGTCGAAAGACGCGTCGACCAAAAAGTAACGACTGTATACGGTTTCTTATCGAAAAGCGTGATCGGAGTTAAAAATATATTAAAACGTTCACAGACAAAAAAAAATGCCCCGAAATATTGCAATTTTCGATTTCGTGTCCCGTTGAACATTAAATACGTGCATCTGCAGGAAATCGCAATTTATCGCATTCGGGTGTGATTTTTTTTTTTTTCATAACACCTATGCACGCGTACATATACGCACGTACACACATATATATATATATATATTTATACGATACAGCTCAGTTCGGGGCAACACCGGCCCGTTTGGGATTTAAATCCTGGTGAAAATAATTCGTCGAATTTCCGTCGTGTACGTACACGTTCGTATCAAATGTACGTGCACACGGAAATCGGTCGCAAACTCCTTTGGATCCGTCGCCCACCGATTCGGTCCTCGTTCACGTATTCCTGTCCGTCGAACGAGCGAAATACCATCCCGACCATGCAGATGAACGATTTTCGAAGCTTGAAAACGATTAGCTTCGATACGTCCGGCACAGCTGCGCGATAAACGCGTCGTTTGATAGAAAACATCGTCGTTTTTATATACCATGCTTTCAAACGTCCAATGCGACGACGGACTTATTAGTATCTTATTTCTTAAAATTATATCTGTCTGTTTACGCCGATGGTTAAACGCGCGCAGTATTTTATTGTAGTGTATTTTTTTTTTTTTTTACTTACGTTCACGTGTTCTCCAATACACACAACCGACTAGAATTTATTTCAAATCTCCGAGACGTTTCGGCTTAGTCGCTCCGGTCCGTTGGAATGTTGCCAAAGTACGAATTTCACGGGGATATATTATAGCAATTTCACCTGGAAATCCGAACTTATATCGCCAAACCGAGGAGCGTACGTAGTGCGGGCCAAATGACTTGGCAGGACCTTCTGCAGTGTAACTCACGCGTTTTTGTCCGTCTAAACAAAACGAAAAACGAAAAATAATTGTTAATCAATCACTTATATACACTGTAAATACGTATAACGCGAGCGTTTACTTTGCCAAACATTTAATCTTCGTCCAACTAGGAACGGCATATTATACATATATAGGATATTATCGAATTCGACTGAAAGCCAATAGCAAGTACGATTCAACACTCGTGCGAAAAGGACATTGAACAACGAAATCGCGTATTGAAACACAATTCCTATCACATTAAAAAAAAAAAAAACAAACAAACAAACAAAATCCTAATCTTATGCTGTACCGTCAAAAATACTGCGCTTTGACTATGTCTGTACTAAAACTAACGTTCACACTATCGTATAATCGGATTAAAACCGACATTGATTCTGTACGCGAGGACTCGCAAACGAAATAAATATTTACGTTTCGGACAGATTGTTTTTTCATGCGTGTATATACATTACCGGATAAGTAGTACAATATTGTATACGATCTCAAACCGCTCGTGCGCCTAAACACGATCCAGGCGCGGATTTAGTGGTTGGCGAAGAGGGCGACCGCTCCCCACCCCCGTAGGCTCTGCTTTATTTAGGAAAAATTTCTAATAAAAATTCTGTTAAATATACTTGTAACATTACTAGCGACTACTGCATCAGCAGAACGCAATTTTTCATCTCTACGGCAGACTGTCTTTATTATATGAATTATCACACACGTTAGGTAAACACGTCACACACACATACACATTTTATTGCACAATATTCGCGCCCCCCCCCCCCCCGTAATATAAATTTGAATCCGCATCTGACATGATCGCAACTTGTATTTATTCTAAAGAACCAGTGTGCGGCGTGTTGACGTGTACAGTCTATATGCATACGAAACGATTATACGTAACGCTAGTTTAAAATATAGAGTCAAACGCGTAAATATGGTAAAACGTTAATGAGTATAGCGCAGAGGCGCACCCAAGGGGGTGGACTTCGGGTCCGGACCCCCCCCCCCCCCCCCACAAACCTTTCACCTCACTCATTGATGCGAATAATAGTATTAATTATGGTAAAAATTTAGAAAAAAAATCAAAAAAACATTCGATCAACTGATATTATTAAGACCCAAAGAAAGAAAAATGCACGCATATGAAGAAATTGTTTTGTAGTTGCAACAATGTAAAATTGTATTTTCCGTACACATAGTCGTTGTGAATATTCAAAATAATCTAAACGATAATACGTCACGGTTTTTGACACGTGTTACCGACAAAATATTTTTTCGATAAAAATAATAATGGACATCGTTAAAACGTATCTAAGAAATACCACTTCTGAACCGTCACAACTGACGAAGTAATAGAAATCTTGGCAATAGATAATCAACTTTGGCGGTTTCTTCTTTTGTTCTATGGTTTTCAATATCAAAAAAGTATGTGTTTTTTTTTTTGACTGTACATTTTAATTTCAATAATAAAAAGTAAAAATTATCTTCATTGTATAAATCGGGTTTTCACATTATTCCTGGATGCGTCGCTGGTACAGCGTTATAAATCGGGTTCGCGAACGCCATACTTCTCCGCGCAGTTGTTGCGTACACCGGAGACGCGGTTTTCAACGAATTTATCGCGTTTCCGGAATGTGATCTGGCGTGTGGTTCGATACCGTCCGTTTTGAACGTACGAACCGGTAGTGTTGTTGTGTGGTTTGCGTGCGAACGGGCGGGCGGGCAACGGTGGCTGGGCGAAAACGGGACGTCCGGCGTTATACATAATACGACACGTCCGAAAATCAAAACGGCCAGACGGACAACAAACGAAAGTGTGCCGCGAACGTTGACACCGTTTGTCGTGACGTCGTCTCTCCGTCCGGTCGATATTTCTCACATCGATTACACGCGGTCGCGTCTGAACCGCCGCCGTACGTGTACAAGCGGCGCACTAGGGATTTTTTCAATGGGGGTGGGGGTATTCGTACGATAAAGATAATCTTTTACTTTTTATTACTAAAATCAATAATGTACGGTTAAAAAAAAAATATATTTATGCTTTTAAACCATAAAACCACAAAATCTATTACGAAAAATCTAATCGACGCGTTTATCTGTTGCCGAGGTTTCTATTATTTCGTCCGTTGCAACGGTCACATGTACGAATACGTTTTCAGAAGCGGTATTTCTTAGATACGTTTTATCGTTGCCTCTCGTCGACGTCAATTATTGTTTTTTGTCGAAAAAATATTTTATCGGTAACACGTATCAAAAACCGTGACGTTTTATCAGATTATTTAAAATGTTCACAACATATGTACATGTTCATTCCATGTGTACGGAAAATAACATTTTACATTGTTGCAACTACAAAACAATTTTTCCGTGTATCCAATATGCGTTTGGAGTTCTTATCATCGAAAAACTTGACCCATTGTCACGAGTGTTATTCCATATACGAACTATATCATTTGTATGCATTTTTCTTTCTTTCGCTCTTATTAATATCAGTTGATCGGATGTTTTTTTTAAATTTTTTTTCTAAATTTTTTACCATAATTAATACTATTATTCGCACTGTGGGGTATTGGGTCCGGACCCGAAGTTCACCTCATTTCCACCCCCTTGGGCGCGCCACTGACATGTACTGCTGTTTCGGCCCGTGCGAACGTACCAGAATCAAACATGCGATACGAATTAAACGTTATCATCGTTATTTTATTTGCACGGCCCTAGGGACCGTCGACCGTCCTCCCCGTCCGGGTATCGCCGCGGACTCCGAGAAACCGACCGAGACACGAATTTCCGTTACATCGCGTGCGAAACGCCATCACGCGAAAACCGGCAAACGTACGACGTGTATTCCTTTTATACGAATCTTCGGATTCGACCATTATAGTGACCAGTCCTATATAGATGTATATGTTATTTTCTTTTTTTTTGTTCAACGCACAAACTTATTCGTTTCGAATAATAACGTTTGGTTATTTTTTTTATACATATTTCATCGTCGTTTGTATAATTTACGACCGCGCAGCCTAATATTTCTTTAAAAAAAAAAAAACATTATTATCATAAATAAATTTTGTACGGACGTTGAAGACGTTTGTTTTCCAGTCGCCGTAATAAACGAGTGTACAATACATTTTTCTTATTTTCAATGCTGTTGAAAAACAATTTTATCAATATTTTCTTCATTAATCTAAACATTTTATATACCATTTTATTTTTTTTAATTTTATAAGCCATCAACATCCGTATTTTATAATTATTAACCTATTATTACTGATATCACATAAAATTACTAATAAAATATAGTAATTGACGAAATTTCTCTATGCATACTTTAATATGTCATCTGCATATTATTTAGTTGGAAAATGTATTTATCGAACGATTACCGCGATCGTTTTTTGTGTAAAACGTATACACGTCGTAGTAGGAACTTAAATCAATTTGGCTAATATACACTATATATCATTATTACGTTTTCAATTCACACAGTACAAGATGTTTAAATAAAAATGAATGGTAGGTACCATTATATATATTATAAAATTAATCTCGTTATGACACAAAAAAAGGTAAGAAAACTTTGTCATTTATATTATCATCACCGGCAATAGCATAAATCAAATTACGGCGAATGTGTGAAATTATTTTAATTTTGCAAAAAAATATTCAAAATATATTCATTATTACAGTTTTTCAAAAAATAAAAAAATAAATATATATATATATATGTATAAAAGATGAAAAATGAAAAATGAAAAATGTAAATATACATTTAAATTAGATATGATGTTGTTACACAAGCACTATAACGAATATAATTTAAATGAACTTGGTAATTCCATAAACAAATTGTCCAAAGGTACTTTTTTTTTTGTTTCGCAATTTTCAAATACCAAATATTCAAACACGGTATAGACTATGTCAATTGTGATTGTCAAGC
Source organism: Schlechtendalia chinensis (assembly GCA_019022885.1). Taxonomy (NCBI): domain Eukaryota; kingdom Metazoa; phylum Arthropoda; class Insecta; order Hemiptera; family Aphididae; genus Schlechtendalia; species Schlechtendalia chinensis. The sequence goes on along the minus strand of CM032349.1, from coordinate 2,271,181 downwards.
ATAATTAAGCCAACTTAATTAATTCATAACTGAAAATTATTCATTTAAATATAAATAATTACACATCAATTATCATTCATACATTATACAGTTACAAAATAAGTGCTCGCCTATACAGTATTTCCTACAAGATTTTTTTTTTTTTAACTTTTCAATTAGTAATAATATATATAACAAATTATACTTCGTTATATGCATAATATAAATAGTATGAAATACCGGCGAAAAAAAAACAATATAATATAAATATACAAAGAGCGCAAAATGCATACTTTTCACCGCGTGAATAATTGAGAGGGAGAGAGTAATCGTTTGTTTTTCTGTGTACACAGTTATAAACGGAGCCTTTTGTGTTTACCATCCACGTCCACTTTATAACGTTGTGTGCGCAGTCACGTCAAATGAAGACGTAAATCCCACTTGTAAAATCGTTCATCAAAATTAAATCCACCCTACGTTTAATACTGAAAAAAACCGAAAAAACAATAGACCAAACGATGGAAAAAAACCCATGGAAAACGTGACGAATTATTTTTTTTTTAAGCTCGAGTATGAATTTTAAAATTATCTCTGAATGTTCTCTTTTTTTCTTTTTTTTAACTGAAAAGTATTTATTCGTATTTATTTCAATTATTTCACATAAAAATAGCGAGAAGTTTAAAAAATAAAAGATCAGCAATGAAATAACAAATTACACTAAACTAGTTTTTAATTTCATTTAGTCAAAATAAAAAAATATTAATGTTTACAAAAAAAGTAAAAATTCAAAATCACATCACATCACATACAGAAATTAAAAAAAAAAATTGTAAAATATATTTTTTTTAAAAATTATGATTGTTTTCTTTTATTGAATAAAAACGACTTCTGTGACATAGTCTCATTACAATAATACTTATAACGCAAACTCGTAATTTTCCACAGTTATACTCGTAAAATGTCTTTAATCTATTTTTGCGCAAAACTGTAAATTGACGTTCAGATAGAATAATATGCGCAATAACGAAACATTTAATCACGTTTTTATATACAATTTAAAAAATAATATTAATAATATAAAGACGTAATCATTATAATTTGAAAATAATATAAAGAGTACATTAGTATGAAACAAAATACAAATAAAAATTATTAATTTCAATAATATATATATATATATATATATGTTCATTAATTGATCTTTGGCCGTGTATATGTTATTATTATCTTTCCATATAGACATGTATTTCTATTTAAATATTTGTAATGTAACATCATAGCGAAATCATAGTGAAATATAAAAATAAAACGTATGTATATATTATACAATATTATAGTTTAGATTTTTAATTTCATTTATACACCTAACATTATTAGAACCATCACATTATAATTTTAACAACTATATAAATATTTTATGTCGCGTCAGTAGACAGTAAACAAATCATCACCTGTATAAAAAATGAAACCCAAAGCTAAAAACAGCGGCGACCAATAATTCATCAATAAAAGTGTCAATATAAAAGTTCTGAACAAATTACTTTTTTATGTATTTGTATACATGTACTCGAGACACATTAAAAGTGTATGTACTAGAAAAAAAACTTTTTTCTTCGCCCTTTAAGAGTTAGAGTATAAACGAAAACTCCAAAGTTTTATTGAAAAAAAAAAATTCAATACAAATAAACAAATTGTCACCGACATGAGCTAAACTATAATCCGTCAATATAAAATGACTACATGGGTACGTGTTAGCCGTTAGGAAACAACAAACGATGTTTAAAATAAACACGGATCATTATTATTATTAGGTATCTACATACATACATTGCGTACCTTTGATGTAAAACAATTTCATTTATAATTAGTTCAATACAGTTTAAACCGAATTATTGATTAGAAACGAACCTTTTAATCGTGACATGTACAACTTGGCCGATTATAAATTTATTGAAGTTTATTAAACGAATTAATATTAAAATTAGTATATAACGTCCTTTCTTTACTAAATAATTTAATCCAAAAAATACCTATTCTGTTACTGGTTTTCGCTGGGAAAACATTTATCACTGTTATATATATATATATATTTCTAAGAGAATTTTTTTATTGTTAATTTAAATTAATTTTTTTTAAACATACGACATTACACCTATTTAAATTGCAAATACATTCGTTTGCAAAATGCAAATGCATAATTCATTTACGATCGGAGATTCTACCAAGTTGAAAAGCTGTCAAAATGATATTTTTCTTTTGATGATTATCTCTAGTTTCCCCCTGTAATTTATGGTTTTGGGGTCGCGGTAGATTTTTCTTTGAGTGAAACTCAACAAGAAATATTCAGAATCAATTATCTCTTCATTAATCATTCGCCACCTCCTACATTTTAATTGATTCTTTTTCAGCTAAGATTTCTTCATAATATAGTTTTATACAAATTCAAATCGAGTGAATAATATTCCTTATTGTATAACATATGTATACATGTATATATTGTTTGATGGTATATTATTTATCTACTAGAAAAAACTAGGAATTAACGAAATGAAAAGAAAAAACCTATTTGGTAACTTTGAAAATAAAAAAATGTATATAATCTTGAAATAAATTAATATATATTGGATATAAAAAGAGAACCAATTAAAAAGTTAAGACTTTTGTACAGAAAAGAGAACCAACTAATTATTTACTATTATCAAAAGTATTTAGGGGAAAACGTACTAAGCCGGACAACAACGGCATACAAAAAAACACCCAAACTAATTAATCGTTGAAAATTTTAAATGAAATCTGAACTGAATTAAACCTTGGTATTCAAGACAACAGACATCGAGATGGAAGATTTATGGCAACATCGCGTGAAATATGGACAACAACTGGCGAGAAACGGATAAAAGTGGAGAGATATAACGAATATGAAAATGGGTCTTCAAGTTTCAAAATGAGTTAAAGTAAATATAATATGTAGTATTAACTGTTTAAAAGTATCATTAACAAAACTAAAACAACGTTTACTAATATTTAATTTAAGTACGCGTACCAACATTAATACGATGTACGCGAGTATTCAGAATATTTTAGGGTAAATGCGACGTCATATATTTTGTATTTTCGAGTAAAATATAGTCCTAACTTTAATATTTAAAAATAAAATCGTCTACCGCCAAGCTTTAAGCTGGTTTATAGAATAATGAAATAGGTACACACGGAATTAAATTAAAATTATTGATTAGTTAAAGTTATTAGTCCCGAACGTTTTTTTAGAGGGTAATACTATTATATTTTTACGGTGGACAACAAATGAAAAAGCGTGCGAGCTTAATAATTAATGAGAGGGGTCACTGTAATAATTTATTGAACAGACCATGTACAATTGTAATGTTGTCCTGCAGTAGACATAACGTACACGATAGTAATTCAAAAATGCGATTTTAAACCTACATATTACAAAAATGAATATTTTACAAACCACAATAAAAATAAAACCTATAATTAAAACAACACAATACATCAAATTAATTAATCAAATTATTAAATACATAAAATTGTATTTATAATTTATCTTTTTCTATAGTATGTATAACACAATATACTAATATATTATTATTATTTAATATTTCATGCATACACTATAGTATACTATATGGTATTTCAGAGATGTTCCGATAGTAAAATACGTTTATACATTTCCCACAAGTCTACCAACCGCATTCTATAATTTCATAATAAAATTGTCTTTCACGTCCAAATCGAAAAAGTAAATACATGCGCCGGTCGAACACAAATGAATATTAAATGAAGGAGAAACACTATTTCAGTATTACCCTTTACGCATGTACTTCATGTTTGTTGTAATTAATTTAACGGCAAATAAAATTCATTCCCACATCCATTAAGATTTGTTGTAGAAGAAATTAATTACACCCATATGCAGCAATGACTATTGGTCGATCCGAAGTACACGGTCTACCAGGCTATATAAGAAAATGTAGGCTCGTTTTAGATTTCGCTTATCTCAAGGGAGCAACTTTCAACTGGACGAAGAGAACAAACTCTAGAGTAAAAAAAAAACTTTTCATCAGTTCTCCACACACTTTTTATAACTCCCACTAGTTTGAATCTTAATTTACGTTGTGTTTCTTTTATGTAGCCACCAATCCCATGGGAATGACCCGCGAAGACGTAACAAACGAGATTTGGAGTTTTCTCCCTAGTCATGTCGCAGTAAATTCTCTGTTCCTAAATAATTTATCACAGCACTAAACAATATAGAATTAAATATCCTGACGTTAAATTAAATTTCAACGAATTATATATATACATGATATGATAACATCTATAATAACACGTATACATCCACCCAAATGACCTACATAATATGCAAAGTAATTTTCACGGATGACGTACGTTTTTTTTGTTTTATTCGGTATACACAATGTTATAAACACTTTAATTTCGTTCGTTTTTTTATTAATATATAGGTTTTTTTTTACAATAATACGATTTTCATTACACAAATACCGAAATGTTTTCGCCCGATATAAACGAGTTATGTGATATGCGAGTTTTATGGTTACGCATGCAAGAGATCGCGAGAGTCCAGATATATAAATTACGTTTTAATGGGGTCGGCCCAGCGTTCGAGACTCTCATTGTTATGTGGGGCGAGTCGTTTTGGAATTGCCGACAACGTATCCGCCAGAGAATTAAAGCTTTATAGAAAATTCATCGAAATAATTGTGTATATTCTGTTTGCTGAAAAACAATGCGACAAACAAAAATGTAAATTAGACGTCATAAATGTAATTGGTTTCGGAAAAACATACGTTGTCGAAACGGCGCCCGATAATCACATTACGTACCGGCGTATTCTGATTTTCGAAATAATTAACAGCTCTTCTGGATTTACTCGGGCGCTCCTCCTTAATTGAATCATACCCAAACAGTTCTGGCTGTCCGTCCTCGCTTCCCCACTTCCACGCGTCCATGATACACCCCGCGACCCAAGCGCTCTAATGACATCGTACAAGCAAAAGGTTGGGGTTCATGAATCATGTTGACGTTTCAATGCAAAACGGTAGCAAAAAGCAATAAAAACGTTGCCCATCTTTAACATAAATTAACCTAAGTTATTATACGAAATGCGAGGACGAAAATTGAGAAATCACAAGAGCGTATCATATCCGTGGAGTATGCAAAAAATGCGAAAAAGAAACCAGATTTAGGTAGGTATGGGCTAAAGGTTTTTATTGGCAGCCTCCGAGAAATATGGTATTATTCGTAAGAGCGTAGCAGGTAGACGTATAATTCCTGCGGGATTTCGAGGGAGACGGTGTCGAGGAAGTTTTCCTTGCCCAAGGCCATTAGCGAATCACACTGGGGACTTCTAAAAACGAAACTTTTCGCCTTTGGAATTATTACTACTGCAATGAATCCTGAACGGTCGTTCGTTTATTGTTACTCAAAAAAAAAAAAAAGAAGTTAAAGCTTACGACCATTTATTTACATTTTAGTTTTAATTCTACAATCGCGAAATTATAACTTTATCTTCACATTATTCGTTAATATTGGTAGATCAATTGACTATAATACTATTGATAATATAAATGTACGTTATACAACTGTTCAAAACGTGTTTATTCTTAGAAACATTATTACTATTCGACGTATTAGCAATAAAATGTCGCATGAGTTCTAATTTTGAATTATCGATGTTGTTGTAATTAAGCACATGTCGGATTGTAACGACAAATTATATTTTTCAAATTCATGTCTACCTAACAAAAAAAAAACCCCCCTTATTTAAAAATCGGGCCATTAGTTGGGTATTACAATTATAAATTTAATTTGAATTTTACTATTGTTACGCGGTTACGCGTCATTTAACACATTTTTTAAAATAATCGCAATAATACGAAAAAAAATATTTAAAACGCTTAGATGAAAGCTCGTAAAACACCTACGTGGTTTCATTCAACGTTTCCAAAATAATTTCAATCCGCGTGAAAAATCGCGGGGGCGACCAAAGTCAGTGGCCAAAAGACATTCGCGGTCCAGCAGTCGAACGCCAAAAATATTTCCAAATGACAATAGCGACGACACGGGGACGCGTTCGGGTGTATTTAAAATTGTTTCAACTCATATCACGTATCGTCACGCGAGACGCGCGCGCAATACACGGACGGCGTACGAAAAAAACGGATTTCAAAAAAAAAAAAAAAAAAGAAGGGGGTGTGGATACAATACAATACACGATAACTGCACGGGGTGCCGGCGGATTCGAACACGACGACGAGATATTAACAGATCGGCGGCAGGTCAGGTGAAACGAGCATACTCACGTTACCCCGCGGCCAACAAAACAATCCCGGCGACGGCGACGAGAAAAAATTCGGCCCGAACAGTCGCAACGTGACGCGCACGGTCGCGGGTCGAGGGAAAACGGCGGACGAGTTTCCCGGGCGGCAGCGCGACACCGACTGGCGGACCGCTGCGTGCGGCGCGCCGGCGGTTTTCCTTTTTTCCGGTTTTCTTTTTTTCTTTTTTTTCGGTTGCGCCCGCTGGGAAAAATTCTCAACGGGGGCCCCCGTCGCGCGTTCCGGCGGCGCACGTAAGTTATTTCCGACGACCGAACGCCCCCGAACGCCCGCCCGCCCGTCCATCCGCCGGACCGCCCGCCCGGTAAAATATCGCGTTATTATAATTCGAGCGATCGGGACGCCGCCCGCCGACACCTGCCGACCGCAACGTTTCGGACGCGAAAATAATTGGGCGTACGTGTGTGCGTGTGTGCGTGGTGGTGGGTGGTGGGTGGGTCGAGGTTTTCGGTTTTCCGCGTTGTACACGCGCGCAATGTAACAAACATTTTTTTTTTTATTCCTAATCGTAAACGGGCGTATCGTAAACGTCGATCTCCTCCGAGGGCAGCGCGAACCTTCCCCCTCACCCCACCACCAAAAAAAAAATATATTCACGTGTTTAGAAAAAATAATACGTCGATTGTATTGTTTTTAAATGGATTTTCGTAAATTCGTGCGAAAACAGTAGTAATATCAAAGTGCAAAATTGTATTATTTCGATTTTTTCGACAAAAAATAACACGCCACGCGGTGCGTTTAAAAAAAATATTTACATATAAACTTGCCCCACCCCCCACTTAAATTTTTCAACTGCGGTACTGCAATCCGGGCTCTCATTGTACAATATTAGCATTTATAATAATTTTAATATAAATTCTAACGCTCAATTTTTTACAAAAGGTACCTAAAATACGTATTGGGTACACGCCTCTATAAAGTATCAGTTACTTTGGTTAAAATAAGTTTTAAACACGTTGTACACTAATTTACCGCAGTTTGATATAAAAATCAACATTTTTTTTTTTTAAAGTATTAATGAATAATAATAAAAAAATTGTTATTTTCAAACTTCCACACGCCCCGCTCGCCTACCGACGCCGAGTGGCCCGATCTTATGAGATAAAAATAATATACACATAGATTGTTACAAAACGACTCATTTTATTTTTCTAATTTAAATTAATAATATGTATGTATTATGTTTTTTCCCCGAGCCCCGAGCCCATAGTACTCACTGACACCCCCCTTTTTGGAGGCCCTGCATATAAATGTATAATACTTTCCCGGCCGTGTCGGTAACGGGGTTTTTCGAACGGTATTCCGGAAATTATGTTCACGTCTCATAAACGTAATAACCCACCCCCCCCCCCACTCCGCCGAAAAATTGTTCTCGTTACGCCCTACAGCACGGCCACGCGTACAACGTCGTGTTAAAGGAAATACATCGACCGATGGATCGTGCGAGGAGTCCAAAGTGTGTTTGGTTTTTATTTTCTCCTGGCTGCGGGGTGAGGGGGGGGTGGGTGCTCGTGCGAATGGATTTGCATCTCGACCGACATTCCCCGTGCCGGCGTTGCATAAGTTGCGGATTGTTCGGCGGTAAAAGTGTGAACAGCGTCGTGAAAGTTTTGCCGCCGTAAGCCGTAGCGCGATTTGTTAAAAACTCTGGTTTTTCGGGTTACACGTCGGATGCACGTTGAACAAACCCGGAGGCGCCGCCGCGAAAACACCACGCGGTCGAATTTCACCGGAAAATTCGCCGTTACCGTTTTTCCGACGAAACTGTGTCGACCGCAACGGTTGGAAACGACGCGACGCCGATGAAATTCAACGCGTATTGTTTACTTAATGCTGATATTTCGCCGCGACCGACGCAACAACGGTTCTACACGGTGGCGCCGAACCGAGTTTAAATCGGAGCGGCGAAATTGACTTTTGAGTACCCGCCGCACGCCACCGCTACACCACAGACATTGATTTTTAATCGTAAATATAATTTTTTTTTTTTTTCATAAAACGCGCATAACGTTATACTACTATTATTACGCACACGTATATAATACACGACGAGATACATTAAAAACACATTCAATTAGATATCGATCGCTTTATTGATATTAATACAAACGACAACGCGTTGTGACTGATCGTGTTGGTGAACTGGTCATAGCTATAGGTTGTAAATCGTAACGTTAAAAATATTTTTATAAGTCAGTACCGGCCCCACCACCTTAAAACAGGACGGGCGGCTGCCAGTTGTCTTTGAGTATGGGTTCGGCGCCACTGGTTCTACACACAACGGTATTCCGTTTTTGTTGCCCCCCTTTTTTTGTTTTTTTTTTTTTTACGAAAAAAAACACGCGCCGGCGGCCTCGAGCACGTCTTTCCGAAAGACCGCGCTCGAGGGTGAGTAAAACAGTAACAGTAACAATAATAACAGTAATAATAATAATAATAATAATAAATTACCGACAGACCCGCGAACGAGGAAAATGCGGAAACCCTGTAACGTAGTAGGTAGACCCTCCGCATGAATTTCCAACGACAAACAACCGTCGTACATCCGATAACAACCGTGTATATATATATACTATGCCCACGAGTACCTGCACGCTGCGACATAATATACGAGCGTAAAACATCAAATAGGGGAGGGCGACTTATTTGTTGAGAGACGGCGGCCGCACCGCGTTATATAAATGTACGCGCGTCCGGTTTATCCGCACGAACGGATGCGTTCGGATTTTAAAGCCGTCCCGGCCTTTTCGTATCTCGTCCCCTTGAACGGCGCGACGTCTTAACTTAACGGTTATTACGTTCCACGGTATGTGTCCGATTTCGAAATCCGCGAAACATGTACAGAAACATTATCGTTCTTATCGTATTTCACTGGCGTTGGCGAAATGTATATAATATGTTCCCCCCACCACCACCACCCCACCACCCGTTTGCCGGAAACAAGAAAAATATTTACATGTTCGTTAAAAATAATTATAAACAGTATGTTTATCATTTTCAACGATTTCTTTTTCTTTTCTTTTTTTTTCACGAAATATATTAGTCACTGTTCTAAAATACCGACATCGGTATTATTATTATAATGTTCCACGCATGTCGCGGCGATTGAAACGATTTAATAACAAAAGTAATTTAACGCTGTACATTGGCATAATACGAGTGCATTAGTATTGCGGGTACCATCAGTCGCGCAGAAAGCAAAATCGTCGGAAGGGGGTTAAAAATTAATAACTTAATTGTATTATTTTTTAAGACTTTTGATAACGTTATATTAAAATTAATTGAGGATAAGATACGACAAAGCGCTTCAACGAAATGCGGTTCGTTTACGATGAAATCGTTTGAAACATGAAAAAAATTACAAATAAAAACGTCTACGCTTCTCGGCAAATTCGTCGATTCAACCGTAATATCGATCGGACGTTCAAAAAAGAACTAACTACCGTTGAGTCGTTCTTCTCCGATTGCATTTCATTGCCAATCCTTTAAACGTCTCAAAATTCATGGATACATATTTTTTTTGAATTCAACTTGTTTTAAACACGTGAACATTTTGGGGGGGGTTCGTCCACAAAACGACACCGCAAAACCCCAAATGCCCTAATGTATACGCGCGTAATACAACGTCATCCGCTCTCGTTCGTTTTGAAGCGATTTACATAAATCTCTAATCGGCTACGATAAAAAAAAAGAAAAAGAAAAACCCACCGTGCACGTACGTGCCTAAATCGGCCGTGTAACAGAACACTGTCTACGGCCGTTTTCACAAAACAATTTCTAACAACGATAATACTGTAAAATGTATTGTAGACAAAGACGAAACGAATTTTAGTAGTTTTCGTTTAAAACCCCAAGATCCAAGTGACAAGATTAACCGTATGAATAACGCGCCACCCGTAATAATATAGCTTGGTACGACTCGAATGCGCTCTGCTCGTAGATGTGAAAGTTTTTGAGGGCTGGCCGTGAAGTTTTTCAATTAACCGGTAGCTGTTCCGCAAGACTTTAAGCGCGGATACCCAGTAAGGTTGTCACCAATTAGATAAGGACTGTAATTTAGAGGTATAAAGTTTAACTTTTTTCGTTCTACACACAAACGGCTTAAGACGGCGTAAGTTATGGAATTTAAATCGCAAAACTTTATTTCTTGTGTTGTAAAAAAATCCGAGGGAAACGTTTCGATCGTGTACCTGTACATTATGTATATTATGCACGCAGTACCATCAAATAATTTTTTTATTTATACTATTTCTTATATACGACTATATCGTACAAAAATATTATATGAGATCGAATCGAATAAATAGGCGAGTTAACTAACATTTGGCATTGCTGAATATTGTTCTTTTTCTATTATTTAACAGACAGACTTCATACATTACATATATACATACAGCTGGTTCGCGAACGATTTTCTACTTTTCTGATCGATTCAAGAAAAATTTAAGGTTAACGTATCAATTGTATCATCGGCCGTGCCATAGACAAATCGTTTTATAATTTCCTAATCGGAAAAGAAGTTCGCGGGTAAGATTTAGGAAAGATAATACATATGGATCGTAGACGGAGTACGGAGGGAAATCATCGAGGACAATTTGCCGTCTACACATTTTATTCGTATATATATATTTAATTATTATACATACCACCGGTCCGTCGTTATACGTCTGTTCCGAGAGACAATAATTGTTCGTACCGTTTTTTGGAGCATATGTTATTAGGTGATTGCTTTTGCGACGATACATCATTTCCCGCGGTTCACGTCGTCCGTTTTTAAAATCAAAACGGTTTAGTATCAAAAAAATGTAGCTCGCGCTGATGACGTATACGTTGTCATACATAGTTGTCGAAATACGTATACGCGGATATTGTGTATAAATTTGTGTGATTTCGAGTTTTAAACATTTGTGTATAACTATATATATTATTGTTATTATTACGTGCTAAAGTGTAATAACGCAACAGTGTAATAATGTCGTATAATAATAAACTGCTACTTTTTTCCCCCATTACCATTTACCGCCAGACAATTTAATTTTAAATAATTGTACATAACCTCAATAAAGTACGACTTGTGGCGCTCACTGGATTAGCGACGAGAGTTTGAACTAAAACGGCCGAAATATGAAGTGTCTCCTCGCCGACTGCGCGTGCTCGATAACGATAATAAATATCTGATAACGAGTCGTTTCATCACGTTTGAAAAACTTTTTTTCACAGCATAAAAAATCATATTTTCAACAGTTATTGTATTTAATTTTGATCGTCGTTTCACAACGGCCCGGTACGAATAAATCACACAATGGAAAACAAGATAATTTGCGTGCCCGGTGAGTTTTTCGTTAATTAATTTTACGTTCAGTATAAACGGTAATTGAATACGTCTAGTCCGTTTAATTCATTACCGTAAATCGACATTCCGTTTTAATACCAAACGGACACGCGATTTTATCGATTATTCTCTATCGAACGTCAACTGATTTATTGTCGGTTTTGTGTACAGGACAAAGACTCTGTCGACTAGATGCAACACACACTTTTGGAAAAGGAACGTACCAAAGACAAGATTACATTTATTCTAGTTTGGCCGGCATTGTGAATGTAGACAACACCAAGAAGGTTTGTAAATGTAGAAATTGTAGTACTCATTTGGAGAAATTGTGATTAAATTAAATAAACCTTCGCAATAGGTATCCGTAGTGGAAGTTCAAAGTAAAGTTAAGACTGTTGTTCCGGCGCCCGGAGACATTGTAACGGCGATGGTAGTATAACAATATTGATACACGATCATAAACTTAACCATTTATTAATTGCCTTATCGTTTGTATCAGGTGACTACATTAAACCAAGACATGTGCAAATGTCTGATTATGAGTGTGTGCGGACATGAACTGAACGAAACGTACAGGAGTAGTTTGAGAAGACAAGACGTGCGCACCAAAGAGATTGACAAAATTGACATGCTGCAATGTTTCAGGCCAGGCGATATAATTCTGGCCAGAATAGTAAGTGTAGTCTTCACGCAATCCTATATACAGTAAATCTGATTTTTATGTTTATCAATTTCAGCTGCCGATGACTGAAGCTCATACTTTTAAATTAAGCACTGCAGAAAACGAACTCGGCGTAGTCATAGCGTGTAGCGAATACGGTAGGGATATATCGGACAGTACATCATTTGCAATATTTCACAAATAATTTCATGTAATTTTCAGGCTACCCAATGACACCAATTAGTTGGACTGAAATGATGTGTAAAAAAACCAACGTAATAGAATACAGGAAAGTAGCGAAAATCGGTCAAGACAAAAAAGAAGAAAAAAAAGTTTAAAAATATTGGTAGTTTTTTTTTATTATTATTATTCGTTAACTTTACACATCATTTTTTGTGTAATTAAATTTGATTATTTTTTTTTATAATAAAATAAAGACAGTTTCAAATTGAGAAAAGATAACAGTTAATATGTATTACATTTTTATTCCAATGCTACAAGATGAAATAAAATTAAAAAAAACAAATGTCAAGAGACTTGAGAAGACTTAATTTTTTTTGATTTCTTAATTTGAGCAAGCTTATAGAATTCTTGCAATTCTTCTTCAAAAGACGCATCTCTTTCATGACTTTGTGGCTTCCTCACTACGGCCAAAGGTTGGTTGTTGTACCCGTACCAATCAGTCAACCATTCATCGTCTATATAATAATTATTTGTAATCGCCATTGTTTCAAAAAATTATTTTACATTACAAATGTGTGTTTAAATGAATAATAAATAACAATAACCGACCTAAATCATAATAAGGAGTTTGAGCTTGTTTTCGTTCACCAAACCTAATATCAAACTGCACCTGACTTTGATCATGGTTACCATGACTGATTGCACGTAAGGCCTCAGAATACTCAGAATAAGTTACAAACGCATAATAAACACGAAAACTGTAAAAAAAAAAGTTGAAACATAATTAATAATTATACATGAATAACTAAAATAACAATAATCATAATAGCATTGTCATGTGATTGTATATACTCTGGTTTTTTATGGAGTGTTAGAGACTGTATCTGACCAAACTCCTTGAACCGATTGTATAAATAACGTTTCCCAAATCTGATCGGTATCTGTCCGACATATACCACCTTTTTCTGTTCTTGAGACCTAAGCATATAATTCATTTTATAGTAACAAATTTAACTTATCAATTATACTTTTTTATCAAGCATAATGACCACACAGAGTATTTTACCTTTGTACGGTGTTGTTTCGTAGATTTTTACCATATTGTAGTAAGTCTTGCTGTACGGTATTGTGGACTCTGTTGTGATTATAATAATCGTCGGGATTAGATGAAGATGTCGATGATGATCGGCTACTTTTATTACTAAAATTATAATTATTGTAATCAGACATGAGAAATGAAACACACAAAGATGTAAAAAAATTACACAAAGATTCTAACCTTGAACTGCGACGAGACAAATGGATTCTGGATAGGTGATCTTTTTTTTGCAACTTGTCATCCTTTTTTAGGTATGCTGAATTAGTGTACTTGGCCTTTATTTTGTCACTGGACATAACAGAATCATCTGAAGTAATTTCATTTTCTAAACATCAAAAAATTAATTAATAAAATGTTTCTTGTGTAAGTACACAAAACTAATATAATATAAATAAATAAATTACCAATTTCTTCTACTAAATTTCCCTTCATCAAACTTGAAGTCTTCGCTATTTCCGATGCTGAAATTCAAAATAATTTCCATTATATGCATTAGTATAAACGAGCACATACAAAAAAAAATAACAAAATTACCAAAAGACGATGGTAGAAGTTTTTTAATATACTCAATTTTCATTCGGTTCTTTTCCAGCTCTTCATCCTCTACATTTCTCACTTTTTTGGCATTAATATTCTGTTCTTTGTTTTCGACATTTTTTACCTGGCCGAGGTATATAGCCGTGTTCCGATCAAACTCCTTCATCATGGCTTCCATTTTATCATCATCTATTATTATTTCTGAAGCACTACTTTTTCCATTGTTTCCTAAAAATAACCATACATGTATTCATAACTACATAATTTAAAATTAATTTTTTTGTATGAAAATTACCAAATTTCTTGAAATATCCCAATTTTCCTTTCTTAGCTCTGAATTCTTCCCAAGAAATTTTTTTTTTTTCATTTTCTAAATTTATTTGGTTACTAATCTTAAAAGTCTGAGAACTAACATTATCATTTTTTAAAGAAATCCTATTAGACATTATGTCCTGTCCTTTAATGATAACGATATCTTTTTTATCAGCATTTGTATTATTTAAATCGATACAACCAAATTCATTCTGTCTTTTATCCTCAGTTACTATATCCATTTTAATATTATTTTGTTCTATTGCGTCAGCACCACTTTGAGGCTCACATTTTACAATAGGAGATTCAACTTTCACCGACATTTGATCAATACCAATTCTTTGTGTTTTACAGTAAGGGCTATATATATTTTTACTGACACGACATTTATTAATATTTTTTAGAAAAGTTCCATTAATAATCTGATGCTTGAGAACCAAATCTGTATCGTTAACAAAACCATGAATATTGGCTATATTTTGAGAATTATCAAAACATGGTTCTCCTTTCAATCTAACCACATTTTGTTCAACAGCATCATTAACATCTTCAGGTTCCGGTTTTACAAAAGGGACTTGAATTTTCATTAATGGCTGTTTGATAATTACATTTTTTGTTTCACTAAAAGGATTATCCATAAGATGCTGAACGTCACACATTCTGTTTGTTTTTATAAAAGTTCTCTTAATGCTTTGACGTTTTGGAGATGAACTTAGAAATAATGAGGTTGAATTGTTATCTACAACTTTGTTAAAACCAAGACCATTGGCTTTATTTTGTGAATCTTCAGAGTAATATGATCTTCCACCGACTATGTTTTGTTCAACAGTGTCATTGAAGTCTTCCGGTTCCTGCTTTACAACACGCATATTGACTAATGCTGGTGTTTGATTAATACCCAGACTCTCTGCCGTTTTACAATGTACGAAATGGTCAACATTACAATTTTTTGATAAAGATGAAGAACGTCGATCAATTTTAATCAAATGTTGACCAGTTGTCTTTTTTAAATCGTCAATATAACATGTTTTTGATTGTACATCCACTATATTTTGTTCAACAGCATCATTAACATCTTCAGGTTCCAATTTTATAATAGGAACTTGCATTTTCATGAACGGCCGTTTGATAATTAAACTTTCTGTTTCACTAAAAGGATTATCCATAAGATGTTGAATGTCACACATTCTGTTTGTTTTTATAAAAGTTCTCTTAATGCCTTGACGTTTTGGAGATGAACTTAGAAATAATGAGGTTGAATTGTTATCTACAACTTCGTTAAAACCAAGACCATTGGCTTTATTTTGTGAATCTTCAGAGTAATATGGTCTTCCACCGACTATGTTTTGTTCAACAGTGTCATTGAAGTCTTCCGGTTCCTGCTTTACAACACGCATATTGACTAATGCTGGTGTTTGATTAATACCCAGACTCTCTGCCGTTTTACAATGTACGAAATGGTCAACATTACAATTTTTTGATAAAGATGAAGAACGTTGATCAATTTTAATCAAATGTTGACCAGTTGTCTTTTGTAAATCGTCAATATGACATGTTTTTGATTGTACATCCACTATATTTTGTTCAACAGCATCATTAACAACTTCAGGTTCCAATTTTATAATAGGGACTTGCATTTTCATGAACGGCCGTTTGATAATTAAATCTTCTGTTTCACCAAAAGGATTATACATAAGCTGTTGAATGTCAGACTTCCTGTTTGTTTTTATAAAAGTTCTCTTAATGCCTTGATGTTTAAGAGTAGAACATTTGAATAATGAGTATGAACCGTTATCAACAACTTTGTTAAAACCAAGATCACTGGCTGTATTTTGTGAATTGTCAGAATGACATAGTTTGCCTTGCAAATCGACCATGTTTTGTTCAACGTAGTCTTCAGCATCTTGAGGTTCACATTTAATAATAGGTAATTTCATATTTACCAATGGTTGATCAATACTCAAATCTTCGGTTTCGCAAAAAGGATGGTATATGAGACGTTGAACATCATAATTGTTAGTAGATTTAATAGAAGTTCGGTTAATACCTCGTTTTGGAGTAAAACGTTTTGCCAATAATGGCGAAGGAACATTTTCTTCTATTTGTGTTAAAGGATAATTATTAGTTATGTCTTGTGTAATATCAGTGGAATAACATGGTTGTAATGGCTCTTCTTCTTTTTCAATTTTAATAGGAACTTTGCAGTCTTTATTTTCTGCAAATAATAAATTTATTATACTTTAATAAAATATATTAGTAATATAATTTGTTAATATTTCGTACCTTGAGAACTAAATAGTTCTTGATCAAATAGTTCTGAAAAACTCATATTTTTACAGTCTTCTGGAAGCTCGAAACCTGTATTGCATCGCGATGTCCTAAAACATAAAAATAAATAAATAATAGTAATTCTATACTTGTATTCATACCAACACAGTAACTCTAGCCAATCATATTCTTCATAGTATTTTTATAATTATAGAATTTTTTTTACACAACAAAACTGTAAAACGAAATCTATGTATCAGATATATTATCTGTACATAAATACTAATATATATCAAACAATTTTAAGTGTTTCAATTAAAACTGTTTTTGATACTAAGACCACTTTCATTACCTGCAATTGAATTATTTAATATAACTTAAAAAATTTTATTTTCACTTCATCTAATACATAACAATAAAATCAAACTGGCACCACCTTACTTCCTAATTTTATTTTATCTAACTCCTTGATATATTTAGAATACATTTAATGACTTGTACATTAAATGTAAATAATGTAAAAATAAATTTACAATTTATACAAACTTAACATACCGTCTTATTAATTATTATACGAGTGTATGAAATTTGTGTAATACATAAAATGATTATTTATAGAAACATTAAGCCTTAGTTTATGGAGTCAAACTGAATTTTTTCTATTTAAAAACTCAGACCATACTAAATAACAATTATTTATTCGAAACATGAACCAAACCAATTAATACACTTTTTCAGCTCAAGCCAAACCCTTTTTCTTATAGGTACTGGTACGAATCAAATTCGAATTAAAATAAGAAAAATAATCAAGAACTGTTAGTTTTAAACTTTCAATAATAATTTACATGTCATGTGTATCGTATTTGGCATAGCAGTCAGCATAACAGTTCTCGACCTGTTTCTAATGGTTAGGTTAAGATTATCAAAAATTATAACTTACGATGAATAATATGAATCGAAAATATAATCCAAGTTGGTTGGATTATTAATGTCGTTCATCTAAAACAAACGGTTAATTGTCAAACGTGTACATACCAACAGCATGAAATTAAAAATCAAAAAACACTGTCGACACATACCCCAGGCATGTCATCAGATGAAGACTGATCGTTGAAAGGAAAACAATCCTTCGATGGTGACCTATAACACGTAAATTCATTACTATAGATCGGCAAACAAACGGGAGCACGACATGCGATAAGCGGGCCGAAACTTACTCTGAATACATATCGGTGGATTTTTATACAACTAGGTAAGCGTTATGGTAAAACTCGTTAAACTTAATTAATAAGTATCTACGTGCGTGCGTATTATTTACAAACGATCGCAACAAAAACAATTACAATACAAGGAACTCCGTCCGGAGCCAGGAAAAACCCAAATACCTGAAAGAAAAAATAAAGGAAATTAACGGTACGAACAAATCGGAACGCGCGGCAGTCGATATTCAAACCCACTTACCTAACCTATAATGGGCGAGGAAACAACGTACCGATTAAGAGTCAACAACGCCTCGGCCACTCTTCGGAAGCGTGCGGAATACTCGCGCGACAATGGCCGCTGTAGCCAGCGACGCCCGGTGAACGGTTGGGAACAGCAGCCACGACGACGGCGACGGCGGCGGTCGACCGGAGACGCCACACGCGCGAATAATACGATGTGGCGGGGCAGCCGTCGGACGAGATCGAACGTTACGCGAGGGTGAAAGAGAACGAGGTTTTGAAGTCACTAGAAACCCGACCGGGCGCGACGTGATTAACGATTAACGTTTGTAGGAACTTTGGACACCGAACCGAGAGCGTGCCGCACGACGACGAAATATTATTACGCGACGACTGCTCACGACCGTGTACGCGGTGCACACACGCGCGCGCGAGTACGTTTACGAATAACGTGTTAGAAATGGCGCGACGGACAACGCGCACGCGTTTCGACGGTTATAAACGGTTTGCGCGCCGTACCAACGGATGACGGCGAGACTTCCGTGTGTTTTACGCGACCGTTTTTCTTTTCTCTATTTATCGCGGGCAACCGTTTCTACGCTGATATAGGAATGCGGCGACGACATTGGACACAACCTCACGTGGTCACATGTTCCGTTATCGCGCGAACCGCGATCGTACGGAGATAGCACGTCGCGTACATGGAAGAGAAATCGAGTGCACCGTTGCACCGCGTAGGTCGGCATGCGGGCGCGTATTTGTTTTCTTCCAAGAAACAAACCTCGAACAAATGTGCCGACGCGTACCGCGGTGTTCTTTATCCCACGGCGAATGCTGTGGAACAATGCATTTCGTCACGTTCGTAAACCTCCGTCGCGTACAGACCTCATTTTAAATACGCTTTAATTGTACACTTGAAAATCGTTTTTCGAGTTGTTGACGTCGTTTTATAATCGTTACACGTCATACTTGTCAATCGATTTCAAAACTATTAATTATGTACACCGTTTCGGAGATATTGAAATGAACGGTGTAAGTGCCACACTTTACGCGACTGTTGGAGAGTTATCATGTTACAACGAAACGTGAATTGTTTATGGATAGTTGAAGTATCAAGTGTACAATAGTATAGGAAATTATAACATTATACTGCATGTTTATACATACTAGTAGTTTACTGTTCTCTAAAATTACATTGAATTACTTTGAAATTTAAAATTATAACATAATTTAGAATTGTATGATATATCGTGTATAAGTATTATAATACTTTAATAATAATAATAATAATATACATATTATTATATATATTTATTTATCAAAACATAGAAAACTATATAATAACAGTAGCACAATTAATAATTGAGATGAACAAGTATTTACAATGACAATAACATGCAAATGAGGAAATCACCCATTGGTAATACCTCCCTAAAAACATGTAATTAAACAATATAAATAGTTAACTTCAGTTTAGCAATTAACCTTATAATACGATAATATATTAAATAGAATTATTGCAACTACAATAAAGTGATTGCTTGTGATCCACTTCCCTGCAGATGATATATCTAAAATAAATATCAAGTTATTAAACATACCAAAATCAATTTAATTACCACAACATTTACTCGAAGCCAATTTCTTGTTGTACACCGGGCAATTTTGATATGGAATTTTCAATTTAATCTTAGTCGGATAATAACCACTTATTTTCAGTGTTTGCGCAGGTAATTGTCCAGTTGCCAATAGTTTACTAAAATCCGATTCCAATTCATTAGCAATCGCCCCTAATTAAACAAATATATATTAGAATATTAGAACAAAAATGTTTGTAAAATTTACCTTTAAAATGCACCAAATACTGAATACAAGCTCCATTATGCAATATTTTTGTTTTTCTACTGTCTACAGTTAACATCCAGTCAGGGACACCCATTGCATTCCTGACAGCTTCAAAAAAGTGTGTTGTCTCAAACTTTGTAGTTTTCCTTACATTCACATATTTTATAATATCTTTGTCATAGTCAATGTTGGCGCAAGCTAATTTTTCACGGCCGTTCTTTGAAAACACTACAACTGATCTACCGATTGCCGAAAAGTCTCCTTCTAAAATATTATAATGATATTTAAAATAAGTTTTTATCAGTATACCACTTGATGTATACTACCTAAAGGTAAATTTGGATCAGAAAATACCATTGAATGTGATCCAATGTCAATGTTACCCAAGCGACCAGATATATCTCCAACATAACACCGTAAATGTTGATCAGGGCCACATTCGTTTTCATAGAGCTTCACCTAAATAAAATCATAATTACAATTTATGTTTTTGTATTTAAAATAAAATTGTAAATAGTTTTCTAATAAATTGACATTTACATTCAACGGATCGGCCAGTTGAGTGTAATATGGATTCCAAATGTAACCAGCCGCGGTGCATCGCGTTCCTAGATCTTTAACAGTGGCGTCGATACCAACTGCATTGACATAAATGGCCCATTTATGACCATTTGTCTACAAAATTAACTTGGATTGATTTATATTATAACAGATAAAATATATGAGCTTGCACTTCTAAACTCACCATATTTCTATTATATAAGCCTGGATAATGTAAATTCACTTCAATCACAGTATCACTTTTAGTTCCATCATTATAAACTAATTGAGTCTAAAATATACACCAATTGTTTAAAAATTTTAAACTTTACACTATTAATTACATTAATGGAATACTAACCATTCGTATATAGCCATAAAGAAAACCATTGGGATTGTGAAAAGAAGCCATTGCTCTAATTTCTCGAGCTTCTGAAGGTGCATATCCTCTTTCTATTGTAGAGCACACTAATCTATTAACATTAGTAACAAGTATTGTGTAAACAGTTTTAATTTAACGTTGTGTAAGGTATTAGGAAATTATGAATATATTTATTACCTTTTTTTAGAAGGCATACCATGTATCATTACTGATCTGCCTAAAAATACTAATTGCCCAAATAATTGAGCATGGGTGTCATTTCCAATTGCAGAAATCGTCCTAGCGCCTTGAATTGATCCAAAACGCAAACTCCAATCACCATATCGTAAACTTGAAGTATTTTTACTATTCCATGGATCCCAAATTTCATACAAATTTATACTTTCGCATGGCAAATCTAAACCACCATCAACTGGATTCTGTTGTAACATAAATATTGAATGCGAAATTAAAAACTTAATTATTTAATAATTGACAGTAAAAACAAAGCAACATACTGAATAAACATAATAATCGTATCCGCCTTGTACACCTTGTAGGTTGATTTCAAAATCGACTGGATCATACTCAGAAAGTTGAAATAATTCAATTTTACCGGAAACAGAAATTGTTTCACTATCACTATACCAGTCTTTCACTACTGCTTTTCGATGCCACACTTTTTCAATTCTGAAATTAATAAGAATAACATTGTTACTAATACACTTTAATTGCATTTATAATACATAGGTATGTTACAAATTTAAACCAAGACCCTAAATATTCTTTACATATTTCTAACACATAATTTTTTTAAATATTACATTAATACAGTAAAAATTGCATATAACAAAAAGACTTATGTAATTAGTTTTTTCAATCTTATTAAATCTTATTAAATCTAAAATCATATAACCAAGATTATGAATAACTCAATAACTAAAAAAATATGTTAAAAATAAAAATAATTAAATTACATTTGTCTTTCAAATTTAACTTAAAAATAAAAAAACATTAAATGTTTTTGTTTTTTAATCAATTAAGTATAATAGATATGTAACTTTAACCTATACAAAAATATTATACCAAGTACATATATTTAAAATGATTTTTATAACCAATATTTTCTTTGAAATTGATTACACAATAATGTACATATAAATATACAAAGTATAGAATTGTTATTAAGACCTTATAGTTCTTTGCTCACATGATATCAATTTTTAACCGATTTTGTTTGTATTTCGTAATGTTTATAATTTATATAATACAAAAATTGTATAAATTGTTATTTGTGTTTGAAATAAATATCACCTATACTCTAAAAATTAGTTTATTTAATTTTATTCAATAATTTAAATAAGAAACATAAACCATTACCATTAAGTAAAGTTATTTCATAACTGCTATTTTTATATTTTAAGTTATAAACATGCGAGTTAAACATTTTTCTATATGATAATAAAACCTATTATACTAATGAATAATATATCTTATTTGTAATTTGTACAAAATCATGCAATCATTGTTAATCTTTAAATACATCCACCATGAACATCATTAATTGAAAATTTACTTTGAACACGCTAAACGATCCCCACGAGCTTGTGGACCATGATCACCATAAATCACAAGCGACTTTCCAAAAATTGAATTTATTCCAAACAATGACATATATTCATCCACAAACATTTGTCTACTTACACCTATTGAGTTTGATTTATTACCTGCTATGGATAAACTATTCAAACGAGAAGATAAATCACCTACACTGCAGTATTTAAGAGATTTACTGCACAAAGATGTCATGTTATTTTTCACTACCTAGTTTTAAAGATAATTAATGGATACAATAATAAGTATAAATATATTGACATTTTAAACCAAAAAAAAAAAATCATTTTATACCTTATAAGGATCAAATATAGAACCAGCACTTTTACATCGATCCATCCAATTGTAAAAGTCTTTACCAGGTGGATATGTATTTATAGACCACCTATGTTGATCTGAATTTTTGAGCGTAGTACCATCAGCATGAACTAAACTTTCAATTATCACAATAGTTTCAGTAGCTCCAATGTCTATTGGTTGTCGAAAGACGATTCTACCAACTAGAGGGTAACGGAAAATTGCTTCTGCTGTTAGGTAAGCAATTTTCGTTTGAGAATTTGGACCAATAAAAGGTAATAATGTTGTACAAGTCCATAGTTCATCATTTCTATAAAAAAAAAAATTATGAATAAAATTAATTTCTATATTTAAAAAAAAAAAAATGAAATATTTACATATATAAGACCAATGATCTATGAATAACACTATTTCTTCCAAAAAGAGGTAAAAATATATCCCAGCTAGAACTGTCATAATTATATTTTCCACTTAGGTCACCAATAGCATATTGATCTTGAGTTAGTCTTTCAGTTAAGGCAGGAAACAATTTACCAGTAGGATTAAAAATATTACCAACACCCAAGCAATTATTATTTGTACTTAAAGGCGTTTTATATGTTTTCGGAATCAATGGCATTTCATGTAATCTTAAAGTGATATTACTTTCGACTGTTTCAGCTTTACTATAAACATTAGTCACTTCAAACTTTGATTTTTGCCATAGTGTCAACTCAAGGTTTATTTTTGTTTCATTTACAAATCCCCTATAACAAAATATATAGTTTATAATATGTACATTTAATAATTTGTAATAAATATAATTATTACTTGAGTGTAATGCTTTTTTTTAAATTGATTTGTGCACAATCTAAAATGTTATCAACACGTTCACTATCAAACAGAACCATGTATAAAGCTCTACTCTCATAACCAATATCAAATGTTGCTAGATTAGTATCGCGTATCAATGATTTTTTCCCAATATAAACTGGTCCAAGACGAGCACTTAAATCACCCAAACCAGTAGATTCTGGATCATACAAAATCTGAAGAGCATCACAGTTGAGTTTCGATTTATCTGAAAAATCATTATTTAATAAAAACTTATATAATGTTATAAGTACCTAGTTGTATACCTAGTTTGGTTTCAAGTACATCTGTTGAAAAAATTTTCCAATTATTGGAAGTAAGATCAGTTTTTAAACTTTTTCTATCTTCAAGATCAGTATATATGATAGCATCCATTAAACTTCCTAATATTCCAACCCAGGCAATGTAAATACTGCCAAAAAATCGATTTTGAAATTTTGCTTCAGCTACACGCAATTCAGAATTATCTTTGGCCTGTTAAAACAATCTTATTGGAATTACATGGATTTCCCAATAATTCAATTTAAAGACATAATTGAAAAAAATTATAACTTTTAAAACTGATAAAATTAAATATTATAGTTATTAAAAATTCTATGAAATTGTTAATTAATAAATATTTATAACTATAGATAAAACTGACAAATAAATTTATAACTCCTAAATAAAATAGAAAGAAATATAATACATTTCAAATATATTCATGGGCAGGGCTTGGATCTTTATGCACTTCAAAATGGTAAATATGTATTAAAAAATTCAAAACATGAAGTAACATCTAAATATGTAAAGTAAAAGAACAAAAATATTATTATAAAATAATCGTAGTTGTGTTTTGTGCAACAGTTGAATGCTATTTGGTATTACCCTTTTTTCACAAATTTTACAAAATCACATCTGTACACACACAAATAAAATTGTTAAACATATTGACAATTTACCATAGTCAATAATACAAAATATAATATAAGGTACATATAATATTTTATTTTTCCAGAAAAAATTAACATTTACTAATTGAGTACCAAAAGTAGTGTGTGATGTATAATTTATAGGCAGTTATCTAGTAATAACAAATGTATAACTATCCAGTAATCGACGTACATAAAGTTATAACATTTTAGAAAAATTTATTTTATCTTCCATTTAAATAAAAATAATGCAAAATGCAAAAATATGCAATAAAAACGTTTGAAAATAGAATCTAGATTTAATTGAACACCTTTGTATCAAACTGGGTTTAAAATATACATATATTTTACAAATATGCAAATGTATAAAGTTCCAAACCTTGCTTGTAAGTTGTGGTGATGTTTTTGTAAAAGCATTACAATAAAAATATACATACCATAATTGTTGAACAAATAGTATTTCCAGAATTATCTTTGAGTAACAGTGATCTATACCAAATTCCTAATGGACCTGTAAGTTCTAAAATCGATTTCGATATTGAAAACTGAAGTTTAATGTGATGTTCTAATGTTAACGCTCCAAATGTATCATCAAAATCAAACAATCTGCAAATTAATTAACACAAATAGTTATTTTAATGTTAATAATAAAAAAAATTGTTGAGAAAAAGTAAACAATATTTACTTATTTCCAAGATGTTGATCAGTACACCTATCATTTACAATAGTGTAGTCAACAGGAAATTCTTTAATATGCCAGGACCATTGTGACGTCTCCCCAAAATTATTTAAGGAAACAGAAATTTGGATGATATCATCAATCGAAGAATGTTGAGAAAACAATATTGAACCATGAATTCCATTTTGGGAGTACCTTGTAATTAACTGCACACTAGTATTCACATTGATAAATTCATCTGAAATGACAAATTGTATTTAAAATACATTACAATAAGGACGATTTAAAAGAACTTCAAAAATTAATTTTAATATAACATTATTTGGATATTGTGGAGTATTAAAGTTCAGATGAAAATTAAGTAGAATAATAATTATTCATTTGTTGGTCATAAAAAGTTCTTAAACAAAAAAAATGTTTATGTATACAGATGAGAATAAAATTGTATAAAAATTAAAATACTTGCCGTCATCCAGACTTTCACATGACAAATATGGAAGCACGATAAACGCAAGCAAATACTGAAAAAATAACATTCCGAATGGTTTTGGAAATCAATTCATCTTGTTGTTGGAGAATTATGCAAACGATTTAACCAAATTATTATTTAAAATTAACAAGTGCATGATTGTACCGATTTCAAATTCTCCAAAAACTGTCGAGACGACAATATTTAAAATATTTGCTACTATGATTCAACACCACAGGACGACACATACGCGTGCTGATAAGATTAATCAATCGTTATCACCTGTAGCGTGCTGTTGTTCGGTGTGCAGCATGCCCACGTGACCAATAAAGTAGATAGAAGTTATTGTTTTTACAGCGCGCCAAATGGCCAATTGCGTGTAAAATGTGTGAAAACGTCGAAAGAGTGCGCCACTTATAGCACGCGGTATCACATATATTATTTTTCCTCGACCCGTTTTGCGCGTGGCGCTCGGTGAAAAGTGGAAACCACACGGAAATCAAATTCCGGAACCCGCCGCTCAGACGTGTCCAGTAGGCGGAGAGGGATTTTCGTCCGCGGTTGTCTCGTGCGGTTGATATGTGAACGTCGTAGATTGTAAAGTTTGATAATCATAAAACTTTTCTTTTCTGCTGTTACTTTTCACGGTTACACTTGGATTTTGGTAAATTTAGTAAAAAACTATTTGTGTAATTGTTAAAGAGCTTGATTTTTATAAAAGTCAAAAGCGAATTTGAAATGGTTATCGAATGTAATAAAAAAGAACGAGAAAAACTTTTTAGTCAGTCCAATGGTGCACACTTACCAGGGTAAGTTTTGTTTTGTTTTTTTCTATGTACATACACGCGAAATGTGAAAAAAATCAATAAAATGCGCGTTTTTGTTAAACAGAACACATACAGTGTACATGTATTAAATTATAAGTCGCATATTCCTTTTTTTTCGCTTTAACTTGAAACATTAAACATTAGCATGACGTATTTTTAAAGGTGCGTTTATTATACGTTATGTATAATGTAATTTTACTTATTGTTATCGATTCGTCTTACTTTATTATTAATATAATAACACTTATTGTAATCGTTGAAGTTAAATGTAATTCTTGTAAAACTTCCTTTTAAATAAAAAAAAAAAAAAAACACTTTTTTACGATAAAAATAAATACTATTTTTGGCGTAAATGATCGAATATGTGTGTAGAGCGAGCCCCTCGTCGTTATTCCACATGACTTCCTTTCCAATATTTGTTTTTAGATTTCGTTTAGGTAAAATATAGCCGATAACAAAATATAGAAAATCATCCTTCCCGCTAACCGTTTGTTTACTACAAGCTGATACCGACCCAAACAATTACGTGAAGCCAAACTGCCGAAATATAATGATAAACATATTTTTAAACAATAAATTGATAAGTATTTACGTCTCCGATTCAATTTCAATAATTAAAATGTATTTTCTCGCTATCCAGTGTTCTCAAGGCATAACACATATATATATATATTATATATATATTATATAGGTTAAAATATTAGTCCAGGCGTTTGTTACGATTGTTTCGTCTTTTCCAGTACAAAATCCTGAATTAAAATAGTTCCATAAAACAATAAGTGATCATCATACGTTATTCTAAGGAATGGTAATCCAAATTACTTTAGACTTTATAATATTTTACGAATATACTTAAAGCAATTGAAAAAGCTACTTGCAATTATTTACGTACTTAAAAATCAATTTCTGAATTATCGAAATGTTGATTTTATATCGTGTCTGTCATCGAGTACTCGTAACTAGGTTGTTTTGAAAAATTAATTGCTATTGACTGTACGCATTGTTTTGACTTTTAAGGTATAAAATTAAAGTAAAAACTATATAAACTCCATTAAAAAAATAATAATTAATCGGCAGCGAGTATCATCATGTATGGTTTTATGACTTATAATGGTGTAACTATTAATCGGGTATTCCCATAGGATGTATATTCTTAGCAAGGAATAACAATTTATTCACTTGTTGTTTAGCTTGACTAAACACTGTCGATTGAACCTGGCCGGATGATCATAAACTAATACACAATTACTAACGATTAAACCAAAAAAAAAACTTAAAGAAATTGATAAAATAGTTCAAGTTTGAGACATAATCATAATCATACGTAATAACGTATAATCGACTAACCTTTTTGAATAATTTGTTTATTTTTTTTCGGTCCTGTTTTCCATTTTTCGGGTATTATTATAAATTTAAATAAATTACGACAAAAACAAGATATAATGGGTCATGACGTGGGTTGGTGCTAGACGGGAAACCAACCCTTCGAGGTGTACCACCTTTAACGTGCTTACGCAAGAAATGATTTATTTATAAAACGACAATTTAAATACTAATTACGTCATTGCAATTTCAGTCGGAAACTTAAAAATCGTCGAACAATTTTATATTTCATAATGGGTTTATTGTGTGTTGTAGACGACCTTATATGCCCTTATATTCCACGAAACACTTGAACCACACTTCCGCGAATAGTTGAAAAAGCTAATGTGTCTGTCGAAAAGCCAACATAACCAACACGTTCTGTTTTTGAAGGCGTTTTATAAACAAAAATCTATAAAATTAAAAAAAAACATATTTAAGTATTCATTTTTTGTAATTTATACACTCGATGAAACACATGTTTGAAGAGTTGTATTATGTAGGTAAGTACTGTTAAATAGCGCTAATTAATTAAGCACCTATTTTTCGAACGATAAATGTCTCTCGCCAGATCCATACAAATCGTACTCAAACTAGAATTTCTAAACTAGTTTCGTGGGCACATTTTAGACTTTAGGTTTTTTATACCACACAAAAGAATACCTATATAACGTACGGCCCTGACCTTGACAGCCGTATTCTAATTCCTATTAGAAACTGTAACTATTCAAGACGTCCATTTTCGACATAATTCCTCCAAGGTGCATACATATACAATACGTTTTCTAAATTTGAATGATTTTATATATATAATACAACAAAAGGAATACGGCCAAAAGTGAAACTAAATATTACAATAACGTTTATTCTTATAACGTAAAAAATAGTTATTAAAATATTTTGTATTTACTACACGGTTTTGTCGTTTTAAACGTTTAATTCTCGTAACCTTGTCCTGTCAATTTTTCCATTTTTGCCATAATAATAATTTCCCGATAATAAATCCGTTAAATATATTAAACAGCAAATCTCCTCCGGTAATTAACGAAACACTTAAATTTATTAATACTGCTGAATTCTTAGTATAGTTTATCTTGCAGTAACTTGTATGTTTTTTGTTGTGTTGCATTTTTTTGTTTTCTATTTTATGTATTTTTTTCTTAATTTTATTTACCCGTAATTTCTAATTTGTAATTGTTGAGCTATTATAATTTCAATATTTGTAGTTAAAAAAAAAAAAAAAACGCCGTTTAATTACTTATTTCCTGTTTTTAATATTTTACACGTGAAAATTAACGAATGTACATCGTGTGTGTATACATATAATATGTATTATAATATATAGTTGTCCGAGTGAAATTGAAACCTTTTTCTCTTTGTAGTGGTTTTCTTGTTAAATCTCTGGCTTTCCTAATTATGTCAGCAACTATAACGAATGCAATTAGTGATGGTCCGTAGAAATTTTCTCATTATCTATATATGTACACACACACACACACATACATAAAATACACGTTTTTTTCACTGCTACGCGCGTTAGGTGTATTGATTCATATTTTAACAATGTGAAAATGTCTATAAATACGTATCATTAATATTAATAATATTCGTTTTTGTTTCTCCTTTTTGAATACTTGTATGCTATGTGAGCGCGAAATTGTTTAATATGTATATATTCGTCTTTATCGAACCTCGTTTTAACGGATAACGCATATCGTTTCTAAATAACATTACGGTTTAACGTAAATGAATGAAAAAACGCGACAATTCTATATTCGGTCTGGCTGGCCTTGGTGAAATTCTCAGACAAAAGCCTTTCCATCATTCCGTGTCAACCGCTTGTTATTGTTGTTTGGCCCTGGTACTACCATGCTACCTCTTACTTTCCATCATCGCGTATTACGATACACGTCGGTACTTTACATTCGATGTAAATATATGCATTTCCTGTATTTTAAATTATTGTAGACAAACACGTATTACATAGGTACAAATGTGTAGACACGAACGTGTCTCCTGTACGAAATATTTGAACCCGTTTTTTCTTTTATTAAAAAAAAAAAAGATAATTAAAAAACTTAGGCACACCTAATTATTTACATATTTTAAGACGATTCATAACATAATAGTTACCTCACAACTACTATCAATATCCAATTCAATGACTTACACAAAGTATTTTAAAACATTTGATTGTACTGGTGATTGAATTTATAAATAAAAACATACATACATATATGTAAAAATAAACATAAAGCCTATTAAAACTTTATTTTATACCCTAACCTACTGCTGTGACCCTATGACCGGCCATTAAAGATCATTGCCCTTTTTATTTATTTAAATTTATATACTCTACATTCAAGTAAAAACTGAATTATTAAAGCCAAGCCAACAACACCGATATTGATCAATATATTGATTTATGTTGGATCATAGGTCGTAAATCAATGGTCATACATAATCTTGTAATTTTCAATACTTATTTCAAATCACAAACTTAATTGTGACTAATATGTAGATTATAACTTTTAATATATTATTGATAAAGATTAAAGTTGTATTAAATAAAATGTATTTGATTTTATATTTTATAGATACACTGGACATTGTCCAACATTGAAATTCCGTTTCGGAAAACGATATGGAGCCAACACATTAGAAATAATTCAGGTTAGAATATGCTGTTATTATAAACTTAACATTATATATTTCTATAGCAAATAACAAAAGTAATTTTGATTTTTAAAATGTATATACATCAATACATTTTATATTCTTATATATTTAAGGAACTTCGTGAGAAAGGGGTGTTGAAACAATGTGATTTAAAAAATGTATACCTAAGAGATAGTCCATTAGATGAACTTCTGCCCAAACCAGGTGCAAATGATTTAAAAATTAATATTGATAAACAACAAGAAATATCAGTCAATAATTACCAAAAATACATCTTAGGCTATACCGGTAAAGTCATTGTCTGCTGTATTTTGTAAGACTACAAAAGAATCTATCTCATATTATATCTATCATTTGTAACTATAGGATATATACCAGGAATGCATTTTCGGTATGGTAAAACTTTTTGTAGACTCGCTCAAGAATGTGAAGAAAATATGCTTGTCAAATTATCTTCAGAACAAAGTCGAAAAGCTGTTGATAGACCTGTTCGCTTTTTGCCTCCAAAAATGGTGCCGGATAAAGCCAACATGCGTCTACAACATACTTTGAACAAATATAAAAAAAGCAAAGATTTTAAAGGTAAATATTATTATGATTTATTTTATTTATTTATTTATTTAATAGATATTATTATTATATGTTTAAAAATATTTCATTTTTTTTTCTTATATTCTGTTAAATAATTTAAATTATTAATATACATTTATTAAATGTTTTTCAAGTGGTGGGTTTTCAAAGTTTAACTTTTATTATTTTGTTACTAGCTTATGAGTTATAAATTATGATTAATTATAGATGTATAGTTGTTTAAAAATATCTACAATTATACCTATTAGATAATAAAATTATTAATACTACTTAAAATACAGTGAAACTAGGATTACAAAATATTTATTTTTTTTTTTTTTAAAAAAAAAAAACGTTTAAATTGTCTTAGAATTTTAGAAAACATTTATAACTAATATATCAAAGTATATAAATGCTTTATTATATTATTTGTATTATGTAAGTGCTATTTTTATTTTTATTAATTATCACTTTTATGAGTATTTCTTTACATTAAACTTGATTTTTAAATAATGTGGCTGATATATATGTATATATTTATAGAACATGTTATTAATTATTATGAGCAATTTTTTCACACATGATGTTCACTTGTCATAAATTATAATTGTACATTTTTACATATATTTATGTTACCAAATTATTGTATAAATTATAAACAAATATTTATGCACACACACATAACTATATGTAAATTGTTTTGAAATTGTTAAAAACATTGCATTTAGTAGTTTTTTTAATTAGTTAATAAACAATATTACATATTGTTTCAGATGGATATATTATGTATATACCTTATACCCATGTAAATAATTTGAACATAGTTGCATGATTAATTTCAAAATGTTTATTTAACATAAGTTGTATAATTATACTCCCTTATCAATTGTTTATTAAGTAAATAAATAATAAAAAATGATTACTATTATTATATTTTATTTTTTTATTTTTGATAGATCACAAAGTATCTTCTGAATTACCACCTATAACTGGTTATACTGGTCATATTCCAAGACTCAAAGTGTCTAATATTTCAGTGAGTCTACCTTTTCATCATTCAGCAAAACTTGGATTATCGGATTTGAAACAAGTAGGATTAATATTATTATCTGTGTGTTACATTAATTTAATGAAATCAATATTTTCATAACAAGTCATCCACTTTATACAAATATTAAAATAATTTGTATACTTAATTAATGAAGTACAAACAAATTAATTATGTATACATTTTTTCCCCTTAAAATAATATCTAGATATAATAACAATAAATAGAACTTATGTATAATAAAATAAAATTTAATATTGATTAAATTTTTGAAAGATAGAAATTAGATGTTTAAATAGTTTTAATGGAAAAGAATGATTGTATGTTATACTTCTTAGCTACTGCGTACAATTATATTGTAATAACTATTCACTTAATAATAAATGAAGCATTTTATATATCATGAAAATCTATGTGTTGTGCTATTTTCGATGAAAATAATATTTGTAATATTAATAATTATAAATTATTTGATATTTTTCAGAAAAATGATGCTGTTAAAGAACACTCCAGATAGTTTGTAGACAAATTATTTATATTTGTTACTAAATGAATGGTATAAAATAGTGTTTTATTTTTATTTTTTATTTATATGTAAAACATTTTCACAATTTTTGCTTTTGTTTCCATTTCTATAGAAAATTATTTATATTTATTTACCAAGTAAATGTTATACAATAATGTTATTTTTATTTTTTTATACTTTTATTTACATGTAAAATGTTTTCATGATTATTGTTTTTTTTCCATTCTGAAAAATTGTGTAACCAGTTACCTATAATTAATCTTTTTATCATTATCATGGTTAATATATTCGATTAGAGAATCAGACAAATTATAATGTTTAACAATTAAAGGTGTCAATTTATTTATTACAAATAAAATGTATCTGTTTTAAAATATTTGTTTTAATTAATGTTTTTTTTAGAAATACATTTAACTTGTAGTAAATAAGTTATTTTACTTGGAAATCATTAAATGAATAGGAACAACATAAATAATAAATATTTAGTGATATTTATAAAAATGATATGTAGAATTTAAAAAAATGATTATTTTCACAATATATGGCGGGGATATTTTCAAAACTAAAATCTATATTCCAATACATTTGTGAAAATTGTTATTAACATTTAGTTAAATAGAATACCGACATGTCTAATAATTGTTTTCATTATATATTTTTCATATCCATTAAATTAGTTTTAATTATTAGTTAATGTAAATTACTTATATCTATGGATAGTTTAAAAAGAGAATCAATTAAAAATCGTGTAGTCCATGTATTATATTTTAGGTACACCTATCATATTGTGCATATAGTTTTTACGTTTTATGATTTTACCATTGATGCCTTCAAAACAGTGTTAACAGTTATTAAATTTTCAATCGAAATGAAGAGAGGTCTCTAGGTAGTTACTCGATGACCCGACAGTGAATTACAAAACAATTGGAAAACCGATTTTCCAATAGATTTTACATATTTAATTCTTTCACATGTTAGTGCATATAATGTTATATTTAAATTTTACGTACATATTTCACATATATTTTGAAATGAAGATTTGTAAAACAAAAATAAAATAAAATAAAATATAGACATATTTATCTGGAAAAATGTTATTTGACGAAATTAGTGTTGATCGTGTGTTTTCCCTACTTATTTAGTTATTAAAAATCGGTATTTTATCTACACACAGACTACATGTAATGAGTACGAGAATACTTTAATCAGTCTGTGTTATATAGTTCGTCCGGTACATATTTTCGTTTTTTGTATATATTTTATTGTCCTGGTCGGATTTTTTTTTTTGTATTGAAAAATACGTATAGTCGCCTACATTCTTATGTTTTGGAGTTCGGAAGTTCGGTGTTTTTCGTTGATAAATCAGTACTGTTTTGTAAAATTTGTGACGTTAAAGTTAGTGCCGATAAACGTGTTGCTGTTGTTCAACACCTTAAAACCGGAAAGCATATATGGGTCAGTTAACCGGATCGAAAAAGCAACAGCTTAGGTCAATGCATATTTTTCGAGTATATTCGGCGATTTGTTAGACACGAAGTCCTTAGGATTAGAAAATACCTAGACTATGGCGTCCTATTCACAAACCTAATTGTCGGTACACCAATGATTCGCCTTTTGCGTGTGACGGCCTACCTGTTTTCGTACATGATTCGCCGCGAACAAAACCCACGTGGATATACGCCACTGGGTGGCCTGACAAGTGCCTCCGTTCTATTTCGCACTATATTGGTCGGATTAATTTTTCAAATACACACTCATCCTCGACATAATCGAATCTATCGTGAAGTACATGTCCAACGAATCGGCCATCGGATTGTACGTCCCTCTGCCGACGACGTTCCTCAACAGTTGTTGGCCGTCCGAGAAGTACGTGACGCACAGGAATATGATTTGCACGTGCACCACCAACACGAACAGCAACGTGTCGAAGGTGTTATCGTTGCCGCCGGACTTTAGCCAGTTATGACATACAGTGGCCACCAGCCCGTACACCAGCGAACATCTCTTCCAGGTGAATGTTTCGGTTATCCCTAAATTCTGGTACGCATTTTCCGGCGCCGTCTAAAACGTAACGATCTATACGGTAAACGGCGTTTAAGTCAAGTGGACTTGGTGAGAACGGCGGTAGAGACAGAATGGGTTTAAACTGTGAACGTCCACTTGAACGATATACCGAGTGCCTACGATATAACAAGCGGTCGTGACCAGTACTCGAATTTGGAGGGGGGGAGGGAGGACGCAAAGAAACGGAGCTCTTCTACTACATTAAAAAAAAAAAAATTAGCGTCCCTTTACTGCAATTTTCAAAGGAACGCGGGGGAGTGCTTATAACCGCTATACCTGGCCACCATAGATAAAACATGAAAAAATTGTACATTTGCTGCTGCTATTATTATTATTATTATTATTATTAATACCTTGTTGTTATATCAAGTACCTACTTGATAATGGCAATTTATAATCTTGTATATCACTTATCACAGAATATTACTCATGTATTATTTGGCAATTATTTTTAGATTTATACTATAAAACTGTATATCTATGGCAGCACAAATTGTTGATAAACAATGTCGCTAAATGATATTGAATTTTATTAAATCGTATTAATGATGATCATCATGTGCCGATGTATCCCTGTATAGCGTAAATACATTATAATTTTTTTTTTGTAAGTTGTGATAGCATATTATCATATAATTGATTTTTACATGTTATTATTCTTACTTAAATTAAAATAGGTTTATTAGTCGTTTATTAAATTATAAAATGTTGTAGAACACTATTCTACGAATTATACTACGAATTGTATAGAGTAATTATTTTGATTGAAAAAATAAAAAAAAGAATACGGCTAGAAATTAGGTTATATATTAGTGGTAAACTGTGGTGGTGGAACCCCCCTACGGTTTCGTGATGTAGAACATTTCGTTTGGAACGCTGTTTTAAAATTTCCAATTGAGCTCCGCTACTTTATATTTTCCAATTCGAGCACTGGCCCGTGACGCGTCTCACCAATATCAGCACGGTCAGCCAGAACAACAGTATCAGAGTGACGCGTGTGGCCGTCTGTTCGTATTTCTCGTGGCACATGGCCTCCGACGTGGCTACCAGGGCTATGTTTGCGACGAACAACACGGTCCTGCAGTAACTGGTCCGCGTCAAGAACAGATAGTGTTTGGTGACGAACGCGGTGACGTTCAACAGTAACTTGCACGGCAAATGGTACGCGGACGTGGTTACCGCGACGAGACGGCTGGACGCGATCGACTTTTCGAACGCGACGGACAGATACCAGCACGCCGAGAAATTGATCATGTACGGCACGGAATGGTTGGCGAACGATCGGAAGTCGTCGGTGATCAACCGTAACGCGCGCGGATGTCTGCCGCACGCGAAGTACACGAGTACGGCCGCCGCGGTCGCCGTGGACGCGGCCATCAGAAACTCGCCCGCCATCAGCACGGTTCTCGGCGTGAGGACGGCACCGTTGACGTCCATTCTCTCGCGATTGTATATTTAAAACGAAACTAGATAAAAATTCCTCTCCGCGTGTTAATAACGGCTCGTGTTTCTCCACACCGTAAACAAGTCGGCGATTCCAACGGTGACGGCGACACGCTCTCGAACTTTTAGCCATCCCATGATTATTCCGTTATTGTATTTATTTCGTTTGACCCCCCTTGCGTATAATGAATACATACAACCTGTAACACGGTCGCTCGAATCATCACGCATTTCAGACATTAATAAAAAAACAAAACCGTTCGCCGTTCAACTCCTTATTACGTTCGGACAAGTCCCGGGCAACGTTTACCGTTTACAAACACGATTAACATCGTTTTGTGTGCACTACGCGAACGTGTAGGACGGGTTCAGACGTATTTACGATATTTCGGTCGAAAATATATTTATCGGTGACTCCAAGTCGACACAAGACATCCGGTACAACAACGCACAAGTGTTGTTATATTATATCATACAGAGAGGATTTCCTTTTTATTTCAAATATTAACATTCGTCGAATTATTATCGTTTGTTTACCTACCAATATATTGATACAAGCTGTGCAAAATCGGGGATATTAAATAAATTAAAATCTGGTTATTGACTGTGTTTCGCAAAAATTATTCGTCATCACCAGATCCCAACACCATGGAAATTAGGTCTTCGGTGTCGATCATGCCTTTTTTGTCGATCTCCATGCTGTCAAAAGCGTCTTTGACTTCTTGTGTGGAGAATTTGTCACCCCAGTTCAATAGACCATACCTCAGTCTGATAACGATACGACAACATCGATTAAAAATTATGTTTAAAAATTTGTTCGTTTTTTCTAAAATTTACTTTTCACTGTCGATTTTTCCCTCGACGTCGAACGACTTTATAGCAGCAATGACAGTCTCATCGTCGTCGGTTTGACCTGTTTAAAACACGTCGGACGTTAATCGTTACGCATACTTAATCGCGTAGACGTCAAAATTTCACATCATACCTCCTTCGGACATCCTAGCTGCGAATAAGGTCAACAATTGGGTGAAGTTAACCGGGCCAGACGCTTCGCCCAACATAGAATCGAGTTCGGGGTCGGTGACTAGTTTGCCCACTTTATCCCAAGTAGCTCTCAAGTCTTCTTTACCCAAGATGCCGTCTTTGTCCCAGTCCATCATCGAGAAACCCTGTGTAGGAAATAAGCGTGTAAAAAATCATCGTCGATTTTAAACGGTGTAATACGTTTATTTGCACATTCGATCGATATGGACGTATATACCTCTTTGAATTCGGCCACTTGTTGGGTTGTGAACATAGAGAACACATTACTGCCAGACCTGCGGACTTTCTTGGACGAACTTTTGCGGCTGCTGTGTTTTGTGCTGGAATGAGAAGGAGGTGCTTCGGGTTCAGGGGCTGGTGCAGGTGCTGGCGCTTCTTCCGCTGGTGCGTCTTTGGCATCTTCCTTCTTTACCTTCTTCTTCTTTACCTTCTCTTTGTCGGCCTGACATTAAAACACAGTGCGTTCATTTATATAATTAAAAACTCATAAATTAAAAATACAAAATTAACCATTACACGGTTTAGTTTCTTATTTTAAACCACTATTTCATAATGTAAATATTTTATTACATAATAATATAACTATTATCGGTAAAATAATGTGCGTGCAGTTTGATACGTATTATTTTTAAAATTTAATTACAGTGAGGATCTTATAACGTTATACAGAAAATATATTGTGCAAAAATCATACAAAATAATTTCTTAAAAATCAATTAAGGCATTCGGCGGGATGATAATAACGATTAATGTTGCTTCAAAAACTATTTGATTGGTTAATTTTCGATTCTAATTAGAAGATTCTATTTCATATATGTACTCCTCAACGATGTATTAACATTAACGACAGTAAATTACATACGAATAAATATAAATGTATTC
Source organism: Schlechtendalia chinensis (assembly GCA_019022885.1). Taxonomy (NCBI): domain Eukaryota; kingdom Metazoa; phylum Arthropoda; class Insecta; order Hemiptera; family Aphididae; genus Schlechtendalia; species Schlechtendalia chinensis. The sequence continues at coordinate 2,232,975 of CM032349.1, read as the reverse complement.
ATTTTGTACATCAAATGCACCGCGTTCAAATAATTTTTATTTTTAAATCTTTGCTTATTTTCGTTTATAGTCCATCATCATTATCGTAGCCAGATGGATTTCATGAAATCCCTCACTTAAGTAATCCAGCATAATTTGGAATATTGCCAATGTGATGTCAACGTGCCATATTCTAAATATAAATTGAGCCCAACCCAAATAATCAACAATACGTATTGCCAAGTTGATTTTATTATGTGGTCTAACATGTACAAAAATACTTATTTTATACGAATATAAATACATACGTTTTATTTATCGATTAGTAATATAAATAAAAAATTACTTTTATTTCGTACCGAAATTATTTCAAATGTAAAGATACATACTTTATCACAAAGAATTTAATTAAAATAATTTAATCTCAGCCGTTCAGGTCTTAAAACACATTGTAAAATGTATTAATATATTATTCCAAAGGTCAAATATATTTAAGAATAAAAAAATGAAAACCAATTGTTAAAAAATGTACATTAAATGTAAAAGTATTAAATGCATTTTAAACGAACGAAAAATAGAATGAACGAATATTATAATTTTTAAGACGCTTTATAACAAATATTTAAAGAAACGTCGTTTTTCCTAGCGTCGTTCCTATTTGTAATTATGTTATAATAAATACATACACAAAGAAAAACAAGACTGAAGTAAATAGTTTATGATGTTTTAGTATACTTGATAGGCTATAAAGTATATTTTATGTATTATTAACATTTATAAACCACTGTGAATATTGTTATTTTATTCAAAATATTAATGCGAGAACATAATAATTACAACGCGCAGTATACATACTAACAATTATTTATTTTATTATTTATCACAAATAAAATAAAGCTATGAAGCAAGCACATTAAAAATACTAATTAATGTATCACACAAAATTATATTATTTTATTAACTAAAATACTACATACAGTATACGCAGTAAATTATTCAATAGGGTTATTGAACTATTTCAAAAGAAAGCGGTATATTATCTTATAGACGAAAAACATTAAAAAATATACTAACCATTTTGTATGTTTTCTGTAGACGATATTAATTCCAAGAGAAGGTGAATGGTACTGAGCTACCGGGTCCAACTGATTGTGGTTCTCAGATCTCAGTGGTTTAAAAATATAACTGTATCGGCTACCGAAACACTAAACTTAGCCATACACAGTCATATGTCTTTTTTGTGCTTGTGTTTTATTTAAACTCTCATTCACTCCCCACTTTTCCCTTTCTTTTATTTGCGAATTGCCTTGTAATAATTTTTTTGATATAATGACTTAACTACAATATTGTTATAGACGATATGTAGGTGCCATGAAAAAACAAATGACTTTCTCTAAACACTATTTTTTATTAATAAATATTAATTAATTGGACAGAAGACTTATAGTGATTGCTTATTTGTTTTAGACAATCACAAAAATAGCCGACTAAGAAACAAATACATTTTATATTTTAGCAAAGGTAGACATGTAATTTTATCTTGCGTATAAATGCATTATTTGGTATGTTTTTTTTGTCTTGGTACATATTTTTCCATTTTAAAACATTTTGTTGCATATTTCATATATTTCAAAAAAATCACAATTAATATTATTGCCGTCAACATTTTTTGTAATATTGAATAACACAAATTATCATAAAAACCAATTAAATAATGCACTTAACCGATTGTTTTCATACGAAATGTTGTATCGAGTGACGAAAATGGCTGTTCATTTCAAGAGATAAAATTACAGCCACATCAATTTATAGATAATATTATGTGCACAAAACCAAACAATAATGTATGAAAAATATTCATATATGCTTAAAATGAATTTGAAAAGTCCGTGACAAAATTACGTTACCATATACAAATTCGAAAAATGTATAAAACTCTAACATTCAACGGATTTTCTTTTTTCTATGGATAAAAGTAAACAAAATTGTCAGTTTAATAGTTGAAAATACTATTTTGACAACCGTGAAAAAATTTCGAAAATTGATGGCTGTTGTCCTTTTTTTTAATTGGTTGAAGTTCTAATTTTATATAAAATACTATTTCACATATTCTGAATGAAACAAAAGTTGTATTAATTTTACTATAATGTACATGTTGCTATGATTTTTATCTTTTTCACACTTTGCGTTTTGCCTGAAGCATTTTCATGTAGAAGTGTTCCGATAGTCTTGACATGCTTTCCGTTAAGGTAACAAAATTGTATCTAGTTGGTATTTTTTTTTTTTGTTTTTCGGTAATCTCAGTAATTTCCTAAAGCGAAATTAAAAACTATTTTTTAAAAAATTACAACAAAAATAAAAAAGACGGTAAATTTCTAGATATATCCGTTTTTAACACAAACAATTATTGTTTTGAATTCAAAATGTAACTATAGACAAATAATATTTTAATAATATTTATTATATTCTTTAATTATAATAAAATATAAAGTTTATATATTTATATAAACTAAAATATAAAAAATGCTGGTTACATTCAAATCGTATATTATAAACACTAGGACATCGTAGGTACAAAAAAAAAATACTATTAAGATTAATACTGTGTTTATTTTAAAACAATGTGAATACAAATAGTCATAACTCATTAAAGTTTGAAAAATATTTATAATTCGAATTCACCTTATTTCTCTATATAAAGTTATATGGATATGCGCTGTAAAGCGTTAGTAAGATAATTAGTAACAATAATAATGCATTATATAAATAAATATTTTAAAGAAATCATTATGAATTAATTGAAAAAAATTTATTAAATAAATAAAATAAAATAAAATATTATATAATATATAAATAAATATTAATAAAATTAATTTAAAAAATATATTTTATTATTTTATTTATATTAATGATAATATTTTAAGATATTCCAAAAGAAAAAGTAAATATTATTTATAATAATTATAACATGTAAATACACATTGAAAATTAATATCATTATAAGCATATAAATTAAACGATTCACTAGAAATCTAAACTTTAAATTCTGTTGTATTTATTATATTTTTTTTATTCACCCCTTGAGTAAATTACTCAGTACGTATTATATTAATAACATTTTTTGGATCTCTAACATTTTTGAAATATGTGTTTTTTATGTTACCTTTAGGGTAATAAGTAGCTATGACATAAAGTATATCATTTTCCACCCCCATCATTAAACTTAATTCTTTAGTCTCCTCCCATACAATTTGTGTGAACTCATCTGCAATCACAAAATCTTGTATTACAACATTGTAATTGTATTTGATTTGAAAGTAAAATCATTTTTAATTAAATCTCCGCAAAAAGACATTATAGAACTCATAAGTAATGAAATAGTTTGCCGAGTTCTTTTTGAGACAATTTGACGAACACATTAAAATATATGTCGAAAAAGTAGCTTATGCTTATAGAAGATTTACTTTCGGTTAAATTATCTTTCAAAATATAGTGGATGTATACGATAATAGGAGATAATTTACCAAGTCCTTTGAAACACATATTTGGTAAACATTTACCTCGTTTGATCAAATCGTCTTTTAGTTTATATCATCATTTTTTTACATATATATTAAAATACATTGTAACCGTTTGTAATAATAAAGTTTAAATTAAAACGATACACATCGATTAAAAATAAAAATTCAATTTTTATGTTAGCAAACTATTTACACTACTTGACTTACTAAAGGCTAAAACGGTACTCAAATTTGATATTGAGTGAACTTATTCCCCAGTTCCACCCATACTAAAATCAATATAAATTCATACAAATTACGTACTAAATGTTGGCATAAAAAAAATTGGAAAATCCAAATGGGTGGTGTTGGGGAAATGTAAGTCTAAAAACATTGTAATGAACATCCTGTGCTGTGCGATAAATTTACCTGCATCATTGTTGCCTTTTTCGACCAGGTAATCGTAATTATTCCCTTTTTCGTACCAAGATGCAACTAATTTCTTAGCTAACTCATCATCCAGTATTGAATCATGTGTAAGTTGCAAATGAAATTTGTTCACTCCCATATTTTGAGGATCGTTTAAATTAAAAGTGTGTGCATTCAAATACTTATTCCTTAGTAGAGACATCTAAGACAAAGAAAAAATACACGAGCGAGTGATTAATATTAAAATATCTAATGGTTAAGCAGCTCGGTAAATTCATTATGTCAATATTGTCAGACACAAATAAAAGCATTTATTTACCAAGTTAACTGCACATGTACGTTTTCCCAAATGTGTCTCAATGATAATATAATAATTGGGATCAGCGCATTATACGTTTTTTCTACTACTAACTTACATAAAATGACCCGTAATCGTCAGTTCAAAAAAAAAATGAATTGCATTATTAACGATATACAAGTTATATTTTGAATTTGGAAAATAGTATAGTAAGCCTAACAATCTACTAATATTAAAAACGATAATGGTGTAAAATTATTAATTTGGAAATGTATTGATTTTAAATTATGACACGTCATGTGACGATAATTACAAATCAAACAAAAAATAAAAAAAATTATTATTACTCACATATGGGCTAAAAATCAGATCTGGTGAGCCGTGAATTCTGCGGTATTTGTTATGTTCAGATAAAATGCTTTTAAAAAAATTTTGTTGCTCTGCAATAACATTATATATTTATGTATAATATGTATGTATATAAGTAGAAAAAACTCGAAAACCCGAAAAAACACTTATATCTCCATAATATATCGAGCCTTATTCATTATTTCGTTGTTTTCGTAAATTTACATATCATTACAAATCAACTCACCCGCATTATCAATTGGGCGAAAAGCAAATATCGTTCCCATCACAGACATAATAACTACAAAATAACTTCTAATTGCAAACATATTGACGCTGAAAATACAATAAGTTTTACGACTATTGAGATCATACCACAACGAAATAAAATTCACTTACCAGTGAAGAATAGATTGCACTTCTCAACTTCTTTAGAAACGTCAGTCGTAACATGTAAGCTCATCGTCTTCGATATCTAACGTTTTTTTTAAAATCAATATGTACACACATCTGTATAAACAGTGCTCCACTAACTAGATAAATAAACACGTCTTCTCGAAAACAAAATTCTATGCAGTATATCATAGTATTGTTATGAAAATATGAAACCATTGGTTAGGTTAGGTAAACTATTGGATTAGTTACTCATTGGATATCTGTGTAAATAAACACGTCTTTTCGAAAACAAAACCTACCTTAAGGAGTATATTTTGTTTTAATTTATTTATTATATTGATCGATATATGAAACCATCGGTTACTTTTGTTCGGTCACCTTGAATCACAAGACTAAAAAATATTTAAAATGTTCATTCCCGGTAGGATAATCTTAACTAGTTTTGGTACTATTATTAAGAGTTCATAGTGTACACAAGATACATAAAATATAAATAATAAAGTTAATAATAATTATTAATAACCATCATAAAATACTAAAGTCGGTCAGAATTGGTTTACGAATAGGATAATATTTATCAATAATGCTTTAAAATTCAAAATTATAAAATAACTCTAAAATCTTTATCAAACAGTCCCACTTGAACCGACATGTACAGCACAGGCGTTTAGTTACATAGTTTTTTTTTTAAGCAATTCAATTGATGTTGTGGTAGAATTCAACTTCGATCTATTAAAAATCAAAATTAATGCAAATTCATATGAAAAAAAAATGGATCATTGATCACAGATTGTCACGATCATTGTCCAATATATTTTCACTAATTTTTTTTCAATAATAATAACGTATTGAAAACATTTTTAATATAATTTACAACACGTAAAATCTTTTCGTATACGTAGGTAAATTGCCCATAATACTAACTGTTTGTATACATTCAAACAGCGTTCGACTACTAGGTATAAAAACACAACATTGCGAAATCATAATGCAAAGCGGTATATCATTGTGTAGTCTAATAAAATAAAAAAATTAAACATTCAATTCAAACAATAAAATAATTTGAGGAACTAAATGTTATTCATTTGAATAAATAGTTGATTTTTTGCCGTAGCTTTTAGATCTTAATCGTTGTGCTACGCGCATTCGATTGTTGATCACTCGTAAATTATTGATACGTGCATGCATAGTCGTATTTCAAGTTTTTGAGGTCCAGGGCTGATACTTTTGGTCGCCCTCACAGAGCAATCCAAGTCTATTTGTGGTACAAATTATTAAAATATACATAATTTAAAAATTATAATAATTGATATTGACAATGAGAAAAATCACAAATTCGCTTAAAATTTCTACGCCCTTTAACATTTGACATTCAGTTCTGTGCTAGTCCAACCCTGAGTGTTAAGAGGTATTTAGTCCCTGCGTATGCACGGTTTATAGTAGTCGAGTTCGCAAATATGCTCGCGCTCAAACTTTTACTTCTCACGCGACGTCAGAACGTTCTGTGGACGTATATGGAATTATATTGTGGCCGTCGAACAACGATTTTTTAAAAGTTATATATTTGTTTAATATTTTAAGTTGATAAATTCAGACGGTTCATTTTGTCATATTTTTATTCAATACATTTATTATACAGAATAGCTTTTGCATACGCAATTATTGCATCCCATAGGCACGGTCCTATGCGCAGGTACACACGTTAATCAAGATTCCGAGTATAAAAATAACTTTGATCTATGCGTAATCAATATCAGTTATTATAAGATGGCGATCTACAATAGTATTTGATTTGTTGTTTTTCATTTACCAACGCGAGTAGCGTGTGTATAAAGTATGTGTACGGTATAAACCACGAACTCGGTGCTATGGTTTATAAGCAAAGAAAAATGGAGGGAAAATATAAACTGATAGCGATGAGACGCCTTTCGACAATGGTAAACTCCTCGTGCACTTCTTTTGTTCAGTCTTTCAACAATTTTCAAATAATATCTCGTTAGTCTGTGTAATACCAACGATTCCTTCTTTGTGTGACAGTAACATTTGATTTTTTCGTTTTAGTTATCACAATATTCAGTCATTTTACTTCGCGGTCAGTGCCCTTAAATTATTATTAATTATATTATTACGTACGATATCGTCAATATGGATAAGTGGACAAGAGATTTTTGGCTTGCAAACGAAAACGAATGCAGGAAAACTCTGATGGAACCGGAAAATTGGAAAAAGGTAATTGAAAATTCAAATTTAGAAACGAACTAATCGCCTAGATATTTATGTGATTTCAAACTTGTAAACACTGTCAACAACCATTCGATGTTAAATTAAAATATGATATTTACTATGACTGTAGTGAATTGAAACATTACACCTTATGTTGGGAGTCCGATGCCTGGAACTAATGTAGTAGTTACTGTTTGGTTATTGTCAGGTTATTAGAACTATTTTTTCTTAGTTATCAATCTGACTTGATCAGACAACTCGTACGACCCTTTTTTTCAATTCATATAAATTGCGGAATTACGCATTACTGCTAGTAATAGAAAGTTGTATAGTAACATCAACTGTGTTTTTTTTATAAAAATAATGTGGTGATAATATTCTTAGGTGCCGTATATGGAACACCCTCATGAAGATGTTCCTCCTGGGACCTTAGTACGATTTAGAGCAATGATACAAGATATGCTGAATCCACAATATTATAGTGCTTCTATTAGAATTTATAATTCCGTGACCAAAGAAACCACAGTTTCCAAGGGAAAGTATCGTAGCAACGTTCTAAATCCGGTAAGAATAATAATTTTCAAAGAAAATTTTGTGTCATTCATCTACCTATTCATAAATAAAATTTGTTTTACAGTTTGAACAAGAAATACAAAGTATTGAAGATAATTTAATGGAGAGACAAATTATTGCTTGTAAACCAATACCTGGATTAAACGATTGGGCCAAAGGAATTCTTTATTCGAATAATGAGATTGGAAACGAATTGTATGTTTAATTAATTATAAACCATTAATAATGTTATTTAAATAATATATATTGATTCAGGGAAGGAAGTTTCAACAAACGCATTCGCTTAGACCTAGAATGCCAAAAACGTATAAATGAAATACTTATTTTTGTAAGTATTGATGCTTTTTTCGATGACTATTTCATAATTTAGTAGTTATAGGTCGTGCAGTAATGAACAATTTTCATATTAGATATATCCCGAAGATATGGAATTTGATAATGAATTCAATAAAGGATTAAAAGTAAACAGTATTATAGAAATTGTAGGATTTATTGACGTATACTCAACTGAAGGGAATATAACTGACTTAAAGCCTTGTATACACGCAGTTCAATTAAAATTAATCCCAAACTTTTTTGAAAACAGTAAAGAAACAAGTAAGATTGATTTGTGCATATTTGTTTCAAATATCAATATAGTGTAAACAAAATTGTTATTATTTTATTGTTATTTGATTTGCTATTAAAAGACGATTGTATCTGGGAAGAAGCTCCAAACCTTCATGCCGAGCTAAAATTAATATTAACTCAAGCTTTATTAGGAGATTCATTAGCAGCTGATTATTTATTATTTTACCTCATCTCTGATATGTATGTAGAATGTTTGTTTTTCACAAAAAAAAAAAAATCTATTTTTAATTCTTTTTTTAGTTATAACAGACATCATGATCAAGTTCCTGGAAAGTTTTCATTAAATATACGTGGAATTCCTTCTAATAGTGTACAAAGCTATACTAAAAAATTATACTCTCTAATATCTCATTTGGTAGTAAAAAGTAAATTCCTACCATTTACAATTGATACTATGAACAAAGAGGATATGATTCCAAGGTATCTAATTTACAATTATCTAATTATGTGCAACAAATTTCCATTCAATGTATTTCTTTTTAAACAATAGGAATACGCTCTGAACATCTAAACATAAAATTATATTATTAATTTTCCGGTTATATGTTTTCTTTTTATTTCAGAAAATGCTATGTTACTGATAGGCTGTTAAATAGGTTCTTACAATTATCAAACAAAACATATTTGGTTATAGACGAAACAGATTTGCAGCCAGGAAATCTCGACAATAGAGGTATAATTTTATTATCTGTGATACCGACATACACACATACAATTTGTATGATACAAATATGTATATGTACAAAAATTACTCAATAATTGTTTGTGTACTATTAAGGAGTTTTGAATGTGCAAGCCTTAAAAGATGTGATTTCCAACCAACAAATACAGTATGACTTTACTTATTATGGAATAACTTATGAAACTCAAATACCAGTCTTAACATTATCTGTTGGAAAATCTCTATTACCCGTAAGTTATCATTGAGTTTGTAATCATTTTGATGAATTGTTTGTTTTTATGTTTGGTGAATATAAATAATTATGTTTTTGATTGTAGTACGATATAGATATTGAATTGACTCCAGACTCATCTTGTATCAACAACGACATTGAAGGAATAATAGAGTCAGTGTTCGCCTACCTAAAATCTCATTCATTGCTTTTGGAAAAATTGAGAATGTATATAGAAATTATTGCAACATTTCCCTTTCAGTTTAAAGAAGATACGTTAAAAGTTTGTTACCGAATAATACTACAATATTATGAAATAAAAAAATGTATCGAATCGCTTATCTGTTTAGGATATTGAAAACGATTATGTAGAAATGAGAAAGGCGGATGCGAAAAATGTTTCCCCTGATGATTTGCATCGTTTTATGACCATTTCAAAGTCAGTTTTTATATTTTTATTTACTTGAATTTATTAAATTACATATTTTAATTTTACAGACTGATTGCCCTATGTTCTGGAAAGAATGAATTGAATAATGATATTTGGGAAAGCTGTAAAGCACTAGAAAGTCAACGCAAGTTAAGAAATAAGTAAATTTTAATTAATATAATTAATTTTATTTAATATACTTTACATTGATGGCATTGTTATCATAACTTAAGTATTTCTTTTAATTGAAAAGAAAAGACATTAAATATTTACACATAAAAATCATGTTAATATGCTTAATATTATTTATTATACTCTGTCTCACAGTATGGGGAGCGACAAGTCAATTTGGCGCATTCTCAGCCATTTATTTTATTTTATATTAGTTCGTTTATCATATATATGATATTATTAGCTTTTAAGTTTAAATATTTAGGGAGATAAGTATTTTGATGTGATTATTAAATTGGAAAATATAATCAGTTTTTCAATAAAATGTAGCTATTTACTGCTTTCCAATAGCTACACAAAGGTTTCATCATTAAAACTATGGTGTCTATGTTGTGACAAACAAATTTTTAAACAGATCATAAGAATAAAATGATTAAATATATTAAAATTATATTTAGAAATAATTTCTTTAATAATATATATATATATATATGTATGTATACAAATTATAAAATATATAATTTTGCCAAAGAAACTGGAAACAAAATATTTTTAAAAATATATATATATATAATCGTATTTGGTGACCAACATTCATATTAATGTATAATTTTTGTATGAATTTTAGCTGGACATCACTATTTTAACAGCAAATCAAAATTATAATTTATAACTTATAAATAGCTTTCACATAGAATTGTTTGAGGATTGTGAAGAATACACAGAGATGTTATTATACTATATAATGATTTTTTTTTAAAATTTGAAAAAAATAAACAAATAGTAACCAGATCGAGATGTTATTACAGGTACCCAGTCAATATGATAAATTTAATAAAAACAGGCTGTTATGAATTGTTTTCTTTGGGAGGCATGTGTCCATATTTGAAGGTCAGTCTTAATTCGCCAATCTCGGTTATCGGAAGTACGTCTGGAATCCATTCTATAATAAAGGGTATTGGTTCTTTCTGGTGTATACTGAGAATACCTGGAAAACAACAAATCTTCTTAAATATTGTATTCAAATTTTGGTTTTTCAAATTAATTTTATATACCTACCGACTTTCAAATATGTTTTTAAATCATTTGGTCTTATAGGCTGATGAGATTTATCCGTTAGTATACTATCATCATATCGTTCGTGTTCGAAAGCATCGTATGTATCATTTATGTTTTTGATGAAACTGCGACTAATTTTAAGAGGTACCAAAGGCGTTTCAAAAATTTTCTTCACTTCCATTATATTATTAATGTACCAAGTGTATTTCGTAAACGTGCCCAGTGGTAAAGAGTCACGCTTCACAAACACTAAAGTGGAATTGGGTATACGTTTTTTGGAAGAGGCTGCACACATACGTTCTCGTAAACATTCAAAAAACATCTGTAAATGAAAATTGTTAATATAGTTTTACATATATACATATATATATACACTTATTCTCTTGTCTAACTACAAAAACAAAATTTACTAGCACAAAGATTTTAATTTCAATACATTTAATAAGCGACTATTTATTGTATAATAATTTTAGAAATAGATTTTTAACATTAACAGAATATTAACAAAATTGCGTTTTTAATTTTTTTTTATTTTGGAAACCATTGAAATTTACATCAATGATGTTAGAAAATACAGATTTAAATCAGTTTTCATATTTACTCAACAACAATTAAGTATCAATGTAAATATCAGGTCATAAATTTCTATTTGCCATCCGCTACTATCTAGAATTTTCTTAATAATTATGTTATTTATTTTAATAATAAGTATTTTACTAACTTTATGAATATGAAATACCATTGTTGGGGGATTACCATCAAATTGATAATGCATTTCTTGATTAATGCGTTCGGTGACGGAAGACAACCATGTTTCAAAATTTAATACTGGATTTGGATTAACAACTTGCAAATCAGCAATACCTGTTAGAATGATTTTTTTTATTTAAAAACAATCAAGACCATGACTAACATAATAATTATCGTACAAGTGTTTTTTTTTACCCTCGACTTGCTATAACTTTTATGGGTTCGTTTCTAAAATACAAAGATTTGCATTAATAATCAAATCAATATTGTCAAACTTAAATATTTTACAAATAATGATTATGAACGAAGTCTAATGAGAGTTAACTCTAATAATACCACGTGTTTAACTAATCAAGATTGATGACCGAACATTATGTTTTAAAATACATAAGATAACAATCTTTATTTCAACTACAAAGTTCTGGTTAGTAACTAATAAGATACTAGATACATTTATTACGATAATTGGTCATTTTAATGATCTGTAAATTATTTAGTTGAAATGAAATTTGTACTTTTGACAAAATGTTTGGAACCGTTCTTTGGTATTTAGGAGTGATGCATTCCAAGACGCACGTTTCACTATTTAACATCATTTGATCATCAAAAAATGTGACTGGTCCATTACTTTCTTCAGCCATTACGGCTTGAACATCTAAACAACCATTAAAACAATATTTTGTAAAATTAAATAATACAAATCCTATAAGTTTAAATTATCAACTATTGTACTAATTATATATAATTTCAGAAGTATTTTATGATCAAAGTCTTCAAAATTATATATAAAGTATGTCATTCTCATAATCCTAAAGTTATATCGTTAAACATTTTAAAGAAAGAAAAAATGTACATACTTGGCAAATTGTCGAGTTCAACAATAGTCGCCGATAATGTAGACAAAGACACAAAAGGGTTAAGATTTTTTTCAAATTCTTGTACCATATATTGAGAACTTGCTACAGCACTTAGACATGCAATGTAATGACAGCAAAAGTATGTGTTTAAATCTGGTATTTGGTCCTGATGGCGAAAACAAATGCAGTATATTAATATTGAATGTTACAATATAATATGCACTAGGTCACAGCGTAGTATTAAAATATTTTATCATATTACCATTTGATCAACGGTAACCAACGTGGTAGTACAGCAAAAGCATCTATTATATTTGCCAATGATACAATGCAGATAACCCAAAGGATTTTGAGTAGTAATTTTGCACCGTACAACAAATATATTTTCAGACACGCGTTGTAAATACGGTTTTTTCTTATCAATGAAATTTAACCACACTTCCTGCATGATTAAAACATATAATTGTTTTCACTATATAGTTGTATTATTATAAAATTAAACTTGCTTGTTTCACAGTTTGTGGAACCCTAAAAGACTCCAAAACCTGTTGATCAATTTTTAATGATAAACCAATTGTATTACAATTGAAACAATTCTGTATGTGTTTGCACGGTTCGCTTTGAATGCTTGTGTTTAACACACTTTCCTATAACGAAATAATAATCGATAATCAAGTGATTCATCAAATCATTATCAAAATATTTAAAAAAAAAACATTGTAGAACAATATTTTGGACTTACGTGACACTTGAGAATATTACCGTCGAATGAGCGACCACATGAACGAACTAAGCAAATCCCTGTATCAAGTTTATTAAGTTTCTTATGTTTTGCGTCCGGAAAATGAACAAATCCCCTTTCATTGAAATCGATACTCTCGGACGATATATAAGAGAAAATCTAAAACATTTTAAAACATCGTTTTTGTTCTAGCGAAAAATGTATTATTGTGTAGCATACCCGAGACGACGAAGACGTGAGTAGACAGTTCACTTCGGACGGCGATACTTTTTTATTGTTCGGCTTCAATAACAAACCACACGATTTGCACAAGACCGTCCTCGTCCCGTTATACGTGCTACACGACGGACACTTCTTGACGCCCCGTTTGGTCGATCTACCCAAATCGGACAAGAGAGCTTTAATTTTACTCGTATTATCCATCGCGTTGTCGCCGACCCGTAATGAGAGAAGCTATCCGAGGGGAAACGGTTCGGCGCACGCAAATCCAATCGGGAATGGCGTGAACGGACAAGAGTCAAACGGAACGCCAAGAATTAATGGATGGCAGACGAACGACAAAAACAAAACGTAGACTCTTCCGCATTTTAAAACATGAAATATGCCACCGTTATCAACGCGGCTATTATCTACACGGACGCCTTATCACGTTCGGGTGGTTATCGTCGAAAGTGATTTGTGGCCGGCCGATTTCATTCTGAGGGCGATCGTGTTGTTTGTCATGACGTTTTCAAAAAAATAAACCAAAAAAATAGCAATTCTTAGGTCCCACTCAATGGCCACGTTGTACGAGAAACTGATGAAGAATAAACGGTCGTCGAAATGGGAAAAAATCGTCGCTGAAGATCTGGATGTGGATTACTGCGAGAGTTTTCTGACCGCCGTCGAAGGCGCCGCGCTAATGGAGTACATGGAAAACAATGTGCGTTACTTGGATGGTCAATTGGCTCGGGTGAACGTTTTCGGACGGTCGTATCCAATACCCAGACAGCAGGTCGCATTCGGAGACGACGGCGTGTCATACAAGTTTTCCGGCACCGTCGTGTCTGCCCGGCCGTGGCCGCGACCTCTGTTGGACCTGAAGAATAGAATCCGTCTCGATTGTGGAGTTGATTATAATTTCGTTCTGGTGAACAGGTAACTAACCATGTCATTCATGACGGCTTGTTATCGAAAAACGGTTTTTGTTTTTTCAAAACTATACATTTGTTTTCGAGATATCGGAACGGCGAGGATCACATAGGTGAGCACAGAGATGATGAAAAAGAACTGGATAAAATGGTGCCGATCGCATCTGTCTCTTTAGGTCAAACCAGGAAATTCATATTTAAACACATCGATGTGCGCAAGAAGTTGAGGCAAATCGAACTCGTTAAATTAGAATTATGCCATGGCAGTCTGCTAATGATGAATTGGCCTACTAATCAATATTGGTATCATTCGGTTCCCAAGCAGAAAAAAGCCACCAATATCAGACTGAATTTTACATTCCGCAAAATTAAATGAATTTCAATATTTTTCACATAGATAATTTAAAGTGTATATTTCTCATTAAACGCATTTACTACGATTTTCTATTATACAACATATAATATGTATTGGTGTTCTCAGTTCAAAATAGAATGCGTGCCACTCTTTTGCCCACTGCATAAGTGCATTGTACATTCTTCCACAATTAACAAGAAAAAATACTGTTATATACAAATACTTTATAACAATAAATGATGTGGCCTATTTAGGTAAAATATTGTACATATACAAAAAAAAAAAACTTTTTTGTGTCTAATAGACAGTACATTTTATTTAAACAGTTTAAACATTTGATAATTCTGGAATTGTTCTGACAAGAAAAATACCAATAAACTTGGTAGTTGGTAGTTACAACTTACATTTGTGTATTTATGAAAACTTAAAACATTCTAAAAATAAACAAATAATATATCTTATACATTAAGTACAGAAAACAAAAACTAATTTAAGATACCTAACATTTTCTCTCATTTGAAGACTAAACTATTTACTAGATTCAATTTTTTTTTCAAAATCAACTTTTTTTTTGTTCATATATTTTTTTGGAGATTCTAATATCCGTTTTCTTAGTCTACATACAAATTCAAAATAAACATAATAAAAAGTAATAAAATAAATAGTATAAAATAACAAAACAAATAATGTTTCAAATATTATTATTACCCAGATGAAAAGAAATGATTGGTTGATGTTCCAGGTGTTTGAGATTGACTTCCAATAGGAGTACTGAATAATTGTTCATCTGAAGAAGTGCTATCGGCTTTTATTAAGCTGATCCAAAAATGTTTGGGCAACTTCAACAATTCTGTTACAACCTAAGCAAAATAATTTAATTAAATTTTTTAATTAAGGGTTAAAAATATTTTCCTTACATTAAAAATGACTTCTGATTTAATTTGTAAATCATTCAAGCAAGTACTTGAAAGACCAATAATTGTAGGTCCAAAAACTATTGCTAGACAGTTATAGTCCATAGAGCATTTTGGTGAGCTAGCAATGCTATATAGAGAAAAAAAATGTTACCAGACATCCGATTATAATTTTTAATAAATATAACAGTCATAATAATAATATACTTTTGCAAGTGTAGAACGAGGAATGCAAGTATAGAGCGATTGATGGGCGGTAATTCAAGTACAACTTGACATAGTGATTTTGAAGTTTCCTCCTTTCTTTTTTTCAATGCATCAACCATCTTCGACAAATTATTTTGAGATATAAGATGGTTTTTCTGCTTACGAATGAAATCTTTAATACAGCTACAAAGTACATGGATGTCTACACCATTCAAGTTAGGAACTGCTTTACGAAATTTTTCTCTTAAATTTTTCACTTCTTTATCAGGATCCAGATACCCTATATAGTCCAATTGTATTCAATCCTCTTCTTTCAATTTCGTTGACACAGTGAACAATCAATGGTGGAACACCACACTGTTGGTTTAAAACAAAGAAAATATTACTTTAAAAAATAATATATGCATAGTAAAGTTACTACTGACATTTAAGGCATTGATTTGGCTTTGATCAAGTGTGCATTTAACAGGTATAAGATCTTTACATTCCAAATGCACGATAGTTTTACAGTCCAGACATTTTATCATAAAATTATTAAATTTTATTCTGAAAACAATTATAAATACAAAATATTTATCATTTAAAATAAAGGTTACATCATTTTTGGTTTTAACAAACTTTTTTTGACATTGACAGCAAACTTCAGGAATGACAACAATTTTTTCAATAAAATTATGTTCCTTTTCAATATTAAAATTATTACAATCTTTAAAATCATTTTCTGATTCTTCGGGAGACAATGATTCAACAGAATCTAGAATTTATCCATTAAGTATTAAATTTACTAAACAAAAAAGAAAGAAAAAACAAATATTTATCATTACTTGATGGTTTCAATGATGCTTTTGAAGTAGATGTCGGTTGAGTTTTTATAACTGATTTAGCATTTACACAACCTAAATCCATAGTTAAAGTAGTTGTTGCAATAATTTGACCACCGTTTATATTCATGTTCTTAATCTAAAATAATATAATAAAATATATATTCGTTGCTGACAAATCTACCTGGTTTTTAAAAAAATATTTGGTAACCTTTTGCTTTGTTCAGAATCTAAAAGTATTACTTCAATAAATGTTTAAATTACCTCGTTTATTTTCGTGTTCATATAATTAGGAACATTGCTTCCAGAATTATTATATATTAATGCAGAATTAGATTTAGACTTTTTTTGAACATTTTCATACGAACTATCTTCAGACTGGCTATAACTAAGATCTGATAACAAAGCATCTATAAAATACAACAATAAAAATGCAATTATGTATATCAATTATCATAGGTTAAAATTTTGAAGACCCAATCATGTACTTTCATCTATGTACTATTTTTTTCCCCATAAAATAATATTTATTTGGCGAACTATATTATGTCTCATTATCATAAATGATTGGGATTATATAACGTGTCACACAAGAATTAACACCTCAACACTAACCAAAAACATACCTCCAACATCAATAGAGCATTCCTGCACATAGCGATTTTTATGACAGCTACTCAGTAAAAATTGTTATGTGCCTAACAGTATATTGATAGAAATGGGTAAAAGAAATTTAGTGTTAACGACTCCTGAGCTCGTTATTTGAAACATACAGAAGAGATGCATTTTTTCGTGACAGAGTAAAATAAATATAATAGCTAGATTAAAATAGACTGTAGATGACTTAAATATATAAATACTTAGAGTTTATAATAATTTATATGTAATATCCAGATATTTTCATTACCATTAACACTTTCAAACAGTAAAATTTTATAAATATAACTTTTCATAAATAAAATATTAAAACTTTAGATTAAACTTTAACCCAACAAATGGATTACGGATTTTGAAGATTTATAAATAATTTGAATGTTTACCAGTGTTGTTTAGAGTTTTAATTTCATCTGGTTGTACACAATCTAAACGATTTTGTGAAAGATATGCTTGAGGCAATTCTACATCGCCAGGTTTCTTTAAAACTTTATATAATTGTTCTAATTGAGATTTCTAAAACAGAAAAAAAATCATGTCAAATATAAAATTAATACAGTACTTGTTTATAAATAATTATTACAAAATTAAATTGAATTTTTATTCAGACAAATATTTTACCATGGTTTCTTTTTCTATTTCAAGTTTTTCTTTTTCTACTCGAACTTCATCCAACAGGCGAGCAGAAGTTTTAAGTTTATAAGTCAGTTTGGAACATTCATCTTGAATAGCTTCTAGTGTTCCTTTGATGGTTTTTTTATCATTTTCGCTTTCACTGATTTTATATGTTAACTCATCGATGATCTTTAATTTCAGCATATAATCTATATATTAATAAAAAGTAGTTTAAGTTTTAACACAAAAAATTACCCATTTTACTAAAATAAATCGATAACTATTAATTCTATTTCTGTACTTAATTCGAAAATAAACATTCAATTTTTTGATTTTGTTCAAAATTTATATTACGTCTACAATTAAAATAAAGAACGGTTAAAATGTCTTAAGAAAACGTAACCTATACAATAATTAATTTGTTAAATTCCGAATTAAAATAACTAAAATAAATTTCGTTCAAAACAATGGAAATCAAATTTAACGGTTTTTTCAAATTTTATCTTTCTACCCGGAATTCCCGAAATAACTATTCAAAAATATCGTCAGCGTCCGATATTTTCAATCGGTCGACTGGAATGTATTATCGGAATGCGCGAGTCTTGGCCTTATAAGAAAAACGTGTTCAACGAGAAGTAAAAAAAAAAAAAAATGTAAACAACAAACTTGAAACAGTAAAACTCAACGACTTCGAGTCTCTGATCGCCGTTGGGAAAACGAAAAAAAAGATGTATTTATATACAAACACACACACACAGTGAGTCCCATAAATTTTGAAACAACCATTCTAAAATTAATACTATAAATGACACAAAAACAGTATCGAGATCATTACGCAATTCTGGGAAGTGATTACGATTGACACCACGCGAGAAGTTCTACATAATGTATATTATTAACCTTTGATTAAAAAATTTGCTCAAAACGTTTTTCGTAGTCTCAAAACTTACGGGACGTACGCGTACACGCGACTCACCTCTTTCAATGGACGTGTCCAAAAATCTCAGCGTGCTGTTGACGAACAGATCGTATTGCAAAGCTAAGGACTTGCAGTGTTCTTCCATCGTAACGATCACGAGACACGCGGGTCGATCAAACCACAGTCGGAGTCGCGGAGCAGCGCGCGCAAAACACTGACCGTCCGCGGAACCGGCTACGTTCCGCGAACGAATTAAAAGAGCGACGGGAAGAAACGCACCGCGCGGTAACCGGTACGGGGACGCGCGAGACGAGAAAAACGAGAATCCCGACGGTCGTTTACGAGTGCGATTCCAATTATAGTCGCGGCGAGTTCCACCGAACGGACGACGACGACGGTCGCGCGGACTGGCGGTCGTCACGCCGCGCGACGCACGCACGCGCGCAAGCCATTGGTTACTGAAAACGCGATTTCAAACAGCGACCGGCGGCTCGTGAACTTAACGCGTAACCGCGTTCACGTGAAAACCGACGGTGAAAACGTATTTTCGGTGTCCGGCAGACCAATAACGCGTCATAGGTCGCCGCCGCCGCGGCGTTCGGGTCACGAACTTTCGTTTGTACGCGTATCGTGAAATAATCGCGGATCATGCACAACCGTTAACGTCGGTGTTATCGGTCGTTCCGATACAAATTCCGAGCAAAGCCGTTTTTGATAATGTTGGTTTCGCCACGATGTTGTTCTTTGCACGCGTTGGCTTTTTCGATAACAATACGTGTACTTTATTCGATTTCTTTTCACAATAACCACGACAAACCGGTAAAATTTTCGACATGTTCGTTTCGGACATATTCTTGTAATTGTCAAGAGGTCAAATATTTATAATAATTTAACAATATTTATCATGTTCGTTAGTTATGATAAACAAAACCAGTGTCGCTCAGAATCGGTTTTCCAATACGACGATTGTTTTCAAATTATGAACAGAATAATACAACTCTAAAATCTGTGTCTGAGTAACTCGCTTGGGTTTTTATAATTTTTTTTTTTTTTTACGTGTATAAATGTACAAAATTAAACTACCTGTCGCAACGTACAAAAAGAAAAAATGCAATGAATTTTAGAGTTTCGTTATTATTTCGAATTTGAAAGCAACGGTAAACCGTTCGGTAAAAATGAAAAATATTGTTTACGTCAAAGTTATTTCATGACGTTTTGAGTTTTTAGAAAAATATGAAAATTGTCCGTGTGAAATACCAATACGTAACGGTTTTATTTTTGCGATTCCCAAGTTGTCTTCGAACTACTGGGAATATCGAGAAACGTGTTGAATAAAGTATTAACTAGATACAACATGTTTCACTTGGCGTCCGAAAATGTGCCAAACAAATGTCCGGAATATTATTATTGCAAACGTTATATTTAATGTATATAAAAATACACAATATGTTTGATATCATTATTATTTATCAACTCCATTGCACAATATCATGTTCCTCTGTGCCTACGCAATTTCGAATTTTTCATACTTGACGGTTTTT
The DNA here is from genome assembly GCA_019022885.1 of Schlechtendalia chinensis. Taxonomy (NCBI): domain Eukaryota; kingdom Metazoa; phylum Arthropoda; class Insecta; order Hemiptera; family Aphididae; genus Schlechtendalia; species Schlechtendalia chinensis. The sequence goes on along the minus strand of CM032349.1, from coordinate 2,212,541 downwards.
TGAAAACCCAGCTGCTATATACATTACATATTCGTTCGATATATCGACGTATCGTGTAATTATGTATAATTTATTCATTGCCGACGGTAAAAAAAAGTCGATAAAAAAACCCCCCGCGTTATCCGATATATCTCGAGGGATTCCATATAACATTATCAAAATATTAATCCATTTTTATTCAATTAATAAACGCGATGCCGAACAGATATATGTAATATTATAAAAAATAAATCGAATCAAATCGGGTTTGACTTCCAATACAGATACTGTGTATTGAGAGAGGAGAAATGTAGAGATACCCCGTTCGTACAGGTGTAGTGATCGGCGAAGACGGATTCCAATTAATTACTTGAAATACGTAAGCCGACCCGCTAATTATCGTACGTTCGTATATGGGTAGTTCTTAATTATTCAATGTAGATAATTAGATATGCACATATCCATTTTATGTGATCGAATAATTAATACGCGACATTCACGTGAAAGTGGTCGGTTAATTAATATCGTATTATTGGAATTTTGATTTTATTATAAATAACAACATTATACAATCAATACATATAACAAGCTATTAAGATTATGCTGTATGTACAATAACAAATATACGGTTACCAATTTATAATTCTATAAATCTATCTTTTTTTTTTCCTGGTCAAAATTTGAGCATCAAATAATAATTATAATAAAATATCGTTAAAATCGTTGAGACATTTTTATAAAATATATTGTAAATTTAAGTCGTACGAAAAGAACGAAGGTCCTGTATAGTTTGTTCAGAATGTACTTTTACCAATAGTGTTATGTATTTGAAAATGTGCGTCAAGTATTTATTTTGTTTTATTGTTTTCGTACACACATATATATATGTGTGTGTGTGTGTGTAAGTGCATAGTGTCACATTGTACTCTAAATGCATTTATTTTGTTGAACGTATAAATGGAATGAACGAGTTATTTGATTGAAATAATGATGTTGTTAAATTGGTACTTCTGTATCTTCGTAGTGTGCAAATTTCAAGTATACTTGTTCCAATGTTGTTTGACTAAAACTATACTCTTGAATATCATACATATTTTTTGCTAACGAAAAACAAACAAAACGTTGTATTAATATACTTTAGAGTTATATGGTAAACAGTGGTTTTAAAGTGTACGCGCACATCTGCCCATAGATTATATTGTAAATTGTAATAAAATTATAAAATGAAATACCGTTTTCAAGATTCAAAAAACAATGCGCTAATGATTCGACTGTAGATTGAGGAACTCCGAAAATCAATCGATCGGCGAATTCTTCTTCGGGGACAGCATTTGGAAATGACGTTGCAACAAAATTTTTCACGTCGTCCATGTCACCGTGAGGTTTTAATTTGATTTCCAATGTATATCCAGCGCCATAAAGGTTTTTTAAATATTGAGTGGAACCCAAACATCTGCACAAACAATTGAAATCAAATATTAAAAAAAAAAAAAAAAAAATGTAAAAATTACACAGAATGTATTTTACCTGAGTTGACCTTTAACCATTATTCCAACTCTAGAACACAGTGCATCTGCTTCTTCCATCGAATGAGTGGTTAATATTGCGCCTTTCGATCCTTGAAAGCTGCTAATTATGGCATCCCATAAATATCTCTTTGACCTTGGGTCCATACCAGTACTAGGCTCGTCCAACAGTACTAATTTTGGGTTTCCGATCATTGCTAGAGCAAAACTTAATTTGCGTTTTGTTCCTCCTGAACAACAACTGACTTGTTTGTCTGCGTGGTCGGCTATTTGAAGACCTTCAATATATTTGTCAACAATACTGAAAAGAAAAGTCAATCGCTAAAATACTATTATATGAGTAAAAATTAAATACCTAATTTTTTTTTTAACAGTTTTCAAATGTCAATTATGAAGATTAAATTTAATCAATTTTTGTATATTTATGTTCCTAAGGTATTGAATTACCAATGTAGATTTATCAAATACATAGATACTATGTATTATTACTCGTAAGTGCTATATTCACTTCGTACTACTTTGTTTTACATTTTATTTATTTACTTTTTAATTTGTTCTTTGGAAATCCCTCGAATTGTAGCATATACATATAAGTGTTCTCTGATGGTTAATGAACTCCACAACGCATCGTGTTGAGGACAATATCCAATCATTCTATATGCAATATCTACAGATTCTTGTATGTCGTGTCCTTTAATAAAAACCTTAAATACGAGAGAATTTATAATATATATATATTTAATGAAAATAAAACAGAAAATGCTTTTCTAACTTTTCCTGTAGTTTCCTTTTCCTCCAAAGTGATAATACGCATAGTTGTAGTTTTTCCAGCACCATTGTGTCCTAGTAATCCAAGAACTTCACCGGAATTTACAGCTAACGACAAGTTTCGGATCGCAAGTTTTCTTTCATTATTTTCATTAATATCTTTTCTTTTTATAAAACAATTTATATTAGAATTTATGTTCGGATTTGCGAATTCTTTTCGTAAATTCTGTATAAAATCGAAAAATAAAAATAAAAATTGTATTTATGATTTTTAATTTTTGGTTTTCCACCAATTACTTGAATAACTATTACTGGCCAATTTGCTTGATCATTGACAATGCTATTTACTTTACTTTGTTCGGTTTTTACGTCATCGTCACCCTCATCCTGAGTATCGATAGTAATTCTTGAAGTTTCATTATTTTTAGTTTTGGAATCTAATATCTTCAAAATAACCAATAATGCTGGAATCTGGCCTATGCAACCCATTAACAGTGCAACCGTTTCTTTATTGACATATTTGATAAAAGGTACATGATCGTCATTTTCCCGATAAACACTATTTATGAAGTAAATAATGGCAAAAGGTACATAAACAAAATTAGTAGAAGAAAATAGAACGTGAAGAGCAAACACTAAATCATTAGCAATACCTAACATATCTAAAGAAGCTACTATTATAAATGGTACACCACCAATAAGTGATGTCATGTTTGGTAATATGGACTGTACTGAATCAGTTTTTTCGAAAAAATATGATATACACGCAGTAGCTAATATTGCTACGGGGCAATAAGCTATTAGTAAAATTACCATAGTAATAATTGCAAAAGGAGTATCTAAACCTTCAACGTGAAATAAAGCGATAAGAAATATAAGTATAAAAAATATGAGAAGTAACATGGAAATTAAAAGAATAAAATAAGAACTAAAATATTGCATAAATGTTACACCGTTGATACGAAGCTGGTTTTTGGCTTTAATCTATAAAATATAAAAATAATTAATCACAACTTAAAATTGTACGTAATACAAAATAATTATTAAATATTGACCATATATCACCTCTTTATCGTAGACTAGGTCAGCAGACAAACTCACTGGAACTAAAACAAAAACTATGCCTAAAAAGAATGCAGATGAACACCGACTAAAACTATACTCATTTTGCTTAAATTCCATTTTAAATGGTTCCGTTTTTATATCAATCTGATCTCTGGAAAAAAATGTTAGTATTAAAAATTAATATTATACTCTTCACATGATGAACATGTCATTTTCTTCATATTTGAGTCATAGAAGCAAATTCTGTTAGTTATAACATTATGCAATATTTGTATCCAATAGGAATATATAATGTGCTGATAATTAGTAATTTGAATTGATGATGGAGTGTAAAACAGAATAAACTTTAATTATTAGTAAATTATAATAAATACATGATATGTATTGAATTAGATCTTATAATCTAAAATGTATTGGTTTTAATAGACAATTATTAATTAATGAGAAATAAATATCTTTTAAGACGCTTATGAAGTTTAAAAATTGTTATGATTTTAATTTTAAAAATGTACCCAAGTAAAGTGGTGGTGATCGAATTCAATATTATTGGTAGTGAATGTATAAAAGAATCGTTATAATATATTGTAAGTGATGTCGGCGAACAATTCTTGTTGAGTGGTGCAAGTGCTCCTAAGTGAGATGGCAAATCTAATAATCCAGAAAATGAGCCTGCGTATAAATCTGAATTCAGTGTTGAATAATTTGAAAATTCCTCGGATGATATAGCTAACCGACTTTCTTCTTTGTACACGTCTAAAAAATTTAATAGTACGTATTAAATTTAGTAGATACAATATTATTATTTAACTTATAACTTAAGTTAATATCTATAAAGTAATAAACATTACAAATTATATTATAAAAACTTTAGACTTTATTGCTGAACCCAAAATGTATGACATCTAAATAGTTATAAAATAAAATCTTAGTATTCTCTCCGTTTAAAAAAATAAATTATTAATTAAATAACTAAAATCTTTGTTTTAATATAATTTAAAACATGTATGAATCTAGAAAGAGATAATACATCAAATTATATTTAATAACGAAAAACTATTTTAAACATATAGGTTATTTGAAAAGTATAATGTAATAAATAAATGGTAGTTTAAAGAAGTATTAATGCCGTATAATAATCGGACACTATTTTTAATTTCTACAAAATTATTGTTTGAAAAACTTACTACTATTCAAAGCAATACTTCGTATTGGCTGAATTTCATGACTTAATTTGTTTAATATTATTCCCGTAGCTAAGAATACAACAGGTAATAAAATCATAACATAAAGTTTATGAACATCTCGTAAAACTCGTTTTGTTCGCATTTTCAAAAGAGCAATTATTGTTTTCCAATTAGTTGGATCATATATTATAGTAGATCTCACAGAAATATTACGTATTGAATGAATTGACGCTTCACTGTTGAAGGAAATATAATATTATTTTCTATATAATACTTATCTATATATCTATAACTATGTATCCCTAACATTTTGTTATTATTTGTAACCTTATTCTATGTACAAACATAATGTAATATTAATATTGTAAACTTCGTAAGCCAATAACCTAAGTCGTTGAGGCTTTAATAATAAAAAAAAAAAAAAAATTATTTTATTCTCATAGTTTTCTAAACATATATTCTATATATAAACTTTATAATAATAAAATATAATTGTGGACTATTATACTTAATGAGTTATAAAACGTTAGTATTACATATGTTTTTTTAAGAAAATCAATGTTCATTTAAAATTCAAAAAATATACCAATTATATCTATAAGTATACCTATTTGCATGTGCCATTGATTGTCCTTTTAATAGTTCAATTGCCAACTTTCCAGCGTTGTCATGTTGGCCTTGTTCAAGATATAAAAATACTTCTTCTAATGTAGTCATCGACACGCCATAGTTTTCAATACCCAGAAAACTAGTTGTTGATTTAATTTCTGCTTCAATTTGTCCAAACAAAGGCGGAAATTTACCTACGCTATCATATGGCAGGACAAAAGATAACTCATAGCCATGGCGTCTAGCCCGTTCTGCATTTGGTACATGTTCCTTAATCATTTTTACTATAGAATTTTCTTTAGCATGTTTATTGAGAATCAATCTATAGATACAGAATCAATCAATAATTCAAATGGTTTGAATGATATTTAATGAAATATGATTAAGTATATTTATACTTATAATTATAAAATATTTTTAAGGTAATTAAAAAAAACTTGTTGAACTTATTATTTCTTGTTAAAAACAAAATTGATCTATTAATACTATCAATATGTTCTTAATAGGTGCACATTCTATTCATAATTTAATGATACTATTTTAGAAAGAATATATATCTTATAGCTTAAACAGTACAATAATTTAATATTATTTTAATTTAACTTACGTTAAATGATACCCAATGCCAAATTTATTTTTAAGGAATATTGATGAACCACAACATCTCACACAACCTTTCGATATTACAGCTATACGATCGGCTAAGATATCAGCTTCGTCCATAAAATGTGTTGTAAGCAGTATCACCTTCGCAAATGTATGTATATTAATAAATTTAGATAGCATTATTTGATATAAAAGTACCTTTCCCTTTTTTCTTTTTTGTAGGAGTGACCATAAATGCCTTCTTGCTGGTGGATCAACACCTGCAGTAGGTTCATCCAGTATTATGATTTTTGGATTTCCAATTACTGCGATACCAACTGATAATTTTCGTTTCTGTCCACCGCTTAATGTTTTTGCTATGTTATCTGCTTTATCTGTTAAATATAGATCAACAAGCATTCTTTCAACTTCATCGTCGATTTTTTCAGAAGCTAACCCCTTGAAAAATTTAACAATATTTTGTTAAATATAGATAGTATTTTTAAGTGACACGTTTTTAATATATAAAGTAGTATAAAAAAAAATTTGTTTTTTAAATATCATATTATGTTAAACATACATACTCTTAGGGTAGCAAAGAATGTTAGATGTTCTCTTGGAGTAAGTCGTTCAAACAAAATATCATATTGTGGGCAAACTCCAATCATTTTTCTAATTTTTGTGACATCTGATGGATTTCTAACATCATAGCCGAATACTTTTATTGTGCCTGATGTTGGCTCAGTAAGTCCAGTAAGTATATTGAACAATGTGGTTTTCCCAGCTCCATTATGTCCTAAGATAGCAGTTATTTCCCCTTCATATATTGTCATGTTTATACCTGTAATTCACCTCAATAATTATGTTGTAAAACTAAATACAATTTTATTTACCATTTATAACATTAATTGCCGATCCTTTGAAAGACTTGCAAAGGTTTGTTATTTGAATTGCTCGAAACTCTTTCATAGATTCCGGTACAGATTCTAAATCAAGATTTGAGACTGAATATCGATGGATCTCGTCAAATTCTATTGTTTCTGGTACTTTAGTACACCAAAATGATGCTTTGAAACAAAACCAAGGAGATTGTTTTCGTTCATATTCACTCGGTAAAATCATATCAAAATAATAAGCGAGAATTGCGTAAATAAATGCATCAAACGCCATGATTAGTAAACTTTCGCCAAACGACATTCCAGGACCATCCCACACATTACCAAAATGAAGGCCATTGCCTTCCAAGTCCATTGTCATAGCTTTGTCAATAGCCAGTGCAAAACCAGATGGACTCAATAGAGATACTAGCCATAAAAGTCGTTTACTTGATGGATCAATCAAAGTGTGCAAAAAATACATGAGGCTTATCAAATTCAATACAAAGTTTCCAAGTATTCCTGCAGTCTAAAACATATTTAATGCACATTTTAATTGTATTAAAATATCTATCGGTCTAATTAGTGGTGTAGATAAGTTGTTGTTGTTATTGTTTTTTTTTTTTTAAGAGCAGTATACATATTTGCAATATTTATGTATGCATATTATTAAATACAAATCATGAACAGTGATCAAAAAACTCTTAATTATTTAAACATGGGTACAAATAATTATAAATAAATTGTAGTACTATATGCATAGAATATTTCACTAAACTAAAAAATACTATGAGTTATATTGAATTATAATTGAATGAATAACAAGAATTTCGAGGTATTTTAGTCGATTTTTATAGACTATAAAACATGTATACCCACTGTTCACCGTAACTACACCACTGATTTTAGTAACTGAATAGTTACTTACTCTGGATTTATCGAAGAACGGAGAAATCATAAAACTGAAGAAAATCACCGTAAATGAATACGATAACACCAACAAAAATATTAACACCCAGTTAGTGTTATTGAAAACTCCCAATAAAAACAATATTACGGTACTAGCTAACGCCAGCACCGTTACATAAGCTGCGTAGATGTTGAACCACGAACACCAAAATACTAATTCTCTGAGACCCATTATTTTCATACCTTCCTTAATTTTCCTTTCTTTCTCACCGACTAATTGTACTAAAAGATACGTAATAAATTGTGACAGAGCAATCACGACATATAGAGGTATAACCATATGAAATACCATCAACCAGTCTGTAAACAATATTGTGAAATTATTCATATAGCAGTATTGTTTATATGTAATTGAATAAGTTCAAACTCACTTGCTGTGTACGCCGGTTTAGGAAAGAGTACAAAGCGATACTCCGGTAATCGCATAGACGAATTAGAAACCAAAGATATCTTGGTGATGTCGACAAGAGTCTGAAGAGCCATAAAACCCGAGTAAATATAATGGATGGCCGGACATGATATTTCTTCATTTTGTTTATCGTTATTGTGATGATGTCGATGAAGAAATTTTTTGGTTAGTTTATTAGCCGATACTTTTCGACATTGATGACTAGATCCATAAAGTTTAGATGGTGACGGTGATGAATCATAAAATGGATTTGCTCGGATCTTATAACTAAGAAAAAATTATAATAAAAGTATAAACTATAAAAATTGAAAAAGTTATTTAGCAAATAAGTTGACGAATTATTTAAATTAAAAAGTTTAATGAAATACTTCATGGTAAATAATATGAAATAACTCTTACTTAGTTATATATATTTTAAAGAAAACCCAATAAAACTATTTCATTTGTTCGTAAATATATACTATTTAAATTAATTTTATGTAATATATTGCATTTTGTACATATATTTCGTTGTATGCATTATTATGGTTAAATAAATTACCTTATTGAACGATTTTCAATTGGATCATTATCAAATAATAGTGCTATATAAACCATCGCTGGATTATTTCTTTGTATTTCAAAAAGATCTTCTTTGTTTTCATAAATATCAAAATTAATTTTTCGCCGTCTCGTTCCATCCAAATTGCATTCATTTTTTCTAAAAAAATCTATAAAATGAATTCTTATGATTTTATTTAACAAGTTGTCAGTAAACACATTACACGAATAATGTACATTATCAAATTTACCAGTACATGTTCTGTTGAAGGTGCTACCGTTATATTTCCGTATAAATAATTGTACATGTCGGGTGATTCTTGAGGCACTGTTACTGGCGGAAAATTAGGATTGGGTATCAACAGTTTTATTGCGACTAAAAGCGCCAGTGTGTAAATCGGAATAGCGATCTCCTGTACAATTTGTTTGATCAGTATACAATTACTGTGCTTTAGCTGAATTGCATAACGTGTCTAATGTACTTACGGATAATGTTTTTTTCTTTTCTCTGCGTTTAATGAGCATATTTCTAACGGTCATCGCTTTTAGTTGGTACCAAAATTCATAAGTAATGGAGAACTTCATTTTAACAACACAACGTTTCAACAACACTGTCAACTAACTATAACGTCAACGCTTGCCCTATCTGTATATGCATACCATAAATATTTCAACAAAAATCATATTGATTTTAATAAAGGTTCTCAAGGTTCTAGTTCATAATAAATATCTAATAAACCATGCAGGGACACCGGGAACTTTTATTTTTGAGCAGAAACCTATAATTTATTACTAGTTATCCCTGTTGGATACATATATATATATATAATCATATAGGTAGGTTACAACCACAGAGGTATACGAGACGTATTATTATATCGACCGACCTATTGTTTATTAAATTCTTTTTAAGTACATGCGCCTATTGTGTACTGTATATATATATATATACATATTAGGAAGTATAAAATTTATTTTTGTTAGTTATTCATTATGATTAATATTTAAAACTAAGCTACAAATATTAATATTTCTTAATAATAAATATTTTATATAATACACACGTCAACAAAAAAGTTTAACTCATATGATTGTCTAACCTAAGACAATATAAGTTGGTCGAATTGGTTAATTGTTTTTTATAGATATAAATCGACAACACTTATTAGTAAATAACTTTATAATCGTACGAATGTATTCAAAAACAACTAACAAGTGCAAAACAACACGTATTACATAAGTAGCCAGTCACTAATCAATAAATTAATATTGACACCGAATACTATTAAAGTATCAAAAGATTACATGTAGTATTAATTATTATGTGAGAATATCAATTTTATAATCGGCACTAATTTAGATTATTGAAATAAAATATGTTTTAACATACATACAATAAGACCACATGTTTATTCAAACGTGTTAATTCATAAACAAAACTAAACTAGTGAAAAATAATTGACCACGCTGATATTAATGTTTAATGTGATATATATATGTATGTGTTTAATTAACAGTTATAGAATACGGATATTATTGTGATTAAACAAAAAGTGTGTTTTTGAAAAATTTTGTTGAAAGTGACGTGATCAATGATAATGGACGGATCATATAGTTATAATAACAAACGAGGTTTGTACCTACTTTTCATCGTTGCTATTTACGACAATTGAATATTAGCCTCGCGTTAACTTATTTTATAGAAATGGACATAACGTATTAATCAAATCAAATTTTTATTCATTTTTTCAATATTACAGAAATAAATTTTACATCAATCTAAAATGATTAATTTAGGTTTATGGTCTCAAAATAGTCTTAAGTCGTAGATGTTTTTTAATCTCCTTAAAAATTAGTGCTCTGCATACAAATCCACAATCTTTTCGAATACACATATATTATTTTGTCATTACCATCCATTTGAAGGTAGGCTTTCTTTAGTTAGGTCAACGGTAAAATAAATGTTAAATCTACTTATCTAATTTTTATTTATTAATGATTAATGCTAATAAAACAATGATTAAATTTTTGTAATTTTTCTTAACTTTAGATCCAGTTATATATATAGAGGTAATTTAATTAAATTATTTATGAAATAACAGTTTAAATAATAAATATATTGTTATTAGTAATATCTAACAATATTCGTTTATTACCTGAATTTGTATCTTCTGAATGAAAAACGACGAGATAAGATAAATGAACATACTTGAATAGTGAACGTCTACTCTAGAGTAGTGCAAATATAAAAATGTCATTTTTCACAATAATTAATTGAATTTTAAATTTATTAATGATGTTAGAATAAATGATATTCAGGGTTGTATTTATACATACAAAATATAATGTCTACCCCTCTTGATGGTAAAAATGTGTCGTCCCGAACAACGCGTTATATTTCAGCCTGCAAATTTTATCTTATACACATATATATTTCCTATTCAAAATTTTCTTAAAATTATAATTTAAAAAATTATCTATAAACACAATACACTATAATAATATAACATATCACTCCTCATTATGAATGAAATTGTTATTATAAATTGTAAGATATAATAAGCTCGATACCACAATATATACTTGTTTAAATAACTTAATTTATTTTCTTCTATAATAATCGTATATATTATAATTATCTAGACCTACCCGATATCACCAGATTCATAAAATTACATTGAATCTACTAGTCTTATTATAGCAATTAGCATAATTTCAATAAATTTGTGTAATACATAATATAAATTTGTTTTTTACTTTACTATACAGAATAATTATTTTTATGAATTAAAAATCATGTTAGTTTAACATGTGCAAATTAACGTATGGATGAAAATTTCATTGTTCCGTCGAAAAATCCTAGAACAAAATGCATTATTGATTTTTCTGTTATATGAATTCCGTACTCCATAACTGACATTCTTGACATTGGTATATCAATTAACGTCAACAACGGGGCTGCATCGTCAGGAAGTCTCACGTAATGTCTTAGATTATCTGATATACCGTCCTGTTATATGAAATAAAATAGAAATTTAAAGTTTGTATTTTAATAATAAAAATGAAAGAATTTCGTAATTATTCGTGTATTACATACGTCGGGAGCTATGATGAATAAAAGATCATATAACGCGTTAGTTTTGGTCTTTGCAACTTGTTGTGCTACAGGCAACAAAACACCTTCGGCTAATTCTAATTCTTCTTCTTGATCTCCTTCGATGAACAAAACGATAGCTGGGTAACTTTGAAGTTTTGGTAACAGTCTCGAGGAAAGTGAATAAACGAAACGTTTTCTCCATGGGAAATACTGAAAGTAAACAATAATATTCGTCTTGATTTTTATTGGATAATAAATCAATAGTATTTTACCAATCCATCAGGATCATCCGTGACTTCTGCACGACCATTTTCTGTAATAATATTTCCATTATTATCGAATTAATACCAAATATGGGATACCACGAACGTTAAAACATTCGGTCAAGTCTTGTCGTAAAGTAATATCGGTGTATGGAACAGAAGGCCAAGGCATTAAAGACGTGTGGGAGTTATAAGACTGTTCGCTTCTGAAAAACCGGTATTTTACATTGTATTAAAAGAATTTAATAATTTTAATAATATAATATAGTACTTTATATGTATGTATAAGGGTAATTATATCCAATAATTATACTACAGTAAATTTATTTTCATTTTATCTTTATAATTTATAATACAATACCTGTCAGAACTGACAAAAATTATCTCGAAATTGATTTTTTTTCTTATATTGTTATAAGCATGAATGAGTTGAGGGATAAATGCTTTACATGGTGGACACTGAAATTACAATATTTTATTACTACTGTGAATTATTTTATTACACTGAATTGTAATTAATACCCAATGCGCAGAAAAGTATAGACCATAAATAGTGTCATTGGTTTTATTTGAGGAGAGTTTTAATGCTTCTTGACAAACTTTTTCATTCCAAAATTCCGTCCAGGGAAAACTTTTTCCACAAGATAAAAGTTTAAGACCATTTCGAGTATGGACTTTCTCTAAGCGACTATCAATCAGAATTAACAATGTTTCAGCATTTTCAACACAGTATTTGTGTCTTAAACGAATCTAAAAATCACAAAATATGAATAATATTAATAATTATTAATAATGAATAATATTAATGATAAAATTCATCTAATATTATATAAATGTGTAACATGCTAATATAATATATGTATATTATTTCATTATACATATGTATCGTATTCTCGTGTATTTCAATATTATTATGAGAATAATAAATTCATACTATTGAGACAAACTACATATTATCTAAAATATAGGCACATAAAATATTTCATAATTTTATAAAAAGAAAAAAAATGTTTCAACTTGGACAGGTCGTATAAGTCGACAAGTTCTAAAATAATTAGTTTATTATTTATATTTTAAATGTTTTAATTAAACTCGTGGCGATGAATTATTAAATAAATAAATTATGTTATTTTTTGTCGATTATTTTTTTATGATTCCGATTAATATTCATAACGTAAATAAATAATAAGTTTACTTTATGTGTTACTCTAAATTAATGTACCATTTTTAGTAGAATTCTAAATAATCAATAAATGAATGTATTTTTATTTACGATTATTTTAATTAATACTCGAGATAAATAAATGTTAAATCGTTGAAATAAAAAAATAAAAAAATGTAATGACGAATGAAACGGGTTTTTTTTAAACAAATTCTCTGTATAAATTAAAAATGTTAAACAATCAAAATTTAATAATATAACAATCATTGTATCAAAAGAAATATTCGATATAATTTAAGAATAATATTTATATATGGGTATTGTAACTACATTTCATATTGAAATAATGACCTACTTTATCTTCTAATTGACAACTAAAATAATCACATATTAAAAACAAAAGTATCATCAGATTTAACCTAAAATCTGTTTTTCTGTTTAATAACAATGTAAAATCGATAATGTGCACCGTGCATTAATGGTAAATATTAAACACGTCACTATATACCGCAGTAAAAACACGCGTATAAGGATGTAAATAAGTGTTTTACTTTATAGTTGCTTTTAACAGCGAAATCAAAAAAGGAAAAAAAATTAAAAGTAGTGTATCATAAAATGTGTGGTCGTGTTTGCGGCAGTATTGATTCAACAATAGTCTAGGTGTGAGTATAACAAAGGAGAGGGTTAGTGAATGCGTAAAACTGCAATAAATCAGCAACGTTCCCCGCTATATGGTAGTTAATGTATGGGTAACGCAGGTGTGTGCGGTAGAGAGTCGCCGGGCAAAACTGGCTACGTCAGAGTAATAAAATGCAAAAAATTACCGAGGGTGCCAAATCTTGGGGAGAAGTGATGTGCGCGAAAGCTTAAACGGGAATGGTGCACGAAGGGAGGGACTGTAGTTGTTAAAAATGTGAGAATCCCGAGGGGTTTCTAAATCGTACTTTTGGGATTATGACCGTAGGAGGAGGTCTTTGTTGTAATAATACTTCATCCCCCCCCCCTCTATAGAAGAGTGAACATCTAGCTAATTTTTTTACTACGGTTCGTCTCATTATTTTATATAATCAACATTTGATCCGTTACTTTAAGTAGTAAAGTTTATTTAGATAAACAATATAGAAAACTATAATCACTATATATGCCTATTAAGCGTTTTATCTTGATTGTACGCGTTTGATATTTTTTTCGGCTTGTAAAAAAAAAAAACCATTATTATTTCAACTAATAAGTGGGTATTGTCATATTGGAACGGTGTGATTGGATTAAATAGTGTTTAAAAGCGCTCTTCAATCCCAAACGAGTTATATCGACAAAATTCCTCTAAAACGATAATTATTGAACCGGTAAACGAACGGTTTCGTCACGCGTTCGCATTAGCCGTACTTGTGTAATATTGACAAAAGAAACATCACGTGAAAAATTAACTTTCGCTCGGGTCGAATCGTGTAACTCGAATCAACCGCGACGCGTTACTGTACGCGAACGCATAATGTAGCTGAGGGATAATTTGGTATTTGGCATATTTTCGTTTTAAACGAATATACACGAGTGGGGCGAACGGGTGGGTTAGCATTTTTTTTTTTTTTTTTTTGTTGACGCTTACCCTCTTCTCCGCGTAATCGTAAAGAACCGAATGCCACGGGACGCTGTTGGTCAGTTCGTCGTAATCTTTCCGATCGTCGGACTTGTCTGGATAACAGATCTGGATGATATTGAGCGTTTTACCGGTCTCGTTCACGGTCGCGTACAGATCGCGCAGGGCCCGTGCGTGCGTTTGGACCGCTGCGGTTTCGTCGCCCGACGGCACGAAGTACAACGCCGTCAGAGAACCGTCGAACGTGGACTCGTCAAGCTCCACTGTCGTCGAACCGTACGCCAGGCGATCGCCGAGGAGTTCTACGAGCCTGGATGACGGACATGGTTCAACGGCCATCGCTGCGCATAGTTATTGCCTGACGACAAATATTAACCGAGCGATGTACGCGCGTTGCGTATATTATTGTTACGTTGATGAGACAACAGTATGGTGTTGCACGCTGTTATTATTAAGTCCAGAGTTATATTCTCGTGTCCGATGAAAACAACTGAAACTCGACGGTGTAAACAATACGCAAACACGACACGTGCACGGCGAGTACGAGTCTGTACCCCCCCCCCCCCCCCGGATGGTCATAAAAATGGCCGACATTTCGTGAGATTCGAATGTAACCAACGGTGGAAAATGTGAAATGTTCACTGTGTACATTATTATAATAACAAAAAATAACCGATCATCGGGTAATATAACGTAATTATACTGAGGGACGGGGATAGAAACGACTAATAGATCGGTACGAGTATTCAATCTAGTTCAAATAGCAAATACTTTTGTGGACGTGAAACTGCGTTCAAAAACATATCGTTAAACAATAAAATAAACATTCAATGCAATCGTTGGTTAATGAAAAACATTTTCAACTACAAAACACAAAGCGTAATAATTAATAAAAATTATACCAAAATATCTGGTACCAACTGCCAAGAAATCTATTCGTATAAAAACTGTTAAATGTTTAATGTATAGCACACTATTATCATAAACGATCATTAATTATTGTAATACGCTAAATACGCAACAGTCACTGATTTGTTTTGCTTTAATGTTCCACTTCCGATAATATATAATATAACCTTAGACTCGAGCAGACAACAATTGCGAACGATTAATAACAAAATTATCAGTATGAAATATAATTTTTAAGAATCAATACAGGAAAAAGAAAATTAAAACTTTTAATTGATATTCGAATTACGTATTATAAAACATAATACTATATTGGTACTTATACGAAATATATATAAATATATATAAATATAAATATTTATTCATTTATTTATCTATCAATAACCACATAGTACGATATACAAACCTCAATTTATATAGAAACATCCAAACTTTCATCTCGAAAGAAGAGCATTTTGACTGCGGCGGACAATAGAATAATGCCTCTTTTGCGAAGGGTCGACAGCACATACCGGCTGACGTCATGGAGCATACTGAATTTCCCCGAGGCAGAAGGGATAAGGGATCACGGGACTATACGTTGTTTATACTACATATAGTTATTACGTCGAGATATACAATCAGTATGCCACTATTGAGGGAGAAATCCCCTTTACGTGAAGACCTTTAAAGAATATATATTTTGTATAGGGCTTTTCAGTTTTTAGTTTTGCGTGCACGTCCAAACATTAAACGTAATACATTTTTTCCACTCATAAAGTTCTAAGACGTTTTATATTTCAACAAAACGCGTTGAATAAACGGTGACAGTTATGGTCATATGCTATACAATTTTTGGTTATTAAGTCGATTGAAAATTATGACTATTATACATCTAATATATTTTTGAAATTTAATGAATACTAATAATGAATAATTATGCACAGCGTCATTCGTTTCACTTAGGTTTGCGAAACAACAACTTATATTAAATTAAAATATAAAAAAAAATATAATTATTACAATTCATGTGCAGAAAAATTTCGTATTTTTATATCTTTGCGAAAACCTTAAAATCAATAAATAAATGTTTCAAAATAAAATATAGTAAATTCAATCGTAAAACCCCATGAAAATAATTTACCTACAAGGATTGGAGAATATAAAGTATTTTAAGTACCAAATAGTAAATATACGAATCCATTTTGAACTTTTCGAGGGATCGGTCGCGGACATAACTCAAAAAACGAAATATTTAAACCAATAGCAAACATTTAAAATACGTAATAGTCACGTTTGAGTCATGTAAGTGTCAATTCACGGGCATAAAAATGTTTAAATTTTGGAAGCATTTTTTTACTATGATAATCATCACAAAACTTGTTTCTGCTATAAAAATAAAATAATTCCGATACGTTCAGTCGATTTTTCACGGAAACATGAAATATTAAAACAGCTACGGTAAAAACCGTAATACGTTCTGTAAGTATACCAAGTATGACTAATAAACTTGTAATACATTTGATCGTCATAAATATATATATATATATTTTTAATTTGCACACGCTGGTCTAAGCGGATTTTACCCGTTTAAGTTATATAAGATATTTGACAAATAATTCGAAATATTAGTTTTCATAAAAATATATTTTAATTACGGTGTATGAATATAGAATTATTTCAATGATATTTTATGCCATTTTTAACATTTAAAAAATATGTTTATATTTTTATCGCGATTCATTTACGTTATTATAAATCATTTAATGGTATTGATTGAAATGTAAAGCCCGATATAATATTTAAATACAGAAATGTATAAAATTTTTCCACTGGATAAACATTTTTAGGCTATTTAGAAAAGTTTTTTTAGCAATATAACTCATATTATATTGGTATATTTTCATGCTTCTGTGATAATAGAATCTGATTACGATCAATACATAAAACAAATATAATAGTTATACCAAATAAAATTAATAATAAAATAAAACTATAAGGCACACTGATTATTGTAATTTAACTGAAGCCCCGATAATTGAGTTTTAGACTGCTGACGACAATGACACTACGCATTAATTACGATCCTGCTTAATTAACATTTTCAAAGAAATATTCATCTACTGCTTATGTTACATATATTATCGGTAATCCGTATCTATTGATATTAATTAAATGCTTTTTATTTATTATTACTGAATAATAATAATAATAATAATAATACGTATTTACTTGCAGCAGTGGTGATTGGACACCACGTTACACATTTTTCAGACGTAGGGAACGTTTTGATTAATTAAAATTTTAATTGAAAATACACACAAAAATAACACGTATTTCTGTGGTTTTTTTTAACCGTCGAGACGCGTCCGCAGCTATAATGTTTTAAATGCACGAAACATGTTTAGTGTTTGTAGCAATCGAAACCATTTAGTACACGATTTAAACATGTATTTCAGACTTATATAAATATTTATTTAAGATTAGACCGTGATGTTCTCCTGATGTAAGATTTTATTTTTATGACATGCCCGTTATATTTTTACAATACCATAAAATACTTTTGAAGACTGTATGAGGTGCACGCCATCTTTGTGCGTAATATACTAACGCATAATTTACAGTGTCCACGCCCTACGGTAATCAAACACAGTATTTCTGTGGTAAAAATTATGTTGGTCATACTGTCACGTTGGCTTTTCGTCAACGAAATTGTGTGGTTAACATTTTATATACCAATTGTTCTTTTCGTCCAGAAAGTTGAAGCGTGCTGTCAATTTCCATTTTGTCGTCGAAAACGAGTAACCAAGTAAGGTTTTGGAAATTTGTTATCGCACTATACGGCCCATTGGGAATATTTAAATAACGTCGTTCTTTCTACAGACAAGATGCCAGCCAAAACGACGTCGGTGAAGAAAAAGGTGAGTACGTGCACCTAGCATGTTTATTAAGTGTTTTAGAAAAAAAAATGCATTTTCTCATTGATATTTCACAACGAAATACCTATGCGTAAGTATATGACATCGCCTATTTTGTATTATTTGCTTAAAATTTTTCGTTTATCTTATATGTTTGTTATTTTATGCTTAACATGGTTTATGTCACATATGTATATCGTTTAACATTTTTAATGAATGATAATGGTTTGTTCGACTTGATTAGGTTATGAGTAGATTACCTATCCATCATTTTATGTAGGATTTATCAATTTGAAAGTATTATTAACATTTGTTTTGCATAATTTTTAGTTTGTGGCCGATGGTATGTTACGTGCTGAACTCAATGAGTTTTTGACACGTGAACTTGCTGAAGATGGATACTCCGGTGTTGATGTCCGTGCTGCTCCATCGCGTACAGAAATCGTTATTTCAGCAACACGTACTCAAAACGTTTTGGGTGACAAAGGTCGTCGTATTCGTGAACTTACGTCACTTATCCAGAAACGTTTCGACTTCAAAGACAAGGCTGTTGAACTTTTTGCCGAGAAAGTAGCACAACGTGGATTGTGTGCTGTTGCCCAAGCAGAGTCTTTGCGTTATAAATTGATTGGAGGTTTGGCTGTTAGAAGGGCATGTTATGGTGTATTAAGATTCATCATGGAAAGTGGTGCTAAAGGATGTGAAGTTGTAGTATCTGGCAAATTAAGAGGTCAACGTGCCAAGTCTATGAAATTTGTTGACGGACTTATGATTCACAGTGGTGACCCATGCAATGATTACGTCAATGTTGCTACAAGACACGTTTTGTTAAGACAAGGTAATGTTTAAAAACATTAGCTTTTTTATTATTATTATTGACATTTTTTTTATAATTCAATAGGAGTGTTGGGTATCAAAGTGAAAATCATGTTGCCATGGGATCAGTCTGGTAAACTTGGACCAAAGAAGCCTTTGCCAGACAACGTTAGTGTTGCTGAGCCCAAGGAAGAAATTTTACCTGTAGCACCAACTAGCGATATTAAATCTAAACCAGAGGTGGCAGTACCTGCTGTTCCAGTAGTACCTGTTGTTGGATGAAATGATTGTATAAAATAAACTATGTTTTTTTAAACAATCTTTATTGTTTTATTTATTGGAGTTGTTTTTTAATAATCTTAGTATCATACATAATCGCTTATTTTTAATTATATTAAATGAGCCATAGAGCCTAAAAACATAAATTATGTATTATACTAATCAAATAAAATTGTTATGTCCTAAAAAACCTCAAAACTATATATACATCAAATAATTCTTAGTGTATTTTATATGAAAATACAAATATATTAAATTCATTTATAATTCAGATTTTGTAAATAAATAATAATTAGTATTTTCCACGCTAAATTAATTATAGTCTATTAAAATAAACAATACTTTTAATTATTGTTCTCATGTGAAGTAACATATTACTTTTTGAAATTGTTAATTGAGATAATCATTAAGTCTAGAAAGTATTAAATGAGCATTTAGGTACTGAACACAATATTTTTATGAAACATTTCGATTCAATGTGTTTACTGTGAATATGTTATTGTAATATAAATTAACTCTAAGATGATGGATTTTAAAAAGACCATTCACTAATTATTTTTTGATTAGCTATCAAATTTTGAGGGAACAAACAGTATAATAATTAAATTAAATGATCTTTCAATTTAAAACTACCAATAGCAAAATAAATCTGGTGTAAAGAAGTATTGACTAAGGTTAGTTTTAACTCTAAAAAGTAAAAACTAATTTATTTAAACATTGAAAAACAATTGACATTTAGACAAATATATGTGTTGTAATAACTTGTTTATTTTCAGTTAAATCTATATGCAGGTATATTATTGATTACTAAAAAAATTAAAGAATTAAAATCATTTCAGAGAACCGAACCTGTTTTTAAATATCTTAAAGATTATCATATTATAAGCTAGCGAGAGAAAAGAAATCGATTGCACATAATGCACTTTTTTTTCAAACATTTGAGATTTATCACAAAGCAGAAAATGCTTTGAGATAATTTTGAACATCAATTCTCTTTCAAATACACAAATATGTAACAAGAATGTCTTTATTTATTGTAATAATATTTATAATATTGTTATTATTATTTTTCACTAAATATATAACATTAATAGTGATTGTGTCAGTGGAGCAAAATTTATAATTTTTCTTTTATAAACAACGCAAGTTCAATTATATATACTTTTTGTATATAACACTCAGAGTAACATTAAATAATTTTAAAAAAAGATTATTTAGTAGTGATCTACAAATTGCAATTATTAGATGATAAATAATTTTTAATGTATGCAATATTTATAATAATAATATTAAAATACATAAGTGAATAGAATTTAAAGACAGATAATAGTTATGATAAATGCACAGTTATAAATTTATTGTAAAACAAAAAATTCATAAGTATAATGATAATAAGGTATTGCTGAAATAATGCCATGATTATTTACCAAAAAAGATAATGCAAATTACAAAGTATAAACGCTGAAGAGCTGATGTGGAAAAAATGTTAAGATTCTCATTTACACAATATGTTATTCAAACGTACAAATGTATACCTATGGATCTTTATGACCATTTTCTTCTAGTTTGACCAGTCCTAATTTTTTAGCTTCAACTTCATACACCAAAAGTCTCCACATTTTCACGACAAACACTTCAGCCTCTTCGTCGAGTACCATCTGAACGTCATCAAGTATAGCTTGAGGGCTACTACCGGCCAAAACTTTAGAACATATGAAATCCACCAATGTTGGTTCTGGTTCACCGAATGTATTCAATGATTTTTTTATTTATCCATGGCCTGATGCGCTTTTCCATCAATTGGTTATCAACCACTGTCCAATCAAGATGGAATGAAAACAAGTCGTCTTTGTCAGTGGGGATGCGTTCAATCAATTGGCGAATGTTTTTTTTCTTTTCTTCGACAGCTTTACTTTCTTCTTCTTTTTTATCTGTATAATCGAGAGGAACCAATTTTCTTTTTTTCGGTCTAGGTAATTCTTCATCATCGTTGTTGAATACATCTTTAACTTCCATTCTCTTCTTAATCATCAAAGTTGTAGGTTGGGTCATGGGCATAAATTCAGGTGGAGGTGTTTGCGGTTCGATACTGGGTGGTGTGGCTGGCTGCTGTGGACTAGGCGTTAGTGTTTTGTCCATGATATGCCTCTGCCGTTCCTGTTCAGCTTCTATGTTTCTCTGTTTCTCAATTTCTTTTTCAATCTCAATTTCAAAACGTTTTATCTTATCTTTTTGTTTTTCAGCAACGTCAATTAATAATTTAGGCTTGTACATTTCTTCTCTGGCTTTTAACACTTTCGCAAACTCCAGTTCTGGATCTTTAAAGTCACTGTTGTAAATCTTCTCCCGAATCGCTTCCAGTTCATCCTTTTCTTTTTGTCGATCTCTTCCATCTTCTTCAATTTCCTTTTCTCTGAGCTCTATTCGTTTTTGCAACTCTCTGCCTTTATAATACTTCTGGTCGTCTTTTTCATCTTCATAATCTTCTAAGAACTCTTTAATCTTTTTGGCATTTCTTTCTCTTTCTTCTTCTACCAATTGTTTTTTAGAACGTTCTTTGGCTAATTCTTTTTTTTTCTGATTTTCTCGAACTTCCCATTGCTTACGTTTTTCTTGATAGGCCACTTCTCTTTCTCTTCGCTTATCGTCTTCTTTTTTCAAATCCAATTCTTCTTCCTCCATTTCTTTTTCTCTTAATCTATTTTTATCATAATGACCTCTGCCTTTTTCTGGCTCTTTTTCCTTACGATTCTCTTTGTCGATACTTTTTTCTCTATCTTTTTTTTCTCTTTCTCTTTCTTTGTCTCTTCTTTCTTTCTTCTCTCTTTCGCGTTTATCTCTTTCATCCCTTTCTCTTTCTCTTTTGTCTCTTTCTTCTTTTTCTTTATCCCTTTTTTCTCGTTCTTCTCTACGACGTATTCTTCTAGTTTCTTCCGAATCTGGACTATCTGGAGTAGCATGTCTTCCGTTTAATTTTTCTTTTTCTTGTTTCTTTTTTCTTTCAACTTCCTTTTCTTCTTCTCTTTTTTTCATAACTTCTCGGAACTTGCCGATTTCTCTGAAAATTAAATTCTTTTTTTCA
This sequence comes from Schlechtendalia chinensis, assembly GCA_019022885.1. Lineage (NCBI taxonomy): Eukaryota > Metazoa > Arthropoda > Insecta > Hemiptera > Aphididae > Schlechtendalia > Schlechtendalia chinensis. The sequence continues at coordinate 2,189,930 of CM032349.1, read as the reverse complement.
TCTTCATTAGGAACTAAGTCAAATCCAACACCATCAACTATGCTCGGTTTGTCGTCTTCTTCATTCTGTTTTCCTTCTTTGCTCATTTCTTCATTGTGGTCAGTAATTATAGTATTGATTCTTTGTCTACAATATACTTCAAACTGTTGATTTTCTTCGGAATCATCAGCACCTTTTTTTTCCGCTTTGAACTGGTCTAATGTTTCTTGTGCCTTCGAGTCTACTTTAACCACAAGTTTCTTACCAGCTACCTCCATGTCATGCAAAATTTTAATGGCACGCAAAGCAGCTTCGGCTCCATAGTATTCGCAGAATCCAAACCCTTGTACTCTTTTCCAGGAAGCAATATTCCCGCAAGTTGCCAAAATGTGCCTAATCATGGGGTCAGGAGCTTTTTCAGAAATATTACCGACAAATACAGTGATAGGTGGTTCTGAGGGTGTTGGCTGGCGAAAATTTTTCCGATTTGCGCGTGGATTGAAACGTGGAGGTGCAGACACAACGTGCGGGGTTACCGGAACAACTATTGGTGCCTGTTGCATTGGACTCCATACCATGGATTGCGGCATTGGAACACTGGGTACTGTAGGCGTGAATGGCATAACTAAATAATTTGATGAAGTTGTGGGTAAAAAACCAGCAGACGATACGGCAGTGGTTAAATTTGGATCATCCATATCGGGTGAAATAACAAATGCTGAAAATTAAACAAATCGTATTACAACATATTTGATGAAAAGAAAACTAGGTTTAAAAAAAAAAAATTATAAAATATCTTACCGATAGCTTCATATGTTTGAACACGTCGAACGATACAAAATAAATTGTTTTCGCGTTATTACAGTACACAGGTATTAACTGGGAACGAATACAAATTTGACAAGCTGAACAAATTTGGCGTTGCAGCTTACATTTAATGGGCACCTGCAGTGTTTATAAAACACACTTTTTTAGAAGAAAGCGATTTTATGATAACAATATAAACTACATTGATAAAAATGATAGTGTTTGTTGTATTTATCAAGGTCGTTACGTCATGGAGGAAAAACGAAAACCCTCTGAATTTTAAACTGTACATTAGTCGTGCGTACGTGTTGTGTCGTACTTCCATAAGCGCAACTATAAAGGGACGCGCACCCCTGAAAATCGTTTAGTGTTTTTAGAATTATAATTGAATATTTTCGATTGAAATAATATTATTCTGTTACGTTCGCCGTGTTTATGGATTATGGTCTACGGCGTATTTTGTTTACAAGACGTATGGAACGTATCCAAATTTACGCAACTTACTTCGGATAGCAGTCACAATTCCAATACGCTTCGCAACACGCGAATGACGCAGCTTCTCACGAACGCGTCAGGTCAACAAATAACGTCAGTATATAAGTAGGTAATAATTTATGCTGTATTGCGCTTTGACCTATAGAAATTCAATAATTTGTCTACGTTAGTATAGAAAAAGATCATATAAATTGTAGACCAATATTAACAAACAAAGATACAATGTTAAAATAATTTTATTCCAAATTTTTAATATTATAATAAATGGAATATAGGTATTACGTATATACGATACCATAAGAGTTATATAAATAAGAAAATTAAAAAAAAAAAACAAAATGATTAAATTTGTCGAATACCGGGGATGTACGATATTAATAGTTGTAAGTTGTTATGGCGTGGAGATATGCTGGCGACTTATAAATTATATATTCATTTAGATCTAGTTGCGCCTGTGCGCAGTAGATACCCTTTACGTGGACAGTATGTTTTCCTGTATCATTTTCAAAATGAAAAACATAACTTATACATATTAACAAATAAGTGTTCTGAAAAGAAGTATGCACATACACGTTTATAATGTATATATATATATATATATAATTTAATTAACGATTTCTAAGTAAATTCAATTTTACGTAAATTATTATTTGTTAACGTATTAGATACTTATATATATATATATATATTTGTATAAACACATACTCGTGAACGTGTGAAAATGTCAAATATATTTCAATAATAACAATTTTCCACAGTCCTTGAGATCGTTTTTGGTTAAATATGATACACACACCGTGAAACACGTATTTTTAAAATAAAAGCAAATACAAATTACGACAGGCGTTCACGGATGAATAAACAATTCTGTTTTTTTACATGCAATATACGTATTTCGCTAACCTAAGAAGTTTTTAATCATAATTTTTATTTTTACTTCAACAACATTACAAAAGTTAACATCTTAGATGACCGATGCACTATTCACTATCTATAACAGCAACGAATATATTTGAATTTTTTAATTTGACGACCACAATTATGATTTTCAAATGTGTTGTAAAACAATAGGTAAGTTTATAAGTAATAAATATTTATATTATGTTCGATATTATACCTGAATAATTAAAAACGCAACGACAGCTGCTAGTTCTCCGAAACTGAAGAACACGGATCATTTTTGTGGTTAAATTAATAAGTACTAAAATTAAAGTTTGTCTGTACATAAAACATATTTCCAAGACTATCGAGGGTGTTGGCAATGAACGTTTTTCAAGAGCGCCGACTCGATATTCAGTTAAATATTGGACCGGGGCAAATGCATAAGTCGTCAGAAACTGACGCCGCCGGAACGAGTGTAAAGAACGGCCTATGTTTACGGACAACGGAGTATCTAACCGAAAAAGCGTATACAAACTAAAAAAAACCGCGTTCATGACTGTTTTTGTTTCTTTCCCGCGGAACTCGATGAAATTTTTAATATATTTCTAATAAAAAAAAAAAAAATAATAATAATAAAATTTCTCACGAGCGAATAAATAGTTTTTCACGCACGCGTCGATAATCGGCGTTTTTCATATTCGTGTCGTATAACGTAATGGTATACAAGTGGCCGAACAAAAAAACAAAAAAAAAACATACATCGACTGCTCGATTAGCCGCGGTGGAGGGGGGTGAGGGGGTGGCGGTCGCGCGACGTGACGCGGGGTCAAAAGACTCGTCGGCGAACGAGGAGGGTTTTCGGCCGCGAGATGAAAGACGTTTAAACGGCGCGCGCGGATCACGACGTCGACCTTGATGCCAATGACACGACGAGTCTTTGTATGTACGTGTGTTGCGCGGTTTATCGTACCCGAACATCGGAGCTCTACGCGCGCGGCGGCGGCTCATAGGTCGCTATATATACGACGGGACGGACCGGCAGACGCGGTGTTCGCGCGAGTGCACGTCTTCCGACGCATAAGTGTCGACGATCGCGGCGCCAGATGATGACGGTGACCACGGTGACGAAGTTGACGGTGGTGACGACCGTCGTCGTCGTCGTCGTAGCGGCCGCGGTGACCATAGAAAACGTGGCCGTCCGGCTGGGCGTGCCCGAGGGCGAGGGTCTGTCGGGCGTGTGCCTGTACAGGTACGGGCCGGACAAGCGGCGGCACGTCATGTTCAAATCGGTGGGCTCGACGGCGCGCGAGCGACGCGACGGCGGCGGCGAATACGCGGTGGCCGGCGACCTGGCCGCCGATCGGGTGTACGAGGGCACGTTCGCGCGGCTCGGCGACGGCGACCAGGTGGCCCGGTTCGGGTGCGACCGCGGCCAGCGGTTCGAGATAGCCACGCCGTTCGTGGTGCCGGCGCGGGACGTGGACGCCATGCTCGCGGTCAAGGAGTCGATGGAACGGCGGCTCGGCGAGCGGCTGCAGCGATCGGTCACGGCGGAACACGTGTCGGTGACGCTGCGCGGCCTGACGCCGCCGGCCGCCGGAAGCCGCGGTGACGACGACGACGGCGGCGCGGTCATCGTCGACGTGTTCCGGCTGTACAAGAAGCCGTCGCGGGCCTCGGACGAGGGCAACGGTAACGTCCCCGCCGTCCAATACTCCGCGTACCCGTACGCGAGGTACGCGCTCGGCCGTCCGGTCGGCAACCTGATGCTCGCCGACCTGCCGCCCGACCAAATGCTGGCCGTCAAGTTCCGCCGTTCCGTTCCCGCGGCCGACAACTCCGTTTTCATATACACCGGCGGCCTTTATCCCCGGGGCACCGCCAACCTGACCGAAATGCTGGACGGACGCCCCCGCCCGGACGACGACGGCGACACGGACACCGCCGCCAGTTCGCATCGGATAAACGCCCAACTAGCGCCGCTGTACCGCGACTCGTACGGTAAGAACCCGTTTCGCTTATCTTGTTAATTGTTTTCGTTTCGACCTTTACAACGTTACGCCGCGCTTTCCGACTGAAAATCGCGTCCACTTCAAACACCCGTTTGACGTACGTGTTTTCTCCCGTTAGTTTTCTCGAGCGCAAGAAAGATGTTCATCGCAAAGAGAACTAGTGTCATTGTGTTACAACGTGCACGTTTCGAACGTACGCTTTTTTTCTGTTTTTGTGTTTTAGGTCTGGGAATGTATTACAAGTCTGTACGCGACGAAATGTTTCGAATGCGTTTGAATTTCGGAAACAGATAATTAGTTTCGCCAAAACTCTTTTTTATTATTATCAAATTAAAAATATTAATATAATTCTAACAACATCCGATCAAGTGATCTAAAAATAGGACTATACAATTGTTCTTAGTCACGCGAATTGAGTGTTGGACTGCCACGTGGGCTCGGTACTTGAGACTACGCGATTTGTTTTTGTATGAAATTGCTTATGAATTCCGTCAAAACCCTCGTTTTTATTTAATTTAAAATAGCTTACGTACAATACTAAATTAAAGCTTAACAATTAAAATGAAATAACAGTTTACAATTAAACAATAATACATATCAACTAAACAAAACACCCAGATCTATAAAAAAAGGAAATTAATTTTTAATAAACGGAAGAGAGAAGGAATTAAGAATATAGCAGGGATTTAAGTCAGAAGAAAGGAGGGAATTAAATATGCGAATAGTTTGAACAGAGACAGCGGGACAGTGCAAAAGTACGTGATTGAAATCGCATATTGAAATTTCATCACGATGGCGACAGAAAGGAGAAGGATTTAAATTAAGTTTATACGCGTGTGCGGGGAAGGCGATTGTGACCAAACCCAGGTCTGGAAAAAGCGCGGAAACATAAAAACGATTAGAACTGAGAGACCAAGGAAATCGAGAGATGACGGGGCGAATCGATTTGTATCGACTGGCCGTCGGAGTATGCGTTTCTATGAACTTTATGAAGATCGTGTCTGGAGAAGATATTTCGTTCAACGATCGAGCGGTGAGTTCGCACGTAGACTTCGCCAAGACGTCAGCTTTTTCGGTACACTCGAAACCGTTTCCACACCCGGACCGGGAGCCCACGGAAATCGTCGAATAGAGTAACCAGAATCCACGACGACGGCACGAATTACGAAACCCTCGGTAAAAGCGTCAGATGTGCGGTCTGCGGGTGTACGCCGTGCACTTCGTGTCGTACCGACCTCGCTATAGAACGCGATATTTGAACATCTAGTTTAGCAAATCGCTATTTATCGCTATTTGTCGCGCGGCAATAGCTGTTCGCGGACACTGGTCGACGGTACGTACCCGGTAACGGTTACGCGGGCTTTCGTCGCGTCCGGTCGAACAAATGCGGTCAACCACGTCAAACCGTTCGGAGTGAAAACTGATGAAATCGATTGATGTATCAACTCGTTCGGCCCGTTGTGCGCGTCGGTCTCGATAACTGTCCGTGAACGATTATAATATCATCGGTTTATGACCTTCCGGCGTTTCGCGTTGTATTCGATACGGCTGTAATCTGGTCCGTCGGCGGCGGCGGCCAAATCCCGGCGTGCCTTTGCGTGCCTTATCGGAACCGTGTTGAACTGTACGCAGTTCACGCAACACAATCGTCTAAATACGATTAATTTGCGGACAGACCGTTGGAACATATACAAATTAATGAGACCGAGTCCACGCGCGTAACTTTTACACCGCGTGATTTCGACCGCCCCCTTCCGTCACGTTCAACAACGAAGTCAAGTTCAACCTCGGGTCGACGTTCGATAAACGTTTTAACGCGGAGCGCACGTCTACAACTAAAACGTAAATCCCTCGTAAAATCCAAATCATCCCTAACGGTTCCGTTATCCGACCATGGGGATTATAAAAAAAAAAAATAATAATAATAATAATATGAAATATACGCGGTCGACGGACATCCGTCACAGAATCGACCCCACAATACGCGCTTCAAATTTATGATCGTTTTTTCCGTCGCATTGTTTACGAGACGTCGTTACGCCGCGCAAGTTTCTGTTATCCGACGATCGCGTTAATCTAAACAAAACACGGCGGCCATATATTCGTTATACAGATTATTCGTAGATAAAACGGGTGCGCGCGAATGAACGGATCGGATCGGCGAACGACGACAACAACACATTTACCGTATTATAAAATCCCAGCGGTCGGTCGACTCCATTATCGGTGTAGACGGGCGGAATCGTAATTACCGTCGTAGCTACTCCCGTCGAACAACGTGACCGAACGGTTTTACGTTCGAAACAAAAGTCTATTATTATTCGTTTAATCATCGTGTACAATACGTTTCGGTTCAACGACAATTTAACGACACAAGTCCCGCCGACCCGATCCCGGTGCACGGTCCGCTTTTGGAAATAATGTCTCGCCGCGACTACTACGAATCACAGTATACCTACATACCTCTGGAAATTAGACCGATGTGTTTATTACCAGTTACTTGACGCGTTACTGTATTTGTTTTTTTTTTTTTTGTTTTCACAGACATAATCAAAAACACCGTGAAATGCTATGCAGACGGCATGGTTTACAACGGATATCCATGTCGAAATTCTGATATTTGCGTACCTCTGGGCTGGCTATGCGATAATCAACGAGATTGTCCGGGTAAAAAGCTATTCAATCATCATAATATGTAATGTGTTCATTTGATTTCATTCAACTGTTACAGAAGGCGAAGACGAATATAACTGTTACAACAATAATAACAATGGCGAAGACGATACTAATGATTTGTACCAACAGTGCCCCTGACAATTGGTACTACGGTCGCGGTACATGTAAAAAATTTGAATTTCGATGCCGTTCTCGAAGAATGTCCGTTTGTTTACCAAATTCATGGTTGTGCGACGGACGAGTAGACTGTGATGATGGGTAAGGAAAACGACAGTTAAACATTTATAATAATATTAATGCAATAATACCTAAACAATAGATGGGACGAGAATGAATTCAATTGTGGTCGAACATACGGTGTGCTAGGACCTGGAATCGGTAGCTTCAATTCTCGAGAAGACAAAACGTGTATAAGCAAAAATAACTTTAAATGTTGGCAAGGAACAGGGTGTATAACTCTCCGTGCAGTCTGCGATGGAATTAAAGACTGTGCTGATGGATCCGACGAACGTGTATGCGACAACTGGAGTTCACACTGTGATCAGTTCACAGAATTTAGAGTAAAGAAAAAAAAAAAATATATATATATATAAATGTCAACAAGTTATTTTTATAATTAATATTGTTTAATTTATTTGTTTTCTCAGTGTTTGAACAACTATAATACATATAATAATGCCCGTAGCTGTATACCTCGACAATGGGTATGTGATCTTCAGGACGATTGTCCACATGGGGAAGATGAAACAGTCACCAGTTGCTTAGGAATGGATCACCCAACATTTAACGGTCTAGAAACTGATATTGTGGATTTTTAAACAAAACCAATTTCAATAAATATAATATCTATAATCATTATAAATTTTTCTTATACAGTATTAAATGTAACCTTATCATCTGGTTTGCTCTCTAATGAAAATGGAGGTATTCGACAGTCAAATAAATGTCCATCTTCACGTTCCATTCGAAATGTTCCCCTAAAATAAACATAATCATTTAATTTTTTTGTCTCAATACAGTAAGTTATTGAATATATAAACGTGTTAAATTCTTACTGTATATTTTAACACGATTAAATTGTTTTAAGGTAAAAATATTGCTTAAAAATATTATGTTTTCTATTTATTAAAACAACTAACCACATGTGTCCACTTGGAGCCTGTAAGCTCACATGACTGCTATACTGAAATGCTGGTGATTTCTTTGAGAGTACTGGTTCTTGTCCTACCACTCCTCTTCCACGAACAGTCTCCAATGTTCCAGACAAACTAAATATTCTCCAATGACGTTCTCTCAGTTGAACACTTTGTTCGCTTAGATTTTCTAATCGTATACAATACCGCCACTAAACACAAATCAATCCATTAACAGTGGGCCACTTGTCGCCGAGAAAAAATGTACTAAACAATCAATTCACCCAATATACAGAGCTTGTTTGAGATTCTCTATATCCCATGTAGAACGGTATCACCGTAACCCTAATGTCTTCAGTAGTTTCTTTGTGAACATCTGACAACTCTAGCCACGGGTGATTTTTTTTTTGCCACGATCTCAATGTTTCTTGTGCTCCAAACGGTGGATCTACATTGGAATTAGACAATGTGATTAATCAAAGAGGAAACTTAACTCTAGGTACACTTCAGGAAATTATGTATAATTTTTTAAAATTAATAATAATAATATTATTTGTTATAATTATTATTCATTTACCTTTATTAGGATAGTACATGAGGAATTTATCGAAAAGCTCATGTTGTAAAGGTTGTTTTTCGGTGGCTGTGTACGGAAGTATGTCTTCTTGGGCCACATAGTCTAGGCCGGGAATTGCGTATAAACTACGGCTAGTATCTTGATTACCGAGAAATGTAACAGCTTCGGTTTGTGCTCTCTAAAATGTATTACAAGAGTATTACCTGGGTTTATTGTAATTAAGTATTTGAAATGTATTACAATGAATGGGCAATCTCTTTCGTCTATCAGGGTTTGGTAAAACGTATGCGTTTTTCCTTTTACATCTTTTCCTACAGCACTAAAGCAAAGAAAAGTAATGGTTAAACAGTCATTAAACGATTAGTATACAAATTCGATTAATCACATTTATTATTTCATAACATTTTTTAAACACATATCTTATTTTGTACAATTTAATTTTGATTCTTACTTTTCTGCTTTGTTGACAAAATCACGGTCGTATACTCTGGCTAACCACGGAAATAGTACAACTCCTCTGTATCCGAATATCCGATGAAAAAACAACTGACCAGTTTCATATTTTTCAATGGACTTGGGTAAATTTAACTGACCCACTTCGATCAATCTGAATTAAAGCAATATTACGATTTTCGTTTAAACGTTAAACATAATTTGTTATATTGAAATGTAATGTATAATAACGATAATCATATTTTATATTGAAATATATTACCTGACATATGAACGTTTGCATACACACAATATATTGTTTCGACCTAAATTTGTGAACATTTTCAAGCCTTTATATTTAATAATAATTAAACAAAAACAAACAAATGACAAACACGTATTATTTCGGGTAAACTTTTAAAATCGTATTTTCGTCCACATTCGATTTCGAAATCCGAGTAAATTACTTAATCTTTATAAAACTTAGATAAAGAAATGTCTGATAAGCTGAATTTCATGGACGACGGAATAAGCATAAAAATTATCCATGAAAATATTTGACCGGGAACGTCGTCGAATCGTTCAATTATCTATATGGTTGCTCATTCTCATTTCATATTTCTCGCGTTCCCTGAAAAATTGACAGTTCAATCGTAGAACTGTGAAATATTTTGGTATTTCCGATCGGTTAAATTAAGAAATAAAAACTAATATATTCGATTTCTATGTCGAACGGTCGCAGTTGATTAATTTAATTATTTTGTAAAATATATTTTCAAAGTGCATAAAATAATTCTAATGTATTAGCATAAATCCTATAAACTTGAGATTTTTCTTGACAATTTTTATTCAACACCGTATATATCAACATTATGAATTCTGAAAATATCAATATAAAATTAATGAAATAAGCATAATGAACAGATATGGAGTGCATACACCAGATTAAAATGTATTAGGTCTGCGATAAAACGATACAAAAGATCAAAGTATACAAGTACATTTATAATGTTTGGAAACAGATAATAGGTCATTTTGATTTTCTTGTGAAAAGAACCAATCTAAAAAATAGTACAAAAAATAGTATAAAAAATAGTATCTTTTGGTGTCGGAGGTGTTCGAACACTACAATTACAAATAAGTAAATAGAGATAAAATAAATTAAATGTTTAATAAAATATAAATATATAAATAAGTATAAAATATTGTATATTGTTTAACAAAATGGTAAATTTAATAGATTTGCCCTATTTTTCTGTAATTAAAATTAAAAAATCAATAATTTAATTACCATTAAAATAAAAATTATTAAATGTGCATGTATTAATAATGCATGGCATTAATCATATATATTTTTAGTTAATTATATTTCTATAAGTTGAAATTATTAATTTAACCCAAATAATTTTAAAACATTGATCTGGTTAATAAAAATAAAAATTTTATCTGCAAGTTTTATTTAGCCATTTATTGAATATTATAATGCCAACAATTTGACAAACAAAAATGAATTAAAATCAATTTATGTGTATATACTCGTATATATATCATATCTTCTTAAACTTAAATTGAATTTTAAATATTGAAAGTATTGGATGAAATTTAGCTGGAAAAAATTGAACTTTAATGTGCAAATATTTAATATCTGAATAAAATAAATTAACTTAAAATCCAGTAAATATTTCCATACTATTTTTTCTCATCATTATTAAAATTTTATCATGGAATTTATTTTAAATATTGAATGTGAATAAAATAAAACAAATTACAGACATAGAAAAATATATATTTAAGAAACAAAATCAATACGTATTTGATCACTTACAACAATTATTACATTAAATACAACTTTTTCCATTTTAATTACAAAGTATGAATGTTAATTTACACACACATATATATATATAATTACATAATAGATATAAAAAATATAATTATTCTTTAGTTCTGGAATAGAACGGAAGGAACTAATAGAATTTGTTTGATACAAATTTAAGAATGACTATTATGTAATATTGTCAGTCATCTTTGGAGTCATATCGTTTGATATGAAGTAAAGACATGGTTTCAAATAGACAACAACATCCACAATTTACAGCACATAAAGTTTCTTTACTGAACCATTCAGTTAAATGGTTAGCATGGCCACCATGTCCACATTTCAAACAAACATGCGCTGCGCCTCTAACAGTAGAACTACATAATGAACATTTTAGACTGAACTGTTGGCACTGAAGACAGTATCCGTCTTTTATAGAGCTTTTACATTTAATGCATTCAACAATAAATCTGAAGACAAAACTACTACTCTTTTGTGTTTGATGTTTCAAAAATTTTTTAACACTGGTTAGTTGATCTAGTAAACCCAAATTATCTAATACGTCCATGTACGTTTTTTTATATTCATCATAGTAAACGTCTTTTTTAGAATTGCAATCATCCAACACTAGCCCTTCATCACCAATTTCAAAACATTCTGTTGAATCTTCTTGTCCTCGAGAAAAGCTAAAGCCTTCTGATACACTGTTTGAACGCGTATACACTGGTGTTGGAGTCATATCTTGTTCAATATTTTTGAAAGCAGAATTTGGATCAAATACACAACACAATAGAGCAGCAGTTTGGAAATCAGAATGGCCAGCATAATGTTTGATTAACGAATCAATCATATGCATTGTAAACGGATGACTTTTCCAATCATTAATTTGGTCAACAGAGGACGTGGCCTTTTTTTTAATATTACAGTTTGTGTTGCACGCATATGCTGCCAGTGACCATGTTTGAACTAAATCTTTTCTTTTAAATCCATTTGCAATCCAAGCGTTTTTTAAACAAGTGCTAAAAACATTAGTAACATCCAGCTCATATTTTGATGCCAAGTCCTTATTAATTGGAAATAAACACGACACATCATAAATTGAAATTATTGGTTTATCTGCTTTGCTGTCTTTTTTACATTTTAAACTTCGATTACTGCTGTCAGTTGGGGAATTGTTATTGCTGAACCAGTACGGTTGAAGTTTTTGCAATGGAGTATTGTTTGTGTTGTCATTTTTTTGAAGCGATATGGATGAGAAAAAATCTGTTTTTCTCCTTTGTGGGCTATTAAACCACAACAATGCACCATTATTACAGAATTTCAATCCCATTGTTTTATGTTGTAACATATTATAAGAATCTTGGCAAGCTATGTAATTATTTGTATGTTCATAATGAGATGGCGATTGAGAATAAATCGAGTATGTTTTTTTGTCATCTTCAGTGTGTTGAGAATCCGAAAATGATATGCGAGATTTTCTTAGAGATGTAACTAGTTCACGGAGACAGTACTGCACACAAGTCAGATTTTTTGATACTTGTTTTATAGCTGCATCATGTAATATCTTGTAAATTTTATTTTTCATGCTCGCATCATAAGTACATTTACTAATATGGAACTGAGGTTCGACATTAACAGGATAATCTAATGGAAATGTCATACGTAAATATAACGAATTATTATTTATTTTTATCAAAGCTATTAGTATACGCCGATCGGGATCTTTTTGTTCAATGAAGATATCTGAACCAACGTTTAATGATAGAAACTCTTGATGCAAATTTAATGTAGGTTTCTGCTCACTATCTTCACTGTTATAAGAATCATTACCGGAAGACATACTAAAATGACTATCTTCGACTTCATTTTCAAAGGTTATTATGTCGACTTCATTAAGTGTATCATTAGACACATTACTTGTTCCAGAGTTTTGTGCATTAAAATAAACGTCCAAATTATCAGTACCGCAAGTATTTTCATGATATTCCATAGGGGTTTCCTGAAGAAACGGTACAATATGCCACAGTCTTATGGTCTGGTCTTTAGACCACGTTATTAACTCATGTTCAGCATTTTTGTCATCATTATTTTTCATCCATTGAAACTCTAATATCGTATCTGAATGACCAACAAATGTGTGTACAGGCGTATTAAATGCATTTAAATTCCACAACAGTAAATTATTGTCTACTCTCTTCTCTGGAGGAATCAAAACAATTAAAATACCGTCACCAAAAGGCGTACATTTAGCTCTCCAAACGGGCGTGATTGTATTTAGAACATTTTCTGCTTTTTTGAGATTGTTTATTTCAAAAAACTTAACAGTACAATCTTGACTGCAAGTGACCAATTGATTTTCATTCATATAACTCCAATCCAAACACTGTATAGTATTGTGATGTGCCGTAATATAATGAATAGGCTGTGAAGCATTTCTCTGATCCCATATTTTCACATCTCCGCTGTGGGCAGTAGCTATTAAGTGTTTAGTTAAATGATTCCATCGTACTCTCGATGCTGGAAGAATAGAAGAGAGTGACAAAACTGGTCTGACAGTATCTCTAATGTCCCAAATGTGTACAAATGAATCCATGGATGCTGAAGCCAGACTATATGGGTCAGATGAATGCCAATTGATGTCTAATACAGTTCGCGTATGAGTACTTAATTTTCTTGAAGAAATCAGATCGACATTATTTTTCCAACTGAGTAATTGCAAATGGGTATTATAAGCTAATGCACATATATGTTGGTTGTGATAAGTCCGATTCCATTCAATGGCATTAATTTCATATTTACACGATCTAGGATATAGCGCACTTGATGATTTATTAATCTTTATAACACCATATTGTTTACGGCTGGCTAACAATACTACGGAACCACTGTAATCCACAGCCATTTTATTAGCATCAAAATCTCTAACCTCAATAACATTATAGTCACTACTCCACCTTGTAGCCATTGTGATTGCTGTGTTCTGAAAATCAATTAATTTCATTTCAATATTATGTACGTAAATACCGTGTTTTTTTTCTTAAACTATAATAAGTTTAAATATGGTAATTAACTTACTATAATTTAGAATTTATTTGAAAACTACATTCATTAAATAATTTTTTCGGATAGACGATATTTTCCTTTTAGTACGTCATCTCTCTTTAACAAAAACTCTTTTCTTTTTTTGAATTAAAATAAAACCTGAAACAAAATGTATAATTAATATTATGAATAGAAACTTAACATAACTATTGTCTAACTATATAATACTAGATTATAAGACATTTGAAATAAAAAAATAAAAATAGTGTACATCAAATAATAAAGCAAAATTGTAAAAGATTAATATAAATTAATATAATTTATTATTTTACAAAGAGAAAATATTTACTTTTTATAAGTACATTTGTATGCTTCAACTATACTGCCCATCAATTTAATATCAATTTGTTTATACAAAATAATTACTACAAAAAAACAAAAAAAAACAAAAATAAAGTTCTAGTTTATCATTAAAAAAACTGATATTTACATAATTCCGAAGACAACAACACCACTAAGTATACTAAAATATTACTAAGCTGCTATATATATATATAAATAAAAATAAAAATTAGAAATCAAGCAGTAAGTGTTATGAAATAGTTTTTGGACCCATGAAACAGTCAGATATGAATAGAACTGGATGAATAATATGTAACGTTATGTTTATACCCGAAACAGTCGAATAGATATTAAACGAATATCGTATTAAATGTAAAACTGTAAGTTGTTACCTTCGTGTCCAGCAATTAGTAATTGAATTATATTTTTCGAGCAGTGAGCATTCCAGTAAGTTTTTGTTTCAAAATCCATTCGAAATCTGCGTACGTCGTTTTACAATTAAAACGCAATAGGTTAGGAACCGGTACTCGTATCGAACAAGTCGTAAGACTAATAATACTATTATTATTAATGGTACAGGTATTTTAACGAAAACCAACAGATAAACGTACACAATCGGTACAAATGAAGATTACAGATAAAACGAGCTGTGATAAGTCGAACCGTACAATAACAATAGGAGCGACCACTAGTCACCCTGACGAGAAAAATCTCGACGTGTTTATTTTGCAGTTACAAATGAACCTAACCGTATTTGTTATAACATTATTATTAACCTAACATATGCACGTTCTTACCGTATCGAAATAATAATCGTCTTCGCGAATATCGAATGAGATGATATAGGGGTTGGTCGACCGCGATCTTATGGTTTCAACGTTTTCATTCACACGGAATAATTTCCAATTTTTAGGTAATGCCTGCCCGAATCGCAACCGTCTTATCTATATAATCGTATTACCTGTGGCTAACAAATGAAAACAAAAAAAGGCGGCAAAACGTAATACTTATGACGTTTGATAACGCGCATCTGTAGACTGCACCACGTGAACTGTTCCTCTTAAGTTCAACCGATATACTCCACACACATTAAACAGTATATAGACATGACGAGTGAAAATTAACATAACGTATTTTATAAAAGTCAAATGGATAATTGAAAAAGAAATATCAATTCAATTTTGTTAACTTTTGAACCGATTTATTTGAACAATTGAATTGTCTGAATTCGCCCAGTCTTAAACGCATAATGATATTTACTATTGTTATTATATAATTTAAATAATATAATGCAAAATACAAAACGATTCTCAGTTAAAAATGTTTTAACTTTGATTATCTTCACATACATAGTAATAATAAGTAATGTATGTGTGCATAAGGCATCTCTATCATTTTTAGTTAATAGACAAACAACTGGAACAAATTTATAGCCTATAAATAGATTTATTTAATTCTTAAATTAATTAATGGCATTACTTTTCATTTTACTGCGAAGATTGCCAAAGGATACAAAATTTAAAAAATTATGTCAATAAAACTATTTTAATGAACATGCAATTGTTATAATAGCAAATAATTAAATAGATTACAAGGATAATCTGTTTATTGAATCAAGTAAATAATTACTTGTAATACATATTTAAAATAATTTTAAATATTTTGTCACAAACTCAAAATGGTTGTAAAAATATTAATACAAATTCGTAATACAAAAAAATAATAATATTAACTATAATATTAATTGTATTGGAACATTAACATAAAACTCTAAATAACTATTTAATTGTGTTAGTGTAATTATTATTAACAAATATGATCCAGATATAAATAGATGAAATTTGCTTAATTTTTTAAAATTTTTTTTGTATTATTAATGAAAACTAGAAAAATAAATTTAAGTTAAGATAAAGGAAGTGCTTCAACTAATTGTATTTGTCTCGATTTTCTATGTTTTAGTAGAACAATACTTCACATAATAATGAAAAAAAAAGAAATAATAATAAACAAAGAAAAATTAAACAATTTGAATGTTTGAAAAAAAAATCTTATGGGAAATGTTATTTACAATCTTAAACATAATGCCTTACAATATCGGTTATTAAATAATAATCGTAACTATAAATCATATATACTCGTCAAATTTTAAGTGAATTACACTGGACTTTCTTGTAATATAGAACCAATTTTCTTATAGGCGATATCCAAACATTTGGCTAATTCAGGACTGCAACCATTTTCAGCAATCGTATTAAAACGGTATGTGCGGAAAATATTATTTTCAACAAAGGTCACAGCATTCATTAACGGACACAATATTATTTTTGTGTGATCTGTGAAGTTTATCTGGAGAAAAGTAGAAAATCATAATAAAATATGCCAAGATTATTATTATTGTCATGACACAATTATATACACTATTATAACATACTTGTAAAGTGCCATTAGTCAGTTGCATAATAACTGAAGAAGTAGATCTATACCACTGGTGCAGATATGGCGTACGACTTAATTGGTCTGCATCTTTAGCCAGTATATCTGCACCGGCTTTAATAAGGTGATCATTCATATAGCGCCTGAAGTACATTAACAACTTCATTTTCTTTTCCAATATTGTTGGAGTATGATCAGTAGTGTAATATTGTTCAGCACCACTTCTTTCAATATAATGGACATCTCTAAAATAGATTAATAAATAACATTTAATGTAAAAGAAAACATTATTATTAATTAATGTTTTACTTCTTATTAGCTAATAGCACAATTCGAGTGAAATCATTGAACATAACACCAACACAATCATCAGACAGTTCATAACCAAATCCATATTTATCAGAATAGTCTACCCATTTGCTGACCCAAATAAGAGGTTGCGCAGCCGGATCGGTATTTTCTTCTATAATTATGAAATACCGTTAATATACAGCAATAAATAATACAAAAAAATAATTTGTCAAATTTATACCCATATTTTTCATTCCTTTCATAGAAAGGTGTGGTTTGCATTTTAATAAATTTCCCAATTCTTTTTCAAGAGATATCAGGTATTCTTTGCAATCATTGACAGATACCCCATTTCCAATAGTAGGTGGTTTGTTGGGTACATTAAAAACAAGCAATTTATCAACCGGGTCTTGAGGTTTAGCAGCGACTTTTGTTACAGCAGCTTTTGGACTGTTCAGTTCTAAAATATAAGATACACATTTTAGAATTAAATCCAACAGAAAACATTAAAAATAATCAAATAATGTTTACCGATTAAATAATTACCATTGAGTGGTCTGCGATTAGAAATAGACTCTCTATAATTAATAGAGTCAAATCGAGGAGCCATTGTAAGACAAGATGGAGGCAACTTTTTAGGCATATAACCAGTAGTAAAAAAATCAGCTTTCATTATTTCAGAAACCTGAGGACGTTTTTTAGGATCAAACTGGAGCATTTTATTAATAAGAGTACTGGCATTCTTATTTAAATTAAGAGGTAAATTATAATCACATCTGGTAATACGGGCATATGTTTCTTTTAGAGAGTTTGTTTCAAACGGTGGTTTGCCAACCAATAATGTATACCTAAAATATATACATTATAATTGACAAAATAGTATACATATATTAAATTATAATTACATACATAATACAACCTATGGACCATACGTCAACTTCAAAACTATGACCGGTTTTACTTAGAATTTCTGGAGCAATATAGTTTGGAGTACCACATAATGTTCTAAAATTAGTTTTTTAAAATTATTAATTATATATATTGCATAATATAAAAAAATTGTGATTACTTTTTACGTTGTCCATCGTATTCGATTCTAGCAGCTAAACCCAAATCTCCTATTTTTACTTCCATTTCATCATTTAAAAACAGATTACCTAACTTAAGATCGCGATGAATAATGCCTTGTTGGTGTAAATTTAATGTTCCTTCAAGAATTTGGTATACGTAGTAACGAGTTTCAGGTTCTGTAAGAGTTTTCCTTCTCCTAAAACACAAAAAATGCACAGAATAATTAATTAAGAGTGTAGGCAACAGAACATTTTAAACAAATTTATTTTTAAGATCTTTAAAATAAACTCTAATAAAATATTATATTCTATAACAATTTAATGTTTTATTAGGAGCCACATGAACTAAACTTTACTTAGCCACATTAATTTAAACGGAGTTACTTTTTTAAAATTATAAATACAATTTTAAGTGTAAAATAAATTTAAACACTGATCAAAATGAATAGTACACAAATACCAATATAAAATAATCTCTTTTAAAATTACATTTTACTTACAATACTTTTATTTTGTAGAAATGATTTAAAATGTTATACTTGGGCAGAAATAAAAGATAAGCACCCGAAATTTATAGTTGTACCCAGTATGTTCTAAATATAGCTGCCTCATTAGTGTAGACAACTAAATCAGTAGTCTATCCAAAGTAAAAATTTTGCTTTTTAATTTAATGTTTTACAATATTTATTAGATATTTTATATATTATATTGTTGATTATGTAATGCATAAATATACATTACATAATCAGTAATATAATTTTATTGAAAATAAAGTATAACAAGTATGTTTAAAGAAAATGTTTTTAGATAAATATAATTTTGATTTGTAACTTTATGTATATTATTTAAATTAATATTTTAGTAATTGATATGTATGATTCCTACTAATTTTTATATGTATAAATATATTTGAATTTAGAAGCTAGATATTAAATATTTATAAATAAACTAAAAATTATTGTATTTATATTAAAAAAAAAAAAAATCGTCATAGAAATTATACCTGGGTATACTTTTAATTTAAATTCATCAACTCAAAATAATGACTTTGTCAACGAAATTCTAGTAAAAATCAATATTTAGTAAAACCCAGAAACCTGACACCGAATGACATACTAGGCTTCATTAGATTGCATGACAATAACTCCTTAGCATGTTTGACCTAAATCACAAAATTACATAGATAAATTAAGTTTACACTTAATAGTCATAGTATATTTCATGTATTTTAGAATAAAGTTTAATAATCATTATGTTATATGAAAATTTTAGAAATGGTATTAGGTAATGTTATGTTAAATAACCTGTACAATTGTTAATGTAAAATCATTGAATTGAAATTACAAAAATATAAAAATGTGTTTTCACCAAATATTAATCTTCAAAACACTTGATAGGTATTAATTTTCGTCAAACTAAATAAAATTTAAATTAAAAATATAATATAATTTATAAATCATAAAAAATTTTTTTTTTAATATTATTGTAATATGAATAATTATATAATTTTAATATTATTATTTTTTGCATTATTTTCAACAAAACTATTTATTGTTAATAACTTTAAAAAATACACAAGATACCAATCCAACCTAAGGTATTATAGTATTTATTTATAAATCTAGCTTTCTAAATGTAATATGTAATAAAAATACTTACTTATGCAGTTCCATCATTGATCTTTTTCGACAAAGCTCCAAAACAATGTAGACAAAATCATTATCTTCAAAAAAATTATGAAAGGTAACAATGTTTTTGTGTTTCAATGTCTTGTGAATATGTATTTCTTGGGTCATTTTATCCTTTTGATTATGTTTTAGGAGATATTTTTTGGAAACAATTTTTCCAGCAAATACTTCCTTAGTTTTCATATCTACAATTTCATAGCATTTTGCAAAACCACCCTATAATGAAGACAACCCAATATTATTTATTAATAGTGACAGGTGACAGAGATAAATATGTATTTTATTATAATTAAAGTTAGGATGTTGTAGCATTGTAAAACTTTAAAAATGGCAATTAAAATAACACAAACAAATTTTAAAAATCAAAAAATTGATTTAAACAAATCTAAATGTAAATGTGGTCTTATTCTTTTAGTTAAATATACAATTATTATAATTATTACAGGTTATAGTCAATTACAAAATTTTAAATTTTAATATTTATTTGCAATTTGTGGTTTTACACAAAAAAATTTAAAAGAAATATATGACAAATAATAATAACATTTTATGGGGACAATATCTTATGAATAAAAATGTTCATGACACAACAAAAAAGGTTGACGTAAAATAACTGAATATTTTTAGAATTTAGACTATAACATATATATTCACATTTATAATTAAACCAATAAAAATTACAAGATAAAAACGATTTTAGGCATTATACATTATGATAATAATGATTAAAAAAATAAATCTAAAAAATTCAAAATTAAATTTCTCATGTTTATCCTATGTAGTATGAATCGAACATATAGCTGATATAGATCCATATAAGACCAATAGGAAAAAAAGCCTACAACATCCAAACTATAATTATAAACATTAATAATGTTAGGTACATGGGTGTATTTAAGATTTTTTCCATAGTAATATTTACTCGAAAATCGATTGCTGTTATGATAGAATCATTATGTTGTACTTGTAACTAGATTTTTATAATTCAATTAAAAAATAATAATTTTAAATATTACTACAAGATTTGGTTTTAAGCCATGTTAGTAGGATTGAAACATGTTTTATAAATTTAATAAATAGATTCAATATTTTCACTTGAGCGAAAAATTTGTTGGAGACAAAGAGCAATTTTAAAATCAACAGGTGTGTGTCTGTGAAAACTTAAAAAATCGAAAAATGTTAGTGATTTAATCACTTGAAAGGTACGAAATATGATAAATAAATAAATAATATTGTAATATAAAATAAATATTCACATTAAAAATAAATAAAAACAAACATTAACGAATCAAGCTACGCAGTACGGCGAAGGAGTAAATAACAAGTCAGTTTCATTTCAGTGATTTTTTTTGACAACAAACTTTTCATCAATAAAAGAGAACGCGCTCTAAGGACATGTAAACACTAGAGCCGATATTTTTCGGACGATATCAACGACGACGTTACCTTTCCAAGAAAACTGCCTCTTTGATACTTCTTGTTAGCCTTGTTGTCGACGATCACCTCCGGGATCCTCACTTCTTCGTCTTTCGGTCTGGACATGTTTCCGGCGACTACGACTGATATGTACTACACACGACACGACCGTCACACAAATTACTTACGTATTACTTAGAAACGGTTTGCGCGAGTAAAAATTAAAAAGAAAAAACTTAAAAGCGACGCGGACCGATATAAATTTTATCGAGAACAAATTCGCAGAAGAAAAAAAAAACCCCAACTACAAAAACGACGTCGGTGACGATCCGTGTTGCTTGCGCGGCGTCTGGTACAAAAATAACGGACAACACGACCGTACGTACGACGGGATTTCGTTGTCGTCGCTGCACCCTTCAGCGAAACGCGGCAGGTGCGGACGTAGATACGTGCAGACGACGAGGACAGTGTATGCGCGAAGACGCGGATGACTTTCCGACACGGTTTATTCGGATCAGCCGAACGGGCGACGGGAACAGCAATGCGACCTCGGACACGGTGGATGGTGCGAATCTCGAAGACGTTTACGCGAACGGTGCGCACGACGAGACGACGACGTTCGTACGTTACGATCGGCGTACGGGAATAACCGTTAAATTAAAAAAACACGTTCGCATACACCGTCCGCGACCAGCGTCCACACTGCGCGATGCGGTGGCGGGCGCCCGCGCGGCGTACAACCGACGCACTAATACCAACCGCGACCCGGACGACCGTTGGTCATGGAACAAGAACACATCGTGGTGGCGCCAAAACGCCGCCTCTACTCCAATTCAGTACCCGATTTTCATTATCGATTTAATAACGTTTAAATATATAAATGTATAAAAAAAAAAAAAACAGACTTCCTTATCCACAACCGCGGGCGGTGTCGTTATCGTTTTTAATAGTGTTCATGGAGACCAACTATTGTTATTGTTTGTTCGTGTGTTGGCATCTTTCGAGAATATATGACGTTTCCAATGAATTAGTTCCAACCAAATCACATTAAAATACATTTTTAGTTTGTAATATTTTCCCGGAGCGCAATATACTCATCAAGTTCGAAAAATTTATTTCATTATTCTTTACTTTGATTTTTGAAATGTGACTCTCCCCTTCTTTACCGTTGTCCTGTTAATTTACTTAAGTGACAACTACAGTTTTTTCTTTCCTACGAATTATCCCTTTTAATCTAAACCCATTATTATTCTCTTCTGTCATTTATTATGATTTGCTTGTTATTTAAGTTTTATTTTAGCTGTCAACTTTACTCAAAAAGCCATTCTCGCATAAATATTTAAAAAGGCAATTGTTAACTATTTATTTTGTTCGATAATATCCAGTTAGATATAAGTGTCCTTTTCAATTTAAATAATAATAGTTTACATCATAAATATATGTGGTGATCAATAATCATTATTCAGGACAAAACTTATGATACACTTTAATATATTAATTGGTTACGATTAGTATATATATAAATTTACTTATTTATAAATCTACATTTTAAAATTGTAATTGATGGAATTTATAATTATACACAAATAACATTTATTTAAATACACTCAAAATAGTTATATACTCTTAAATCTTATTAAATGTATTTTCATTAAAAAGTTTTGTTTGAAAAATCAATGAAATATATTTTCTGGAATACCAAATTCAGCAAAATAAATAACTTAATACATTGAATTTGTTAATTAAAGAACTCATTTAAATTATAATATATATATATGTAAAGGAATAGGTTTAGTACACTAACCTTTACTTAGAATTGTTTTTGAAACATAATTAATTAATTTTTGTTTAATTTTTAAATTTGAAAACATTAATTATTATCGGTTTAAAAATTAAAATACAACAGCAAGACAAATGCCTATAATTGGAGTTAATATTTCACTCTACTTTTATTAGAGGTGCATATCTAAAGAATTTCAGTTGTCTAAATCATAATACATTTATTGAAATAAATGACACAGACTTCAAATACTAATATGTAATTGTAAATTTAAAAATATTACACAAGTAAAAATGTATTTTATGCCGTTTAATTTAATACGAAAGAAGTACAGAAATATTTTTTTGAATAAGATTGATGCTTTTATACTTTATAATCATATATTTATGATAGAGAGAAAATATTTTTTTTATTTTACAATTAATATGCACGGTTTTCTCGTCTTTGTCGGTTCCAATCTTGTCCACCGCCACCTTGTCTACCGAAGTTTTGTCTGTACTGTCCTTGGTTTTGGTTACCTCCTCTTGGGAAAAAGTTACCTAAAAAATATATACATATATATATATATATATATATATATAAATGGGTACATAATAACTTTATTCAGAATTTGGAATTTTAATTTACCTTGCTTCATTTCGAAAATCCTTTCATTAGAATCCACAAAGTTATTGACTTTATCGGCCAATTGTAGAGCAAGCGATTGTAATCTACTTGGTTCACTACGATGCATGACAACTGTTTGTGTAGGATCGTCAAGAGATGCCATTAACTCTTCATTAATAATCATTTTTGAGATTATAGAGTGAGTTGTGCTTTTTGGTAGTTCAAACATATCAGATAACGTTTTCATTGAAATGGAGTTGTAAACATGGGAATAAGTAAACAAGTATGTGCGCAAAGATTCTTCTTTAATCAAACGTTCTAACATATCTCTGACTCTATCACTTTCATAGAACAATTCCCATACCTGTAATATATTTCAATTGTTAGAATAAATAATAGTAATAAAATACCTAATCAATCTATATATGAACCTTAGCGTTCATTTTCTCGTTGATAATAAAATTACGGGAAGCCGACCAATTTCCGTTTCTCATTGCTTTACTCGCAGCAACTACATGTTCTCTCATCGATTCTGGAGGGCCAACTAAAGACTGACGTTCACTTGATCGAAGTTGTTGATAAAATGTTTTAGAAATCATACGACGCCGAGCATCAAATTCATGAGCTAAATATTAAATAATAAGTAGTAAATTATTCAATCACAGTATTTTCATATTTATAAATAAATTAAATTTACCAGCCATATATGGAATTTCAATAAGCATAGCTGATACCAAATAAACACACTCCAAGAGTTCTAAATTAATATGCATGTGGAAAGGCATCTGTCTTTGTTTTTCAACTTTTTCTTGTTCTTTACTACGTTCATGTTGTCTCTTTAATCAAATTATATTTGTTACATTAAAATAAAAGAAGCATTCAAATAATTAAGTTATTAACAGAAGCACTTACTTGAGGTAATAGTCCCTGTGCTAACAATTCTTTTACTTTACCAGTCATCATTAAATCAACAAGACAGTTGTGTGCGTCTTTTATGTTTCCTTGACGGAATGCACACAAGCCAATATGTGCCATGGTACGATTATAAAGAATCTGAAATAGTTTAATCAAAGTAAGTATTTTATTAGTTAATTTAAACAGTTAATATACTTGTGTTGCAGGATCTGAATGCTGAATGGTTTCTTGTAAATGTGACATAAGTACCAAGTCTCGAGCTTGGAACCAATTATCATGTAATGCATGATGATACACATGACATAAAATTGCTCTTGTTCTTAAACGATCAGTAGCATCTTTGTCATAAATATATTTACATAAATTTTCCATAATTTGAACGTTTGTCTTGTGAGATGCAAGTATTTCTCCCTAAATTAATGGTTTAATTAAATAAATTCAATTGACAGTACTTTTTTAAAAGAAGTGTTATTATGAGTTCTGAAGAATAATCATATATTTAAATATAATTAACATTTCTTACCTTCTTTTGTTTCAATACCAATGGATCAAACTTGTAGTAAAGATGGTCTATTTTACGCATGTATATACGGCAGACCTCTGACTCAATATTTTGGTATTCTAAATAAAGTTGAACTTTATCGATAATGTCACATACTCGTTTTTCATCCTTCAACCTAAATTTATGATAATAATATAAATAACATAAGTAAAATATAATGGAACTACAGTAGCATTGTAAGAATTTTTTTTTAAAAATACTAACCGTTGTACATAATCATTACTGTGGGGATCACATTCTTTTAATAGTTTAGTGAATTCTTCATCTAATCTTTCAACAATTGTAAGTACACACCCACGCACTCTAAAAGTTGGTTTATCTAAAGTTTCTGCATCTTCTGCTACTGATTCTCCAATAAATATTGTGTCTTTAACAGGAAGAATCAACTCCAAAAGCTCAATAATACAATCCAACAATCTAAATTAAAATTTTTTATTAATATTTTATAATTAAATTGGTTGCAAAACCATCTTACTTGCTCCAAATTTCTGGTTTCATAGCATCAGATACTTTAGGATTATAATCAAAAATAGAAGATATAATAGACATCTTTATTTTTACTCTTAATCCTAATCCTAAATTATGAGCTTCTGAAATCAGTAACAATTCATGTAATAGTTCAATTTGTTCTCTTCGATCAGTTCGTTTCTTTCCACGTGCGGCGACTACTTCAGACAATTTACGTAAAACAGCTTCTGGAGTAATTTCTGCATCTTTTGCAAACATTTTTGGTTTTTCCTACAATGTTAACAATTTAAATGTACTACATATGTCGAATAACATATAAGTTATTGTAACATTGACTTACAGATGGAATAGCAACTCCTCTTCGTACTTTTTGCCATTCAGCATCACTCTCATCTTCTTCGTCTCGTTTTTGTTTTTTAGGTTTTTCCTTGCGTTCTTTTTTCTTTTCTTTCTTTTCATCATCATCTTTGTCAGTTGATCTAATAAGTATTATGATATAATAAAAATAATAAGAATATTATGTTGGTAGAATAAAATCAATTTACTTTTTCAAAAATCGTTCTCTTATACTTTGATATTGCCCTTCATCTTCACTGCTTGAAGAAGAGCTTTCAGAATCACTTCCCCAATCAAAAGAATCATCACTGTCAGAATCTCCTCCAGTTTTTGGTGCCTAAATGTAAAGTAATAATATGGTTTATTAAACATATATTATTTTAACTGTAGAATAAAATTCATACCTTGGGTATTTTTTCTTCTGTTTTCTTGAAAGAAGCAGCTGGAACTTCATCTTCACTTTCACTTTCATCAGAATCCACTTCTTCGTCTTCCTTTTGGTCTTCTTCTTGATCAGGTAGATCAGGATTTTCTCGGAATTTAGCTAAATCACTCTCAAAATCTTTTACATACTTTCTAAATTTTTGTCTAAGTGAAGCCAAACTTTTGGAGTTATTTTTTGACAAATTTTTACGCCCTACACGATCATCCCAGACATCATTAATAAAATCTTCCATTTCAACTAAGCAGCGAACAAAAAATCGTGGAGCTATTCCATTTTCTTCTTTCAATATAACTGCATTGTACGCTTTAGTATATGCTCGAGTTAATTCTTCAAAACCTAAGAATGACAATTTTTTTTATGAGTTTATTATCTATATTAAGGTTATAATTAAAAAATAATATATATTACTTACTTGTCAATAAGCTACTCATATCTTTTATTTTCTTATGATTTCTGATTTGTTTGATCGTTATTGTTAATTCTTCATATCGTTTTTCTTTAAGAGAACGGACAATACGCTTTGTATCTTCTTCATCATCACTAAACTATAAACAAATAATACAATTTTGTTATTTATTATTTAGAAGTTGACTATAATTTTTAAAATATTGTTTTTTAAAGTTATTAACATACAATTTTTTTCTCAGTACTTTATTTATTTATGCATAAGACATACTACTTTAACATATTTCTCTGATAAAAACTTTGGCACAAAATTGACTAGTCTTCACAAACCTTTCATTTTTTAGTTTAAAAAAAAGCAAAATATTTAATTAAATATTTTTAACTGCTTACTAAACTCTAGACTATTTCCTACGATTATTGTATTTATGAAATAAATGTGATTTAACAAAAAATATAATTTACAGAAAAAAAATCGAATATCACATTAATTTATAAAACCAAACACATTTATACATATTAAATACAGTTTTGATTAAACGTGTAAATACAATTCTATTGAGAAAATAGTAACAGATAGTACTTTATAGGTAAATATATTTTTAGGAATATCTTTTTATTTACAGTAGTTGACCTAAGAAGTTAAACATAGTGGGTATAAAGTAAATTTTATACAAAAAATTATGTTTGTTGATTTATTGAAACAAAATTATATGTATTCTAGCAAGGTTCTATATGAGCCAAGTGTACGTACAGTGAAATTTGCTGTTGGTTGTCGGATAACCTGTTCCTCTTCGGACGACGTATCCGACTCGGAATCCGAGCCGGTGGCAAAGAATCTACTCATGTTTGATTATCGCGGTAGCGGAAAAACTGTAAAAAAAAAAAAAACAGATTTAAAGATATTTCGCAACGATTTTGGACGGAAAAACAAGAGAACGAATTAAATACCCGGGCAATAGAAAAAACGTGGAGTTGAACGGGCAACCGTACTATTTCGCCAAACACACACGACGTGATATTATTTTATTTTTTTTTGTCGGTGGGGTTGTGGATGCGGCAGATTGATAAACAATATCGTACCACGCCACGCGCTACAGTGTGGCCGACACGTCGATAAGCAAAATTCAATAATTTATTTTCAAATTTTCGGTTGTGGACAAAGTTTATCACGTTCAAGTTTCTGTAGATTATTAAACATTCGCGTTCGATTCATGTCTGAACCTTGTCGTAAATCGTGTTATTTGAAAATCGTTCGCGGCGATTTTAATTGTTGCCGATCATCAACGTTATTGATACATAGTATCGTTCGTCATATATGGTTACACTACTCGTTTACGGCGTCGGACAACTCGATGGGAACGCTTATATATTATGTCAACGCGTTATCTATATCTCTAAATTATGTCTGTAGTTTTTTTTTTTTTATTGGTTACGTTTAGTTAAGATTAGTTTTTTTCTATGATTTTTTATTGATGTTCTGTAATAATATTAAACAGTCGTTTATTTCATATATATATATATATTCATGTTCATAGTTATTAGTCTTAGACACCAAACAAATTAACCAGTGCGAAATGACGTTGTTCTATAATAACTATAACAATTAGACTGATCAAAAGTTAACTGTAAAATAGAATAAAGACGTTTGGTTCATTAGCATTTATTAATGGTTGCATGTAAACAGTTATACATATATTTATAGAATATCAAAAAAATGGGACAAATACACACTGTAGGACCGAACAAAGCTCTTATAGTTTCTGGTAAGTAATGATAATATTATATATATATATATAAATTTATCGTTATTGTTAATTTTTATACATAAATAAATAAACAAATAATTGATGAATATTCGTAAACGTCTATGACCAATGACTTTTAATTAAATCTGCTCCTTTTTCGCCGACCATTAATGTTGGTGCGTAAAGATGTGCGTGCGGAATGTAGGGGAATACCGAGGAGTCTATCACTCTTAGGCCTTGAATTCCAATCACTTGCAATTTATTATTTACCACATCTCCCATTCTGCACGTACCGCATTGGTGCTGATAACTGTGTGTCAAGTGTTTTGACAAACATGCCCAATAATCGTCAGATTTAAACAATAAATGATCACATTTTGGATACGGCACTGGATTCAGTCTAGCTGCGACATCTTTAAACGCTTGTGTTTCTTCCACCAGTTTCACTGAATATTTAAGTCCATATACATTGTTTTCTAAATCGGCTTTACTGTCATAATAGTTATAAGACATTATGGGTTGGTGCAATGGGTTTTTACTCCTCAAAGTTACATTTCCACGAGCGTCCGGTTGTAACAACAAAGTTGTAATCATAAACGTATCTGGATTTTTCCCTAACGGAATGAATATCAGTTCAATTTCGTTGCCTGATGGTGATTTTATATAACCTAAGCCGTTTGTTACTGGCAGTGTAAGCGGTCCTTGACCATATTTAAACCATTCTTCAAATAGATTAGGATCTAATACACTTTGTTCATTGATTGTGGGGTTTGTTTGATTTATAACAAATTCCAAAGCTAAAAAAAATAACATTTTTATATTAATAACATGTTATACCTATTTTCTAAAAATAAAATGAATTAGTTAAACATTTAAAAAATTTTTTTAGTCTGTATGGTATACATTCGATTTTGATTGTGATGAAGTAACACATGAAAATAATTATTTTTTGAATTATACAAAATGTACTAATATTGATTTTTGCATCTAATCTTAGCTCGAGTTCATTTTCTCTTAATTTGTTAATTTTTAACAATTTAAGATTCAAGTAGCTATATATTTTGACTTAATTTTGACATTTGTATAATCAAGGTATTAGACAATTTTAAATTATTTCTACACTTTAAACTAGAATCATGAATCGTGATTTTCAAAAAATTAAATTAATATTTACCAACTGTTCCATAATGGTCTAGTAAATTTTGTCCTACTGGCAAATCTTGTATAACTGGTATACTAAGATTTTTCAAATGATCTTTTGGTCCAACTCCTGATAACATTAGTAATTGTGGTGAATTTATGGGTCCAGCAGATAAAATAACTTCTTTTCTAGCATATGCTATTCTGCTTCTTCCTTTTTTTATAAATTCCACTCCAATTGCTTTTTTAGTTTGTGGATCAATAATTATTCTTGTTACTCGACTGAATATTGCTACATGCAGGTTCTGACGATTTTTAACCGGACGGATGAAAGCTTTTGACGCACTTACCTACAAAACAGAAATACGTATATAACCAACAGAAAAAAATATAAGACGATTATTTTATCAGTGGATAAACAATAAATGTATAAACAGTTTTTAATTTTTTTGTTAGCAAAAATGTTCATACATTAAATTTTTAGTATTATATTCGCTTAATGAGAAATTCCGAAATTATTTATATATTCAA
This sequence comes from Schlechtendalia chinensis, assembly GCA_019022885.1. NCBI lineage: Eukaryota > Metazoa > Arthropoda > Insecta > Hemiptera > Aphididae > Schlechtendalia > Schlechtendalia chinensis. The sequence continues at coordinate 2,159,903 of CM032349.1, read as the reverse complement.
AAATATCACTTGGCCAATGATAAAATGGTTTTTCTTCAAGTTAATTCCAATAGAAAAGTACTATGCTATATGTATATTTTATCCATAAATATATTTACTCTGCGTCCATTTATTGTTGTAGCTTGTAGATGCGACACTCCATTATTTGGATTAACCGTGTAGTCAATATTTTCTTGTAATCCTAATTCACCGCCAGCTTTTATAAACTTGTCCGCGAGTGGTGAATGATATTTAACCCGTTCAACGTGCAGATTTCCTTTATTTGAGTGGAATGATGAATTTTGATATTCAGGTATGGAATTATTTTCAGATTTTAAAAAGTAGGGTAATACATCTTTGTAAGCCCAACCAGGATTTCCTAGTGCTTCAATTGTATCATAATCCTCTTGTTTTCCTCTTGTATAAAACATACCATTTATTATTGACGATCCTCCCATGCCTTTTCCTTTTTGCCAAGGACAACGTTTATTTTTTTCACCGAAACATCCATTTTTAGCAGGTTCAGCTGTATAACCCCAATTGTAGTCTGTTTTGTATAAAATGTCTGTCAATGCTAGCGCTGGTATATCTGTGTAGACCGATTCATCTTGTCCTGCTTCTAATATCAGTACTGACCAATCTGGCTGTTCTGATAAACGATTTGCAACAACACAGCCTCCAGGACCTGCTCCAATCACTATAAAGTCATACTCACGTAATATAGGTTTATTACCTAGATAAGTGTTTTCCCTAAATGGAATTCCTTGTTGGAGATACTGTCCATAAATTGACTGGAAAAATTCTGAAAGTATTGCTGATGTAGATGAAACTAAAAATACAAATAGTATAAGAATTTTCATTATGAACAAAACATGAGAGTCAGTGCACTTGGCCATGAACAACACTAATGTCAGTGTCAAGACCTCGGCCAGTACTGTTAGTTTAGGTCAAACTCCCCACTATATATACGTTTTATTTACTGTTTTGCAAATATACTGTTACTCCTACGAATGTAGATCAAGAAATATTTTGCACCTATAATTTTGAAAAAATTCTTGTTTTAAAGTGGACGGGTAGGTTATTGAACTTCTTAATGTAGGTTATTTGGCATTTTATTTTTATTTTAGCAATGTACATGTCAGTGCCCAAAATATAACAGCATGATAATGGTCACAAAAATTTAGTAATAAATAATAATGGAAAAACACAGTAGGACATAGGAACACTGATTTTACGTATTAATTAACTTCATTAAATACTGATCTTTGTATCTAAAAAAATAATCAATTTGTTATTCAATTAAAATAATTAATATTCAAAAAAAGTTTAAAAAATGCGAAACTAGTGATTTCATTATTTTGAACTGTATTTACATTTTACACATTTCGATTTCTATAAAATATTTATAAATTCACTTTTATTTTATCTTCGTTTTTTATGCAAGGTTAAACAACAACGCTTATTTCGATTTCTTAAAAAATTTCAATTGTTTGTGATCAGTCGACGAAATATATACCAGGTATCAGATGGTCAGTTACAAACAACTTGAATCTTATTAGGAAGTAATGCATGCAATTCTGTTGATTGCGACAATAAATATTACAATGCATAGTCTTGGTATTTGTATTCATTAAGAATTATGTCAATAGAAATCAGAGACAAAGGTCAGGTTTTGGAGGTCATAAATGTAACTATTGTGTGAAAACAACCCATTTTTTAGATTCTGAACAAAGAATTATTTATCTTATTTAAATTCAAATAATTTTTAAAAGTCTTAAAATATTCGAAGTTAAATGATTTGAATTTATTTTATTGTTTGCATTATTGTGGTTTTAAATAGTTTATTTAATGTTTTTAAAAATCAAATGTATACAAAAATACCAATTATATCAAATAGAAACTAACTTTTTTGAGCTTGTTTAAAAAAAAAACTAGTATAATTGTAAAATAAATCTTGATTCATATGTTTATAAGGAATCTATGTAATTTTTACAAGGAAAAAAATTATAAAATATTTCTCAGTAAATTACTGTTGTCATGACAATTAAAATACTTAATCATAATAATAGTTACTATATAGCAACTGGAAATTCATTATACGATTAATGTCAATCATACAAATTGTTTATTTCTTAATAGTTTATAGTTTCTTAAATAAATGTAAACATATTTGATGTTTTTATTTTATTTATTTACGTTTTTGCTGTTCAGTTCGATTATAATATGTGTATAATTCTGATAAAATATAAGGTTTTTTTTTTGATTAAGAAATTTCAACTCGAAGATATTCACATCGTATATTGTAGCCACATGTTTGCATTTAATGCGTTTGTACTACTGTCCGTTTTAAAAATATATTGTTCATATTTATTTTTATCCTTAAAGTGTATGAATATATGTATAATTCATTTTTAATAGAGTATTTTTATATTTGGGTTTCATGATATTTTCATGACAACATATTATGTAGAGGTTATTATTTGATTAGCGTTTTCATAAACGCGTAATATCGGGGAACGCATTAATCTCGAGTTTATTTCGAGACATTGAAACGCATAATTTTATTTCAGAACCATATAAATATATATTTCCGCAATAGATAATTGTTTTGTTCTATTTTAAAATGAACTCTTAATTTTTATGGTCGTTCTAAATATAGCATTTCACAATATAAATTACACATTTTTAAATAACAAATTATTTAAGTCCCGAGAAAATGTACAACTAAATTAAGGATCCGCGCGCTATTTATATTTTACATTAAATTTATCACAGATAACGGTGTACACGTGTGTTGTTGCTGTTGTTTTTGTTTTTTTGTTTGTTTTTGTTCGTTAAACGATCGCCACGCCCCAATCTTCTTTGATCATATCCGATCCTTTTTCGGCGATCATGATGGTCGGCGCGTTCGTGTGCGCGGACACCACCTCGGGCATGATCGACGCGTCAATCACCCTCAGTCCCGCGAATCCTTGAACCCTCAGCCTCGGGTCGACCACGGCCGCGGGATCTCCGTGCGGTCCCATTTTGCACGTGCCGGACAGGTGGTACACGGTGAACGTCAGGTGTCTGGCCGCGCATTTCCAGTACACGTCCGAGCCGAACCGCAGGTGTCCGCAGCCCGGCACGGGGACGTCCCACAGCCTCGCGTTCAGACGTCTCATGGCGTTGGTGCGCGACAGTTTTTCGCTGATCCGCACGCCGGCCACAATCACGTCCAGATCCCGTTCGTCGGTGAAATAGTCGGGGTGGATCGCCGGGTACCGGAACGGGTTGCGGTCCTTCAGCTCTATGCGGCCTTTGCTCTTCGGTCTCATGATCATCGGGAATATCATGTACGCGTCTTTTTCCTCGGTCCTCTTGAACACGCGGTCGTACACGTCGTCGTCGATGCCGAACGATTTCCTGAGCGTCTCCTCGGAGCTGACGGCACCGTTGATGAACAGCAGCTCGAGGTCGGGATGCCCGTCCGCGTTGCCCGGCTGTTGCAAGTCGAAAAACGCCAACGCTTCGGTCCCGCCGGGTATCGATATCGGCCCCGTGTGATGTCTCATGTAGTCGTGTATGATGTTGGCGTTCTTCAGCACCCGTTGCGTTTTTATCGACGTCGTGTCGTTGACGACGAACGTGAGCCCGCCCAGCGCCACGTGGTCCATCAGGTTGCGGCCCACCGGCAGGTCGCGCAGCACGTTTATGCCTTTGGACGTCAGGTGATCTCTCGGCCCGATCCCCGACAACATGAGCAGTTGCGGGGAATTGATCGCCCCGCCCGATACGATGACTTCTTTCCGCGCGAACGCCCGGTACTTCTTCCTTCCCCGGTAGTACTCCACTCCGACCGCCCGGCGCCCGGTTTCGTCGAACAGCACCCGCGTGACGTGGCTGTTCTTGCGGACGTACAAGTTTTTCCGTCTTTGCACCGGATAAAGAAACGCTACGTTGGTGCTGTGTCTCAGTCCGTTTTTAATTGTCAGCTGATGAAAATTGAATCCTACTTGGCTCCTGCCGTTTATGTCGCGTACGGGATACCCGAGCTCGTGTCCCGCCTGTACGAATGACTTGGCCAACACGCTTTTGTACGGTAACTCCGATACGGAAAGGAGGCCTCCCGTCCGATGAAATTCAGGATCTTGAACGGTGATGTTCGCGTCTTCCGATTTTAGGAAATATTTTAGTACTTCGTTTGAATCCCATCCTAAAAAACATTTTTTTTTTTTTTTTTTTTAGAAAACTTATGGAATAAAACGAACAAAATTATTTAATTTTTGTTTACCGATATTTCCCACGTCGGCCCATGCGTCATAATCTTTTCTATGGCCTCTCGTGTATATCATGTAGTTCAGTACGCTCGATCCTCCCATGACTTTTCCTCTTGGGAAATTGCACTGTCTGTTTACATGACCTGAAACATTTTTCAATTCGTATTTGTTTAGGTGGTTTTTGCGGATCGACCAAGAGAACGACAATTGTCGGTGGATGGGCGTGGGCTTGGTGGCTCATAACAGATGTTCAATGTCTGTCTCTCGAGGTAAGTAGATTTGTATAAATCTATTTTTTTTTTTTTTTAACTTTACCGTGTGTATTTATATTTGTTTTTATATAGGTTATGACTTTAAATCCAATGTGTGACACTGTTGAAACCGTTCATGGAGTTCCTCTGACGGTAACAGGCGTGGCTCAATGTAAAATAATGAAAGCCGACGAACTCCTACAAACAGCATCTGAACAGTTTTTGGGCCGGACTACAGTTGAAATTAAGCAAACTGTGCTTCAAACTTTAGAAGGTCACTTAAGAGCAATTTTGGGTACTTTATCTGTTGAAGAAGTGTACAAGGATAGGGATCAATTTGCTTCTCTCGTAAGAGAAGTCGCTGCACCAGATGTTGGTCGTATGGGTATTGAAATATTATCGTTTACGATTAAAGATGTTTTTGATGATGTCCAATACTTGACTTCGTTGGGTAAATCGCAAACGGCAGCAGTGAAAAGAGATGCAGATATTGGTGTAGCACAAGCCAATCGAGATGCAGGTATTAAAGAGGCCGAGTGTGAAAAATTGGCAATGGACGTAAAATATGGAACAGACACGAAAATAGAAGATAATTCAAGAATGTTCAAGCTTCAGAAGGCTAATTATGATATGGAAGTGAATACTGTTAAAGCTGAGGCACAGTTAGCTTATGAATTACAAGCAGCTAAGATACGGCAGAAAATCAGAAATGAAGAAATACAAATTGAAGTTGTCGAGCGAAAGAAACAAATTGAAATCGAAGCACAAGAAGTGGAACGTAAAGAAAGAGAACTGAATGCCACAGTTAGGTTACCCGCCGAAGCAGAAAGTTATCGACTTCAAGCGATCGCCGAAGGCAAAAGGTAAGGGATCTCAAGTTGTTTGTGTTATTAAAATATGATGAGTAATATTTATATTTATATATATTTTTTTTTTTTTTATAGAACTCAAGCTGTCGAAGTCGCAATGGCGGAAGGAGAACGGATTAAGAAAATTGGGTTGGCTGAAGCGTCTGCAATAGAAGCAGTTGGTAGAGCCGAGGCACAAGGAATGATGTTGAAGGCGACCGTATTTAAGAGTTATGAAGAAGCAGCTGTGATGGCTTTAATTATGGACGCGTTACCGAAAATCGCTGCTGAAATTGTTGCACCTTTGTCCAAAACTGAAGAAATCATATTGTTGAGTGGAAATAACAATGTAACGGCGGAAGTAAATCGATTAGTCGGACAATTGCCCCCGGCCGTTCAAGCTTTAACTGGTGTCGATTTAACCAAGGTGTTATCAAAAATTCCTGGCGCCAAATAAACGGTTGTAAAATATTTCCAATTTATATTTGTATTAAATGCTTTATTTTGTAAGTATACGAGATCAAGCACTTGTGCAAGTCTGATCAAAATTATTATTCTAATATTTTTGCCATTTTTATTATTAATCATGTTACCCGTTTTGTGTTTTTACTCATTTCTGCTTGATCATCGTGTAGATTTACCATTTTATTAAACATTAGACACTGCTTATTGGATTCATTTTGGGACCTGAGCATTTGAGTCTATTAACCGAATGAGTCAATAAGGCGAAAGGCCCGTGAATAAAAAGATGTATACATATATGTACAAAATCATTTTTGTCTGTTTTGTTTGCGAGTTCTTCGGCTTTAGGGTACAACAGTGGTCCTGTAACTCTGGCCCTTTTTTTTTGTGATCTGAACTCTAATTTGCCAGTGATTCATTTCCGATTTCTTGTCGATTTTTCAAAATTCTACCAAGTAAACTTTGAGTCGTGTTCGTCTTACAAGTCAAATTTAATTGACCTCATTAACTGGTGTAGTGAATCCAATAGATGAATTTTTTGCCTTATGTTAATATACGTGTTGGTCGGGATTAGTCTTTTTAAGTCAAATAGGCAAATGAGTCAATTAACCACGAGTCCTATAAGCTGTGTCTACTGTACTTATATTTATTATTCGCTAACACTTTTTTTTTTTTTAACTTGTTTTAAACATTGCTTTATTTTCAACAAATGTATTTTCATGGTCTATAAATGTGTTTATTATATATTTTTAATACTTGTATAAATAATTTTTTTTTTATTGAAGTTAGACATTGTTAATTAAATATTTAATAATAATTCTAACTACAATGCTTCTCACAAGTAGGCGTTATGTTGATAAATGTAGTGAATCGTTAACAATTTTTATATTTTTTTTTTTTTTATGACATTTTAAAACGTTTAGTTTTAACTTTTAAGTGTGTCATCGGAGGAACAATTTTTCCATTTCTTTTACATTAGTATAATATTAATCTTAATATCAAGTCATGAATTATAGCATATTTTTTATAAATATTTTCAATTTATAGTACGCAAAAGCAAAACATTAACTACATTGAAACGTTTTGTGTCTAAATGGTAATCGTGTAGTAGAACAAAAACAAAAATTATAAAGTTTCTAAAAATAAGTCGTTACTAATAGTACATATTTTGTTGATAATTATTTTTGTAAATTGTATTTATTTTAATTTTTTGACGACCAGAAATTGTTTATTTAAAGTTTAGTTTGTGTGCAATCAATTTTGTATTCATACAAAACAGCTAAGATTGTTTAAAAAGAATTTAATTTATGTATATTTCGACGACGTATGCTATAAAATAATGATTATATTCAATTGCAATACAAGTTGAAGTTTGCGTTTATTTTGAAACGACAACGACGTGTCGTTTTATGTATAGTCACCTAAACAATAGTCGTTGGAGGGCATCGTCTTGTACTTCCAGTTGGCTTCCGTGAACTGTAACATGTTGGCGAGCAATGGGATGTCCATAACGAAGTGTTCATCGTCGCCGGCTTCGATCAACAGCACGTTCCACGAGCGCACCTGCGGAAACGCGGTCGTTATGCCGAATGTCGGCCAAAACAAAACCGTCCGGCGTACGCAAACCCCACGGTGCGCGCGTCACAGACTTACTTCGGACAATCGGCTCGCCACGACGGCCCCGGCGGAACCGGCGCCGACCACGATGAAATCGTATTCGGCCAACCCGACCCGTTCTCTCTTGGAGTGGCGGCTCGTGAAGTCCAGGCCCTCCTTCAGGATGCCCAAGGCGTCCTCGAAGAGCGGCGGATATTCGGTGGCCGCGGCGTCTAGCCGACCGACGGCTTGCGCCGCGAACAGTACGGCGACGACGACGTGCGGCTTCCACATCGGGCGTCTGCGTAAAAACGGTTGTCAGAAGTCGGTCCGCGCGCTTTTGTCCGTAACCCACTCGTGGTGTTTACCGGTAACGGCACCGGTTGTGCGCGCGTGCGGCGGCGGCGTGCGCCTAAACGGCGGCGGACGAACGTCCCATGTCCGCACCGCTCGCCGGATGGATCTCGGGACGCGTCGACGTGCTGTTCTCCCGTGCTAAAAAATACACGAACGTCGTCAAATGCGAACGGCTGTTGTTTCCGGATTCGGGGCGGAGGCACCCAGGGGCGGACCGAGACTCTGAAGGCCCAGGTGGGTGAGTTTTTAGGAGGCCCTTAACTAACGTAATTAATACAAACAAGCGACTTGATGAAATAAATAACTTGATAATGTATTACATAAAAAAATTATTGGATCAAAATAAAACCGATTTCGAAAAAAATGAACTAGAAAGTATGAAATAATTCACAAAAATTTTGATTTTTCGATTTCGGTTATCGACATTTGGCAACGATTGCGGTGTGATGTGTAAATGATAACAAATGCTCGTGTTAAAAATCTTTTAGAATATCGTAATAATTTTTCTGTTAGGTATATTATTTCGTGTAAGCCGATAGGCCATAATAAAATAAATAGCTTAAGGCCCAAGTACAAATGTCTGAAGGGCCTGGGCGGGTATGGCCTCTTACCCGCCCTGCCAGTCCGCCACTGGAGGCACCCACCATCGAAGAAAAAACAGCTTCCCCCCGAACGTTACGGTTTCGAGCCGGTATTGTTTTTGCTATCGGGTTGTCTCCGGCACAACTGCTCGATCGGACGCGTGCGGGACGCCCACTAATGGTCCCGGGGACGAAATAACAATTTTTACGCGTTATTCATTTAAATTAGGAAAACGAAAACGAGTCGTGCCACCCCAGCGATCTTCACACGATGTCGAATGAATTCGATTTCTTACTAGATCGATTTTCATATTCGTAAGATATCGCGGCCGCGATAAACAACGATGATATTTTTCTATGACTGTTATTCATAAATACTTATAAACGAAAAACAAAAAAATGGTTGATTTTCATGTGTTAAACTGCAGTGCACTACTGGGTGTTTCAAACTCATTTTTAGGACGACCGAAACCACCGGTTATCTTATGGTGGCGGTGTACGGCAGCGTGATGATACGCCTCGGGCCCGATACGTTCCAGGTGGCTTTTGCAAAAACAAAAAATGCAAAACGTTAGGACGCGTGCCGAAATCGTTCTAAATACCAACACACACACACACACACAGACAAATCAAATAGTCGAACAATTCGCGCGGGTAGGCAACCCGGACGTGCGTGCAAAACGGTTCCCGGCGCAGCGCGACTCGCTTGCCCGAAGGCCGACGACGCGTTCGTAACGGTGTGTCCGGCCGCTACGCGACATTCTTGTCCGCGTCGCCGCGTGACCTTGCTCGTGCACGCCGCGGAACCTACGCCGTCCGTCGAAAAACAATACGCGTCGCGGATCCAGAACTCATTTACGGGGGGGGGGGGCCATCTTAATCAAAATCAACTTCGATCCTCGTTTCGTCGCATCGAGTAACGAAACATTTTCCGAAATAAAAACAACAAAGTCCGTCTTTATGTCGTTATCGAACGTCGAATCGCGTGGCGGTTGCGGCCGCTGTCGGAACAATTTATTGTTATCTCTAAGGAGATGTGCGAGATATTCAAGAGCCATACTATACAGGTATATTATATTATGTGTAACCCATCGACTTTCAAGGTTCACGTATCGTTCGATAATTAAACTGCATTACATGTATGAAAACAATTATACGTACTTAAAGACAAAAAGAGGTATTTATCTTTATCGGTTATCAAAAACGTTAAAACCGACAAATCCCATAGCTACGACTTCATTTTAAATTGTCTTTCTATAGTATCATGGATAACAGTTAGAATTATGAAACGATACTAATAAAAAAAAATTAACAAGAGTCTACGGGAGAGGCGATCGCCCCTTGGCCATCCCCTTGGATCCGCGGACGCTGGGAAGCGCTCGGCTGTGATACGTCACGGCGTTCCCGACCGAAATCGGGATTAACCGGGAGGGACGCACTCGGTTATCACGGGCGCGGTGTCCAGTGGTTCTCCGTGACCGGGCGGTGGCGGCAAATTGCAAAAACCGCAGTTTTCACGCGCGGCCCGGTCCCCCACGTTTTAAATGTAAATCGGAAAAATAAAAACTAGTCGTGCCAGCAAACCGTGTCCTCATGCATAATTGCAATAAAAAACGATTTGATTTCTTACTGGATCGGCTCGTGTAACGATCTACGTTGTATATTAGTTTTATTTCACGGGATCGGGCGACTGAAACGACCGACAGATTGTACAGCAGCGAAATAAAGCTGTGCGCCAAATATTATATTCTAGGTGCCTTTTGTAAAAAATAAAACGTTAGAATGTATGTTGAAATTGTTATCTGAATACCCTAACATCGTACAACGAGGGATTTATTAGCAATGCCGTAGTTGAGGGATTAATGTGTGGGGAGGGGGCGGTCTTTATTTTATTAGGTACCTATCTAATATTCGGTGAATTTTTTTCTCGTATTATTACATTATATTGGCGTCTGTATTTTTTTTTTTTTTTTATGTAAATACGCGAACACATAAACCATTACAAAATCCATAAAAAAAAAATATATATATATCAAGTTAAATAAAACGCTGAATTTCATTAAATAGCGATTAAACAACGCATTGCAATTGTCTTGAATAGCGCCAACTGTTCCCATCGCGTTGGGATTCGCACCGTTTCGATATCGAAATTACTCGTAAAGTAAGTAAGGAGTGTAAAATAAGTGGTATTCGCAACCGTCGGAGATCAAACCGAACTCCGGTGCGTTCGTCGGATTCGTTTGGACTTTTCGGCCTTTGAACGGTTGTCGGCCAACGTGTAAAACGTGATAAAATCGTTTTATTTATAAAAAAAAAAAATAATGTTCTTCCTACAAAATGTTGCGAGCGGCTTTGGCCTCGAAAACACAATCGATAACGATTACAACGATTATGGTAGTAATTGCTGTGCACGAAAACGTTTAGCGTTCTAATGAAACGTCCATGTTAACGAACGGATCCAAACGGTTGTTTCACATAAACGAGGTCTTCCGTCAGACTCTTCCGAACCCCTCGAGTTCACCCCGCCGGGTTCTGACGTGTTCGTCCGTAATCACGTTTGGGTTTTCGGTTATTTATTTTCGGCGACGGTGTACAAGCGTACCGGTCGCGTCCCTCTCGATCGTCGCGGACCGAACGAAATCCGTGTTTATGATTCATTCGCGAACGCGAAAATATCGATAAAACGTTTTCGCGTCATTTTCCGGAACACGTGAAATCGGATTATTTATCAGAGCCGCGGCGCAGAGTACGCTCGCGCGCCGTTATTTTCATAAACGTGTGCATAACATCGTTGATGTCGATGCGAAAACGTTGCTATGGGACGATACGCGTATCCGAACAGAACAAAATGTTTATTCGAGATTTAAACAAAACAAATCATCACACGTTGATAGCTGCATTAATCCGAGTTTGAATCAGACCACGTAAACAACGAGGATGCAAAAATTTATTTGTTTTTTTTTTAATAGTAAATAAAGAACAATCGGTTACCAACATCAGACCTCGACATGTTAAATAATATTCGTGATTCGTGAACTGGTTATTGTGTTGCCATCTTTTTCCCCCGTACACATATTACGTTTCGTCGTAAGTCCACGACGATATTTGTGTTAAGACGAACGAACGCGTACGTCAAACATGATGACTACGTTCACTACAATGTTATCATTTCGAAAATAATAATAATTATTGTTATTATTAACACACGTCTATTTATTTAGTAGAATAGTAAAAGGAAAAATAAGAAAAAAAACTAAAAATTAGTATCCGCGATCAATAAGAATATATAGAGTTGTGGTATAAAGTGTATTTACTGCCGGTTACGACTAAAAGTCATCGTCAAGTATATAGTGAGAAATAAAATGCGAAAAAAACAGAAAATAAGTATATAATAATAATAATAAAGAAATTGTGTGTAACGGGAATTGAATTTACATAGGCGTGTTCTTTATTTCCGGTTTTAAAACTCCTATTAGTTTTAATTATCGAAAAAAAATATATATTACAACTGCGCTTATGAGTTTGTATATCACAGGATAATTACAACTGTTATAATTATTATTTGGAAATCGTTTTATTTTATAATTTATTTATTTAATTGAATTATAATTAGTATTGAATGCAATTTCAATATTATTTAATGTTTTTCCGTTAATACATCTTGATATGTCCTTCTACAATAATAAACTACGATCATTTTTATCTTTCAGATATTTTTTTATAATTTGTCTACGTAATCTATTGTTCGTGTTTAAATCAAATTAAAAAACAACAATAATTTTTTGTTATTATAATCGATAATCTCTAGTTTCGGTCGGAGTTTAAATTAATACGGAAACTGGTGAAACCAAATGTTTCAATGTTTTTAAAATCGCTAAAATGTTACTTGTTTTTCTCAAAACAGTTATGGTAAATGTCACATGTTATTAACGACCAACCAGTTAAAATAATTATTTATATCTTCGTTGTTAAAAAAAAAAAAAAACCGCAGGAAACGATTATAAAATGGAATATTGGTAACTGTTAATTATTTCACTCGGTAAAATATCAAAACCAGTTGCCTATTTGAAAAATAATTTTTAGTTCACATGTTATTTCAGAACTGGTCTTTTAAGTGTTGAAACGCGAGTCCGACAAATTTGTATAGTATTATATATATTATTAAACGTATTATTTAATAACGTTCGCGTCCAATTTTAGAGATTTAAATTTTTCAACACAATCGGGGTCATGTCATGTTTAACGGTTCATTGTATTTGACAAAATAGAAAATATGGTTTTAAACAATACAAAATGTGTGTTTTGGGTTTCAACATCTCACGTTCTTGCTTGAAACATGTCGTTATCGTATGAAAAACACACGCGTGTTTTTATAATTATTTCAGCCTTCGACTCTTCGCATTTTTTCGTTCACTTCAAAACGTCGCATTGTACAATATCCAATGAAATACTGGGTGGTTTTATGTCGTTACTTTTCCGTGCTAAAAAATCAAGTTGCCTATTTAACGCGTATTAGACAAAAAGTTGTTATATAGCCGCACAGATTATAACAAGACATCAATACGTATCTAGGTAATACATCGAGTTTTGTACAATCAATGGAAACGGTGGAAACACCTAAAAAAAAAAACCGTGCGCACACGCCAACGTCCCCCACCACCCGTGATCACTCCCCGGGGTGTCGGCGATTTATCATCGGTTTGTCCGTCGTTACCCGCGACATCGAAGTGAGTGATAAGACGGCGTATAAGAAAAAATAAATAAAAAATGACGGTTCTCTACGCGGTCGGTTCCGCGGAGCTGCCGCCGTCAGAGCGCCTTTGTGCGCGCGGCTTCGATCGGATTTGTGGCAACGGCGCACCCGAACGCCGCGGCGTGACGATGGCCGGAGACGATGGCCGACGACGGGACACACCACGGTCGTTTGCACCAGACGCGGTAGGCGTGGTGCGACGCATTGACCGGGTCTTCGCGGTGACGATCGCGTCCGTGCACTACGAAATCCGTTGACCCCGACCGCGCAAAACGCGTGTGGGCAGTTTCATTTTTTTATTTTTCTATTTTTTGCCCTCCGACGTATTTGAATTCATCGCGATCGGACGAACACGTCCGATCTAGAGACGGGCCGTTTCGCGTTTAATTGTTCCGTCCGTTCGTTTTCAATCGTAGACGTTGTAAATTGTTAATTATCACGTTGTTTTTCCGTATTCGTGTTCGCGTGGCGATCGTGTCGTGCGCTACGAAATCCGTCGGCCACGACCGTAAAACGCGTACGGGATTAAACGTGGCGTTTCGTTGTCGCAATGCGTTTCGTCCCGTCGCGATCGAACGAACACGACGGACTTAGATCGCACGACGACGACGACGACCAACAGCCAATGTCGAGTAGTCGCGGTTCACATTTGTGGAACTTGAATTTTCCACGTCCGTTTTGAATGGATTTTCGGTTTTCGTTCGAATCGCGTGTTTCGGGTTTTGATATTTTGAGTTACTACGTACGTACAGCACAGCGCAACGATTAGCCACATCGACACGGACGTTCGTAACAATATACGTTATTATTACATAACGCTATGAGTCTTGTAAGGAATATTTCTTAAAAGTGTTCGGAACGATGCAAAGTGTTCGAATGTTTCAAGCGTTTTTTTTTTTTTTTTGATATTCGCCCTACTTGGCTTTCGACTGGCGTAAAAGGGAGTAAGCCGAAGGTTGTATAAAACACGAATGTACGGTACACAATGAAAAACTTGAATTTATCGTCAGCCCGAAATCGTCGCTTGTACACAACTTTATGGATTATATAATCGTATAAAACGATAACGAGAACGACTATCGGACTATCAACATGTTTATTATCAATCAACCAGTTTCTATGAATTTTAATCGGAAAAATTACCATTTTTTTTTTTTTTTTTTATATGTATACTTTATAAAACGTATTCACAGTATTCGAGTGTGACATACGTGTTTAAACGTTTTAATAATTATGGAATATTATTTTTTTACGTCAACGCGTCGTGTATACACGTTGTAACCCGTACGTTAGTTTCAAACGTTAAAACGCGGTTCACGAATTTCATACGGAAGAATGCGCGAGTGGAAGTCATACGTACTCGAATGGTTTCAAAGACGGGCACACGTGTACGCCATAATTCGATTGTGCCCGGACGTGAAACGCCGTAAAACGCGAAAAGAGGGAGCGACACACACATCGTATACCGCATATGGTTACGTTGTTGTTATTATTATTATTATTATTATTCTACCGTTTTCGTATATCGTTAACGGTCGAGTTTCGTGTCGGGCGCAGCTCTGCAGATTACAAAAATACCAAAAACAAAAAACGCGTACATAAATAATACAAATTGTGTTGGACTTCGCGTAAATATTACGTTAATGCGTTGAAAAAAAAAACCAAACGACAAGCGCACGTTTTGCAAGTGCTACCAGGCTACGGTAAAGTAACGAACAACAAAAAGACCGTGTTTTCTTCTGCTGCTCTCGACGCGATCTCGGTCGACCGTTGTAAACGCAACCGTATTAACCGCGTTATAACCGTTCGGAACTCGTGTACAATCAATATGTCCCCGTCTCCAGCTCGCTAACCGAACCGGATAACAAATGATCGGATAGTCAAACGGTGAACGGTCGGGTTTGTACGGCGCAAAATTAAACCAGCCGTTGTTAGGTTGACGCCGGCATCGTCATACGAGACACTTCGTCGAGCTATCTGCCAAATAAAAAGTAAAACAACAAAAAACAAAACGCTCGGCGACAAAAACAATACGGATACACACAGTGCCGGATTTAGATTTAGATTGGCGGTGGCCCCGTTTTTCAATTACATTCGTTTATCTGATACCGGTACGTTACAAGTGTTTCTTAATGTATAATGTATCCGTTACATGATGATTTACTTAAAAAAAAAAATTAGAGTTCGTTCAAAAGTAAGGTTGAACATATTTGATTATGTCGAATAATAGACTAAAAATATAATCAATTATGCTCCGATTGTATTAAATAGTATTTCATTTATATTAATATTACAATGAACATACACATACGAGTACACGCGCTCAAACAATGCAAATTATTACAATTACATTTGTACTGTTCTAGATTTCGTCACCATACATTTATTAACCGTGTACTAGTGATATACGTTTCATTCGACTATTGTGATTTTAATTGAAATTTGAAAACGATAAGTTTTGTTGTAATGTGTTTTTGAAATCGGGATGTAAAAAAAATCTTATTATGCGGAGGACCGGATTCCCCCCCCTCCAAAAAAAAAATCTGGCCCTGGATACCCATCTTCACGGTCAGAATGTGAATAATTATCGAAATCATTTGAAAAAAGTCGTAATTGTCACGGAAGGATGCCGACGAAGTATTGTTAGAGTCTTAATCCTCTTAGTGAAACGTTATTCGAAACGTCGGGACGTAATTGAATTTCAATTGCTGCCGATAATTGAACACGTTTCGATTGACCGAAATCCGAAATACGGTTGATCTGTATACGGCATTACTGGAAATTTGTCGTCAGACATCACGTACGGTCGAGAGACGATATTATAAAACCGGTCGTGTTCGGCGCGTGCGTGTGTGCGTGTGTATACCAGTATACTAATGTAGTTATATAATATAAGTACTAGAGCATGAATATGGTTGTGTACTCGTGATTCAGAGGTCTACAGGAAACCCTAAGCGGCGAGTAAGAAGTACGCGCACGGTGAACTCAACCCAAGGACGTTTGTCGGATAAACATAATAACTAACACGCAAGTTAAAAAAAAAAAAAAGACGATTATGAATCGCGAGATTACGTGCGAATTATACCTTCAGCTGACACCGAGTTGAAATCGCGTAATTAAGTATATATATTGATCTATGTAAGACGCTTTGGAAAAACAATGGTAAAAGTTGAATATCATAACGAGATACTGACGTTTGAAACGTTATTAAAATAATCAGTCTTTTTTTTTTATTTTTATTTTACCAATTTTTATAAACGCGGGCAAATCGAATATAGTTTTACGAAAGTAAAACGGATAAAACGGCATCATACATTTGTATTGGAAAACTGATAAACATGTGTTGTTAACGTCGAATATTTTCTACATTAGCTGTTTTCAAATTTATAACGGAATTTTTTATTTTGTCACGTCCAAGACTTATGTACATATTATAATTTACCATTGTAACGGTCCGGGTTTATCTACGTTTTGTTACTGTTCGTGTAAACAAATCTCGGCTGGCGACAGGACAATAAATTTACATCAATTTACGTTTTATTATACGTATTGTAATATTAAGAGGTTATTACATCTTGTTAGTCTGCCAATCTTATTAACATTATAACAATAATCACTAACCTTGTGCGAGCGCAATGGTTAAATGAACACAGTCATTTATAACGTTATTTAAGTGTAACGGACCTTCTCATACAGACTGTTCAATTATTATGCAATATTTGAAATTATTAAAGTACATTAAAATATTTTGATTAAAAAAAAAAAACAGACACATTATTGTATATTTTCAATTTTATAATTTCGCTATTTACAGTTAAAATTCCATTTTTTGATCGAAATACAAATTGAGCGTTATGCACCTATTAGCGTCAGCTTGTGTTGCATTATTATCAATTCTTTATTAAAACGGTGTCAAGTTTGACGATTTACGCGAGTTGAAAAAATAATCAAATTATACGCCATAACAGAAAAATGTTTATATGATTTTTTTTTTTCGTTATTTGCGAATAACACGCGTTGGCGAGAATATGTGAATGTTGAATGTGTTGTTTTTTGTCGACAAAGACGTGCAATTTCGATCGAAACGTATTTAACCTATTACTGATATTCGATCTATACTTATGTCGAATATCTGTGGACCGACCTTGTATTATTTTAATTTTAGTAATTACACGATATATTATTACATTTATTTCAATCAGATTGTAGTTTTAAATATTTACGTTTGATAGATACTTGACTCTTTTGGTACAATTTTTTTAATAATCCGTATACACGAGTGCTTTACATACGTATACAAGTATTGTTTAACGTCTTTTTTTGTTTTTGTTTCTAAAATGTTGAGCTTGGTATCGTTTTTCGAACGCGACAAAACCGATAAACAGATAAATTAAGTTACAAAAATCGAGATGCACAATTCTGTGTATATGTGTGTTATGTTGTATTGTCTGTAACAGTATGATCGCACGTCAGCCAAAACTCAATAACATATGCTAATCGCGAGCGCTGGCAGAAAACCAAGAGAAGTTTACTGTCAATACCTAATGTTACATCCGTTCGACATTTGAATTCGTGGACGGATACAAGTTTGAGTTTAAAAATAAAACGATTCGTGACGGTTATGTTCTTTAAACGCGAAAGATTGACTTTTATTATATTGAAAATCGTTTACTCTTGTAAAAAAAAAAAATACGTAGGCATACCTTTATATACTGTATAGAATTGTATGACCACTTGTTAATAATATTAAAAGCGCGTTTTTACCGGATTCTTTATAAAGATATTTCTCAACATATTTATAACCGTCGTTAAACTGACATTGTACAAAAGCGTACTAAAAAAGTATTATTTTCAATCCACTATAAAAAATACGTTAAGTAAACTGTTGTATTCACCTGTATTGAATGTATCATACACTCACGAGACTAGAATACGTTATATATCGAATGTATTATACACGAACATAAAAAAAAATAATTTTTTATTTTGTTGGTTTAAACGAAAATTCTACACGGTTTCACTAATCGTCAACACGAAAATCGAATCGAAAATCTAAAAACCAGTAAAAAAAAATGTATCACTGCGCTGTTCGAGGCGCGGAGACTCATCGGTCGCGTACTATGCGCGAATGTCGGGCACAAGAGTCTTAGTGCCTTGTGACATTGAATATCTTCCACCACAACCGTAGCCACGTATCATGCAGTACTTCCATATGGAAACATTTTAGCAATTGGATTACGAAACGCGATTGGGGCCGTGCAACGATATCGTACAACACACGCATATAACATATAAAAATCTCAATCTCGCGGTATGGAAAAATATCAATATATATATATTGTACGACACTATACGAGGTGTATGATGTGTAGGCAATGAAACATAAATAGATGTATTTTAATGATCCCAAACGGAAGTGTGCAGTACATTTTATTTATTTATTTTTTCCGTAAAATAATTGCTGACACTCTATTTGTTGATTTTGTGCAATACGCGTAGAGATATTTTTTAAACATTATCACGAGTTATCAAAAAATATCTACATATACGTTTGTTTTCGAGATAATGATTTCGCGCTTAGATAGTTTATAGATTATTGTTGTTCGCATCAATCATACGATTCAATTCAATGACTGTGAAACAAACGAATTTTATCAAAAAAAAAAAAAAAAAAAACGTAACGTCACCATAAACCACGAACATGAGTTTTTGCTTTATTTCGGATTAAAATGTATAAGAGATCTGTTTAATTAATCACCTTGAAAATGGTTTTCACATTGCAATTAATTACGTAGGATATGTGTATAGAAACTAAAAATAACTTCTACAGTTCTACGATAAAACCTTGAGTTTCATAATCAAGTTGACATCAAATACAATATTGATCGACAAGTCGAGTATCAAGTTATTGATTATTTTCGTCAGTTTAAAGAGCGAGAATGACAATATGAGAATGTGCATCGTTTAAAATCAAAACACGATTAACCGTTTTTCGACGAATATTGTAGATTATAGTACGGGCGAGTGATTATTTTGAAACAAATCACGTACACGAAGATATTTTTCGTGCCGTCAAAAACCCCGCGTATAATTGAATATTTCGAAAACATTTTAATTTTGCTAATTACTATGTCTTATAACGATAAGGATTAAGGAAAAAAAATAAATATGTAAAACCGGTGTCGTTCGAACGTGAAGACCTCTACGCGTACCACACACGTTTATTTACAAGTAATCTTAGTTCTCAAAACTCGAAAAGAAGAATCGTGCGTGCGCCAAAAGACCAAAGCCGGGGGATACTGGCCAGGCAGAACCGTTAGAACCCAAGTCGGAAATCGCCTCGGTCGGTAACTATCAACCGAACTATTATTCACTTTATGTAACTGTTCATATGGCAAGCTTAGTCGCACCAAATACTCGTGCGGTACGCGTTCGAAGACGTTCGAGATACGAGTAGAAACGGAACGAGCGAAGTGTTACGTGTTATTTCCCGAAAATAACAATGCGGACGGGAACGCGTTTGCCTGTTCCGCTTTTAAACAAGTTCACATTAAACACAACGCCGCAATGTCTTCCAGTGCTCGTGTAGAACGCCTTTTCAGTGCCGGAGGCCACCAACTACCGGTAGAAAACCCGAACACGAACTCCGCGAAGTGTCCGTTATTTTCAACAAGCAGATACAGATACATTTTGTACACGCAAAAACAAATATTGTTTTATCCGGCGAACGTTCATTCAGTTAACCGCGTTGTCGTCGTCGAATTTTTTGTTCCAAGTAACATTTTACCGACTCGGCTGGTCTTTCGATCGACCAACTCCCAAGCTCCGAGCTGCTTTGTTTTGAATATTCTAATTGGAATTGGCCAGAAATATTGACCAACTCGGCCAGCCTTGCGGCGAAAACACACAATAGCATAAAAATCACACGATAAACCTCATGCGCTCGTTGCGCGTTACATTTATTTCTCAACTAGTCAAAATTATAAGTATACAAACGAAATTTGATATATGTTAACATATTTGAATATAATTACGCAATCATTCTGAATTTCTAGCAGAATAGTATTTTTCTTGTATTTATGAAGTCGTTAAGTTTTCTGTTAAAATTTGTAAATAATTTTTATCCAAACACTCCTGACAGTTTATTAAAATTGGTAAATTGATTAAAAATGTCAATAAATAACGGCTGTGCCCAGAAAACTTTTGTCGTAATTGTATTTCGCGTACATGTATATAATTTTTTTAAATCTTTTATATTTCGGTGATAAAGCACACTGAATTCTCTCCTAGGACACACGGATCAGGATTACGACATTTTGATCATAATTAAAAACTATATCTAAAGAACGCATTTAAAATTCGTATTTTTTTTTCTTGTACGGCAGAAGAGGCCGATCGATTTATTCTTCCGTACAGTAGTCTTACCCTCTGGACTCATCCTTGGCCTGACAGCTCTTTTCAACGGTGACGCAAGGACACACATTGTACTCGTGAATTGTCTTAAAGATAATGTCAAATTTTTTTTCGTATTGTAAAACTATTGTAAACGTATTTAATTACATATAATAAATACACGATTTGGTCATTCGATAGTATAATTCAATTTCAATTTGGTTTGTAAGTAGTGTATTTATTAACGAGAACTGTTCGGTTTACGTATGTTTCTCGTAAAATATGTGTGTTTATGGTAACGTCGACGTAATTCACAACACGAATAATCATACGTTTTACAGTAAACACAAATGAATAAAAATTCAGGTGTACAAATAAATTTGTCTGAGAAGGTTTTTCGAAATTTTGGCATTTAATAAGCACTGTATTCTCTTTGAAAAGCAATGAAAATTAAAAATAATATATATATATATATATTTATATATGATTTTTATATTTGAACCAAAAACGAGACAATTGAACGTGAACTAAAATAAATAATTGATAAAACGATCGAGTTCATAAGGTTGATTTTTTTACGAATTACATTCAATACACTCGTTAGTTTGTCGATTACTTGTTTTAAAACTGAAAATCCAAAGATCATTTAGATAAAGCAGTGGACACCGTTTGCATTCAATTTACCTTCAATAACTATACATACGGATAGACAAAAACATTATTTTTAAAGTATTATTTTACCTCTGTATCTGAACGAATCGAGTATAACACAGCAGTAAATATAAGACCTAAACCGTTCAGGATCAATAATATCGTAGTTAAATAAATTATTGCTATTATACGTCTAAACGTTATAAAGTACATTATTATTATTATTTTTTTTGAAAGTGTTTACGTTTGTAAATTCGTAAAATAATTAAATGCCCCCACGTTTTCAAACTTATTTCATTCGCTGTGACCTCCAACACACGCGGATACTACCTACTATTTTATTATAATTTCTGAAATAACGGGAAAAGGTCACGTCAAGACACGAAATAATACAACAACAATCGGTCATATCTTATACGTTATTATTATTATTTGAGGTTAAACGACGGGCGTAATCGATAGCGTGTACGTACACGTAATTGTTCGAACGATGCATTTACGGGGTACAATGTTCCGTAGGTCAGCGTTTCTCGGACTGTGGGTCGCGGGAAGTTTTTTTCAACAATATATACGTCCTAAGCGATTTCTTCTTCTTTTTTTTGAACGTTTTTATCCGGCGAACGTAAGACCGCGTGGGGTCGGGGGGAGCGTTTGGATCGCGGTCCTAGCAAGACCGAGAACCACCGGCCTGGACGTTTTCAACACGGACGGATTGGCAAACGCGGCCTACGGCTGACGCACGGGAACGCTTTAACGACGGCAGAGGTTATTCCGTTCGCCGACAAACACGTCCTGGACAAACAACATTCGTTCGTTCGTTTTTCGGCACGTCGCACGCATATCAATGGGCCGATTGCGCAACGACGTGACCGTAACGGTCGGGAATTCTCGAAAATGTCCAGCCGACACGACGGTTTATGACGCAACGTGGTCGTTGCATCAATTCTCCGATATTGATTTGATTTCCGATGTCGACACGTCTCGACGAACGTGCCCGGACGTTTAAACCGCGCCCGGCCCACAACAGGTCGTTAGTTCCGACCGCGTCGGAAACGCTCCGAGACGCATCGGATTCGTTCGTCCCGCGTAAACCACACAAACCTCCCGGGAACGCGCCGGGTAAAACTGCCGTGATAAATAATCTTCCGCGGGCCCTTCATTTCATTTCGCGGTCAGGCCCGGGTTTCGGACGAAGGATCCGTCACGAACATACGCGAACGTCGATGACCAAACGACATCGGACACCCCCATCGGCACAACCGTACCGGTTTAATGCGTTTTATTTCGTTCGCTCGCGATGACGTTCGTCTGAATGTATTTTTTAAATTTCGTATTACGTCGTCGTCACAGTTTTCAGAGAAAACTACACGCTCCAAGACATAAATAATAAATAACGACCAATATCACTACCAGGTTAGGTCGTCGTTAATATCGATCGATATAACCATATGAAAATTACGTTTGACGGGAGTAAAAGACTCGAATTTTTTCAGTAAAACAATGTTTAAAAACCATGCAACTAAAAAGCGTAATCGAATAATACATTTTTTTTTGATATGATTGTTTTTAAAAACAATATGTTCTTTTAAAATCATTAAATTGTCGAATAATACGGTTTTACTATTCGTTTCAATCATACGTAATAATAACTATCGTTGTTATTACGTTTAAATCACGTACAGATGTTTGTAATTCGTTTGTAACACGACGTTAAACATGATTTCTATAACGATACAAGCCTAACTGTTCAACGTGTCTACGTTTACTTATCCGTCTGTCCGACAACGATTGGGGCGTTTTCATCGAGCGTTTTGCCGTTGTTGTTTAGACGTTCGAAATCGGACGAGCCCATGAACGAACAATTGTGCGCGCGATTCGTGTGCGAAAACGTGTCCGGGGAACGCGTACCGAATAAGCGCTCGTAACGTTTTTTTTTTTTCGTAACGTTCATTAAAAAGCAATAAAAAAAAAAATAAAAAAAAAATCGTCGTTCTTAATTCCGAAGACAATACGTGCACAACATACGCGTTTGCTTTCCGTTTGGTCGCCGGCCGTTCGCGTACAACGACATTATATTGTATTCGGTTTAATTGGGTTAAACAGTTTCTAAACCGGGCGGCGCGCGATGAATTATTCGTCATCCAGATTACGTTTCGACAGCGCTTCGGTAAAACCGACTCGATTTCCCAGCCTTGACGGTTTCGTTTTGACGACCGCTACTTTTGTTCGGTTTGTTTTTATATTCGTTGACTGTTTGACCTTTTTGTTGTTGCGGTCGCTTTACACACACACGCGCGCGCGCGTTATTCGAGAATCGGACCGACTTATTTAATGTTCGTTTTAATGAATTCATAGCCGGGCGACCGACGCTCGCCGCGACTGTTGGATGTAGTAATCTTTTAATGACGTATTCCGCTCGCTGACGCGTCCTAAATAGTGTTAACGCGCGTTTTCTACACTGCCGCCTACAACGCGTTTCAAAACAATGAAATCGTGTTCATCCAGTGGCCGGCGAGACACGACGTACGGCGGTTCTTCGTGTAGCAAACGTCCGAACGGGGTCCGGTCAGCTCACGAGGGCTGTCCGTTAAAATAAGGTCTCCAATCTTTCCAAAACAAAGGAAAACACGTTTGTTTGAAATGAATCGTACGTTGTCTAGTCCCTATCTCCACTGTTTTTCTACAGAGCGATCGATGCATTTTTGCACGCGGTACACTGTATTTTTTTTTTCATACCCGTGTCATAGAACTTTCCCGCCGCGGGTACCTCAACGTTCAAGTTGTTTTGGGATAGGAAGAGGATATTGTTGTGCCAGTTCATGGCTACCGGGACGACAATGAACTCTGAAGAACCTTCGCGCCGTGCAGTTCAAAACAAAAATGCCGACGAAGAAAGTGTGTTTTCATCGGGACAACGCTCGTGCAACAACCGACCTCATCGACCGATATGGACGGGAAAACGTACAGCCCGGACTTAACGTCGAGTGGTTATCATCTGTTTGCCGCGTTGAAGTCACACCTGGGTGGGACGAGTTTCACGACCGTAGAAGAGGTCGTACGCTGTCCGCGCGCCGCGGCGGGAGAGTTCTACGACACGGGTTAAAAAATAAGAAAAAATGGGTTACCGCATGCAAAAATGCATCGATCACTTTGTAAAAAAACTGTAGAGAGACTATGTCAACGATGCATAATTTATTTTAAATCGACGTGTTTGTCTTTGTTAAAAAAAAAAAATTGGAGACCTTATTTTACGGACAGTTCTCGTACATTCCCGATAACACTATCTCGCGTCCTACGTCATTATACATGTATGTGTTATACACTCAACTTGCAATTGAAAATAGTCGACTTAGCGACTTATTGTTTTGTAGTACATACAATAATTTTGTAATATAGTTTTGTAAAATCCAGCAAGAGCCAAAAGATCGTATCCTCTTTCCGCAACGTATGTCGACGAACCGCGTGATTAGATGGGAGGCCAGGAACAAATTCACCCGCTCTATGCACTTTTACGTCAGCTCACGGGTTTCTTCCGCAAGACGGCACGTAAAGTCAACACATTTTGGGTATCCAACACTTGTTTACTAACCAATACCACAACCTATTGTATAATATTCACCTATATGGCTTATTGGCTATGTACACTAGTATACTGTGTGATGTGTTCGCAAGCATTGACTGTAATTCTTCAACGTTCGGTTTTGTAATATATTAATTTACAGATACGCCGAAACAACACCAGCGTAATTAATTGTGTTAGCTTATGATAACGACCGTCTTCCACACGGCACAATACTCTTAAATTCTTCTGCGACTTCAGAAGTTTGAACACTGGACCGTCAGTGTCCGTTCGACGTACAATAACGCGAGTGATTCGGATCGATGTTGTAAAAAAAAAAAAAACACGTAATTATTATTTCAGAGACTTATTCCGAACGCACGCGGTTTTACCTACAAAAAACTGAAATTCGATTCGTGGCACGTTGTTGATTGTTATTAATCAATCGATTAATTTTTTTTACATTGGGCGTCGGCGCGCCCGGCACAGCCCGTCGATCGGATGACGTTTGGACGACAAAGGCCGGCGCCGGGGATCGATGGGGCTGCGCAGCCGTCGCGGACTTGGCCGTCGGACCTTCGCGGTTCAGCGCCGAACCGCCAAGGTCCTCGAACCTTGCGTCCGCGAACGACGGTGCCCATTAAGCAACGTCCGCGACGTGCAAAGAAGCCTCTCTCGTGACCCTGTCACGGGGCCGCGGCGAAAAATGACACGACAACGCCGTTAGCGCGACGCGTTGACGGGTCCGTCCGTCCGTCTCTAGTCGTTACGCCGAGAGAGAAAACACGCTCAGAGGTCAACGTCGTTTTTGGTTTTATGTAACGCCGCTGAAAACGTTGCGCGACAAACTCAGCGGGAAAGCCAGTTCTCGACGTCTGGACGAAACTCAACAGCGGCGCGACGCCCGACCCAAACGGTATCGAAATCTGGCGCCGGGTCGACGAAACGATCACACGTCGTTTGTTGTTCGACCCGTCGACGTCATTACGAAACGAGTCGACGACAACCGATAATGGCCGACGGGTTTTCGTAACGAACAAAACGCCATTGCCAATATGCGTCGTCCGGTCTGACTTCGAGCCAGTCGACGTTTCGACCGGGTGGTCGTATTACCGACATAACTCATCCGGGACAAAGTTCCGGAACGTTTATGATCCGATAGCCGTTCGGTACGGTCCGACGGACGACTTGACACAAGCCGCCCCGGAACGTGCGCCGGTGTAATCGGTCTTAACGCTGGTATCGAGATCGGAATTAGTCCGGCTTATCGGTGCGGGGGGGGGATTTCGGGGATCTCACCTCCTCGAGTTCTTTGTTGGTACGGTAAACCACGTGGTTCGGGTATCCAGGTACTACCGTGTAGCCGAGGACCGCGTTTGCGATTCACCCGTCTTGACCTGACCTCAGGCCGGCGGCGGCCGCGCGCAGAAATCAACGGTCGAGGGAATCCCGTGACGACTACTCGGTGACGACGTCGACGCGGTCGTGCGGGTTTTTTCGTGGTTACGCAACGACCATCTTGCGGCGCTTCATAATGTCTTGGTTGACCTTGGCCGCGTAAAGGTCGTGTATATATCATTGTACGGGCTGCGCGTAACCGTCGTCGTCCACTCGTGCGCGGCGGGTTTCCAGCGGCCGAAATAAAAGTCGTCTGTCGCGGGTCATTAAATCGCATCCGTGGTGTTGAAATCCCATGGTCCA
Source organism: Schlechtendalia chinensis (assembly GCA_019022885.1). Classification (NCBI taxonomy): domain Eukaryota; kingdom Metazoa; phylum Arthropoda; class Insecta; order Hemiptera; family Aphididae; genus Schlechtendalia; species Schlechtendalia chinensis. The sequence continues at coordinate 2,133,514 of CM032349.1, read as the reverse complement.
TCAATGTTAAATACTTAGGCGTTCACTTAGATCGCACACTCAGCTTTTCAACCCACGCCAACGAAATAATTAAAAAAGCCACTCGCGTCCGTGGTATGTTATATCCGATTTTAAATAGAAATAGCCCAGTCCCGATGCAAATCCGAATCCGTCTCCTTAAAATTTATGTTGTTCCAATTTTAACATACGCGGGTGCCGCTTGGGTTCCCTGCGTTAGTAAATCAGTCTGGCGCAGAGTTGAGGCAGTTCAAACGATAGGACTAAGAGTAATATCAGGCCTCCCCAAGCTCCTGAACAATAACACATTACTTAGACAATTTAATTGTATTAAAATAAAAAACAAAATCCAAAATGAATCAAAGCAATGTTCTTTCGTAGTAGTCAATCAGGACTCAACCATCTTTCCCAACTCGGCCGGGCCACCGCGCCCCCCATCTCAACTTCTAACAAAATTAAACCCAGGCCATACTCTTGGGCTACTCTTCTTCACATCTAATCTTTCCCCTAACCTATCCTTCTAACGTATAAAAATCAACACAATAACAAAATAATAAAACCTGGATTTTCCCTGACTACACTGTTCTGACAATTTCGATTTAACTCCCCCTCACTAGTGAAGACTCACGTCTGGTCTAGTTAAAGGCGTAGGCCGTCCCCACTTGCAATGCAATGCAATCATCGAACCGGGCTCGTATTGAAAAATTTTACAAAACACGATTTCCACGCGTTCGACGTCGCTCGGCGTCTGAATCGGATCGCGACCGTCATGATCGGCAAACCCGTATGCGCGCGTGTGTCGCGTCGGTCCCCCCGTCGGCCGACTGTTTAACACCAGCTCGGACGTCCGCCGACGGCAAAACGTCCGACACCGGGTCTCGCGGGAAACGGAATCGTACGCGCCGGCGAACGTGTCCGACGGCGTTCGTGACGGGTTTTTGGCGTGCAGTCGATTTTCACGGACGCGTCGGCCAAAACCGATGTAACGGATTTACGTAACAAAGCAATTAGCAACGACGACGACAACGGTCGTTGCAGTCGACGGTTCACATCCGATTGGCGAAATCGTCCGCAAGGCCGTAAGCGCCGTGAGCGGATTCTCGCCCCGGGACTCACGCGATTATTCGTTTTGCTCGATATGAAGCGAGATCAAATTTAATTCTACGGACGAACGGTGGTGGGGGGCGGAGAACAACGACGAAACTGTAAAAAACTGTTGACGTATTCGTGATTCGCTCCTGTTGCACGCGATCCGTCCAGACCACACTCAAAACGTATTGTGTGTACCTAACCCTATTGCGTTTACGGTCACGTTACGTAACGCAGGAACATCCGCGTCGTCCATCACGAACAGGGTCGTCGGATCGGGGGCGTGTGCGATAGTGTTTGGCACGTCGTTGATTTTGGCTGAAAACGAAAAAAATAAAAAGAATTGCCACGATCCATAAACTCGCGGCGGAGATAACTAGCCGAATAATTAATTCGGCCGCGGTTTAACGTGAACGCGGACGTTGACAGATTTGTGCACGATTGGCTAGAATGTCCGGCGCTGAACGAATCTGTACACGTCGGGTGGCCAGCGCCGCACTGGCCCTACGTCTTTAACGGGCGCGACACCGGCCGGCCACGACAACGACGATCGTCGATTAAACAATAACGTCTTCGCGTGTGGCACGGGGAGAGGATTTCAGTCGTTCGGCGACTAAAAAGAATTCAAAAGAAACGCTCGCGACGAGAAAACAAATCAACGACTGTCGCGAACGTCGCCGAGACCTGCGCAATAAAGAAATAAAAAACACGTTCGCTCCCGAGGTCGGAGCGACGCGTTCAAACAGCACGTTTCCCCGCGAAGTTTTCGACTGTCGATTTGTGCGTTCGATTGTCGTCCCGCAAGCACCGGCGGTGGCGTTCGAGTCGGATTTTCCAGAGATTCCGTTGTGCCGCACGTCGTTCGGTTTCACCGTCTACCGATTTTCATTCCAATCCGACCGGATAACGGAACGACGTCGCGCCTGCCCGAGTCGCGTGCAGGCAATTTAACGAACGCGCGCGCCGCGTCATTTGACGGTGCGCTTTTTTCGCGTCACTATTCTCGAGACGTTTCTCGTCGACGTGGGAACGTCGTTTTCGTGTTTTGAAATGAAACTTCTCTGTAGAGGGCGCGAAAAAAAATGATATTAGATGTTTGCGCGCCACGAGACTTTTCCTCGGGATTAGTTGCGCATGCGCGGCGTCTCGTTCGCCCGTCCGTACGCGCACCGAGCCGGACGACGCGAGCGAAATTGACGTGTTATTTTCGTCAATCATTTTTTCGCGCGTTCTTTTCTTTTGTCTGTTTGATTTACGTTGCGTACGTTAACGTCAACGCCGGCCGTCAACCAAGACCAGCTTCGCCTCACGCGCGAGTGCCTCACTGCTCAGCCCTATGAGTTAGTGACGGCCACCTTTTTCACTCCGCACATACGTCTTTTCTCTTTTTCTTCCCACTGTTCTTTCTTCGTTTTTTTTTCACTAGGTTCATAACTTTTATTGTTGCCCCCCGGGGAGGAGTTTTTAGCCGATAGGCACCACTTCGTGGTGAATCCGGCACTACCTCCGGCTTTTTTCATTACGGAGGTGTCTTCTGAAGATTTCCTCCTCACCGTTCCAAAAAAAAAAAGTTAACCAAGTAACCGATTTCGACGTGTCCAGCAGCGAGCCTTCGAGTTTTATTGATAAAACGCCCTGGGCTCGTGCGGTTCCTGTGTTCGTTCGCCTGCCGGAATAGTGAATGTTTGGGGTAACGTCCATTTCATTTTAATGGCTCTGAAAGATGTTTCACTTCGAATGATTTGTTCGCCGCGGCATCCGGGTGTAGTCGACGACACGACCAAGACGTTATTTCACGATCATTCCGGTTTAACGAACAAATTACGATTGATAAAACGGCGCGCGTCGGTACAGCGCTGTCGTGGCAGTCGACCCGTCGGACCGGCGCAACGACCAATAACAACGCTACGGGACATCCTGTCGGATAACGTAAATACACAATAGTACGAACACGAAACACTAGGATCGTGGAAAAACCGTCGTGGAATAACTACGTCTTTTCGACGCCGTAACGACGACATATAACAGTACAACAACGATAATATAATATTCGAATATGTACAATAAAGAAACAAAAAAATGGTAACAAAATTTGAACATAAAATATATAGCGGTGTTTGCACGGATACATTACGAATGGCACGACTAAAACGTATATTATATCATCGGGCATGTGTGGAGTGGCAGGGTAAAGAGGTCGAAATTTCAGTTCTACGAGACGGCCGGTCCGTGTGCGTGGTGGGCACGACGCGTTATTTCGGGGCCGTGGGCAGGCGCGTTGAAAGGAAAACGTATCCGGAACGAGCGAAACAACGGTGGATGGGGGGGGGGGAGGAGGGAAAACTTTTATTCCGTATTTTTTTCCCCCGTCTCCGACATTCCGGACTTGACCCGTTTACAATATTAAAAACTCAAAGTATTCCTTGCGAAATCCTACCCCGGAACAACGTTTTTCACCAATATATAGCGGGGACTTTCAGGACGGGAACGGGTTAGGTATTTTTCGTTTTGAAATTGTTTGTATGACTGATGACGATTCGTAAAAAAAACCGCGTTTGAATAGAAAAGGCGGCTCTTCGGAAAGTAACGCGTAAGCAATTTCGATAAAAAAAAAAAAGTCGTGACACGTCGTTTCAGGATAGGATTTCGCGGCACGGGGTTTTTTTTTTCCGCGTTTCGAATATTTCACGTTGACGGCTGGAAAACAGGTCAAGTCCAAAGAACATCTCGCGGTTTTTCGCGCCCTGCCGTAACGTCGCCAACGCATTACGGACGTTCAGCCCCCGGTAACGTCGGACGGACGTTCAGCCCCGGTAACGGTCGTTCGGCAGCCAGTCCTGTTTGATCATGTCGGACGCCTTCTCGGCGATCATGATCGTCGGCGCGTTCGTGTTGCCGCTGACGATGGTGGGCATGACGGACGCGTCGACCACACGCAGGCCGCGCACGCCGTACACGCGCAGCCTCGGGTCCACCACGGCCGCGGGGTCGTCGGCCGGTCCCATCTTGCACGTGCCCACCGGATGGTAGATGGTCATGCTGAAGTGCCGGATGGAACACTCCCAGTACCCGTCGGAGCCGAACTCGTGGCGCGCGCATCCGGGTATGGGCGTGCGGTGCAGCCGCGACCGGTACTGCCGGAACGCTTTGCCGTGGCCGATCTGAACAAAAAACCGAACGAATTAATGAAACGCGCATCGGCGTGGCTCGTGGACGTCAGGATTCGGTAGTTTTCAACGGGTAACACGTCTGTACTCTCGCGGGAAAAATGTGCTTTGAAAACGGATAGTTTTTCGGGAGATTTTTTTTTCACGAGACACAACGGTACTCGCGGCGATCGGTACGTACGGAGTTTCGCAGAACAGTTTAGAAAAAACAATAATCACGGGACAATCGAAATGCGAAACGGTGACTCGTTCGATTAACGACAGTCGACGGCCGTTCTCGAATCGATCGCACCCGTTTCGACTGTTATTGTCGTGCATTTGTCGTTTCGTTTCAAAAACGATAAAAGCCGGTTACGTCGTTCGGACGTACACGAGAGTCGGTCAAACGGAATTCGATTCCCGTCCACGTCAACATCCGCTTCCCGCGGCGCACTCACTTTCACGGCCAGTTTGACGCCTTCCACCAGGGTCGCGATGTCCAGCGGGTCGTCGAAGTAATTGGCGTCGATGTACGGATACGCCATCGGGTCCCTCGACCGCAGCCTGATGGTGCCCCGCGATCTCGGCCTCAGCAACAGCGGCATGATGGTCCACGCGTCGTCGTTGGCTATCGGCCGGAACACCTTGTCGTATATCGAGTCCCGGACGCCCAAGATCTTCCGCACTTTGATGCCGTCGTCCGAGGATATGCTCGCGGGCGCCATGTGCAACTGGATGTCCGGGTATTCCGTGTCGTTCGCGTACACGGTGGGAATGAACCCGAGACCCTCGACCCCGCCCAGCGTGGTCATCGGGCCGTTTTCGCGGGTCAGGTATTCCATCGTCACGGGAACTGGCTGAACACGGTTATGAATTGTTGTTAGTATTGTTATCGTCGTCGTCGTTTTTGGCGTTGGTTAATATGCCGAAACGTTTCGTCGATCCGTAGTGTTAATAGATTGTAACGCGGTGAACAGTCGGCGAATCGATCTGATCGATATACGTTCAATCGTGATCTTAGAGCCGAACGAGGTCGACGGATTCGTTTTAAACTCGAGAACGGGCAATGCCGACGCGGAAAAGTTGACGAGAACGGGTTTTCGGCTGATTGAAACCGTTAAACGTTGATCGAAACTTGAAACGAATTAGCCGAGATTTTTAATGGACATATATATATATATATAACTCGATCAATCGAGTACTGTGCGCGTCAACACGAAGCGGCCGAAAACGGCGTTAATTTTATGTTTTATGTTTTTGTTAACCTAACGCCGTACGAGAAACGTACCCTCAACCGATTTTGTACGATGGCCACGGGCTTGTCGACGATGAACGTCAACCCGAACATGCCCACGTGGTCTTGCAGGTTGTCGCCGACGCGCAGGTCTTGCAGCACCGGTATGCCGATCCTCTGCAAATGCTCGCGGGGACCGATGCCGGACAGCATGAGCAGCTGCGCGCTGCCTATGCTGCCCGCCGACAGGATCACCTCGCGTTTCGCGTGCACCAGGTGCATCCGGCCGTCACGCAAGAACTGCACGCCCGTCGCCTGGTTGGTCGCGTGGTTGACCACGACCTTGGTGACGTGCGCGTGCATCGCGATGTGCAGGTTGGGCCGGAGCCGCGCCGGCCGCAGGAAAGCTTTGGCGGTGCTGCACCGGGTGCCTCGCCGAATGGTGCCCTGGGCGGGGGAAAAAAAAAATCGCAAAATATTAACAATCGCGATCCTCTATACCTAAGGTCCACGGTTTGTGTTCGACTCGTCCGATCCAAAACGACACGGAAAACGGTATAGTTAACCGTGTTTTTCTTTTTTATCCGCCGATTTCTATCAACATTTTAATGTAACCTTTGAAACGAGAACGTTGAAAGTCCTATTGAAAATATTGAAGTCCCCTGTACAAATCGCCTACACCGAAAATTTCAATTGCATTTATTACGTTCGTATAAAGTGAACAACGCGTCAAGTTAAAAAAAAAAAAACAAAAAACTAATCGTCTACCGAGTTAAAAGTCACGAGAGAAAGACAAATCGTAACGCGACGAAAACTCACTCGATGTCCACTCTTATCGTTAATGCGCAGCCTTGGCGATTAAATTTCAAAATGCGCGCGAAACCTTTGATAGTTGCTCGCCGTCCGACACGATTCGCCTCGGCCGAGTGACTAAGCACGTGGCAACCCCCTACCGGCTGTTCGCAGCTTTCATTATTGTTATTTATCATTATCGTTGTTGTTGTTTTACGATATTTTCGAAAACATACCTTGTTGACGGATCGTAATTACTGTCATTGCTCAATATGGTTAACAATAACATTGGTGGTGTGCCATTGATATGTATAGCCGTATACGTATAAATGACATGTTATATGCCGCGTTATGAAATAATCCGTTTTACTTTCTACAATATTGTGTAAGTAACACGTGCACACACACACATATATATATATATACATACGTAAACCCAATACTAATAAAATGAAGTTTACTAAATATTTGAGAAGATAATTTTTTATTTTTATTTATCAGTTAGTAGTGTGACGAATGTTTAGATTATTGAATTTATAAAGTCATAAACAAATAACACGCAGACGTATGCAAGACGGTGGCGTCGTTTCAGGTTTTCAACGAGTCCGCCGGGTTTTCAACAATATACGTATACCGAATGACGGATTTCGTAGGAGGAAGGAAATCGATCACGTGGCTCTCGATTAAATGTTTTATCGAACCGTGTGTAGAACGGACATTGAACAGAAGTGCTAGAACATTAAAGAAGTCATGACGCAAAGTAAAGGTTTGTATGTTAACGTTTAAGTTCATTTAAAAAAAGAAAAAAAAACTACACTGTCAACTCGACCTCACAACTGTATAATATTTAGGACGGTACAGATTTTACGTAGGCGCCTATTGCTTTATTTATCTTTTCAACCGGACAACATGTTAGATTTACAACTCGTACACGCTTAATAATTAATACGACGTATAATCGTGTTTACTGATCCTGAGTCGAAATAACTCGTCGCGATAACAACTCACAGTGGAAGCAAACGAGAAACACCCTTAAACAGAAGCTTCGAAATTAAATCTTAACGTTCGTCCTTAAATTCCCCAGAGCGGGCGAGATAAGCCGCCTCAAAAAAAACACACACAACAAAACAAAAATCCCACTTCGCCAACGCGTTTTCTGACGTTCAATCGTCAATCGCGTGTTGCACAACAGACGAACACGGCCGGCGTCCAACGTGGAAACGTGCGTTTACTGATAAAAAATATGATAAATGTTTTATTATGTTTGGGCGCGCGGTCGGATTGCGTTTCGACGTCCGCGCCGCAACGAACACGAAATCGTGAAAGCTCACGTCGCGTTACGGACCGACGGCACGTCTCTTCGAATTACCTGGGCGACCATAAATCCGGTTTGGTATTTCCCGTTGACGTCTCTGTTCGGGTAGCCGGTCACTTCCTGGCCGGCCTCCACGAACGACAACACCAGCGGGCTCTTCCACGGGGCCTCTTGCACCGTCAGCAGGCCGCCGGCCCTGTGATACGGCGAACCGGGTCTGGCCAAGTACGGGTTGCGGTTGTCCTCCGACTTGGTGAAGTACTGCAGTATCTCGCCGTAGCCCCAGCCCTCGTTGCCCATGTCGCGCCACCCGTCGTAATCGTGACGGTTGCCCCTCACGTACAGCATGTAGTTCAGCACGCTGGACCCGCCCAACACTTTGCCGCGGGGCCAGTTGCACCGGCCGTTCTTCAAGCCCAAGCACGCCTTTCCTGCGGACACGAGACGACGGGGCTGGTAGGTGACGAGAACGATCCGTCAAGAAGGCGCGATACCGTCCAGAGGTGCCACTTACCCGTCGGCTCGGTTTTGTACTGCCAGTCCAAACGTGACAGCTGTAGATAGGCCGCCAACGAGGGCACGTCCGACAGTTCGTTCTCGTCCGGTCCGGCTTCTAACAGTAAAACGCTCCAATGACCGATCTGATGACGGGTTATGCAATTGAATACAAGTTTTGTCGACACGGTAAAACAATACACGGTACTGCGCGTGTTCGAATGACGATGTGTTCGAATCACGCGTACTGCGAACGCGAATGTACAGGACGCGTTTAACGGTTCGTTTCAAAGTGTTTAGGTACATTAATTTCCGTTAAAAACAAAAAAAAATGTTTTAAAATCTCCGTTCAAAGTACGGTATATAATTTAACAACGTGACGAATCAATGAATTAAATAATTTTCACGGTGTTCAGTCTCGAACACGTTTTGCAAAACTCGCACGAACGTTTGAGCGAAACTCGAAAAACGACGACGGACCGCGGTTCGATCTTCCTACCTATCTACGATCTATCTACCGCACGTTCGCACACCGTGTCGGCGTTTAACAGTTTATTCGACCGCGTGCACGCGCTGTTACCGTTCAATACGGTTGAACCGGGTGGGGTACTGGTTTTCATTTCGGTTTCGGGCGCCCATTCGTACCTTTCTCGTTTAACACGTACCTACGCAGGGCCCCCACAAATAGAGTACTGTGATCCCGGAGCCCGGCGAAACAACATAATGTATACACGTTATCAATTTAAATTAGAGAAATAAAACTGGCCGTATCGTTATACAATGTCGGTACATGAATAATTTCATATTTTACTATATCGTTTTTTTTTTTTGTATATTATTTTTATTTCGTGAGATCGGGCCAATCGGCATTGGTAGACGTGTGCAAGTTTGAAAATAATAATTTATGCTCGTGTTCTAAACCTATTTTAGGGTGACCGAAATAACAGCAGCAGAAGTTGTGTGCCCAATATTTTAAGTGCTTTTCGTAAAAGATATAAAATTATTATTATTATCGTACGACCCCGGGGCCCGGATCAACTTGCAGCGTTGTAGTTGAAATTTTTTTTACACGCACGAAAAACGATTGTCCAGTCACTTACGAAAAAACGAAAAAAAAAAACGCGTCTTACGATTCGAACGCACGTCGGTTCGCGCGCGCACCGTACCGCACCGTAGGCTTACCTCGGACAGCCTGTTGGCGACTACCGCGCCGGCCGACCCGCCGCCGATCACGACGAAGTCGTACTCGCGCCTGAGCGCCTTCTGGTCGAACGGCCGCGACTCGGGATCGTGCACGTCGTACCGGTAGTAGGCCATCGCGGCGATCAGCACCGGTACCATCCACGCGCCGGCGCCCACCACGGTCAGGCCGGCCTTCAACGCGGAGCCGGCCGCGATCAGCGCGAATATCATCGTCGGCGCGGTTGGGTCAATCACACAGCGACGGTGGCGACGGCGGTGACGGCGGTGACGGCGGTGACGGTGGTGACGGTGGTGACGGTGGTGACGGGGGCGGCGGCGGCGACATCGCCGCCGGCCGGCGCGGCTCCTGAAACGCGGGACCGCTGACGGGCAAACGACAGTAAACCGTCAGCCGTCCGGGGCCGGACGGCGGACAGCGGGCCGAGACCGCGCGAATCGTCCGACCTCGACAGCGACGACGGTTTCCCCGGCGCGTCCGTCGTCGATGCACATCGTCCACGTACGCTGGGGGTGTTCGGCGGTCTCGTTGGTTTTCCGCGGCGTTTCTGCGCGAACGGCGCGCGCACCGGCACCTGCACAAATCGCGTGAAACCGTTAGACAATCCGTCTTCCAGACGAGACGAAACGAACGCGTTCGTCGTACGACTGTCGAGGTCACCGGGCGTTTTCGTGTACGATTCATTCCGACGTTGGAAACAAAACGATAATACGCGTATTTCACGCGATGATGTAATCCAAGGATACATCACTTTCACCCGCGACCGGCGGTCCGACTGACCCCTACGGGCACGCGCGGTCACCGCCGATAACCGGTCTCATCGTCCGCCCGCCGGCCTAACGCGCCCGATTATTACGCGACGACGTGCACAACACAACGCGCGTCGCGTTTTATTTTATTTACCTATCCTGTCCTGCTCTTCGAAAGTCACGCGCACGGCCCAGTGGCGCAGCCCACTAACACGCCCCGATCCGCGTGTCGATCCAAACAAATCCGATTCGAGAGACAACGGCTATCGGTATCGACGGGCCAAGCCGCGATCCAGCGGTGAGTCTTATCCACGGCACGTACCCGCGGCCGCCGGCGGTTTTACGTGCGTTGGTTTTCCGGACGGCGACGGGTACGCGAGAGCCAACGTAGTCGTTTTCAAATTTCGTATTCCGCGGCCAGATAATGGTTTCCCCAAAGAAAACCAAACGAAACCGGTCCGTCGAACGCGGCGAACGACTGCCGGCGGTGGCGTCACGAGTCGACGGCGCGCCAAGTCATCGACGAACAACATACGACGTCCAACCCCCCCCCCCTCACCCCCGGTCATCGTCGCGGTTACGTGTGTCGGCCGCGCACGCCCCGGACAGTGAAATCGCCGGCCGGCCGCGACGTCGGGTTTTTTTTTTTGACGAGTGCTCTCTCGGGCGGGACGTTCGAACGACGACAGGGGGGCCCCGCTCGCGCGTATCCGCAGTGCCCGTTCGCGTGGTTATTAAATAAGCGGCAACGGAAAACGACGGCGGCGACAAACGAGCGGAATGGTTCCGTGGCGGTGTCTGGGGGCACGGCCGCGCCCGAAACCATAGCCGTCCGAACGCGTTTAAAAACGATCGGTAACGTGGTCGCTTATCGCATAAATATACATAAATTACGTCGTGGACGGAAAAACGACTTTCTCGTGCGCGCGCTAAAAACGCGCATTGTCTCTTCGGATTCTCACAGATCGTTCTGACGAGCCGATTGTTTTCAATTTCTTCCTCCCACTCCCCTCACGATCGCGTCCACAGCGGTGTTTTCGCGTGCGCGCAACAATCGAATGTAATCGCGTTTCGACGACGACGGTCCCGTCAGACCGAACACGCGTTTTTGTTATCGAATGACGATCGCGCGTGACAACAACAGCAGTCGTCACCGGCGCAATTGCAGAAGATACGACGTCGACAAACTGCCGCGGTGAAAGCTCCCGAGCCGGGCCGCGCGTAATAGTCGAACGACGGCCGTGTGGTATACCGGCCGTTGTCGACCGTACGAGAAATCCGTCAAAGTCTACAAGGTCGTCGCCGGGTCGTTTTTTTACGTGTTCCGGTTTTCGTTCTTATTCGTATTGAATAACGTGCAAATTAAAATTTCGCGTTTGAAAAACCAGTTCGAAAACAAAAAAAACAAAAACGAGACGACATTCCGACGGTCGAAAAACAATAATAATAATAATATTGACACGCGTTTGTTTTCGTGCGATAACGTCCGGACCGATGCAGCAGCGTCGACCTTTGCGGACCGCATATTTCCTCCGATGGAGCCGTCACCATGAAATTTAGGTGGTTAAGAGAAATATCACGATTGTTTTTTAATTCCGAGAGAAAACATTTTTTCGTTTGTAAACGGTCACATTGAACTTGGGCTTATGGAGATGACTGAATTCCGTGCGAAAAAACGAGCAATGACGTCCCTCGATCCGTGTTGAGGATAATCGTCGTGCGGATATAAGATCGGTACGGCCTCAACCCGTGCACGTTGGTCGTCGAACGAATTCGTTTCGCGTTGTCGCGCGCTCGGTTTCCGTTTCCGATCCATTCGTTTCAAAAATCGGTTCGCGCTATCGATCCAATCGTCGTAAACGTCGTCGTGCGTCGCTGTGATCGCGGAAATCGCGTAACGCACCGGGGCGCACTTATCGCCGTGCACTCGGTCACGACCTCGGCCGCAACAGGTGAAAACGGGCTAGAGAACGTTCGGGACACCGTGCCCGTCGAACGAACAGCATCTCGACGGCGGGCGTTGTCGTGTGAATGTCGTTAAAAAATATTCCTAAACCGTTCTAAAAAGATCGGTCGTCTAAATGAGAATCGATTTGTCCCGCGGGAGCGTACAGTGTTCGCGAAAGCCAATACATTTTTTTTGTTTTGTACTCGATTCGTACACACGGTTTATAATCGATAAAATCGATTTGCGACGCGACTAGAGAGGTGAAGCCGCTCCCCCGCTTCCGACGTTCGTTCCAACGGCTCGAGTGGAACTCAATGACACTTCCCGGATCGACGTGAGTTTCAACAAAACGGGGGGAGTTTGTAGTCCGGCGGCGGCGGCGTGTGAAAATTAGAATTACCAAAAAAAAAAAAGGCTGCCAAAAACGCAAATCCGTCTGAATTGGGTCCGTGTCGAACCGGCCCGCCGACGCCGGACGGTCAGGTGAGGAACGTACCTGTCGGACGAGAAGAACGTGGGCGACGAGGTGACAAGGTGACCGGGCCGGAGCGGTTGCCGATCAACGGGACGCGGCGAGACGGCGAGTTGTCATCGACAATGTGAAGTCGGACGGACACGAACGGACACGGACGGGCGCAGACGTGCGTCTCGTAGCGCGCGGACGAACACACACAGACGGTCGAGCGGCCGGAAGACGAGCCGCTGCGGCGAACGCTTTCCCTTTCTACCGGGGGCGTCTCGCCGCGTGGCGCGCGCCGTTCGTCGGGCGGCGGGAGAAACGCTATCGTGCTCGTTCCGTTTCATTTTTTTTTTTCCGGTGCTTTTGGTTTTTTCGCGTACGGACCAATGTCGTCGGCACACGGTGTTCCTCGTCGAAACCACGCGACCGTGTCCCGTTTCGGTTTTCACGGCTTCGGGGATACGGCCTCCCGGACCGGGTCGTATACACTGCCGACGAGTTTATTACGGTCCGCACGAACAAAACGCGTTCGATCACATCAAAACGTTCACCGTTTTGACGTCGTTTTAATGTGCACAGTAGTTGATGGTTCTCGTCGGTACCAGGGCCCCCCGATCAAACGTTTCCGGCGTCTTCTCCTCGCGTTTCCCTGGATATACGTTTTGAGAGCGGTTCGCCGTCCAACGAACCGAACCAACGTGTTTTAAAACGAGCCAACTAGGTCTCCGTTCATCGGTCACAATCGTCATTCCAACGTCCCGTGAAATAAACGTAAGTCCAATATCAAATTCATATACATACATACTCGTATGTCAATCAAACCGTGCGGGCGAATTATCTCGCGAACGCGTCAAATTTGGTAGATCGCGCGACAGCGCTGAGTGGACCGAGGAAGATCGTGGACCCGAAGAGGCGGAAGGTTCCGTGGCGCTCGGGGAACGTCTCGCCAGACACGAAACAGGAGCGAGCGGTCATTAGGAATTCGATCGCCGCGCGAACAAATACTGTTGTATCGGTATCTCCGGCGAATCCGAGTGAAGGACACACGCAGCGCGCGGAGTGAGACGTTCGGAATGTTCAAGATAGTAGCCGAGATACGCCCGGGCGATCACGAGCCCGACCGAGTCGGCGAATTTCAACTATTCAGGTAGCACGATTACGTCGGGACCGGCGAGGACACACTTCGCAGTTAAACGTTCGGACACCGCCATCGACATCGAAACGTGTACGTGACGCCGTCGGAGGGAGAAGACGAAAAACGGTAGGACGTACGCTTCTTGGACGTCCGGAAGAGTGATAATGGCGACCGCGTTTAAAAGGCAAATCAAGAAAGTCGCGGTGCCCGGAAGCCGTACAACAGAACGCTTAAAGGAATGGCGAGTGGCCGTGGAGAACGGAGTCGAGGACCGGCCCGATGGGTTCGTGTTAACTCAAAAAAAAAAGAACATTAAAAACAAACCGCGAAGAACCCAGCGGGCCGGTCCGACGGCAGCAAACACGGTTCGTCGTTTCCCGCCGGCCGTCGGCGGGACCGGGTTCGCTGTTGCGTCTGTCGTCGTCTCGGTGGCGCCCAGCGTTCGCGTAACGACACGCACGTGGCGTACATAAAAAAACGAAAAACGCGTACGTAAAAAACAAAAAACGAAAATTCTGTGCGCGATCCGCCGCCGCGGGCGTCGGTCGTGTGTCCGTAACGACGTGCGGAAAGGCCGGCCCCGGACCGGATGACGTTCATACCGTCGTCGTAATCGCGTGCGCAACACGAACAAATCGAATTTAAAACGAAAACCGGTCCGATCGCGTTCCTTCACAGAAACCAACGGGCCTGTTTCGAACAAACGCCCCGTCCGCGAATTTCCCCAAAGGCCGCCCGCCAAACCAGAACGGACCGGGTTACACGGGGTAGCCGGAGGGCGAGCACGTCACCAGAGAGTCGACAAGCGAATAAGAGACGATAACTTTTTTCGCTTATTCGCCAGTGTTCAAATCGTTGTTAAAAAAACTTCCAGCTCCACTTTTTTCCCGGCACGTAACCAGTACCGTATTGTCAACCCATTCTTACGCGCGCTCGTGACGACTCGTGTGTTCCAACAAATAACTATTATCATCATCGCTATTATTCTAAACGCCCCCGACCACTTATTAGAGGTGTCATCGATTTCATCGCCTCCGCCGCAGGCTTGCTTGCGCATTTGAAAAACGTTGGCTTTTGATTTTGTCCTGTTCGACTAATTTCCGCGACGCTTGTTTTTTTTGTGAAATATTAAACTCAAACCGTTGAGTCGCGACGGGCCGATGAGTTATAATTATTATTATTATTAACGGGCGTGAAAAAAGGCCGTCATTTGAACGAAGTCGTCGGAACGAAGTCGTCCCGTGGATTTCCGACGCGCTTCACGCGTGCACTTATGTCTTTTTTTCGTTTGTTTCATTTCACTCGAGACAATATCGGACGATACAATTCAACATGCCGCGTGATGTGCGGAACGTGTCGGTTTTTACGTTTGGAGCGGACGAGCAATTTATGACGGCGAAGTGACGGGTCCAAAGCAGAAGGATGAGCTGGGCCCACGGGAGCGACGGGACGGTCAGGTCAGCGAACGGAGCGTCGGGCCGTCCCACAACGGTTTTAATGGCGTCCTCGTCGTTTTGGACGCGTCCGGAACGCGTAGTTTTCTTCCCGTCGGGTTTCTACCCACTAGCGTTATTCGCGCGGCACGCGGTGCAAAACAGTTGGACGATTAGCGTCGGTAACGATACGGTTGTCGTCTCGTGTTATGTTATACGGAGTGGATTGAAACGGTCGACGGACGTTTTACTCGGACTTAACCGTTACGTCGTACCGCGTAACACCGGTAACCTTTCCGGTCTACCGTCAAAATCCCAAAACTTATTAGAGCGTCACTTGGTAACGTAAACGCAACAGATTACGTCGAGCAATTAAAGAAAAAATGATACGTAATATTAAATAATCATCAGTTATGATTTAATTCCGTTTTATCGCACGCCGCCGGAGGGTCACGGGGTTTGAACGTATGCGTATCATAATATAATATTTTTTTACCAACAACGTCACGATTATTGATCGAACGATTAGAGTATTATGCTTACTCACGGCCTCAGAAAATCTTCTAAGGCCGCGTTAACTTGATTATACTGATTATATAGTGGTTAATACTTCATTAGTTACCGCGGTCATCAATTCGGATTGGGTCACGACCATTTATTCTAGTAAATTTCTAGAACCCCCTTCATAGAAAATTCCCGAGAACGCCCCTGATAACGTTCCGAGTACGCGTGTGTGATACGTTTTTTCGAAAACTCGCAACGCCCGTCTATACGTTAATAAGTCGAGCGTCGTACGAATAATACGGTATGTTCGATTGTGTGTGTGTGTCGGTTTTGAAAAAGTCGATACGCGCGTAACAAATTCAATTGAATCGAATCGCGTACGAAAAATGTTCAAAATCGTGTACGCCGTTTTGATAAAGGAACTGCAGCAAAAACTAATAATAATAATAATGATGATAATAAAAAAAGAAAAACAGAAAGCGTCAGTGTCCGTGCAACAGTCATTGTCGTGATATTATGAAACAGATACAGAAAAACCGCTATCGATCATTATGGTTTTTAAACTCTTCCTAGTTCCTATTCGCCACGGGGTATCATTGTACAACAGATGAACTCTAATATAATTATATACACATACCTACACAGGTATGTGCGTGCGTACGTGTCGGGTGAAAGGAGGACAGTGCGAAGAACGGGTTCTAAAAAGTAATGTAGTCTCTGGGTTAGCGAGACGATGACAACACCGTACGTTTACGCGAACATCGCGTTATATAATATACGTGTATATACACGTTTTTGGCGATACGCGTGCGAGACGATTTCAGAAATCCCAGAACTACAAAAAAAAAAAAACCGAAATCGCTTAAAAAACCTATCGACGTTCCAGTGAAAAAAAAACATACCGACGTCAGCGAGTCCCGTGTTGTTATGTAAACGAAAATCGATCGATCTAGTTAGACAGACGGTTTCATTATTCCGATTGGTACGGCACTCGTTACCGTACGACGTTCACTCGAGAGAAGAAGCGCGTGCAGGTCGAACGAATTTTTCGCTGCCAAAACTTTACAAAAAAACCCCCCGCGTCAACCAAAACGTGCAACGTGCGTTCGAACGTCAACCCGCGTGATCGCGGTCGAGCACAGGTTAGGTGAGTTGTCGCGTCGGTATTCGGAACGGCGTTCGGACGACAGCGAAACGATCGTCTCGACGAAACACACGTGAAATGTATAACGTTCGATTGCGGTTTACGAAACAAAAAAACGAATGTATTTCCTTCTGGTTCGCCGTGTCGAAAATCACGAATAACAACCGATTCGACTGTGACGGTGAAAGCTAAACGTTATACGCGTTAGGTTGTGTTTATCGTCAAACGGATCGTCTCGACGTCTCGGGATGGCCCGCAATTGTTTTCGTGGTGACGGATAAGTGAATTGCAAAACGGTTTGTCGCCGCCACCCACTCGGTCCTACGACCGTGTACAATCGTACGGTTCGCGGAGTGTCGCGGAGTCCTGTCGGCCATTTGAAGCGTTTCAACGACATATTTTTTACTTATTTGTCGTTTAGATAGAGGCGGGGGTGGGGGCGTAAGAACTTGGTCCGCTCGTTGTCTTCAAAACGCCACTGTATCACATATCACATTCGAAACCACCGTACAGTATGATATTCACGTTTTCCCGATAACCGATCGACCGCAAAACAATTGGACGCGTAACCTACAACGAGACATACGTCAATAATAACGAAAAACCATGTTCAATATCAACCGATTCGAACATATCGTTCGGCCGACGTTTAGCTAGCAAAACACTACGTTTTTAACGTCCGCGTACCATTCGTCGCCTTAACATTTCAATCCAACCTTAACGCTTCGGAAATATATTGCACGCTTATCTCATCAACTCGGTTAGGTCCCCGGCAAGAGCGAAACAAATCTTTACGCGACTCGACGGCACACGGTGCCGTCCGTATCGTTTTGTAGGGCAGGTGGACGCGTAACGATACGGTATCATTGTTGCGTCACCGCGGAAGGACGGCCGCGTTTTTCCAGCAAACGTAACGAACCGTTCGGCGCCGTGTTGTTGTTGTTGTTGTTGTCGTTTAACGGTGGCGTAACCGCGCGATAACCGGCCCCGGTTAAAACAGCCGTCGTGAACGTAACTCGCCGCGAGCGCGTGTGTTCGCCGAGTTGTTGTCGTTAATTTCGACGGGTTACGACGAAACGGACTTTCGACGGAAAAAACGCGCGGTTCTTTGGGTCACCGGCACGCACGTTATCTAACCTCACCGACGACCACTCGTCGCTTCCAACCGGCCGCCCCGCCGTCGTTCGCGTAAACGCACGAGAAGAGTAATATACGGCACGCGCGTCGCCTAACCTAACCCGACCTAACGCGTACCGACGGGCCAGGCCGCCGGGGTACCTGACACTACGTACCTACGCAGCGGCCACTGTTTTGGTATTCGGAAAACGGAATGAACCGTTGAAATTCTTATCGGTCACGCGGAGATTGTTAAGGTCGTCAAAACGACGTTCGTGATTTCACATACACCTAACAATTATTCGCACGTTTTTTCATTTTTTTTATTTTTTGCTATACACTATACCCGGTCAGCGGTATTATTTTAATTTTTAATTATTCCGTTTAAGAAAGTTTAATATGTTGTCGTTGTCATTTTACCATTTGGGAACGTCAACGAGATACATAAAGGTACGCGTGTATACATATTTGATTACTTTTATGACATAGATGTAAAATATAGATTTTTTGGCGATAAATTGTAAAATTTACTAACGCATTAGAGAAAACATACGACCAATACGGATTGAATCCGTTTGTTTGAAACAAAGATCTTTCGGAATCTCTTACATTTGAAGAAATCCTTCGTGAAGTGGTCCAGCAAAGGAACTAATACGAACTAATGTTTTTGTCACGTTGATCGTCGACAAATGATCGGTCTCATAGAGGCAATATTTTTCCCCGGACCGCAACGGCGAGTTGGTCCGAAAAACCCCGGGGGCAAGATACGTTTGCCCCGGTCTGGTGTTGATCCGAAACGGTAATGGAACCGAAACCGAAACGTATTCAACGCTGCACGATCGCCGTGACCCGGTCGTCAGTCGGTGGTTTTTCCGTCTCGTGAAAACGTACGTTTCGGCGTGCCCGTCAGAACGGTTTTTGTCGAGAAACGCCTTCGGGACGAGCGAATCGAAGAGCCGGTCTCGCGCCGATTTCACTCGATTTTATCTTGGCCGTAAAACCGAAAACTCGAATGACCAAACGGCAAAATCGGTCGGCAGACGCGCAGCAGCCACGTGGACTAGTTCATTTACGGAACGCGCGGCCGACGACGTGCGATGCGCGCGGCTAGAAAGCGGAACACGCGACGACCGGACGATCCGTTTGGCTGGGTCGCGGAAGGTCCGCAAACGACTGGAAAACACGTCGGCTCGGGCGGACGCCGCGCGCGTTCGTTTTACGTTCACGAATTTCGCCTTGTCCGCGACGACGAACCGACCGGCCGTCCGGCCGAGAAATCCAACGCGAACGCGGTTTGCCGTGTCCACTTGTGAAGTGAAAACGCGCGCGCGGCTCGGCTGTCGCGGTGCCTGACCGTCCGTTGCGCGCGTGACGTGTTACGAACGGCAAACCTAACGAAACGCGCACGAGCGATCGATCCTCGGGGGACACCGATGCCTAAACCGCGTTTTACGTGCCTACGCTATTCAATCGCCACCACGGGACGAATGAAATCAGAATGTCATCATGTTTTTTTCAAATCGATCCCCGGCCATGTATCTCGTAATCAATTACGATTTTTTTTTATAGAAGAATATTTCTAATATCAAAGTGTTCACGTTTCACATTAAAAAAACACTGTGCGTTTCTACTAATATGATTAATAACAAGGTCATTTATATCGATAATATAGTATGGGGTTTTTCAGAGATTAAATTTTGATTTAAAGTTTTGACGGTATAAAATATTCAAAATCATATATGTATATTATCATTTTCATTATTCAGAATCGAAGTTTGGACGTGAATGACTGAATGGAACGTTGTCGATTAAGTTTTTTAAATTTTCACCTACGTCGATTTGTTCGGCGCCGCGTTCGTAATCACGGTTATTGGCGATTGTATTTCGTTCGACTCGTCGGAAAAATTATGAAACCACCGGTTGGCGTATTGTGTACGTCGCGTGGGACGATAAATGTGATTTGCATATTTTTTTCTGTTTTTACACGTGAAATCGTCGTTTGGTGGCCAGAACTTCGACGAAGACGAAGACGAGGTCGCCCCACTCACCTTCAAATCACACATTCAATAAGGATATTGACCTATTTTATTTCATACGTTATTCACGATTGAGAATATTTGAGAAAAACGGTGGGACATTGGGATTCTCACGGTTAGGTATATTTTTTGTTGGATCAGACGCTCAATCGAATCGTCCGAACGGTTTCTGCGACGAAACACGTTTCTTCGGAGACGGTAATTGATCGCCGCGTTTGCACGCGAGTCGCAGTGACGTAATAGGTCAGATAGGTTAGGTTTGGTATATACCGTATGCGCGGCCGTAAACGCCGTCCACTTCATACAGCCCACGCGGTCGTGGACGTTACGCGAATTACTATTACGAGTTCGTTCGCCGTACGGGTTTTTTTTTTTTTTTAAAAAATTATAGAAAATCTCACGACGGTATGCGGATTCGTATGCGGAAAAAAAAAACGATCGCGCGCAGGTGCGTCCGACAATAATACAACATTCATATCGTTAGTTTCATAAATTATAAACCCCGTCCCATCGCAGTTCAAAAACGATAGTTTTCGGTACAATGAAAACAAAATTATCCGGATTCACGAAGAAATCATCGAGTGCGAACGACGGCGTACGTTTCCGTTCGAAAATCAGTCCGAATCAGTTGAATTTTAATGGATTTTTAAAAATCTATCGGCAAACAATGATCCGACAAAAATGACATAATAATACGAAACGAGTCGGTAAAAAAAAAAATGCGGTAACAATAATATTTAGTGTCGTACGAACACGTACGTTATATTGTATGTCAAACGTATTTTTTGCACAATAGACATTTGTTAAGAAATCATAAACTATTATACATGTGTGCGGGTACGCGTATTACCTACGACCTCAATACTTACACATCGTGTTTTGTAGTAAAAGTAAATGGTTTTTTTTTTTTTTTATGATTTTTATCATATAATATATACCGTTAAATATAATGTCGTATATTGTACGGTTTCAAAGAAATTATATCTTTAATCCATAACCTTGTAAAAACTATTTATTCATACGTTATTTATCGTGAAAAAAATATGTGTAAACCTTTATTATCGTGAATTACAACACAAAATTCCACGTTGTTCCAGATGTAATATTTGTTCATAGTAATCATATAGATTTATTTAAATTCGAATTATTAGTTATTTAGAAATTGTTTATAGGGGGGCTTTTTTTTAAATTCATTACGTTTATAACTTTTCTCTTAATAAATTACTATTTTTTTTTTTAACTTTACGTGTTCACTTTAAGGTATCTAAATTAAGTTAAATGTTGTTCAAAGGGCAATGCAAATTTTCTAATTACGGTTTTTAGCAAAAAGAAGTGATTTTGATATCACAGATTTTCATTTGGAAAACTGCCATTTCGCGTTTAACTAAGTAAAAAAAAAAAGTAATTCGTCTTGTTTTTTATTTGTTTGACAAACGTGACAAACGTGACAATTTTCAAAAACGTACAACGCGATTTCTACTACGATGTACCCAATGTCCGCTTTGTACGACGCGGTGCGACAGTCGTGCATTTCGCAAAGCGTACACTAATTTTGCCGCCGATAAAAAAACAAAAACAAAAAATCGTTAAGCTTCGATCGGTAAAATTTAAAAATTTTTTTTTTATTGAAACCTCGTATAAATACAATTTTTTTTTTTTGACGGTTAAACAGCGAAACCAAAGACATACATATGTACACTGAAATATCACAACAAACGTTGTTTACTTAGATTCGAGATGTACAAAGAATTGTAGAATGGCACTGGAGCGTCGAGGAAATATCGTCAGGTTAGAAAAAGTGGTGGTTTGCTCGGAGTAGGGCGTCGGTGACGGGAAACTTGCGATTTCCAAGCGTGAAAAGTATAAAGCGCGACCGAACACGACGTTACGTAAATAGTGAGAACGGGCACTTGAATAACGCCGTGCGCGGGAGAGCGCGGGTCTGCGATTTTGGAAATCGCAACGATTCAAAGTCATCGAGTATGATTTTCCCACGGTTCAAACGTGCTGCCGCGTTTATTCCACTTCCGAGTCGTACGGTAAACGATACACGGCGGAACAATTCGTTTTTTGAGTCTGGTGAAAACCGTCGGAGATTCCCATGAAATAACGCGCGCCGTCGTCCCGTCGTCACGGCGGCGCGTCTTTCCGTTTCCCATCGTTTTGTTTTTTAACAGTCGCGGTTTTCACTGTTGCGCGCCGGCACGCCCGTCAACGAAAACGGTCCGCACGGCATTCGAGGCGAGCGCGAACGACGACAAAATAATCCACTCGGTTTGTAACTGTTTCGACGAAACAAAACCGTAAGCGGTCTTAAAACGATCCGGAGTAACGTTACGATCCGACTCGGATTTGTCTCAAGAGAACGGGACGACGAGTGCCGGGGTTTCTTCGCGACGGTCTACGCCGTGGGTTCGCTTCGAACCCAGCCGCCCGGAACGTCCGCGGACGACTCCGCCAGCGGGGCTGAATTCCGGGGCCTCGTCCTCAGCGACGGTCCCGATGTTTTTTCGTCCCGTTTTGTCCCGGCCGGGTTAGGTTTACGGGAGTAGGAGGGGAAACGAGTGCGTGATTAGGCGTTGAAATCGCTGGCAACAAAAAAAAAAAAACCCCGTTATACAACAACGGTCATGAATTAAAAAAAAATAAAACGGAGGTTTGTATTATTATTGTTATTATTATTATTTTTCCTCGTTGTTCACGGGACCATTGTCTGGACGGTTTTGCGTATCGAGTGAGAGCTCGCAATTATTCACATGTCATAACACGGGCGGAAACCGATCCAACGCACCGGCGCGCGCGGTTCGTAACATTGTGCGGACCGTGAATCGAGAGAAAACCACGCGCACGCGGCACATCGGAGTGTAATAATAATGATAACGATGATAATAACGATAAAAAAAAAAAACACGACGGACGTAAAATGACAATAGCGCGATCGTTTCGTGACGATTTCCACGGACGGTACCCTGACATTAATCTTACGACGTATTACGGTTTTTGGTAAACGTTCGCCGCGTGTACGTCGTCGGTCTGATAAAGCGAAACGTGTTCAAAACGAATTTCTATGAAATACGGTTCCGTCACGAGCGATCGGTTGTTCCGGCAGCGGTTTTTCTCGGGCGCGCACTCGGGCAAGTGTTTTGGACGTTCAAACACCCACCGCCCCCGCCACCGTCCAAAAGAAAAGAGAAACAAAAAACTCGTACGGTTTTGATGTCGTGCTCGCCGCTCTTTTCTCGTCCGGCGTCCCGACCAAGTCGCCACGACTTGCACACAACGATAATGCCCATTGACCCGTCCTCCGACCGTCGTCACACGTTTTACAACTCGAGACGCACGATCAACCGCGGGCCTTGACTCGGTCACGACTCTCACTGCGTATACCGTTCGCGCCGCCCGAAAACAAGCGGTCGTGACCGCCGGCGTTATCTCCGTGCGCGTCTTGTCAACGAACGAAAACTTTCGGTCGCAGATTTTTTTTTGCCGCCGGAAACCCGAAATGAATTCGCTTTCGTCCGACGCTCACGGCGAACCGGCGTGCCTGTGATGGTCCGTGGACGCCATAAAAAAAACCGCCACGAAACAATCGTACACTCGATATCAATATCATATACCCGCTTGACAACGGCTAGTTATCACGGGACGTCGTTCAAATGTTATTCGACAATTAATGTTTAGATTTATCCACGGACAGACCATACAACGTCGTCAACTTTGAAAATTCTATTTTATCATCACGTGCACACGTGTATGGGGCGAGTTGTGATGGCGTATTATCATATAATCGATCTTCGCATCGTTTTATTCTTACCGAAATGGGGTTATTAGTTGTTTATTCGCGTAGATAGACGATTGTATAGAGAAATATTTTTTAATCGAAGAAGACGAATACGGTTAGAAATTAGGTTATGTAATAATGGTAAACTGGCGGGGTTAGGTATCCACGGTTTCGTGACACGGAATATTCCATTTTGAACGCTATTTTTGAATTTCCAATCGAGTTCCTCCACTGTTTTGTATATTTTTCGATCCGAGCCCCCGGGGGCACGGACAACGACGTTCGTAGCTCGTAAACACACCAATCGTATTCCATCGTTTTAGTCACCGCTCGTCTTATCTAGTCATATAACAAGTAACTAGTAAATAACAACGAACAGTTTGACGCGGCGGACCGCGACGCCGGTTTACCTACCGGGTACGTCGTTCGAGTGTGACCGAAACGCACGGCGACGTTTTTCTTCCGACCGCGATTTCCGATTCCGCGTTGTCGTCGCGTTGTCGTCCGTGACGATCGGCCCTCCTCCAGTAAGTGTTGTTCCGACGACGACGACGACGACGACTCACCGGGGCTCGAGGACGCCAACCTCGCGTTGAATGACCGGTCGAAACCGTAATTGTTTTGGTTTTCGCGCGCCGGCAAGTCCTAACGAAACGTACGCCGTTGTCCAAACGACGCCGTCAACCGGCGCAGGTGGCACGCAAGGGGGACTGAGTTGTCCTGCTGTTTTACCGACATGTTCGAAAGTACCACTTACAGTTTTTCTTTCCACAGCCGACGAAATGTAAAATAATATCGTTGCGACTGACGCGAACGACACGTGTCTCTATGGGTTTTGTCCCCACCACTGTTTGTCAGTCCGCAGACTTTGAATCGCCGGCACTTACGGTTACCTGTACGTCCGGAAAGGTTCGACACGGCTATGCGTAATATTGTAGTTTCTGTTTTCGTTCATATTTTTTTTCCCACGATGAGCCCGTCGTTACCGTTGTTGCCACAACACAAAATATGAACATAGTATCATTTAAACGCAGTCCTGTTAAGTTATTATTTTTGTTCGCCTGTAAATGTCGCACTGGAACCTCGTATGCGTTTCTAAATTCACTCCACGGTTTTATTTACAATATTTATTTACTTTCGTCTTGTCGACGTGATCGTTCGTACCTTCTCTCGTCCGTCCAAACGTTCTCATATCCGCTCTATTTTCTTGTCAACCGCCCAACACTCCGAACGTACACGGTTGGTCTCGTGCGGAACCTGCCTTTCAGCCTCGTCGGAATTCATTTATCGCACAAAACACCAGACGCTTCTGTCCGCTTGATCCGCCCGCAATCAATCCAACGCTTATTGTCATTGCGCTCCTAGTTTCATTATGAAATTAATTAAAACAATAAAAAACGACGACTTGCGGTAGTTAAAAACCGGTAAAAAATGTGTATTGATTTTTTTTTTTTTTGGTCTTACAGGGTCGAATTCATAGACGACCTGGAACAGAGACGAAAAAAACGTATCCGTGTTATTTCAATAAAATTCTAGTTAAACGCAAAAAAAAAATTTCAATTCTTCCGAATAACGGTATTTATTATTATTTTGTATGGTCAGATTTTTTAGAAGATACTTAAGCAGTGTATCGCACGAACACTTCAACTTAATTTAAGTTTTCTTAAAGTTTACAAATACCAGAAAACCGCTTTGGCAAAAACTCTTTTTGTTAGGAGGAACCTATTCAAAAACGCGTAACACCGTACCAGGAACACAGCAGTCGGCCGGCGCGCTGTTTCCGTTTACGGACGAAGGCGATCGATATAAGCCGTGGACCGGTCACGCGCCGCGTCCTGCTCATTAGCTCCTGGTATCAGATATCCGATCTTTCTTGGCCATTTGCTGACGGTGCCGATTCGTATCGATTCCGTAAATCAATTCGTTTTTTACAGTTTTGCTTTTCGAGCCCGTTCTGTTCGATCAATTCGACAATCACACACAAAAAAAAAAAACAAAAACCCGAATACGTGTGTGAAAACGAATGTCGTTTAGAACATTGAACGTCGGCTGTGTCTGAAAAACGCATCGTCGATCGAACCGGCGGGAAAAAACGTAAAACGGAACCGAAAAATACGGTCGGTTTTAAAGGCCGGTGTTCGCGCGGCACTGCTTTTGGAGTTCGTCTGTCGGTCGTAAAACGAAACGACATCCACTTTTTCAACTAACCTAACCTACGTTTGTACACGTCCGTTCGAATGGACGATCGTTTCGTTTCTGCGCGTACCGACGAAAACGGACAATTTGTCCGAAAAAAAAAAAACCCGAATGAAAAAAAAATGTTCGTGTACAAAACAGTATACATGTATAGATCACGGATTAAACGGACGTCGCAATCGTACAGCCGGAGGCTATTGTGCGTCGGTCGACAATCGGTGCCGGGCACAACGGATTCGACACGAACTGTAGCCGCGATTGTTTAGTCGTCGCGTGTCGTTTCAAGTCGACTATTGTCCGTTCGTTCCCGCGCTGTCCGACGCCCGTTTGATTGTTCGGGCGTGCGTTTACGTAACGCGTTTCGTGTCGTTCGATTGTCGAAAACGGAATTTGGGTGAAAAGCCAATTGGTCGGAAATCGAAATGCGCGTTTCGACGCCGTACCGCGTTATATGTTCGTAAATAAAGAGACACAGACAGAAACGATAAGGATCGAGAAAGTACCGCGGCAGTCGTCTGAAGCCGTGTCGACTGAACGCGGTTTTTGAAAGTTTAAAGACACATTTTGACGAGTACCGCAGCCCCATTTCGACCGATCGATATCATTGTTTTCGACGGTAATCATAAGAACGCTTTCTATTTGCGTACACGCCAACACCGTATCAAAAGTAATTATGTGGATTAGAATCGTTATATCGAATCGATGAATACGCGTTGTTTAGTATTCGTTTTTCGGTATTTTCATTCGCGTCGCGGACGAATTCTCGCGAAACACGACAAACCGAAACAAATAAGCCCAACTAAAAAGAAAAAAAAAAAATAATAATCGTCCGTTGTATAGTCACTGGCGGTAAAACGGTTTCACAACTCATTACGTTTGTCGTCGTGTACAACGTGCGCGCGTGTTCTATTGTAAGTCGAACCTTGTTCGGAAATCGAACACGAAAATCATACGTTCGACGTTATTTAACATGGTGAACGTGTCAAACGCGTTTTTGGAAAAACTGTTCGAATACGTCCGAAAGGTATTCTGTACAAGGCCGTAAAACATCCAGTTTTTAAAACGGGCAAAACGATATGATAAACTCGATCGGGGCAAGGACATTTGCCACCCCTCTCTAGATCCGGAGCCGGTTACCGCGTTATTATTATTATTTTTTCCCCATTACGGTGACGGGAACTCGTCCGTCGACATCGGAACCCAACGTGAATTTTACTTTTACGCCTGTCCTGGGCGAGTCTCTTCTACGCCGTTGTCGTTTCGACGTTGTCGTTTTCGTGTCGACGATTTTGAGCGAAGTCTGGAGTAGCGTTTGGCCGTACCGTTTCGATTGTCGGATCGTCGCGAAACGGCGCTGCGCATAGATATGTACCAGAGTGCACGGGGTCCGCATTGTAACGGGGTAACATTGTTACGTCGCGCGCGACGTGTGGTCTATTACCAAACGGTATCGATCGAACGGGTTTCGCTGAAAAAAATGACGTTCTAATTAATCGGACCAATTCGTTTTGGACGACGAACAACGCGTACGGCAGCGGCCGGTTTTTTTTTTCCCCCCCGGTCCGTCTAGAATGTCACAATGTTTACAACGTCGCGTGTTTATATAATTTTTTTCTTTTTTTCCCGTATATTTTTTCGACGGGCCTACGAGGTCTGAAATAAGCAAAAAAAAAAAAAAATTATGTTCTAATTAATTCGACCAACTTAGATTTATCTCGAACATTGGACAAACGTCGATTACGCGATAAACGAACGACGCAGCGCCCGTTTTTTTTAATTAGTCGAGAATGTCACAATGTTTACACACCGTCCCGTGTTTACATGTAAATAATTTAAATGATAAAAAACGCGCTCCGCGCATATCCAGTATTCGTATTTATTTGTGTTTTTTCCCGTATATTCGTTCACACATTCGTAACCGAACGACACGCTTAACGGCGATAAGATTTTTCCGAAAATCAACCAAGTCGCGAGTGGAAATCTTAAGTTTAGAAAAAATGTCTCGGGAGATGAAATATTTTTCGGTTCGGTTTACTTTTCTCGAGACTTATTTATAAACTTGGAAACATCACGAGAACGTAACTTTTTCTTAACAAAAAAAAGAAAAAACCCGGTCGTTTTTTGACGATTGTTGGATTCAACGCGAATTCACAAATGATTGAATTAAACAAAACGGCTGATCCCGCGTGTTATCCTCAAAGACGTTGCTACCGCGAAAACGTACACGTCTGCGAAATATATATATACCGTGGTCTCGGACCGTAAATCGCGTCGAAGGCACCCGCGGTAAAAACTTAAAAAAACCATAACCAACAAAATGCACGTCGTACAGGACACGGAACGCGCCGATCGCGAACGAAACCCGCCAAGGATTCAACTGTTTAAACGGTATTCGTCTAGGTTCCTATGTCGTCGTCGCGCTCGGGACTATTCGAACTGTCTCGATTTTTCCCTTCGAAAACAACGACAATAGCTCGCGCGGATATTTGGTTAGCAAACGCGCTCGTGACGTACACGCGATTGCGACGTGACACTTGCAAGAGAAACGCGCGTTTGTCGGTGTTACGACGGCACGAGGCGAACCGTAAATAATCTTCCGCCGACTGCTCTGCCTGTGACCGTGCGTCTGTTACGAAACGGAATCCCGACCAAAAAAATTAAAACAAAACACGTTTTCGTTGTTTACGGACGTTTTTTTCGTTCAAACATCTAGCGGATGGCATAAAAAAGCATATGGAAATACGAGCGCGGAACCGACGACGCTCTAAACTAGGTCATTATGTTATGCGGCCACGATCGGATCTAGTTGATGAACGTTTGATTTATTAAAAACACGCAAAAATACGACACTGTTGTACTTGAAATCGCTTAGTTTAGCTACGTACATACCTACGACACCCGTGAAAAGCAATCGGGTGTCTTCGGATCGATCAAATGGTCCGTTTTCTTCCTTGACCGCGGCTCAAATACACCGTCGAACACGCGTTTCGGGCGTTTATCGTCGACACGTGCAAAGAAACGACGACGGCCGCCGTTCGCTCCGTCGTGACGTGATTCGCGTGGACATTTCAAACGAAAGCGGTGGGTGATCAGAGGTCTCGCGAAAGAAATGTACGCCGACGCGTACGAATTCTGGAAGGTGACGGCGAAGAGCCGAAGGACGTCAGAAGGCAGCACGTTCAACCAAAACGGCTTCGCGGGACGATTCGGGACGATCGAGACCACGTACATGCCGCCGTCGGATACGAGTGAACAATAGATCCAAGCGTCAAGAAATTTAGAGAAAAAATCGGCACGGCACGTCAAATCCGAACCCCCGGCCGCCGGTCTTCCTTCTCCTCCTCTTCGCCGGACGTTCGGACGTGTTCTCCGCGTCCCTCGCTCGGACGGCTTAAGCATGTAGGCTTGGGCCGTCCGGGTTCGGTCGCGTGGCGGCAGATCGGGGTTGGAGCCAAACGTTTTCGGTAATAAAAATGCCTCGCGACCTGGACGCCCGGGTCACGCGCCACGGTTCCGCCGTCTGACCTAACCTCAAGAGCGACCCGGAAACGTTGTCCCCGCGTGCCCCCGTCGCCACACCGGTGTAGCCCACGGTACACATATGCGGTAACCGATGGTGTCGGCACCCAAGTGACCGCGGGCCATGTTATTGTTGTGTTTTCAATTGTAAAACGCCAATGTTGACGCGACGGTACAACCAAAACAAAACGTTTAATTATTGCTATTCGAAACACCGTGTTTGTCCAAAACGACTGATTGATCCGTTCGGTTCTCGTGGATCGGCGTGACGTGAACGTCGTCGAAAAACGGCCGAACCCGAAACGAAAACGCTACGTCGGCCCCGTCCGACGCCGTCTCTGACGCACCGGCTTACGTACGCCGACGTCGTTTGGGCGGTCGGCGTAACGGAGTTTTTACCGTTTCCGTCGTCTCGTTAGGTCTGTGTTTTTCAAGCGTTCCCGCCCAACTACATAACTATATAAATCGACCGGAGTCGTTCGGCCTTAGAATCCATTTCGGCATATGGTTTGAAAAACGCTATTTTTAATACCTACCCGTGTTTTACAGTTTAGTAATAACATACTTCATATTATAGTTAACGAATCAGAAAATAGTACGTGTCTTTCGTTACACTTTGAGCACTGAATGTTTGTCGTTCTAAGCGAATTTGTGGTTTTCTTATTTTTTTTTTTTTTTTTTTAGGTAAATTAATTTATTTTTTATAACTGTCGAAAAATAGACCGCTTCGCATTATGATTTCGCAATATGGAGTTCTTTATACCCGTTCATTCGTGCACTGTTTGTACAAATGTCCGTACACATAATGCGGACGAACGGTTAGGCGGTTTATCTAAGTGCACGACAACATTTTACGTATTGTAAATTATACTGCAAATGTTTTCAATAGTTAAACGATGTTATTTAAAAAAAAAATATATATATATATATATTGCACAGTGTTCGTGACAATCTGATCAACGATCTAATTTTTGTCATACTGTATTTCACATTCTTTCTGACATTAAATACATCGAATTTGAAATCTACAACAACATCAGTCGAATTGTTGGAAGAAAAAACATAGCTAAATGCCTGTGTTGTGCGTGAGGAATAAAAGTATCATCCGCAGAAGATTTCTTCCCGAAATACGCGGTAAATATTATTGTATTTGTAACTTTTCTATTCTAAAGTACAAACAAATTTATCATTTCGAATATTATTTACTCACGTGATTTAAAAAGGCCGAAAACAATTAACCAATAGTTTCACATATTGATCAACATAATAAATTATCAAAAACAAAATATGCTGCCTACGTTGTTTTCGAGAGTTCGTGTTTATTTATCTAGTTTGTCAAGCACTGTTTATGTAGGTGTTTGTACATATATTACACACTACGTTAGATGCCGAAGACGATGTGCTTACGTGTTTAAGAACATTAACAATTCGCAGTTACCAAACAACCCATTCTACACTTGGTAAGTGAATTTTATTTCGTTATGGTATGATTGCACGACGTCAATAGTCGTAAAACCGTTTTGTGTTTTCAGCTTCAAGATGATTGCATTTAGAAGTTATTTTGTAGTTATTATACATGTGATGGGAACGATATTGGCTTATGTCCATATTGATAATCAAGGTGAGTTGAATTGTAATGATACACAAATATAGGCAGAATAACGATGTTAGGAAGAAGTGTCAACATTCTATGGAGATATAAGTGTCTTTTGGATGGTCCAGTTTTTGTCTACTTATATTTAAGTACATAATTATATTATGTTATTGCAGCGAAAGAAACATTTTATAATAACATTTTAAAAGAACATAACAAATACCGAAGAATTCACGGTTCACCCGATCTAGTTATCGACCCTTTTGTGAGTAATAATAACCGATTTTTACTTTTGGTTTGAATTGAAATTATCGTCTGGTGACGTGTCCTAATTAAAATTCAACATATTTTCAAATAATTAATGTTACACCATTATCGTATTTAAAAATGTTTATGCTTAATTCACTATTTAAAAAAGTATGATCATTAATCACTTCTCCGGCGATATGCATTTCGTTTTTTTCCTGAACATAGGATAACAGGTCTTCACGTGTTTTATGTACGTTTAAAAGCGGATAAAACATTGACTGCATACATTCTCCTTAGTTTATTGTCATTAACACATTTGGGGAAACAAGTACATAATGTTATCTTGATAAATAAAGGCTTCTAAGTATGTGTATTTCACATTATTCACACGAGAAACGCAATTTACAGAGCTGCGTAACTATTAGAAATTTTAAGTTGTAATATCACCCGCTCCTGTTTTAATTTTTTGTCAGTGTTCTAGAAGAGCATTTGAGCCTATAAGAAAAATGTTGTCCCTACCACTTGTCACAGAACACTACAAAATATGTGGAGCGAACACATTTTCAATGGATTTCAATGATGCATCAAAACTGAATGCTGAGTTAGCCAAAGAAATAGTTGCATCATGGTACAATAAGGGAGCAGAGTACAATTATCTTGATGAACCAACCAATAATGATGCAGGTAAATTAATCACACAGCATTGGATGTTCATTATAATGTTTTCGGAATTGTTAATGTAATAATATTATAACAATTATAGAAATAAGATTTTCATTAATTGAAATTGGTTTTTATTTTCGAATAACTTACAAAATATAATTGATACAATGTTGTAATATGAGATTTAATGATTGCAGATGAATTCACACAAATCGTGTGGTACCATACTTCTCAATTAGGATTAGAAATGTTGACTAGAAATGGTAAACTTTATGTCGCTACTACTTATTTTGTAAAAGGCAACATAAAAGGAAAATATTTGGAAAATGTTAAGGAGCCCAAAAAGTCCATCGTAGAAAATGTATTCGATAAATTATTTAAGTGTAGTCAGTAATTTTTTTAATGGGTTGAATTAAAAAAAAAATCCAATTGAATTTTAAAGTGTAGATTTTTAGTGAAATGTTTAATTAATAAAATATATTTTATGTGCTTCCAAAAATAGATTTTCAATTTATATTCATAAATTATACCATTGAAATATACAGTATATATAATCAATAGTTATGCCTATTATATATTTAATCAATAGTTATACCTATTATATATTTAAACAATTATACCTGTTATATATTTAATGTAAACATTTTCTTTTTGAAATCAATTAGTTTATATTAATTTCTTTAAAATATGTATATAATTAATAGATCTTCAAAATGTTATCATTAAAGAATAGAATAATTTAGATCATTAAACTTTTTATTTTGTTATAATTAATAAATTAATAAATATAATTAAAATATTGTGTTTTTTGTTACACTTTGAGTTTTTAAATACAATAATTGTTTATATCCAAAGCAAGTATGTATTGAGAACTTTACAGTTTTTTCTCTTGCAATTTTGCTAATAATAGTATTGAATTTTGCATCAACTACTGGGATTACAGAAAAACGTGACTAATTAGATTCTAACTTGGTGCAATTTTTTTATAGTAACAAAAATACATGTCAAGAACGTTTTAACAGTTCTTCTACATGAAAATGTTTTTCAGGCAAAACACAATATGTGAAAAATGTAAAATTCATAGTAACATGTATATAATAGTAAAATTAATATAACCTTTGCTTCGTCCAGAATATGTGAAATAGTATTTTACATAAAATTAAAACTTTAACCAGAACATAGGGCAATCAGTCTGTGAAATTAAAATTGGTCATATAATAAATTCAAATGATTCAATTGAAAACTGTAGTTATTATAATAACTAAGGAAAAATTAAATTTGAACTGGTCATAAAACAGTGCAAGTCATCGGGGGAAACATTTTTCGAATCCGACTTTCCCATTTCTGCATAATCATTCTTAATAACCTAAACAAACAAACAGATGAAAAACAATTCTATACATATTTGTATTTCACAAAAATATAGTATTATTCGGTAACATGCTTTAGGGCTATCTTCTTTAAATTGAATGGGAAATCTTGCAATTATTTCTGTAAATTGTAATTTTTTCAAAAATAATGAATGAGCGTTTAGATAGGCAATAACTGAATCTATTATCCCTTCAATGTCCGTTGTTGGTACAACACGGGCCTGGAGTCAATTCAATATCTGTTTCGTCTACAACCAAATATGTTTTGTTTGATAATTGTAAGCATCTAATTAACAGCCATTCGGTAACATAGCATATTCTGTAACAAAAAGAAAATAAATTACCGAAAAATGAATAATATAATTTTACGTACAGAGTACATTTCTATTGTTTAAAGGAAAACACATTGAAAGGAAATTCGTTGCACACAATAGTAAATAGGTATGTGTGCGAGTGTAAACATAATTATACACCTAATATGCGTGTTTGGTGTGATGCCGACCAGAGACGTTTCCCTCTCCATAACTAAGCATGCGGTCAATACAAAGTCGGCAAGATACAGTTAGTCCTCCAGGAACGGCAACAAGCGACACTAGCCGGACTCCGTCTGTATCGCCTATTTACAACGATCTATTAATTATCGATTAAATGCGTTTCATAGACAATATAAGCAGACAATACCCACTCTAGTTGCACGCGTCCGATTCCCAAGGTAAGGTGTAATGTTTTCAGTTCACTACGGTCTCGCGGTTGACATCGTACTCGAACGTAAACATCGAATCGTTGTCGACGGCGCCTACAAGTCAGAAACCACATGAGTTTTCATGAGTTTTCAATCGCTTCACTCCGATTTGCCGGTCCAATCTGAGTTCCCGCATTCGTTTTCGTTCGCAGGCCAAAAATATCATGTCCACCCGTCCGGATGTTGACGATAACGGTGCGTAATAATAATAACGAATAATAGTTTGTAATCGTGACAAGTATGCACCCGTTCGCAGTCGCTGGCCGTTTGAAAACAATGACGTTGGTTACATATGTGTTTTACCAATGTTTTAACCACAGGACCGAAACAATTTGTTTGAACAATAATCGATCTCGTCAAACACAACAACATATCGGGAAAACCTTTTTAAACCTTCAGCGTTCGAATTTTATCTTTTATCAAATTTCGCTACAGAGGACCGACGATGAAAATATTCAAAGCTTTTCATGCGTTCCAATGCTGGTTCGTGGAGAAAACACTGAGGTTCTTGGAACGCTATGCCATATCGGTACCGTTGGACTCGACGAAGGTATTTTACACGATTTTCAAGGGGGGGGGGAGGGGGAGAGATAACCCGCCAGAAATCGCTTTTTACCCACCGCGAACGGTATTCGAACTTTTCCAGTGCGCTTCTTCCGCGTGCGCGTTGACGTGAACGGTAATCACGGGAATCACGTAAATCGACGTGAATACATTTTCACATTTTCCGAAGACGCGCGCCCACGCACGAAAACAACAGTAGTTTTTGATTTGCACAGTATTCCCGCCGGTTTATACACGTCTTGAACGCTTTGCGACACTGCGAATTACAAACTCGCTCGCCTGCAAACGTTCAACCTCATGACTCGGAAAAACCGTCGAGCGCGATCAAACGTTCGTCCACGTCGCATTCAATGCGATCGCGTTTCTTTTTGGCGATCGTGCCCAGTACAGAACACTGGATATGAATATCGATGTTAACAGTTTCCCGTCACGATCGCACGCGTAAATATCTGTCGTTCGGTTAGATGGCGTTAATGCAGGGCAGGTGTAGCTTTGAGAACTTACAACTGAACGTTCAGACAATAGAACGAGAGCTGAGTTTACCGTTTGAAATCATTAGCGGTCGTGTTCAACGGCTGAGTATTGACATACCGTGGTACAGACTCCTACGGAACGTGCCAGTCGTTATCAAGTCAATGGGTAATTTCAGTTAAATTTTATCGTAGCCACGTGAATACGTATTGCAATGTTGTGCATTGATTTCTCGTACGTTATCGAATAACTACACCGAGAATTACATAGTCTAGTGTTTTTCAGTTAGTTGTTTGTTATTTTATCGTCCGATGTTTGTTGTTATATTGCAGAATTTGTCATAAAAATGAAAAACTACGACAAGAAAAACACCGAGAAGCAAGTATCTCGTTACGAACAGACGCCGTTCTTTCATTTAAAATTAATATTTCCTATTGTGAAAACCGTCTATCGCGTATCACGGCGTACTTACATACTGCGTACAACCTAAATTATGAACGATACGATAATATACGTTTCAGCATTTCATCGTTTTACGATCATTTCGTTTAGTTCTTATCGATTTCAAACATTTAAATTTTTTGATTTTTTATTTATTTAGCCATTGCCTTGAGCCCGACAGTTAAAAAGTTTTTTTCTCTTAAACCCGGATAAATTCGGAAATAAATTCGGAAACCCGATATATGATAAAAATCCAAAATAAGAATTATAACTGTGGGGCAGAAACAATTAAAAATCTATTTTATATTCCCAGCAATTATAATCACCTTGAGGGAGAGATTTCAAACATTATTTAGATTTTAAACATGAACCAACATTTCGTCAATTTCAATAGATTTATTGAGCCGACACTCGATCAAACACCGAGTTCATCTAGTTCGGAAAAGTACACGTACATGATGATCAGACGGATACTCGGACATTTGTCAATAACATGTGATAATATTATAATCAAATTAGTTGAAGACGACATGGAGTTTTGCGTGGAAATACAATTATTGACTCTAAAACATAATGTTGCCACTGCTGATTGGGAAATAAAATATAATTTAGGTAAACAGTCTGCACGTTTAAATATTTTTATGATTAATTTATGAATAATTCATAGGCTTTAATCAAGAAAACCATGAAAAAAAATAATTATTTTAGTTCAATAATTTAATGTGTATAAAATCGTTGTTATACTCGTATTATTAGTTATAACTTTGTTCATTTGGTTAAAATATGTCTAATTGTTAAGCTAAGCTTTTGGTCATTATTATTTTTCTCGTCGTTTCTTTCGCCACGCGTCGTACGCATCGAAATAGATATTGATTAATATCTATTAATATTAATTGTGCGTTTGCTCTCGTTTTATTATTTTTTTAAAACTTTCGATAAAACAATAATAATAATAATAATGATCTATAAAAAATCAAACCGTTACCTTATCAAGTTAAATATTGAAATGCGTATAACGTGTATGTTATTTTTAGAAAAACTGGAAGATCACCATTGGAAATTGCGAAAATCTGGCGATATTGTTGGACTTACCGTTTCAGTGAATAGAATAAACCAACCTACGAACAATTATTTGGATCCTTTGGTGTTCAATGTTGGACTAGCGATCCGACTCCATTGCAAATTCGATTCGTTGAATAACATAAAACCATATTTGATCCATATGGATATTTTTAGTGAAAAAGAAATCATAATGACAGTGACAGAGTATCACATTTATATTATAATGGATTTATTGAGTTCGATGAAAAACTACCTATCGGACGATACTGAACCACACGACAAGTGTAATAAAAATGAAGATTCGTTAAGTTCAAGTAAATATTTCAAACAATTCATTTAGTACATAATATGTACAAACAATTTACATAATAATTGTAGTGTAATCTGATCACTAAAACACTCTGATCACTCCGAAACACTAAAATAATACTATTTAAACTTAAAAATAGGATTTGTATTCTTTAAGGTTCTTTGCATTGCACTGACATTCGTGTTAAACGACAATGACGAACGGGTTTAAAAATGATTTTTAATTGTTTTATAAGAAAAACTGATTTTAATTTTTCGCGCTTGCAGTACGATTAATTACTAATTTATTGAATTTTATAGTAAAAAAAAAAAAAATGTATTACCAGTTTCAGAAATTATTTCAAGAACTGAAAATTGGACGAGTTGGTTAAATAACTGGATTAATGACGCAGACAATGAAATATTGATCGGTTTTCTACTAATAAATATTGGGATTTACACAAACAGTTTAATAATAGTGTTAAATGTAAATATATTATTTAGTACACTTCATTGTTTCCCGTTGTCTTATTAAAAAAAATACTGTCTACATTAACGGAAACCAAGAGAAATATTATCCATCATAGACTTTCGTCAATAGAAAACGACGTGTGGTTTTCGTTAAAAACTGTGTAGATAATCGCTACGATTCGAAATTTCACATTATAGATCGACAATAAGTAATCCGCTGAATGAGTACAAGCCGTCAATAAAAATCACATGCAACAAATTAATGTTGAGAATTATATATCATACGTTCCGTTCAATGGTGATACAATTACAGATCAATGAAATAATGATCAAATCGGAGAATAAATGTATTTGTGGACTTCAGTATTGTTCCAATGTCAGTACTTAATTAACACGGTACATTTTGTTTACAACACGCGTACGTTAATCTGGTCATGTTTTCGCGTTATTAGAGCGAACAGCTGTTATTTTCACCGGAAAAAGTTGTTAACAGCAATTACTTGAGAACATCGCTGTTCGAAGAATATTTCGTCGACGATGAAGAAAAAACAGTTGTATCATATTTTTATAAGAAAAGACAAAGTAATTAACGTTCGTATATTAATGGTACAAACGATTTTGAAACGATGCACGTGAAAACCAATCGAACATTTAATTTCAGATAAAACTGTATTGAAGACGACCACTTTTTTTACGTTGGATTATGTTTATTATTACAAGTAAGATTCGATACAAGGTTAGTTAATCGTTTGTTAACGCGCGATGCGATAATTAGGAAGACGAAACCGTCGAATTTAACGATAGAGGTGGAAGGTTGTCGTATGAATTTGTCGTATCAAATAGTCAATGATTTGAAATTCGTATCGGACATGTTCGCGGATCACGTGAAATCGTCAAAAGTCATCACGGATCCAAGTAACGTGTTCATCAAGCGCGCGCGCGCGCGTTCAAATCACTGACTCCGCCAATGCGTTTTGTTCGGACGTTTTGGACCAATAAACTGGACAGCAGACGAACCAGATGCCGACGATGAATGTACAACGGTCGTCGTGTCGTACAGACATAAAATATCGAACGTGATCATAAAAATCACACCGGTCTGCCCGGATTCCAAACACGTCCCTACGGTAAGCACCTAAACCGTTCGTTTAAAACGCGTGCGTCGCGCTCGAACCGATTATGTCGTCAGGGAACCAACGCGACGACCGACGGGTCGCCGGAAGTGCTCGTCGAGCTGAACGATTTCGACGGGAGCGTGGTCGTTACCGACGCGGTGAAAAACGCCGAGAAGCAGACGGACAAAACGTACAGTCTGTCGGTGCGTCGTATTCGCGCGGCGTCCGCCACGGCGACGGGTAAAGCAAGTCGCGTGATCGTTTCAGACGGACAGAATACGGGTGCAGGTCCGCGAGCCGGGCGCGACGGGACGAACGATATTGCGCGTGGACGGAGCGACGTGGAACGTGAATCACCGCAAACATCCCGTCGACGGATACGACGGCGCGTTGCACTTCGGTACGCGCACGACACGCGGCGCTCGGGCGACGAACCCCCCCATAAACAGTCGATATTTGTCGACGAATTTCCGTTTAGGGTCCGTGAAATTCGAATCGCTGAAAGACGATTATCTGGCGTTCTATTACGTCGCGTACACGACGTTCGTGGCGAACGACGAACCGCACATGAACGATTTCGTCTTCCGTCCGCGGCGGCCCCGGCGGACGGACACGTTGAGTGAGCTAACCTCTCGGGCGGCTTTTGCGCGACTCACCGACACGCCCGTCGCCGCGACAGGTTCCGCACAGTGCGCGTGGACGGTCCACTCCGTCGACGTGCGCGCGACCACCGGCAACGGCCGTCGCGTTCGCGACTTGGACGTCGAGCTGGGCAGCGTGTCGGCCGGCATGACGGAGTTCGGCGAGAACGACAGGCCGTGGTCGAAAATCGTGCGGACGGAAGACGGCGGTCATCCCGCGTTCCGCGGTAGGTCGCACGGACGGACGGACGGACAATCGTCGGCGGCGCTCGCTGTCGTAACCGTCAACGCGCGACATTTTCGGCGCAGCGATCGTGCGGCTGCCGGCCGACGGCGACGCGGTCCGTCCGCCGTCGGTGTACGTGCGCGCGGGGAGCGTCGGCGTGTACGTGGACCCGTTACTGTTGGAATGGTTGGCGTACCGTCCGGAACGCGGCCGCGCGTCGTCGACTTCAAACGCGTCGGCGAACAGCGTAAAGCGCGTCCGGCGAACGCGCGGTCACGTTTTCATCGAACGGTTGTTTTGAACGCAGTCGTCGACGTTGCCGGACCGGCTGCGCCGGTGGGAATCGACCGAGGTGTTCGTCCGGTTGTCCGCCGTCGCGCTGTATTTTCCCGACAGGACGGTGCCGGCCGCGCGCACGCACGGCGTCGAGTTGACCATGGACCAATGGGTCCGGCTGGTCGCGGCCGAACACGGTGTCGACGTGTCGGTGGTGCGCGTGTCGTCCGTGACGGTCGAGAGCGAGACGAACGGCCGCAGGCGGAACCGGCCGGGACGCGCGTTCGAAGGTCAGCCTGACCACCCGACCGTCGCCCGCCCCGGGGTTCTCGACGGCACGTCGTCGTTCCCGTGGGAACTGCGCCTGAGGCGACTGGAGTGTTATCGGTTTCCCGACAGTGCGGTCAGAGTGTTCGACGCGATCGACGCGTCGGCCACGTTCGCGGTCGAGGTCGCCGGACCGGACGGCACGCTGAAGTGCACGTTCCCGGACGGGATTGTCGTGCACGTGTCCGAACAACAGGTTAGAGGACCGAGGACGTTTGCCGATAACCGGCGGTAACGTTCGCTTTGTACAGATTGCAATTGTCGACGTCGTGATACGGAGGATATCCGACGTACTGGCTGTAGTCTCGTCGGACGCGGACTCTGCTTATGACGGCAGCATGGCCGCGAAACACGAATACATAGGTAAATATATACGTAATATACGTTTATCGTTTTGACAACGGCGATCGTAACACACCTGTCGCGTGTGCACGCAACTCGTCCGGTACCCCGCCGACGTGACGTATGTTTCAGACGAGACCATGTCCAAAATATCGATTTTCAACGAATCGCAACGGGGCTGGGCGAAGTCTTCTGAACTGTCGACGAGCAGTTTTGCCGGGTTTCAGTGAGTAGAATCAGACACAGTCCGTCTGGTTCGTTCTCACGTCACTGATTTTTCAGGGACGATCACAACGAGAGCTCGTTGGAAATCAGCGTCGACGTAAACGGCGGTTCGATAACAGTCAACTTCTTCGAAGGCCGCGAAGGGGACAAATTCGAGCCGCTGTTATACGTTCGTTTGTACCGACCGGTGATGTATTCGGTGTGGACGGAGAGCTCCGTTTTGTGTCAAGTAATCGCGTCGGTTTTCACGCGTCCATAACAAGCCGACGGAAACGCGAAATGTCGTAGATACGGTTGCACGGTACGTTCGCGCACGTTCCGGCCAACGGAAACACGACTACGTCGAGCTTGCCGACCGAGGACGATTACAGAACGACGTGTCTTTACACGGACGACGAGGCGAATATTGCCGGCGGCGGTATTCTGGAGTTTCTAAAAGTCGAACTGCACAACACGTATCCCTACGGTCATCCACAAGTACGGACATGCGTCACGCCACCGTATCGGTCGACCAGTGTGCATCGCACGAAATCCGCACGGCTGTCGGATCACGCGTTTTTCGACAACCGCGCGATTGTTTTAGGTCACGGTCGATTTCGAGAAAGACGTTTGTCTGAACGTGGACACGGTAACCACGAACGCTTTGCTGAAAATCGCGGACATGTTCAATAACCGAATGGGGGGCGAACCCAGTGACGTTACTGCATGCACGACGATGTGTTCATCGAACGACGACGTGAATGACGATTGTGTGAGCGAAAACACGATCGGGTGAGCCGTCTGTTTTTTTTACGATTGATTGTTTCACGTTTCAAAACGTTTAAATACCACTAACCTAGCAATCAATTCAAAACGCTTTCTCTACAAAAATTTAATCTTTCCGAATCGATAACGGACGAATTACAATTGTTTGCAAATTCATATTTTGTCTATATATTATGTGCCTTATCTTATGTTATAATCTTGTAGTATTATATTTACAGATCCGGTCATTATATCAAGTGGAAGATTGCAATCGATTCTCGAAAATTAGTTCTTAGACTATTAACAGAAACAAAAGGTCGCGTATCAATTTAGCTAAAAATTCGATGTTGATAATGGTTAAAATACGTTGTTTTTTTTGTAGACAAGATAATACTTAACGTTAAACGCGTACACGGGACATTAGATTGCATACAACAAGTAGAATATGAACGAACGAAAATTAAAATGACGTTCGACAGCATAGTCGTATATTCAGAACATTCCGGCGTTGAAGAAATTTTGTTACAACCGACGGAAATAGTCATTAAAACAAACCGGTTCTTGTCAAGTTCACAAGACGTAAGGTTGTTCTATAAATCCGACGTGACTGTGAGTTCCGTTTCAATAGATTTATCAAAAAATAATTTCAATGTCCTATTGTCCATCTGGAATACCTACAAATATTTGACGCAAACGAAACATAAATATACCGCTGCTCAAACTAATCGACTGAATAGTAAGTGATAGTAGTGACTTGATGTTCAATAGAAACGTGCACTTGTTCAGCTCTGTATAATGATAACGTTATAAATTCATAACAAACATTGTTACGTTTATAAGATCGCGTGCATAAAATATACTATCAAAACAATTTCACTACGGATACATTTGAAATTGTGGACGTATTGGACGTACACTTACCAAACCAAATATTTATCTCGAATTCGTCCGAGAAATTTGAAATAACGTGGACGTATCCGCAACTCAGAAAGTTAACTCGTGTTTCAATCAGATCGGAACTAATTTATCGTCGTGCGGTAAGTTACTGTTTCCCGCGATGATGTTACATTTGTCGTACATTTCGGACTTCGAAACCTCTCATTTATCTCGTACAGAAAAAAGGTTTAAATATTGAACTTTATTGGTACGATGAAATGAAAACTCCTTTCTGTTCCTGTAAAATCAGTCGTCTGAGTTCGAAGAAAAATCACGTGTTTTTATTACAACTGGACGGGGAAAATGGAATTTCCAGTACTTGGCGAATGGTCGTTGACAATAAAAACTTACTCCTGACGCATTCGGAAATACGGTAATGTTCAAACGAGTGATAAGTATTGTTTTATCATAATTATCATAGAAGTCTTTTTTTCTTTTCGTCTTCTTATTGTCAACGCGTTTCACGTCAATTTAGGAATCTAATTTCGAGCATAAAAGTCGATTCGTATTTCTCTCCGAGTTTCTTGCCGTCATCGACAATCGACGTGTCCGTTCCGTCGTCCAAAGTCTGTACACGATTCCGTTGCTAAACTGAAACAGTCGTCGTCGTGTACGTTCTTAAAAAAATTGTCTTCCGGAAAGGTCTCGTTGCTGTGCGACAGCCGACAGTCCGGGACCGTGATGCGACGGTACGAGCGCGCGTCCGGACGCACGCCGAAACAAGCGATGGCGGTTTTAAAACTGACCCACCTGAAGGTCAACGTACGCACGACTTGCACGGGTGAGTGCGCGCACGCAAGCGAATATTTCGAACGCCGCGTCGTGTACACGTGTTCGACGACGACCAGATGAAACGGCGACGTCGGGAAAAGCGTGCGTGTCTTCGCTGCTGTTCGTGCGCGAGAAGTTCGCGGAGTTCGTGGCGTTCCCGTTGGG
Source organism: Schlechtendalia chinensis (assembly GCA_019022885.1). Taxonomy (NCBI): domain Eukaryota; kingdom Metazoa; phylum Arthropoda; class Insecta; order Hemiptera; family Aphididae; genus Schlechtendalia; species Schlechtendalia chinensis. The sequence continues at coordinate 2,090,541 of CM032349.1, read as the reverse complement.
TTTCGCCAGTCGTCACGCGGCCAGCCCGGGTGATTAAAAAAGGGACCGGGGCGGACGGCCGCGACCCATTCTGACCGTTCCACTTTCAGGACGGCGAAATCGGTACGACGTACAGACGCGAGCGGTGACGTGCACGGTCTCGCCCGGCATGATCAACGTGCTGACGCCCGTGACGGGATTTTGGGCGAACCGCGATCGGGACGTCGTGCTGCCGTACGTCGTCTGCAACGACACCGTCTACACGATAACGTGAGCGCCGTCGGGATAGGGTCAGTCACTCCATACTTGTGATAAGAGACAGATTTGATAACCGATTTTCGCGGATGTAGAATGACCTAAATAGATAATTATAAAATCCCACGTTCCGAATGTTCATTGATAAATTTACTTAGTTGAAAATAAACGTTTAACTTTTCCTACAATTATAAAATAATGATTATCATGAATGGTAATATTACACGGACAATACAACGTTACGGTATTAACCAAATAGAAATTCACTTTAAACAAAATTTTAAATCATAAAAAATTTAAAAACATATTACATGAACATATGAAATATTATAGGTATAATAAAACATTTTATTACTGTATCGCTGTGATGACCGTTAAAAACCGTTACACGTCAAATACTCAAATACATCGACAACATACATTATTTCACATTTATCAGCGCTAAATTTATATTTGTATGATTTTATAATTTTGCGTGGTGGTATGTAACCTCAAAAAAAAAAAAAAAAATTGAAATTAATTCTCTTATCAAAAGTATGGAGAACTGACCCTATGTCTACCGCCGTGCACACGTACCGAATGCGCTCGCGCGGTTTTCCGAAACAGGTTCGGCCAAGCGGACGCGGACGAGAAAATCGTGCTCGGCCGTCAACAGTGTTACGAGTACACGTGGCCCGTCTACGACCGGCCGCGTTGCTTGAAGTTCGCCGTCAACGACGAAAACGACGCGTGCGTTTCGCGGCCTGGTCGGCGTCGCGCGCGCGGCCTGAGTGCTAGTGTTTTTCAGGTTACGTTGGTGCGACGAGAACGTGTGCTTGGACGACGCGGACGGAAACCGGACGCTGACCGTCCGGGACGGTGACGGGCGAGACGTGGTCCTGGTGATACGGTTGCGGCGCGTGTCGCGGATTTCCGTCGGCGTAAGATGGCGAACGTCGAGGCGAGATAACGGGTGACGCGACGCGCTGATTCCAGGTGATCGTCACCAGCACGCTGAGGATGGCGAACGAGACCGGGCACGCGTTCCACGCGAACGTCACGCTCGTCGGTTACGCGGACGGACGACGGTACGCCCGGGAGCACGCGTTGGCCGTCGGGGTCCGCGAAATCGCGCCGTCGCTGACGTACACCGTCGACCATTGCGCGCTGGTCGTCTCGTTACGGATGGCGGACGGTGATGATCGATGGTCGGACCGACCGACCGTCGTGGACCTCGCCGACCGTCGGCCGGACGGAACGTTCTCCGACGTAATCGAATGTCAGTAATTCTATTTTTTTTGAATCGCGGGTCCGAACGAACGCTCGAACGATTTACGCGCGACTGTGCGTTTTAGAGACGATAAAACGATAGATGCGTACGGCTTCAACGATAATAGTGTTATTTGGACGTGCGGTCGTTCGGCCCCCGTTTTTAACGCGTGCTCGGGCAGTTTGTTATGACCAAGTCGTAGGCGCGTCAACCAGTTTTTACACGAAACACACGGAACTCGGAGTTCCATAGGTTTTCCGTAGACGGCTAAAAAATCCGCATGCTCGTTATCTTGGAACCCGTAAAAGATCTACGGAAGGGACTCCTCGGGGACCGTAAAACGATCGCTAGCCAAGGCTCGTCGGGCGTCATCGGATTTCGTTTTTGTCCCGCAGTTCCGAGCAGGTCGGGCGACGATCCGCCGACGGCCGTTCTGTGCCGTACGATAATCAGGACGATCGACGGGACGCGTCAAATGCTGGTGAGCGACGAAACGCGCTTTGGTTACGCAAGCACTTTACGCCCGCACGCGACAGGTGCTGTTGTTGCCGCCGTACATGGTCGTCTCGCACATGCCCGCCGACGTCACGCTGGTCGTCACGGCGGTTCGCGACGGCGTGCCGGAACGCGGCGAGTACGTCGCGAGATCGGCCGTCGAACAAAACCGCGCGGACGTCAGCGCTCAGCCGATGTCGTTGCCGGTGCCGTCGTCGCGCCGCACGGGAATCTCGCTGGACGTAAAGTCAGTAGCGCGGGCGCGGTCCCGACGGCCGTCTCGTAAAAAAACGTGTCCGGGTCGCAGGACGGGCCGGTCGAACGGGCCGATCGATTTGTCGGCGCGCGGCGGTGGCGGCGGCGGCGGCGGCAAGAAATCGTACGAGCGCGAGTTGGACGCGGACAAGTACGTCGTCGACGAACGGCACGAGCCGTGGAAGAACGGCGGTTTGAAGTGGCCGTTCGTCGGCAAGCGGTTCGACGGCGTGCGGTGGCGCACGGAACAGGCCACGCCGTACGAAACCCACGTCGGACTGCGGGTAAAAATCGCGGCGCGCGTATCACGGACCTAAACCTAACCTCCGCGATCCCGTTGAAACGCCGGACGTCTCCTATTTTGTTTTTTTCTCGCTCCCGAGCATTTCCCGTTGAGATCGTTCCGAGACGGAAATTCGAAGGGGGCGCCGCCGACTCTCGCGCGGACACACGTTTTGACTTTTGCGCCGGAAATACTTCTAGGGGGGGGAAACTACGGTATAATATAATCGATTTGGAAATGAAATCAAACGGCGAGTGTATTCTGCGGTGTACAATATCTATAAACGAACGCACCAAAAAAGAAAGAAAACGCGACGAGTTACACGGCGAACACGTAAATACTTGAAAAATTTTCGTCCGTTCTTCAACGGGCAGGGCAAAACCAAATTTGAGTAGGGCGCTCACCCTACCTCGCCCTACCTCGCGCGTAATCGAATAATTAACAAAACGGAGTGTTTCCGTGCGCTTCGCGAAACCGAACGTTTGCAGCTACGAGATTATTACGACGTGGCCGACGACGACTTCGTGTCCACTCGGCTGTTGACGATACAGCCGTGGGCGCTGATGGTGAACACGACCGGACGGTCGATAACGTTGCGTTCGCACGCCGCGCCCCGGACGGTCGTCTTGGGAATGGCCGACATGTCCGTCGCCGTGCCGCCGACGGCGTTCGGCGAGGTGCGCGCCGAACACGTGGCGACCGCGGACACGCCGCTGATCGTCCGCGACTTTTGCAGGACGGGTTCACGGTCGGGTTCGACGGCGAGACGTCGCGGCCGATCGCCGTCGACGAGCGGCACGCGGCGCGCGATCGCCGCGCGATACCGCTGAACGGACGGCGGTCGGACGTCGTGTTCCGCGCGGCCGGGAACGCGGTGAGCGCGCGCGTTCCGCCCGCGTGCGTGGCCGTCCGATAACGTCGCGCGCGCCGGTTTTCGCAGATCGTCACGTTGGGCGCGACGGTCGCGACCCACCGGGACACGCGGGTCGTGCACGTCCAGACCGCGTACGTGGCGGCCAACTGCGGTTCGGCGGACGTGTTGGTGTTGCCGGTGTGCACGGCGGCGGCGGCGGCGCGGCCCGGGAACGCGTCGCCCGTGTTCGACACGCCGCGGTGCTCGGAGAGCGCGACGGTCGCGGTGCCCGCGGGCACGTCGAGGGACGCGTGAGTGGCGCGCGCCGCGCGTTCCGCGCGACGTGAAACGTGTTCCGTCGGCCACGCGCAGGGCCAAGCCGCTGACGTTCTGGTCGATGGCCCGCGCGGCCGGCCGCGCGGTCGACGCCGCGGACGGCCTGGACCGGTACGTGATGGTGGCGTCGTCGGACGGACGCGCGCGCAGCTGTCCGATCAGGCTGTGCGACGCCGACGTGCCGCGCACGTTCCCCGCGGTCTTCTCGTCGTCGTCGTCGTCGTCCCCGCCGCCGGACGTGTGCGTGACGCTCACCGAAAGCGACGGCCAACGCGTGGTGACGGTGCACGACCAGCCGCGGCCGCACGTGGCGTTCCGGAATCGTTGCCGGCGCACCGCGGTGACGGTGACGAGCGGCGGCCGGCACGACCGGCCCGCGCGGTTCACGGCCAACTGGAACTGGCAGTACGACGTCGCGCCCGGCGCCGCGTCGCACTTGTCGTTCGCCGAGACGGAGCTGCGCGGCGCCACGTTGCATTTCGCCGTCCACGGACGGCCGGGTAAGCGTCGGGGGAAACAATATCGCGCGGGCCACGTGGGGCAGCGTTTCTCAAACCGCGAGTAATTTTTTTTCAAAATGTGGTATGTTTTTACGCGGTCGATAAGAAAAAATACTAATCGGTTATGATAGCGCGTGAACTTCTGAGAGCAACGACCGTCGATAACGATAACGGGTACCACTTAGCGGTTTAGTTTCAATACGACGGTCTACCGTAGGGATTGAGAAAAATGAATCTTCTAATTGATTCGAATCATTTGAATCGACTCGGTAAAATGATTCGTTCAAATGATTCAGTTGGAAGTTACGAACGAGTCGAGTTCATCGAATGAAATGAATTAACGAACGAATCGTTCGCGGACGACCCATCCCTAGTCTACCGTGTGTCGCGATACTGTACGTTGTGTTCGAGTGCGATGATATGAAATAATCATCATTTTTATTGCAAATAATCCTAAAAAAAGGTAAAAATCTAAAAGAAAGTATGGGTTCCACGACGAAAGTGGACATAAAAAAGGGTTCCACGGATAAAAAAGAAACGCTGCCGTAGGGTCTCACGGGCCGTTTATAGACATCCGGAATCTCATGGCGTTTAGCTTCTGGGTGACGAGAAATCGTCGGGTTGTATGACCGTGCGTTTCAAACTAACCTGACTGACTTACACGCGATACATATGATTTGAAAACTATCAAAATCATGAAGCACCGGTCGGAAACGATGACGATCAACGTGTACCATGACAATTCGTCTGACTTAACCACTACGATCGGTCGTCTCTGGCTATTGAAATTGCTTTGCGAACGGTCACGGGCTCCGGTGAGCGGTATCGTTATCGCGGTCGCATATTTTCCCCGTCCATCGGACGACATGGACGACAGAGCCTACTTGCATACTTAAAACACGTCACTTCAACTATCCCATCCGGATACCATGGTATAAACCACTAGGTATACTGTGAATTATTACTATTTGTACGCGTGTTTTCTACAGTTAAATAACAACGCCGGTTTGTGTTTTGTGAGACCGAGTACGTTTAATCAGATGGAATTAATTAAACAAATGTGATTAGGACGGGCGTCTCTACGCAACCGCTCGAAAAACGGCAAAAGTCCAGCGCTGGAAGTGGGTGGGGGGGGGGGTATCACTAAATTTGCGTCGTACCCGGTTGTTCGTATCACGACAATCACGTGATAGTATACATTATCGTCCGTACGATCGTGCGCAGCGCGGTGGTTCGCCACGGTGAAGCTGGACGGTGACGCGTGTACCACGTCCCCGGCGCCGACCGCGACGTCCGCAGCGCCGGTACGCGTGACGATCGCCAAACGAGCGTTCACTTGGCACGTGGTGTTTTACGACGAGTCCGACGTCGCGGCCGCGGACCGCCGCGAGATTTCGTTCACGGCCGACCGCCGTCGCAAAGGTATTCGGAGTTCTGTCCGGCCTTACACGGTACCGTTTTTCCTCGTCAAACAGTCTCGTCCGCAGTTTCGCTTGGCCCGTTCACGTCGGCCGACTGTCAAGCGCGGTCGGTGACGCTCGCGCTCTACGACGACGAGTACTACCTGAAGAGAATATGTACGCTCGCGCTCGACAACGCGACGTTTACGGCGCGGCGACCGGTAAGCGACTACGGGTTTCCGTGTGGTTTTCGCGCGGTCTCTGGGAACGTCGTTTCGTCCGGCCGCAGGCGAACGCGACGGACGGCGGCGCGACGTTCGCGCTATCCATCGACAACGTCGAACTGGTCAACGACACGGTCGACGACGCCGCGTACGAATTCCCGGTCGTTCTCAGCACGAGGAGGATGCCGGTGTCCCGGACGCTGTCCGACCGGCAGAACGCGACGAGATACCTGTCGGAAGTGGCGAGCCGTTCGGACCGGACGGGCCCGGCCGTGCGCGCGACGCTCGTCGTGACCGCGTCGAGCGACGCGGCACCGGGTAAGACGCGCGTTCGGCGCCGACCGACCGACCGGAGCCCGACGACCGTCGTGTGTGCCAGACGTTTGCCTGGACGCGGACGTGTCGCTGTCGGAATTCGAAGCGTCCGTCGAGGACCGATACTGCCGTTATCTGTCGGCGTACCTGAGGACGTTCGACGTGACGACCGCGGCCGGGTCGTCGTCCGTTCGCGTCGACGACCGCGCGGCGTACCGTCCCGGCACCGTCCGGACGTTCCGGGTGACCGCGTCCCCGTTCATACTGAACGCGCACTGGTCGTTCGTGCGCCTGGACCATTCGCTGATCGGCGTGCCCGCGTTCCGCATGGACGGCGCGACGCCGGCGCAGCTGTGGCGGAGCGCCGCGGCGCACTGCTGCAAGGCCGCGTGGACGAACGCCGGCAACGCGATCGTCGCCGCGGAACAGCTGGGCGCGCCGGCCAACGCCGTGCGCCTGGTGAGGCGGGGCCTGGAGACGTTCGCGTCGGCGTGCGCGCGCGGCCTCGCCCGGGGTCCGGCGCGGTTCCTGTTCGGCGCGGCCGGCGGGCTGGGCGCGTTCGCGAAACACGTGCTGCTCGGGCTGCTGTACGCGGGCCGGAGCATCGCGATCGGCTGGTCGAGCACGCTGCGCGCCGTGCCGCATTTGAATCGCGCGGCGTGGCCGCTTGTCCGAGGCCTGCGCGTCGCCGAGAACGCCAGCGAGATCGCCATTGGTTATCTGTTGGGCTCGATGGACGGCGGCGGCGGCGAGGTCGACTGACGGCCACGCGAGTCGCGCGGCCTAAGACGATTCTGGTGCGTGTTGACGTGACTATTCCGTCACCACCGTGGGCGCCCATAGGATAATATTTAGGGATGGGGGGGGGACAAAATAATTTATTATTTTTGATGAGCAAAAAAAAAAGAGGTTAGGTTCAATAATTTAATATAGTCTTGTGTTGTTTCATCAATGTATGATATCGATTTTGATTTCCAATGTTTAACTGTTGTATCTTCACTGTTGTATCGTCACAGAAAAAACAGAAGGGAAATTTGTTCAATAAACAAATATATTAATATATATAAAATTACTTAAAATATTTTTATTTATGTTAAAAAAATAAAACAGAAATAAAACGTCGACCTTTACAATGGGCAATGTGAAAATACCAATTTTAGCAACTATACTTATTTTCCAGGGGGGGCATGCTCCCCCCAATGGGCGCCCATGGTCACCGCGTTGAATTTCAACGACGCGCGAAAAAATAACGAACCACGCGCGTTGACGTGTTCACAGATTCCGAACGACGTTCACGTCAAGCAAACGCGTAGGCACCGGGTTCACACACACGTTAGGTTAGGTAACGAATCGTATGTGGTTGGCGGTTTTACTTCAACGAGATCTTCCGGAAATTTTTTCATTCGTCGGCCAGATTCGTCTAGGTTTTTGCGTGTTGTCAGAACAATGTTTATTTTCACGTTATCGTGCATGTCGACAAAAAATGTTTTCCGTTTTTTTGTCACAATCCCATCTCGTTCGTTCTTTTCGAAGGGTTGGTTTTTTCCCTGGCCTAAAAAGGCCTAGACTGTCGTACCGTAGCGCGTAAGGTCATTGAATTTCACGTGTCCGAAATCGCCGTACGATCGTGTTTTGAATAAACTGAAAGTTATATTTGACGTGCACTCGTGGGTTACACATTTAACGATTCTAATTTACATCGATTTTAACGATTTATTTATTTGAAATCATTCGATCCGAATCTAAAACGATTTCGATCGGACGATAATAAGAATATTGTATAACTCGGAGGCGCGCGCGAACGTTTAACGCTGCGGTTTTCAGACGAATACAATCGTAAATTCGATTATATTTGCGAATAACAATATCGGGAGGACGGATCAAGAAGTAAGTCCCCGTGGGCCCGGGTCTTAAACATTAATTTACTACGCCGTGCGCGGGCGGGCAGGCAATAAAACACACACACACAACGAAAAACGCGTCATTGGTATACCGTTATTACGCAACGGGTATAAAACAATTCGGAACGTCTCACGACGGCCATGAAATGATAACATTTCGCGCGTCGTGGTCGTCGAACTTGCGTGATGCCGAGCTGGGCACGACGAGACGCTGAGGGCGGACAGTCGAACGCCTCGACGTGTCGGGGTTCACGGTGGTGCCGGCGGTGCCGGCGGTGCCGGCGGTGCCGGTAGGCGGATGCTGGTCATGGAGCTGGTGCGGACGGCAGTCTGGAGGCCGCGGTCTCGTCGCAGCAGCCGATTTTCGGCGGACACGTGAATGGTGTCACGGTCATGGTTGGAACGATGAATCACAGAAGTCGGGCCCGGAGGAAGTACGCGGTGATACGGCGAACAAGGCCACGGACGCGATTTCGCACGTCGTGTACGGCCCCATCCGTACCGGTGATCGGAATCGGAACGCAGCTCGTCGTCTCGTATTCCCGAACCCTAACTGAGCCCGGGGCACGAGCGCCACCATACTTCGACTTCGTTCCCCAACTGATTCAGGGCATAATAACGATATTTACACAATATCTTATTTACGTGTGTGTATATAAATATTTTTATTATAGTATTTTATATTGTTATCAAAATTATTCGTGACTGCCATCGAATAAAGCAAATATATTAATTACAACTATTGTTATCATTCAGCACGTGATTCGAATCCGACATCACGAAAAAGTTAATAAATACAGAAAAAAATCCAGCAGTTATCTGAAGTTAAATTAGTCGGACTTCGTTCAGAAATACGCTACAGGTAACGCGACTGGTACTTACAGTAAATCTTACAATAAATCGTGCGACTATTGATGTATGTGCTAAAATATTATGGCCGAAAGAAAACAATACGACATGATATGATGTACGGTTGCGTCTTGGAGTTTTTGAAATACCTAATTCAAGATGGAGTAAATTCGAGTAGATACAGAGTCGATATTATTATTACGCCCTGAATCCGTTAGAGAACGGAAATACGTACCTTCGCCTTTCCGTGTATGAACATTTATTTTTTTTAACGGACAGACGTATGCACTTTGAAAATATTTCAAATATTTCAATGATCGTCCGGTACAATGCACATATTTAATTACGTGGAAACGTTTCCCGTGCACGTAAGAACAAAATAAAATAATTTTAATGGCAACTTTTTCACAAAAATAAAGACGAGCGCACATTTGCCGAAACGCATAATTACATAATTTTTAATACGCGGTACGTACAGTCACCTGTTTTTATTATTTATACATATTTATTTTCATGCTTTTGTTTGTTCGAAGTTTTTAAAAATGTAATACGTAGTGCATGTTCTAATATTTTATTGTCGTTTAATGTCAATAACGATATTCGTTTACACTAAATATGCGTCTTTGCGCACCGGCGATACGTGATATGAAAGGCGATTAGGAAAAATCCCAGAGATTAAACTCGCACGGCGATTAACACTACGACGTGTCGCAAATGCACATGTCACGTTTGGCCACTAATCGGTCTCAACCTCGGGGATCAACGAAATAACTGACCGAAACGTGAAGTGCGACGAGAGCCGTCCGGCTGAAACGACAGCGGTTCGAATCCGATCATTCGACTGGTCAACACTGACTCCCTTTACCGCCTTTCGTTGTAATCTGTTCAATAACAGGCTCAATAAGTAGATTCGTTCATTTTTTGTTTCCCCCCCATTACACTTGTTGCATTCGATTCAACCAAAAAACTCGAGGAAACCCGTTCGTTAGAACCCAACGTGATTTTCACATGATAGTTTGCATTTGTCGTGAGCGAGTCTTTCGTTTCAAGCGGCGCGTCGGATTTCCACACGGGGAATTACACGACATGCGCGGATCCAAGGGGGGGGGGCAAAAGGCGATCCCCCCCCCCGTAGACTCTTAGTCTAAATTTTTTTATCAGTATCGTTTTATAATTCTAACTCTTATCTATGATACTATTGAAAGACAATTTAAAATGAAGTTGTAGCTATGGGATTTTTCGGTTTTAACGTTTTTGATAACCAATAAAGATAAATACCTCATTTTATCCCCCGACCCCGAATCCGAGTGGAAAAGGCGGACATTTTGTTTGAACGAGTGTACGGCCGTTAAACGCGTTCCGCCGAAACAAACAAAAAACACGTTCTAATTTATCGGACCGATTCATTTTGAACACTGAACAAACGTCGACTTCGCGACAAACGAACGACGCGTATGGCAGCCATCCGTTTTTCGAACTCGTCACATGTCACAGTGTTTATACACCGTCGCGTGTTTATTAATTTTTTACCGTATATTCGTTCACACCTTCGTAACCGAACTGCCGCGAATGACGAGTCGACGGGACTCGTAAAATGCTCGGCGAACGACACGCTTAACGGCGATAAGATTTTTCCGAAAATCAACCGGGTCGCGAGTGGAAATCTTAAGTTTGGAAAAAGTGTCTTGGGAGAGATAAGATATTTTTCGGTTCGGTTTACTTTTATCAAGACGTTTGTTGAACTTGGAAACGTCACAGGAACGTACCTTTTTCTTCGTGTTCCCCGCTAGAACCCGGACGTTTCAAACACCGTATCGATTAACCCGGCGGTTGTGGAGGTTTGTCCTTGAGATGCGATTTTGAACTGAAGCGTTTGGGTTCGTGCTCGAGGCAAATGTTTCAATAAATCATAAGCAGTTTTACATCCTCAGAATCCCCGAACACTAATACGCTCAGAGATGAACACGCCCTTCACACGTTATGGGGGCGACGTTTCGGTTCGGTCAACAACACTTTTAGAATCGAATATACTAACGTACCAAAAAACGACAATTTTAAATATTATTCAGTCGTATAATTCGTGCAGTCGCAGTCGTGTCTTTATTATTCTTCACACAGTTAGGTTAGTCGCGCGCTGTTTGTATAGGTGGTGTTCGTTCAAATCAATTATACCAACAGTGTCAATGGCGGTTTACCTAAACGTACGGGATGTTGCTCGTTGTAAGTTATTATGAAGTTGTTCTGAACAGTTAAACGACGTTATTTCTTTAAAACAAAATCGTTAAGAATATATTGCGTAACGTTCGCGGTAATCTGTGATCAACAGTCCGATTTTTTTTGTTTTTTTGAAAACAATCGTAAGTTATTTAACTATGTAATTTCGTCATGAAACTTGAGTTTTTTTTTTGTAACCCTAATCTCTTTAAGATCTTCTTCAACTCTAAATGCTGTCTCTTTATTTTCGAAATTCACGTACACGGCTCTCTCATGTACGTTCGTAGTAAATCCGTTCCAGATGCCTGTAAATAGTTCGATAACGGAGTAGTGCTTTTAGAAATGAGTTGAAATAATTGAAACGTTTGTAAGTTAGTTATAATCATAGTTCATAATTCCGGACGTCGAACTGTACGTGCGACGTTTGACGTGTTTCAACAAACAGCGAATTTTTACGCTAATATATTATTATTAATTTCTGCCAATAAGCGAATAACGCGTGTGACGTTCCACCTTATCTCGTCTATCAAAACTCCTGGGATTTTAGAACGTTTTAGAATTTGTATTTATTTCATTTTTCAATTTAATTTTTCGTGGGAACAATGTAAGCATAAAATGTTTCAACAAATCCATACGTGGCACTAGCCCTGATATTGATTTGCGGACCGGAAGACCGGGCCCGTCCGACGATGCCCGCGATCTTGAAATATCGCAACGAGAGTACACAAAACGTCGTTTCTAAAATATAATATACGAGAATGATTTGAAAACTTTCTGGCCTAGCGAGGTAGAACACATTTTTTCGACCGAAATCAATTTTTCAACATAATCTTCCTTCAACTCGATGCATTTAGTCCAACGTTTTTCAAGACAGTTCAAATGCCATCAGAAAAATACGTTTTTTTCTTCAAAATAGCTATTTACGGCTTTTTCGACAAAAACATTCGTTGAACATTGTTTTTTCTCCAAACCATTTCATCGAGTTTGTGAACAAAAAAGAGTCGCTCGGGGCCAGATCTGGCGAATAAGGTGGACAGGGGCATTTTAATTCGTTTAATTTCGCCATTGCGAATGCGCATGTGTGAATTGGTGCGTTATCTTGGTGAAGCTGGATTTTTTCTTTTCCAAGTGAGTTTTCACGTGATTTTATTTGTTCGAAATGTTATAACGGAGAAACTATTTATTAGAAAATCGTGAAACATTGTTAATACACATCAGATAATGTTATCTATCAAATTGTAGTATAATTATTATGCTAGCATATTTCTTTTTAGGTCGGGCCAGAAACTATCCAAATCATCCTCGTAATGTTCACTCGACCGTAAACCCAAAAATGTATATGTGATTAATTTAATTGTATAATAAATTAAGAAAAGAAAGAATAACAAGAAAAGAAAAAAATGAATGCAAATGCAAATGTTTTATTATTAACACCCATTGTGATGAAATTTTTAATTTTAAGAATTACAATTATATTAATCTCGTAATTTTGGTAAAGGTATCCTGCGTAGTATTATGTTTTCGAAAAGTCATATTTATTTATCTAGTTGAACGAACACTGTTTAAATAGGTGTGCGTACATATAAATTAAAAAATTACGACGTTAAATGTCGAAGGCAATTTGCTTACCTGTTTAAGTACATTAATGATTCACAGTATTTTGTATTGTATAATTTGGATATTTCGACTGACGTTCCTAAAGAAGTTAAGGTGAAACGTATTCTTCACTGGTAAATGAATTTTATTTCGTTATGATAAATATTAACTTTCAATAGTCGTAAAACTTTTTGTATTTTTAGCTTCAAGATGTTTGTTTTTGGAAGTTATATTGTGGTTATTATATCCGTAATGGGAACGATATTGGCTCATCGCCTAATTGATGAAAAAGGTTAGTTGATTTGTAATGATTCTCAAATATTGGTAAATAACGAAATAAGAAAATGTATAGATCTTCTATTGAGTTATAAGTATTGAATGGTTCAGCTGTTATCTACCTATATTTAAATACATAAATATATCATGTTATTGCAGTGGAAAAAAAATTTTATGAAAAAATTTTAAATGAACATAACAAATACCGGAAAATTCACGGTTCACAACGTATGAAATTCGACGAATATGTGAGTAATAATAATTGATTTTCACTTTTGGTTTGAACTGAAATTATCGTCCGATGACGTGTCCTAACCTTAAATCAATATATTTCCAAATTATTGATGTTACACCATTATCGTGTTTAAAAATTGGTTTATTGTTAGGCTTAATTCACTATTTCAAAAAACATAATTATTAATCTCTTCTCCGGAGACAGGCATTTAATTTTTTTTTCTGAACCAATGATAATAAGTCATCGCGTATGTTATGTATGATTAGGTGCAGATAAAACGTTTTTACACATTTGGTGAAACGTGTAAATAGGGTTATCATGATAAATAAAGACTTCTATGTATATGTGTTTGACATTACCGACATAACAAACGTAATTTACAGCTACTGTAAACTTTTTCTTTCAGGCTATGGGACTGGTGTGGGCTCCTATGAACCAAATGTTGACCGGTGCTCCTGTTGAAGACCATAGCACGTATGGAGTGAACACATTTTCAGATGATATTACAGATGAATCGGAACTAAATGCTGAGTTAGCTGAGAAAATAGTTTCATTTTGGTATAAAAAGGGAATAAATTACAATTACCTTGACGAACCATCAAACAATGATGCAGGTAAATTGATCGCACCGCACAGGATGTTCATTATAATGTTTTCAAAGTTGCTAGTAAATTATTATAATAATTATACAAGTCACCCAATATATATATTTGAGTACCGTTTTAGCATTTAGTCAGTCGAGCGGTTTAAATAGTTTTTGCAACACAAAAATTGAATTTTTATTTTTTTCAATGTGTAATGTTTTAATTTAATTTTTATAATTGTAAACAGTTATACTATCTTTTAATGTAAATATAAAAAAAAAAAATAATATTTTAAACAAAAAGACGATTTGATCAAACTAGATAATTATTTCCAAAATATATGTTTTAAACGACTTGGTAAATTATCTCGTATTATCTTATATATTTAAGATTTTTTGAAGGATAATTTAACCGAACAAAAACCTTTTATAAGTATAAATTACTTTTTCGACATATGTTTTAATGTGTTCGTTAAATTGTCTCAAAATGGCTCAGCTAAATATTTCATTACTTATGAATTCTATAATGTGCTTTACGGAAAAACTAATTTTTTAAATTGAAAGTGGTTTTTACATTCAAGTAACACCGAAAATACAATTAATACAACGTTATAATACGAGATTTTTAATTGCAGATGCGTTCACACAAATCGTGTGGATGGAATCTCGTAAATTTGGTATACATATTGTGATAACTACAGAAGGTAAACTTCACGTTGCAGTTACTTATTTTCCTAAAGGCAACATAAAAGATAAATATAAAGATAATGTTAAGGAACCAATTAATTCAGAATGATTTCTTTAAAATATGTATATATTTAATAGATCCTCAAGAAGTTATCATTGAAAAGTTGAATAATTTGGATGATTATCCTAACTATTTTGATTTTTTTTGTGTTTTAATGTTTAACAATATACGATTTGAATGTAATCAAAATTTTTTTTATTTTAATTAAAATAAATATGTATACTTTATATTCTATTATAATTAACAAATTTAAAAATATTACTAAAACATTATGTGTATTTTGTTACACTTTGAGTTTTTAAATACAATAATTGTCCATGTCAAAAACGAGTATACGGAGAACTTTAACACGTTTTTTTCTTCCATTTTCACAAAGGGTAATTTTAAATTTCACTTCGGGAAACTATCGGGATTGCGAAAAAACATGTCAAAAAAGGTACCAACTAGATGCATTTTCGTTACAGTAACGGAGAGCACGTCAAGACCACCTGAGCACTTCTTCTACATGAAAATGCTTTTCCATGCAAAACATAAAATGTGAAAAAAACAAAAAATTATAGTGACATGTACAACCATAGTAGAATTAATACAACCTTTGCTTCGTCCAGAATATGTGAAATAGTATTTTACATAAAACTAGAACTTCAACCAGAACATAGAACAATCGGTCTGCAAAATTATAATATATTATTTAATAAATTCAAATGATCCAAGTCAAAAAATGTGGAAAACCCGTCTTTGAATTGGTCATAGAACGATGAAAGCCATCAGGGGAATAATTTTTCGCGTCTGCCTATTCTATTTCCACATAATCGTGCTTAAATAACCTAAACTAACAAACAGATTAAAAGCAATTCTACACATATTTTTGTTTCATAAGAATATAGTGTCATTTGGTGACATACTTTTCATCGTATCTTCTTTAAGCTGAACGGAAAATGTTGCAATAATTTCTATACATTCAATTTTTTCAAGTATAATGATTGAGAGCTTAGGTCAATGTCAATGTCGTCGTAGGTACAAGACAGGGTTGGAGTCAATTCAATATCCATGACATATTACAATAAAAAACATGATTGTTTATATTCACTAAACGTAAGATAAACCATTTTTTAAAACTATTACAAACTCGGCGATGACTTGCGGATAAAAGACGGCGTGACGGTCCCGTAACATAATACACATGGAGGAGGAGGGGTATGCGTGTGAGATTATACATAATTATATTTCTATGGGTGTGTGTAGTGAGATGCCGACCGTGACATTTCCTCTCTTTAAATAATCGTGTTGTCAATACAAACTTTGTATGAGACAGTTAGGCTAGTTAGTTAGTCGTCCGCCAATATCGCCTAGCGGCATTAGTTGGACTCCGTCCGTATCGTCTATTAACAACAATCTATTAATAAAACGTGTGTCACACTTCTAAACTAGTAAGTTACTTCGGTTTATTGATTAACTGGCATTACACAACGTAATAACTACTGAAACTAATACTTCGTTATTTCGACCATTCGTGACACCATGTAATTGCTCCCGCGCTACGGTTAATATTATATTCAAATGGTCAAAACCCTTTCCCGAGTAACATAATATTTAACCTGGTCATCCCCGGCAACGTTACACACACTTTCAGTTACTCGTTACATTTTTACGCCATAACAGCCCGTAAAGTGGTATGTAAAAACTGTTAATCCTTGATCCGTGAGTGTTTTAAATGTTTTAATTTTTAAACAATCAATTTTAGCTACGTGAAATTTCAAAAGAGTATTTCATTTTTTAGAAGGCACAAGCGAAATATGTGTTAAATAATTCCAAAAAATACTAAGTGCGAGACTACGTTGATAGTATGTAGCTTAATTACAAAATTATAAATAATTTTATTATTCACACCTGTCTGTATCCAATACGAAGCACGACGTCTGCGATGCACAGATATAATGTATGTAAATAATTTTCGTGCCGATTGTCGGCAAATAAAACTTTTAATCATGTTTTATACTATTAAATTATGATTCTGTATTGCCGAGACGATTCAGAACAATACTACATGGATTTTATCATAGAAAAGATTTTAAGAACTGTAATATATAATAGTTTCTCATCTGGAAAAAGCGAGTGCGTTTACATACACACGGGCTGGCCGGACTTAGGGTTAGGTTAAACCAAGTAACCGATCTCAGAGTATCTAGCAGTGGTGGCCGAGTATATCCTATCCGGCCCTATATTTCTTTACCTTGCGGAATAGAGAATATTTAGTGATTTCCATATCAGTTTTCGAAGATCGAAATGATCAAACATGCCAAAATCAAACGCTGAACGTTGTCGGAGCAATGTAGAGCGCAAGTAAAACAACAATGTCAGTCAACACATTGTAACGCCAACAACTTCTCGACCAACACATCAAGGAGCATCCGCGGACACGTCAAATCATTGGCGCCAATGAAAAATTACGGAAAACAATGAATTAGTACCGTAATTTTTCGTGCGAATAGACTTTTCGATTGAGCGTTTAATTTTTTTTCGTTAAAACTACGGGAACAATAAACCGTCTCGCATCATACGTTCGCAACGCCGTGTTTTCAAACCTAACCTATCTGTAGTCGCGCGCTGTTTGTATAGACGTTTGTACGTATAATGCATACGGACGGTTAGTTTACCGAGGCGGTTTATCTGCGTGCACGACGAGATTTCACGTAATGTAAATTACACGAAAAAAGAATTTACACAGTTGTATTGTTCATTTAAAACGAAATTGATAAAATGATACGTCGCACAACGTTCGTGGCGCTCTGTGATCGCGTTTTTTTTTCTTCGTATGGATTTGCAATCATTTCGATTCTTAATACATCGAAGTCGAATGCAACCACAGTCAGCCGTCAGTCGAAATGCTGAAAAAAATCAAAAACAACGTAGCCAAACGCCTGTGCTGGACGTGTCCGTTCAAGTGAAACGATCGGATAGAGAGGTCTTAGGCGAAATTATAAACACGAAACTTGCGACACGAAACATGAAACCATAATTATGTGAAAATTTTTGATAGTATCGTGCGTAAGGAAAACCGCGCAACCGATTTCGAGAAACAATTCTTTTATTTTTAGTTTACGAAATTTATTTTTTTTAATTTTTTCAGTTTCATAAACGCTTTCGCGCGCTAATGCCGGTTCTACTAAGTACTTATACTAATACTAAGTTTTTACTACTACTACTAACCAGTTAATTATCTTTCGCATTTCTCGTCGTTATTGAATTAAAGTAATTTTTTTTTTTTAACATTCGTTTGGCGCGTCACACATTTAAAAATTAAATATTGTACTTTCCAATTCTAGTTAATTAAGAAAATGCCTAAAACACGAGATCCCGTGTTTAATACACAATTAGTCGAACTAATCATATTTCATTATTATGCAGTTTCATTGTTTAAGTTTCTTCAGTGTACAGATCAACGGTAAATTAGTTTCCGAAACAGATCGCGTGTAAAAAGTTTCACGTTATACGTTTATTTAGTGTTGCCTTAGGGTTATATTTTTATTATTTTAGAGTCATTATTTTGATCTCTAAAGCACTGATAAATATTATTCAATTCGTAAACCGATTTCCCACCGACTTTAGTATTTTATGATGATTATCAATAATTATTATTTACATTGTTATCATTATTTTTATTATGTTGTGTATCCCGTGCGTTTAAAAATAACCTTTTGAGGAAAATCGAAAACCTGTTAATAATGGTTAAGATCGTCTGCCGGAAAGTGGGGTCTATTATTATCGTTCGTACTATATAGGAACGTATTACATTTTTATTACATAATTATTTAAAACTATCATTTTTAACACTGATGCGTTATTAACACTATCATTTTTTATTTTTTAAATTTGTTTGTTGATTTTTAATTTATATAATGACTTGCATGTTGTTCACGTCAGTTTCTATATTGACGTATTTTATGTGTATAATTATTGTAATCCCAGATAACATTTTTTTCCTTTATTTAATTTTTTGTTTTCATTCTTAAACAATTATTTACGCGAGATTTCGACCACGATCTGCCTATTTATATTCATTTTTGCATTGTTCAAATATATAAATAATATTTCTTCCCGAAATCCGCCGTAAATGTTATTGTATTTGGAACTTGTCTGATGACAATCAATGACTATTCTAAAATACAAACAAATTTATCGTTTTCAATATTATTTAGTCACGGGGTTTAAAAAGGCCGAACACAAGTAACCGATAGTTTCACATATCGATCAATATAATAAATTATCAAAAACAAAATATGCTGTCTACGTTGTTTTCGAGAGTTCGTGTTTATTTATCCAGTTTGTCAAGCATTGTTTATGTAGGTGTGTGTACATATAAATTAAAAAACATACTACGTTGGATGCCGAAGGCGATGTGCTTACGTGTTGAAGAACATTAACAATTCGCAGTTCCTTGTAATTATATAATTGTATATATTTCGACACGACTGACGTTCCTAAAAAAATTAAGGTGCAACCCATTCTTCACTGGTAAATGAATTTTATTTCGTTATGGTATGATTGCACGGTGTCAATAGTCGTAAAACCTTTTTGTATTTTCAGCTTCAAGATGATTGCATTTGGAAGTTATTTTGTAGTTGTTATACATGTGATGGGAACGATATTGGCTTATGTCGATATTGATGAAAAGGGCGAGTTGAATTGTAACGTTACACAAATGTAGGAGAATAACGAAGTTAGAACTTAGTGTCAACATTCTATGGAGTTTTAAGTGTCTTTTGGATGGTCCAGTTTTTGTTTACTTATATTTGAGTACATAGCTAAATAATGTTATTGCAGTGGAAGAACGATTTGTTCAATATATTTTAGAAAAACATGACAAGCATTCGATCTGATACTCGACGGTAATAATGATAAGTGATTTTACTTTTGGTTTGAATAAATATTATCGTCTGGTTACGTGTACTAAATTCTAACTCAATATATATCCAAATAATTAATGTTACACCATTGTCGTATTTAAAAATTGATTTATTGTTTAGTTTACTATTTAAGAAAATATAATCATTAATCACTTCTCCGGCGATATGCATTTAATTTATTTATTTTCTGAACCGAGGATAACCGGTGATCACGTATGTTAATAAGTACGCGTAGAAGCAGATGAAACATGAACTGCACGGATACCGCGCAGTATACTGTTATCGACACGTTTGGAGGATCACGCACATAAGGCTGTATTGACAAATAAACGTTTTCAAATGCACGCGTTTGACAATATCGACTTAATAACCGTAATTCACGGAGCCGCGCAACCGTTAGACATTTTTTACATATCACTCGCTCGTGTTTTCCTTTTTATCTCGGATTATTACACTAGCGAGCGCGCCTTTGTGAAAACTTATGTCCTCGCCATGTCTCAAGTAATATGTGTAATGAATACGTTTCCAATGGATTTCGACGATGTATCAAAACCGAATGCCTAGTTAGCTATGGATATGGTTGCGACGAATCGCAATTACCTTACAGAACCGTCCGACAATGACGCAGGCAAATTTATCGCACAGCGCAGTATGTTCATCGTAACGTTTTCGGGATCGTCGATAAATAATATTATAACAATTATTGTTGAACATGCCGGAATAATAGAAAAATTATCTATACACACATAATGGATTGCGCCCGACAGCGGTTTGGTAGGCCGTCGGATGTACGGTGCCACTCGCTTATCTATCGATCACGGTACTCGTTCAGTTTCACGACCGTGGTCGACCGACGTTCCTATATCGGTGGACGGTGTTGATGACGGTAACGATGTTCGGACTAGAACCGAACGGAACCACGTTAATGATACAGAATCGTGAGAGTCGATCGAACGTATTTGAAATGCTCACGGATAGTATAGTCAAAGGGGGTACGGTTTTGACGGCTAAACGTATTTACGATTAAAATACTGCGTTTCGAGGGTAAACACTTACAAAGATAGAAACCACCACATGTTTCTACCAAAAGACACGCTTGGACCGATACGCGGCCAGTCCTGGACCGTGAAAACATCAACGTAGTTTATTGTTTGTTTTGCGAATAATCACATTTGTTGGTCGGATAATCAATAAACCGCTTCGGGAAGTCGCGTGACCGCGGGTCGTGACACGACTGGCGTCGGTGTTCAAAAAAAACATACACGCGCGTTCAGCGTGTAACCATTTTGTTTCGTCCGAAGATTATCGATTTAAATCGGTGTTTTTCGTAAGAATTGTAATTTGTCCGATCGGTTTTACAGCAATACAACGTTTGTTTATTCGTGTTTTTTTTTTTGATACGAAACGAGTATTTTTATCTCTTCCGCTTGACGTCCGGGCGACGGAGCCGAACGTCATTCCTCACGCGGATACGAATTCCGGCGATCGAGTCGTCCGAGTCGTACGGCGAACGGAATCGTCGCGAGCCGCGGCGACCGGGACGGCGAACGTGGTTAGGGTGATACGAGCCGTTGTTCCGTCTTCCGTTGGTTCCCGACGCGGCGTCGAGGACGTTTGGACGTGGCGCAACGCGATCGGCGGTCTGCCCGCCAGTGCCGGGGGGGAACGCACGCGCGTCTCCGTCGAAACCGGTCGGGCCGCGTGCGTCTGAAAACGACCAGTGAACAGTTCGCGGACAATCGCCCGGCGGCGGGCGAAGACGTCCCGGCCTTCCACCGCGTCCGCTTGGGCGCACGATCGCGCCGTCCGACCGCAGCAGTACAACCGGTCCGTCCGTTACGGCAGTTCGCGCTCGCCGCACGTCGCGAATCCAACGCCCGCGTAACCGCCCGACCGAGTACCGCGTCCAGCCCGGCAAGCCGATTTCAGGTAAATCGATTTTCGTATTTTAGCGACCGAAAAGAAAAAGACGGACGTCCCGTGTTCAACGGGGTCTCGTCGGCCACGGACGCGACGAAACGGCCGTCGTCGTCGTCGTCGTCGTCGTCGTCCGGCTCGGACGCGTCAGCAGCTCGACGAGGAAAACGTCGCGCGTCTGTTTCGATTTTGACGTTCGAAGGACGGGCGTACGACGGTCGCGAAAAAACCGGTTTCGCCGTTTCGTCCACGACGCGCGGCGACAACGAAGAAAACACGTTCGCGAACCTCTACGACGATAGCGGATTTCGGACGACGTGCGTCGTCTTGCCTACGTTTCTCGTTCGGAAGCCGTCACGTCGTGTCCGCACTCGCGTTGACCGGTCCCGGGGTTTACACTGAATAACCGTAACTTTGGGCCCGTGCGAACAGCAAACGACTGCACTCTGCTGTGTTATTTCCCCCGTAGACAAATCGCTAATGACTGTGACGTACACGCGTTCATTGGAGCTAGACGTCGGGCGGTTGCGATTTAAACGAGACGAAAATACTCGTCTGCGAAATAAACGTCATCGCATCGTCGTGAAACCGATTGGAAAAACGCATCGTGAAAAACACCGACGTAAATCGACGACCTTTGTGTACGACAGTGGCGCCCTACCCAAATTTGGTTTCGCCCCCCACCTTTGCCCCGCCCGTCGAAGAACAAACGAAAATTTAAATTTCAAGTATTTATGTGTTTGCTGTGTTTCATGTGTTTCGCCGTGTAACTCGTCGTATTTTTTTTTCAATGTGCATTCGTTTAGATAATACACTACCGTTTAATTTGATTATATTTTATCAGAAAACGCTAATAGTACAGTATTTTCCATGTATCTCAATAATTTATATTACACCCGTACAGACGGGTTTTCACTAAATTTCATGATCAATTCGCCATGATCTTGCCCCCCCCCCTAGAAAAAACGTCTGGTGTCGCCACTGGTGTACGATCGTGAGGGGATGTATCGTTCCGGACGAAACGAGCGGCGGGACGTCATCTAACCACCCCCCACTCGGACCGTTGGTCGTCTGTAAAACGCGACGAAAGCAATAATCGTTCGCGGACGACGGTGCGATAAACTTGTTTCGTTGCAGGTTCACCATGCGGAAAGCGAGCTGTTATTACGTTCTCGCGACGTTCGTGTTCGGAACGATCGCCGTGCCGAACGGCGACGGTGAGTAAACGATAATCGGCCGAGTTCTGTTTTTTTTTTTTAAATTTCGATTTTTTCGCCACGCCGCCAGAATGCATCACGCCGGACGGCGACCGCGGCGAGTGCATCGATCTGAAATCGTGCGAGAGACTGCGCGCGCTGATGGAGAACCGCAGGCACATCGACGCGGTCAGGGTGCACCTGCAGAAATCGTTTTGCGGATACGCGGGCAGAAACCCGAAGGTCTGCTGTCCGGCGGAACAGCCGAGTCAGCAATCCCGGCCGGGCGCGGTGACCGGCGCGGCCGCCGTCCCGAACAGGCGGACGGAACCGACCGCCGTGTTGCCGGCGAGGAGCGCGTGCGGGAGACCCGGCCACAACCGCACCAACGACGACCGGATTTACGGAGGGGTGGAATCCAAATTAGGTTTTCCGCCGTCGTTCGCTGTTTGTCTATAAAACCCCACACGCCCACCCACCACGCTAAAAGATTTTGAACACGAGTTAATGTTGTTATCGTTCACATAGCACGCCGCAATCGTTGCCGAATGCCGAAATCGAGAAATCAAGATTTTCGTGAATTGTTTCACACCTCTTAGTGCATTTTTTTCAAAGTCCGTTTTATTTCTATCCAATGATTTTTTTTTATATTTACGCGATACATTATCAAGTCGTTTGTTTGTATTTATTACGTTAGTTTAATGCCTCCAAAAAACTTACCCACCTGGGCCTTCAGAGTCTCGGTCCGTCCCTGACCGTCGCCGTCGCCGGTGACGTACACGACGCGTACCGGACTTACCGATTTTTGGAGTGAAACTTCTTTAGATAGAGGGCACAAAAAAAAAAAATAAAAACATTAGACATTCGCGCGCCACTTTCTCTTGAAATTAGTAGCGCGTGCGCGTAATGTTCCCGTCGCGGCCAATAGCGTGCGGGCGGACCGTCCCCCACCGATTTCATCGCGACCAGCGTCCGTGAACCACCCGCACGCACCGTGTTCATTTGCCGTTCGTACGCGCTCGTGCACGCACCGGGCCAAACAACGCGTACAGAATTGCCGTGTTATTTTTGTCGACCGCTTTTCTTTTCTTTTCTTCACATAAACTACAATACACGCTCAGGCCTAGGATCGGTACACCAAGTAACCCGTTTCAAAGTATCTAGCAGCGGCGGCCAAGTAAGCGTTTTGTCGATAAATAAAACTCCGCTCGTACGTAAGTTACCTATAATTATTTAGCTGAATATTTTGTAACGTACATTTGATTTTATCCTAATACAAGCCCAACAGTCTATCGGTCGAATGACTCTGAAAGAAGTTTCACTTCATACGCGCGTACTCGTAACGAGCACGAATTATTTATTTTTTTATTTTTATTTTTTTTGATGTATGTGCGTGTGCCAAAAGCAAAGTCCGCGGGTACGTTCGAAGAAAAAAGTAACGAAATAAATAAAAAAAAAGAGATAAAATAAACCCGACGTGCAACGTTTTCTTGATTTTTCGGGGCACGACACGTCTGGGATCTTAACCCCCCCCTAATGGAAAATCTTGTCCCGTAGCGGTCGATCCGCGTTCGTGTCGATCGCGTGAAAACCGCGGCGCGCGCCGCCATCGATAATCGTTCTTTTTTTCTCAGGCGCTTGGCCTTGGATCGCGGCCATCGGATACCAGAGTACGATCGGCAACAATCCGGAATTGTTTTGGGCTTGCGGCGGTACGCTGATAACGAACAGGCACGTGTTGTCGGCCGCACACTGTTTCGTCAATCTCAACCAACAGGCCGTGAGACCGTACGTACAATGTTCCGTTCGGCGACCGTTTTTTTGAGTTCCGAAACGACAGATGACCGTTTTCGAAATTTCTTTGGTTTTTTTGAAGTGAAACTTCTTTACAGAGGACACGGTCGGTCGGCCCCACACGACACTTTTCCCCGAGATCATTTGCGCACGCGCGTTGTCTCGTTTTAGTTAAGTCGGGCCGACCGGTTCCCCCCACCAGTTTTATTTGCGTCGGGTCGTTACGTCCGTTAGCTGTGTACACACGCACCGGGTCGATAAATCGTCGGGAATACGGAGCACGACGGAATGTAAAACAACGACGTCGGCCAACC
Source organism: Schlechtendalia chinensis (assembly GCA_019022885.1). NCBI lineage: Eukaryota > Metazoa > Arthropoda > Insecta > Hemiptera > Aphididae > Schlechtendalia > Schlechtendalia chinensis. The sequence goes on along the minus strand of CM032349.1, from coordinate 2,065,867 downwards.
AACGTAACCCCAACGACTTCAAGGAGCGCGTCCACGTCAAATCGTGGCGTCAATAAAAACTATGGATATCCCATCGGTTGAACGACCGCGAAAGAAGTTTCACTTCGTAACGCGCACGAATTTTCGTTCGTCCGTTCATCGGTTTCAAAGCGCGTCGGGTAATTTCCCGACGCGTTGTCTGTGCAACGACAATTTCGACTGGATTTCCGAGCACGAAATTACTTACCGCCGTTTTCGGAGACCAACACAACGTCGTTGTGCCTTTCCACTCTCCGTCCGTCGCTCGCGGACAAACCAACGAACGTAATGCGACGGTGATTACGTTTCCGTTTTTATCGTGTTTCGCGTAGAGCCGTGGCGCGTTTGGGTGACCTGGACCTGGACCCCGAGGTCGCGGACGGAGCCGCGCCGTTGGACGTTCCGATCGATCGCGTCGTCACGCACGAGAGATATCTGTACGGCGAGAAGCACATCAACGACATCGCGCTACTGGTGTTGCAAGACGCCGTGACTTTTACCAGTGAGTGGTGTCCGGACGAGTTTTCGCCGTACTTTGAACGCGTACGAAACGCGTTATTTTTTCATTGTTTTGTGCAGAACTCGTTCAACCGATCTGCATGCCGATCTTCGCGAACATGAGGAACGTCAACTACGACAGGAAAACCCTGACCGTTACCGGTTGGGGTTCGACTTTTGCTACGGAGCTCCAAGAGCGAAGTACGATGTATTACGTTATTCTTTCCGCGGGATCGTTTCACTTCGAAAATAATCCCGCGCAATCGAAAACCACTCGGTCTTTGTCGTCCGGTATTCGTGTCGAAATGCCGTTTCCCCCGTGGTAACAATAAGGTACACGTGCGCGTTATAATCGAGGTAATACCGGCGAATTAGCGACAATGCCAGTTCGTTTGATGAATCTTCCCTGTTGCTCCGGGCGCGTTTAAGAAAAATTCGCTTTTCCGACCGACCTTACGTTAGTAGAGCGTTCGTGATTTCCTAACGCGTGTTCTTCACGCGTCGTCCGTGGTCCGTTTTTCATCTAATAGATGATTTTCGCATTAAAACCCGCGAACGCGTGTGAATCGGAATGGCGTTTCGGACGGGACCGTCCATTGGAATTTTCGTCGACGATTTTCACGCGACCCCCGACGGTGATTTTCCGAGAGTACCGTTTTCGCGAGCAAATGATTTGTTTTGACGGTAATCTTAGAGCGGAATGCCGGGGTCGGAGATACGGTCCGCGCGTTTAGAATTCTTCGTTTAAAAAATGAAGATCGCGCGCGCGATCGACAAACACGTGAAATCGCGGAATGTTAAAACCGAGTCCGACGGGAACGGCGACTAAATCTAATCGTACGGAAACCGTGTCCAGGTGAACCGCGCGTCACCAAACTGATGGAAGTCCAGCTGCCCATAACGAACCCCGCGGAATGCAGACAGGCGTACGCCGGTCAGAGAGGCGCGGTGATCGACGGCAACGTGTTGTGCGCGGGAGCGCCGAACGGAGGAAAGGACTCTTGTCGGGTAAACGACGGACGTCCGTGCCGACTCGACACGAACTCCGAACGATACCGACGACGGCGCGATAACGGTAATGGGAACCATCGTTCCAGGGCGATTCCGGTGGACCGTTAATGCTGATGACCAGAGAGTTGCAGTACTATTTGATCGGCGTGGTTTCGTACGGGCCGAAAGTGTGCGGCGTCGCGGGCGTCCCGGGAGTGTACACCAAAGTGCCGTCGTTCGTCGACTGGATCGTCGAGACGATTGTCAAGAATTGAATTGTCGCTGATGCGCCCAGCGTTGTAGATCACGATAATTATATACGTCTTACGGTCGATCATACCGACAGACCCAAAACACTTGCGTGTACTGTTGTAATTTACGTTCGTCCGGCGCGCGCGAAACCCGATGGGCTTACGCGCGAAGTCGCAGCCGTAACCCCGAGGGATTCCTAGTTACGGCGAAAACCGTTTCGAAAATATTTGAGCGCCCGAGTGTGTTTAAGACGAACGTTCACTCCCGGAAATTCTCAGAGAAAACGCGCGAAATCCCGTTTTCGTCGTCGTGAAACCAACAATCGCACAATATTTTGATGTTCTCACTCAACCTAACGCGTATTGTACATATTGTATGATTGTCTTTTTCGTTATACTTTTTTTTTCGCCCCGTCGCGATCGGTCTTCGACGAGTTCACTAGACAATTTTCGAAATCACACATACGTCAAACAACCGTAGGCTTTTCGACGAGGCGAACTATGATTTCCCCTCCCCGCCGTCTCGTAGTAATGAAAACGACATTCCGTTTTACGTCGAACAAAACTCTGAACTGTCGGCGACGTTTGGACCGTTCTTGGTGAAAACGGCAATATCCTCGCGTTTCGATCGCGAAACCGAAATCGGATTTAACAACGGATCAACGGTTGGTTGTAGTTATAACGACCGTGACGAAACATAGGACGTGATCATTAGTATTCTCCGACGTGTCCGTCACGTGAACCGTGATCGAAAACAAAAAAATCGCAGGTAAGTACGATTCGGCCCCATCTCCGAATAATAACATAATTCGCGTTGATCGAAACACGGCGAACATTAGCCAATACGAACGGGGTGCGGAAACGACGTATTCATTTAGACGGGATTTCACGTGGCTCCGGTTCGGCCGGAGACGGAAACCGGTGAAGTTCAAGTGCTCAAGACTTGGGGACTTGTCGAAAAGCGTTACTTGTTGAAAACCCGACGCCTGCAGAAATCGCCCACGCGCGGGTACCACGGGATCTTTATTGTTTTGTCGTGTTGAGAACGAATACGATGAACGGACGAACCATCGAATCCGGGAACACATCACTCTGACACAAAAAACTAGTAGAAATACGTTGTGTTGTTGTTGTTGTTATTATTATTTTGTTTTTGTTGAATTACGCCGCTGCGTCAATATTTATTTATGCGTATAAGGAAACGACACAAAAAGTGATTGTGCTGCCCGCGAACGATCGTCCCCTCCACGATCCGAAGCCGTTCTCGCGAGCACACGCGTTTCCATGACGCGCGCGTGACGTCATATTTTCCGGTCTTTTCCGTATCGTTCCGGTCGCTGTCCGACGAAATTGTATCCACCCGTGAGTAAACGCGTGCTCCGCGGTGTCCGGTCGAAAACGAAGTCGAAGACACGCGTCCGGAAGAACACACGTCGTCGGCTCAGGTAATTACCGCTTCGACGGCACGTTCCGTCGTGTAAACGGGCACTCGATCGGCTGCGATCATTTAAGGGAGGCGTAGATCGATTACGAGCGTTGCCTGACCAACCCAGGGGTTAGGTTACTCTCTTGACAAAAAATTAGACGGTAAATCTTCTCGTCTTCTCGCGAATTTGCGATTGATCGTCGGAAATAACAATGATCGTGAATATTACGATATTCGATTCGGTTAAACCCCGTCAAATGTTTTTCCATTAATTTATGCTCGCGCGCGCGTTTCAACGATTTACCGTACGTGGTCTGTCCAATAAATACGCGCACTATTGCAATCGATTTTTTATTTAACAAAAAAAAAATCATGATAAATTAATTGTATCCCCTTCGAAATACTCTCCATTCGTTATAATGCACTTGTCCCGTCTCCGATTCCATTGTTCGAAACAACCTTCAGAGTCTTGTAAGGTTAGGCTATCTCGGCCGATCGATGGTTAGTGCAGCGGTTCCTAAACTTTTACGATCACGATACCCTTAAGAAATAGTTCGTGTTTCGCGGAACCCCAATGTCTTTAATTCCAACTCAACTACAATTTTTCTAAAAAAAAAACCCGTAAACCAATACTCCAAAAAACGGTCTAACGATTATTGTTTATTAAAATTAGTTAAAAAAAACAAAAACAATTTTCAACCAAAATTTTAGGGTGTCGCGGTCGTAAAAGTTAGGGTAGCGCTTGCACGGACCGCTGGAAAAATTAAAAACCCCGGTTCGCGTATTTATCCCGGACGAACTGTGTGACGTACGCGTGGAAAATAAATCATCTCTGATTCAATCGCGCGCGTGTAACACGTTATGCACACGAATATGTTTTGACGATCGCGCACACGCACTGTGCCGTCGTTCGCTTTGTTTCGCGTCTGAAATACGTCGACGATCGCGACGGTTTAATGATGCGCGAGCGCGTAAAAACCAGGAAATACCAAACGCGTCTTCAAACAGTCGCATCAACAACGGACCGGTTTCGATGATGATCAGTAAAGAATTATTAAAAAAACAACACACAACCACAACAAACGAATGCGGTACGAAAACTCGTTTTGATTAATAATAAAACGTATAAAAATCGAACCCATACCGACGTTGTTCGAGAACGGCTGCGAGATAATTTATATAAATTTATGTAAATATGTAAATGGTCGTGCGTAATAGCCAGATTCGTAGCGAACGACGTACTCGTGTGTTCGCCAAACACGTTTTATTGACGACGAGCGTGATAAAAAACTACGTGGATGGTGGGGGGAGGAAGGATTTTTTTTTTTTAACGTGTAAATCGTCGACCAGGAAAAATATTTTATTCGCGAAAACGAATATTCACGCGATTCAGAGAGACGGACGTCAAACACGCGAAAGACCACGTCGTCGGACGTTGTTGCCGCAGCAGATTCACCGCGTATCGCCATGCCGGAGCGAAATCGTTTTGTTCTCGTGACGCTTGTGCTCGGGACGGTCGCCGCACGGTCCACGAACGGTAAGTGAACGCGTGGCTAGACGGCCGATTTCCCAACGGCGCAAAACGAAACCGGACGGACACCGAGTTTACGTTTTGATAACGATTTCCGCCGACTCTTCTGACCGGCCTCGCACGTCGCCCGTCGTCGCTCTGAAAACACTACGGTTGTGTCGTCGTCGAAGTCCAGGCCGGTGATCTCTTCGGACCGACAACGTTCGCAGCGCCGTTGAGACGAGATGGTCGGCATTTGTCCGTCCGAGGAGTACATCCGTACGCAAGAATGTCGCGAGTTCAGAGCACGGGCGCGCGTTCAGGCGTTTGTGCGAAATCCGACGACGGCGAACGTCCCGGGACGTCCCGGCCCCGACAGCGTTCTCCGGGTGTACGCGACCGTTTTGGTTTTCTTTCGGCCACTTTTTTTCGTTTTGTTTGTTTTTTCGTCCCTTCGACGTCGACCGTCCGTATTCGAATAGAGCCTTACCGGTGCCGGATCGCGTTTGAGGTCGAAACGCACGGCCGGGACGTTACGTCGCCCGTTTTAACTCGAGCCGTCTAGCCGTCCCAAAACATTTTCTTATGTTCCCCCCGCTTTGTACGAAAAACGCGATCCGAATAATCCTTAATTTTTTATCGTTCGTGAACGTAAGTCATGTATCCGGGCACGAGACCGTCGTCGGATGAAGTGTCGTCGGCGGCACTGCCGTCACAAAGCACGTGCGGAAAAGTGCCAAGTCGTCCGCGACCGAATTCTCAACGGCGAACAGACGCTATTGGGTACGAACTCGGAAACATACGTATCACGGTCTGGAATCGGCACGCTTTAGACGGTTTTCGTTTTTTTTTCATTCTGTTCCAGGCGACTGGCCGTGGATGGTGGCCGTCGGATATAAGACCGAGAACAGCGACAAGCTGACATGGTCTTGCGGCGGTACGTTGATAACGAACCGACACGTGATAACAGCCGCCACGTGCGTGGTCAACACGTCCAGACTCAAACCGTTAGTAAATCGCGCGAGCGCGCGGGGGGGGGAGGGGAATGCATGTTAAGGCATTGCGATGCACACGCGCGCGTCTTTTCATACTGGAAACCGTTCGCCGACATCACGAGCATTTTTTTTTTTTTTTTTTTCGAGTTCACGTTTATGTTATAACCGATCGAAAACACGAAAAACAGTACGGGTTTGTGTTTGTCGAACATAAGCAACAGGCCAAGACCAACGAAGGGTTGATCTTAACGTCGAAACATTCACAAAATACTCGACGAATCCTAATCCCCATGCCCATGATCATCATTTTTTTTCGCCGGCACCGATGTACCGGGATGGGTTTTAAACGACAAACGGCGCAATCAGCGTGGAGACTTTTCTTCCCGATTTTCTGCCGTCGGTGTTACCGGCCTAACCTAACCGAGACGACGCTGGTGCGCGTGTGCACCGTGGGCGCAGCTAAACCTAACCTAAACACGCGGTTCGTGTGAGGTTCATTCGAGGGACAACGTGTTGTTGACGTTTTCGCGTACGAATCGTTCTCAGGCACGTGGTGCGCTTGGGCGACCTGGACTTGGATCCCGACGCGAGCGACGGAGCCGCCCCGTTGGACGTCCCGATCCAACGCGTCACGGCACACGAAAGGTATTTTCACGATAAAAAAATCGTCAACGACATCGCTATACTGGAATTGAAAAACAACGTCACGTACACCGGTGAGTTTTCCGATAACGCGTACTTGTACGTTACGCGTGTTTGCGGGCCAGTGGCGCGGCGAACCAACAATTTTGTAGAGGCGAGCTTTCGGATTTCCCAAGGACCCCACACACCCGCTATGCGTTTTGACACAACAGTCATCTTTTTATCATATACTTATGGGTATAGTTTTTTTTTTATACATTTATTGTTTATAAAAGAAAATCAACAGTTTGCCCGTTTTCTTACGAGCTTACGAGCATCAATAATTATTTATCCGATGATACCGATGAGATTTTCAACGTCCAAACAAATTTTAAAATTGTGTCGCTATCAATATGTTTTATCTTTTACACACGAATCTAAATGTCTAGACCAGTCGGTTAGATTCATATCACCACGTATTTTGTCACAAATGTATTTATTAGATAATTTAGAACTCGTATTGATTGTTATTTTATTGTAGAACAACGCTAACCGATAAAATAACAAGTAACAGTTTAATATAGCAGCACAATAACGAACATAAACAAAAATGTCCGATATACCTATTACAATATACAGAACATTTAAAAAAAAAAATGTTATATAATAGATTATTGATAATAATTTGATATCTCTTGGCTCGTTAGTTGCGTACCTCCGTAGACGTTTGTGGCGATAAGTCATTACGTAGTAAAATCCATGTTGTTCCACGTGTTACGACTCGGATCAAACACCCGCCCGCCATCCCTTAAAAAAACTCTGGGGCAATTGCCGCCGCCGCTGCGGGCTAACGTAAACGCGCGGAGGAATTCCATGGCGATATTATTACACGTAACATTGTTATTTTGTGTGTGTGTGCAGAGTTCGTCCAACCGATCTGTCTGCCGATCTCGCGGGAAACGAAGACTGTCGACTTGGTGAATAAAACGTCGATTGTGACCGGTTGGGGTTCGGTCCGTCGTGAACCAGGTAAACAGAAATAAATCTTGCGTGTTGTCCTCGCTGTCGTCCGAGCACGCGCGGCGGCGTCATTTCAGTTTTACGTATAGGGCGGGGGGGGGGGGAAACACCGTAACCGGCCCAACAAGTATAACAAGGCCGCTCGCGACTTATCGTCGAATATCACCCGAGTACGTTTTGTAGAGTTTAATGATTAAGAAAAAAAAAAAAAAAAAATATGCACCAAAGAGATAACTTTAAAAGTTAAATAAGTTTAAAAGACTTTGATCGGTAACTAACAACAACTCGTATGGAAAATACGTTGATTTTCGTCTGCAGCCTGATATAACATATCGAGCTCACAATCACAGAAGTAACAGCAACGAAAATTTCAATATCTCGTTTATCGATTATCAGGTAGAGACCTGTCTTTCATATAATTTTCCAAATAAGGAATTTGATTTGTATTGACCACGCTTTTGCACTTCGTTTTCACTTATCGCTTCTTATCGCCGCGCCGAGTCGGTCGGATTAACAAAAAAAACAAAATGAAAATAACGCATGTGCCGAACTCGGCGATAACGTTGTTCAAGGCTCGTCGTCCAACACGAAACTGATGCAAGCCGACGTCCCGGTGACGAGCGGCGAGGAATGCAAACGGGCGTACGCCAGCCACAAATCGGCAGTGATCGACGACACGGTGCTGTGCGCCGGACGTCCAGACGGCCAAAAAGACACGTGTCGGGTAAACGTCCGGACGTTTTGGATTCGGTGGTCGTGGATTTTGAACGGACGGTTTTCGCGCAGGGCGACTCCGGAGGCCCTTTGATGTGGCCCGAACGAGATCGGTTCTATCTGATGGGCGTCACGTCTTACGGGCCGTCGGTATGCGGCCGGCCGGGTCAGCCGGGAGTGTACACCAGAGTGCAACATTTCGTCGACTGGATTGTCGAGAAAATAAATCAAAAATGAACGCGCTCGACGGAGAGTTCGGGATTTCACGCGGTAACAGACGCGATCCCGAATACGAATATTATTGAAAATCACGCTATTCGTTTCTAAAGTTTGATCGTGTTCGGCAAACGCTTAATGGATTTTTTTTCCTTAATAGATTATTATGTATAATTTATTATGCGCGCGGTCCGTGTATAATACTTGAATGGATACACGTCCGAATAAAAACGTTCATGCTGTAATCAACGGAATTCGTGATTTATTAGCCTAGAAACGTCCTGAGCTTATATAGAAAAAAATATTTATATAAATACACTCGCGTGCGTGTGCGTATGATCGTCGACGGCGTCCGCTAAATGATAAATCGTTTCCGGTCGGCGAACAACAGCGATTTCAAGTTCGCGTTCCACCGTGTCCGACACAGAGTGAGTATGTCACTTCGCGATTTACTACGGGGGGGCACGACGCGGAACCGGTCCGTCCTCATCATAGACCCGACTCGGCCCCCGTTCGGTTTCCGTCGCGCGCGCACAGGCACTGTCGCAGCGGCCGCCGCGACCGATTCAACGTACAACGTCGTCCGGCTCGCGATGTCCGCGCGTCTCGCGCTGTGCTGTCTGATGTTCGCGCGCGCCGCGGCCCCGGCCCCGAGCGACGGTGAGACGGCACGCCGACAGCGTTGTCACGATTCCTAACCGTCGCTGTCGTTCCCCGCAGACGAGATGTGCAAGGCGATCGCCGGGACCGACGACGCGTACACGTGCCGGCCGATCGACCGGTGCCCGTCGGCGTCGCGGGCCGCCGGAGCCGTGGCCGCGTATCCGAAGATCTGCAGGTTTCGCGGACGGACGCCGATCGTGTGCTGTCCGAGTCCACGTGGCGGCGGCGGCGGCGGCGCAAAGGCGGCCCAAAGCGAGTGAAAACATAAAAAACATAAAAAACACTCCCACGTCATCCGGTCAGGTGTGTTGTTTGTTTTGCGTAACGCAGTGTGCGGCGAGTACCGTTCGTTGACGACCGGCGGCGGCGGGACGATCGATGTGACGGGTTGCCGCGCGCGACGGACGGCGGCGGGAGCGGAAAACGGCCGCCTCGTTTCGATCGTCGGCGGAACCGAGGCCGCGGTCAGCGAATTCCCTCACATGGCGAGTATCGAGCATGTGCTGTATACGTGTGGTTTTTTTTTTGGTTTTTCGCGCGTATTCGGCGGCGGGTAGCGGAGAGTTTTCAAGGATGTTTGTCCGAATAACGTTGCTACTTGTTCACGATGAAGTATTTGATATTCGATGTTTGCCGTCAGACACCGAACACCGCGTGTTCGGTAATATCGATTTATACGATTTGTTTATTATTACTACTGCGTACAATAATGACGCGTGTCTTAAAAGGGAACGTAAAGCATTTTTAGTTTTCATTTTATGTCTTTACTTTGGCGCATTAAAATAAAAACCCGTCACGAAAAAGCGTTACAGGAAAAAAAACCTAAATCTCCCTTATGGTTTGTTTCCATGGCGACCATTGTTTCGGTTTTGAAAAAAAAATTTCACACATAAGACATAAAACGTCTCTTACGTTAGACTCGTATGCGTTAATCATTTTTATACTAGATTTGAACCTAAATCTAAACTTTTTAATAAAAATTCATTTATACGTTTAGTAAATAATATATTGTTTTTTACACGTTGCGGGGGGCAACGGATACACCACGTGCGGCGTGTCAGAGGAGTTCGTCGAAACAAAACCGGCCGAACGTTCGACGCATATTACCGTGGACACGTGTTTAGGTGATTTTGGGATTCGGTGAACACGTCGAGAACGTCCAATGGTCCTGCGGCGGATCGTTGATCAGCGATCGTTACGTGCTCTCCGCGGCGCATTGTTCCGAGATCGGGACGAAGTAAAAATGATTCGCGATCGACGTTGCACGACCGCGACCGCGGTGCCGGTCACCCTGTTCAATCCCCCCCCACCGCGGTCGTCGTCGGCGACGGCGTACTACGACCGCGTTCCCGTTGCAGGCGAGACCGCGTCAGATGGGCGCTGCTGGGCGACAACGACCTGGCCACGGGCGACGGGCCCGCGGACCCGCAGCTCCGCGAGATCGACCGGCGCGTGCTGCATCCGGACTACGACCGTACGTCGGTGTACGACGACATCGGCCTGTACCGGCTGAAGACGCCGGTCCGGTTCAGCCGGTTCGTCCTGCCGGTTTGCATTAGCGCCGCGGACACGGCCGCCGACCGAGCCGTCGCCATCGGATGGGGAAGGACCGGCGCCGGTAAGATCGAGGGACGGTCCACCACCTCCCGGCGGTAGTCGAGGGACGGGGGGGGGGCAGGCGAAAATCCCTGCCGAGTCACTCGACCTCCCGAACTTCCCCGAGGTCTTCATTCAACGCGCGTTATATTTGACGATTCTCGCGGACGTGATCTTGACAGCGAGTCGGACGAGTAACGTTTTGATGAAGGTGTCGTTGGATATCGTCGGTCAAAACGAGTGCAATCGCAGTTATTCGTCCGCTGCGGGCACGAGGTTGGCTTTCGGCATAGATCCGCGCAGTCAGATCTGCGCGGGGAGAACGGAAGGCGGCAAGGACACGTGTCAGGTACGCGCGTATCGGAAACCGCGACGGCAAACGGCGCGTTCCGACGTGTCCACTTGTGTGCGCGTTCTCGACGCGCGGCCATTCGAACGCGACGTGATAATAATCAGTGGCGTGCCCAGGAATTTTCAATGGGGGGGGAGGGATGTTATAAGTAAATGGTAATACCGGAAACTCAAATGTTTTTATGTTTCGAGCTCTCCAAAATCGTTTCTAGCTTATAATTGTGCACGTTTGTAGATCGTTCTATGATTAAAATGAATTTATATTGTAACACGCTATTGTTCAATCAACACAACACCATTAAATCGAAAACATTTATTGCATTTTTAAAAATAAACAAAAACAATAAACAATGGGGGGGGGATATAACCTCTAACCTCCCCCCCTGAGCACGCCACTGATGACAATAACGGTTTTCCGGTCAGCTTTGGCCATCAGCCGACGTCCGCGGCCCCGGGCCACGCCTGTAATCACGTCCGATCGGTATACGTACGATAAAAAACCCGTTTTCGAAACGCGTCCGGCTGACAGTCGCCGGAAACGCCGCGCGGGCGTAAACGACCGGCGCGGGGTTTTAATATTTGTATTTTCCGCGCACAGGGCGATTCCGGCGGACCGCTGTTGACCGTTCATCCGGAGTTGGAGTGCACGTACACCCAGGTGGGCATCACGTCGTTCGGCAGACTCTGCGGCGAACCGGACGCACCCGGAGTCTACACGAGGGTGTCGAATTACGTCGCGTGGATCGAGACGGTCGTTTGGCCGTCCGCCTGACCGCCTCGACGCGACGGACGCGCGGACACCCGCGGAACTAACCTAATCTAACGCGACGACGACGTTCATGTGAAAATCGATACGAAATATATGACGAGTGAAATTTAAACGCACCGCCTCCTCGTTTTCGTTATTAATCCGTAAATAATATTATCGCGCGCGTACGGTCTGGACACGGACACGCGAATGCGCTAACGACGTTACGATAATGACACGCGTCGAATTGAGTAATTGTGTTCAAACGCTCCGTAACTCGGGCGGCGGCGGTGGTTCGTACGGGTTTTTCGCCACCTAGACGAATTCTGGTGAGCGACGCTTCCGGTCGGTCGGATTTTATTCGATTTTACGGCTGTAAAACCCAAATACAACCAAATCGCCGATTATCAGCCGATTATCTTATCACCACGGTGTATTTATGATATCCCGCGCGTATTACCGTATTCTATGGTATTTTTAATGGTATTGGACAAGTATTTGCAGGTGTACTTTTTCTGGGAAAATCATTTTTAAATCATCGGATTCTTGAAGACCAATCGAAACGTCTAAACAATTTGCTCCTTCAGAATATTCAAATGTAATTATTAATACAGAAGAGTTTTTTTTATAAAAGTACGTTTGAACTGTATACGAGATGTGTTAACACAATTGCCATTCTGTGTGTTCGGACCGTACCAAAGAAGTTTTCTAAACAGTCTTGATTTAGCCTGCGAGTACAAAGTTTATTGTTGGTCCGGAACTTAAATTATTATGTATAGATTGTGTCAAACCGGCTATGGACATCGTCCATCCATTAATCGGTTCACAGCGGGGAGTAAACGTTACGAACTTCGAGGCTCGCAGGTTTTCGTAAAACAAATTGTTATCGCCTTAAGTGGTCGCTTCTATATTATTCCACGACCGTACGTAATCAACGCGCAACGTGATTATTACGCACGAGAGTTTGGAAAACGTCAACCGGATACGCTCAATTAATACCGCCGTAGGTCAGCGTGACGACAACAGTTGTTACAGGCGCGGATCCAAGGGGCGATCGCCCCCCCCCGTAGACTCTTGTTAAATTTTTTTATTAGTATCGTTTTATAATTCTAACTGTTATCTATGACACTATAGAAAGACAATTTAAAACGGAGTTGTAGCTACGGGATTTTTCGGTGTATCGCAAACGATTTCCAATAAAACGTTTCGGAAAATATTTCATTACTCGATGCGACAAAATGAGGATTAAAGTTGTTTTGATTAAGATGGCCCCCCCCCCCCGTAAATAAGTTCTGGATCCGCGCCTGGTTATTACAGGCAGTTGTGTCGGCGCTGTTGTTTTCCTACAACGGCGATCGCGAAATCTCGTGGTAATGGGTTATTTTGTATTATTACCGCGAGACGTGTCCTCCCGATCGAATTCTTATCGGCTTATCGACGTCAATTGTCGAGTACGACGAACGGAATAGATTATACCACACGACCGCGGGGAACATCGTCACGTTCTATGACGACACACGACGTGAACGAGGCTGTATCGTAACGGATACACAGTATAACGTGTTATCAGCGAATTTTTTACAAAATAGCCTTACCGTCGCCACTGTAAACGTATAGTTCTCGTCTAGAATCCGTCGGAATGCCGGGAATAATAACCCAATTTGTCTATGGCAATTAAACAAATTAACGCGGAACGTCGCAAGAGCAATTAAAACACGATAAATATATATATACGGTACGTACACGATCACAAACACTAGCGTGGCGAGACGACGTTTTTACGCATCATGAGATTACAACGCGGTCCGCGATTTCCCCCGTACGTTAAAATAAAATACAAAACCCATCCCGCACCCGGATTAAAATATAAATAGACGATAAAACGGCCGTCTGGTTTCACGCGGGAAACGTATTCGTAAGTCACGCGAATCGATTTCCGACACGGAACAATCGCGGACGTTATAGTTCGTCCGTTACCCGACAGATGACGCCAACACGTCGCACGAACGTGCTCAGGACGAGAGAACGACGACGTTTTTTTCGTATTCGTCGGTTCGCAGCGCGCGAAGGAGTCAAAGACCACGCGCGCGCGATAACGGTTATCATTCGGGTTATCATTCGGGTGACAGACACGCTCGAGCGGCGATAACGGTGCGCGTGTTTCGTAACTCTCCGTTCTCGGGACGCGCCTTCGTGTCGGAACAACGGTTTCGCGGCGGACGACGGGGAAAAAAAGCAAACCGAAAGAAAAGGACGAACGGACAGCCCGAAACGCCGCCGACGCAACTGCCGGACGGACGAATGCCGCGGACGCGTTCGAATGCGTGACGTCGGCGTCCGAATCGGTCGCGGCAAACGAACGGCGGCGACGCGTCTGCTACGTGGCGTCCACGTAATCGAGTTCCGTAATCTCCGCGCGCGTTTCCGTCCGACACGCATGGACCGTCCGCGTTACGGTGAACCGTACGCGACGACGTTCGCCGCCGCCGCCGCGGCAATCTGACCGGCTCGCGAGTTACGTCGCCGTCGTTGTCCCGTCGCCGTGGTGCCAGATACGCGTGACGACAATGGCCAAAGCGCTGATACTGGTCGGCGGCTACGGCACCCGTCTGCGCCCGTTGACGTTGAGCCGGCCGAAGCCGCTCGTCGAGTTCGCCAACAAGCCGATGATACTCCATCAGATCGAAGCTCTGGTCACCGTCGGGGTGCGAGAGGTAAGACCGGACGGTTTATTGCGGTCGGACTCGCGACGGACGCGTACGCGGTCGGTGCCGATCCGTTTGCGGACGTTTTGCTTCCGTTTTCGGTTCCGGCGTGGCCTTAAAAGACGCCCGACGTTCCAGGTCGATCCGGGACGAGTCGCGCGACGCGATTACCCGTCGCCGATACTAACCGATTGTAACCGTTTGTTGTAGGTGATATTAGCCGTGTCGTATCGCGCGGAGCAGATGGAGAAAGAGATGAGCGACGAGGCGAAGAAACTGGGCGTCCGGCTGGTTTTCTCGCACGAGTCCGAACCGCTCGGCACGGCGGGACCGTTGGCCTTGGCCAAACACTTGTTGGCCAACGGACAGAACCAGCCGTTTTTCGTTTTGAACTCGGACATCATATGCGAGTATCCGTTTCAAGACTTGATCGCGTTCCACGAGTCGCACGGTCGCGAGGGCACTATCGTGGTGACCAAGGTCGAAGAGCCGTCCAAGTACGGCGTGGTCATGTACGACGAGGACACCGGTCGCATAGACAGTTTCATTGAAAAACCCCAGGAGTTTGTGTCCAACAAAATCAACGCGGGTATGTACATCCTCAATCCGTCCGTGTTGGACAGAATTAAATTGGAGCCGATGAGCATCGAAAAAGAAGTGTTCCCGTTCATGGCCCAAGACGGTCAGCTGTACGCGTTCAACTTGAAGGGGTTCTGGATGGACGTGGGACAACCGAAAGACTTCCTGACCGGTAAGTGGTCGAGCGTAAAACGCAAGTCGTGAATTGAGGTAAAACGTACGATAACGATATTTATTGTCAGGAATGTGCATGTACTTGACGTCCTTAAAGACGCGTACGCCGTCTCTGTTGTACACTGCCGACGGCATCATAGGCAACGTTCTGGTGGACCCTACTGCGAAAATCGGCCAAGGCTGTAAAATCGGTCCAAACGTTACCATCGGGCCGAACGTAACTGTGGAAGACGGCGCCTGCTTGCGGAGGTGTACCATACTGGCCGGGGCCACGGTAAAGTCACACACGTGGCTGGACTCCTGCATAATCGGCTGGCGTTCGGTAGTCGGATGTTGGGTGCGCATGGAAAACACCACCGTCCTCGGCGAAGATGTTATTGTAAAGGACGAACTGTACATTAACGGCGGACAGGTTTTACCGCACAAATCGATCAGCACGTCGGTGCCCGATCCACAAATCATTATGTAATTGTACTGTGTATTTTATTATTATATGTAAATCGTACTGTTGTTCTGTTTATAATGATTTATTTTTTTATGTACGTGTATATTTATATAAACGGGATTTATTATGTTTAATCATCAAACATTAAATGGAATATTATTATTTGTCACCTACTATTTACTTAAATGTAATAACAAATTATTATTATTATTTTTTTTTTTTTATCCGATCGTTTTGAATTATATAACTTGTATATATATATTTAAAATCACTTTTGAAAACTGTTCAATTAAACATTACGAAAACACTCGGGGAATCGGTTGAATTTGAGCGGTTTCATGAGTTTACGTAACAAATACAAAAAATAACTAATATGAACGAGGTTGTCCGTGCGATGTAGACAAACGATTTTATTATGGCGTACACTTACTTTTTTACTCTATTGAATTGTATTCAAAAAAATATATACTATTTTTAATATTTGTCGTCTTGTCCGTGTTACATTTAAAAATGTATAAAACTATATTCCTATGGAGCACATTTGTAACATCAATAAGCATTTCATTGTCGTTCAAATGTTTATTTATATTTTTGCCTACTTAAATAACTGTTAAATTATTGTATAACAATGCTACTGTTAACAAAGTAAACCTTATGGAATTCATACTGTAATTTTCCGACAGTCATATATTTCTTCTGTTGTCGTAGAAAAGAAATTTCGCCGAACGATTCTTACCTGTCTTGTGGACGACAAGAGTATTCACGTTTTGAATTCGTACACAAAAATTATAGACCCCCGACATCGAAATCGTCGACGAATCGCTTGAAATTGTGTAACGTTTATCCCGTTGCGTTGTCGATCGCTCGAACAGTGTAAACCGACTGGTTACTCTGCGGACGTCACAGTACGTTACTGTGTTTTTTCGGTGTTTGGAAATTGTAGTAAAAAAAAAAAAAGAGGAAAAAACGTTACATTTCAAAACGTGTTTTATTGTTCGAACAGCGTGATCGAAGCGTGTGTAATAGAGGCACCAATACTGAATAGCGTGTTAACACAACAATGATAACGATAATGATAAAACGTGTATGACGCGGTAGGACCGAAAAAAATGTCCCCCTGGAACTCGTCGTACGGAGCGGAATGGCGTCGTCGTCGGCTCGGTTCGCGTTCTTCGGTTGCCGTGGAACGCGTTCGCCGGGAATTCGTAAAGACGACCGTGCAATAATGGTCAGTGCTCGAATTGGAGGTTAACGGTAGTCGGAACGCCGCAGTAGTTCGCGCTGACGACGACAAACGTAAGCGGCGTGTAATTGTTTTCGGGTATTTTTTAATTCAAGCGTCCGCCAGTGCTCTATTGTATTTCGACGGAATGAAAACAATCGTTGAATATGTATCCGAGAGGGTCTGATCATATATATATACGTATATTATTTTTTTTAAATTCCGTGTTTACAAACGAACACAACAACTGCCCGAACACCAAGCGTAGCAAGACTACTATTTGATCGTTTTAAACACGCGCTTATATTTCTTTTTGGAATTATTATTTTTCACGTTGAATCGCATACGATCGTTGTCTTTTCGTAAACCTTGACGTTCTCAACGGTCCGTACGATTTTTCTCGGGAACATTACAATTTAACGCACACGGATACTTTGGAAATGTCCATTCGGTCGAACAACCTCACAAGACGTTGAAATCGATATGGACGGGTGGAAAATATTAAAAAATACGTCCGAGGGCTGTGAAAAGCATTCGGAATACCGTCCGGTTAAACTGGGCGCGTGTGTGTGTGTGTGCGTGTGTGGGATACCGATCGTTCGGAACGTTATTTTTAAACGTCCGAGACGAGCTTCACTATTTTTATTTTTTTTGTGGACCACAATTCGAGCACCGGCGACGGAACGGATAAATATCGCGATAGTCAAGCGTGCGCGTAAAAATCGAAAATAAAACACCGGGCCATGTGACGACGGTGCCCCGAAGAGCATCGGGACAACGCGCGCTCTGCGATGCGGTTAGGTTTTTACTGGTCGACGACCGTCCTCAGCAGACTCTTACAGTCCGCGCCGCAATCGTTCTGAAAACAAAACCCACACGCGAACATGAAACAATGACGTTTAGGCGTTCGACGATCGCGTCCTAACGTTGTCCGAACGTTTTCGATTTCGGTAGCGGGCGTACCCGTTTGGGCACGTCCTCGTGCCTTCCGAAATTCACAACCACTAGATTACGTTGCGCGCGCGACGAAATCGCGTGTAAACGACGTGTAACCTAACCTTAAACGTTTAGTCAGATTCGTTATAACCATCGAAAAGATTCGGGACGGAGGTTTGAATCGGATACGGTCTTGGTGACGGTCCGATTGGCAGCGTGCGATTCAATCGATTGAAAAATGAGCAATTCAAATCCGTTTGACGGAATGCTCGTCAGATCGGTACGTCGTCGTGAGTACGTTTGTTATGATTTTTTTTCGCCCGTTTTCGTCTCGTCAGGAGGAAGCCTTCGAAGCCAAACGACGTTTAATTTTTTTTTTACTCCTAAATCGGTCTCATAGTTGGTGGGGGGTGGGGGTAGGGACGGTTTAATCCGCGATTTGTTCCCAACAAACGTACAAACCGTTTTGAAAAAAAAAAATAAATAAAAAGCGACGGTATATTATTTATGTGTGTACGTATATTGTGCAAAAAAGCGTGACAAATAAAAAACGGCCGTACATTGTTCCGCAAATCGTATTGGTGCGTTATCAAAAAAATACACGTTTCGAGACCGTTTCTGTACGCGTGCAGGTGAAGGCGGTGGCGGCGGGGATGGATAGTGCGGCGGCAAGTAATCGTGTCTGTGACGGACGCCGGTCGAATTCCTATGCACACGGCTTATCGGGCGGACATTTTTATTGCGACACGAGCGTGATAAGCAGATTTTTGAAATCCGAACAACAATCGCTCTGAAAATCAATACATAGAAAACGACGTTAATTGTGTTGGCGCGCACGCGAAAACCCGTCAATAAACGTTTTGTACCGACGTTTAACTCGACTTTAGGACGCTACCGGTCCATGGTACCGAGTTCATCAAAACAAACGAAATGTGATCGAAAGTAACTCGGTTTTAGCTTTCGACTCGTTCGTGGTCCTCGCAAACGGCATTAGTGAGTGTGGGTTAGTAGGACGTTTTTTACGTTAAAATTCCCTGGGAACCGTATACAAATTGTAAAAAAAACTTCTCGCGACTCACCGAAAACCGACTGCGGGGTGGGGAGGGGGAATGACCTAACCTGGTAAGGTTTTTAGGACCACGACCCGATTTTTATGCCGGAAATCTATCGCCACCGCCCACGCGGTTCACACGACGAGAAAGTCGAAAGACCACAAAATTTCCGCCGAACCTCCGGGTCTCTTGGACGCGAGGTACCAGTGTCTACGTGTAATATGTTGACGCTCACTTCCCGCGGCGGCCCACGGTTTTGGGGAGACGCTGGGTCCACGACGGTTACGCCCCGAGAGGTCGGTCGACACCGGTGTTGTTGTTACCCGTTGTAGTGATTGGTTTTCAACAATTACTTCAGTTTCTATCACGAGCGATTGTAAAAACAGACGAATGCAACGACACGAGACTGCAGATTATTCAACTCGTATGAATTTCTTCGGCTTTTTTTTTTTATTTTTCGTAGACAGTTTATAAGCATTTAAACATGCTAGAAAACAAGTGTACACGTTTCGGGATAAAAAACAACCGGCCAATTGTACGTCGTACGTTTGTGTTTATATTTCGCGTAGACCGTCCGAGAAGAAAACTATTCGAAAACCAACGAAAACGCCGTATCGTAAACGGTATACGCTCGTTTCCGTTTTGTCGAAAATCATGTTGTCGAGGACTCGCGGAAAATCGAATGCGATTCCGACGGAGACGTTACGATCGCGTTACGTTGACGCACGCATTTTTTATCGTTTATAACATGTACGTGTTAATGGTTAATAGAAAACAAAAATAAAAGAAGCCAAACGACATTTTATAATTATTATTATTATTATTATTGTAATCGTTTCGAGTTAAAAAACAAAAACACGAGACATCGACGACGAAACAATTGCGTTGTGTTATTTACGTGAAACGAGAATGGTCGGGTGCCTTATCGTCTCTAGTTTCGTCGCGTGCGTTTCGAAGGCCGCGTGCGTTAGCGCACGAGCGCCAACAACAGACGTTTGTAATCGCCAGAGATGTCGCCCTGGAACAGAACCACGTTAACCGCGTGCGCGTACGTAAACCGGGTCGTCGCGGCCGTCCGGTACGGCGGTTGAATTGGCGGGAGGAATCGGCACGGGTCGGGTTTTTTTAAGGTTCGACAGAACGGTCATCGGTACGTTTTTACGAACGGTGCAGCGTAGAGGCACTCGAAAATGTCATCGTTGCCGTCCGTCACGCTTACCAACATAGTCCGACGACGTGGAAAACAAGCTGACGAGCAACGACTAATAATGTAAAACACGTCGTCGGCCGTCGGAAAAGCGGATACCGTCTCCCGCGGTCCACTTGGAAAGGAAAAAAAAAAAAGAACTAGTAGCAGAGGTACTCGGTCCCGTCCGCCCCAATTCAACCACCTTGCGTTCCTCCGGTATCGTTTTGTCGTCTCGCGGTTCGGCACGTGTGTTGTACGTGCGTTCGAGTCGACGTGTGGTTAATAATGAGTCGATACACGTTAATGTTGTTCATAACAAACAAATATAAATATTTCTCTTTGTGACCACCACTGAACAGGGGACACACGGACTACACGCGTACCTCGACACCCCGTGTCCATAAGCACGCGGCCGTCCGTGTACGTTCCGAAGAACACGCGAAACAGAGACCCTCGGTCGCGCCACGGACTACGGCTCGTAATCATACTCACGGCGATCCGGTCGGCCAGCGGCGACCCGTAAATGGCCTCGTACGACTGTTTGATGTCGCCCAAGTCGATTTCGGACCGGCCCACGATGATCCTGATCAGCTTGCGGTCGCTGGTGCCGACGCCCGCCATGGAGTCCTCCAGCTGTTCCGCGTAGTAGTCGCTCTTCTTCTTGGCGCTTTTCACTGGAAAACACAACGCGCGTTTCAGACGAGAACTTCGTCACGGGGCCGAGCACACGAGAACGCGACGACATATTTTCGGGGTACCCACCGATCGTCAGGAACCCGTGCTCCAAAGCGCCGGACGTCTCGTTCTTGATGGTCTCCACGATGTCCTTGCCGGCGAGGTTCTCGTACTCTTCGAAAATCGCTCTCAGCTGCGGATAAGAACGCGTGGCCAGAATCGAATTGAACGTAGACTCGTCCGTGCCCCATTGCGCTTCGCCTGGAAATCGTTTTCGAACGCGTTTATGTTACGTTCCGCGGATAATTGTCGTCGGCCATGTTACGCCGCACAGTATCGAAAACTTTGAATATCAATCAAAAATGTAAGACCATCACCCCACCTGCATCGATGAAAGATTGGGCGTCCGCGACGGCCGCGTTGCGATCGACCTCCACGTCTTCCTCGCGATTCGCCTGAAACGCGTCATCACGTCATTTGTATTGTATGGATATCACGCCCGCGGTCGCACCTACATAAGTAGCCCCCTCCCCCCCCCCACCACTCGCCTATGACTTACGAGTTATACGGCTCGCAGACTTTCGTGATAAATCGAACCCGTTCGATCATAACCGCTAACAACGAGAAAAAGCAATAAACATCGTTATCTGAGACTGGCCCACGCGAGTTGTTTTTTTTTTTATCCTCGGGGAAGTCGGAGTCTTCCAGTGCACTGATCGCCTTATTGTTTCGGGGTCGTAACAGACGACTCACGTTTCATCGCGCGTGATCAATCGACCTAAGAGAAAAGGGGCGGCGGTATTCACGTGAACCGCCAGAGCAAGTTTCGTTTTTTGTCATCTTTACCCATTCGGAGACGATTTTATTTGTTCAAATTACTTCTACAACACCCGAATTTCCATCAAGACGGTATTCCGGAAAAATTAGTCGGTATCGTTTTCTATGAGCCTAACGATTATCGCGTGATGATAATAATTTACGAGGTACTTACACAGCACAGCGACACCAACAGTCGGCCGAACGATCCCGAAGTATCGGATTTCAAGTCGTCTTCCAGCGAGTTTCCGTACACTGCAACGTAAAACGAGACGAACGCACGTTAAACGAAACGTGGGTTTAACAAGTCCCGCCGTGGGTATTGTACAAATAAATATGCGAGGGTGATTTGAACGGTTTCTGGACTAACAGAGGAAAACCGGGCGATTCGGGAACAGGAAATAGTCGCTCGGGGATATTTATCGGGAACCCGTGAGACTATGCCAAACACACATCAGATAATTATCACGCTGGCGTGTTTCACTTTACGCCGGGTCCAGAGAGACTTCCCGAATCACCCGCGCACGCACGTCCGTCGTGTTGGCATTAGCGAGCGCGTCGCGCGTAATCGCGGGCCGTCATTACGTTTCTCGTAGACGGCGGAAATGGTCCGGACGCCGTAGTTGCTGAGAGTGCCCAAGATCTCGGCGATGGCTTCCTCGTCGGTGCCCAGGCCGCTGATGGAGTCGTGCAGCTCTTTGGCGTAAAACTCCGGCAGCGGCGTCATCAGCGCGACGATGGCGTTCTCAAAGTTCCCGCCGAGTTCGCTCTTCAGATCGTCGACCAAGTCCTGAGCGAGACAGACAGAGAAATCACAAATCACAAATCACACGTTTGTACACCATCAGCGCCGCGCACGCGAGACCGTTCGCCCTCGTCGGGATTTCCACATTGATCACTACGCGCACGTTCCCCAGACGCGGTTCTAATGACCACGATCGCGGTCGTCGTCCCAGCACGAAATGTCTGCGAGAAACAACGGGCGTACACGCTGGCTGCGTCGTTCTACGGCGTACAATCGGGCAGGCGCGTGTATTTTCACGACGAAATGAAAAACGTGCGTTTCGAACGTCGCGATCGCCGTCTGTGCGACGGTAATAAATACATATTGTTCGTTAAGTACGACCGTATACGTAATGAATTGGCGGAGAACGTTTCTCACGGTAATATTAAAATTATTTTATATCAGCGAGATACATATATATATATATACGGCCTTATCGATAACCATAAATTCGGAACCTCGTAAGACGATCTAAGTACGCGAGCGAACGCGCGTGCTATTTTTCGGAAACGTTTGTTTCGTCGTAGAAATTTGACTTTGGGCACGTTTTGTCCGACGCGCGAAGGAATTCCACGTGAACATTCGAACGATCACATACGGTCTGCCCGACGGATACAAGCGTTTAGTTGCCGACGTTTGCAGCCGCGCTGCTTAGCAAACACTTGCTCCCACCGGTGCCCTCGCGTAAAAACGACTGAAGAAATACCGAACAAAAACGCCGGCGTGTACTTGCTTAGACGTGTACTCGGCTAGTGCTCCGCGGTACACAACAGACCGCGTTACTCTCTACGCGACGAACTCGCCAAACCGCATTACCGAGCGTTTTCACACTGGCCCTCTTGATGTCTTCCAATCAATGTATCCCCGTCGATCTCCCCATCCAGGAGATCGAAAATTATACGCGAGGTGTTATCGGTGACTTCCCCCCCCCCCTATCGCGCGTGATTCGTGTGTTGTTGTGCCGTTTCTCGTCACAATCATCTATTGTGTGTAATAGCTGGTATTTTGTACTTAGAAAAAACAAACAAACCGATGCACCGCTACGTGCGTTACGGATACGGTTCGCTTCGTCCGGATTCCAAACGAATAAAATCGCGTGCGAGCAACAACGGCGTGCGTTCGTACAGAAAGTGGTTTGTTTTTTTTTTATTTTTAACGAGTACGTCTAAAGGTTTTTATTATCGCGACGGTTTCGCCGCACTACGATCTCGTATCTCGCCGACCGGGAAAGACGATAAAAAATATGATGACGTACGCGCTTTCGAACACATGACGACCACACCCGCCGCGCGTATACATACGGCGATCACGGTCACCAAACACTATTATCATCGTCGTCACAGTTTGTCATGAACGAGAAACAAATATACGAGCATGTGTGCTGCACGACGGAGCACGCGCGAACGTTTTGTATTTGTCTTTAACCCGTGGGCAAAACGGAATGCAAATGGGTTTTTCATTATTGATTTTTAACGAGCCGCGACGACGACCTGCAGTTCGTAGAGTTTATAACCGAGTATCATGGTTTTTTTTTTCTTTCAGTAAGAGCGAGAACAAAACGAAAACCCGCCGGACGGATTGCACATCACTGTACGCAACAGGTCGTTTCCAAATTAATATTCAAACGGCTGATACGATACTCGTACGTGTGCACGTTTTGAAATTCGAAGGAACGTAATTAAACGTGACGGCAACAATAACGGTAAAAGACTCGCGGTGAGATCCGACGGACGGCGATAACGTTTGTTCCGTTCGATGTCTGTAAGTTTGTTCACGTGCCACGTCGGTCGGCCGTTCGATGGATTTGAGGCCGAACACGATTATGTTTTCGTACGCGCGCCGTGACGTGTCGTACATCACGCATTCCTCCTCCCCCCGCGCGCCGTTCGCCGAGGCCGAGGTCGCGACGACGACGACGACGACGTACACGCGCGAACCCTACGCGAACGTCTCTACCTTTCCGTAGAGGGTCTTGAACGATTCCTTGATCTCCTGTCTCTGGGCGTTGGACCTCTTGGCCAACACGTCGATGATGGCCTGTTCGTCCGTGCCGAATCCCTTCATGGCGGTCCTGAGCACGGCCGCGTCCGCGTTGGCGTCGAAATCCGCAGCCGGGCGCACCGTGGGGATGCACTGTGTAACAACAACGTAATCGGTAATGCGTTCGGTTCTTTCTCGTCCCCCCGTGATAAATACGCGTCTACGCGATACTCACTCTGGTCGTGTAGTAGGACATGACGTTCGTCGTGGTCGTCTGAAAACGAAAAAACCAAAACCGTTCACGAAACGAATACAGCACGGCACGCGTTCGTCGGTCGGCACAGGCTGACTGCTACTAAGCTATTATTATTATACGACGCGTCGGCCGCAGTCGGCGAAAAACATTCGCGTGAGTCACCACCACCAGGCGCGACGAAATCTCGCCGTACGGTCGACTCCGTCCCCACCACGCCGTCGGACGTTATGCTATTGTTACCGTTCGGTCGGGAACAAGCCATTCAGACCACGAGACATTCGTTCGGACAGCTTTTTATTTACACGGTTTATATATGTATATATATATATATACACTCCTCTCCGCGTTAGAATGCTCCTCGCGCTCCGTCCGTATTTTCCGTCGGTCGAAACAACGTCCGAATGCCACTTGCAACGCGTCGATCGATTTGGATTTTTACCGCTTCGACCGGCACGAAACGTGTTCCATTCGATGCGTTTTTTAATTTTGGAAATAGCCAAAACGCACGCGGAACGAGATCCGACGAACGGGTATTGTAAACGTTGCGATCGGTGGCCAAAAACTGACGAGCCGTCGTACCGACCGGTGTCGTTTTCCCGCGATTCAGGACGCTTTCTCCTTACTCGTTCTCTGAACGATGTCAAGACGAGTCATTACTATTGTTCTTCTGTGAAATAGCTTAACGGTCCACATCGAGCGCCTGTGCTGCCTTTGCATTCCCGTCGACCGGTCTCATGTCCCTTTCCACCTGGCGCTCGGTCCGCCCAGCGATCGTTTCTTGTTTGGTTTTTCTGTCCAAACGTTCTTCAACACATCGCGCCGTTTCATCTCCGTGCATGTCCCGTCGTCGTTTACCCCTTGCATACGTGACGCTTTTTGGGTTTTCCATGTGTGCAATACAACTCCTCGTTATGTCTTTGTTCGTGTACTATTCGGCAATTATTACGCTCTTTTTATCGGGGGAAAAAAAAGCGATGGCCTTGAGTCATCCGACTTCCTCGCGACCGTGACATCATCTCCGTCAACGAACGGAAATTTTAGGTCGCAGAGTTTCGCCAGAGATTTTAAATAAACGCGACGCACGTTTTCGACGTGCAAACCGCGAATAAGGTTACCGGTACCCGACGCTCACGAGTTCAAACCGCGTAGACGAACGTAGACCGACCAAACCGGTATTTGTTCGGTGCAATTTTATGGTTTGTAAACATACGAATTGCATTGCTTCGTCCGCACCCGTGTCTCATCGCTAGTCCGATCGTCTCGTTATGATTTAATGGCCATACCCTCGTGTCAGGGGCGTAGCTATCGCCGTATCAGCCGTATCAATGATACGGGGCCTCCGGGCTACAGAGGCCTCTAACGCGTGTGAGCGAAAATTAGTAAAATGTTATCCACAATGTCACTTAACCTCGAGCTCAGAAGTTTTAGAAAATACTGAAATCGTCTTCGGCTATAGATGATTTAATAAATCGATTTGCCGAAAAAAAGGCAAGAAAAGTGTATATATAATTTGAATTGTTTGGCCAGCTCAATTTCTTGGAGCAAGTGATAACTCACGATCAATAAATATTTATTTTAATTTAATGCGAGCATTTTTTTGTTTCTTTTGTGAGAGATATTTACGCTTCATTTGGACCCACCAACTAATTTTGATACAGGGCCCCTCCAAGGCACGCTACGCCACTGCCTCGTGTCGTATTTTACACGAGGAACGTTGTCCGTTTCGTCGGAATCGGACGTACGCGCACGGCAAAACCGTTTGTAGTTTAATTAAAACGACGAACGATATTTCGTCGAGGGAACAAGCGGTTGACGAGAGAGAAACGTTGATCGACAAACGCGCGTGACTCGTTAAAGATCGTGAACGTCGACACGGAAATCGACAATTCAAATCGGAAACAACGCGTGCCCCCGAGAATTTAAAGTACGTAAAAAAAAAAAAATAATAAAATACACGAATTCGGCACGTTCGCCACGAATTAGGAAACCCATTATGTTCGTGTGCACAATTACATTTCAGCGGGCACCGCCGAATTCGTTTAGTTTCTCACTATTTCAATCGGGCTCCGTTTTCCGTCGTAACATTAATTTTTATTACGTTTTCAAACGGTCCGTGTTATGTTAAATCAACGTTATTATAACGCGACTTGTTTTGCCATGGCAAACGACCACAGTATCAATTGAGTCGGCCAACGACGGAAATAATCGTTGTGGAATTTTCGAACGTCAACAACAATGTAACAATTGGATTTTCTAACACTTGACTCATACTCGTCGTGCGACTTAGGTGTAATTATGTGTGATACGACGCGGACGTCGCGACGCACCATTGAATGGTACAGTACAATATGATACGCGCGACGGACGATTCGAATGAGATTTTTATTAACCGCGCGATGTACAGAGCGATTGTTTTGTGTCACGAGCCAGCGAAAACTACATAACTACCTAATCGGCTTGATTTCGTCGGGGGTTTTTTTTTTCGAATCGTTTAAACGTTATCGATAGACCGTTTCGAAAACTATACACTGATTACATATGCCATTTGATTTCCGAATGGAAATCTATATACATATATCTCGTACGGCTAAAATAACGGACGTAAACGCTTTTTCGATTTCATGAATACATTTGTCACGTGAAAATGGTAGTTCACCTCGTGTCGTATTGGAATAAGCGTTTTTACGGTTTAGGTCAACAACTAACCTACCGGTGCGAACCGTGTCCGACGAAGCGTTTCCAAACGGGAGATAGATCTAGTACGTTATCATTCCGTCGCGTTTCAAACTTAAATACTCGTGCGTTTGAAATGTTCTCGTCGGATCGTTAAACGTTAAATTGTTAAAAACCGCGAGTGGTCGTCGTAAAAAATCCAAAGTCCGCGTATGACAGTTTTCGGCGCACGAGTGAAAATACTGAAATTTCGACAAACATCAGGATCGGAATGTGATTATGACATATTGAATCGTTTACGTTTCGCGAGATATAATCGCATACCATAACGAAATCCGTCTGTATTGTGCACGACATAATCGAACCGATAAACGCGTTGAAAAATGTGTAATAGAATTGAGAGAGAGAGAGAAAAAAGATAAGAAAATATTCCGCGTTCGGTTCGAACGTCGGGGAACGTTGAAGGTTACACGGACGGTGTTGTGACGATGTGCGGTTAACACGATTGTTTTTTTTCTCTTCTACAAACAGCGGCATAATAAAACGTTTGTCCTTGGAAAGACGCCAGTGAAACATACACGCAAACACACACGTATAATACGCGGGCCGTAGTTTTTTTTCGCCCCCCCCCCTCCCACCCTCCGCCACGTGCGTCTGGATAAAACGTATCGGTCTGCTCGAGACGAACGTACGGCGATAACAATAATAACAACGATGACGATAACACCGATGGTGGTGGTGATCGTCGTTACGGATACTCACTGTTGAGGAGTGCGCGTCCGTGGACCGCGAAGACGAAGCTCGTGCGGTCGGTCGCGTCGGTGCCAGACTGACGACCGTACGAAACGCTGTCGCCGACCCGTCCATCGATTTTTGTTCGCGTCGTCGCGCCGCGTTCGCGGCCCCGTCCATTCGCGCACGGCGCGTATTCTCGTGTACGGCGTGATCGAATTTTTTCGTGGTTTTATTTTTTATTCGTCGAGCGAAAAAACAAACGCCCTTCCCACCATCACTCGCCCGTGACTTTTCCGCGGCCGATCAACACCACTGCAAACGTTCAGGACGCGTCGACCCGCGCCGGATCTGGACGGGCGACGCCCCGGAATCGATTTAAAACGAAAACGAAAACGGAAAACGAAAAAGGAAAACGTTTACGCGCCCATGACGGAATGCCCGGACCGAACGGACGATGACGATTCGTCGTTTAAGTTACGGTTCCGCATCGGTCGCGTGAAAGATTGTCCGTTGATCATACGGCGAACGGATTTTTCCGACGGCGAAGAGGATGAACGGAAAACGTCCGGGATCCACACAATAAACAACACGTACGCGTCTCTGTTGCACTTGGGTCGGCGCGCGTCAAAGGTCGCACGGTAAAGCCGGCGTCCTGAAATCCGAGGCTTTCAACGCAACAACGGACTGTCACCCAGTTGTTAACAATGAAAATGCTATTTTTACGGGTATTTTTTTTTATAAAAGCCAAGAACGGCGTCGTCTAGTGAATATTAAACGCACGTGGCTTGGACCGTTTACGAATTGAATTGTATGGTTGCTTGTAATGCCATTAGTTCAGATATTGTAAATTTGTGGGTTAGTCCATTATTGCACCGAAGGCCTCGTTTACGGTCGAGAAAAAATCGGTTTCAATAGACAAGCAAAAAACCGAGCTGCGTACATGAGTTGAGCAAAGCGTTCCATTTTTTTCTTCCTTTTCCGTCGGATCGTTTTGGGGAAAAAAATTATTTGTACTCACCGAACTCGTGGGTGGGGGGATCGTATATTTAAATTAAAATCGTACGTAACCAAGAAACGAAACATTTTCTTCGGTTAACTATCGCCGACCGGATAGTGTACATAATGTTGTGGGATCGATATCGATCGTATACATAAATCGAATTCGCGGTCTCTAAAAACTAATACATACACACAATAACAATATATTTGATGCTCATATATACACACGGTAAATCAACAATATTTTAAATAATAATAATAATAATAATAATAATAATAAAATTGTAACATGGTCGAATAACGTATAACATGGTTTTTACAAACAACTTTTACAAACAATATATTAATCCCATGACCCTCGTTCCTAAAAAAATTTAAAAATGTTTATATTAAATTTCAATGTAACCAAACGAATAATGTTATTGTTGAATGAATCGGAAACGGTGTATTCTTCGTACAATTTACAGAATCGAGTGCTGTACCGAGTTTAATTTTGAACAGATATTTGAATTCATTAGCATTTTTTTTTTTTTTAGGTTATCGAGGAAATCGATTTTGACATATCAATTAAAATCATAAATTAAAAAAAACAAAAAAAACGATGTTCCAGTATACAGGGGGGAAAAAAACGTTTAATCAAAAATCTGCTGCCACGATAATCTCGAAAAAAGGCTGACGAGCTTGAATCGTTTGTCGGCATCGAATTAAATACATTCCGAGTGGCTGAACATTCGCCTAGCTTTTAGGTCTGAAATCTCGTCGAGCTATGCGCATGAAATTATCCAGTCCTTTCGGATTATCCACATGAGCGGACGCGTACACAACGTGGACCAAAGGCACCGCGTTAGGACTGCGCCTACATTTCCATAATATCGACGCCGACCAGATCCGAAGAACGTTTGAACCCGACCGAAAATCGACACGCCGAATAATGACGTGAAAGAATAAAGAACGCACGCGATGTCGAAAGCCGTGCGGTATACACGTGTAACGTGTACGGCGTTGCCTACACGGATCGCCGCGTGACGAGCGAGAGGTTACCCAGTCAAAAAAATGTTCGTTTCAATCGTAATATTCAATCGTATCATTATTGTTTATTTTTTTTTAATTCCACTCTTAACACTTGAAGGCGACCCCCATACGAGAGCATCCGAACTAATCGGATACACGGGTAACGTCGAATAATACTACAATTACGTGTGTACGTACACGTTTTTTTACGTATGTTACTATTGACTTGTCGCAATATTTTCACACGACGCTATTTATTGTGCGGTTGTACTATATGCGTTTAAGATTTTCAATCAAGCGGTATTTACACGAAACACAGCAACGGTGCCGTTAAATAATCGACAGAATCACGTCACGTCACATATAATAAATACACGTAAAACAGGTCCAGCAATAATACTGATAAGTTGACAAGCGCTAATTTATGTGGACGCGTACAGGAACGAGACGAATAGCGTCTCTTTCTGTCCGCACGCCTGGTTGTTTGGCGTGACGTTCCACACGATCGCGGACGTTACATTTATGTTTGTCGTCGTGGCTCCGAAAAAACACGTCACGCATCCGATCGCGTTTAAACGACGAAAACGTCCGGCGTCGGCTTCCGACCGGTTCTGTGTATTTCGGGCACGGTCCGGCAGTAGTAATATTTCCGAGACCGTCCGCGCCGCGCCGCGTACAAAGGCCTGATCTGAAAACACGGTCATCGTGAGGCGTGAGTTAGGTTAGGTTTGGGACTGGAACCTTAATGATTTTATCGGTTCTGTTTTCGGTTCGGTTCTTAAAAAAAAAAAAAATCGGCTCCGGTTAATACCGATACTGACCGGTTCTCAAAATTATAGATATTAGGATTAAAAAGCGATAATTTATCGATTATACTGTGGCGTGATTATTAAAGGTTTAATAATTTTTTTAGCTCACAAGTAACGGTATTACTTAGCCTGACTTTTCATTAAAGTTTTATACATCCTTCATACTTTTCCGAGAGATTCCGAAAACTTTTACACAATCACTTGTGATAATATGTTTCTAATATTCTTCTTATCGTCCGTCGATGTTGATAAATTGATTTTGATTGGTTTGGATTCTGGGATTAGCGAGGAATGTGTACGTTTGAGATGTCTATACGAAAAATGTTATTTAAAGTATTGCCCCGAAAATTCGTTCTAGATTTTATAACTATTATAATTTATGACGGCCGCGAAATGGAATCCACGAACAGTTTGAAAATATCGAGTTGAGCCGACAGATAGTAGAGATGACAGTGGTCAAGAAATCTAGGCGATTCCGAGCCCGAGAACCGCGAGGAGCCCAAACGAACCGTGTGTTTGAGTACGACGATCTTACGCGGTTCTGGCTCCGGTACACCGTGGTCGTCGGAACCGGTTACTTCCGGGGGTTAGCGCGGGCCAGACTTCGGCGGACGATCACACTCACCTCGGCCGCGGGCCGTCCCGGCCCCGGTCGCACGATCGTCATCCGCACGGCGACGTAGACGCACGCCGCGCCCGAGACCACGATGAGCCCGACGCCGTACACGAGCAACGCGGCGCGGTCCTCGCGGCCGTCCGCGGCGTCCGCGGTCGCGGCGTTCAACCGGCAGCCCCACAGCACGACGAGGAACAGCAGCGACACCGGCAACAGGACGTCGGAGAACACGCCGAACGACGACGCGTGTTGTTCCTGGACAAAGAGCGTTGTTGTTGTCATTATTGCGCGCGGCCGACGGGACCGAGCTCGGCCAGTCGAGTCCCGTTTCCGCCGAGTCACCGTTTCACTCAAGCGTCCGGCACGCGTTGTTTTCATTCGAACAAATGCAAAACGCGGACGTGTTCGGGCGATTCGCAACGCACGTGTTCGTGTACAAAAACTAAAAGATAACCGCACTTGGTAGTCTAGCCTATGACTGATGAGCTCATAAAAACGTGATTGAAATCGTTCAAAAAAAAAAAAATTAATTAATAAATCCATAACGTTTACGCGGTACTCGATCGGTCAGGGGCCTTGGTCCAACATTCTATATATGTTTTCGCACGGCGTTTAAGTGTATTTCGCCCTCGTCGCGGTCGCGAAGTCTTGTCGTAACGTCTGTTCATTGCGCTGGACGACCTCATGCACCACGGCATTTGTGTCAGACAAACAATGACAACAATTGTATAACAGCGTTCATCAATGACGAGGCTATTAGTACCGCGCCGGTACCGAATCGGAATCGACACGGCTCGTGTATGTGTAAACGAATCGTTTACACCACCGAGCCGAGATATTCATCAAAACTGTCCATCCCTTTCCGCGAGTGACGCTGAACGAAAATACTTTACCGCCGTAAATACATTACGTGCGATCATAAGGTATTTTCGCCACCGGTACGCCGACGTAACAGATAGCGAAATATTCCTGTTTATAATAAATACGATTCCGCGATATGGCGATTAAGCATCAGCTATTGATTACCCGCAAATCGTATTTTGGGTATTATAAATAGGAATATTATATTAATTAAAAATACGATTTCCTACGGACGACGACGATTTGGATATGTCGAACCGATATACTCGTCCGGTACGTCCGTAGCCGTATTAACGAGTGGTACGTTTATAAAACGATTTTTTTACATTATACGTTTCAGTGTATTTAACTGTATCAGTGTATATGTTGATAAATATACTACCGTAGCGGACATTCATATTGTTATTCCAAATACGTCATTTGACGCATTTCCGCCATCCTTATACAACCCGTTACAGAATTTCAAATTATGTCGTGTCGTTGTTGACGGGCCGGATCGAATCTCTTTTTGTTATTCGATTCGTCATCCGTTCAACCGCATTGAACGACGGGTGGTTTAACGCCGTCCCCATGCGTTTGTCGGTCCCGATTCGAATCTCAGACGGCAGCCGCTGCGGTTATTATTCGACAACGGACGTAACGCGCACCTAAACCCCCGCGTTTTCGCCGACGGTTTCTACACCGGACGCGGACCGTAACGTCGCGCGTGCGTCCGTACGCAAAACAACAGGTGTAAAGTTCGCAGATCGCTATCGAAAACGCGCACGGGTCATGCGCGTGTCTCGTACTAATACCGATTTGTTTTTGCCGCGAACACGGTTTCAGTTTCCGTTTGGAAATCGTTCGATTAATGTTGACGGGACGGTTGCGGGCGTACCGTATTATGTCGCGCCGGTCGGTTACCCATCGTAACACGTGGTAACGGACACGCAACAAATACGTTCTCGGCTCGTGTATTATACTTTTGGTAAAAAAAAGTGTATAGGAAAAAAAAAATAAATAACGATAATGGTTTAGTTCGTCAAAACGTATTATCGTCGCGATATCGGAAGACTCGAATGAATGAGAGCACGACCGTGTCCGGTACCGCGAGTGTGTTGTTCGGTCATTAGTCGTTCGCGTCGACTGCGGTACACAGAAACGTCAACGATCCAGTCGACAGTTGAGGGTTGAAAACGAAACCCATAAAACGAACCGCGCCCGCCGCGACTTACTCCGTGAGTTTGGACGGGCGCGTCCGTAGCGTCGAAGTCGGCCAACCGTTCGTTAGTGGAGCGACTGGGCCGAGGGGGATTGTCGTGAATTCCCGCAAATCATTTGTAAAAACGCGCCGCCGATTTCTGAATCGCAGTGTTTGCCTCGTGGGCGATGAATGGGACAGAGGGAAAAGATTCCCAGATGTACGCCGGAGGAGATGCGGTGCCAGAAGAACGAAATATAACAAATGGTGGATATGATTGGCCACGTTCTAGAGGAACCGCGCCGCATACATAACAAACTGAATGAACCACAGAAGGAAGGACATTCATATGTCACACATTCATATGTCAATTGAAAAACGTAACGGCTGGCACAGGATCGGAAAGCACGCGAGTTATACAGTTAAAAACAAAAACTTCTTTCGAAAAGATACCGCCCTTCCCCAGTTCAAAGATAGACAGATAACACGCGTATCGTTTTCATATCATCGCATTATCAGTGTCGGATTTAGAAATGTAGAGGCCCTGAGCTCACATCTTTAGCGGTGACCTTATTTTTCAATTACATATATCCGATTTTAGTACACTGCAAGTGCATTCGGTGTATAAACGTATCTGTTATAATGAAATTTAGTGGAAAATCACATCCGACACGCGGGTGTGGGTTGATCTTCTTGACTGCGCGTCATCGTCACGGAACGTTGACAATCGAATGACGGAGAACGATCGAGTTTTCAAAACGTTCGCCATTCGCGAAATGGTAAACGCAAAACGATTCTACGATTCTACGCGTTTTCTCGATGGAAAACCCGCGTTTATTTTTGGTGGCATTAACCGACTTGGTGATTAATGCTTGAGAAAATGTACGCTTGCCGTTTTTAACGTATTGAAATACGGATGGAAACCGGATTCGGCTACTATTCGCTTTATCCTCCATGCACTCGGATCGTGCGAATGACGATCACGCGGACAGTCGAGTCGTGTTTATTGACAATCATCGAACGCCGTATTCTATGTCGACGTACAACAAAAACACGGTTTTCATTTCGTCGACAATGTGAACACTAAAACACTGTGCCGCGACAGCAGTCGTGTTTTTTTTTCCGCACAGGGCACGACGACAAAAGGCCTTGAAAATGCATTAAAAAACATTAAATTCCCGTCTGGCGGTTGTGTCGCGCACACTATCCCACGGCAATGTCGTATGTATATAATTGCACGTATTTACGTAGTACGTTCGTGTCGAATTTGTTTAAGCACGCGACCTGTTGTCGTCGTTTTTACGTCGTGCGCGCGCGACCGTACGTTGTCTTTTACGACGTAATTAATTATACGCCCAACACTAGAAACCCGCCGTAGATAACCTCTTTTTTTGCATTATATACGAGTATATATACAGTGGTTGAATCGGGGGAAAAAAAAATAGTAGGCATACCCTGGAGGCTTACAGAACAGTCACGTTTACCAACAATTCGAGCGTGGAAAATCAACGATAACTAATAACGTGGAGTTTATCTTAATTCAAAGAACGATATGAAGTACGGGTGTACTTTTTAGGCCGATAGTCGCGTTTGTGCACTGACAAATAGTGGGAAACCCATAGACAATAATCGGCGTCTGCTGGCATATTAATAATTAATAATTTCGAATATATTATCTCGTCGGCTGTGAAAAAGCGAATACCGTCCCCCGCGTTCCTTTAAAAAATAAAAACCGCTAAAATATTTGAAAAAATAAAAAGGGTACTCAGTCCACCTAATTCAACCACTGTATACCTGTACATATCTATACGGTTTTTTTTTTAAATTTTGTATTTTTAACAACCTTTCATATCGTTTCAATCAACCAACACGACCGTTTTTGACGATAACGTTTCGGGATCGTCGTTGCAATACACACGTAACGTAACGATTAAACGTCCGCGATTTATAATGTATATAACGGGTGTGTTTGCGTTGTTCGAACGACGCGTTCGCGACGGGACATTTACACGATCCGTTTCACAAGTGTCAAAAATTTAATTTTCGCGCGACCCTATTGTTTGGTTTTGGAACGAGACGACACATCGCGTGAATCGAACCGACGTTTCCGTTTGGTTTCCCTGTTTGTTGATTTTCGGCGAAATGTACGTTTTATCGAGTTTACCGCCCACGTGCGACGCGCGACCGATCGGTCTTTTGGAAACACGCGGTTAAGCGTCGTTACTGTTGACGTACTTTTTCCAGGTGGTCGAGGGCGCTGTGATACTGGCGTTCCAACAGCTGCAACCGGTCGATGGCGGAATATTCCGATTTGTGTCCGCAGGCGGTCCGCTGTAACGGTGCCGGTCATCATGTCTGCGCTCGACGGACGTCCCGGGACTTTTGCGGGACGAGACGCGCAACACAGACGCGTCGCGATCACGCGTTCGTGTGTGAAATTCAAATAAAAAAAACAAAAACAAACAAAAACAAAAACATCGCGATAACGAGATAACAGGGCCGACGAACGAACACACGTTATGCCACTCGTAGAACAATGCAAAAAAAATATATATATTTTGTGTACACACGACGAGGCGTAGACTTATCTTCACGTGGTTTGCCCGTTTGTAACGAGGTCGTGTTGACCGTGACCGATTGATTTGATACGACGCACGTCAGCATCGGCAAACGCCGTCACCGTTGACCACGTACACGCATATTGTTTTTATTTACTACTCTAAGTTATTATGATTGTTGTACGTCCAAAGTCCAACGCGCACAATACTTACTTTTCGGTTTCGTTTAAACATGAAAACGAAAATAAAAATAAAATAGAATTGTATGATTTTTTTTTTTTAAATTTCACGTACCTTCATGTAATAATACAAACGCAGATTTCTCAAAAAAATACAACGTAAAGCGATTTATTTGAGATTTAACGCTTTATTTTACATACAACATTATTGCAAATACCTTTTATACATTCGCACGTTGAATTATAAATCACTTAAACTCTTAAAACGAGTGAAACCATTCGTTTTTGTTTATAATATCGTCTTTGATATTTTCAGCGTCAATATTACGTTTATTACGACATTTGTTTTTCGTGTAACGGTGTGTAGAAAAAGCTTGTTCGCGTCTGTGCAAAAGGGGATCGAAAATCTCAAAGCTTTCTCGGCCAGTTGCATTTGATCGTTCTGAACGCGAGAAGTTTTCATTTTCGGAACGTGTGCACGTTCTGTCACCCGCGTGTGTAGATCACTACACTGCGGTACCGCTGCACGACCGCGGACCACTTAACCGGGAACCATTCCGACCGTCACGCCATTCGGGTAATCGCGCGATTCCGTTTGAACGTCTGACGAACCGAGTTCTCCCGACACGACGTCGACACCGCTGCTAGGCAATCACGGCAATCCAAGCACGGATCGCGCGCTGCCGTCTCGTTGCGTCGTTGTTATCGTCTGCACGCGTCGTTATCAACGCACATGCGTTTTACTCGTGTATGTTGTGAAAACAGGGAGAAAATCTGTGTTTTTTCGTTCGTCGTAGCGGATAAAAAAAAAAAAAAATAAAAAAATTGAACGGAAATACACGTTTTACGCGCGTTGATAATAAATAATCATTATTACGTTGGCGCGCCTGCAGATGGGACGAGCGACCGACGAATTCGAACGTGGCGTGTACAAATCCACACATTTCACATTTATATAACGATAATAATAAAAAGAAATTCATTTAATCGTTTCGGACGCAGAATAAAAATGATTTTCGTGTACGATTCGAACACACGCCACTGCACGTGTGTTACGCACAGAGAATTCGGGTGATCGAACATATCCCATCATCTCTATCCGGTTCGAGCAACTCGATTGTTGAAACGCAGTATGTCTATGATCGTATTTGATTAACATAACTCAATGCCCGTAATCGATTTTTCGGTATTTCCCACCAATACGTTCAAATAAAACACGTGTCCGCTAGAGTGCCGTCTGTGCACGATATCGTTTTCGGGAAAAGTAGTCGAACACAAAAGTCCGGTCGTTCGCGACGAAAATCATACGGGGGGGGGGGACTCCGTAATGAAAATATCACCGTTTCCAATGTCGTGAGAAACGATAGAATCGGATTAGGAATCGTTGTTAGTAGCAAAACGTTATTGGCGTGACCCAAGACGACCAACGAGAAACCGATAATTGCATATTTTCAAAAGTCTAAAACAACATAACTGTACGCGGTACAACGTTTTCGAACGGGCTCGGCTTTTTTATTTATGTTATCCGTTTGTTGTTGATAAAGGTGTTTGCACACACGAATCGCATGAACATTCGCCATGACCGAAGACGACCGTAACTACGTGCACGAAATTCTACACTAATTTATTATACAAGACTTTTCGATAATGCGTCGTCCAAGTGTTTGTATAAAATTGCAGAATGGTACAAGTAGAATCGCATAACAGTCGTGACAATCTGTGACCAACGTGTGTAAGGCGTAACGTTAAAATAATAATAATAACAATAATAACAATGATAACAATAATAATATTAACGTAGGGAGCATTGTTTATATAGGTGCGCGTACGTATTAATCGTACAAACAAGCGAGGCTAGGTATCGAAGACGAGACGTGTACGAAATTCGTCTGTTAGTATAATTTTGTTATTTTCACTCGACCGGCATTTTTAGAGGAGTGTAACCAGTTTTTCACCGGTAAGCGGATTTTATTTGGGGACAATGTGATCTTAATAGCGTTTATACGATTATTATTATATTTTCAGCTTCAATATGATAGCGATTGGACGTTATTTTGTATTTACGATATCTGTGACGGCAACGATATTATCTGCTCACCAATTTGAGGAAAATGGTGAGTATTTACGTAATGATTTACAAAAAAAAAAAAAAAAAAAAAATAGTATAGCGAACTTATGAATAAGTCTTCATATTCTATAGAGAAGCACACGTGTTTTGAGGTGGTTTTGTTTTTTAAAACTCATATTTATTTATGTGTAAGTACATGTAGATATAATTTTATTTTAGACCTAAAAGACTTTCTCAATAAAATAAAACTTTTACATAACCAACACCGGTCCCAACACTGGGTACCAAAATTGGATTTGGACGAAACAGTGAGTGATAATACATTTTATTTGTTATTCGTTTAAATAGTAAATATCGATAGACGACGTTTCATAATTTCAAATCGTTTCACATCCAGTTTATCAATGTCATACCGTTTTCCATATGAGATTATTGTTGAACTCAATACCACTGGTAGATCATGATTAACTTCTCCGGAGACATGTTTTTCATTTCATATTTTCTGAACTCAAGTGACTACGTGTCTTGACGTGTTTTATGTGGGTTACAAAGTATAATATGTAAAACGCACAAATCCCATTTATTATATTGACACTGACGCATTCTGGGAAACGTGTGTACTCGGTCAGTATGATGGGTTATTTGAAATGCATGCTCACAAAAACTCAAGTTTCATACTGTTGACTTAATGAACGTATTTCAGCGATCTGCGTGAACAATAAATATATTATCGATATAATCATTCGTGCAATTTTTTCCTTCAGTTATCTAAAACCGCGAACGAAGTACTGAATAAATTACACGGCGAAAAATCAAAAATAGATCCTAAGAAGTTAGGGGTGAACATGGCCAAGGTTCCACTTACAGAAAATTCCAAATTGGACGATGAAGAAGCTGCTAGATTATTTGCAGCATGGTACGATACCGGTGCAGGGTACAATTACAAAAAAGAACCGTCTGAGGCTGTTGCAAGAGAAGCAGGTAAATTAATTGTACCGCAAATGATGTTCATAGTTATGTTTTTGGAATTATTAGTAAACTGTTTATCAACCATAGAAATAAGTTTAATAAGAAATTAGACATGTGAGTATCGTTACAGCATTTAGTCGGTCATGCGGTGTAAAAGATTTTCCATAGCAAAAATTGAATTTTATCTTAGATCTATGTGTATCATTTCATTTTTAAGATTATATTGACAAACGGTTAAAACATGTTTTAACACATAACGTAAAATATAATTGCATAAACGATGAAATATACCAAAATACGATTTAATCACAAAAGATAAATATTTTCCAAATATGTCTTAAAAGACATAGCAAATTATTTTCGAATATCTTACACGATGATTGTAAATTAATTTAATCAAAAGTAAATGTATTATTTTCATAAATTACCTTTTCGTAATAGATTTTAATGTGTAAATAAAAATCATTTGCCGTCAAAATGTCTCGAAAACAGTCCACTGCAAGATTATTACTTATAAATCATAAAGGTGTCTGTTTTCCGAAACAAATGTTTGTTAAAACTGAAAACGTAATTAATTTTCAACAAATATGCAACTAATACATTGTTAGTATACGGTATTTTATGTTTGCAGCTCCATTTACACAAATTGTGTGGATGGAAACAAAGACGATTGGTTTAGCAATGTCAGTGGAACCTACTCATTATGACATCGTAGTTATCTATTCCCCCGAGGGAAACAAAAAAAAAAAATATAGAGACAATGTTTTCAGACCTAAAGATTAAACGTGATTTAGATTCTTAGTTTCTTGTACGGATCGTGTAATTTATAAAATCTAATATTTTGCCGAATAATAATAATTTAAATTAAATTAAATTAAATCATTTAATGATGTTTTTTTTTTCAATTTGTATTCTTCAATAATACACATTATATTATGTAGGATAAGTATATTATGGGAAATAAAATTAATTCGTAATTATTTTTAATCTTTTCTGGTCAACAAATTCATGTTTATTAAAAAACGGTTATTACTTATTTCAATATAATATTCAGTGCTAAATTATTATGAACTACATTTCCCAAATAATAATAATAATCTAATAGGATGTAAAATATTCTTAAATAATATACCTATATATATAATGTACAAAGGTTCATTTGAAAAACAATAAATTGTTTTTTTTTTTATAATTATTTTGATTTGTTATCTTACTAAATGCTTTATAATGCATATACACGTAGCTTAATATAGAAAATAATTGAATGCGAATTATAAATATTCTGCAACATTTTTATGACCTAATATTATATAAGTTAAAAATATTTGTACTTTAATTAATATGAAATAAACAGAATTTTACTCTAATCTTACTTTTTATCTTATATCTATTGTAATACCTTTGATGTCCTAGTGTTCTACAATATACGATTTGAAAAACAAGAGAATGTTTTTATATTTATGTATACATAAATATTGTGAAATATGCTTATGTTTACGTCGAGGAGAGCAAACAAACAAATAGAAAACCAATTAATGGGAATTGGAACTTTGGTATTCGAAACAAATATCAAGGTGAAAACAAAAACGGATTCAATGGAATAAACAATATTCTAGTATTAATTTATCCTTTAAAAGTATCATAATGATTTCGTATTTTTATAATATTTTAATTTAGTCGGTCGGGAACGATTTGATAATGATAGTGAGTCATAGATACTGTGAATGTCGTTTCATGTTAGGAGCTTACGGAGAGGGAATTACCCAATAAGGTACACATTAATTTATAATTCTCTTTTCTATTTAATTTAAATAACTCGTTTTTCGATATTGTATATAACGATATTAAAATATAATTGTCTGTCTATATTTGAACAAAATTTTTCCTCTTTGAAATATGGAAGTGCTATAATAAATTTGTCACCGAATATATTTTCATTTATTATTTTTACATATTTCGGTTTTTACTGAATAATTATCTTTTTTTTTTTGGTTTGAAATAACAATTACATTAGGGTATTTCATATTCACAATTAATTGTGTTTGTATAATTTTGTCATTTCGATTCGACAGACTTGTAACATATTCGTCACCGAAAAGTGGATTTCATTAGGATATAGTGTAATATTAATAGCCTTAATACTATTTATATTTTCAGTCTCAAAACGACAACAATCGAACGTTATTTTGTATCTATTATATCTGTAACAGGTAAGTTATTATCTGCTCTCAATACTATTGAATAATATGTAGCGCACATTGTACATGTTTTCGAATAGTCGTGACATCATGTTGTTCGGTCACTGTTTGTAAAGGTGTTTGTGCTTAGTAATTATACAAACCGTTAGTATCAAAAACAACGTATCTTCACGTTCAAAATCTTACATATTGTATATTATAATATGTATTTAAAATATTTTTTTATTTTGAAAATGCTCAGAATTTAACATATAATTGGTCAGCAATGTTGAGCGTACCACAGGTTTTCCATTTAGTAGTTTAAACTGATAATTTTAATCCAATAAAAATAATTGTTATTCACGATATTGAAAAAGTCTATTACATTGTAAAAACATAAGTGTTTATGCGAGTCTGAATTCGATTTTCCACTTTTTAATAACAAAAGAAAATCATTTTCGAAAATGCAGTACCTACAAGCAATAAATCGAAAATTCACATCGATCAAAACAGGGTCTGCACATAATGTTTCCAGCAAAATAGCATAATTAAAATAAACGATAAATTTCCGTTGACACTTAACGTTTATTTTTTATCGTCACGTAGTTTTCGATTACGAATTCAATAAATTTCGGATTAAAAATCATACAGCATAAAAAAACAACGTCGAACGGTCTTGATTATTTACGAAAATAGTGAGCACTGTTTATATAAATATTGGTACGTATTATACAAACTAACAACGTATGATATTGGAATTGCTGTTAATTCGTTTACATAAACCGTCTAAGTATTGCTGTTAGAGTAAAGTACATTGTCTATTCGTAAGTTTTCCTATTGGTATAATTTTGCCATTCCGACTCGACCGACGTTTCTAGGGAAGTGTAACTTGTTTTTCACCGATAAGCGGATTTGATTTCGTTCTTGTATGATCTAAATAGCAT
Source organism: Schlechtendalia chinensis (assembly GCA_019022885.1). Taxonomy (NCBI): domain Eukaryota; kingdom Metazoa; phylum Arthropoda; class Insecta; order Hemiptera; family Aphididae; genus Schlechtendalia; species Schlechtendalia chinensis. The sequence goes on along the minus strand of CM032349.1, from coordinate 2,023,658 downwards.
ATAAAATTTTTATATCTTCAGTTCCGAAATGATAGCGATTGTACGTTATTGTGTATTTATGATATCTGTGACGGCGATGTCATCACCCCCAAAGTTTAAAGAAGCAACGATGACGGCAACGATGTCATCTCTTGAAACTATGAAGGATGATGGTGAGTTTTTACGTAACGATTTATAAAACAAACAAAAAAATAATACAGGGAAAATTATGAACGTGTCTTCATATTTTATAGAGAAATAAATGTGTTTTAGGATGGTCCTGGTTTAGTAAACTTATATTTTCTTAGTTTTAGTACATAGAGATAAATTTTTTTCAGACTTAGTACCGTTTCTCCGTAAGATATGGAAATTACATACCGAATACCGGGCCTTACATGGAGCACAAAAATTGGAATTGGACAATAATGTGAGTTATAAACAATTTTTTTAGTATTTTGTTTAAATATTAATTATCGATAGACGACGTTTCATAATTTCAAATGAAAACACATCCAGATTATCAACGTTATACCGATTTCCATATTAGATTATTGTGGAACCTTATACGACTTGTACATCATTATGCACTTCATGAAATTTTCTCTGAACTAACGATAAAGTATCTTAACGTATTTTACATAGGTTAGAAAGTAAAAAATTATAAAATGGGCTGATCCTAATTATTATATTGTTATTGGCGCATTTTGTTAAACGTCCGCACGTGGTTAGTATGATACGTTATTTGAAATGCATGTTGGCAAAAACTCACGTCTCACAATATTAATTTAATGAATGCATTTTACCGACCTATTTGAACAATATATATATTCTTATTGTAATCATTCGCTGTTTTTTTTTTTTAGTTATCTGCAGACGCGAGATTCATTCTGGATAGAATATACAATAATCAAAAAAACTTAATCCCTAAGAATGTAGGGATAAATGTAGGCGAAGGTAAAATTAATGGAATTTCCGATCTGAACAATAAAGAAGCTAAGAAATTATTTTTAAAATGGTACGATATGGGTGCAGAATACGATTACGATAATGAACCATCTAAAGAAATATCAAAAAACGCAGGTAAATTTATTTTACAGCAAATTATGTTCATAATTATGTTTTTAGAGTTATTAGTTAACTGTTTATGAAATACAAATATATTTAATAAGAAATTATATATTTGAATGTCGTTTCAGCCTTTCGTAAGTCGTGTAGTATAAATTTTTAATCATGACAAAAATTAAATTTTTATTTTTGATCTATGCGTATCGCTTCAATTTAACATTATATTGACTAAACTGTTATACTATGTTTCATCATAAAAAGAAAAATGTAAATACATAAACGATGAAATATATCAAAACACAATTTAATCGCACGAGGTAAATATTTTCCAAATATGAGTGTTTTGAGATATCTAGCAAATTACATTGGATTTTCGTATACAATGCAAACTTTCAAAAGCAAACGTACAAGTTTCATAAATAATTTTTCGTTATGGGTTTTAATATGTTCGTGAAAATCGTTGGCCGTAAAAATATGCTACAAAGTTATTACTTATATAATATATAATTGTTCCTTCAGGGAAAATAATGTATGTTGAAATTGCTAAAGTAATTAATTTTCAACAAATATGCAACCAAGACAATGTTGTTATACAATATTTTATGATTGCAGCTCCATTTACACAAATCGTGTGGAAGAATACAAAAAAATTTGGAATAACAATGGCGGTGAATGTAGATGGAACTTATGATGTCGTCGTTACCTATTCTCCTCCGGGAAACAAAAATAAACATTATAGAAACAATGTTATAAGGCCTAAAACTCCAACGTGATTTAGATTTTTATATTTTTAGCGAATCGTGTTATTTATAAAATAGAACTTTTTGCCTACAATGATATTTTTTTTTCAGTTTATATTCTTAAATAATACACATTATGTTTTGTAGTATAAGTATTTTATGGGAAACAAAATTAATTCATCATTATATCTTTATAGTATTGATTGTTATTTATTATCTTTAAGTATTAATGGTTATTAATAAACGGGTATCGATTGTTCCAATACAATATTCGATACTAAACTACAATAATACATCGTTCAATATACGTGTAATTTAAGATGACAAACTCAATACCAATTTTCACATGTTTGGATCACTGTAAGATATAACGCATTAAAAAAAACAGAAACTTGTAATACTGTAAAAACAATGATTTCGAGAAGTCGTAACTAGTTTTTGGATCAGTCGATTATTGTTTCGTACGGGTTTATATAGGTGTGTGTACATATTTTATGCAAACATTCAGTTTTTTTATCGAAAACCATATGCATACGTAAACGACGTTTGCTAAAATTTTTTGAAAATTCTAATCTTTTGCATCTTTTCTAGTAATACAAAATATATAGTGTAAAATGTTTCATTTAGAAAACAATTAATTGTTTCTTTTTAATTATTATTTTGATTTTTTATCTTGCTAAATGCTTTATAATAAATATACACGAAGCTTAATATAGAAAATAATTGAATGCAAATTATAAATATTTTGCAACATTTTAATGACCTGATATTATAAGTTGAAATTATTTGTATTTTAACTAATATGAAACAAACATAATTTTATTCGTCATCTCAATTATATATTTTATGTGAAGTATGATTATGTTTACGTTGAGAAGAACAAACAAACAATTAGAAAATCAATGAATGAGATTTGAATATGCTGTGTTTGAAACATATTCACATGGAAACAAAAACGGATTTCTTATAACAAACAATATTTTAGGATTCTCCGCGTTTAAATTTCTTATTGATTTCGTATTCAATATTATATTATGATAATGTAGTAAATTGGGTATAATTTGAAAATGTCAGCGAGTCATAAATGCTGTGAATGTCGGTTCATGTAGCATATAGTCGTATATTTTTCATAGCCATGTAGTTTTCGATCATGAATTTAATAAACTACGGATTAAAAAACATAAAGCGTAACATAACAACGTCAGAAAGTCGTGATTATTTACCGAGTTAGTGAGCACTATTTATATAAATGCAGGTACGTATTAATTATACATACTAACACAGTTAGCTTTTGAAGTTGCTGTTACTACGTGTACGTAAACCATTATGGTATTGGATTTAAAGTAGAGTACATTGACTATTCGAAAATTTTTTTATTAGTAAAGTTTTGTCATTTCGACTCGACCAACGTTCATAGGAAAGTGTAACCTGTTTTTCGCCGATAAGCGGATTTGATTTGGTTCTTGTGTGATCTAAATATCATATACAATTTTTATATTTTCCGTTCCAAAATGATAGCAATGCGACGTTATATTGTTTTCATGATATCTGTGACGTCAATCATGTCATCTCCTATCAAGATTAGAGATGCAGGTGAGTTTTTACGTAATGATGCACCAACAAATGTAGTATAGTGAAATTATGATTGTATATTAATATTTTATGCAGATGTAAATATGGTATAGGGTGGTCGCGGTTTTCTTAAACTTATGATACTTATTACTTATGATTTAGTAATTATAGATAAAACATTTTTATTAGATATAACACCGTTTAATTTGAAAATATTAGCTTTACATAACGAATACAGGTCCATACACGGAGTGGAACATTTGAAACTTAACGATGATGTGAGTTATAATTTATTTTATTAGCTTTTTTGTTTTAATAGTAAATATCGATAGACGACGTTTCATAATATTAAATCAAAACACACCCAGATCGTCTATGTTTATACCGTTTTTATTATTAGTTTATTATTGAAAATTATACGACTTGTACACCTTTATAAACTTCCTAATATATTTAAAGTTATTTAAAGTTATTCAAAATTATACACTGCAACCTTATCATCTATGAGATGTAAATTTCATGAAATTTTTTATGAACTAACGATTAAGTGTCTTAAAGTATTTTATGTAAGTTAGAAAGTAGAAAATTGTAAAATGGGCCGATCCAAATTTTTATATTGTCATTGGGGCACTTTGAGAAACGTGTATATGTATGATATGAAATTTGAAGTGGATATTTGCGAAAACTCGTGACCATCAATATATAATAATAACCCAACTGGTTAAAGTTAGGTCTCGTGTTGTCTAGAGACCACCAACACCGAGCCAAAGCCCGTACCCTTTTGAGGAAAAGTCATGACTCAGTGCCTTTTGGGTTCCTATCACCTCCCACTGGTTTCTATTGCTATTAACTATTTTAGCGCCTGTCTCAAAGCTGATATGTTGCAGCCGAAATAGGCACCTCAACCTTACGGCGCACTACCTCTGGGATCGGCAAGGCGATTCAGCGTAGCAGTGAGGCCCCAGTTTCCGTTCATCAACAAGGTTTTAAGTTGAAATTAGTTGGTCAACCCGAGGTTTACATCACTCCCAATATTGTAGCTCCCCAGCTAGCTAGTTGTGAGCTAAGTTTGGGACGCAATCGTCCTATTACCACCATATCCCTTCAATATCCTTTACAATAGTCTTTCTCCCATGATCGAATTTTCTATGAACATGGCTTCCGAGTTCTTCGTATACATGTCCATGATCTCCTGCAGTTTCTTAAATGCTGCTCAGGAGATCTGACGCTCTATATGAACACTGATAGCCTAGTGCTCAGTACCTAACCTAACCTCCTCAGCTTTTGTGCGTGCCAGACCGCTGCTCTTTTTGTGAGACCCGGCATTACGCAGTTCCTCGCACATTTGTGCTTTGTAGGTTTCTCCTCGACATACCATGGAACTATATGAAAATATTCGTCCATGTCGGAGTCAACCATTTTGACATCACTTATTCTTATGTTCCGCAGCTAATTCACATAAATCAGCTCTATGTTCGAATCCACAGGAGTACTCTTCTCCGTATTTCTATTACTCAACATTTCCTCATAGTATCTTTTACGGGTAATTCACCGGTGGTAGAATTCTAAGTGGAATTTTACCTACAGTCGTGGTGCAAACCCCACATTGGCCATAGATGCCTGTCTCAACATATCTATGTTTTGTGGGTACTTGGTCAATGTTTCACGAGAAATGCCCTACTTCCCAACCACCACCTCTAGGATTTCGCGTTTCACAATATTGACTTACTGAATGTATTTTACCGATCCTCATGAGCAATATATATTTTCTTATTATAGTCATTCGCTGGTTATTTTTCAGTTATCTAAAGATGCTAAAGACATTCTTATTAAAATATTCAATAACCAATCAAAATTAATCCCTAAGGACATAGGGATAAACACAGGCGATGGTAAAATTGATGAAGTTTCCGATCTGAATGATGAAGAAGCTAAGAGAGTATTTTTAAAATGGTACGATACTGGTGCAGAATACGATTACGATAATGAAGTATCTAAAGAAGTATTGAAAAACGCAGGTAAATTTATCGTAAAGCAAATGATTTTCATAAATATGTTTTTGGAGTTATAAGTTTAATGTTAATGAAACATAGAAATACGTTTTATAAGAAATTATATATTTGAGTATATTTGAGTGCGGCTTAAATGTTTATCCATAATAAAAATTAAATAATTTTTTTCAATCAATGTGTATCGTTTCAATATAATATTATATTGACAAACCTGTTATAATATGTATTAATATATAATGAAAAATATAAATAAATATACGAATAAAGGAAATAAAATATAAAATAATTTAATCAAACAAGGTAAATATTTTTCAAATATGTGTTTATTAAGGTACATAGTAAATTACATTGGATTATCGTATACAATGTTTATACGCAAAGTTCATCAAAAGCAAATATACAATTTTTATAAATTATTTTTCGTTATGCATTTTAATGTGTTAGTAAAAATTATTAGCCGTAAAAATCCGATACAAAGTCATTACTTATATAATATATAATTGTCCCTTTAGGGGAAAAAACGTTTGTAAAAATTGATAAAGGAATTAATTTTCAACAAACATGGAACTAACACAATGTTGGTATATGGTAATTTATGATTGCAGCTCCATTTACACAAATCGTGTGGAAGAAAACAAAAAAAATTGGAATAACAACGGCGGTAAAGGAAGATGGCACTTATAAAGTCGTAGTTACCTATTCTCCATTGGGAAACAAAAATAAACATTATAAAAACAATGTTATAAGGCCTAAAACTCCAGAGTGATTTAGCTTTTTAGATTCTTAGCGAATCGTGTTCTTTATAAAATAAAACTTTTTGTTTACAATGATATTTCTTTTTAGTTTATATTCTTAAATAATACACATTATGTTATGTAGTATAAGTATCCTATGGGAAATTAAGTTATTTAATAATTACTTCTTTAAATTATTAATTGTCATTCGTTATATTTTCTGGTGTAAGAATTAATGAATATTAAAAAACGGTTATTGATTGTTCAAGTACAATATTCATTATTAAATTACTAATTATAGTTAGATATTGAAGGCTATGTATCTACGTGTTCAAAATTTGTCAAGAGATTACGTTAAGTGTAGATATCATTAACTAAGTGCAATTACTTATATAAATACAATCGTGTCGTTTTGACTCCACCGACGTTATTAAAGAAATCTAGATTTTCACTGGATAATCGATTTGATTAGGATATGGTGTGATCTCCATAGCTGTATTTTTATATTTTCTACTTCAACGTGATACCTGTTGGACATTTTTTTTAAGGTCTTTATAACTTCAAAAGAGAAAAATATAGTCTGCTTTTATAGGCTAATATAGTCTAGTTTTAGTCAAGAGGGTGAGATGTTTCGTTATGATGCAAAACGAAAATAGAATAATGAAACTAGTAGTATGTCATCATACTTTTTAGAGCATTAATTGTGTTTTCGGATGATTGACTTTTTTTTTTTTATACTTATAATTAACTTAAATGAAAAAAATAGGAATAATTTACATAAAACAAAATACAATTTCTTCAAGGAATGTTCAAGTTATATGACAAATACAGTGTTGAACATTAGATACATCTTATGTAATTATACTTGGATGTGAGTAAAAATATTTTTTCTCGTTTAAATAGTATGTATCGATAAAAAAAACAATCAAAATTTCGTATCTTTTGGAGTAGTATCTGCGCTCTATATCATTCCGACAAATGTTAGCAATTGGACTTATGTTGTGGTAAGGTTGGCTTCGTAAAGTTAACGCATACACTCACATACAGCAGTTTTGCTATTAAAAAACGATTTTCGTAGATATAATGCAATTTTTGTAATTGCAATAGTTTTATACATTTCATAATGGATTCCATAATGGATGGCCATAAGAGTTTTTAGAATCGGTCGTTAACTTTGTAGAAGATTTATCATAACGGTTTCATCTAAAATCTTACTTATGTTTCTGTCACATAGCGAATTTCGTACACGTAGGTAAATTGTTTTCGATAAAACAACTGTTGATTTGAATACTGTACGTTGAAACATCTATATAAACAATTAAAATCGAAAACAACGTAACTACGGTGTACGATATTTTACACGTTTATGTTGCAAAAAAACGTCTTGATTATTCTATTGTTCCGTGACGGTGTACGAATAAAAAACCCGAACAAAACCATTACAAATATGTATTGCCTTTAACACGAAACAAACGTTCGGCAGTCTTAGGGTTGATATTCGTTTATCAAAGAAAGTACCGGCGGGCGATGTTAGAGCGGCAAAACGCCACGCGACCGACATCACTGCATTATTTATGAACGTGAATATTTCGTTGTTTAGATCGTCGGTGGCCGGTGGTGACTTCATCGGGATCGTAATAAAATCACGACGGAAACTAGGTTTGTCCGCAGTAGTCTTAACTCGGGCACAACCGAACCTGGTTCAGAAACCGATCTTAAGTCAACTTATTGCCAGTTTTACAATCAAAGATTTGGTTCAGTTCTGCTAGACCGTGGTTGTTGGAAATCATCTGTGATATTGGAATAGCTGTGTGATAGTGTGCGTGTAATCATCGTTAGTTAACACGTGACGACAACCAATGGTTCGTGTGTAATTTAAAAAATTACCGTTTTGAACGATCTAGAAAATAATATTTTATAAGGCACAAATTATTGATGATATTAAAATTTTCACGGATTAAACAATTAATTTTATTGTGTTCTTCGGAGATATCCATGTTGTCAATATTGTTCCGAGGTTTCGGACGCATTGTGGGTTCTATTTTCGGAGAAGCATAATCGCTTCCGACAGCCGTGACTGTATTGCTCTTATTTTCGATAAGACGTAATAATGAAATGTATCTAGATGAAAACGAAAACGGGTTTAATGGAATAAACAATATTTCAGTATTCGTTTTTCCCTTTGAAGTATCATAATGATTTCGTATTTATTAAAATATTTTAATGTAGTCGGTCGGGTACGATTTGATAATGGTAGTGAGTCATAAATGCTGTGAGTGTCGTTTCATGTTAGTAGACATATGGAGAGAGAATTATACAATATGGTACGCATTATATTATATTTCACTTTTGTATTTAATTTAAACAACTCGTTTTTAGATATTGTATATAACGATATTGAGATATTATTGTCTGTCTGTGTTTGTACAAAATTGTAATCCCCGAAATATGGAAATTACCAAGTTCTATAATAGGTTTGTCAACGAATCAACTCTAATTTATTCTGTTTATAAATTTCGGTTTTTGTGCAGAATGATTATTTTCTATATAATGGAAACATGGAATGCTTAATACATGTATCCAGTAAAGAATCATCTGTGGACATTATTGCATACGGTAAATGAAATCGAGGATAAATATCAAGTTATGTGTGATTATAATATATGGTTCTTGTGTAGTAAAAAAAAAAAATGACCATTTTTAATTTTTGAAAAATCATAATTTTAAAAATACGAATAATTGATTTTTTTGAAAACAACATTCCAACTTATTTCTTTGGTACGTGTGATTGGATGAACAAAGATGAAATTTAAATGAATTTTATTTTTTCAAAACTATCAAATTATATACGGTTAATTGCATGCGTTTTCGAATGGTCGTGACTTCGCGTTACTCGATTACTGTATCACCAGGTGGTTTGTACATACGAACTATACACACGATATCGTCTCTGATACATGCCTACTCGTACGAGATTTAAAATTATGTACGTAATAATATTAATTATTGATTAAAATATAATAAAAAAGTATAAAACATTTTATGTTACGCATTAAAAAAAAAAAAAAAACGTAATAAATAATATTTGAAAACTGTGATCATATTATTTGTCTTTTTAGCGAGAAATTCTTGTACAGTTTTTTGTATGTATAAATTGTATAAAAGGTTGACGACAATTATTGAAAGCAATGCATACAAGTGCGTACAAAATTGGTTTAAAATAATAGTTGCATCAGAGTATTTTGTATTCGTAATTAATTGTATTTATATAACTTTGCCATTTTGACTCGACAGACATTCTCTATGGAGAATTGTGACTTATTCGTCATTGAAAAGTGTATTCGAAAAGGATATAGTGTAATATTAATAGTCTTAATACTTTTTATATTTTGAGTCTCAAAGCGATAACAATCGAACGTTTTTTGTATCTATTACATCTATGACAGGGAAGTTATTATCTGCTCCCAATACTATTGAATAATATATAGCGCACATTGTATATGTTTTCGAATAGTCGTGATATCATGTTGTTTGGTCACTGTTTGTAAAGGTGTTTGTGCTTAGGAATTATACAAGCCATCATTATCAAAAACAATGTACATTCACGTTCGAAATTTTAGATATGGTATATTATATTATGTAGTTGAAATATTTTTACCAAAATTAAAGACTAGTAAAAATAATAAAATGAGGTTATAAAATATAAAATGTTAGAATTGTCCTTTAGCGTTAGACAGAGTTCACATATGATTAGTATGAAGTATGTTATCACAGCGTCACAAAAACATAACGACGAAATCGGTCGGAATTCTTCAGTTTATCATCAACAATGGTCACATGATTTGTTCATGTAAAACAAAACAAGAATATTATATTAGATTTAAAAGCCGTGAAAATATTACTCTATTTGAAAAAAAACGATTATGACGGAAATAAGTATTTTATTATAATGCGGGAATTTAATGAGTATTATCAAAACTATAGGTGTCTTGTATTATACTATGTCCAAAATGAATACATAAAAAATTAACGGTATATTTGCTATTTTCTATTACTCGTGATTAGAATAAACGACTGATATGAAAAACTTGATGAATTTAATAAAACTTTGTCGTAAAATTTGAATCATTCGTATTACACAAAAACGCATAAAGAAATGAAAGTGAACGCATCATTTTAAAATCAATACATTTTTACAATGCTCAGAATTTAAAATAAAATAAGAAAACAATATTGAGCTAACCACTGTTTTTCTTTCTAGTAATTCAAACTGATAATTTTAATCTAGTAAAAATAATTGTTGTTTACGACATTGAAATGTTCTATAACATTGTAAAAACATATGTTATCATGCAAGTCTGAAATGGGTTTTCCATTTTTTTAATAACAAAAGGAAAGCATTTCCGAAAATGAAGTGTTCTACAGGGAATAAATCGAATATTCATATCCATCAAATTAGCGTCGTTTATTTTTCATAGTCACGTAGTTTTCGTTCACCAATTTAATAAGCTACGGATTAAAAAACATAAAGCGTAATATAACAACATCAAAGTATCGTGATTATTTACCGAGTTAGTGAGCACTATTTCTATAAATGCAGGTGCGTATTAATCATACATATTAATGCAGTTGAATATTGAAGTTGCTGTTTCTAGGTATATGTAAACCGTCTAGGTATTGCAGTTAAAGTAGAGTACATTGCCTATTCGCAAATTTTTCTATTAGTTTAGTTTTGTCGTTTCGACTCGACCGACGTTCCTAGGGAAGTGTAACCTGTTTTTCACCGGTAAACGGATTTGATTTGGTTCTTTTGTGATCTAAATAGCATATACAATTTCTATATTTTCAATTCTAAAATGATAGCAATTGGACTTTATTTTGTACTTTTGATATCTGTGACGGTGATGTCATCTCCCCCAAAGTTTAAAGAAGCAGGTGAGTTCTCACGTAATGCCACATAAAAAAAAATAATATAACTAAATTATGATATTATCTTAATATTTTATGGAGAAACAAATGTGTTTGGACACGGTTTTCTTAAACTTATATTTACTTACGATTTAGTACATAAAGATACAATTTTTTTTTAGACATATTACCGTTTAATCGACAAATAATAAAATTACATAATGAATATCGGTTCACACACGAAGTGGGCGAACTACTTATTAACAGTGATGTGAGTTATAATTTATTTGATTATTTTTTTATTTTAAAAGTAAATTTCGATAGACGATATTTCATAATTTAAAATAGAAATACGTCCAGATCATCTATGTTACACCGTTTGTATAATCAGTTTATTGTTGAACTTTATACGACTTGTACACCATTAAAACTTCATAATATAATTAAATATATTTATAGTTATATACTAAAATATTATCAACTATGAGATATGCATTTCAAGAAAGTTTTTCTAAACGATCAACAAGGTGGCTTAACATATTTTATGTACGTTTGAAAGTAGAAAATTGTAAAATGGGCCGATCCTAATTTTTCTATTATCATTGGCGCATTTAGGGAAACGTGTGTATACGTGTGTATAACGTGTGTAATACTCACAAAAATTCTCATCTCAAAATATTAACGTACTGAATATATTATACCACCTGCTTGGACAATAGATATAATTTCTTAATATTATGATTCGTTGGTTTTATTTCAGTTATCTAAAGACGCGAAAGACATACTGATTAAAATAAACAATAACCAAAAAAACTTAATCCCCAAGGATATAGGGATAAACTTAGGCGAAGGTAAAATTGATGAAATTTCCGATCTGAATGATGAAGAAGCTAAGAAAGTATTTTTAAAATGGTACAATACGGGAGCGGGATACAATTACGATAAAGAACCGTCTAAAGAAATATTAATAAACACAGGTAAATTTATCGTACAGCAAATGATGTTCATAATTGTGTTTTTGGAGTTATTACTTATAAATTATATAGATGTCCTCTTTCGAAAGAAAATGTTTGTTAAAATTGATAAAGATATTAATTTACAACAAATATGCATCGAATACAATGTTGGTATACGGTATTTTATGATTGCAGCTCCATTTACGCGAATCGTGTGGAAGAACACAAAAAGAATTGGAATAACAACGGCGGTGAATGATGATGGCATTTATAAAGTCGCTGTTACCTATGCTCCATTAGGAAACAAAAATAAACGTTATAGAAACAATGTTACAAAGCCTAAAACTCCAGAGTGATTTAGCTTTTTAGATTCTTAGCGAATCGTGTTATTTATAAAATATAAATTTTTGCTTACAATGATATTTATTTTCATTTTATACTGTTAAATAATACACATTATGTTATGTAGTATAAATATTCTATGGAAAATAAAATAAATTAATAATTATTCCTTTATATTATTAATTGTTATTTTGTTATCTTTTCTGTTCTAAGAATGAATAATTATTAAAATAGATTTATTATTCAATACTAAAGTACTATAATATATTGTCAAATATTCGTTTTTTTTAAGATGACAAACCTAATTCCAATTTTCACATTTTTTGAGCATTGTAAGATATTACGCCTTAAAAAAAAAAAAGTTTGTGCGTGTTACGAGTACGCGCAAATGAAGTGAAACTTCTTTCAGAGTCATTCAACCGATATAATATCATGTTTGTATTGGAATTATTTTCATTGACATTGTGATTTGATGTATCCGTTGATGCTCATTGATGTGTTTTAATGTTACATTTGTTGACTGACATTGTTGTTTTACTTTCTGTCGTACTCAATATTCCCGACAACGTTCAGCGTTTGATTTTGGGCAAGTTTGATCTTTTTGTTCTTCAAAAATGCATACGGAACAGTACGAGTTTAGGACGTTTTTTCAATAAAACGCTTACTCGGTCACCACTGCTGGATGCTTTGAGATCGGTCACTCGGGTTTCAAAGTTCTAGAAAATAACAACTTATAAATCACAAATTGTTGAAGTTTCGTGGACAACATTCAAACGCAATTCGTCCGTACGTGTATACGGTTGATCCAGGGTAACTTCCGAAATACCAATAATTTCGTATTATATAAAACTATTATAGAATATAATGCAACGCACGATGTTTTCGTATGTTTGTTAAACCATGCCGTTCGATCGCCGTTTATAAATATGCTCGTGCGTTATTCATAACCACAGACAGTTAATACCGAATACGACATACCTACGTACGTGTACGAGTGGTTGCATATGTTGTGTATGAATAATATGTTGATCACATTTGTTAAATTACGCATTGAAACTGTGTGCCGCGTAGCATATCAGTTTTCAAAACTCGTGATTTACCTAAGTATTTACCTAAGACAATTGTTTTTATAGTTTTGTGTATGTATAAAACACACAAACGAACGACGATGGCGGTCGAAGGCGATACACATACACGTGCGTACGAAATTCGTTTCGCGGTAGCAGTTGGAATTTGAATATTTCGTATTCGCAATTTCATGTATTGATTTAATTTTGTGGTATCGACGCGTTATCAGCGAAGTCTCGCCTGTTCTTCACTGGTAAATGGATCTGACTTGATTACAGATTTTGATTTGAATTGTCCGTTATACGTTTTATGTGTTCAGCTTCCACATGGTAGCAATAATACGTTCCTTTATATTAATTCTGTCCGTGACAGGAACGATATTAACTGATGACACATTTAGTGAAAAAAGTGAGTTGTTTTGCAATGATGCGAAAAAAGAAAAAAAAAACGGGTAAAATGTAATTAGTGACGAGTCCTTATACGTTATGGGTGAATCAATATGTTTTCGAGTTTTTTTTTCAACGACATATAAATATAGTAGATATCATTTTATTTTAGACAAAGAAGAATTTCTTGATGCTATATTCATTATACATAACAAATATCGGAGCGTTCATGGGGTAAAAATACTGAAACGGGATGAAAATGTGAGTCATAATATATTATATTTGTATTTCGGTTAAGCAGGTAAATATCGTTTGAATGAGTACTATCATTTTAAATCAATACGTATCCAAGTTGGATTAATTTTATGAGACCATTTTTTTTTAATATTAGTTTATTGTTGACTTAAATATTAGTTGTATGTCATTATTATTTTCCTCGGAGGCACGCATTATGACAGGCATTTAGACAGACATTTCATTTCATTTTTTCTGAAATCCAGAGAACGTGTCTAAATGCATTTTATTCGAGTTTTAATTAGAAAATACGTAAAACGCGCAGATCCCACTTATTATGTGATCATCAGCATGTTCAGGGAAACGTGCACGTACGCTCGACTTGATCACTAAATACATGCTCGCAAAAACTCACGTTTCACAATATTGATTAGTGAACGTAATTTATCGATCTTCGTAAGTAATATATATTTTAATATAAATATCGTTCGCTCGTTTTTCTTCCAGTTAAATGAGATGGCCAGGTTTTTGCTGTGTTCATTAAGAGCCGAGAACATGTCTGTGAGAAGTAATGCTATTTATAGAAATCTTACGGTCTTGGAAACTAAAGCCACACCAGACACCACTGAAGAAAAACTGAAAATAAATGGATTCACAAACTTTCATAATAAATACGGAGTAATATTTCATTTGAGCTCATTAAAAAATGATTCTGTTCTAGATATTTCTGAAGCTCATAAGCTACTTTTAAAATGGACCAAGATAGGCGAAAAATACAATTACTCTATAGAATCATCTACCGGAAATGCAGGTAATTTTGTTGTATAACGCATCATGTTCATATTGATGTCTTTGGAGTTATTAATATACTAATTATCAAATATAATAGCAAGTTTAATTATAAATAAACATTCGAGTATGGTTTAAAATTTAGTCGGTCGTGTTAATATTTTCCAATCACATAAATTTTTAATTTTGATCTATGTGTATTATAACATTATAATTAAAAACTGTTATAATATATTTTATCATATAAAAAAATATATAAATAAATAAACGTTGATATATAGCAAAGCACGATTTGATCAACTAACGCCAATTTTTCCACACATTTGCGTTAAAAAACTTAGAAAACTATTTTCGATTATCGTACATGCCGTTTAGTAATCTATACATCTATTAAAATCAAACGTAACTTTTCCATAATTTATCTACTTGTAAGAAACGTTAATGTGTTCGTAAAAATCATTGGCTGTAGAAATCTATCGAATGATCTCTGCTACAAAATTATCACTTATAAATTATATACAAGTTTTTTCAGAAAAAATTATTTTTTAAAATTAAAAATTTTTTATTTACAGTTTTAACTGTCAAGTAAAATAGGATTAATACAATTGTTTAAATACGGAATTTTATGATTGCAGATGAATTCACACAAATCATATGGAAGGACACAACACATATGGGTTTAGCAATAACAAAGCTTACAACATCAAGAGCTTATGCAGTTATAGCTGTCTATTATCCTTTGGGCAACATAGAAAGACAATTTGTAAATAATGTCTTCCCAAAAAACCTAAATTTAGAAAGTTCTTCTTCTAACAACATAAAATAATAATATAGAACCAATGTATTAAAGGCTTCTAGTGTTGAAAAATCAGATGTTTAATTAATATATTAATTAATACAAATGTTGATTAGAATAAAAAAAAAAATTTAAGTAAAAGTAATTTGAGTTTTTGGGTTCCTAGTGAATCGAATGTTTATAAAACTTACATCGACTTATCTTATCAATTAATATTCTTAAATAATTCACATTCTTCTTTTTCTTCTTCTTCTCCCTCGCGTCTATCCCAGCTATTTGGTATCGGCCACATGTGTCCTCCACTTGACACGACCTCCCACATCATCGACGTACATACCAGCTATTCTCATATCACACTCAATCGCATCCAACCACTTCTTCTTTGGTCTTTCTCTTCCTCTTCTTCTTTTAACGTCCATTTCCATAATCTTCCTTACAGCTTTCGAATTTTCTATCCTAATAACATGACCAAACCATCTAAGTCTATTCTCTCTCAACTTATCCACAATCGACTCTACTCCTATACGTCCTCTTATATATTTAAATTTATAAATCCAAAATCACAAAATATTATACACTTTAACCGCGTATACGTATTTCAACAACTACGTTGTCATCGTCAACACGAACTAGTAAATATTAAAAGTAAACTACTTTTTTTGGAAGTTATTTAAAATACGTAGATAAATTATAGTAAATAATCGAAAACACATATCAATTAAATATCATATAGAGACACTGTTTTATTAACATTTTGATTATTGATAACGATTTGGAAAAGTCGTGATTATTTACCTAGTTAGCGTGCACCGTTCATACAGGTGAACGGTATACGTACGTGTATACGTATACGAGACGTAAACGTGTATAAAATTTGTCTAGGAATTAAATTAAGAGTAGAGGCCTTAAACTATACGGAACAAATTTAGTTTAGCGCTCATACGGTTATTTTCTTTTAAAGCTAAAGATTGGTGCAAAAAAAAAAATAACTTCGGTCATAAAATATAAAATGTTAGAATTGTCTTTTAGCATTTGACAGAGTCTACATATGACTATTATATAGATTGTAATCAACACATTATAAGTACATAACGAAAAAATCTGTCGAAATTTTCCAGTTTATCATCAACAATGTTCACATGATTTGTTCATGTAAAACCAAACAAGAATATTATATAAAATTTGAAAGCCGTGTAAATAATATTCAATTTGAAAAAAACGATTATGTCGGAAATATAAATGTTATTATAAAGTGTGAATTTAATGAATATTATAAAATCGATATGTGTCTTGTGTTACACTATGTCCAAAATGAATACATAAAAATTAATAATATATTTGAAATTTTTCTGTTATCGGTGATTAGAGGAAAATGACTGAGATAATTAAAAACTTGTTGAATAAATTATCAATTATGTGCTTATCTACAAGTTGTAAAATTTGTAATATGTGTACTATATGTCTTTTATAGAATAAACGATTCAACAACGATTTTCGTGAAGACCCTGTTAGGTTAGGACCTAACCTGCAGTTTTGATTTTCAATAGTGTCATACATTTCTTCCCATCTCTAATGGATGACCATGATAATTTTTAGTCAACTTTGCAAAAGATTTATTATATTTATTGAGAATCTTATATTTTTATTGTTATATAGTAAATTTCGTATACGTTGGTAAATTGTTTTCAATACTGCTGGTTTGTGTAATGTATGTACAAACATCTAAATAAACACGTATGAAACAACGACCAACCGACCTAATAACTAGTAACGATTTTTCATACGTTTTATGATTTTTAAATTTTGAAAACTTTTGAATAACACTGTGCACATTGTACGTGTTTCCGAATAGTCTGGGTAAATTATGTGTTACAGTATAAACAACCATAATAACTTGTCACCAAAATATATTTACTAAACCAAATACTGGTACTTAAAATGAAACGAGGTTCTAACATGTAAAATGAATGTAAAGATGTTTGTGTACACTTGAATCTTATAAACAGTCGGTATCATCGAAGACGTTTATACCGTTGTACCTACGTGTACGAAGTTCTACACAATGTAAACTAATATCTTATATAAGTTTTTCAATAATATGTCGTCATAGCATTTTTACGAAATTAAAGAATTATACACATAACTTGCTTGTCGTAACAATATGTGAACTAACGGTCAATTTTTTTTTTTTTATACTCGTACATGAGTTTCAATTTCATACGTAACAAATTTGAATTGCACCAGTCTTAACGTTAAAATAATACTAATAACAACAATAATAATACTAACATAGGGAGCACTGTTTTTATAGCTGTGCGTAATTGTTAATTAAGCAAACAAACGACGTTAGATATTGAAGGCCATACGTGTACGATATTAGAGACATACGTGTACGAAATTCGTTTACGAGTTGTGGCAAGTGTAGAATACATAATTTATTTATCAATATCGTTTATTAGTTAAATTTTATCATTTCGATTCGGCCAACGTTCTTAGGGAAGTGTGACCTGTTTTTTACTGATAAGTGGATTTGATTTGGTGTGTATCTCAATAGCTATTATAATTTTTATATTTTCAGTTTCACAATGATAGCGATCGGACGTTATTTTGTGTTTATTGTGTTAATGACGGGAACGATATTATCTGCTCACAATTTTAGTGAAGAGGGTGAGTTGATATTTTACGATGCATATCAGAACGAGAATAACGAAATTAAGAATAAGTCTCCATATTTTTTTATAAAAATAGATATGTTTTCAAGTGGTCGCGTATTTTTTAAATTTATATTTACTTGTATTTAAGTACATATAGATATAATTTATTGTAGACCAAAAGCAGTTTCTGAATAAAATATTAAAACTACATAACGAATACCGAACCAAACACACTGCAAATATACTGGAAATGAACGCAGACGTGAGTGATAATATATTTTATGTGCTTTTCGTTTAAATAGTAAATATAGATAGATGACGATTCATAATTTCAAATCAATACACATACAGATTATCGAAGTTAAAAACCATTATCGTTTTTAAAATCAATTCATTCTTGAATTTAAAGAAACGACTTGTACACCATTTTTAACTTCCCTGGGGACATGCATTTCTTTACTTTTTTTTTGAACTCACGACGACGTGTCTTACTATATTTTATGTGAGTTACAAAGTAGAAAAATGTAAAATGGGCAGACTCCTCTTATTAAATTGTCATTAACGCATGTCTGGGAAACCTGTGCACGCGGTCAGTATGATAAGTTATTGGAAATGTATGTTCACAAAAAATCGCGTCTCACAATATTGACATAATGAATGTATTTAACTAGTCTGCGTGAATAATATATATATATTATTATTATTATTATTATTATTTATATTATCGTTATTATTATTATTATTTAAATTATTGTTATTATTATTATTATTATTATTATTATTATTATTATTATTATTATTATTATTATTATTATTATTATTATTATTATTATTATTATTATTATTATTAATATTTTCATTCGCTCTTTTTTTTCAGTTATCTAAAAATGCAGACACAGTATTGAATATGTTAATTAATAAAGAGAAAGTTAAATTACCTGAAGATAACGGAGTAAATATGGCCTTTGCTGAACTTAAGAATGATTCCAAACTGGATGATGATGAAGCTAAGGAGTTATTTTTACAATGGTACAATAAGGGTGCAGGTTGGGATTTCGACAATGAGCCATCTAATAAAAAAGCAAAAGATGCAGGTAAATTTATCGTACATCACACCATGTACATATTGATGTCTTTTAGGTTATTAGTAAAATTTTTATTAAACATAAAAATAAGTTTAATAAGACATTCTATATTTAAATTCCGTTTAGTCTTTAGTTTAACTTCATAATATATTTTAACATAAAATTAAATAAATTATGAAATATTTAAAAAAAAAAAAAATTTGATCAAACAACGTAAATATTTTTCATAAATGTTCGTTAAGAGACTTAGTAAATGACCTTCGACCATTGTATGTTTTGTATAAAGTTTAATAAAAAAAACGTACTAAATTAATAAATTATTTTTCGTTATGGATTTTAATATGTCTGTAAAAATCATTAGCCTTAAAAATGTTTTAAAAAGAAGTCTGCTACAAAGACATTACATGAAATTGAATAAGGATTCCAGTTTCAAGTAAAATACAATTAATACAATGTTGTTATATGGTATTTTATGATTACAGCTGCATTCACACAAATCGTATGGTACAACACAACACAATTGGGTTTAGCAATAGCGGTGAATAAAAATGGTTATTATGATGTCGTAGCTACCTATCGTCCTCGTGGAAACCAAGAAAAACAATATAAAAATAATGTTTTTAGGCCTATTAGTTGAACGTGTTTTTGGTTTTTAGATTCTTAGCTAATCATGTAATTTATAAAATTTATTTTTGTGCTTACAATAGTATTTCTTTTCAATTTATATTCTTTAAAAATGCACATTATATTATGTGACATAAATATCTTATGGGAAATAATATTAGTTAATAATTTTACTAGTTAATAATATTTATTGTTATTTGTAATCTTTTTTGTTCTATAAATTAATGATTATTAGAAAACGGTAATTTTTTGTTCGATGCAACGTTTAGTACTAAATTAATTTAGTGACGTAAATTACTATAACACATCGCCAAATATTTGCATTATTTAGGATAACCAACCTAACTTCAATTTTCACATATTTTGAGCATTGTAAAATATTACGTCTTAAAAAAAAACCCAGAACTCTACAACCTTTTTCAACGCCCTAACATCACAAAAAAAATCTCAGTAAGGAGATTGAGATGGGCAGGGCATGCATGGAGGAAACAGGGATCAATTATAAGGACCGTAATCGAAAACAACCCAGCAGGAAAACGACCCTTAGGTACACCTCGCTTAAGATGAGAAGATTGTGTGATTAAAGATGTAGTAAGGATAGACGCTGATTTGTAATGAAGGGAAGCAGCGGAGGATAGATGGAGGAATATATACTTGGAGAGCTGGTCTAAAAGGCCGTTATCCCTCCCCCGTCCCAAAAAAAAAAAAAAAAACAAAAAGTTCCTGCGTGTTACGAACACGTGCAGATGAAGTGAAACTTCTTACAGAAACCGTTATTATCAAATACAACGTACATTCGCGTTCGAAATTTTAGATATGGTATATTATATTATGTAGTTGAAATATTTTTACCAAAATTGAAGACTGGTAAAAATAATAAAATGAATTTATAAAATATAAAATGTTAGAATTGTCCTTTAGCGTTAGACAGAGTTCACATATGATTAGTATGAAGTATGTTATCACAGCGTCACAAAAACATAACGACGAAATCGGTCGGAATTCTTCAGTTTATCATCAAAAATGTTCACATGATTTGTTCATGTAAAACAAAACAAGAATATTATATTAGATTTAAAAGCCGTGAAAATATTACTCTATTTGAAAAAAAACGATTATGACGGAAATAAGTATTTTATTATAATGCGGGAATTTAATGAGTATTATCAAAACTATAGGTGTCTTGTATTATACTATGTCCAAAATGAATACATAAAAAATTAACGGTATATTTGCTATTTTCTATTACTCGTGATTAGAATAAACGACTGATATGAAAAACTTGATGAATTTAATAAAACTTTGTCGTAAAATTTGAATCATTCGTATTACACAAAAACGCATAAAGAAATGAAAGTGAACGCATCATTTTAAAATCAATACATTTTTACAATGCTCAGAATTTAAAATAAAATAAGAAAACAATATTGAGCTAACCACTGTTTTTCTTATTTGGAAATTGTTAAAGAAGAAGTTGTACAATATAAAAATGTATTAAGATGCAAATGAAAACACATAATTTGAAAAACTAGAATTTTAGAATTTAAAATAAAACAAGTAAGCAATATTGAGTTTTTTCTACAGATTTTCTTTCTAGTAATTCAAACTCATAATTTTAATCCAACAAAAATTATTGTTATTTACGATATTGAAATTGTCTATTACATTGTAAAAACATAAGTTTTTGCGCAAGTCAGAATTCAATTTTTCATTTTTCAATAACAATAAATGCATTTCCGAAAAAGAACTGATCTACAATAAATAAATAGAAAATTAATATCAATTAAAGTAGCGTATTTTATTTCTCATAGTCGTGTAGTTTTTGATCACGAAATTAGTAAATTATGGATAAAAAAACATAAAACGTAATCTAGCAAAGTCGAATATTCATGATTATTTACCGAGTTAGTGAGCGCTGTTTATATAAGTGCAGGTAGGTTTTAATTATAAAAATTAATACCATTAGATATTGAAATTGCTATAACTACGTATACGTAAACCATCATAGAATTGCAGTTAAAGAAGAGTACATTTCTTCATCGCAAATTTTTCTATTAGTAAAATTTTGTCATTTTCACTGTCGTTCCTAGAGAAGTGTAATCAGTTTTACACCAATAAGCGGATTTGATTTGGTTCTTTTGTGATCTAAATAGCATATACAATTTCTAAACGTTCAGTCCTAAAATGATAGCAATTGGACTTTATTTTGTACTTTTGATATCTGTGGCGGTGATGTCATCACCTCCAAAGTATAAAGAATCGGGTGAGTTCTCAGTAATTGTGCACAAAAAAAAATTGTATAACGAAACTATGATTGTCTTAATATTCTATGGAGAAATTATCGTGTTTTAGGGCGGCTACGGTATTCTTAAAATTATATTTACTTATGATTCAGTATATAAAAATAAAATTATTTTTTAGATATAACACCGTTTAATGATCTAATATTTAATTTACATAACGAATACCGGTCCATACATGGAGTGGAATCATTGAAAATTGACAATGATGTGAGTTATAATTTAATTATTTATTTATTTTTTTATTTTTAATAGTAAATATCGATAGACGATGTTTCATAATATTAAATCAAAACACATGCAGATTGTCTATGTTATACCGTTTTCTTTACCAGTTTATCGTCGCATATCATACGACTTGTAAACCTTTATAAACTTCCTATTATAATTATCATATATTTATAATTAAATACTAATTTTTGGTAAATTAATATTATAAATTTATAATTAAATTTGGTAATAATTGGTTAATTTTCAGTTATCTAAAGACGCACAAGACAATATAATTAAAATATTCAATAACCAATCAAAATTAATCCCTAAGGATATAGGGATGAACATAGGCGATGGTAAAATTGATGAAATTTCCGATCTGAATAATGAAGAAGCTAAGAGAGTATTTTTTAAATGGTACAACACTGGTGCAGAATACGATTACGATAATGAATCTAAAGAAGCATTGAAAAAAGCAGGTAAATTTATCGTACAGCAAACTATGTTCATTATTATGTTTTTGGTGTTATTATTTAACTGTCAATGAAATATGGAAATACGTTTAATAAGAAGTTATATAAAAAAACACTATAATCAAAATATCATATCAGCTTTAAGTCGGCTGTGATTAAATGTTTATCCATAACAATAATTAAATATTTATTTTCGTAATATAGTAGTAAAAACAAAAGAAAAAACAAATAAAGAATAAAAAGGATATACAAGAAATATATATATATATATAAACAAACATATATACACATATTAAATTTTCATGTATATTTTACAACTTTTATATTTTTTTTTTTTTTTTATAAACGTAGTACTCATTGGTCTTTTGTATATTTAAGTATACATTTATATATATATATATGTAAATGTATTTGTTTCAATATATATTTTTTTTCGATCAATGTAACATTATACTGACAAAACTGTTATAATATGTATTAATATATAAAGAAAAATGTAAGTAAATACACTATTAATTATTTCAAAACATAAATTAATCAAATAAGGTAAATGTTTTTCAAATATGTGTTTATTAAGATACGTAGTAATTTACATTTAATTACCGTATACGAAGATTATATGACATTTTCATTAAAAGCAAACGTACAATTTTCATACATAACTTTTCGTTATGCATTTTAATATGTTCGTAAAAATCATTAGCCGTAAAAATCCGATACAAAGTTATTACTTACATAATATATAATTGTCCCTTTAGGGGAAACAACGTTTGTAAAAATTGGTAAAGGAATTAATTAACAACAAATATTCAACTAATACAATTTTAGTATACGGTATTTTATGGTTGCAGCTCCATTTACACAAATCGTGTGGAGGAAAACAACAAGAATTGGAATAGCAACGGCGGTGAATGATGATGGCGTTTATAAAATCGTTGTCACCTATGCTCCTTTGGGAAACAAAAAAAAACATTATAAGAACAATGTTTTCTTGCCTCAAACTTCAAAGTGATTTAGATATTTAGATTCTTAGCGAATCGTGTTATTTATAAAATATAAATTTTTGCTTACAATGATAATTCTTTTCAATTGATATTCATTAATAATACACATTATGTTTTGTAGTAAACGTATCTTATGGAAAATAAAATTATTTAATAATTACTTATTTTAATTATTAATTGTTATTTGTTATCTTTTCTGGTCTAAGAAATAATTAATATTAAAAAACAGGTATTGATTGTTCAAGTACAATATTCAAAATTACATTACTATATTACATCGTTAATTAAACGTGTAATTTTGAGGTGACGAACCTAATTCAAATTCCCATATTTTGATCATTTTTTTTTTTTTATTGTAATGTGATTATGCTATAATAATTGGATACCTATCCTACCACAACACTAGTCAAATTGCTAAATTTAAATGAAATAGCTAATTGATGGGTATAAGAAATACTATGTATAATAAATCTATGTTTATAGGCAATTTTCAACTATTCAGTACAAATAATTCATATGCCAAAACAATAAAGTCAATAGGTCTATGACTAGTTTGATTTTTGGTGTATTTTTTTAGAAGTTATTTACATTATATAAGCTACAGGCGTATTGTGTTATAGTATGTCCAAAATTAATACATAAAAAATTAACGGTTTATTTGCTATTTCCTATTATCCATTATTAAAAGAAAACGACTGAGATAATAAAAAACTTGTTAAATAAATTATTGATTGTGTGATTATCTAGAAAAAGGTTAGGTCGTAATATTTGGATCTTTTGTACTATATAAAAATGTATTAAGAGACAAAAGGAACCACATAGTTTGAAAAACAATATACTTGTATAATGCTCAGAATTTAAAATAAAATAAGCAAGCAATATTGAGCTTACTACAGATTTTCTTTCTAGTAATTCAAACTCATAATTTTAATCCAATAAAAATAATTGTTGTTTACGATATTGAAATTATCTATTACATTGTAAAATCATAAGTTTTTATGCAAGAATGAATTCGCTTTTTCATTTTTTTAATAAGAAAAGAAAAGCATTTTGTAAAATGAGGTGATCTACATAAAATATATAAAAAATTCATATCAATCAATTTATCATCGTTTATTTTTTATAGTCACTTAGTTTTCGTTCACCAATTTAATATATTATGATTTAAAATGTATAAAGCGTAACATACCAACGTCGCGCAGTCGTGATTATTTACCGAGTTAATGAAGAATGTTTATATAGATGTATGTACGTATTTTTTATAAAAACAAATAACGTTAGATATTGAAGTTGCTATTAGTACGTGTACGTAAACCATCTAGGCATTGTAATTAGGGTAGAGTACGTTGTCTATTTGAAAATTCTCGTGTTAGTTAAATTTTATCTTTTCGACTCGATCGACGTTCCTAGAGAAGTGTAATCGGTTTTTCATCAATTAGCGGATTTGATTTGGTTCTTTTGTGATCTAAATAGCATATACAATTTCTAAACATTCAGTCCTAAAATGATAGCAATTGGACTTTATTTTGTACTTTTGATATCTGTGGCGGTGATGTCATCACCTCCAAAGTATAAAGAATCGGGTGAGTTCTCAGTAATTGTGCACAAAAAAAAATTGTATAACGAAACTATGATTGTCTTAATATTCTATGGAGAAATTAATGTGTTTTAGGGCGGACACGGTATTCTCAAAATTATATTTACTTATAATTCAGTATATATAAAGAAAATTTTTTTTTAGATGTATTACCGTTTAATGGACTAATATTTGCTTTGCATAATAAATACCGGTCCATACATGGAGTAGAACACATGAAAATTGACAATGATGTAAGTTATAATTCATTTATTTATTTATTTTTTTTTTTTTTTAATAGTAAATATCGATAGATGACGTTTCATAATATTAAATACATGCAGATTGTTTAGGTTATACCGTTTTCTTTACCAGTTTGTTGTTGCATATCATACGACTTGTAAGCCTTTATAAACTTCCTATTATAATTAAGTACTAAAACACTATACGTGGGGGTTGCTACGATACTCTAGACACTAAAAATCTTTATTTCGCGATCGAATTTTCTATAAACATGGTTTCCGTGCTCTCCGTATACATATCCATGATCTCCTGCAGCTCCTAAAGTGCTGCTGAGGAGATCTGACGCTTTTCTCTTTCGCTCTATATGAACACCGACAGCCTAGTGCTCAGTATCTAAACTAACCTCCTCAGCTTTTGTGCGTGTCAGACCGCATCCCTTTTTGTGAGACACGGCATTACGTAGTTCCTCGCATATTTGTCCTTCGTAGGCTTCTCCTCGACATACCATGGAACTATATGAAAATATTCGTCCATGTCGGAGTCAACCGTTTTGACATCACTTGTTCTTATGTTACGCTGCCAATTCACATAAATCAGCTCTATGTTCGAATCCACCGGAGTATTCTTCTCCGTACTTTTCCGTCTATTTCACCGGTAGTAGAATTCTAAGTGGAACTTTTACCTACAGTCGTGGTACAAACCCCACATTGGCCATAGATGCCTGCCTCAATATATCTATGTTTTGTGGGTACTTGGTCAATGTCCCCACCTCCCAGCCAGCAGCTCTGGGATCTCGCGTTTCACAATATTGACTTACTGAATGTATTTTGTCAGCCTGTTTGTACAATATATATTTCCTTATTATAATCATTCGTTGGATAATTTTCAGTTATCTAAAGACGCACAAGACAATCTAATTAAAATATTCAATAACCAAACAAAATTAATCCCTAAGGATATAGGGATGAACATAGGCGATGGTAAAATTGATGAAATTTCCGATCTGAATGATGAAGAAGCTAAGAGAGTATTTTTTAAATGGTACAACACTGGTGCAGAATACGATTACGATAATGAATTATCTAAAGAAGCATTGATAAAAGCAGGTAAATTTATCGTACAGCAAATGGTGTTCATAAATACGTTTTTGGAGTTTTAAATTTAATGTTAATGAAACATATAAATACGTTTTATAAGAAATTATATATTTGAACACCATTTCAGTGTTAAGTCGGCTGTACAGTTTAAATGTTTATCCATAACAAAAATTAAATATTTATTTTCGATCAATGTGTATCGCTTCAATATAACATTATATTGACAAAACTGTCATAATATGTATTAATATATAAAGAAAAATATAAATAAATACACGAATAAATATATTAAAACATAAATTAAAACATAAATTAATCAAACATGGTAAATATTTTTCGAATATGTGATACATATTAAGATACATATTAAATTACATTTGATTATCATATACAATGTTTAAATGCAAATTTTATCAAAAGGAAACGTACAGTTTTCATAAGAAATTTTTCGTTATGGATTTTAATATGTTCGTAAAAATCTTTAGCTGTATAAATTTGATACAATTCGATTACTTATATATTATATAGATGTGCCCTTTCGAAACAAAATGTTTGTTAAAATTTAAATGGAATTAATTTTCAACAAAAATGCAACTAATACAATGTTGGTATACGGTAATTTATGATTGCAGCTCCATTTACACGAATCGTGTGGAAGAACACAAAAAGAATTGGAATAGCAACAGCGTTGAAGGAAGATGGCACTTATAAAATCGTCGTCACCTATGCTCCTTTGGGAAACAAAAAAAAACATTATAAAAACAATGTTTTCTTGCCTCAATCTTCAAAGTGATTTAGATTTTTAGGGAATCGTGTTATTTATAAAATATAACTTTTTGCTTACAATGATAATTCTTTTTAGTTTACGAGTATATTCTTAAATGTCTTTTCGGGTCTAAGAATTAATGATTATTAAAAAACAGGTATTGATTTTTCAAATATAAAATTCATTACTTAATAACTATAATACATCATAAAATATAATTATTTGAAAATAAATAATTATAAATGAAATAATGTAGTATAATTTAAGATGGTACAAATCTTTTTCCTACTTCCACATATTTAAACATTTTAAGATATGACGCATTCAAAAAAACAAAAACTTGTAATACTGTAATACAATGATTTCGAGAAGTTATAACTAGTTATTTGGTTCGTCGTTTATTGTTCCTTACGTATTTATGTAGGTGTGTGTACATAAATGATGTGAAACAGCATTTTACAAAATTTAATATATAACAGTAAATGATATAAGTTTCTTTAATAATGTGTCTCCATGATATTATTATCAATCTAAAGACTGGAACAAAAAATCAATTGACGTTAAACACATACAATTTTGAAAACAATAAATGTATTATAATAATCTTCATTAATTAAAGGGGTAAAAATGGAAATATAGCTTAACCAGAACCAATGAAGCTATGAGTATTAAATTTGGTTATAGTTTCAATTTATGATGTAGAGTTCAATAAGAAAGGATTTTTCAAAATTCCAACCCTGAGGGGGTAAAAAGTGTAAAAGGGGATAAAGTTGAATTTGTCATTTAGCTAATAATAACAGTAATAAAAATGGTAATACAATAATCTAAAGTCGACCTTCGGCTAAAATATAGAAACTAATATAATAAAAAGTTTGTAAGAAACCAAAAGGCAAACAAAGTTGCACGGGATTCAAATTAATAATTTAACTCCAATAAAAATGATTGTTGTTTACGACATTCATATTGTCTATTACATTGGAAAATCATAAGTTTTTATGCAAGTCAGAATTCAATTTTTCACTTTTTCTTAACAAAAGAAGCATTAAAGGTTAGGTTAAAGATCATCTGTGGATATTATTGCATACGGGAAATGAAATCGAGGATAATTTCAAGTTATGTGTGATTATAATAAATAGTTCTTGTGTAATTAAAAAAAATGAATATTTTCAATTTTCGCAAAATCGTAATTTTTAAAACACAAATAATTAAGTTTTTTTAACACAATATTCAAACCTATTTCTTCGGTACGTGTGATCGGGTGAACAAAGATGAACTTTAAATGAATAATACGATTAATTGCAAGCGTTTTCCAATAGTCGTGACTTCGCGTTACTCGATTACGGTATCACCAGGTGGTTTGTACATACGAACTGTACAAACATGATCGTCTCTAATACGTACCTACTCGTACGACATGTTATATAATGTACGTTGTAATATTAATTATTGATTAAAATATAATAAATAAATATTGAACACTTTATGTTACGCATTAAAAAATAAATAAACAACTTAGCATAATAATTTCGAAAAATCGTGATTTTATTATTTGTCTCTTTAGTGAGAACTTTTTGTACAGTTTATGTGTACGTATAAATTGTATAAACGATGGAAGATAACTATCGAAGGCATGTGTACGAAAATGGTTTGAAATAGCCATTATATTAGGGTACTTCGTACTAACAATTAATTGTGCTTGTATAAGATTGTCATTTCAATTCAGTAGACGTTCTTGTTGAGAATTGTAACATATTCGTCACTGAAAAGTGAATTGGATTTGATTAGGATATAGTGTGATATCAATAGCCTGAATACTGTTTATACTTTCAGCCTTAAAACGATAGCACTTGAACGTTATTTTGTATTTATTATATTTGTGTCGCGAACAATATTATCTGCACCTAACACTATTTACGGCTTACATTGTGCATGTTTTCGAATAGTCGTGACATCATGTAGTTCGAACAGTGGCGGTCAAACAACGGTGATATATCTCCCCATGATCTTGTTATATATTAATTTTAACAGTATGCCGTTTATTACATATTTAATAGCAATAATAAACAATTATATTAATGTAAATAATTTCTGTTTACTGTTCCTATGCAGTTTTCCGGGCGCTTTTGAGAAAATCGAAAAAATCTTTTTAAAATACCAACTAGGGCTAACCCTCACACTCTCCTACGATTGACAACGTTTCATAATTTCAAATCTAAACACACCCAAACTGTCTATGTCTACCTTATTCATTATCAATTTATTGTTGAAACTTTTACGACTTGTACACCATTATTAACGTCCTAATATCTCGTATATTTATATGTATTTATAATTATATACTACAACATTATCAACTATGAGGTATGCATTTTATGAAATTTTTTCTGAACTAACGACAAAGTGACTTAACGTATTTTATGCACGTTTGAAAGCAGAAAATTGTAAAATGGACCGATCCTAATTTTTATATTGTCATTGGAGCATTTTGGGAAACCTGTGTACGTGGCATATTGAATAATTCAAGTCATATAACAAATACCATAATGAATATTAACATTCTATGTAATTGTACACAGACGTGAGAAAAAAATTTTTTTTCTTTTGAATAGTAAATATCGTTAGAAAACGATCAATAGTTTCATACATTTCTTTTCATCCATAATGGATGGCCATGAGAGTTTTTAGAATCGGTCGTCAACTTTGTAGAAAATTCATCACAACGGTTTCATCGAGAATCGTATATTTGTTACTGTTACGTAGAAAATGTCGTACACGTAGGTAAATTGTTTTCGATACAACAACTGCTGATTTGTATACTGTACGTTGAGACATCTAAATAAACAATTAAAATCGAAAACAACGTAACGATATTTGTACGATAACGTGTACGATATTTTACACGTTGTATGTTGCAAAAAATAAACTTGATTATTCTATTGTTTCGTGACGGTGTACGAATAAAAAACCCGAACAAAACCATTACAAATATGTATTGTCTTTAACACGAAACAAACGTTCGGCCGTCTTAGGGTTGATATTCGTTTATCAAAGAAAGTACCGGCGAGCGATGTTAGAGCGGCAAAAGGCCACGCGACCGACATCACTGCATTATTTATGAACGTGAATATTTCGTTGTTTAGATCGTCGGTGGCCGGTGGTGACGTTATCGTGATCGTAATAAAATCACGACGGAAATTAGGTTTGTCCGCAATAGTCTTAACTCGGGCACAACCGAACCGGGTCTTAAGTCCACTTATTGCCAGTTTTACAATCAAAGATTTGATTCAGTTCTGCTGGACCGTGGTCGTTGGAAATTATCTGTGATATTGGTATAGTTGGGTGATAGTGTGTGTATGAATCGAAAAGATTAGATTTTGTTTTTCATTATTATTCTGGTGTTAAATTCAAACAGTCAATTTAATATATTTAAAAGAAAAACCATATGTGATTCTGAAATTATTTCGAGAGTTTTCTTAAAAAAAGAAAGATGTTTTTAGAACGACCTAATAATTTTACGAAGTGGAAAGATGAACAATGTTTTAATCGTTTTCGTTTGTCAAAACGTAGTGATTAATTAATTCTAGTACACATTAAAGAACGTATTTGATCACCTACAAATACGTGCTGTATACAAGTACTATAGTTATAGAAATGTACGGAACAAATTTAGTTTAGCGCCCATACGGTTATTTTCTTTTAAAACTAAAGATTGGTGCAGAAAAAAAATAACTTCGGTTATAAAATATAAAATGTTAGAATTGTCTTTTAACATTTGACAGAGTCTACATACGACTAGTATATAGATTGTAATCAAAACATTATGAGTACGTAACGAAAAAATCTGTCGAAAATTTCCAGTTTATCATCAACAATGTTCACATGATTTGTTCATGTAAAACCAAACAAGAATATTATATTAGATTCGAAAGCCGTGTAAATAATATTCAATTTGAAAAAAACGATTATGTCGGAAATATAAATATTATTTTGAAGTGTGGATTTAATGAGTATTATAAAATCGATAGGCGTCTTGTGTTGTGTTCAAAACGAATACATCAAAATCAATGGTATATTTTTGCAATTTTCCTATTATCGGTGATTAGAGGTCAATGACTGCGATATTCGATACGGCCGCCGCGCCGGTTCGTATTATTCGTGTGCAACCGTTTGTGTGCGAACGCGTACGGCACAAACCGAATCCATTAGCCGGTGACGGGTTTTCGCGTATTGATAATGACGTACGGTGCAACAAAATGTTTTCGAACGGTTCGTGACGACACGTTCGGCCGTGTTAAAGAGGCACCCGGCACCCTCACTTTTGATTTTGGAAAAAAAACTCGGGGCGATCGTTTGTACCCAAAGGGGTAAAAAGTTACGAGTCTTTGTAAGTGGGGACGCTAAAGACATGGACCTGTTTTAAAGGTGTTTCGCGCACGCGAATTATACGAACAGTGGACGTTCCGTGTGGTGTATTGTATTGGTTAACGGGGACGGAAACGCCGGAAACGTTTGTCGAAGTCACGCGTCGGAAAACCGTGTACGAACGCGGGCGTGACGATTGCCGTAAGGCCCGTGATTTCGTATTGTTCGCGTGTGGATAACGAGAACTGTTTGTGTAGTTGGCGTGTACGTGTAAAACGTGGCAAACAAAAGACGGCGAGAGCGTCGAACGCGGCCGCACACGCGCGTACGACATATGTTTCGGCGCGAACGACGTACTCGGCGAGGTCTCGTCGGTTGTTCGCCGGTAAACGCATTCGACTTCGATTACCGATCGTGATTTGAACGGTCCGTTTTACGTTTTTACGTTTTCCGCTTCGCCATGATAGCAATTGGACGTTACTTTGTGCTCGTGCTGTACGTGACGGGAACACCCACAACATTGCCCAAGGACAGGTTTAGTGCCGCGGGTGAGTCGTTTTGTCGTGATGCACGTGATTTATTTATATGTGCGCACACGAATATATTATTTCATTTTAGAACAGGCGAATTTCCTTCAAATACTATTCGACTTACATAACGAAAAACGGGAATTACATGGCTTAAAGCCGCTGTCGTTGGACGTAACTGTAAGTAATGATATATTTATTAATTTTTTCTTTTTTTTTTTTTTGTTCGCATATCATCGGATTTCGTGTCATAGTTCAAAATCAAATATCAGTTTATTGTTGACCTGAATACTCGTCGTTGACCCGTTCGTAAAAAAACGTCTCACGATTTTAACTTGACGAACGCAGTGTAAATGTGTGTCTGCGTAAGCAATATATATTACAGTGTAAATGTCATTATTCGTTCGGTTTTTTTTTTCTTTCGTTTCAGATAAGTCGATTGGCCGGTGAAACGCTGAAGGGTGTATCGATTGGGACAATAATCGACTACCCTAAGAATTATGGAAAAAACTTTGCCTTTCAGCCATATGATGGTGCTACCAAACTGGACGATGATGCTGCTAAGGCCATGTTTTCAACATGGTACGATACGGGTAATGGATACAATTACAAAACAGAACCGTCTAATATTGATGCAACTTGATTTTGTCGTACATCACACCGATGTACATATTAATGTTTTTTTGGAGTTATTCGTAAACCGTTTCATCATACATGTAATTAAGTTTATTTACTTGAGTTTTATTTGAGTCGGTCGTACGGGGTTAATGGTTTCCCAGCACAGAATTTTCATTTGTATATTTTTGATCCACGGGTACCGTTTCAATTCTAACTTTACAATCACAAACTGTTATAACACATTTTGACATATAAAAAAAATTATACACATTTATTTAAACAAATGATGAAATACACCAAAACACGGATTTGATCCAACCAGGTAAACGTTATCCAAATATGTGTGCCAAAAGACTCAGTAAATGATATTTGACCGTCGTGTACAATGTTTTCTTAAACAAATTTAATCAAAAGCAAATGTATTGTTTTCATAAATTACCTATTTCGTAACAGATTTTAATGCGTTCGTGGAAATCATTGACTGTATAATTGTCTCGAAAGCAGTCTGCTACAAAATTATTACTTATAAATCGTATAGGTGTCTGTTTTCCGGGACAAATGTTCATTTAAATTGAAAAAGGAGTTAATTTTCAACAAATATATAACTAATACAATGTTTGTATACGGGATTTTATGATTTCAGACAATTCCACAGAAATCTTGTCGGAAAGCGCAGAGCAATTGGGTTTAGGAATAATAGTAAATCCTGATATCAATCATTACGCAGTCCTAGCTCTCTATTATTCACCCAAAAACCAAGAAGAAAACTAAAAAAATAATATCAACTCTCCCGAATGATAAATCTGGTTTTAAAATAATTTATTAATACATAAGAATATTGATTCGATTTAAGAAAGAAATCAAAGGTAATTTTGATTGTAGTTTTATGATTCCTAGAGAGTCGTTTTTTTTTTTTTGTATAGTATAAATGTTGTTCTCGCATTGTCGTTTATTAACAACTTATATTTTTAATAAATATAAATATAAATTATAAACTAAAATCTTTATTCATTTAAATTTGTATTCTTTATTTTTATTGTTGTTTGCCATCGTGTTTGGTATGTTATGTCGTTTATTCTCTAAATATCGTATAGGAGTACAATGTAAACGTGAATTATAATTAATGTTGTAGTTTAAAACTATTTGTATTTTCATTTGGACGAAATAAATTCGATTCGAATCATTTTTGTAAATCTTTATACAGTACCCAAAATGTCCTAGTGTCTAAGTATATAAAATACGCGTCACGCGCACGCCATGCAGAACGCTGTGCGGGGTTACGTCCGTAGAGTAATTGTTCCGAATTGCCTACACGGATCGCCGTGCACCGCGAAATTTGGCAAACGGTAAGCTACCAAATCAAAAAGTCTAGTTCGTTTTAATTGTATCACTTAAACGCGTAACTTTTTTTTTTTTTTAATTCAATTTTTTCTGTTCGACGCGTCAACTTCAAGTTAACATTTCGAGAACAAATCTAATGTCGGATCACCGACGATACACGCGTAACGTTGAATCGTACTTCAACTGTACACACGCCGTTTTATGCGGCCGCATCGATATTGAAACGTGGCGTGTTTTTCGTGATTTTTTCGGAAAAATTCATTTCTTTTACTTGATCTGCGTATGCGAATTCATGTCCCGTCGACTTGACGGCCGACCGACATTTCGTTACGCACACGGTCACATAATAAATCGTCGCGTCGAATCGTCCGGTATCGTAAAGTACGAACGGCAACGGTCGGTCGGTCCGCAACGTTTTTTCGCCGTTTTTTTCTTTGTTTTTTTCATCTCCAATGTTCTATGACTTTACTTGTCTGTTACTCGTCGAACAACACCGAAAACCAAAAACCAATCCGTTCCACGTGGCAAACGCGAAATTCTCCCTGCTGACGTTTTGTACCACATTATTTTTCACCAAAAATGTCCCCGGACGGTAACACTGGTTTATTATTCATTTTTTTTTTTACCACGTAATAACATGACGATTATGATTTCGACCGCGTTTAAAATCGTACACTCGCACTTTTTTCGTAAATCAAACGTATGTCTCCTGTGTACGTGCACGTGAATAATAGTAATTTCACACGCGCACGGATTGCATTTACGTCCCACTCGTCACGCATAAACACACGACGAACATAAAATAAATAAATGTTGTATATTTATAAACACCGCGTAATCATTTTTAATCGGAACCGTTCCGAATGTTATAGCGTTAAAGAACTACATGTATATTGTATTCGTGGAAACGGGCTTACGACATGATATCCGCTATCGAAAAAAAAAAAAAAAACGAAAAAAAAACAAACAAAATAATAATTATAATTTAAAAAAAAAAACTAAGAAAACTAATTGCGATCTTACGATACGTATACTCGTTCAGAATTAACCAAGTTTATAAAATGTGTACGTATAATTGCTTAAATATATTACAAAGCGTGTCACGTTATATGTTTTCAAACGTTAAAAAAAAAAAAAAATGAATATAAAATAATATATGATATAAAAATATACTTATTAAATAAAGAAAAATTTTAAATGCATACTAGACACCGTGTTTAGGACGTCGATTTTACCAAGATCACAAAACTATTTTAATAATATTTAAATGCTTTTATCGTTGAATGTCAGTGAAATCGACCGGTTTTCGCCATCCGTAAGACACAACACGTATAACTATTATTATTATTATTATTGTTGTTGTTGTCGTTGTTAGTTTCATACAATGAAAAAACGGACCGTTTCTCCTGTGAACGGGTATCCAACGCCATATGGGGGGGGGGAGGGAAAGTGAACTACCATGACGGCCTCGTAAATTATCCAGTTACGTAAATTATTGAAAAAATCGAATTTGCTTATTGTACGTGTGCTAACCTAACCGTGAGCACTCTATTTTTTTTTTTTAAATAAATAAATAAATATTATAAAACATTGTAGACGGGCCCATCGGAGTTATTGGCGGCGGGTCGGGACACGTCTCGTTGGCCGTTTCGGTCCCGTTTCGAAACGCCGTTTTCGGATCCGGTTCGGTGACGGGACGGGGCTGTCGTGCCGTTGACAATTGAAACGCGAATGTGCGTCAGGAACTCGTCTCGGCGTCGTCGGATTATGTTCGCGGACGACCCATGAAATGTGCGGTTTGACGATAACGGTAACGACGACGACGACAATGATGATAATAATAATAGTAATAATAACGATGGAATTATTAAACGCGTTCAGGGCAACAGCCTCGGGTTGAACCGGCCCAGGTAGACGATCATGCCGGTGGGGTTGTGCCGGACCAGGTACAGGAACGGCCTGTCGAACCGGAGCCGGGGCACGTCGGGCAGCCGGGCCTGTCTGGGCCGCAGGTTCAGCGGCAGGTGCGAGTACGGGCTGTGCAGCGGCAGGTCCGCGTCGGCGTGCCGTCTGCGGCGGTCGGCCGGTGGCGGCGGCGGCGGCGACGGCGGGGGCGGGGCGACGGCGAGCGCGCGCGCCGCCCCATACGCTGCGGCGACGCCGGGTACGTTTCCACGTGGTGCCGGGCGCCGATCGCGTCCTCGCCGCACGTGCTGAACGTGTTCACCTGCAGCATGTCGGACAGGTACAGGTCGTACAGCCCGTTGACGCCCCTCAGGTCGGCCCTCTGGTCGCTGAACACGTCCCTGAGGCCCATCCGCTGCAGCGCGGCCGTCGCGTTCAACACGGACCGGTGCGAGAACCTGGGCACCTGCAGCTCGAGCCCGGGCCGGGGCAACAGGCTGCGCAGTATCCGGGACCAGCCGCCCCGCCGGTACGACGTCTCGATCAGCCGCTGCTCGAGCCGGGCCAGCCCGTCGCCCGGCGCCACCTGGCCCTGTTGGCCCGGCAACACCAGCACGGTGGACACCGCCGAGTCCGGGCTCAGGCACACCGCGGTGGCGTCCAGCCCGGGCTCGTAGCCGGCCAGGAAGCCGCCGCGCCACACGGCCGCCGGCACCGGCACCAGGCGCCGCTGTCTCGTCGACGGCCTCACCACGAAGTACATCTCGCCGTCCCGTCCGTCCGTGGACGCGCTCTCGCAGCTCGTCTGCAAACGACCGTAACGCGTTCGTCATCAGTAATATTAGTATTGCACGTCGACTGATGGGCACGCTCCCGAAACACTTCCCTCCACCTAACCGTCCCATCCGACAAACACGAAAACAATGTCTCTTCGCGCCGTTCGTCGGAAACTGGTAGTTTTTTTCGACTATTTTTTTCTTTAAGACCGTTCGCGGACAACGCGGAAAACACGACGGGGACACATTTTCGGGTTACGTCGAGCTACGTCTCGCTCTTGTCGGCCCCCAACATAAAAGACGTAAAACGTACGATATGACGGACCGATGACGCCGGCGGCCTACCTGGAAAACGTTGGCGCTGAACGCGGCGAACGGCGGCGTCAGGCTCAGGCCGGACCCGCGCAGGTACTCGACGACGCGACCCAGCGTCTGTCTCTTCACCAACAGGTTCGTCCGTCGCCTCAGCACGTCGCCGATCGTATTGAAGTCCACTTCTTCCACGTGCCCGTCGTAATACTGTTGCACGCGTTCTTTGTAGAATTCTAGGATTTTTCCGTTTGCCTGGACGAACGAAAAAAAAACGAACATAAGAAAAAAATTCGTCCGTGTCACTAGCGCGTGCGTGTCTGAGTGAAACTTCTTTCAGAGCCATCCGACCGATAGAAAAATTAGGTTCCCGTCGACGCCTTAGGATGTTGATGTATCCGCAGGCGCTGCTTGATGACGTGTGTTTGTCCAGAAACGGTCGCACGCTCGTTGACCGTAACGGGAACATTACCAAAAGTAAAACTCAAGTAAAAGCGTCGTGACGCGCAATAATCATCTCTTCCCCCCGTACCCTCTGCAAAGAAGTTTCACCTCGAAATGCGGGACCGTTGTACCTTGTCGCTGTAGATCTCGCGGACGAAAGACGCGGTGGCCACGCCCGGGTTGTTCACGTTGGTTATGGAATGCGTGATGTTCCGGAGCACCTGGTGAGGGTTGAACGTGACCATGTCGTCCAGCCTGAGCACGTCGTTCATCTGCCCGGAGGTGGAACCGCGGGCGCCCAGGAACACCATGGCCAGCATGGCGGTGAGCTCGAACGGGGACAGCACCAGGCTGCGGGACGTGATCTGGCCCTTGCCGGTGACCGCGGTCCACATCTTGAACGACAGCTCGTTGCACAGGTCGGCGAACCGGCGCACGTCGTCGCCCAGGAACGCCACGCTCGCCTCCAGGCCCATGCTCTCGTGCGGCGCCGGGTGCAGTTCCACGGCGGACGGCGACGCGTTGTTGCTGGCCGGCGGCCGGTACGCGTTGGACGACGGGCCCGGATGCGCGGCGGTGCTCGCGGTGGTGTTCGTGCTCGTGGCGGCGACGGTCGCGGTGGTGTTCGTGCGGTCGTGCCGGCGGCGGTGCTCGTGGCGGTCGTGCCGGCGGCGGTGCTCGTCGGGACGACCACTTCGGTCGCGGTGCCGGCGTCCGCGTCCGTCTCGAACGGCGTGGTCGTGTCGTAGGACAGCCGCGTTTCCGCCGCGGACAGGTCGGACGGCTTGGCCGGCTGCTGCGGCGCGGGCCCGCCGGTCGAGCTGACGTTGAACACGGTCAACATCTCCAGGCCCGGGTCGGAGACGCGCGACGGTTGTTGTTCCGTGGTGGCCGCCGCGGCGGTCGTCGGCTCGTACGGGTCCGGCGTGAACGCCGCGCCCTCCGACTTGACCGTCGCCTGTTTCCTGGCCTGTTCCGTGGACGACGACTGTTTGCCGCCGTCGGCCGTCGTCGGTTTCTCGTACATCACCTGGTACCCGTCGCCCTGCATCGCCGGCGGCTTGTGCGTGTTCTGCAACATGTTGGCCACCGCGGATATGCCGTCTTTGAGCATCGTGTCCACCTGCACCGGCGTGCCGTTGTTGTGGTCCGGCGCGTCTTTCACTTGCAACTCCGGTAGGAAATGCGTCACGGGCACGTATTGCGTTTCCGATTCCGGTGTTGTGGACGTGACCGCGGTCGAAGACGCGGCGGCGGCGGCGGCAGTCGTTTTCGACGCAGTCGTGGCCGCCGTCGACGAAGCTCCAGGCGTCGACGATGTTCCCGGCGTCCACGAACTTCCCGGCGTCGGCGATGTTCCCGCCGTCGACGATGTTCCCAGAGTCCACGAAGTTCCCGGCGTCGACGATGTTCCCGTCGTCGACGATGTTTCCGCCGTCGACGATGTTCCCAGCGTCGACAATGTTCCCGCCGTCGACGATGTTCCCGCCGTCGACGATGTTCCCGGCGTCGACGATGTTCCCGCCGTCGACGAAGCGGTCGTGGTGATGGTGGTCGCCGTCGAACCGTCCGTCGTCGAAACGGTCGTCAAAGTGGTTTCCGTCGCGACCGTTTCGGCCGACGTTCTCGAGGTGGTCGAAGTCACCGCGGCCGTCGACGACGCGCCGTCCGTCGTGGGCACTTCCGCCGCGGACGAAACCGAGGACGTCGGCGCCGCGGTTACGGTTTTTACCGGAATGGTGGTCGGCACCGTGGTCGACACCGCGGCGGTCAGCGTCTGTTGCGCGGGCGCCGCCGTGCCGGGCACAGTCGCGGCGGCGCTGGAGGAGCTACCGGGAACGGTCGCGGCGGTCGTCGGTTTGGTCGTCAGCGACGATATCAGATCTCTGATGGCGTTCGCGTGAGTGACGGCGTTCTGCAGCGACTGGCCGTCGCCTGTGGAGAAGAACGATTTCTCGGTGCTCGACGCGTACGGCTGTTGGCCGGCGGTCGTCCCGGGCCATTGTTCCGCGTTCACGGACACGAGCCCGTCGGGTGTGGACGCGGTGGTCGCGGGCTTCGGTTCGTGCACGCGATTCGACAACGTCACGTTCGTCCTGTTCACGTCGTTCGGCCGGGCCGAAGTGACTTTGTTCTGGGACGGTTTGGCGGCCAGCGCGGCGCCGCCGCCGGTGGAGTTCCGTGACGCGTTCGCCGCGGCCGTCTTGTTCGGGTACGCCTGCGTGGTCTGCGCGATCTTCTGCGAGTATCTGGTGGACATGTCGCTCGGCGGGTACTGGTAGTTGTTCCTGGTGGTCGACACGGTGGTGCTGGACGACGGCCAGCCGTGCGGCTTGTCGTGGACCGGAGACGGCCCCGCGGCGTTCCCGTGGCTGGCGTGCGTGGTTATGTTAGGTCGCGGCCCGGTCGCGTTCGACTTGTGCGGCCCGAGTCGCGTGGTCGCGGCGAACGCCGGCGACGCGGTCTTCTGAACGAACGGCGACTGGGTGGTCGACCTGATCTTCATCGTGGTCGGCGGCCTCCTCTTGGTCGACGCCAACGCTTCCGTGACCGGTCTGGACGCGCCGGCCGTGCTCAGCGCCGTCGCCATCGGGCTGTAATAACTCAGCTCCGGCGAGCTCTCCTCCGGCGTGTAATCCGCCGCGTTGTCGTTCTCCACCAGCGTGTTCGTCAGCAACGGCTCGGGACGATCGGACGGCCGGCCGTCGGTCACCTGCGACAACATGTCCGATATGGACGCGGACATCTCCTCGCCGACGTCCAGACCGTCGGCGGTCGGCGCGGGCGTCTTGGCGGTCGGGCGCAGCGTCGGCGTCGGTTTCTGCGGCGCCGGCTTTGGTTTGTCGTACGACTGGGTGGGCCGGAACGGTTTTTTGCTCGTCCACGGCTTGACCGTGGTCGGGTCGGACGCCGCGTCACCGGCCGTGGGCCCGAGTCTTTCCGTCGTGGAGACGGTGACCCGCGCGCCTACGGCGGCGGTCGCGACGGACGCGGACGGTTTACCGGTGGACCGCTGCGGCGGCGGCCCGACGGTCGTCCTCGACGGCAGCAAGTAACCGGACAGTTGGGCCACGTCGTCCGGCGTCTCGATCAGCCCCGGGAACAGGGCGGACCACGCGGACGCGGAATCCGGACGGTGCAACGACGGCACGGTCGGCGGCGCGGGTTTGCCCGAGTTCGCGGCCATCTCGTCCTTCAGCACGTTCTGCACGCTCTGCAGCACCCGGTGCACGGCCGGCGCGTCCAGCGACTCCAGGTCGGTGGCCGGCAGGTGCATGAGCGCCTCCGACGAGTGGCCGGACAGCGCGTCGTGATAGTACGTCGGCGACGTGTCGGCCATCACCGACTCCGCGTCCGCGCCGGCTATCAGCCCGTGGATCTCGTCCAGCGTCATCAGCCGCTTCACCAGATCGCCGGTGTCGTCGAACGTGTAGAACTCGTAACGGTCCGGCGACAGCAGGTTGCCGGGGCTGCCCACGATCGCGCCCGTCGCCTGTTTGTTGGTCAGCGCGTTGTCGCCGTGTCCGTCCGCGAAATACGTCTTGGTGCCGTTACCGTGGTCCATTATCACGGACACCGACGTCACCACGCTGCGCGCACACAAAACAAAAACGTTACCCGGCCGGACACGAACAAATCAACGCGTCAACCTCCCGCGCGCCGCACTCGACCCGGTGGCACTCCCGTAACACTCGAACCCCAGGCCCAAAACTGAACCGTTCGTCCTAGAAGCTGAGGAGACCATAACCTCGATCCACAAACGGGGGGTGGGGGGTGGAGGGAATGGCGAAAATGACACGACAACGAGCTAAGAGACCTCCGTAATAGACCGGATATAGTAAATGAGATTAAAAACAGTTTTACAAGAAGATCCAAGAGGAAAAAGACTACGACTGTGTCAAGAGAGTGCTGCAGATTTTCATTCGAATGCAGATTGGAAAATACTAGCGGAAAATCGATTAGGTTTAGATGTTCGGTCTAAAAGGCCGTAAAAAATATATATATCCGCAACGGTACCGGATTATAAATTGTTAATAAACAAACAAATCTCATTCGCTTAGTGCTTTTAATCTCTCTCGAAACTACGACTTCAACCGAACGTCGACCTCGTTAAAGGGCGGTCTTCACGGAAATACAATTTTTTTTTTAACTTTGGCGAGAGTTTTCCACCCAACCCACCTTGTACTATACTCGCTAAAATGTTTCCAGTTTGTACGTGTTAATTCCAATTAACTTCATTTTCAATATTTTCAATTTCAATCACACGACGTTGTTATTGCAGTGCTGCTGGAAACGGTGTTTTTATTTTTAATACTTTTTTATCGGAATGCGATAAAGTACGGTCGACTGCAGCGTATAAACGATGTTTCGATTACAATTATCATTACGCACCTTGAACCGAGAACTCTCCTGGAATCCTCGGAGTCCGTGTCCGATTGAGACGTGACCATTGATGGGACGCATTGCGCTGCCGTCAGCAAACACAGGGTCACCAGCCACCGGGTACCGGTACCCTCCATGTCTGAACCTCACATTAGTTTCAGAAACCTTCAAAAGAACAAAAAAAAAAAATAAATCAAATTTCCAAACGGATTATTAATTTTTTGTTCGAACTCCGTGAAACGATAACAAAGTCACGTATTGTATACGACGATGTGCGTTTTATTTTTGTATGTGAACATTTTTCCGTGTGTAGAAATGGCGTGTGCTCCGTTTCCGTTTTCGCGTTAGCGTAACGAATGGTTGCTCAAAAATGATTAAAACGTTGCGATAACAGCGGTTTTAGACGTGTGTTGTAATTTTCGTACAAAATCTGACAACGAACTCAGACATATAGTTAAAAAAAAAAAAAAAAAGTTTAAATCGTTCGCCGTCGCGGGAAATACAACGATCGCAACAAAAAAAACCCCGAAAAAAATAGGAGCGCGCGCGTTCATTATTATTGATATTATTATTATTGGTATTATCATCATTTTCAAAGCGACGGCAGGCCGCTGTCGTCTCCGGGAACAAGATTCTAATAGGCGAGACGCATTAGTTTGAAACGCGCTCGTTGATTATCGTAGCGTTTTTCGAATACGACGGTCGGGCCGTCGTCGCCGTTATAATCGAAACCACGATGAAACTTCGGTAACCTCCGTTCGTAAGTATGACTCGATCCGAAATCTATACAGCACTCGCGGGCCCGACTGGCGTTTCGAGTGATTGTGACGATCGTCCTCCCGTCGGATATTTTCGGTCACACCGCGTTAGACGACGACTCGCGTCATCTCTGGTGTTCAAGAGGCGTACAATACCACGGGATACGCCGAACGACACTATTATTGTTATATTTCCACGACGCGTCGTCGTCCTTGCGCCAACGTTAATGACCGAAACGGACGTTGGCTCGTTCGCGTAGCGCACACGCATATACACATATACGCCCGCGTCTCCGCATTTCTCGGCATTTTTCCGGGAGGAGGGGGGGGGAGGACCGAAGAAAATTTGAAGAACCGCAAAGCAATATCAAACATTAGAAAAATGTAATTTTTACAGCACGGCGAACGGCGATGCGCGTATGTTAACGTTGTGCGATTTCGTGCGTTTAAAATCATATCGTCGACAATCGCGATGACGGACAAAAAGGTAATTATCAACAAAAAAAAACGTATCTACCATAAACACACTACAACCGGTCGACGAATAACGAAAAACGCCGAGAACGATTCGAGTTCGGCGGAGGAATCGGACGTGCTCAAAAAAATGTACGACCACCCGCCTCGGCGACGAGCGGCTTGGACGTTGGACGCGCGTCTCGGAGTTTTACTCGGCAGGTCGTCACCGGAAAAACAACGGTGGACGAGTGAAGAAGACGTGCCACCCCGTTCTCGCGAACGAAACGGACCGAGCGAAAAAAAATTCGTCGCCCCGAACGGCGAAGTAAGCACGACGC
The DNA here is from genome assembly GCA_019022885.1 of Schlechtendalia chinensis. Classification (NCBI taxonomy): domain Eukaryota; kingdom Metazoa; phylum Arthropoda; class Insecta; order Hemiptera; family Aphididae; genus Schlechtendalia; species Schlechtendalia chinensis. The sequence goes on along the minus strand of CM032349.1, from coordinate 1,979,825 downwards.
GCACGTAGAACGGATCGAAAATCATATGAAATCACGTGCCCCCGGCCCGGTGTTTTCGTGTGTTCGCGGCTTCACGCGGTCCTCGACGTACGGACACGCGTTTTGTGCACGTGCGCACGAATGTCGACCGGAAATATTCGCCGTCACCGCGATCACAATCACACGATTCGGTCTGAGTTGATAAAAAAACAAACGTTTTTTTTTTTTTCCCCCGATTCGCGTTCACTCCGATTACACGCGCGTACAAGTCTCTCGTTCGGTACTCATTTCCACTGCGATCGAACAAAGGAAGAAAAAAACAGGCGACGACGGAAACGTATTACGGAAACAAAACAAAGAAATGTACATATGTATGTATGAATACGGTCATCAATACAGTATGTTAAAACGATTATGGTATTGTTGGCTCTTTTGTTTTTTTTAATCGAAATTCGAATACGAGTGTTATCGTAATCGGTTTTAATCGAAACGTCGAAATATAACGTACGAAACGGTGGCGGCTTCGGCGGGTCAGGCAGCTCGTGAGCGCACATTCAAACAATTGTTTACATTTTATTTCGTGTCGAAAAATGTGATCGTTGGATTTGTTGAACTGTATTCGTAAAATTAAAAATCAATATATACAGTGGAACCTCGATAAGTCGAAAAAAATTGCATTTCCCTTGAATTTCGACTTATCGAGGTTTCACTGTATATATAGAAAATTTTCAATTGTTTTTTTCTCCGGGTCCGGGTCGGCGGGTAGGTGCGTGACGGCACGCGGACGTTGGCGGGATCGTGCGACAGACTTTGCCGACCGTTTCCAGAAGCCGTACGAACGTTGTCGAACGCGCGTTGTGTCCGACGGTGGGGACTGCTGTGGATTAGCGACGGAATCACGTATTTCTAATGTTTGTATTATTCTTTTGGGGGAGGATGGGTCCGTTAAAAACCGTAAAGCGGACGGAACGGAAATAACAGTCTACGCTATTTGCTTGATGATTTCGTTTCGCGACATCTCAAAACTGGAACTAACGACCATGTTTTTTCGTTTGTACGGTTAAACGGGTGCATTTATAAATATAAATATATTTATTTCGGTAGCGGTCGCGAGAGAACTCGATTTTTTTTTCTACGAAAATATTCATAAAACAAATTGTTTTCGACGAAAAACGGTCTGAATGAACAGTTCCGGCAGAACAATTATTAGAGCGGAAAAAAAAACGCCACGAAATCTTTACACGCTGTGTCGGTTTGGCGGGAACCTCATCCCGCGAGACGTACGCGCGTAAGGAGTCGTATTTCGCGAGAACGGTCGGAGCGAACGAATGAACGGACACGGTTCTTTTCATTTTATTTTTTCAATGTTTATGTTTTTCTAAACGCGGCGCGATCGTCCCGCGGCAAACCGTTATCGCGCGATCTCGTCGTTTAACCGGTCCGGAGCGCCTCGTCCGTTTTCGTGATTCGATCGGCGTTGTTGTTGTTGTTATTATTATTATCAGCATTATGCGATAACGACGTGCGCGTGTTTTTTCTTTTTTCTTTTTTCTTATTTTTCTTATTTTTTTTTTTTTAATACGAAATCGGATCGCCGTACGATCGTCGACCGATCTGGAAAACGACTAAATCCATCCACGCGTTACACCACACGAAAAGGAAACATTATTGATTTGACTCCGTGTGTATGTATGTAATCTCCACGGCTAATCGACCGGTCTGAACGATGGGCAACCCGTACGTTTCCCCAACCGCACCCGTTTGGATTTTACAATTTTTTTTATTTTTTTGCCAACGTTTAGCACGTAATTTTTATGAATTTGTCAAGATGACGTCCACACTCGTAATAACGTTTATATATATATATATACGTACGCACACGCATGGATACTTTCAACGCTGACACTTAAACTGTATTATTTCACCGGTGTTGTAATAGAGTACAATTTTACGATTTGTCGTAACCCGTTTTCGAAAATCGTAAACTAACGTTATCGCGTGTATAATTTTTTCGTCTCGCAACAACAATACCGTGGCTGTCCTGCAGCGACGGCGATCTAACGTGAAACGAGGTACAACAAACGTATAATTATTATCACATTTTTCACGTCGGCTGTACGACGTGTTCATGCCGTTGGACGACCGGCTATTGTTATTGTTCTCGAACCGGCCAACGTAGACAATTCGACTAATTTATAAAAACAGTTATATTAAAGCCCCGGATGAATGAACATTTTGTATCCGCGTATTTGTATCTCGGTCTCGATTGTAAAGTTATTTCTCACAAGACATGGAGATGTTCGAAACCGTTTACTTGCCGACCGAACTTCCGGACGCGTCGCGGCGTACGAATTTCGCGCGGTCGGAGGTAAGTCACGTGACACGCGGCGATCGTAAGCTGAACGAGTCTGAACATTCGAGTCGTACCGCAGGGAACGGGCCCCGCAACAGAGTACGCTCCGACCGACGACCACGGCGATAATAATTATAACGCCCGGGGCGGTGTGTGCACGTCCCGTTTATTTTGCTACCGCCGACCGTGAGAACGAATTTCCAGCTGCCGCCGTCCGACGCGTTCCGACGGTATATACGATATATATAATACACGTATATACGGTTCATTTGTTATACCGAACGACAATGACAGACGAGTTGTTGTCCGCGTTTTGAAGAGATGAAAAAAACATACCGACGACGACAAAAGACCACACACGACCGTTCGACCGACACCGGGAATAACGGAGGTGGACGTTTGTCGAACGGTGTGACGTCGAGGGGAGGAAGACAAAGAACGGCTCGTCCGCGTAATAGAACGTTAGGTTTTCGGCGCAGGCTGCTCGGAGCGCTTGTCGAGCAAACGCTGTTGTTGGACTTTCCGTCGCGCCCGGTGTGGGGACGGTCGAGCGGGTCGGCTGGCACGTACTAATCTCCGGGAAAAGTGTCGTGACGGGCCGACCGTGACGCGGTGACCGTTTTAAAATTCACCGCCTCCCGTGGCCAGCCAAACACCTGCGTGCACTTAACCGAAAACGGCTGGGGTTTAGAACGAGTCGCGCGCACGTTTCCGGGATGGGCAGCGCGCGGCGGCCGAGTCCGGTGAAAACCTGTGAGAGTCAGTGAGACTCGGACGGTTCGTTCCCGTCAGCGTTCCTCCACAGACTCCGCCGACGAGACACGCGTCGCGCGATTCGTTTCGACTGACCGAAAACGTTGTAATACTACACGTGCCGTACAGACGGCGAGCGGTTCGCACGGGTTAAACGTGTTATTATTACCGCGTCTACCGGCGTGGTAAGTCAAAGACCCTTTGGCGGTCGAACGGTCGCGGTTGACGTTCGTGTCGTTATTGGCCGGCCGACGGCTTCGGATCGATCGTTGGTTGTGCGTACGGGACGTGTTGATCGCGACGAACCAAATGCGGATTTTTCGTTGTCGTTGTCCGACGTCCGATTTCTAAACAGCTTGGGTCGAGTGCAAGGTTATCAAACGTACGTTGTGTGACGGTACGTTATCAGAATCCAACGGATCGCGTCATACGCCGAGATCCCACGATTCACCAACGCATGCGTGTGCCGTTCGAGATTGTCGGGCATAAAAGAAAAAATATATATATATACATATACATTATGAGATTGAACGTCCGGCGATTGTGACGTACGTTTTCGTGGGAGAGAGTGAGAGAGAGAGAGAGAAAAACGAGGTTGCCGCGTGGTGTGAAAATGCAATCTCACGCGTCGCAAAACCGTGGGGAAAACACGTGTCTGAATAGTCTTCGCGACTACTTCTCACTTGTAGTCTTCAACTACAAGAAAAAATAGTATATACACGCGTGCTGACCCAAAAGAATTTCGACGTCAAAAATAACGCAATAAGATGTATTGCCGAGTACCGCGGTTTTTTTTTCTTTTTAAATCCCTCGTCGTCGTCTCGCCATCCGGATCGACAAACACGGCGAGCCTTCGGACGACGTGTCTATGAATACTCGCGATTCGTCTGCGACCGTCGGGTCTCGTCGTTCTCCGTGTTTTTCGTTATTTTTTCTCGCGCGAATCCCCCAGGCCCGGACTGTTGACGGACGTACCCGACGACATTCTGATCCGACCCGCCAGCGTGACCGATCCAACACGCGCGTGCAACGGAGACGGACGGACGGACCGAAGAACCGTACGCGTCTACTGACGACAATGCGCGACGTCGTCTGTCCGCGAACAATTGCGACGACGTGCACGTGCAGACGCGGTCACAATACGCGGGCGCGTAAGTCGGTTCAACGACACGAGCCGCCGCCGCCGCCGCCGCCGCCACCCTCGTCCGGACGCGAATTTTTCAACTACGGTACTGTAAATAAATCCGTGCCCCCGTCGTATGTCAGTCGTGTAGTCTTGACGTAAATTCTGACTGATTTAATTTCTCGTTTCGTTTACAAAAGCTATATTTAAAAATATTTGGGCGCACAGCAAAATAACAGTCGTTTTAGTCACCCTAGAACACGGTTTAAAACACGAGCACAGTAAATCGGTCTAACACGATAATCAACATTTCTCAAAAAGTATTTATGAATAATAATAATGAAAAAAAAAATTACTATTATTATTATTATTGTGTTCGGCCCCGTCCGCCCGATCTCATGAAATAAAAACAATATGCACACGATCATATAGCAAGAAATCAAATCATTCGCGTATAAAGAAACCGGGTGACTGGGGTTTGAATTTATTCTAATTTAAATTAATAATACGTATGTTTCCCGTCCCCCGTCCCCCTCACCGCGGGCTCCGGGACTATAGTACTACAGTGTATTATGTACATTACGTTTTCACACCCAGACGACGATCGTCTTTGAGCGGAAAAAACGAAGACGACCGCAAATGTTATACGAGCGTACGCGTACGGTGACGAAGCGGCGTGTTAACTGTTTTAGCGGTTTTTTTTACAGTCGTCGGCTACGAAAAACCACTTTAATTGTGTACGTAATCTCGCCGCGATACTTGTTTCCGTACACACGCACACGCACACACATATATATATACATACGTGTGTTCACCTGCGCTTTCCTCCTTAACGGACCGACGGACGTCGCAATGCACGGCGTTCCCGTGATATTATACGGTGGTGGTGGTGGTGACCCGGGCGAACGACCGTCGGTGTCCCCGTTTCATATACCGTGTATCCTGTACGAACCGTATGTTCATTACGGCGAAGTCCGTACGTCGACTTTTTGTCCCGATTCAGGTCTCGCGGTTTTCCGTGTGTACAGAAACGTTATTTACACGCGGATAGTACACGCCGTTCGAGAATGTCACGTGTTGAAGGTGATACAGTCTCACGGTCCGCGGGGGGCGGTTGAATCGATTTCTTCGATCGTTTCAGGGCGCGCGGGCGTCGCCTTCGCGTCCCCGAATCGTGAAACGACTCGATTCGGGAACAACGCTCGGACGGCTCCAGTCGGGACCGCGAATGATGTGACTGCCCACCGTCTCCTCGGTTCCGGCGTTCAAGAAAGTTGTCGATCGTGTTTTGACACCGACGGTGTTTCCGTTCTCCACGCGGAAACCACCGCTTATCCGGGGTCAGATACGTGGGTCTCGTCGCCGTTCCTCGTGTCCGAAACGATCGAACCCGCCGAAACCTAACCTAACCTAACGGTTAGAACACCGGACCGTCTGTCGGCGCGTAGCAAGTATCGTAGGCGAAACCGCGGCGTTCCGACGTCCACGCGGGCGTGATGGCTGCCGACATCCGCACGTCTGACGAACCCGGACCGTCGGGATTTTTCGTTTCCTGCTGCTTGCCGCGGTCCGTATGGTAACCGGCACTGCAGTCGTACGTCCGCACACGGCATGTGTGCACAATTATGTACACGTTAATAGACAGGGCACCGTCGGCGGGTCTGACAATATGTTCGTCGTCCGATAGACGACCGTGATAAGTACTTGAAGCAAGCAAGCGAGCGAAACCAAAACGGTTCGTATAGAATCATTTCTATTGTGCGAACGTGTCGATCACGTGCAATGTGTCTGGACGATTTCTCGAAATATGACTGGAAAAATTATTTCTGCACGTTTTTTGTGCGACAAAGTTTTTTCCGAAAATCCATCGCATTTATCTCAATATCCGATTCACGTGCGGGTGTCGTTAAATGTCCTGGCCTTTATATTGGAGAGCGAGGGTGGGGGGGGGCGAACTCGCGGCGAAGAAGAAATAAAAACTCGCCCCCTCCCGTCGATTCATGAAAACGTGATGACGTGTACGTAAAACGCGAAAAGTATTGATTATGAATTTTAAAACGACGCTCGTTCGTTTCAAATATTAATGTGCGCGTGTTATGCGATATCGTGAATACAGACCATATCCCTCCTCCCGCCCGCCCATTGATGAAATCCTGCCCGCGAGCAAACCCGGGTCGACGGTGGGCTTGCCGTATCGCGTTCTACAGCCGTAAACAACACGCGGTTAGGTTCTTTGGTTTTGACCGGACAAACGCGTTACGTAACATTTACGAGCGCGCCGACCGACGTCCGGTGTGTGGTATCGATACTTTTGCTTGGTATCGAATCGAATTAAAATACTGATATGAGTAAAATATCGGAACGAAAAGACCGATATGGCGATACAATTGCATTGTGGACCAGTGGTGGCGGTCTGTCGTCTGTGAAAACAAGTAACAACTAATAACTATACAGTCGTATTGGCCATTGTGTGACGTGTGTGAGCAAATCCCCCACCACGTGCAAACCGTTTTACTCGAAAAGGATTGTTCGATACCAGTACTCGTTTATCGATATGATTAGAGTATCGAAACTATGGTATCGATATACCTTACTGGTATCGGTAGTATCGCAACATCCCTACCGGTGTGTAACGGACACGAGGAGTTTGTGACGACGGACGTGCAGCCGGGGCCGTGCTTTACGTGCCGCACGACGGTCGTCGTTTTCAATACGGATCGATACTCGAATCACCAGTTATAACACTGGTTGAAAATAAATAAAAAAAAACGTATGGCGACGAAATCTAGAATGATTGTATCCCAATGTGTGTACGTTGATTGTAATTTTAAAACAAGTTTAATATCGTTGGAACACAATTACACATTCGTTCAACGTCACTTTTGAATAAAATATTATTTTGCAGCAGATCACCGCACACGACAGACACATGAAATGTCATGAAATGCGCGTGTAATGCACCGACACATATGGCCGTGTCCGCGTTTCTGAATCCGGACGGTGCGCACGCTTGTAAATCGACGGTGACCGGGTTGAACACGGACGGTCCGGTTTAGAACACGATTTGGGTTTTGTTCGAGAAACTCCGGTCGGCTTCTAAAATCGAAAAACCTGCCTCTCGAAACCAAACGCCTCGTCCATTCGACCGGCGACGACTTACGGCATCCAATTACGGGGATGAGGGGAGGGGGACGGTCGAAATCCTGCAGTCCTTCGGGTCCGTAACCTATCTTCGTCACGTCACCGATGCTCCACGGTACGGTGTGATCGACCACTATCGACGAAGTAAAGACCCAAAACAATACGCGCGTGTGTACGCGAAGGATTCCATAGCAAACACAACTCCGGTCCAAACTCTCGTCCGTCGCTCTCCCTAACAATGTCCTGCGTACTATCGGTCGCGCGCGTTTTTTCCCGCCCGGTGATTTGGATTTCGACGCGACTTGCCGGCGATTTTCGGGTTACGACGTTCAACGTTAATCGGTCACGGTACACCGTACACCGAATCGACCCGAATCGATTTCCGAACACGTCTTCGCCACGTACGCGCGTAACGTCGTGTGCCGGACGACAGTCTTAAGTCGGCCAACACGCGCAGGCGGCAGCCGAAAAGACGTCGGACCGAATTCGAGGCATAACGATTTTATTTATTTATTTTCGTTTTTTTTGAACGTCGTGAGAATCCGCACACCTCCCCCGATGTACGCCGCACGCGATCGTTCGCCTCCGTTTTGATTTTCGAATTCCGTCGGTCTGTTCGAATATTTTCTAACAGTAGAACGCTAAACGCGCTGGTCATTTGTGGCGTCGCGGACACGGTTCTCGTAATACACGCGCGTCTTGTGTACGCCTCCGCGTCACGGACGAAGCCGCATGACCCAAATACGCGTCGCGTACAAACCGTGCTAACGACGCGTCCGGACATCACGAAGCGAGACTTGGTAGGCCTGTCCGGTAACCGCTGCGGCCAGACATGAATTATTAATAGGACACGATCCCACGTCGCCTCGAGTGACGGTGACTTTAATTTTGTTTTGCCCTTCCGTTTCTTTCGTTCTTTCTACGGCGAACCTGAAACGCCGGCCGGAATCGTGACGCGGCGGGATATTTATCATTATCATTATTATTATTACGGTTTGGTCGTGTGCGCGCCGACTTCGTTGAAACGCGAACGCGTCGGAAAAGAGAAACACGGTGTACGCCCGTATTTGTTCGCGTCACGCCAACTCGGAGCCAGGAATTTCTTCGTCTTTTCGTCCGCTGCACTCCGGGACATGGACGAAATTCGATGCGTGCACCGCAAGGGTTCGGATTTGACAACAGCGTCCGTCTACGTGGATCGCGTGCGTGTCCGACATTTCCAGAACATTCGTGTTATCGCCGTGAATGTGTTCAAAAACGGTCCGGTCAGACCTGGTCGCCAGATGACCGTCGACATCGAGAGACGTTATGGAAATCGTTTCGAACGCCTATTGGACCTAACCTAACGTTTTGGTTTACGATTGATAGCGGGAACTTTAACTGCGATCGCGTGTTGCCGTCCACTTAATGAACGAACGCCTGAACAATAGAAATCGCTGACTTGTGCTGGCTATAACGCCTCCGCCGTGGTGCATCTGTCGCGTCGTTTTTCCCCCCCGGCCCGATGACGGTCACGGAACACATCGACCGTCCGTTAAACATTGAACGATCAACGTTTTGGTCGGACCGGCAAACCGTCGCGTCGCGTCGTTTCCACGACGGGTCCAAAAACGCGAGACGCACGAGACCACCGGCGAACGGACGGATTCCTCGACGTCGCGTAAATCGGAAAACCGATCGACTTCGTTCCGATTTTCGTCGCCGTCGTTGGGTTAAACGTGTGTGTGTGAACGCAATGGCGCGGGCAGACTCAGGAAAAAAAGCGTCTTTTGAGCAATTAAAAAAATATATATTCAACGCGGGCACACGATAATAGACAGAGTAGCTGTAAAGTGAAAAGCGTTTGAGCGAATAAGAAAAAAATACCGTCGACACACGTATTTCGAGTAACACTCAAGTGCCTTTACGACTCTGACAATAGGTTCACGTCCGTGGAGAACGCGCGATCTAAAACCAAAATGTCGGGAAAATAATAATACGCGCGCCGTCAAACACGTAACGAATCGTCCGCGTCGATAACAACGTATCGAAACAGTAATCTCGTTGTTGAATTCACCACGTACACATATCGGAACGTATGGCGTGGCCGGTACTCACCTGGGTCGTGAGAACGTGTCCGTCGGCCGTGTTCCCCGGTCTGGACGAGAACGAGAACGATAACAGCCGCCGAGATCGGAAACGGAACGGAAATACTACGCGACGGTCGGACGCGGCGTGTCGGTCGGCGGCAACGTCTTGCGCGGAACTGACGACTCCGTCTCGCGGTCGGTCGGATGACCGAAACTAGCCTTCTCCGCCGCCGCCGCCGCCGCCATCTCCTCCTTCTTTGCCCTCGTCGCGCGCTTGAGATTCCGTTATCCCTCCGACGGCGGTGACCCCGAACGTCGTCGTGGTCGTCGTCCGAAATTCGAGACAACGAAACGGACACGGGCGGGAGAAAAAACCCGGAAAGGCGAGAAAAACGATTTTTGTTTTGTTTTGTGCGAGTCCTAGTTTTTTTTCTTCTTCTTCTTCTTCTTCTTAATTACCGTGTGAACCGGGCCGACAACGCATGTGCGTAGACCGAGTGAAGACGTGCGGAAACCCCGGCGAACGCGAAACACCGCGTACGTGACCCGAGGAATCCGTCCACTCGTTCAGGGACCGGCCGACACCCTGTGGACCCCAGGCGCGTGGGTTTTTAGGAGGCCTTGAACTAACGCGATCGACACAAACGAAAAGAATGAAGAATGACTGAAGACGCTTTATATTTGATTTTCAATTGCGCACGACTAAAAAGAGGTTTTACACGTGAAACACACGAAACGTGTCCAAAGCCGAACGCACGTTAGAAACTAAACGAATTCAGTATTTATCTGTATGCTTTCGCGCGGGTATTTAAATCGTCTAAAAATTGTTCGTACACAAGCACAGCAACAGTCGCCGAACAAACGGGTCGTGAAGAAATGATTGGCGGAGTAACAACAACAATAATAGACTTTACAAAAGTAAATACAAACACTAATTTAGAAAATAATCAGTATGTACAAATAACAAATATTGATAATCATTGACGATAACAAATATTGAAAATCTTTTAGTACAACGGTTCTCAACCTGCGAGACGTGAACGTTTTTAAAAAAAACCACGAAACACGAAAACGTTATTCCTGATTATTTTCATTCCATCGGGCGTTATTGAGTAATCACGTTATCTTCAATAAAATTAATCAATTAAAATTATATTGATCCAATAACCAACACAAGTCATGACGTATATACGACACGCATATATATATATCCCATATTAACCGTACTCCTTATAGTGGTGAGGGAGGCGTGACCCCAAAAAAATAGTATAAATAGAGGACATGGACCTCAAAAGGTTGAAAACCTATGTCTTAGAACATCGCAATAATTATTCAATTAGGTATTGTATTATTTTGTGCAGGCCAATAGGCCATAATAAAAAAATACAGCTCGAGGCCCAAGTACAAAATGTCTAGAGGGCCGTCTACGTCCGCCCATGTTCTCGTCCGCTTAATCATGGTTAGACAATACCAGTTCATATACTTTGGCGGTGGAAAATTACTGAACAAGAACAATCGGACACAGTCGTGTAATTTTTAAAAAACGTACGTTCAAAATTAAATAAAAATAAGGAATTTCGCCCGAAACCGTTTGTATCATATATATATATATATATATACATGCTGCGTGCCGATACAGAACGTTGTAAAAGCAATATAATGATAATTGTGTTGTTGATTTCGTGTTGTTATCGTGCAACGTACAGACAAGGTTAAACAAAAAATATTTTACCGTTGCGCGGAGCACGTGTTTAATGCAACACGTTTATAAACGCCTTTCTACGCGTTTCATTCGGAAAGTATTCCAATTTAGCGTACGTTTATTGTTGAAATTTAACGTTGTTCAATTCGCGCTCGCAATTCAACAACATATTCCATACGCGTCGATGGAACACGTAAAACGTTAGCAAATATTATACAAAAAATGTACGTTACAATGTGAAATCCGTAGGACGGCGAACGCGTCGCAGAACATTTGCATACGATCGGATGAATTTCTAACGTTTTCGATCGTAAGACAATATTTAACGTTTTGAAGGTTTTCGGTAAACATGTTTATAAAATAGTTCTCTCAAAAAAAAAAATCGCGGAAATAAACGTGTGGGGATTTTTTATTTTGTTTTTTGTTTGGCGGATAATTGTCCGTATAACACAAGTGTTCCGATTTTTACACCGAAGCACTACGTTTTTGGTAACACATTTCAGGGTAGTCATCAATAATAATTTGTTTGAAACGTTTTACGATTTTCCCGGTAACTAGTCTCGTTAAACGTAAGGAAAAATCGAAATTTGAAAAATCGAACGTGTGAAACCTATTGACAATATTCAAGACATAAAAAAAGATTTATAATACGAAAAGCGATGTGATATTTGTTTTTTTTTTGTTTTTTTTTTTTTGAAGTTTGACTATCAAAAACCTATAAATAAATTTTTGACATAAATCAAATTTCGTTTGTTTTCTTTAAAATAAATAACACTTTAATCTTTTTACATTACGGATTTTGTAATACATTTAAAAATTCGATGTTATTATCAAAAATCTATCCGCTATAAGTTTAAAATCTTAACGTGCAAATTAATAATGAAACACGGAATAACATCACGGAAATAGTCAACAATCCGTGTGCGACTTTTACGATTATTTTGTCTTGCGCGGAATTATTAGTTCTTTATTTGTACATTAATTAATCAGATACTAAAATGCCAACAGTTTACTATGTATACATATATATATCTAAATCTAATATAGAACATAAAAATGAAAAACGTATACACGCACAAAAATGTACTGGCTTCGTTTCGTCTATGCCAGCGTCCATAAAAGTTAAGCTTCGTGAGACTAAAAACATCGTTTTACGCACGTTAAATTTTCATTAAAAAGATCGGTAAACCTTCTGGTTGTATTAACTGCTGTTGTCGTTCGTTAAACGGTTCTTTGATACCTAAATTAATAATAATACGTGGTAAAACGCGCCGACAATATTTTACTTGTTATCACGATTGTATAAACCGTATAAAAACTTGATTTCGTGCGAAAAGTACGAGACACGAAAATATCGTACCGAACGGTTGCATTCGTAGCTCGGTGCGGAGCGAGAAAATTTTGTTGTTGGCGATTAAATGTCGCCGGAAGCTAACGCGGATCCCGGGGGAGAGTCATTACCCCCCCGCCTAACAAACATCAAGATTAGGTCCTTTATGTTTACTTGAAAACCGATGTACGCGTAATTTGCGTAATTTTAGTTCTGAATCCGGATGGGAAAATCACGGTGCCCCGGAATAACTCCTCCTCGGACTCCGTGGTCGCGGCGCCGACTGCACGGTTCTCTCGCCCCAGGACTTAGCGGCACGGCCTAAGTCGCCCGAACAAATGCCGTGAAGCACGCGGAAACATCGACCGGAAACCGTTAACCCAAATACGTTGCCGGCCGACGCGCGTCTCGCGGTCATTATTACCGTCTGCGTTATTTTCGTTGTCGTCGCACCGAACGGACGTAATTCCCGTGACTCGACCGGAATCGGAACGATCCGATTCGCATGATTGTTTACGTCGACGAAAACACAAAAACGAGAACACGCCGTACGTAATAACGTCCGCTGATACGTACGTCGGTTCACAGAAACGCTGTCTTTTTATAAAAAAAAAAATAATAATAAAACAATAAAACGATTGCGACTTGACGTTTTTAAATTTTGACGATTCTAACACGCGTTTGTTTCCTGAAGTCACGCCGACTTACAGACTCGATTCTGTCTTAAGCTCGCGTAACGCATACGGTTTTTTACATCGCGTGTTATATTATTATATCCCGTTGTCAGTGTGGAACGTCTTTTCGTTCTTATCGCTTTTCGTCGCGTACGATATATTTTATGAGTTATTTTTTTTTATATACATATATAATTGACGAATTGAGAGACATTGATTTTTCTTACGATTTTCATTGTTATTTATACGTACATTGTAGACAAAAACTCAACATTAAAACTGCTTGACGTCATTCGCAATACAGGCATGTGCACACTGAATATTGCCGGAGAACAATCGCTTATAGCGGAGAACAGTACGAAACATGGAATATCAGTAAAACGACTCAGAAAGGACGGTACTCGGTTTCCAAGCCGAGTGGACGCTGACTTCTCGGGGGACAGACGACCAACTCGTATCCGTGAAAACGGTCGTCGTCACCTTCCGTATTTTTAAATGGTCAATTCCCGCGCCGCCCATACCGGGCCCTATAGAAATTCTGTACTCGGGCCTCGGGCCATATTATTTTATTCGAAATTGAAACTTAACGTAACGTCAAGTCGCTCGTTCGTGTTGATTATTGACGTTAGTTTAACGCGTTCTGAAAACTCACCGCGCGGTCACGGTTGAAACCGTCTTGCGCTTCCCGCGGAAATACATCGTTTTTGGACGCGACCGTCGTGTACGCGCGCGGGTTTCCGCAGTTCGAAAACGATTTCCCGCCGTTGCCCTCGCCCCGGACAATGAATGATTTCGCGTGAACGCGTCCAAAACCGATTGCATTGTGTGACGTCGATTGGTCGCGACGGATATCGGCCAGTTATTATCGTATACACGAGTGGGTAGCTCGTATTCCGCAACAGCAATTACGTGTGTGTGTGTGTGTGTGTGTGTGTGTACGACGATTATTAATACCGATTTCGGGCGTCCCGTTACGGGAACGAATTGATACGGACGACGTCGGCGAGACTCGAAAATCGATCGCGGTTTTCGGCACAATAGGTGTCTGACCTGAATATCCGGGGACGTGATTACGATAATGCGGCCCGGACGGGCCGAACATTCCGAAATTCCGGATTCCGGGGGTATTCTTCGACGTGGCCAAAGTCGACATCCGAAATTGAACGATCGAGTGGATTTTGATCTGGTCACTAGCCGCGCAGGTACTTTCTCTTCCGGATCAACCTCGCCGTCGAGCCAAGACCTTGGCGTGTTGACTTCGTACACGTCATAATAACACGGGTGCCCTAGCCACAACAACGTACGTACCGCAGAAATCTGAAAACCGAAAACGAATTGTTTCGTGACCAACACGGTTCGGTCGGTTTCCCCGTGCGCCCTGATTCATCCCGGAAACATTACCCCGAGTCTTGAGAAATTTCAAACACCTCGGCAGTGCCGGCCCGGCTAGATCATTTTGCCGCCCCGTCGAAACGGCACATTGTAAATTTACCTGTACTCCAAATTTCGTTTTACATTTTTAATCGTAAACAAGTCGTATGATATTGATTCAATCACAATTTCTTCCCGAAACGCAACAGTCTTGAGCCCCATAAACAATACGGGTTACCTATAAAGTAATCATTGATGCGAGAAAAATGTGTGTATCGCAAAAACATCAATTTCGATATCATAACAAAAACAATAATAATAATACAAAGTCACTAAAATAGAGTTATTGATAACAAATTCGGTTACGATTCTTTCGCTGTTCAACCGGTGCGACTCAATTTGACGGTCGATCGACCCCATTGCCAATCCACTGAAAAGACCGTCGTTGAACGCAGGTATTGTTTTTTATTTAATCCCGACTGAGAGGCAGCGCGTTTCTCCGGTGGCCGCCGTGACGGGCAATGTTAATGGCGTTATGATGACGGACGCAGCGTTTGACGCGAAGGGTTCCACGTCGCCGATAGATTCCCAATGATCCAGTGGAGATGACTTGGAATCAATCGTCAACAAGTACGAGTTAAACGACGCGAACAAAGTAAACGTATCGATTACGGTCGCTGGATTGTATGTACGAGGTCTGATCAAAAAGTTCCGGGACCTTCTCGATAACTCTTTATTCAAAAATTTTTAAAAATTTTCAAATACCATCCCCTTCAAAGCACTCCCCATGGCTACGTATACACTTCAACCGGCGTTTTTTTCATTGGTCCATGCAGTCGGCATAAGCCTCAGACGGGATGTTCATCAGGCGCTCCGGCGATTTTTCTTTCAGGACGTCTACGGTGTCAAAACACTGTCCTTTCGTTGGGTATTTGAGCCTGGGGAACAGGAAGAAGTCTCGGGAGGCCAAGTCAGGTGAATTCGGAGGCTGGGGAAGGACAGTCATCCCGATTTTGGCGTAAAACTGGCGAATCAGGTGGGCGGCGTGACAGGGCGCATTGTCGTGGTGAAGCATCTACTCGCCGTTCGCCCACATTTCTGGCCTCTTTTTTCTCACAGCTTCACGCAATTCTCTTAGGGTTTCCAAATAACGAAGTCGGTTGATTGTCTCAGCTTATAGCATGAATTCATGGTAGAGTCAAAAGTTTGAAAGTTTCCGAGAAAGTTTTCCCGAGTTTCACACAGAATTGCACACAAACTCGCCGCTCCTGTTTCGCGTTCGTCGTCAAAATCGCCGCGGACAAAAATTGCGCATCACAATAAATGCGATAACTCCGGAACTAAGAAGGTTACAGCGATAAACAAAAAAATCACGTGATTCAGGTAGAGTAACGTTAACAGCTGAGACCATCAGGGAGTTTCTGCGACCCACCGTTCGCGCGCAAATTCAAAAGTTCCGGAACTTTTTGATCAGACCTCGTATGTATATTACGTATTACCGTTCGACTCGCGATCGCGAATGGTTGTTAACGGACATTCGATTGAAATTCGGAACACGTAAAACGTTTCAACACCCGATTACTAAATGGTTCGGACACGGCCGCCCACCCTCAGCCCTCGCCTAACGCCGGCCCTGCACCCCGTAACCTTACCGGAGATACGGCCGCGACCCCGTGCCGCCGGAGAAAGATTTCTGTGGCACTGTGCTCGACGTGATGACTCGACTACGCTCTCCGACAGGTGGATTTTAAATTTCCCGCCTAGAAATATTTTACCTCCGCGTATCCGGACGTACGATATTATTGTCGTATCAACTTTATAATTTCATGAATGAAAAATATTGTATATAGTCTAACGTTGTTGAACTAAAGAAACACGCGTGTTATATATAATATGTGGATGCCTATCGAATGGAGTAGCCATACACGAGGAACTATATTTATGTAGTAAACAATACAGAAATTATACGAACGTCTATATCAGTATATATACCTATACGGTTATACGTATATAAGTATATTACTTTGCAGTATTGTGTACGTTTCAACAATTTTTTTTGATTTAGTATATTTATATTTATTGTTAGTTGACACGAGTTATATTAAAATTATATTTAAACGTTTTTTATTAGGATAATTTAAACATGTAATTAATAGAATTCAATATAATAATATCACAATATTATCAATATTAATCGGCGGGAAATTTAAAATCAACCAATTTGGAGAACGTGATCGAATACGGACCCCGGAATGTTTTATATGCCGACCGGAACGGGTACGTTGCACTCGATACTACGACAATAGGACGCGTTCCGCGGTGGTGATGATATCATGATACATATATATATATCATTGTTAACTATTATTGCGATTGATGGCGCCGGCCGTGGTTTCGAGTTCCCTTGCGCGCTCGCCGAGCGAAAACAACGTCGTCGACGGGAGCCTGTTGAAAATCAAAGGAAAGAAAAAATTATGATTTTATTTTTAAAACGTAATTGTTTAGTGTTCAAATGCGATAAACATCGAACGAGACAAATAACGAGACTATCAAGACCGCCCGACAGTAAAATATTTCTTTTCTTCAATATACTCTCAGTGTGAAAACCAAAAATTACAGATCACGGAGTCGGGAGTACAAACTATCACGTGTTACAACAGCTGTTCTATATATAGTTGTTTTCACGGATACGGTTAGGTTAGTACAAATAATAATCGATTATCTCGTTGTCTAATACCTCCACGCTTGGTACACATTCAAACGTCCAAACGATAAATTCACATTTATTATCAACAGGTTGACTGGCACGGTAATTTTCTGGACTTCTCGCCGGACGTACACATCTTTCGTAACCATCCTGACCATTCTCGTTCCGGTGTACGTTTCGTCGTGCACGCGATATTTCACCCGAACTATAGTATGTCGTTGAAAAGCTCTACGTATTTTTTTTTTGTTTTTTTTTTTTGATAGCATAATGTAAATATTCACGTACGGGTCTATTAATACATCATTTTTTTTTTTTAGCCGTTTCGGTTTTTTAGATTTTTTTTGGATTAGACGACCGTTTCCCGCTGTTACGTGTATAAAACGGCCCGTCGACGGTATACACGCGTGGGCCGCCTGTCGTCTAGACGTTTTCCGATCGATCTCGTCCAGATTCCGTTTATTTACGTTCTCGTGAAATCATCATCGTCATCATCAAAAAATAAATAAAATCAGATCAAATCAAAACGTGTATTCGAACTCACCGGACGGATCCCGAGCGAGTGCGATTCGTTTTTTGATCGGGGGGTGATTTTTGTTTAATTAATTTTTGCTTTCATTTGTCCGCGGACGCTTTTTACCGCGTAAGAGGGACGCTCTAGCAAATCGTCAGGTCAACCGGTACTCTGTTGATTGACGAGTTTTTCGTTTTCCCGGTTGAAAACCTAACCTAACTACATATTTTACGTCGGACTGCTGGCGTCGTTCGGGATCGCTTTCGAATTCAAAACAACAATACAGCCGTAAAATCTCCGTACGCACCATGTGTATTTCATACCAAGTCCTGCTACAGGAACACATTTTCGGGGGGGGGAGGTTTAAAAAAACCGAATCATATGTTTTCAACCACTAGATCTAAATACTGAAATTATGCGTGAATGCGGGTTAACGTGTGGCGTGTAAACACCGTGTGTCTCCGCCTTAAACAATTAAATTTAATAAATTTAATTTGTTATAACAATTAAAAAAAGATTATGAATCAATAAGATTTATTAAAAAAAAAAAAATCCCCCAAATACGGCCTTGATACGTGGTATGAACCTGTGAAAACCGTATTCCAATTACACAACGTAGACGTCGTGCAACACGTTCCTCAGAGTGGATCAATACAAAACGTATATGATGGATCGGTTATTGAAAATCGATAAACGTCGTGACACGTACCCTAGATAAATTATACCGAGATCACATCCAGGACAGCGAAGTGATAGGTGATTTCTATTATGTGTTCCGAAACATTATTCGACCGCGTAAACGGCTAAACGGCTAAAGAAATTCCGCGTGGACGTTACCGACAACGGTTTGGCATAACACGCCGTCGCAGAGAAACGGCGAGACGGCCGATTTCGGATTTCACGGCGGTAAACGACCGTGGAATGTTCCGCACGAACGGATAGAAAAACGCCAAGTCCATCCCGTGACCTATCGTTATGATAAATTTACGTTTTTTACGCGCGTACAAAACACGCGTACAGCTAACGATGCTTATACATATTCTCCCGGGGAACGTATTACCCCATGCGTTTTGTCATATGCAAGAACGACATTGGTCTACATGTCATTATATTGTATACACAAATATTTCACCGCTCCGTGATAGCTTTTTCTTCGAAATATTTTATTTATGTTTTCCTTTGATGTTAACGAACAGACGTAACTAACTAACTTATTTGAACTTCCAGTTAAAAAAAAAAAATACCCCCTCGTTAAAAATCGAGGTCAATATTTCTTTATTGATTAATAACAATTGTTATTAATTTTTCTTTATTAAATCAACACAATAAGCTTTCATTAACGACGGATATATATATATAAAGTCGAACCGTTTAAATAGGTTTTCATTGCCAAGAAAATATAATTAATACTTTTTTTTTGTTCTTTAATGAATCATACCGAAAGAGAGGAAGACATAAAAATGTACAGAAACATGCGTATAACCATGAGAATGCTCGATTTATATATATATATATATGTACAACGAGCTAAATATTTACTGTTTTCATAGGTAAAAACAAATAGATACGTTTGAGTTATAGAATTTTTATTGAAATTCCGTTGACTAAAAAATTATGTCGATTTATCTAATAGACGATCGTCTTTAAACATTATAATTTCGTTATAAAATAACTGGAAATAATTTACAGTGTTTCTATATATATATATATGTTTTTTTTTTCCAAATTATTTATTCATAACACCTGTTTGAACAGTTTGCTGAACGTGTTCGACGGTCGTCGGCCGGGCCGCTCGTAATAAAGCTGAAAATAATTTTACGTTCTTCTCCGTCTCTGCGAACAATCTGTACAGTGTATAACGACCGTGACGGCAAGTGTAATGGTGCAGTGGCTTAACATATATATATATATATATTTTATATAACCCGTTATTTAGCTTGAGACGGATTGTTACGGATTCTACGGTCGCACCTGCCAATTATTTCTGATGGTTTCTATCTCGACGCGTAATAGAATCCAGTTCGTTCGTTCGGAAAACGTACAGTAATAAAGTGATTGCGGAGACCGGGGAGGGAAAAAAAAACAACCACAATATATTCGTGAAACGTAAAACGTACAAACGTAATACTCGATTTCCGTTGTCGACGTTCAAAACGACTATTGAAATTGAAATACCATTATTATCGTTATCGTTATTGTCTATGTACTTGCACGTGCGATACGAGTACGGTTAAACGACGTATTTTTCGTTTTTCGTTTTTACCGAATCGGGTAAAATCGCCGCGAACTTAAACCGTGTGTGTTACTCGAATGAAAAACAAAAATCAAACGAAAAACCCGACACGTGATCTACTCGTTTCGTCCGAACGATTGTATTTTTGTACGGAAATTTCGGGTGTGGCGTGCGCACCGTAGGTTATGTGGACAATTAGTCGCGAATCGGTTTAAACGTTTGTCTTTGGTTTTCGCCGTGTTTCGGTGTGGCGTTTGATTGGAAATATTTGAACAAAATTGTTAATTACAAACAGAAGAACTCGTACGATCGCGATGGCGGGATGGAAACGATTTTTCCACGTCAAGCGTGTTTTCAATGAAAAACGTAAAAAAAAAATCTTATATATATATGTATACGTTATAACGGTCAATTCAAAACCCGGTCCCCCGTCGTCACACAATCGGTGTGTGACGTCAAAGACGGACGACTGATACGACAATCCCCGTATTCGCGACCGTAAGTATTCTATTATTTGAATTCGATTGGAAACGAATTTTCGTCGTAAAAAAAAAAAAAAATTACGTATATATATAAAGCAAGTATTATCATTCTAAACGGTTTTTTTTTTTTTGAAACCGTTTCGTTATTACTTTAAATACGTCAACGTCCGTGATTCACAAGACTATACACAATCGATTAAAATTGATAAAACGCGTTGGCATTGCCTGCCGGCGATTCGGTGTCCGTTATGTTAATTGCTTACGGGGACCGTGACGTAAGGCTGGACGAGTGGTCGAAAAGTGCAAGGTAAAAAATCATTTATTATATTTTTTCCTTTACACTTCAGACGTTGAAAAGCCCGTTTTAGTTTTGTTCTTCGAAATGGACAGATGCACCCAGTCGATTCTCACAGCTCACGTAATTTTTCTGTATATTTGTATTTTTTTTTTAGTTTTTAGTTTTTTTTTTTTTTAAAGATGAAACCGTCTGTGAACGGCGACGGCGTTGCTTCATTCACGAAAACGACGATTTGCCTGCCGATTTCACGGAAATGATTGATTTCACGAATTTGGCGCAACACAATATATATGTATTTTTTGTGCGTAAAATGTAATACCATAAATATACGTATTACGTTTCGAACCTAACCCAAATAACTTAATAAATACATGTATATATATAATTTCGTAACTAACGGTACGCACACTTTTTTCTTCAGTATTTGCGACCGCGACCGTAATTGTATTATGGTGTTGTTGTTCGATTCGAAAACGATAAACGAATGAGTCTCGTTGCCAACGTATAAAACGTGCTTTTAGCATAACAGTTTAAAACGCCGGTTAATTTATTGTGAATGGGTTTTTTTTTTCTTCCGCCCGCGGCGATTCGAAACTCTTATACAGTTTTCGTTCAAAGAATAAAAAAGAAAAAAAAAATTATATATACGTGTATACGAGATAATTGACAAATCGTATACATATATACACATAAAACGCATAAAAGAACGGAAATATTTATCGAAAAATCGTACGAAAACCGTTCCGCCCGTCCGCCGAACCGTGGAACCCGCGCGGTCCGACCGACTTTGTCGTTTCGGCGTTCGTCAGCGTTCGTCCTGAAGTGGTCTCGTCGCGAGAAACCGGTCTGGGAAAAACCGGAAAAACCGTTCACCGACGGCTTAGGCTCCGGACGGCCAGTTTCAACGATATGACGGTGGTCGAACGCGGTTCAGGGTTTATACCGAACGGCGCGTGCTCCGAGTACAAGTCCGACTCGGATGATTCGAAACGAACGCACGGCCGTTCCACGATCACGGGCGATTCGCTTGACTTCGCTCTGT
Source organism: Schlechtendalia chinensis (assembly GCA_019022885.1). Lineage (NCBI taxonomy): Eukaryota > Metazoa > Arthropoda > Insecta > Hemiptera > Aphididae > Schlechtendalia > Schlechtendalia chinensis. The sequence continues at coordinate 1,958,057 of CM032349.1, read as the reverse complement.
CAACCCAAACCGCGTCAATCCGTTGACGGACCGAACCCGGCCGAACTCGGGTTATCAAACCGAGGACCGTACGACCGACCGTTAGATCTTCCCTGGAACCTCCGAGGTCGAGCCTCCGACACCCACGTCTACCGTCCGCCCGACCGCGCGCGTTCGACCACGTGCGGACTAGTGCTGAGCATTATTTTGACCAATCCGAATTACGGATATGTAATCCGAATTTCGGATCAATCCGTTTTATCCGGATTTCGAATCCAATCCGGTTTCATTGTTTTTGAGATAATCGGCTATTTTTTCATTATTATCAATCTAAATAATACGAATTACGATCTCAGATCAGGTTAATAGGTAAAGGGTAAACTATCAATAGCTTAGTAACAAAATATAAATGATACAATACAAATTACGATACGATACGTCGATACGTAATACGTACTAACGTAATAACAAATTACTGAGCTGTAACTTGTAAGTAGTAACTAATAACTATCGAGTACAGACTACAGAGAACAGTGAGTACTGAAAATAAATAACATTGCCTCATGCCTGTTATTAAATATTGATAAAAGTACAATTGGTATCTGATAACACGTTTTAGAACGCAACACAATATTTATTTATAGCACTTCTGAACAATAACAATACACGCGATGATAGAACCATGAAGATTACAAGATTAAATTCTTTTCACCAAATGTTTATATATTAGTGGTGTTATTAAAAAAAACAGTTGAATGTTCAATTTAATTTATAATAAACCGGATTTATATCATAATCCGGATTGAACAGATTGTTACTTTTGTTCCAATCCGGATGTGGTGCTCAGCACTCAGTGCGGACGGACGTCCTTTTCGCATTTTCTTGACTCCTTCACACTGCGCGCGCCGGCACGATACAGCGCACGTTTCAACACGAAATCATAATATCGACGACACTTGTTGCCCGACCAAAACTCGACGGGCAATTCAACCGACACCGACGTCTTACGTGTTGCCCGCTGTACGCGCCGTGTAAAACGTTCCCCCCCAATACGATTACACGATAATTCACCGTACGCGTTGATTAACGATATCACGACGTCGCGACGTTCGATCGTCGTCCGTTAGGCGATACAAAACAAAACGACACGGTACTTTCGGTCGAAAAAACATTTTCAAACCCGTACGACGTATCGTTTCGCCGAAAGTACATTAAATATCATGCGTTATGCGTGTTTATCTCGTGCGTCCCGATATCGAAATAACGTCCATCGTCGTCCAGTCCGTGTTACACGGCTACGGTTTATATATATATTTTCCACTTTACATCTAATTTTAAATTATACGTAAATAATCAACACTGTTTTCTACGATGCATCCATATATATATATATACGCCTGACGTTTATAATAGTAAAAACGTATTAGTTTGTAATTAAGTTAAATCGTTCTTATTTTCGTTTAACTAATAGTTATTGTGTACGGTATAATAATAATAATAATAATAGAAGAATTGGAGCAGCGACAACATAAATAAGATAAAACGAGATAGACGAAAATTGTTTAATGTTTTTTGGCACGTTTCGAGTATATTTTATAAAATAATTTTGCGAAACAAATAAAACAAAAAAAAATCCCAGTAAGTAGATGAATGTTTACGTAAAACATTTATGTTTGTACATTCGTCTTGCAGTAATAATACGTTTGAATGCACGCGATTGTATTATTTCTAAAGGACACGCCGAGAACGAAATATACCCGATGGCGGTATATCGTTATAATTGTATTATTATTATTATTATTATTATTATTATTATTATTATTATTTTGCCGTTAAAAAGCAATTAACCGTGATAATTGTATGAAACATATAGTCATGAAATCGTAGAGTGTTCAATGCTTGTGCTTGCACACAGATTTCTATATTGGTTATGACCGTAGTCTGAAATTGTCGTTTTTCGTACGTCTGAAATTCGTCAACGTTCCGAAATCGTCGAAAATGATCGTTTATTTGATTCGCGAACACGAGTAAAAACGTTAAACACACTACAGCACACGCAAACCGTTATTCTTCTGATCGATTTATCGTCTTGGATTATAAACACGGAAATTCGATCGGTCGAACTTGACATGTCGATGTTTCGCACTGCACTATTTCGGGTCCTGGTTATGACGACTCGTTTTGCTGCTTTCCCTCCCGCAACCATTCGATTACGAAAAAAAAAAAGATCTCAAAACTTTCGTTCCGAGCCGAAGTACTTCCTTACGATAATCTCAAGAGTATTTGCGATTTCCGTTTCGATTATAATTATTCCTTTTCGTACGCGACGATTTGGACTATGGGATCTAAAAATATAACAGTTGTCGACTGGCCAAATATCTCGTGTTTTCATCGTGAAAGCGAAAAACCATACGGATAGATTTGATCGTGACTGCACCGACACCGTATCCAGAAGCCTTTGTCAACAGACGACCGGACCGATGCAACGGTCTAATCCCCGATCGTTGGAAGGTCGAACGACAGGTCAACGACTCGCCGACGACACATCCGGATATTGAATATGACGGTTTATTGAGAACGTTTCCTGTGGTATACTTTTCGCGCTCGCGATGGACCGCGTCGGCGGATCGATAACGCGAATTCCGTAGACTTTATTTGAAATTAAAATTGTCTGCGAGACCTCGCGCGGACATAAAACCAACGCCGAGTTGTTAAATCTTTATACGTCCGTCCATCTCGTAAATAATTAATTTTAAATTGTTTACATCAGAACGTCAGAACTTGTGTGTGTGTGTGTGTGTGTGTGTTTTTTTTATAAATATCGTTTATACGTTCGTTGTTTAAAACGCCGTTCGATCGAAATCAGTTAAAATTAGATTAAATATACTAGAAAACAAAAACGAAAAACCGTGATCGACGATTTTCCGTGACGTCAACATTATTTAACAACGTCGATTCCGTTCGTCAGAAACGTCGAAGTGTAAACACGCACTGAAGAAAAAAAACGATCGATACATTTTATACTTACGTCATCGCCGTTGACCGGAGTCCGACGGATAATGTCACGCATTGTGTGGCCGTGTGACGGGGGGCCCACGTTTATGACGTCGAATCGCCGTCGTAAAACACTCGTAAATTTTTTTTATCGATTTTTTTTTTATAACTGAATATTCAGTTCGGTCAACTAAGATTCGATTGAGCCGTTTTTGGCTGTGACGAATTTCGTAAGTCGCCGCGACGAACTGATAATTCCGTTGTACACGTTTTTAACCGGTTGATAATTCAAATACTAAACGTTTTCAATCTTTTTTTTTTCTTTTTTTTTTGTGCGTTTACATGGTCAATAAATAATTTCAAAAACAAGTAGCTTTACTTAGTTTAAAGTTAAAATTTTCTAACGAGCAACAAAACAAAAAACCCATTTTTAAATAGCATGAAAAACGATATTTTACGTCTTATATATATATTATAATCTATTACGTTAATATTGCCAAACGCTATAAACAATATTATATAAAATTATAAACGACTTCATACCTCCGTATGGAATTAACTTGAAGTTAACGTAGTTAAAAAAAAAAAAAAATACATAACGCGTCAAACAACTGAGTTTTAACATTTTTATCTCGTACGACACAAAGATAACATACCACATGGTATGTGTTGTATACGCCATTCCGTCAATGTCGTGTGTCTGTTTTGTATTGTTTTCGTGTGTATGGCATTTATTATTATTATTATTATTATTATTATATTTTCTCGGTGCTGTAATTGTTGTTGACGTTTTGTTCGTTCCGTCCGTTAAACAATACTGTTGCGCGGTGCAGTCGTTTAGACCGGCCGCGGATCGACGTTCGTCATGCAGTGTTGAAAGAAAATAGAAGTGCTAGGACCGCCGGAAATACGAGTGTACGCAAAGACCTACGAACGGGTGCCGAAAAGTTTCACGTTGGTGTCGAAAGTATTTTCGAAATTGTATGGTGTCAACTCACGTTGACGTTGTTCTCGTTTGTATACGCGGAGATCCTCCGGCTCGTCTTGTTATCGCGTCCGAAGTGATACGAAAATAATAATAATTGACAAGCACCGCCGTGAGTTTATTGTACGTCGTTAATACGTCGATGGCAGATTTGGGTTCAACTATTTTTCACGAAAACAAACGTGTACATTGCGATAACCGTGAGTGGCGCACGCTCTTGCAACGCGCGAATCGAGGACATTGTTTACATTTATTCGTACGCTATACAGAAGAACAGCATACACGCAAGAGTTATTCGTGACTTGACGTTTCGTCGAACGTTTTACGTATTTATTGTAATTTCGTCCGCGAAACGTAAACGGCAATCAAATTAAAACATTGAAACCGTACCGATCGTTACATTTTAATTAATTAATTAAATTTCTCTGATGCCGAAATAACGTTTGCTTGCACGTTTATCGCGGTGAATTGCATTTGAAAACGCTTAAGACACGTCGTTTTCTTCGTTCTGTTCATCTGATAAACTCGTGCCGACCCATGTGTGTTTCGATCGGATATCGAAATAAGATTCGTGTTTATTTTGCCGGCCGTTCGTATAAAACCCGTTGGCATTAACGTTTAGTCGGCGCATTCGCGTGCACGTGGTCCAGAATGACGTCGTCCGTCGTTTGGACGTGTCCGTTCGGACGAATTCATAAAAAAAAAAAAAACTGCAAAAAATGCATAAAATCAAACATACATGTTGGCCCCGTAAGAATAACGAACGTTCGATTGTGCTGTCGGTCGATTTATCGTCATTTCGTCCGCGTCTTCTCGTTACGTTGTCGCGGCGGTTTTTCGTTTTTCCGTCCACGGCCGTAGCAGGATCACGTTCTCGGGGTGGAGGGGTTTTAAAAAAAAAACCGAATCATATATTTTCAATTTGAATAATTTGATTTAATAAATTCGATTTATTATACCCATCGAAAAGATCCGAACCCCCTCTAAATACGGCTTTGGCTACGCGGATCAGTCTGCGAACAATTCCGTGTCCGCCGTCGGCTGTTTGCCGTCTTCGCTGACAAGAGTGTGCGACGAAAAAACCAAACAATACAAAAAACGCCTCCGACCCAACGGGAACGGATGTCGAACGGTTTGACTTTTCGATTATTTACGTATCAACTCGAGATACGGCCGAACGGCGTAGATCATAACGCGTAACCACTCGACTGCCTGTTTTGATATCGTCGGTAAATCACCGAACCGAACGTCTATATATATATATGTAAAGAGTGTTTCATAAAGAACGCGGTTATCGAAATGCACACTAATTTTTCGTAGCTGGCACTATACTCATCATTCGTGTTATCTATTGTTCCCGAGGTTTTATTAGATCGTTTTATTGTGTTCGAGTAACGCGTGTTGTTTCCGAAAACCCATTTTGAACACGGTGAGTGTGTTATGGCGACGATCAGAAAACTCCGTACGAACCTCGGACGGCTACGAAATTCGAAGACCGACAGGATCCGCCGCGGACGTCGAAAGTCCTGAGCACGGACGGTCCCAAACGGTCGAATCAAGCACATCGATGTTGTGACAGACGGTGTCCAGCCAAGCCGCCGTGCTCGACGATTGGCAACCGGAGTAACTTCCTCGCGACGAACTGCCAAGAACAACGTGCGCTCGTCTTTTCTGGACTAAACCAGAGAGGTTTGGTTCCAGCAGGACGATTGCTTTGTCCCGTGAAAAGTCTCACGACCTACTCGTTTCCCCCTTCACGGCCATCAACGGCCGTGTGCGGGTTTCATTAAATCGCAGGTTTATGAAAATAAAATCTGTACCGGGGACGCAAGCACAACATTCAACGGGTCATCAGCAAAATCGACGGGCAAGCATGTGCAAATTTAATTAAAAATTTCATCGACGACGGAAACGGCGTACTAATCGTGTTTCGCACACACACACGACTCATAGTAATGCGGTATAAGTCACAGCAAACGCAATTCTTTCGAAACTAAATTGGTTTGTAGCGAGATTTACGCCTTCGTCTCTACAAGCATCGAGCGGCAACGTAAAAAAAATTGGCTCATAAGCACCAAGTACGCAAATCCCGCTGATCGACACGATTGTTTCGAAAGAATGTCGATCACACGCTTATTCTACGAGGACAGGCTGCAAAGTAATGCCTTTTATCGCACGACTATTTTTTGAATTCCGATAAAATTCCCTTTTCTTGACAATTTCATGGCTAATGTTGTCGATCGAGTATATGCCAAATGTCGTGATAGTGTAAAGTTATTAGTTGAAAATGTACGTAATTTTAAAATGACTGCCTTTTTAGATGTGCGGTTCAAACAGCGTGTTGTAATCGAATTACTTGTCGCGGAAAACGTTAAACCTGTGGATATTCATAGACGTGGCTTATGTAAAACGGAACCATTGACGTTAGTCAAAGGTAGCGAAGTCGGAAAGGCCATTATTTCCGATCGGGATCAATGTGGGGGCGGCCGGTAACGGTCACTGACGCAAACAAAAAGTTGACGATTCGATTCGGGCAAAACGGAGAATTGAACAATAAATCGATAAATACAAGTCGTCGTGTTTACTGTACAACTGTTTTCGTTTAATTGATTTAAGTTCGACGTTTCAAAAGTTACAGGTGAAAAGGCGTGACGCGCGACCTATCGGCCCGCCCTCGTATGTCACGCTATTCAATTGTACGCGGGCGTCGAAGAATATTTTGCACGGGCAGGTGTTTGAGGACGGGCGTGTGAATGCCGTTAAAATGCGGTGGTCACGTGACCGAACGAAACAAAACCGTGCGACGTAGGGAAAAACATCTAGTTGAAATGACTCGCCGACCGACCGCGGTGGACATTATCGCCGTGTCGGTTCGCGCCGACGACGACGTCTCCGGGAGGTCGGTAGTACTTTTAACGACGTGAGGCGCGTGACTCACGCGCGCACGTGCACGGAACGTCGTTGGTTCTGAGAGTTTTTTTAGCCGTGCTACAGACGAACGAGATTACCGTGGAACAAGAAACGAAACGAAATTCTTTGAGAAACACGGAATTTTCCGTGCTCTCGTTATCCGGGACACGGTTTAACGTCCGAGAACGTTGTTCTGCGACAAGGTCGTGAAACGCGACTCGTCTCCTCCACTCCGGCAAACGTCTCGGAACAATCCCAGACCGAAGATGACGACTTTGCTTTGATTCTCGCCTACGCTCATTAAAAAAAAAAAAAAAACACTTATCGATAAGTTCACGGTTTCTAATTCGCGAACCTGACGGATCCGGACCGATCTGGACTTCGCTTGTAAGAAAATGATCAAACAACAAAGATTTCACAACCGTCCGGTCACTCGCCGCCCCGATCCTCCGGTTAGCAAGTATACTTGCGCGTCACACAACAGTCCCCGGCAAACACCATCCTAAACGTGTTAAACGCGAACGGTGCTGGTCAACTAGTCAAACGGACGAATAACAATGTTTAATGAATAAAAACAAATTTTTGTCGAGACATTGTATTTTTGTTTTTATTTCATCCCCCGTACCCTTGTTGTGCCCCCCGTACACTCCCCGCGCGCGATTCAAAAACTAACGGTGAACTCGACGTTTGCATTCGACGGTTTCGTTGTTATTTTTTCTCGAAAATCGATTTCGCTACGAATACGTTTCTATTCGCGCCTGGACGGCGCACGAACGGGCGTCACGACAATATACCGCGGTCGCGTCCCTGGTTTTCGTGATAACCATCGGACCGGCGATTTCTCACGCGTTCGCCGCGTACTGCGTCGCGATCGGTGCACGCGCGGCGAGTACTATTTTTACTGCGCCGCAGTAAAACCGACTGGCTGCATTTAAAAATAAAAAGTGCATTCAACTGGAATACGTTTTTATAGTGACCTGGGGACGGTTTATCGCTTCTGGAAACAAAGTGAATTATCGTGTCCGTACAACAATTATGAGTCGGCGGCGGCGTAATGGCTTGGCTCTTGGCCACCGCCGTCCGGTTGGAAACGAACGCGGTTCCCGTCGCCCGAAACGAGCACTCGTATAATAATAGACTCCGGTGCGTTCGATCGCGACGAACGATTATTGTTGTTATTATTATTATTATTATTAATTCTATTTCGAAAGCCGCCGAAACCCACTGTTTCCAGTGACCGATGCGACGCCGTTACCCGAGGGGCGACTCTCACCTAACCTAACGGATCGACGAGGGCGACGCTAACCTAACCGTCTAAAATGCCCGGGGGGTTCTCGCGAAACCGTATAGACCGCGTACGTAACGTACACGGATTACGTAAGAACGCGCGTCACGGTCTAGGGGGAAAAACGATTGTTTTGTTCTTTCTGATGACCGTATCGTAAGTGTATCGATTACCGGACACGCGCGATAAGACTATTTTTTATAAGCGCGGTATGAAAACGCGACGCAGAAACCAACATCGGTGGTGCGCTTAAATTTCCTTCGGCGGAACGAACGCGCGCGACGACTCCACGAATCTCGATATAATACAGATTTTTAGAAAAGTGGGGGGGGGGAGCGTTAGTTTTTCGTTCGTAACACGTCACGCGCGGACCGTTATGCAACTGAATCGATAACCAAAAGTGCGTTACCGCCGCGACCAACGATATCAAAACACGTCCGTATGCATTACACGACAAGCGCGTGTGATTACTATTGTTATTGGTAACAACAGCGGTTCTCGGTCTTCACGTGGTCGTACGTTTTTACAGGCTAGAGAAGTGCACGCGTTTCGTAGAGTCCAGGCGCGGATCCAGAACTTATTTACGGGGGGGGGCCATCTTAATCAAAACAACTTCAATCCTCATTTTGTCGCATCGAGTAATGAAATATTTTCCAAAACGTTTTGCTTTATTACACCGAATATTGTCCTCTACGGAGATGTTCGAGATATTTAAAAGCCATACTGTAGGTACGTTATATTATGTGTAACCCATCAACTTTTAAGGTTCACGTGTCGTTCGATAATTAAACTGCAACACATATATGCGATTATATGTACTTAAAGATGAAAAGAGGTATTTTTCTTAAATTGGTTATCAAAAACGTTGAAACCGAAAAATCCCGTAGCTACGACTTCATTTTAAATTGTCTTTCAATAGTATCATAGATAAGAGTTAGAATTGTAAAACGATACTAATAAAAAAATTTAACAAGAGTCTACGGGAGGGGGGGAGAGGCGATCGCCCCTTGTCCCCCACCCCTTTGGATCCGCGCCTGGTAGAGTCGGTATCGGAATGAAATAAAACGGAAGCGACTAAACATCCACTATCGCGCCGGGTAAATAAAACACCGGAACCTGGTACGAGCCGAGGAAAATAAAACGCTTTCACTCGGGGTCGCCACTGCCTTGAGGATGCCTTGAGACGGGGGGTTACTTGGTGACACCGATCCGAAGTCCGACCGGCCGCGAGTGTACGCGGCAATGTGAATCGAGCGGAGAGAGCAAAAGAACGCGCGAAACGGGTGCGCGTACGCGCTTGGGCGAACGGCAAACGTGATAACGGCGCGTGCGGGTGCACGAGAGTCGTCGTGGACGCGGCGGAATCGGGTGGGGGGGACGGTCTGCTCGCACGCTATTGGCTCTGCGGAAACGGAAACATCACGCGCACGCGCGACTGAATCACAAGAAAACGTGTCGTGGACTTTGCTTACAACCCACCGTAAAGAAGTTTCACTTCGAAAGTCTCGACCGTGTCCGTAACGTTTTTCAGAAATAGAAAAGGAAAACGTCGTGGACACGGTCGGACAGAAACGCCGAGAGAAAAAAAAACGTCCGTTCGCGCGGATTTGAGTGACCGGATTTGAGTGGACGAAACACCGAAACGGTGCGGTTGGAAAAATGGCCGGCGGGCCGGTCGTACGAAGTCCGTGCCGGCGTCCTGTTGTCGTATTATTCGTTATTGGTGTTTTTCGACGGCAAGGTGCAGGGCAATCGCAGTCATGAAATGTGCGCGACAACGAACGCGCTCAGATAATATAATACCCAGTGGTGGCGAGCGCCCTACCCGAATTTGGTTTTGCCCCACCTTTGCCCTACCCGTCGAAGAACAAACGAAAATTTAAATTTCAAGTACTTATGTATTTGCTGTGTTTCATATGTTTCGCTGTGTAACTCGTCGTATTTTTTTTTTTTAATGTACATTCGTTCAGATAACACACCACCACTTTGATTTGATTTCGAAATTGATTACATTTTATCGGAAAACGCTAATAATACAGTATTTTCCATGTATTTCAATAATTTATATTACACCCGTACAGACGGGTTTTCGCTAAATTCCATGATCGATTTGCCATGATCTTGCCCCCCCTAGAAAAAATGTCCGGTGCCGCCACTGATAATACCTGTCCGTCGTCCGTTCCGGTATAGGGCATCCCCCCCCCCAAAAAAAAACAAAATCATTATTCGTCCATGTTCAAGTGGACATTGCCGGGTTTGGTGGCCCTTTTTCTTCAGCCGGTCCGACCCGGACGAGTCTACCGCGAACAAATTGGATTGCGTTCAAACCAAACTCGCGCTCCGATCATATCCAATGGCGTTCAAATTTGTTTTGAAATTCGTACGCCGTGCTCGAAAATAATGACGTCGGCACGCTGGTACGAACCGTACGTTTCATTGCCGTCCGACTTATTCGTACCGCGCGATCCGTACCGAAAACCGCCGGTTTTTGAGGTCCGTCACCCTGGCCCCGCCATTAGGAAATCCATTGTCAAGGGGTTTAGGGTTGGTTACAAAAAAAGTTATGGTGGTTACAAATGATATTACATAATTTTGAATATTCTTTTTTTTTCCGAAACGGAAAGTGGCAGTGCCAGGGGGACGGACCTCGTTTTTTGTCGTAACGCGGCTTTCTTCGTCCATCGCGGCCAAGCCGTTCGGACGACTCTAAAACGTTCAACGCATTGACATTGTTGCGATCTAACGGTTTGATTGAATTCGTCAAGTCAATCGATCATTTTGTAAATACGTTTTCAAACCGTGAAAACGTCCTTTCCGGGTTACCCGGCCGCGTATAGAAAAAAGATCATTTGGCCGTTGGGGGGGATTTAGTTTGACCGCCGCCGCCGAATTCGAGACCGTGAGCACGAGCGCGCAAGAGTTTTGGTGATAGAGAGAGAGAGTGAGAGGCGTGCGACTGTTTTTGCGGACGGCGGGGGGTGGGGGGGGGGCGGGCGGGAGGCGACGACGACGACGACGATCGGCACGCGAGTCGGTCGCCGGCGAGTTGCCGTCCGCGAGACCGTCCGGTGCGCACGTTCGTCGCGCGTGTTCTCTCGTCCGCGCGTAAACGACATTCGTCAAGACGTCGTCCGTCCGACGCGTCTCCCGGCGCCACGACGATACGTAAGTATGTCGTACGTTGTTTTCGTCCCGACCACGTGTGTCCGTCGACCGTCGTCCCACCGCCTTGGAGACTACACTTATGTCCGAACACGAGACGGTGGCGGTATCGTTTTTTCTCGTGTCTATACAGCTCGTTACATCGACGTTACGTTTTTCGATTGTTGGCCATCCCATACATAACGACGACCCCCATGTTTTCCATGATAAATTTTCGTCGCTAACGTTTTTTTAGGACTCCCCCCCCCCCCCCGAAACAATAGGTCTGAAACGAACACTGTTCCGGGTCTGATGACATTTCAGACCGCTCTCCGTCTTGGGCGTCTTGTGAATTCGATCGATTTCAGTAATCTAGTAACGCGTTGTCCTTCTCGAACGCACGGGCAAAAACGTTAATAACCGCGTGACGCGTCTCCCGAGAGTGTATCGCAACGGTAATCCGTTTAGTTATTCGTGGCGCTTGATCGCGTTTGCACGTTTCCCGTCGCGGTCGAGCGAAACGTATTCGACTTCCGCTGTCCGTCATCTCGCGGACGGACTTCGTTACGTGAAACGCTTCGGGCGCGTAAACCGACGAGCGTACGTCCGGCCACGGGACCATTCGGGTCGTCATGTCGGTCCCGCTCGGGTTTCTTTCCGGGTTATCAACATCAAGCACGTCGTCATCGGACGAACACGTTTTGGAAACACGGTAGCATACGTATTTATGGGACGGACGTGATTTCGTTAGCCCGGGAAAATCATTTTTCGTCTCGACGTTTTTCTGTTTTGTTTTTCTCATCTTTGTTATTATTATTATCGTCGTCGTCGTCGTTGTTGTTAATTAATTTTCGTATTAATTGTCGTCCCGGCGTCGTGTATCATCCGTTTTATGAACGACCGACACGTTCTGTTGTCGATCCGAATGATGGAGGGAGGGGGTTTCGTTTAATCGGCCGAACCGAAACGCGAATAAAAAATTTAATTAAAAAAAAAAAAAATACATATATATACATGTATTGCGTAAGCGTAAAACAAGAAAACAAACGCTCGTCACGAAGCGAGAAAATGTCGTCGTCGTCGTCATCCCGTTTTTTTTTTCCCCGTTTTTTTTTTACAGTCGTGAACACGTTGTACGGATCACACGTTCCCGTTTTCCTCGTCGGTATCGCAATATGATATGTAATCGTTTTTTTTTTTTTTAATATATTTATCGTGCGGTTCGATAAAAAAATAAAAATAAAATTGAATAATAAAACAATCCGAATGACAAATAATAATCGCGGAATTTTTTTTGTTTCAATCCCACACTTAACGACGTTCTTTTTTTTTTTTTTTTGTTCGCGTTCCCGTAACGATCGTCGTCGTGTTATGTTCGCGACGGCACCCGCCCCGTTCGCAGTCCAATAAAACAAACGGTTCCGTCTCTCCGTTAACGTTCGCTTTGCCGACCACGTTCGATTGTCGGTGTCGTCGTCACTCTCATTCGTATCGATAACGACCGGTCGCGCCCGGTATTCGTTATTCGTTAATTCGTCCGTTTCGACCGTCGTCAACTCCAAACAAATCGTATCGCCAAAAAGTTCTCCGATTACCGAGTCCGTACATTGACGGCTCTTTGGATACAAAACGGCATTCGTATTCGTTAATATGTTAATTATGTGTGCGTTTTTTTTTATGAATCAATCGTACAGCGTTGGGAGTTTTTTTTTTAATTTTATTATATTATCGTAAAACGTTACTACACGCATACGTATTTCGGTCAAATCAAACGAATTACAATCTCGCTGGGTAGTTCTAGACGAAGAAAAATAATGAATTTATATTTCTCGTGAAAACAGTTTTATATATATATACATACGTGTGTGCGTGTGTGCGCGTCGATAGAAAATATAATTTGAACGCGGCTGAGAGTCGAATGAGCTCGCTCGGTAAACGTCAATGAATGACTGCGATTTCGTTATTAACATTTATTTGTCACGAGCTTTGCGACGTGTGACTTATTTGCCGGGTTTTCATTTCACGCATGATTTATCTGAACCGCGTCTGATGTTAAGACCGACGACGCGCGTCGTGGTGAAAAACCTCGATCACACGACATCGGAGATGGCGCGTCAAAAGAGATCGCGTAAACACGTAATCGTCCGAGATCTGTTTTTCATCATTCACAATTAAATCTCGTCGATTATATTGATAATATCAAATCCGACGACGAAGGTTAGCAGTAGGTCATCGTGCGACGTTGTGCGTATTGTCGATATTATCTTAATTTTCATAAACCAAACGATACGGTAAAAAAAAAAAAAAATCCCGATAACAACTCTACGTTTATTTGTTCGCCTGAAATAATTAATATTTTTATTTTATCGAGTTATATATATATTAAGTTGGTCAATGATTTCTAACCGGTGAGAACTATTTGAATATTCAAAACGTGAAAAATAACTAATTACAATTTGGATTACTCAAAACTTTCGTGAAATAAAATAGCTCGGTTAGATTGGAGATTAGTTGATTTAAAAAAAACCAATCAAATCGGTGAAAAGTTACTGAGTTAGAAGTTACTTAAAAAAAAAAAACAACAACAATAGTTAAATATTAATATTAGCTTATTAAATAAACGTCTGTCGAATATGTATTTAATTATTTACTAAAACGTTCGAAGTGATGATAATCTAAAATTCTTGCCTGAAGTACGACCTCGTCTAATTGGCCTCCAGCACTGAAATGTGTTATATTTGACGTGAGCTCGGTGTATTCATATTGTTTCTTTTTTTTTGTTGTAAAATAACATGTTATCCTGTAAAATGGGCGTTTCTACTGGAACTTTGCAGACATGTCTTCGGACGAACAAATATTTTTGTCTCTAACTTTTGAAAATAACTTTAATAAATCGTTTGAACCGTCAGGTTAGAAATATATATATCGTATAAAATAGAACCGGCCGAATCGCCCCGTCAATATACAAGTATAAATAAAGTAACTAGTTACAGACCAAAGTGATTTCCGACTTGACTTCTAACGTTCTGACTATTTAGCGCCCGTCCTCGAAAAGAATGGAATCTGCTTGTTTTTTTGTTTTCCTATTCATTGTTCGTATAAAAACTCGCTCGACAACCGATTACATTTTTGTTTTCGATGTTTATTCTTAAGAAACATAACTGATTAATCGACAATAATTTTTGTTCGCCACAAGTTTTGTAATAAATTTCTCCGAACGGACGTTTTTTTTTTTTTTTATATTGTTCTATATTGTTCGACGAAAACTCAACACGATACGATTTCGTGAAATCTTCCATTTATTAATAATTTGCCAAAATGATTTACGACGTTTACGATACCCTATTATATACATTATTATATAAGTATATCCATGTAGGTCAGCCATACTCGACCTTTTATTTTACTTGGGCCGCGTACATAGTAATTGAAGTGACTAAGGGATGAGGGGGGGGGAGGGGTAATTCAGAAAAGATAAAAATAAAACTATATTACGTAACTGATATTTTATGATTTATTGAAATATTGCGTAATAATTAAAAATGATTTTAAATCAGTGTGATTTTTGATACCGAGACGACTTTTTTCACTATTTCTGACAAATCAGACTTATAGTTGCTACTCTCGATAGGACATCAAGGTGAGAATCAGTAAGACGATACTTCATGCTTCATTTTGGAACACGACGACGATTCACAAAGTTACGTCGATACGAATTAGGTTAGCAATAGGTTAGGACACATTATCGTATGATTTTGTATTTTTCAGGCACTAAATTCCAAAACTCTATGTATTCTTTTTGTTCTCTATTTTCTTAAAAAATAACTTTTAAGTTTGTACCATTTTTTAAATTCATGCATAATCATATCTCGACGCAGCTAACCGTGTAATATTTGTTGTTTCTAAATGCCAACGTCGTACAAGTAGAAATCATCAATTATAATACTTATTTATCAAATTCTTTTTTTTCTCGACGAGTTTTTTTTTGGGGGGGGGGAGGCGCATAAAAAAGCTTAGCGGGCCGCAGTTTGAGTACGGCTGGTATACGTGTATGTAATACGTGATATATTTGTATAGGACCAACACAGTATCATTGTTTTTCTTCGGACCCGGTACCAACGCAGATATGTATGGTCCGCGTGTTGTGTGCAATCAACGAACAATTGCATTCGTTCGGGTTTTTCGTTTTGTTTTTTATCTTTATTGCGGTCGTCTCTTATTCGTCCGACGAACACTTTCGTTCGGTCGACAACGTCGCGCTCGCGACTTTTGAAAAACGCGTAAAAATTTCGCCACTAGAGAAAAACGTAGCTCGACGCGCTCCAGTGTCTCGTAGAGAATCGTAAAAAAAAAAAATAGCCGTCTTGCGAATAAACGTCGCGGGTCGCGTTCGATCGTAACCGCGCGCGGAACGACGCGAACACGCTGGTCGGCCAGTCTCACGCAAAGCTGGATAGAACAAGACCTGACGGCGGAAACGGGGGCGTCGAGGAACGATCCTCGAGCACATCCGACGAGATAGTGTGCGCCGTCTTGTTTTAAATTCACACGCGGTCCACACGCAGGCGCGACGTGATAGGCACACCGCGCGGCATATTTTTCCAGGACGAGTCCCGCGTAGAACGACGACGGGAACGTTTTCGCGTAAAACCCGAACGACGGTCGGAAACGAAGACACATATTGTCGCCGACGAAGACGACGGACGCAGACTTCCGTGCGCGTTAACGTTTTCGTCGACCGACCGTTAACCCCCACTCACCGAAAAACCCGTTATTTCCGACGTATTTCCGGACGCCGTACGACTTTACGATCCGTTTGATTTGCAAACCGTATTTACGGCGGCGCGGATGTGTTTATGCCGAAAAAAACTAAAAAC
Source organism: Schlechtendalia chinensis (assembly GCA_019022885.1). Classification (NCBI taxonomy): domain Eukaryota; kingdom Metazoa; phylum Arthropoda; class Insecta; order Hemiptera; family Aphididae; genus Schlechtendalia; species Schlechtendalia chinensis. The sequence continues at coordinate 1,941,886 of CM032349.1, read as the reverse complement.
CACAGATAAAGAAAACCCGACGATATAATGAGCGAAGTTTTATCGATTTCGACGGGGGGGGAATTGTTGTGTCCCCCCCCCCCCCCATCAGAATTGAAACGATCGAAACGTCACAGAACAAACGAAAAAAAACCGCCTTTGACCGGAATAAAAGTCTTGTTAACGACCCGGTACAGTTGGTACCAGTGGCGGATTTACGGGGGTGGGGGGGATCTAGGGGTGTATTGGACCCGCTACTGGTTGGTGACGGTATTAAAACGTAACGTGCACGCGTCGTGAAACGGCTGCATACGAATTGCGTCCCTAAAAACGAAGTTACACGTAGCAACAACCGAATTGCGTCCGTGGTTTTTAAACAACGCGTCCGAATTGCGTCCACGGGTTTTCAGCGACTGTTCCGAGTTGCGTCCGGAAGAATCGAGAACTCTATTTCGTTACACAAAGGAATGTAGTAATGTACAGTGAGTCACGGAATAAATCATAAAAATGTTTTTCCAACGTAATATCATTGAAAAAAAAGGGTTAGTTTTTAATTATATTTCATATCGTCGTATGCCGCGTCTATTAGTTTATATTATGGACAATTTTTTAAATTATTTTGAAAAAAAATTATATTTTACCGGAAAGTAAATTTCAACCGTCAATATGGGTCGAATTCTCAAACTCGTTAATGCGTACTACCAACGCATGTGAATCGTTTCACTCAAAATTAAATGGGATGTTTTGTTCTAACGTATCCTAACATATACCAGATTATAGAAGTATTGAAAAATGTTCAAACTTAAATTTATATTAAAATTCGAAATTTTACAAACAAACGAAGAAAGGACGTAGAAAAAGAAGATTTAATTAAAAATACTATGACTCAGTTTGAAACCAAAAATATAACACGTCTTGAGTTCGTTCAAAAATTAGCGTACAAAAATTTACCGGTTTTATAAAATAAAATAAAAATTTCATTAAAAATAAAGTATGGACGCAACTCGAACGCACCGATCGATATGTATAGACATTTACTTATTTCCGTTTGACGAATTTACGCACACGCCACGACGATTCGCTTCCCGTCGTCTGTTTTTAGACTAAACCAATCTCCGAGGATATTCATCGGATAATGATTTTATCCGCCCGGGACGTGGGGCGGTCGTTCTACACGGACGATCATGACTCGTACGTTGTTACATTACTTTTATCGCGAGAACCGCCACGACGGACGTAAACAGTCGAGCACTTCGGGCGGTGGTCGGCACTCGCCTTTCTGCCGACGACCAACTGGCGGTTCGCCGTGAAAAACCGCTTCGGGCCGATAACAGTGGAAATGAATTTCGGGCGTTTGCGGCTTAAATATTATCGGGACGCAATTAGTGTAGTTGTTAAATATTATCGGGACGCAATTAGTGTAGTTGTTAAATATTATCGGGACGCAATTCGTATGAAAAAGGGATCTTGGGACGCAATTCGTTTGCTGCGCGTGAAACAGCGTTCGCTCGACTCCCCGGTGGTGGATGGGTGTGGGGACAATACCGTGCACGTGACCGGTTCGCGTGGATTCAACAGTGTCCGTGTGCAGGTGGAACGCGTGCGCGCAACACGGCATGACGGGAACGCGCGACGCGACGTGAACGATGAGCCGGTTCAACACGTCGTACCTGATGGGCAACGACACGGCGGGCGGATGGGGCCGCCGGTACTTCTTCACGTTCTACTCGGAGTTCAGCGACGACGAGAAAGCCGAGTCCGTCGTCGAGGTGGCCGTGCTGATGGCGATATTCGCCGCGTCCGTCGCGGCCAACGCGTCCATCGCCTGGGCCGTGCTCCGTTACCGGGAGATGCGCACCGTCACCAACTGTTTCCTGCTCAACCTCACCGTGGCCGACCTGCTGTTCGCCGTCACCACGCCCGCGCTCGCCTACGTGCGCGTCGCGCCCGACTGGCCGTTCGGCGACCTCGTGTGCCGGCTGTTGCCCTACTCGCAGGTACGTGCGGTAACGTCCACACGGTTCGAACCGTTCGAGTCGCGGTTCGAACCCGGTTCGGCGAACAAAAGCCACTCTTCTCGGGTCGTTGTAGATCGCGGTTACGCTTCGAGAGAGACGACTCGCGGACAGACCCGCCCCCCCCCCCCGGAAAATATCGTGAATATCGGCCGCGTGACGACGACGAACCGCGCGATCATTACGATTCGACGTGCCTGACGCGGGTCCCGTTCCGGGGTTCGCGGCCGCCGTTCAAAACGTTTCAAGCAAAACTCGGTCCGTCGAAACGTCGTTAAGAAAAACCGTTTCGAATAACATCGTGCGAAAAACGGTCGAAGGTTGGCCCTGAACCAACCGGTATCATTGTACGATACCACGAAACGATAATTTCTATTGGCCTGTATAGCGTTCGTTCGTTCGTTATTGTTTCGCGACGTAAAATATTTTATCGGACGTAAGCGAACAACGTATTTTTATTTTTTCTTTGTTCTCATAAAAAAACTCGTCGTCCGTTCGGCGCGACCGTCCAGCCAAAACGATTCTCGGACGACGCAGCTAACCTAACGGTTCGTTGAAATTTCGCGACGTTCGCGAGCAGGAGGAGCGGAAGATAAATCGCGAATAACGTCGAACTATAAACGAGACGGGGGTTGAGTTTTTTGTGGACGACAGCTGTGCAACTCGACAACGAATCGTTCGTCGCGAGTTCGCGGCCGAAAACAACAAGGCGAACGCTCACCGACGCACGGACGTCGTACGTGTGGACGAGGCGCTCTCGTGTTCTGTGCGAATGAAGCCGGTGACGTATTTGGAATTTCGTTGCCGTTAGGTACACGTCACCTACCCATTCTCAACCGCCAACTGCCGCCGCGGCCGAACACATTACTGCACGACCCCGCTTCCATTTCAAGACACGCATCCAATATTCCGCGTAAAAAGTAACGACTTATGAAACAATGCAAATCAAACATTACGCTAATGCGATTACAAAAACCATATTATTAATAACACACCGTTCAAATCATGCCTGACGATATTTATTTTCCGAACTGCCGAGACGAAACGTCGAACGTCAAGTATTTCGAAAACAAGTAGTAATGTTTTTCAACAACAAAACCCTTGAAAATGTGCTGCCTTGGGCAACATTTTAAAACGCGCGCGCTCATCAAAGCGAAAATGATCTACTATTCAACTACCGAACGTCATTTCATTTGGAATTCGTAAAATTATAAATTGGTTTTGCGATTGTTCGATTGTTTTCACAATTGGTTATTTGATTGCGGACAATCGATTAATAACCGTGCGCTTTTCTTAGATTATTCGTTTTGATCGTTTATGATCGTTTTCTCTTTTTAAATAAACTAACGACGTCTAGCGAACGAAAACGCGCGTTTGGAAACATACGATAGGCCATACAACTCTATATTATTACGTAAGCAATAAAGTACAATATTATTCACACGTTTAGAACTTACCGAACCCACACCTGATACCCACGAGACCAGGACCCACCCACCACCCGCCACTTTTGATGAGGTAGCGCAGTCGCCCTAACCTAGGTATAGGGTTCGGTTTCACGTTCGGCAAACGTGTCCACGCAACGAAAACGAACGGATTCGAGCTGTTGGGTGTTAGCCCACCCCGTCCGTGGACTTAATTCATTTGATGTGATTTTTTTTTTTAACCCGTACGCAAAATATAACTGCGACGTCGCGATCGATGATAATACGACGACAATCGACTTCGAAACACTTGTCAATCTCGGTAAACGACGACAACAAATCGTTCGTTCGATTTGCACGACACCGGAAGAGAGCACATGAACCGAACGGACCGACGAGATCGTCGATGTTATGTACGCGCGCACGTGCTTCACGTGATACGATATGTGCTTCAGATAACGTTGAAAATAATCGCACGCATCTCGAACAATCAGAACGATTTTCCCGCGCGGGTTTAATAATTGATCGGGGTTATTCATTTGATTATTATTATTGTTCGTACTGTTATTCTAAAAGCTATAACAACGTGCGCAACGTGTCAGATTGCTCGCTCCCCGAGGTCAGTGAACCTAAAATGCAATTCTGAACTTGGTGTAAGCGCCGCCGATCCGCACGAGATCATCGTTTCGTTGTGTACGGGTCGCACGCGGTCTGGTGCGTAACGATTTTCGATTTCGTCTTTATCAACTAGACATTTCATCGCTTAACAAACGTCTGCCGCCGCGGCGCACAAAACGAATACTTGTACGAACGAACGAACAAACGACACGTGTCACGACGAAACTGCAGTGTCGTCGTCATAAAACGAAATAATTGTTTTTTATTATATTGTTCGTCGTTCGAGTGTTAAACATTTTTATTTCGTGTGGGGTATGTGATATGTAATGAACCGCATACGGACATCAAAAAAAAAAAATATATATATATTTTTTTTTCATTAAAGCGCTATTATTTATGGGTTTTCGCGTTATATATGAGTGTAGCGACACTGTAAGTTCCCAATAGAGCAAAACAAAACACCGACATCGATAATCGAAACGTGACATTGTTCCCGCGTACACGTATCCGCATACCAAAAGAGCACGCGCTGTTTAAAACGGTTTGAGTCATTTCGCTTTCGCCTGACTCAGTCGTTAAAAAACGATTCGTGCGCCGCACACCAAAAAAGCAATTAAGGTTAAATATTCGGTCATCGGCATGTCTCCCGACGAACAAGACGTTATCGTCCCAATTTCGTGGTCTTTGTTGTAGAAAAAATAACGAAAAACCAAAAAGAATGTAAGTACATCCGTTAAATCAAAAACGTACCAAAAAAAAAAAAATTGCAATCAAAAGTTTTTTACGTGGACATCGTAATGACGAGCTAAAACTTAAACATTTTACGCGAGTAAGTTCTGAAACACTCGATTGTATTTTGATCATAATTTTTGAAGAATACCGATACCGATATTTCGTCGTGTTAAACATGTTATAAATATTTTGTGAACAGCTCTGAACGAATTGTTCGAATTCAATTTGTTTTTGTATTTTTTTTTTTACTCTCTCGTCTTGGCTGCACCACCTTTCGTTTTTTTTCATATGAATTTTTAGTTTTTACGCTTTTTACACACCAAAAAAAAACAAAAAATACCAAATGTGATCGGCTATATGATAACCATTACCGTGTCCATAACCGAAAAAGCACATGATTGCGATAAGTTATAACCATGTTTTAATCATGCTTTTGATTTCACTGGTTCTACTTTATTTTACATCCGCCGTTTGCTCATTACTGTAAATTAGTTCAGAACGCTGATTGAATAATACAATGTATTTCTTGGATAGGTAGAATTAGGATAACTCACACCTAATTAGTATTTACATACTCCCCACACCAAAATGACGCCACTGTTCAGGCTGCTTCAAGCGGTTTTGCTCTTTTCGGTGTGCGGGCCGACCTTACAGAAAAGGAAAGCGCCGCGACGTTGTTTGGCGCGCGTGTAGACAAAGAACAGACACGGCCACGAACGGTCACCAAACGGACAGACCCAACCGCACGTTACCGTAACCGTGTCCGGTACACGGACCGGGTGCAAAACGACGTCGCGGCAACGCGCGTTTAAACGTACACGAGTACGCACAGTCGATACGCGACCGAATTAAAATCTATTAACCAAAAAAACGTATATATATATTTATTAATGAATATGGCGTTCGCGCGACTAATTGACACGCGGCCCGGCGGCGCGAGCTGGTAATTGACCTCCGGCAATTGTTTCCGACGCGGGCCGTTTCAAACTTCACGGCGTCGTATGCGCTCCGTGGACGGGGAAAAACGGACGTTACTTACGAGGCCGCGGGCTGTTGAACGACGAGACTTTCGTTGGAAAAACTTTTCGTCGAACGGTTCTTAATCGTTTGACGTCGTTCCCCTTCCGTATGCTCGTTATACTTCGCGTTTAACGCGTCGCGCTCCGTCCGTATCGTTTCCGTCGGACGAAACAACGTCGGGAATCGTTTTCCTCGCGAGCGCCAGTACGAGAGTGCAGGTGTGTCGGTTTTCTTTTCGCAGGGCTTCGAGCGCCTCGAACCGCGTTCCAACAACGCGCTTTTTGATTTGTGACAAAAGTCACACAGGTATCCATGCGAGGTCCGTGAGTCGTTTTCCCACGATCCGGACCGCTTGTACTCGTATACACAAACGTTTGATTGCCAGTCTGTCGTTGCGGTACCCTTCCCCCCATCCGTTCGGTCGTCGAATATCGTTTTGTCGGACGCCGTACGAAAAACCATGTAAACTACTACAATCGTCGGAAATCCGAATATTCGCGTGGGTCGTTTCCGCGGTCACTGTGCACACAAAACCGCGCGGAGTTAAGGGATTCGAACATCCGTAGTTATGACCGAGAAATACAGTCAGTTATAAAAAGCGTTCGTTATTCAAAACAAAAAAAAAAAAAACGTGTTTTGACCGAGAGTTTTCTTTCGACGCCAAACAGCGTAACCGCGATGCCGACAGACAACTCTGGTGACTAAAAAGGTCGGCGAGGCGAACAGTTGTTTCACGCGGATCGTAATTAACTCGCACGGTTTTATAAATGTTTATTACTGTTGTTATCAAACATACGAAAAACAATGTGCACGTTCAATGTCCGAAAACATATGTGTGTCCACGATACAACGTTTTTACCACGGAGTGGAGCGATTCGCCGCCGTTATTCTCAATCCGAATAAAAAAATATCGACTCCGTTTTATCGTTTTCCGTGTGTCCAGAACAGCGAGACGTTTTCGTGCTGGGACACCGGTCGATTCGAACGCGCGTGGGACGTATAAAATTCTACCGCGCGCGCCACATGACCTGGACGGGGACACGAACGCGCCGCACGGGATCGTGTTTCCAAAGCCCCCGCGAACCCCGACACCAATTAGGAGGAATAGTCCTAACCTAACCCTCAGATCGTGTTCGTACGTGTTCGCCGAGAACGGTGTCGCGGAATTAAATACAGTCGAACCGTCGTCGAGACGCGTACGTTTCGGAAACGAGCAGCAAGGTTACTCGAAATGTCAATTGACAATCGTCGTCGGCGTGCATAGTTTTCACTTTGCGCACGCAGGTTAGGTCAGAGCCGTTAAAAAAAAATGGGGTGAAATAAATTTTGCGGTTTTTCGCTAGTTTTTTACTAGCGGTACACACACTGGTTTCATAGTCTCGAGTTTTCAGGACGACGCGTCGAAAACATTACACGCCGTTCTCTAACACTGCGCGCACGACGAAACGACACAACGAGCGTGTCGATCAATTGAAACCGACTAACCTAACTCGTCGTGGCAGATGCGGTTTGAGAACTAACGTAATCGATGTACAACCCGATCGAGTGGCTCGAGTCGTCGATTCAGGCTTCATACAGTTTACGAGGTCGATTGATAAAAAAAGAAACGACTACGCATTGAAATGTCCATTTCGAACTCGTACGTATTGTCGAGACCTGCACAAACGCAACAAGTGTTGTGTAGAGGCACGTCAGGTACACGCGCCGTTGTGTCGCCCATTTCGTTTTCCAATGATTTTAAAAATTCGTTTTTGTTTCGTACGAAAACATCGAACGAGACTCGCTCGCGTTATCGCATATACTTAGCCGGCGTCTAGAACCTGTGTGTTTTACGTCGTCCGTTTATCGAATATGTGCCATACAAGGCAGCAGTAGCGCCCGACCGACTTGCGATAACAAGTACGATTCGCCCTATAGGCCTTCTCGACTTGTGTGTCGAGGTCAATAACACAAACTTGATTATCGTCAGACGCGAAACGAACGTCAACACGCTTTTGTGTCGCCTTAATGTGGAAATGATGGGACGAGCACTCGGGCAGTGCTACATTTTCGAATGACAAGCATTGGACACTTTTCGTTACGCATTCGACAGACATATCTGGAAAACGTTACTTATATATATCGTTAACGTGGAATTTGATGACGGTTGATCACAAACACATTTACATACGACACCGTTTGCGAGGAAAGCTTAAACGGTCATGGAAATAAAATATTACGTTCGAATGTGTTCGATTCTAATATTTCGTTGGTAAATCGATGCCAACACTTCAATATTTGTTTAACGTTTTCGTGATAAATACGTATCGCAGTGAATACGCCTCCTACGGATTATAACGCGCCTATATAATAAAAATACTGAAAAAATATTAAACGATTGCTTTGTGTACAGATATCATGTATTTATTGTGGTTTACTGTAACGAATATTATAAAATAATTTTCTAATTCAACGGCTCCCACCAATTCCCAGCGCCGATAACATTGCACGTTATTACCAATTCATATAACATCGATGATCGCATTGCGTGTGGACTCGGTATCTCATAAATATAAATCGCTATTACTGTTCAATTATCGGCGTGTATACAACGAAAATAGATCTGTTATTAACATCGTCCGTCGAAAAACAAGAAATAATTCTACTCAAAAACTATTACGTTTATACGAACGGGACGGGTTTTTTTTTTCGAAATCGTCTCGCCTGATCTAAGCCTAAATATATATATATTGTTTGTACGATATCACGTCACACGGATACGCGTTAACGGACGCGGCCGGAGGGTGTGCTGGACACGCAACAGGTCCCACCCCAAAGCGCTTCCACGACGATCAAATACGTTCGTTAAGAACGCGTCGGCACTGAATATCCTACACGGGTGTCGTCGGCAAAACCACGAGTGCGTCGTACGAAAGATGTATTTCCGAATGTTTGGCCTGTGCGGACGTTCTAAAGCGCGATCTGGGACACGCTCCGGCGTGTCAACGTGGAAACAACCAAATCGCACGAAATCCCTGACCCAACCCGAAGCGGACATGAAGCGAAACTTCTTCCGGAGTCATTCGACCGACAGAATATTAGGTTCGCGTTGGCATCGTTTTCATTGACGCCACGATTTGATGATGTATCCGTAGACGTGTTTGTCGAGAAGTCGTTGGAGTTACGTTTGTTGTTTAACTTTCAGGTCGTGCTGCTCTCTATATTCCCGACAACGTTCAGCGTTTGATTTTGACGTGTTCGATCGTTTTAATAAACGTGTAGGAACCGTACGAGCCGAGGACGTTCATCAGTAAAACGCTTACTCGGTTTGTCGATCTTGAGTCCGACCAGCCCGTGTGCGCATGTAGTTATGTAAATCGAACAAAGAAACGAACACCTAAAAAAGCGGTTAACGCTGATAAACGGCTTTTGTTTACACTATTTGGAACGGCTGATGACGCGATCAAGGCGCGCGCCTAAATCATGCGGTAAAACCGGCGGGGGCGGTCAAGCGGTCTGCTCAATAATTTTCTTCTTTCTTTTTACCTCCGTAAAAAAGTTTCACTTCAATAATGATAATGAGATAATAACAACCGGTGGCGTGTTTACGACTTTTTTTTTTATTTTTTTTTTTTGTGGCGGGTAATAATAATCGCGTGAACTTACACGGAGTTACAACACGTTATTATTTCGATCGATTGTGACCGCGATATATCTACAAGATACCGTATCACACTACTAAATGTTTAAAATAATAATTACAATAAACAATCACAAGACAACGAGACACGGTAGAAGTTTCGACATCAAAAAAACGTCGTGGTTTGCGTGTCGGCCTCCACGGCTCCAATCGTACGTATCGGCTGTGCTTGCCTTTGGCAGAAAATCGCGAAATCTTTTCGAAATAATCGAGAAAATTAGGCGAAATCGATTTCTGTACGATTATAATATCACGATACTTATCGTTATGGTCGGCCGTCAACGCGTCTACCGAAATCATCCGGTCGACTCTGAAACAAACCGAAACTGTCAGTTTGTCACGACGTGTTAAAAGACGATCGCAAAAAAAAGCGCCTCGGGGGCGGAAACCCTTCAAACCCACAAGCCCGCCCGCCCTTAAATAACGCGTTCCGCGTGTTCGCAGTTCGTGTGCGGTTTCGTGTTGCTGTGGACGCTCACGCTGATCAGCATGGACCGGCACCAGTGCATCGTCGTGCCGCCGTACCGGTCGCGGCTGACGCCCCGCCGGGCCGCCACGCTCACCGCGTTCACGTGGCTGATCGCGCTCGCGGTGTTCATGCCGGTGCCGTTCTGGTTCCACGAGCAGGCCGCCGAGAACGGCGCCGCCGGGAACGGCGCCGTCCGCGTGTGCACGCTGGTGTTCCCCAGGAACGACACGTTCAACCTGTCCGTCGTGTTCACCGTGTCCGTCGTGTCGCTGTCCAGCGTGCTGCCGCTGTCGCTGTTCGTCTACCACTACCAGCGGATATTCCACAAGCTGAACAAGACCCGCCGGCGGATCGAGCACTCCGCGTCGCACCGGTCCAAGGCCGCGCCGCACGACGGCCCGCCGTCCGCCGTCCGTACGATGCCGCAGGTACGCGCCGCTCGCCGAACCCAACCTCGCGCACCGCGAACGTGCCTTTTTTGTTTTTAATACTTATCCGTTAAAATAAAAAAAAAACACACGACATTGCACCGGACCTTACACAAGTATACGTACAACGCGCGCGTACGGAGAGGAGCGGATTAACCCGCCAGACCCAACCTAACCTAAAAGCGCGCCGGAGCGAGACCGCGTGGGACGACGTACGTGGTCAGGGCCGTCGCAATTTTGGGCGCTAAACTTTGTGACATTGTTTTTATACCAAAAGTACACTTTTTCAAAAATTTTGCGGTCGGGTGCGCCACAAGAGCTTGGCTCCCGTCCCGTATGCGGTCGCCACCGGCCGAAGCAGCCACGCCGCGTGTCCAAACATCGAAATCGAATTTCTCATATTTTCCAAAAGTTCGTCGAACGGTTGCACCGACGTACTTGTACGGTTTAAGAAAAACGATCCGGGTGTTTTCGAAAACAGTCAAAATGATTTTCTAAATAAGCCCGTTGAGCGCCCGTTCCCGAAACCGGGGACGGATCCGACATCTTCTTTATTTTTTTGTTCCGCGTACGTCCATCTCGCACGACCGCATTGCCACGGCTGACCGAAGACCGTCAGCTGGCTTCGCACGTGTCGGTTAAAACGTTCGTCATGACCGATTCATAACTTTTGCAACGGAAAACCTTTAACGAACGGTCATCGCACTGGACATTGTATAGCGCATACCCTTCCCGTGACAACGTCGAGTGCACCGGGTTCGACTGACTACTAATACCGTATTTCGGCTCGGGGGAGCTACTCGAGGGAGCTAACGGTAGTGGCGGGACCGGACCGGTTAAGGCCAGATCCCGAGTCGTCTTGTTGGACAGCCAGCACCGGACGTCAGTCCGTACCTTGTCGGAGGAGCACCGCGACCCGGTTAAGTGTCTCGTTTGGCATCGCTGAGGAGCCCGCCCCCACTAAGTCCAGCGGTTTGGTTACTGTCCCAACAACAATCCTAGTGTCGATATGTCATAGAGCGCCGTAACGTACAAGCTAGTGTATTTGGTGAAGCACGACGGAACCCAGTATTACGACACGCCCGCTGCGAACCAGAGACCTTTTTTTTTTTTTTGCGCGACTAACGTATAAACTTTCCCTCGGGACGGTCAGGTGCTGGTGCGTCACGAGGAGCTCAGGTACAGGAAGCACGTGCGCGTGGTGCGCGTGCTGTTGATCAACGTGCTCGTGGTGCTGGTGATGTGGCTGCCGATCACGGTGGTGATGTGCCTGATCTACGTGGACGGCAGCCGGGACACGGCGGACACGGGCTTCTTCCTGCGGTCGCACCACTTCATCGCGGGGCTGCTGTTCGCGCTGCTCAACACCGTCGTCAACCCCATCCTGTACGGCGTGCTGTCCGAGAACTTCCGCAAGTGTTTCGCCCGGCTGTGGTTCGTGTCGCGGCGGCGCCGGGCCGCCAACCGCCAGCTGCTGGACAACATGAGCCGGGGCGGCGGCCGGACGCCCAGCAACGGCCACTGCAACTCGACGCCGCAGCCGGCCAGCTCCGCGTCCGTGGTCGAGCTGCCGGCCGCCGCGATCGCATCGTCTTCCGCCGCCAACGAGTGCTGGTGACGCGGGCCCCGGTGACTTGGCGTGCCGTCGTCGAGACGGACCGCGCCAGCCCGCCGAACATTTGAAATGAACGCATAGGAGGCGTCGTGACTTGTCCGCTTGACGGTATTGGTGGTCATCAGTAATCCGTTTCGTCAGCCCGTCGGTGTTCCGTATTTTAAATTTCCGTCCGGAACCGTTGCGTTCGATACCGCGTTTCAAATGGCCGACAATTGCGTTTTCAGAACAGTTGCGCACGCGTTGCGGAAGAGATCATAATCGTACACGTGAACGGGCCCCGGAAGGCGGACGATGCGTAGGGATGGGTTGTACGTGGCCGCGTCGACGCCGTTCAGAAACTGTCATCAAGAGTATAAAAATTCCTAACGATTATTGACCGACGCGTTTAGATATATACGTTTTATAAATAATAATAATCGTAATAATACTTCAACCGACGGCGATACGCGCGCAAATTGATAATGGTGACGTGACACACGTGTTTTTGATACGCGACATCAAGTGTTCGACGGACAAAGTCGTTTCTCGAACGAAATCGTCGACGAGAAAAACCGCGCGGTCGTCGTCCGCCCGCCACGTCGCATCCAAATTACACGTTCTAAGGGGCCCGCAACGCTCGTCGATTGGAAAATCAACTGTTGGTGGTTTTACATCACACTATTGGACAGCGGGCGCACATACGTTTTCCCCGAAATTTGACAAAAGACTACCAAGATCGCGACGAACGGCCGCCGCCGCCGCCCCCGCCGAGTTACGGAGAGCGACTGCGAATACGTTTTACTGATGGCGTGGCGGGGACGTCACTCGAACAACACCAGCGACACCCACGCCCCGCGTTCCGCATTGACATCCGGATGATCTCACTACACATATTTAAACATATACATATTTATTTTTATCTATTTATTCATACTTATTTGTTCCGAACATATTACGATCGTCGTTATCGAATTATCATGATCGTCTGTGTATATTTAACGCAGTCCTACGGAAAGTCGATTTCTTTTTTTATTCACAATATTGTTTTTTCGAGTCTATCGTGTTGTAAGTTGACTATGAAATATTTTTGTATTAATATACGGTATTTTTTTTTTCTATGTTCAGCACGTTATATTTATTTTCATATCGTAACCAACCTATTATTATTATTATTATTATTTTATATTATTATTATTATTGTTGTTGTTATTATTATTATCATATCGTATACACGGATACAGACCGTTTTTGAAATAATTTTTTCTATGAAATCATTCTTGCCGAACAGTTTGTAAGGCAATATATATATATATTATGTGTATACGTACACACGAGCCGTACGGACAGTCGTGAATGCGTTTGAAAAATAAAACAATTACACGAGTGACGAGAGATTTGTTATTTGTTGGCGCGGTCGTTTTTTTTTTTTCATTATTGTTTACCAACAAAGCGAAAACCCGAAGCATATTTTACGTTTACGCGCGTGCGCGTATCACGGTGACGTGTTTACAACAGCACGTCCGCGCCGTTAGTCATACCGCGAAACGTTCCGAATGTTAAAACATAATCGTTGACTTACGCAAACGTCGCCAACCGCAGCGTAATAGGTATTTCGTGCATAACAACAACGGATCCTTGAACGACTCTCCCCCCCTTTCGTGCACGCTGCGAAATCCTTCGTTCGCGATTCCGCTCGCCTTCTGTTCAACTCCGTCCGGTCGTCTACCATAAACGGTCTCGTTCGTTCCATATTGTCCGCTTCCGACGGTATTCCTCGTGTCTTTCAGACCTCCAACGTTTTCCTTATCCGCCGTCGTGCACTGTCAAAACTATTCCTTTCTGATGGGGTTTTTTGTGGTAATTTTTGTTTTTTTCCCCTTGATTGATCGTAATCGTCGGGGCGAATATCGGTTTGTTCACGCCCATGGACGTTTTACACGGTAGCCCCGTTTTCCCGAGTCCGCGACACTTTCATCGTCGGGGAAAGACCACGACAATTAAATTGTACGCACGCGAAACGATACACTAAATTGTTTTACGACCACGCAGCGAACGTACTCGTGAAGAAACCCCAGTCGTAGTTTATACAACTGTGTTCCGAATTCAAAACTTAAAATTTGACCCAACGCCCGGCGCGAAATTTTCGTTTTCAATATCACGCGCAATCATCATTTCGGTACACGAACGTGAATTTCCCATCGCTTCCGGCACGAATGCTAATTATGTTTTCGTCACGACGACCGGCAAATGGACGCGCACCAACGACACCAACAACCCGGCAAGACGTCCGGACGCGCGCAAACGAACGACGAACAAAACGTTTCGAGAGGAGAGTTCACGTGCGAGTCGGCGGGTCCGTGCGGATAGGGTTTCGCGTGGGCCGTCCGACGGCACGCGGAAAACAGCGGCGCACGCGCACCGGTCGGTTACGGCACACGTTAGGCGAACAACGTGACCGTTGCGAGTATAGAATTATTTTCGCGCCAAAATTGATTTCGTACGAGAAAACGTGTCCGCCGGGACCACCGCGACGTCAAAACCCCGATTTATATTAACGTGGCCCGCGACCGTGCACACCGTTTTCGATGACCGCCAGTAACACGTAAAACAAAAAACTCGAAGAAACCGCGATCGTTCGTATGTATACCATAGATCATCACAATAATCAACCAGTTTTTCGTGCGTAGGTACTGTGTGTACCCGGGTTTATTTTGTTTATAACGACCACGTTCTGTATTTCATCGATCCCAATCGCTGCTTGACGGTTACGTTTACGACATCCGTTCAGCTGTCGTCATGGATTTTCATGATAAAATATCAATGTATACCATTGTGCCAACTTCCAAGTCCACGGCGTTCGCGATTGCAATTTTTCTATTCTACAAACTTTTTTTACCTTGAATTCTGATTAATTTCTGACATGTTATCCCTTATGCGTCTATGAATAGCCACAGTATACTGTTAAAAGACATAATAAATAATATAAATAACGTGAAAACAATTTTTTTTTTTTTTAATGAAATTAAATACAATTTATTTTTAATTTTGTTCATTTTATTTTAAATATAGATACGCAGTTACAATTTGGTGGGCTAAAAATACCTTTAATTTTAAATTATAAAAAATACAATTCAATCAATAAGCTGATGAAATTACTATTTTAATTCTTATTTTAATATAAAATACAAATAATTATGTTGACAATGAATAGTGTAACGATTTTATTGAATCCAGCTGAATTTGGCGTCAAGGAGACAAGTTCCTCGAACCAATGTTTTCTATTTTATAAAATAGGTCTGAAGATTGGACAATATTTACACCATGCCCAGAGGATGCTTAGACTAATTTTTGGTAAGATTCACTTCAATTTATGACAAATTAACTTGTAACTGTAAATAAAATTTATCAACATGATATGTGAATATGTAATAACACAGGTATAAGGACACACAACCGTTAAGTAATAATTATCGAACAATCTATTTCAACTTAATATTATACAATGAATTTACAACATATAGACAATTTGTACATTTTTCAAAGAAGGGAAAATATGATGTAATTGTATAATGTTAAATTGTATCACATATAAATATTAATGTACATTACATATAGAAAAAGTATAAAAAACAATTAAATATATATATATATTACATTTTTCCCTTCACTGTAAATATGGAAAAGAGAATTTTCTATTCATCCTCAATCAAAGTTAATGGACTATTGGCATCATTTTCTGAACTGTCATAACTGGTAGTGACATCATAACACAGATCCTTAAGATCTTTAATATTTACAAACTTAGGAGTCGTTTTATTTACAGAAACCACTACTTCGTTGTTTTTGACTATTTGTGAATTGGTTCGCCGGGGAGGCTTATTGTGTACGTTGGTGTGTTTGAGCATATCGTTCTTTTGAGTAAAACCACGACCACAAATTGGACATTTGTATGGCCTTTCACCAGTGTGCGTACGCATGTGAACGCGTACTTTTTCTGGACGTCCAAAACGCTTAAAACACACCTCACACTGGAATGGTTTTATCGGCGCATGGACCATTTCATGCTGACGCAAGTTTGCCAGACAACGGAATGTTGCATTACATTGTTTACATCCAAAAGGACGTTCACCTGTATGAATACGTCTGTGTGTGTCGCGCGTTAATTTCGAATTGAATCCCTTGCCACAAAATTCACAATGATGGGTGGTCTCTCCCGTATGAGTTCGTTCATGATATTGTTTAGATGAAATCTGTAATATGAAGGAATATTAACACCAAGTCTTAATTAAACAAATTATTTTCATATATTTTCAGAACAAGAATTTTTTTTATTTTAGAAATTGCACTATCTGTAAATCATTTTTTTTTTTAAACAATAAGCACAAGTCATACAAAATATGAAAAGCAATATGAAAATAAATGATTCAGCATTAAAATAAAATAATTAAGTTTAATCCATTAATGAATATTTTTAAACACGAAATAAAAATTAATTTAATATACAAGAAATTAACCAAGTATTATACCTAACCTAACCAAAAATGTAATTAATAAACATGTTCGCAATTTCATCATTTATATAATTTACTTTATACTAACTTGTGAAAATGTTCTATCACAAAATCTGCACGCGTGAGGTTTTTCGCCAGTATGAGTCCGCTGATGAATTGTAAAAGAAAGCCGGTTTGCCAACACTTTCCCACATTCTTGGCAAGTAAATTTATGGCGTTCACTTTTATGTTTAGCTAAATGATCAAGAAGTCCAGACACTCGATTGAACATAGTAGGGCAAAAGTCGCATAAATATTCATTCCGAGTGAAGTGTGTAGAAACATGACGTTCAAAATGTAACATAGAATCATATTTAGCAAAACAATGAAAACATTCCATTTCTGAAGGATTATGTTGAGCAAATATGTGACGACGCATTTTGGTTTCTGTATCGAAAACACGCTGACACTTGGAACATTGAAATTTACCATTATCATCACAATCATCTTCTTCTTCAATTTTGTACACTTCTAAATCATCGTCAACTAATGTGTCCTCACAATATTCATCACTGCCAACATTGACAATATCCATACCATCATACTAAAATTTTAAAAATTTAAAAAAAATAAACATTAATTTAGTAAAATGTTACAAAATATTTTAATAACTAATCATCAAACTAGTACATCTTGATATTCTTCTTTGACTGTGACAATGCCAGCAGCATCATCGTCATCGGCAGAGTTTATATCCATAATGTTCATAGATTGTGTATTTTCTCGTTCCACATTCTCATTGATAACTTCATCTTCATTCATATCCTGTATAAATGACATAATATAATTTTGATAAGTTGTTAATATTGCTAACACAAAAATGTATACTATTTATATTTCAAAATTACATTGAATTTAAATTTAGAACAGGTGTACTTATTACGAAATCAAAAATGTATTGTGTATTTTGTTAAGATAGCGCTACACCCTCATTTGTTGTCCGTCACCAGACATAGGTGCAACATAGAAAATATACCCTCCACATAATCGTTACACATAATATTAATATCAGTTAGCCTATTATCAAATTCAAAAATGAGAACATTATTAATTATCTCGCATCATTTTTTTTCTTTTATTTATTTTAATTTTAAAATTATATGGTTTTTATAATTTACTCAAATTATTATAATTTTCAAATACTCATTATGTATTGGTGTGACTTACAAAATTATAGGAATTATTTCTTATTTGTCTTTTTTTCATAACTTCTTCCAGAGTTTTATTCATTTCTATAGTTGATACAATTAAATGATGACAACTTTCCAACCGACTGATACATACGCTACACAGTTTGAGAGGTAAATGATTATCGTTAACAGAAACCTGTAAATATTAACATATTGAAAATAGGTGAATAATATTACAATAAGGTAATATGCAAAATACATAGTTTTCACATTTTACGATTGCAATTTTAAAACAATTTCAGTTTTAAATTTACCGTAATAGGAAGATAGGTATTGATTTTTTCTTCTAGTTGCAAAGCTACTCCATCGCGACCAAATATTTCAATATCTCCTGTATTACCGCAGGTGCGACAAATATCCCACTTATCTTTCTTTCTGCTCATTATTTGTGCGTGTTACCTTCAACATTTGTATCAATAATTATTACATTAAATATGTAGTCTAACTGTAAACATTGAATAAATATTAAAACTTGAAATTAACAATATTTTTAATTTTATACTTTTTTCAGAAATACAGCTAATTTTCAAAATGTTTCGAAAAAAAAAACTAAATTATCTATGTAAATTACTCATTTACATTTATAAATAACCAAAATAACGAATAGAAAATTATTTTTAATATATCATATACATAAGTATCGCAATGTCGGAAAATTTGTAACTCAATACAATCATCTCGATAATGTATACATCGAAGGGTAAACTACAGAAAAACATTTTAATTTTCCCAATCGTTTTACAGGTACGATCTCCACGTTGTACGTTTTATTTTTAAAAATCGAAAATTCTAAACCAAATGCGCATAAGTACGAATGTACGGGATTTATAAGAACGGATACAAATGACGACGAACGGTCAACGAAATATAATGATAATTGCACTCGACCAAACATACGAGGAGCAGCACCGTTGAAATTACGCCACGACCGAGACATCGTTTTACGCGGCGATTAACGTAACAACGCTATTACGTGACATCGAAATTCAACAAAATGACTCGTTAAAGAAAAAAAAACCGAGTCACAACAACGGGAAGACATTCCGTCGCGTTCCGGCACCGAACGGAGACGTTACGGGCACGAGAAACCGTAGATGATTTCAACACGACATATATATATACATATCGTTAGGATTGATGTTGTAAATTTGGACGAGATCGAAACCGAACGAAATCCAATGACGTTTCAAACACGCACCGTTCAAAGACCACACTCTTCGTCGGCACAAAACGCAAAGACCATGACAACGCGACGTGGCGCGCGTATTGCGCGAACGCAGTACACACGGTACGATTACGATTACGATTAATATTATTATTATTATTATTATATATTTTTTCTTATTTTGTCGTCCTTTACTTACCCAAGGAGAATTGATAAACGCGCCGTCCGCTCGAATCGTAACTGCCGTCCGACCGTCAGGCGTGTCGACGGCGTTTAAAAAATCGAATAACGTCTGCGCGGGGAGGGGGTCCTAGTGACGGGAGAGAAGAATAATCGCGACGAACGAAAGCGGATCGTGACTGAGACGTGTTCCGATATCTGCGCGCGACGTTATTAATGGTTTTTCTTGTTTGTTTTTGTTCTTTCGTTATCGTCGGGAACGCGCAGCTACGGAGGCGCTTATCGTTAAACGTGTCGCGACTCGCAACGACGACGACGACGATTTTACGCGACGGGCCGCCATGTTCGACGTTGTCGGTCGCCCGCGAAAAACAGTGTGCCCAACGCGCGACCGAAAACCGATGGCTACGTTATCGTTAGGCCGCGAAAACCGATAATAAAAAAGAAAAACCGACCAACGTGGACGGACAAATGGCGAAAAATTAGCCGACCGATCGGTGACGGCCGCGCACGTTCGTGGGACGTGAAAATTCGAACGGCCCGTATTACGCGACGTTATCAGAACGTCGTGTCGAAAACGAGCGCGCGGTTTTTCGTCTGGTTTTTTTTGTTTTGTTTTTTATGTTTATGATAGCGCGTTCGTTCCGCCACCATTGTTACCATTATTTACTGATAACGCGGTGATAACCGCCGAAGGAGGAAAGAACACTCATCGTGTCTCCCGACGACGGAATCGGCATTTGCGCCAAGCCCAATCGATGCGCACGCGACATGGCGTTGGTATCGTCATCGTCGTCGCTGTTTACGTTGTCGTTCGCTCGGGAATATGTCGTCGTCGGCCTCTGACGAAACCGCCGGGCCTTTGAGTCGCGTGGTGATTGTCGTGGCCGGACTGTTTTGTCGCGCAGCCTGAGCGAAACACGCGCGTTCCTCCGTTCCATGTGCCGCGGGGCGACACGGTCGAGCCATGGTGTCGATCGCGACCGTGCAAACGTTGAAGTATGTGAAGTCGAAAAACGATTCAGCTCGTTTAATCGTGTAGTGTTTAATGTGCCTGTTTTGTGCGTTTTTCCTACAGGAAAGCTGATCAGCTGAAAGAACAGATATGTGCGTCCAAAGACATAAACAGTGCGGAGACGTTGGCATGCCAGCAACAGCTGAGGGTATGAACGCGCGGCCGTCGGGTCCCGCATGCGTTTAAATTTGTCTATCGTTTCGTTTTCAGATCATCTACATGCAAGTGTTGACTCTAGACCTGGAGTATGCGTTGGACCAAAAAGTCGAACAAGATCTCTGGAATCACGGTTTTAAAAACAACATCAACAAATTGCAACAGCTCGCCAAAGATAAAAAGGTACTGACCGACTGCGGGACGATTAATGCCCTCAAATTTATTTCATCATGTTTTCTTTTCATAAATGGTTTATTTTTTATTTTTATTTCTCTCCATCGACTAGAACGCCAAACGCAATGAATGGAACGCACTATTTTTATCGTGCCTTGAGTCTGCCTATGGCTTTTACCTTATGCTTCTGCACAGCATATGCTTAACATTTGATTTGGATCTACCATTTCATAAGTACGTAATTTCATAATTTAAGATTTTCGTTATTTTTTAATATGATATTTATTTTTTTATTGTTATTCTTGTAGAAAATTGTACGGATTTTGTGACACCGATGATAAACCCTTAGGATCGACATTTTTACGAAAACCACAAAAAAGTTCATGTTATTACATTTGTCAATATTGTTTAGTACATCTGGGTGACATTGCTCGTTATCGTAATCAAAATAAACAATCTGAATCATTTTACAGGTATGTAATTAACATTTCTTTCTGTTTGTTCTTTAATTTATATTTTGCAATTTCTTTATATTTTATTGTTTTCAAATATTATCCTTATAATTATTACTGTTTTATTTACTATAAAAAAAGAATCAAATATGGAACACGATTTATATTATTTTAACATATTACCTATTATGTAGACATGCCATACAGCTAAGCCCTAACAGTGGTCAACCTTATAACCAATTAGCTCTACTAGAAGCATCACGTGGAGATAGTTTGAACACTGTATTTTATTATATGAGAAGTATAAACGTTAGACACCCTTTTCCAGCTGCTGTTAACAATTTAAATGTCACATTAAACAAATATATTAGTTCTAGGTAATTATACAGTTATTTTACGTATTAGGAATTATTTAAGTATTCTTATAACAATAAAAATAAAATATTTTATTTTATTTAGTCAAGATATGCTGTATAAAACCAAAATTACTAGTACAGAGTTTGTCCAACTATTTCTTGCGTTCCATGGAGTATTGATGTCAAGAGATAATGTGAAAAGTCAGTCTTGTGATGGACACATAAAAAGTCTTTCACTATCATTTACACCACTTATTGCTACTGAATCATTTACGTCGTTTAAATTGCAACAGGTCAGTATTAATATTCTGTTGACACTTATATCTGAAATATAATGTTTCGCATATGTATACTTTTATATTTTTAGATGGTGGCTATTAACATGTTGGCATTTAACTATATTGGAAATGAATCTACATCAATAAAAGTGCAGTGTTTCCCTGTTGTTGATCTGTTGGCCACTTTTCTCAATGCTTTCTTACTTCCACTATACACAATGAAAGAAAGTCAAAATATCTCAGAATATTATACATTACCTGCAGGTAAAAAAAATATACTATATTTGTTCAACAAACAAACCTAATAAAAGGTTTATTTTGTATATATGTTATTTACTACTTTAAATATATTTGTACTTGATTTTATAGTCAAACTTATCTTGGATTGGATACGAAGCAATATTAACGTTCTGAATTCTCCTGGTTTCAAAAGTCGTTTACAAATTTGGCCCGGTCTTTGTAAATTACTAAATGGATTATCGAGTGATCTGAACCATGAAGATTGTGAGCAATTTACTGTTATTTAATTTTTATAACTTGAAATAAACGTTTTACTAATGCCATACTATTATTAGATTCACATATTCCTTTACCAGAAGACAGGTTACTTCATGGTTTTGTTATGTTAGAATCGATACATTCTAAACTCATGTAAGATAAATGTGAATTATTTGTATAACATTATAATTGATTATATATTACATTATTTGATTGCAGAATGAATCCTGATGACAGTACAAAAATTAATATAAATGAATTAAGAGCTAGTCGTTTAATTGAATTTGGTGTGTGGTTTTCATCTACTTCACATTCATTAATTAAAGCGATGTAAACATATTTAATTCATTTAAATTCTAATTTAATTTTAAACGTAATTGGTCATACTTTTGTAGAAAAAAAGACAAAGGATGGAGTTTTGAAATAGTACCAAATAGTTCATCTAGCTCTCATTCGATCGATCTTGCTGCCGATCTTGAAACGTTATCATCATATCAACAGCGCCAGTTACTAAATTCAAGTATGCAACATAAATTGTCAACAATAATTAATAAGTAATTATATTTTTAATTTTATTAAAATGTTTTGTTGTTAAAGATGATAAAAAAAGTGGTATTTTGAAGTTTCAATCTTCTAAGAATTCAAATATTAAACCAGTCTTGCGCAATGCTGTTTTTGATTCGGTGTTGAAAAAAAAACAAGATACTGAAACCAAGCAGGTATAATATATAGTAAAATAATTGGTTATTTTTATTTTTTATATATAGAATTTTTTTTTCTTTTAATAAATAGGTTAAATTTCGGTCTCCATCTCCAAGTTCATCGTCTGGCAGTGAAGCTAAATGGTCATTAGAAGACCTTGATCAAACGTCATCAGAGTTCGAAAAAGATCATCAGGATGCTATAAAACCTACTCCTATTGGCTATCAGTTGCCGCATCCAGTCAATACTTTTAACTCTCCTCAACATAATATAAATCCTGTTATTAGCGGTTTTAATCAATTACGTATGAGTGGATTTCCATCTCCATCCGAGAGCCCATACCGGTTTAGTCAGCCATTACCAAACTTTTCTGCTTGGCCACAACCACCAGCAAATTGGATTGATAATAACATTAAACAACCTCAAAAGTAATAAAATATATTGTCTTTATTTGAAATTATGATAAATTATTCATTTCTATGATTCGTAGCAACCAACCAAAACATCCAATGTTTCCATTCATGCAAAATCAAGCTCCAATTGGACAATATTCAAATAGTACTTGGTCAAATATCAATTCTCCTCAAGTTGTCCATAATTCGACATTGCAAAATAATATAAATGTAAGTTATTTAAAAAATAAAATAAAATTTCATAATTTGTACATAATGTCCAATATACTATGTAAGCATTTCAATATGAGAGATGATCAACAACGTAACTATTATAATGGTGTCAACAACAGTCCATATTATTCACTGTTCAATCAACCTAATGTTATGATGCCTCGAAATTTGGATACAAATCAAGATCATAATCATAGATCATTTGCTACATTTCACCAACAAGTATATAAAATAATTTCTCATATTGTTATATTATATATATGAAAATGATTAATAAATAACATTAAAAATTAAATATCATTTTTTTCATAGTCTTTGTGGTCAGGACCTGGACCATCGCCACTTGAACGTCTATTGGAACAACAACGCGGTCGTGATCCCTCACAAGGAGGAACATAAAGAAATAGAAATTTCAATTCATTGGTTTTCATTGATCACATACAATTGTAAGCCATACAATTGCAGCTGATAAAATGATATTTAGAACTAAAACAATTAATAATGTTTAATCCGGTTTCGCGGCAAATGACGTGCATTTTCATCCTGGAATAGATGTAAAGTTGCTTAGTCTTTTGTAATAGGACAACATAAAAAAATTTCGTTCCACCATAAATTTATAAATTTGTAGACATTTAGAGTTCTCTTACAGAGGTTATTTTGTATAAAATATTACTTGAATTTAATTAATTACTCTTTCTAATAATCATTTTTCTTTGTTATGAAATTAGATTTTTTTTGACTAGACTGATTTATATGCACAGTTCAAAAGTGAAAAAAGAATTTGATTCTTATGGTTCATATCACAATGAAATAATGTACTTCTAGCTGTATTTTTGTTCAGAACGTTTTTTTTTTTTTTTTTTTTTTTGAAGAAACCTTTTTCCGTATATTTTCCTATTTTTTACGAAAATAAAGTTTTTTTATTTGCTTTTAATGTATCTGTTTCATGAAAAATGAAGCAATAGTTATTTTTTTATTTTTATTAAAATCATCAAATTAGGTTTGTAGTTTCAAAACTCACAAATTGTTAAATATTTTAAATACTGAAAAATATTTTGTTATATTCTTTTTGTTTTCATGATAAAATGAAATGGAAAATGTATTTAACTAATAGTAGATTCCTAGAAATAACAATGAAACAAGTTCCTGTGCAACACTCCCTACTTGATTTTATTATGTTGCTATCATTATTATTATGTTTGTAAGTAAAAAAAAATAATTGTGTTATGTTATTAATTTACTTTTTCAATCTATAATGAATTTGTGCAATTACAACTACTTGGTTGTGACCATCTGCAAATAACTTTCTGAAACGTACTAGAATCCGTTTCATATTACCTATGAATAATTTATATTTAGAATTGGTACATTTTTATTATTATATTTACTTAATTGTTAACATTTTTTTTTCTTTAATTCCCTGGAAAAATTGTAACAAATGTGAAATAAAATACATTTTTTGTTCGTCTAATGAAGGCAGATCCATTAGTCCTTGGCTCCTATTACATATATTATATATTATCAAGACCTATAGCATGTAATTACATTTTTTTATTAAAAATAGGAGGTGCTGATTATTGTGTTGAGAATAGTAAATTTGTCTTTGTTCGTTTCAGTTCGATCGTGACACAAAACGCAAAGTATGTTGACGTCCATTAAGCATATAAATTTCACTGTTGGTAAATCCTCGACATTTTTTATAGCGTAATAGCCACTTTGTTTAGCGTTAGTTTGACTTGTACTAAAATATGGACCAATAGTATGGAATCTCTATGTAGTTAAAACTGTTTTAAGATTCCTCGTTAACATTGTTCATATTTTCCGTTTAGTACATCCCAGACGTGATCACTCTCCTACGAAACGCGTTGGGAATACACAGTGCCGGGTTTAAAAATGTAGATGCCCTGAGCCCGTCTTTAGCGGTGGCCTCATTTTTTCAATTACATATATCTGATGCTGGCACATTACAAGTGCTTTCGATGTATAATGTATCTATTATATTATAGTAAGGTTGAAAAAATATAATTTATATTGAATAATATTAAATTTTATTTTACAATTACAACGAACACATACATACTGTACTTAAATAATATAAATAATCATAATTATATCGGTAATCTTCTAGATTTCGTCACCATACATTTTTTAACTAATATACTAGTGATATTTTGATTAGAATATTGTGATTTCAATCGGTAATAAAAACGATAATTGTTGTAGTAATGTGTTTGAAATCGGGATGTAAAAAGAAAATCTCATCGTGCAAATGCCTCCGTTTTGTGGAGACCTGGACACCCGCTCCACTCCGGAAAAAAAACCGACCCCGGGAGTACTGACAATCGTCTCGTCCTCAAGATGCTGACGAGTTTATTTCTATTACTTCTCGCCGGTACTCTACTGAGGCGTCCGGTGCGACATTAGCTTTCGTGTGCCCATCCTTTTCTCTCCAGAAATCACTCACTCCAACACGCGCCCGCACCCTGTACCTCCTGTTTGGACGAAAAACCACCTTTCACATAGGAACATTGCGTCTGAACATTTGTAATTTCGATTTTAAACCGTAGGTCGGTCGCGCGTATCATGGTAAGTGATGTGTAACTCTTTATCCAGTCCACGTTCTGCGGCCGTCTGCATTCGTGAAAGTCGCTCGTGGTGAAACGGCCGCGTTCGTCGTCAGTCCACGGCAGTAGCGCGTCGAACCTTTTGAAGACAAGGAACCGATTATTTTTCCAAACACTCTATAAAAACGACAAATATACTATATATATATATACGTGTACCGTTTTTTAAATACTTTCTGACTTTTGTTTGCTTGCTTGCAAGTTCTGTCTTCTGGACCAACATTTTTCGCCAATTAGTCGAGTGACGTTTGCTACACGTCGTCCACTCGTCGCTCCGAAATTACTCCTTCGCCACGCCGCTGACGTGAGCGGTTTCGCGCGCCCCGTTTACCGTTCGTTCACGCGTCGCGGGTATGCGTTGTTGATTTGCCTGCACTCGGTATTTCGGTATTTGTCCGAGGAAATCTGTTCGGAAGACGACATCGACGCGCGCTATACGCCATTGAGTCAAGCGACAAAATGTTGTTGGGTGTATTCAATTGTCGTATTCGCGTGGTCGAAGGTGCATACGATATTTCCGTACGTATTTCCGTGATAACAAATATGATCTGCGGGACGCAAAAAGTATTGTCGTACGTCTGACAAGCATCCAGGCAATTGGATTGTTTCGAGTTGAAACGTTTAACATTACCAGCATTTCGCATCGGGTGAATCCCCGCTAACGACGTATCGACGTCGTAACTCTTACGATTGGGTATCGTTTCTCCGCGCGACGTATTTCGTCGGGTCGAGGACACGATCGGATGCGACCCACTGGCGTGGCGAATCCCAATTCTAACCGACGTTCTCCACCAAACAAAGACGAGTGACAACGATTTATTCATAATCATTTGCTACGCGTGATCCACCGACCGTCCGACCGTCCGGCCAATTTGGGAAAACTAGGAACGGCCGGCCGGCTGTGGTATCCGGCGCGACGCGCACGTGTGTCCGGGCGAAAGATAACATGTCCGCATACCGTAGAAGAGGCGTGTCTCGATAACGCTACAAATGCCGAGCCCAATTATCGCAATTATCGCGGGACACGCGACGGCGCCGACGGGTCGTACGCGTTTAATTAAGCGCGCGACGTGGACGAACGAACCCGCGATACTCGTCCGTTCGTTTTCCGTCTGTTTCGCGGTTCGTGATGGGCGCGCGCGGTGGGTGGCGAAACCCGTCTCGAGGGCTCGGGACGCGGCGCGGCATCGAGAACACGATTTGGAGAACACGTCGAACAAACGAAAACCAAAACAGAAAACGTAAAAAAAAAAAAACCGTTCGCAGTGTTCTAGTCACGTCTCGCCCGCGAACGCAGCTCGTGTTCCCGCGCTACCGTCCATATGCGATTTGCGATCGCACCAACAAACACAAATGCTCGGAAAAGCCCGTGTGTGTTCCGATGGGCCGGGCCGGGGGAGATTCCCGGCGCACACGTGTATATTCAATGATTGCGTCGTTCAAAACGTATCCGAGTACGATCGCGCGCGACTCGGCCAAATGGTTATTCCCCGAGTCCGCGGAACGGATCTCCGTGTGTGAGCCGTGTATGTCTCTTCGCGCGTCCACGAGCCGTGAGACGTGCACGGAAGACGCGACGGGTGTTTCCGTCGGATTTTCTCGAACAGACAGCCGTGATTCGCGGGGACGCGCGCGATTGGACCGTTACCAAAAACAAAAAAGGCGCCGCCGCCCCTACACGATAATAATTACGACATCGTGGACGCCGCGCTACGCACGCACGCACGACGAAGCGGCCGACAGACAGGAGGGCGGTCGCTTTACTCGTATTTTTACGCGTCCCTCGGACGTGTCGTCTGCCGCCGGCCCGGCGCATTCGTCTTCGGCTGTCCGCTGTCCCGTCGTCGGCAGTCGCAGTCGTCGTCGTCTTCGTAGTCGCAGTAGTCGTCGCCGCGCGTTTCCGTGCGGTACGACACGCGGCACCGTTCCGCGCGCACCGTCTTACAGTGCGTTCGTGCACGTGCGTTCTGCGCGCTAGGTTCACCGGCCACATGCTCGGCGAACAAGGCGTCGCGGTCGCCGGGTACAGCGCCAGCAACCGGCCCGAAGACGAGTACGCGTCCGAGAACACGAAGAGGTTCACGGTGGACTCGCTGCTGCAGATCCGACGTCCGGACGCGGCCGACAGACGACCCGACGACGGCGGTAAGACGCGTTCGCACACCCGTATCGCGGCGCTGGAACGTTCGCCTACCGTTCGTGTCGAACCGCATCGGTTAAAACGCCGCGGAAAATTACGGGCCGAGTCGGAACGAGCTCGTATGCGCCGGTCCGGGTCGCCGGTTCGGTCGTTGTTTTTTACCGTTGATTTCGCGAACGATTAATACGGTCGATTATTCCCCGGCGCTGTATTTGTGGACGAATTAAATTCGAGCGCGCGCCACCTCACCTCGATACGTGTATTTTTGAAGCGGCTCGTTCGGCCACAAGGACAACATTACATTCATCGTCACGTACATTGTTTTTTCATATATAATAACAGAGATCGTATCGTTTTACAAATTATCTTTCGATCGATTTTGATTTAAACGCAATAAAATAGAATAGTCGCTTTGCACTGTGTTTAACTAAACGCCTGCAACATGTATATATATATTTATACATTTTATCGTGTTTTAGTTTAAACAAAATTTATTTGTAAAAAAAAAACAGTGTTTATGAAAATAATAATAATAATCAAATTATTTTTCTCTACAGAAAATACTAAATACGTTTAATATTTTCACGTTAAAAAAATATATTTGCGCATATTTAATTACATTATACTATTAATATTCATTAGTTCAGATTAAATCGAAATCTTAAACACAAACTAAATCATTTAAACAATTAATACAAATTTATATATATGTAGATAACGTGCAAATATGCTACATAGATACTGAAGAACATGTTATTAAAAAATATCGAATTTTCTTTAAATAGATTTACCATACAATAAAACAAAACAAAATTATATCGTCTAAAGCACCTATGTATAGTGTATAGGAATAAGATAGTATAGATTCAAGACCAAATTCGAAATTAGCTTAAATATTAACGTAAATCATACAAAACCATATGAATTACAAAATAGCTTGTAGAAGTGTCCGAACGAGACAAGAGACGAGAGTATTGAATTGAATTTATAAATGTTTATTTATATATATTTCATTAACACGGTACAAACACGTATTAAATTGTATCGTGTATATCCTATTTTGCCGAGGTTAGGCTATTCGTATTTTAAATAATTTGTATAACGTTGACGGATTAGAACCGAAATAAAGTATTTATGTAATTTATGATTATACTAAATGATATAAGTATGTCTCGTTTGAGAAAAAAATATTCAATAATTCAATTAAACTAGACAAATCGAATAAAATAATAATCTTTTAATTTTGGTAACGGTCCAATATGTGATTTACACACAAATGTCGTCTACCCATGAATCGTGTTGGTATATAATACGTGATCTACAATTATTTATTCTTATAAAAACTGTTACGGGTTTGAGACTATAACAAATCATGTTCCATAGGAAATCACACTGCAGACTATATATAGAGTAAAGTAAATGTAGCGAATAAGAAATATTTGGGGAAAAAAGTAAATGTCGCGTCGTTTTTATATCAATTAAATAGCTACAGGAAGCGTGGCGACATTCAATTCGACCACGTAAACAGACGAAACAGGTACTAGAAGATCAATGAAAATTTTAATAACCTAAAATAAAAAACATTGTTCAACGATGTAATAAATTCCAAATTGGAATATATTATATTACACAAGGTTATCAAAACATTACATATTTCTCGGACCACAACATATTATAACCATATTGGACTACAGTGTCTGACAGTTACGTTCCTGCCATAAAACAATATACATACGTTGACTATTAACCGTACGATCACGATGGTAAAAAAGTGGCGCGATCCGCGGATGCTGTAGATGTCGGTTCGCGTGTTGTTAGAGTTGTACCGATTATTAGTGTGCAAACTGTAGAGCAACGATTAATGGTCGCGTTCGATAAACGGTCCGGAACAAAACTCTGAAACGGGTTTTTGAAACACTGTTTAAACATTATATGTCTAAGCTTGTGACAAATTCAAATACGAAAAACGGATGTGTTGATAACTTTACCGGTTTTTTCTTTTTTTCTTTTTCCGATTTCGCCTAACGCCCAAGCGAACTATTGCGAAAACAATACATTCTTCGATTGAATGTCAAATCGTCAACAATATATAACACGTGTCTACATAAATATGATATCGTTTTGTTTTGACACGAGTTCGTGAACGGGATATAATCGCTCGCGCAATATGGTCACAGATTATTTCGCATTCGCAGACGTCTATGAATTTAAATTTAGCAGCAACAGAGACGAGCGCGCTCGCCTGTCCCGCCGCCACGTCGGTTTGGGTCGTGTGCGCGACACGATGTTCAAACGCGTGCGACATGTACGCAATTGTTGTACGTTCGGAGATTTTCGCGGTGCGAGTCCCTAACCGCCAAAACCGCGGAACGGTGCGCCGGCAATGTGGATAATTCAAGTTCGAGGCGTTTGATGCACGCCGAATTGTCATTGTCATTTTATTCGGCGAAGAACGAACGATGTAAAACGTTTGTCTAAGAAAAACGAAAACGCTCGGGATTGCCGACCCTGGGTCACCCGTGAAAACATGGAGTTCGCGTCCGAACGAAGATAAAAATGTTTTTTTCGAAATTTCGAACAGGAAGTCAAGTCCTTTCGATCGATGACCATTTGACCGTAACACCGGATATCATGCGTGCTATTGTAGACGTTGCGCGCGTAAGAAGAATGCGGCCCGAATCGCGTGGGAAAACGACCGTTGGAACTCGACGCCGATCTGTAGGAACAAAAATCGACGGACGTATCGTAGACAAACACTTCGGACGTTGTTTCGACCGGCGGAAAATACGGATGGAGCGATGCCGGTAAACGCGAATGGTTGTGTACGGAACGAGGCAAACGTTGTGTTATTAGGAATTGTTAGCATAAAAGTTTTTCGAGCGAACGTCTCTCGTTGTTTAACAGCCGCGGCTCGTGTACCGGGGCGAAACCGGGCGTATCCAAAACAACGAGAATAAATGAACCGATAAATCCGTTTTCGCACGTCCGTCTAAATGTCCGCCGCAGGTGTATATCATTTTTTTTTTTATGTTTTTTGTATGACATTATACGCGCGCGCACACACACACGTACACACACATATGTATATCACTGCGAAAACATTTATACGCCGTTCGGCGGGCGATTTTTATCGATTTTTCTTTTTCATTTTTTTTTTAATGTTTTTTTCCTCCGTAAACATTTCCGACGTCTCGGCGCGCGCCTTAAAGGTCAAGAATCCGCGTTGTAAGCCGACGATTGATCGAACGGTTTTTAATCGATTCGCGCGCACGACTCGCTTGCCAAACGGCCGCGCGCTCGTCTTGTTATTGGCATTGTGTCCGAAACTTTCCTGTCGTCTTGACTTATCGACGTATCATGTGCGCGTTGTGCGTGATACGCGCGTACACCGTACGACCCGGACTCGAAGGCGCGACTAGACAGGACGCTATGGGGACGTTAGCGTTTCCTTCCCCTCCCCCGTCCCCCTCACCGGAAACCTGTTTGTCCGTTCTAACGTTAGTGTTTCCGGGATTTTAATCGAATGTCCTAGCTAACGCGTGCGTACATGTGCGAAATTTTTCCGCGGCCAAAATCGCGACACTCGTGGAAGTGTCGTTTTGTGGTAAGACGCGCGACAGTGAAGCCGAATCGCTCGTTCGATGATAAACTAGAAAAATCGATAATTTCTAGTCCCATACGCCTCGGGGACGTGGCTAGACTGGTCGGTTACGACACTCTATTAGAACTTCACTAATTAACGTATTCATCAAAATTTATACTACGTGTCGTCGTACTCGGGGTGTTATAAAAAAAAAAAAAGGTTTATTAAATACGATGTTATGGGACGTGCATACTTAAAATGTTATAATTATAATGGACGACAGTGTAGGTACACTTCCGAACGCACGTTTTATTTGTGTGTCTATACCGTATACGCATCAATTGAGAATTGCATATAATAAATATGTATGTACGCCTAAAAATTGTTTAAAAATAAACCGATTCGTGTAAACAGTTATTACACTCTTGTGATAAACAAAGGTTGTTTTGCTTTTCCCCAAATAGTTGATACGGTCAATTACGAAAACCAAACGACCGCACAAGGACTTACGGAATAACGGGAAAACTTTCAAAAAGGTATTTAAGCGAGCAGTTCATCACGGCGGCACATATGTAAATGCATAATAATTTAAAAACGTCTCGCGTCCGCCGCACCGCCGCGCTCGGGTGTTGTTAAAATGCGTCTGATTTATGGTTTCGTTAATGTTATTTATTAGGCCGGTTAACTAATATATGGTTAATAGACCAAAACACTAACGTCGTCATTTGTGTCATTGGACATGTTCCATTGCATTAGTCTCCCGTAAATTTAAACCGCTCGAGCATTTCGGATACGCTATTAAATTAATTTCTATCCTATTAATTAAAATAAAATGAAACATAATTGATATTAAATAAAACGACTATGAGTGGGGACGACCGATAGAAACTTATGAATATCATTCAAATTAATGTTTACAATCGAATAACTTAATTAATTTATGTGGCGTATTATACGAAGATAAACGTGTAATTTAAACGATGCTAATCCAAACAGATGTTTTAAATTAGATCGAGCAAAAAATTACTGTAACGCGTATGCGTTTTTGAAATTCTTTTGGACTCTGGAAAAATGCTAAGAACTACAAATATTTCATGCATTTTATTTAATTAAAATGTTTCGAAACACGTAGATTTCGGATATCCGGTGTCTCTAAAAATAATTTCCCTTACTATTTTATGTCTAAAAATCGAAAACAAATTATTAATCTACTTTTCGTGTTACACGTCATAGTAAGAACTTACCGTATTTATTATACAACGTTGATATCACTAGGTATTTATTGAACAATTCAAAC
The DNA here is from genome assembly GCA_019022885.1 of Schlechtendalia chinensis. Lineage (NCBI taxonomy): Eukaryota > Metazoa > Arthropoda > Insecta > Hemiptera > Aphididae > Schlechtendalia > Schlechtendalia chinensis. The sequence goes on along the minus strand of CM032349.1, from coordinate 1,908,939 downwards.
CGTCTGTAATCATATCTATGCTGTACACTATTTTTGCATGATACCAGGTACAAAATTATTGTGTTATATAATACGAGTTTATTATATTAATATAGACATATAATTTAACAATTTGTAAACCAAGAAAATTTCTATATTTAAATTTCGAACGATTACACAAGAACATATGACCGCTTTTGATTTTTGTCTTTTGGCAACAGCTTATAAGTGAACAGCAATGTCTCGGCATACGCATAGAAGTCTTACGATTTGTTAATCGTTAAATTAAACATCTCACACTTTCACACTAATTTAATGAAAAAATTAATTACAAAAAAAAAACCTACTCAATAATATAGTGTATATACTAGATAATATTCTATCCATTGTTGTTCGTTATATAATGATTAGTCATTTGATAAATTCAAGTGAATTATTTATAGTCTGCTTTTCAGAGACCAATTCAGAAACGGATAGTCAACGGAAAAGTAAGCCGAGAAGAAATCGCACAACGTTCTCTAGCTGTCAGTTAAGGGCATTAGAAAAAGTGTTTGAAAGGACACATTATCCAGACGCGTTTGTCAGAGAAGAATTGGCGAGAAGGGTCTGTCTGTCCGAAGCTAGAGTTCAAGTAAATAAATATTCAAAACGTATTCTACATAAAATAATTGCGACGTGTAAATGAACTTGTTGTACTCAGACATTATGTGCGCGAAGCGTTTGGCACGATGATTTTATACGATTTCGATGGGTTTCGTTGCTCGTGGAGAGACGGCCGTTGGGCCTACGAGAGTCGAATTTTGGATTCGCACGTACGACACACACACACACACATTTATTCGTCGTGAGTCGCGGGCATTAGTGTCGCGTTCTATTCGCGGACTCGGCGCGCACACTTGTTGCGCTCTTTTAATTCGGCGCGGGACACGTTCGCGTTAATTAATGAAGACGCGGCCGTCGCCGCATATAGACTAGCGGCATCCGCGGAGCACGTGGCGGACGCGGTGTGTGGGTTTCTCGTGCGCGACAAACGCACGTGTTGACATGTGTCCCTAATTTGGCCGATCTGCGGCGCCTGTTCGTAACAAGTATATATGTAGTATGCGTCGTCACACGGTAAATCAAAGGACGTCTGAAAGGCGGCTGTCAGAGTCCGCCGGCGCGGGAATTCGCGGACCACTGATTTCGTGATGTCCGGGGAGGAGGGCTCGGGTCCAAAACGACAAGGCGACGGAAACGCGCGCGCGCGCACGACGTTCGAGTCCGAATCAATTACCGTACGAAAGACGTCTCGGAAAAAATAAACCTCGCCGCGTCCCGCACGTTCGTCCGTAACATCCCGTCCGCGGTTGTTGTAATAATAAAATACACGACAACGCATGAGCACGTCGTCGTCGTCGTCGTACACCGCCGCGTCCTTTCGTTGCGGCGCGTTCTTTTCCGTTAGGCGTGGAAAAATATCGTCGTGTGGAACAACCCGTCCCGACCCGTTTTCCACGACGGGGTTTTTAACGAGTACGAGACGACGTCCGTTTCGCGATTACAGTTTTTCCGTCGCGTAATCGACGGACAAGACTTGTCTGTTTGTGCGGGCCGAATAAAACGCTAGCCATGATGTCAGTATTTAACATTTGTTGTGTTCCATAGAGGAATGCGATCATTTCGTTTGAGGTTTTCCTCGTGCTTGGGCCCCCGGCGAATCTGTCAACAATTTGTCACTGTAGTTCAGTTTTTCGTTTTCGTAAAAAGTTGGCCGAGTATTTCTCGCGACACTGTTGATCTCGGATCAATGTTTTTATTCTACAAAGTGTAGGAAAGGACGTTTCCGTCGAGCCAACTGCCTGCAACGGATCACTACTCGATTCGAGGCCCGCCGTTTAGTATTTACACACCAACACAGTATCCCACGTAAACCAGATAAGGTGCTGTAACGCACTGAGTATACGTATTTGTGTACATTCGCTTGATCACCGATTTGTCGACATTCTTTGCCGTCGAGGGAAACTAGGATTTTTGGCCGAGGCCTACTGACCTAACCTAACGCTCGGCGTTATTCAATGGACGCAGCAGAGCAGGACTCGATCAGTCTCTGTCCGATCGAATCGTGGGTAGTCTGTGGACCGCCAGCGCCACGCTCGGTTAAGTGCCGCGTTGCTCCCTCCTCCTTCCATTGAGTTTTGTGGTTCGTTTATTATCTAGCGCCCGTCCCGCAGCCATCGCGTTTCAGCCGTGGCGGTGGGACCCCTGCTCTCGTGGTACACGTGGTCGATACCCGGGGCCTTAATCCCCTGCCATTGTTCTAGCTTCCAAGACGGCTAGAGGAGATGGGCCATTGAAAAAAACAAAAAAAACGTAACAGCGAGACATTCCCGCGGCGAAATGTACGGACGAACATTTCTAAAACATGTAATATACATTGCATTTTGAATCTGTGCGTTAGGTTTGGTTTCAAAACCGACGGGCGAAATTCAGAAGGAACGAGAGGAGTAGTCTGTCGAGGAACAGCCCCGCCGCGGCTTCAACCGCGTCCGATAGATCGCTGCAGAACGTAGAACAGCCTCTTTTGGCCAGGTCCAATACGAACGTCGTCCACTCGGAACAGTCGTTTACCGCCGGTGAGTGCGTAGTAGAGAAATGCTCTAACGTCTGTACATACATATATACCGATTGTAGGCAGGACCGGATTGGATGGGAGGGGCAGGGAACCCCGGGTCTCGGACCTCCACAAAACGGAGGTTAGGTATTATTATGTAATTATAATAATTCACATTATTCACGTACGGTATGTACATGTTCGTTATAATTTTAAACTAAATTTAATATTGTTCAATAAAAAATTGGAGCACAATTAATTATATTTTTAGTTTGTTATTCAACATAATTAAATTTTTTCAACCTTACTTTTGAATAAAATATTATTTTACAATAAATTATAATGTAAAGCTGCGTCCACACCTAACAAACATTTAACAAAACGTTTGTCGAACGTTGGGTTGATGCATACGTGTTAACAAACAAATTTGTTTGTCGACAATCCAAACAAAAAAGTTCGACTACTAAGTACTTATGTAGTTGTATGCCGATGTATCAGCAATTAATAATGTTTTAAAGTCTACCAACACTATAATAACACATAAAAACACTGTAACGTTGCGTTTAAAAATACATATTTTGTAATTTCAACTGCTGTTTAATGAAATAATATTAGAATTAGTTATCAGTGATCAGTCTTTACGTGAAATTCGACAAGAATAGTTGTTTTTTTTTTCTTAATCGTATAAATAATGTCAAATAATAAACCCAACATTTTTATTTATTACATAAAATGAATGAAAAATGATCCAAAGAAAACATAATTCGTTTAACCGAATTATATGAGAATGCAAGATGCTTTTGGGGCACAAAATCTTCCGATTATAAAACTAAAATAAAATCTGTTTTTAAAAACTTTTTTTTTTCATTATTATTATACATAATAATGAACGCAGCGGCGCCGATGCAGCACGCCCTTGCTCTGTCTGCGACATAATTTTGACAAACGCATAGCGAACAAGTGAATTATAAACAAATTAGAACAATCGATAAACAATGTTTTTCCAAAAGTTTGTTAGGCGTGGACGCTGCTTAATAAATACATTATACATCAAATGCATTTGTAACGGACAGATATCAGATATATGTAATTGAAAAATCGTTTTTACATTTTTTAATCCGGCACCGATTGTGGGTATTAATATGATACATGCAGTGGCTTATTTATAAAAAAAAAAAATTAACGATATAATGAAATCATTTGGGTTTTTTATGAATATTTATAAATAGTGCGAAAAGTATCTTATTATAGACGTGATTGTAAAATTGTAGTCTTAAAAAAATTATTTGGAGAGGTGGAAACCCACCCATTCCATAAATACGTTATTGGTCATATGTCTAAATTATTATACACGAATATTAAGCACAATATTAGCACCCCGTCGCTTTTCAACAGTAAATAATTGATGGGACACTAGTGCGTTTTGGACTTACTGCTACATGGCGTGTGTTGATAAATTTTTAAAACTGTTTTCTTTTTAAAATCTTTAAAAAAAAACCCCCAGTAATGTTGGTGACGTTTTTACTAATTATTCAAACAAATTACATTTTATACAAGACATTTGTATTTTACTTTTGTAAAACATTAAAAAACCACCGATAAATATTTAATTGTTTGTGATTATTTTTATAATATTATAGGCCCCGGTTTTGGCGGTCTGCTAGAGTACTCAACGTGGAAATCAAACGGGTTGTCTCCATGCGGAATGTTCCAGCACCACACGTCCGGTTACCCGACTTTTTTACCAGTCACCGCCGGTACCTATTGGGTTTTCTTACAATTTCATCAGCATAATACGACTATGATTACTAATCACTGTACTTGCAATAAGTTTTTAACGTAAAATTCTCATCGACTTTGTACAATTCGACAGGCGGTCCTCACAGCAATCATTCAATGTCCATGTCAATGTCGAATTGTCTAGTACCATCACACCATCACACCGGTTATGTAGTTTCCACCAATCTGGCGAACATGAGAATTCGTCCTCAAGAATATTATATGGATGTTCCTCACATGTAATACATGCAGATATTTTTATTATTTTTATTAATTTGCTTTTACTCTAATTTTTTGTATGGTTTAAACAACAAACACTGTTTGCATGATTATTGAATAAGTCAAATGCAATTCACAACACTTTGGTGTGATGAACACACTAAGGTTTTCGATTTTTTTTTTCTTATAAGATGGCCAACATCCAGAATTCATAGTAAATTCACTCAAATGTAAATAACTTATTTTTCTCTCTTTGATGATTTATTATTTAAGATAGTATCTATTCATAAATTTAAGTGTCCCTAAGTATTAAGAATACTTGGGCTATGTGTGTTCAAATATGATTGATTTTCTATTAATTTGATTAGTGTTTATAGAAAATTGTTTTAAGAATAAAATGTACAATCAAATTGTCGCTTCATTATTGTCATGTAAACGAGTAAACTTTTTTAACTGAATAAGCTCCTAATTAAAACATTCTACTGAAATTAACAGCAAAAATATCATTTATTCTATTAATTTTTATCTATATAAAAGTATAGATCTAAATAATAAATATTCTTATTTTATTTAGAATAATTATATACAATGTAAATGATAAAATAAATATACATTATTAACAAGGGCTATTTCATTATTATAATCTGTATTTAAACAGAGTATAACAATTAAACAATTTGAGTTGAACAATGTTGTTTTCACTAGAAATAAAACTAAAACGAAATATCTAGTTTTCTAATTACGCATAAACATATAGCAATACAATAGTAATACAGAATAAATAAATATTTTTCAGTCATTTATTAAATAAATACAATAAAATAATTACAAAAACTTTGTATTAAAAATTATTTTTATGATATTATATCACGTTTGAATAAATACTGCAACACGATATGAGTATAAACAAATTGAAAAATTTACAGCGAGACATTTTTTCGTTTTAGATTGTTTAATTTCATAAAAACAATATTCGAATAATAGTTACATAACATAGTTATAACAATTACATTATAGTATAATCAGTACAAAAAAAAAAAATAAAACCTATCAAAGAGGTTTAAACGAAAACCAGAACAGAATGAAATTTGTTTTTAGTTTGAAAAAATTCCTGTCTAAGACAAGTATACATGTACTAAACAAAAAAATAAGTAGTTCAATTGGATACAAATCATAATATTTTATTCCTTTACAAAATAGGAACCATTTATATTATTAAAACAGGCAGTTTATATCATTAGTTGATTATTGTTAATAAAGACCAAAATCCTAAGATCATATAAATAAATAATATCAAAGACCCAAATATTGTCAGACAGATAGAAATTGCTAATCGAACGCTTAAATGTTCAACGTGATCCTTCAGCATTGTGTTCACTAATACTCTAGATATTTTTTCTCCATCAAAATAAAAACACGGTATTACGTTTATGACAGCTAAGCCTCCCGCAAACATTACCAGGTATTTACAGAATTTTTCAATCGATTCCGGTACATCATAAGACATATAGTCAGTTTTAGGTACGTATTGTGTAACAGATATGTATTGTAATTCTATAGGGTATCCGAGAAACAAAACTTCGTTTTTATTTTGACGTTCAATAACCACGAGTTTGTGATTCTTGCGTATAGCAGGATAATAACAGTGAGCCGACAAACATTGGTTGTCAGCATCACAAAATGATGTAGACTTTTCTATGACTTTTCTAACATTTAAACACGAATGACTCGGCAGTTCTTGTGGATTGGACAATGATTCAATATACTCAAAACATAAATTAGTCTTGGAGTTTGGATCGCAGCAGTTTATTAAATATTCATCTACATAATGTACTAGAACAAAAATAATTCATGCATTATGTAATTGTTTTTTTTTTTTTTTTGTAATTTATTTACCTGGTTTTGTCTCGTCGTGATGTTGAACAAATTCTGGCGATAAGCAAAATCCAGAATCTACACTTGTCGTAGTACGATTTAAACATTCTACCCATGACTCAAAATCATATACATTGCAATTTCCTAATTTTGTAATTACATCGCCGATTACCAGACCTCCTTGGCCATTAACACCTGATTTCTAAAAATAACAAAAACTATACCTATAATAAACACCATTATGTAGTAATGCCAGAATTGTCTATCTTCATCTTGTACACATGTTTATAATTGAATCTAATTCTGTAAAACTAAAGACGTATGTTTATGTTTACTAATAATTAAATATTTTGATCAATTAGACAATTTTAAAAAGAAGCAGAACATTTCTGTATCATTATCATTATTTCAGATCTCATAATTCTAGATTTATATTATAAATACAAGATGATAAGAAAAGTTGTCAAATTACCTGATTTATTTTCATTGTCATGATACCATGTCCAACAGTAAAAAATGGAAACAACATATAAGGTAAAAACCATAAGACAAGATAAGCAGTTAAAGCTTGAACTATGTTATGCCACACACCAGCTGACATAACTCGAAGTTGTTTGCTACTTGGTAATGAGGCGATATCTTCCAAATGAACATAAGCTACTGGTAAAATTAAAACGAACACCATACCGACTCCATCAATACGCATGTCTTCTCTGCACAAAAAAAATATAGGCATATACAATTTATTCTAGGAAAAGTACAAATACTTATATATAAATAAAAAATAAAAAAGAAATACCTTATAGCAGCTAAAGCATGTCCCAGTTCATGGAAAACAGTTGAAAACATAAGTGCTATCATGTAGTAACCCAAGTCTGACGAAGGCAAATTTATCCCTGGAACCTGAGAAAAAAAACGTACAGTAAAAACAACTTTGTACAATAAAAATGCTTATGTTACTTACGATAGGTTCTAGGAACGTTTCTTGTTGTAGAGTTGATGGCTCGATGCTGGATTCAGTAAATATCTTTTTACACAATTGAACAGAAGACACAATAACCAGACATATGGATGGCACAATTAGACATATAGTTATCCACGAACCAAAAGTGAACCAATTTGTCTGTAATTTCGGATGCCAGAATGACATTTTTAATATAAGACGATTCAATGAAGTCGTATACCATCGCAATTGAAAAGGCGCGACACTCAGACCGGTTTTTTGCAAAAACACTGAATACGGATAATGCGAGCACGACTGAAATGAAAAATACACAACCCATTATGAAATAATCAATACGTCTTTCGCTAGTGACATAGGATGCTGATCGGACGGTTTAACCACAATATATTAAGGGTTTGCTTTTAGTTGATCGGTTCAACACAACAGTACGCAATGTTCTTACCTTAAACGTGATGTCCAAGAACAGAAGAACCACGTAGAACACGACGATAATCACGGGTAGAATATAAAAATCCATGGTGATAGTCACTGCAGATGAAAAATCAGAAATCGTAGTTATCCAGTCGGCGTGTAGTCAGTATGACGGGCGAACCGAACGTTCCTGTCGTCTGTCCATGGTTACAGCCGACAAAGTCGGGTATCCGACACGGAAAATCCACTCGCGAGACGACCGTAAGTACGACGCGGATTCAAATAGTACGTGCCGAAGTCATATGCGAACACTTCAAAAACCGTTCCGTCACGGCGTTGTGCGACGACACTGATAGCCTGGAAGATGATAAGAATAAACAACCGCGACCGTGTAGCCCGCGGGAATGTATACCGGCGCGAGCCGTATTTGGTGATGAGTCCCTCGGTCCGGTCACACTGTCCGACCAACAACAGTGCGTGTACGTCCGTTGAATCTCGAACCGGTCACACTGGACAAGATTACCCCCACCCCTCCACCCCTACGACGATCGATCCGGAGGCCACGGTCGGGCCGTTCTTTTACGCTCGTCGTCCGCGTCACCGTCCCGTCACCCGTACGCCATTTCCTCTTCGGCCTTTGCGCCTGCTGCTGTTGGACCGTCGTCCCGTCCGCGCGTTGCAAACGCGTGTTCGCGACGCGGTTCATTTTCTTCGCCGCAATGTTTTTCACCCGAGGACGCCGTGTACGCGGTTCACAAAAACCGTACGTTACACGATGTCCGCCCAGACCGAGTAAGTATGATTTTCTGTCCGATCTGATTACTGCTGTCGCTCGTTGAAGCGTCGTGTCTTCGACCGACCACAAACGCGACGTAAAGCATTATGTTCCATTTCAAGACCGATATCCTGGTCGTTGTCGTCATCTCCATAACCTAAAATTTAAGCGACATATATGCACGCAATCACGACGTCTCTCGAACGCCAAATATGACTAACGTGGTTCGGTATCCGAGTGGTTTTTTTTTTTGCAAAAATTTGACTTCTTTTTGAGTTTTAGAAAATAATAGATAAAAACACGTGTTTGTTTTTCGTTATGACTTGTTATGTTTGTTCTCAACAAATTTTCGATTGAATTTCCGACATGAACTCGCAAAGTATAATATAATAACAAATTATATTGTAGACCCGTGGTAATTCATCTGTTTTTGAACAACGTGTTAAAAATTTTATTTAACTCGTACATAGTCGATTCCTATCATACTTTGTTCTGTACTGTATTTTATATCAAATCACATTTTTGTAGGTGATGACAATGAGCTCACAGTTATGCATGTCTATGTTTATGATGGATTTGGGTAGGATAAAATTACTTTTTAATTGTACCTAACATTCGGATGGCAAATGTTCCATCCATTATCTGTATAATTCATAACAAATACTCGAATCTGTGTTTACTACACGTATGGTTCCCAGATGTTTGCATTTATTCAATGATGTGTTTCAATCTGTTAAATTAACTTAAGAATCAAATATGAATTACCTATATTTAAAATAACTGTATATTTTTCTTGAGAATAGATCTAGATTGATCATAGTAATATATAAGGCATAGGTACCATTTTTATTGTATATTATAATCCTTATTTTCTTGACAATTTTACCTATTTTCTGTAATTGGCAAACATATGTTTTTAATTTTTCATTATAATTAAATGTCTCACTCCCCAGCTTCCCACTGAGTTATTTACTAGTTGAGGACGTTTAGTGAGTGATAAAATATCTTCCAAGTTATTATAACTACTATTTTGTTTGCTCCAACAAAGTAGTACTGTAATTTTGGAAACATTTCTTTAAAAAAAATTAATACATGTTTTCTATATAATCAAAATTAAAGTAATTAGACTGTCGTAAAATTATACTTATATAATAATATGTATAAATCTAATAGTGATATTTGGTTTGATTTTCAGTTCATTTTTGAGGCATTAAATTGTCAAAATTCATCTTAGAATTTAAATAGATAAAGAACATGCCTCTTACAGATAGTACCTATTGAAAATATTACTACAGTTCTAAGTAAGTATATAAATTATGAATAATACTACATAACTGATTATTTGTTTTTTTTTGTACCTTCATTTAACAAATATTCAAATAAATATATTATTCTATGTTGTGTCTGTATTAGATATAAAACATATATTTGTGTAGAATGCCTCTTAAAATTGATGGATATCTTATCAATTTAATTTTCATCAATTATTTATATGTATAAAATGTATCAATTATTATACAAATGATTTATTATATTTTCTAAGTATTGTGACAATAAATTTTTACATTTTAGGAAAAGTTTACCATGATGAAAATTTCAGGCTCCCTCATCTGAGTGAACCCAAAAATTAAATAATGCAGATTTTACCACTTTTCTGAGTAAACTTTCCAGACTTGAATACAATTATGATATTAATAAATTAAAATAAAAAGATTATTTGTTTACTGTATTTATATTTAAATATATATATATAAATAATATATAGATCTTCACAATGTATTATGGAGAAAAATTCGGACTATCTCATCTTGAGGGAACCAAATATATCAATTAACTTAAAATAAGAAATACCCAAATAAAATCAATTTAAATATTTGCTAAATAATATAAATGTATAATGTAACAAATATTACTTCATGATGACTTAAACAGGCTCCCTCTTCTGAGCAAATCTTTTAAAGGATTTAATGCGGAAGACTGCTGTAATGTCTGATACACTGTTTACAATTTGATGTTTTTTAACTTTAGTACTAATAATTTTATATTATAGGTAATCATTGTTCATGGCTTAATAAAATTTCATAAATGTTGGTTGGAAAATATCCTGTCGAGCACCAGTTAGTGTCTACCAGTAAAATGCCAAAATGTCTTGCATAATTCCATTTTATTGAAAATCATTCGCCTATATAGTAAGTAAAAACATTGTTCTGAAATTAATTAATACAAGGTGTAATAATAATAAACCTGTCTTATTTTATTATTTTATCATACATTTAATTAATAATATACAGTTAAGTTTGTTCAGTAAAAATTGAAATAAATTAGTTTATTGTCCACTACTGAGCTACCATATAAATTTTGTAGAAGGACTTTTAGTTGTTTACTGCTAATGGTTTAAAGAGTATACATTTGTTATAATTTTACATATAAATTGATTAAATTTGTTACAGTACACATATGTGTGTAGGAAATAGATTTTGAAATTATGTTTAAAGTATTTCAGTAGTATTAGTCTGTACAATTTTTTTCTTTTTTAAAAATTCCACTACCCAGCTTCCTACTTATTTAAATTTATGTAAGGACGTTTAGTTGGTGGTAAATTATATTTCTACAATAATGAATTAAGAACTTTCATTTGATTTTTAAAGTTCGTTCTTTATGTTTAGTACATAAGTCTTGTAAATAATTTTTATTTATTGAATGACATTAGTTTTATTATTTTGTCTTTCACTCCCCAGCTTCCTACTATACTTCAATGTTAGTATGGACGTTTAGTGAGTGAGAAAATATCATCCAAATTATCGTAACTACTTTATTGTATCATTATAATGAAGTACTGCAATTTTGGTCACATTTTATTTTAATTCAATAATTTGGAATTTTTAAAGTGTAAGTTGCTTCAAAATAATTACTATATAGATGCATGATTTTGTAATAGTGTTCCATTTAGTATTAATTATTTAAAATTGTATTAATACAATTTTGAAAACAATAATGGAATATCAATATCTGTTACTTTGGTTCATCACTATAAATTAGTGTTTGAATTTATACAAACAGAAGACATTTATTGAAAACCTAGTCTATCAGAACAGTTCTTATGTGACATTGCCTGTTTCCTTTAAGTAATAAAATCTACAATTAATTAGGTTATCAAATTGTTTTTCAATCTAAAATATCATTCTTTATAACAAACATTAAATGTTTTTTTTAAAGCGTAATGAAATTAAGGTTTAGCTTTTAACAACAAAACAATTTTTAAATATTGTCATGTATTTTTATATAAATTTTAATTTTAATTAATATTTACTTTATAGGTAAAATAATCCCAGCTATGTGTTTCATCATTTCATTACTTCATTATTTGGTGCATGGTTATCAAATAAATGCTGCTACAATTCAAAGAAAGAAATTTTAAGTATGTAATTTATAATTATCTATGGTAATTTGAAAAACGTTTTAATTAAAATAAAATTTCAGGTCAAAATCTGTTAAACATTTTAATGTTTCAATATTAGGTTACTACTTACCTATTTTGATTTGCTTATCAAATTAAGTATAGTCAATGAAAAAAGAAACACCTAGTATACATTTGCAATTAAAATCCATTATTTTATTATGTTAAATATAACTTACACAATTATCTAATTAACATTGTTGACAATGTAGCTTTTTAATATTCCAAATTTAACAGTAATAATTTAAATTAATAACAAATTTCATTCCTCTGCTTTTTCATTAATATATAACTTTGTAATTTAACAATGTATGTCACAACAATTATACCACACATTGTATCTTAATCTCCTTTAATAATTAATATTAAATTATATTATTATATTTACTGTTATGTATTTTTATTTTCAAAGAACACTGTGATACTTGTATTTTATTTTAATTAATTATCCAATAACCAATGTCCTCATCAGTTGAAATTAAGGTGCAGGCTAGATAATAAGTTAATATGATTTTTAAGTTGTTAAAATTAAAATTAACTTTTTATATTAATAATAATTGGTAAACATTACTGTATATACATATAATAGATATTTTACCATATACATATTAAGTTCTTTATCACATTTTTAATTGATTAATATATTTTTAAATATTGATTTTACATTCTTTTAAAATGTTATTTTCAACATAAATTTCATTCTCTACACAAGTAATAGTTTTTTTTCCTGTGGTGGTTGGTATCACTAAAATTTTGGTTGGGATAGTTTTAAAAAAAAAAAGATATTAACTAATTTAATTAGGTATATGATGGTCGAAGATAACGTTTGAATTAGAGTCAACTTCACAGTTTTAACTCAAAGTTAACATGAAGTTGCAGTAAGTGTATATACATAAATTTATTTATATAATAAATTACATGATACGTTTTTAACAATAATTTTAGTAAGTATGATGAACATGTTTTCATAGACATGAAATCAAAAATATTATAATAAATAGTATTATAAAGTATCCAAAGTATTATTTTATAATGAAAGATTTATTATTTGTATTTAAAAATATCAAATATAATTTTAAATTAGTATTAAATGTTCTTAAGACTGTGTTATTTTTACAAAATTGATTGAAATTTGAAGAAACAATTCCTTATTTGTTATAATATCAATTATATTTTAAAATTTAATGAACAACCAACTTAGATCAGTACATTTTCAGAACAGAAATAATTTAAAAAATACACATTAATTTGATTGACATTAATGTTAAATCCTAAATGGTCTTGTAACTAACGAAGTAGGTTTAATATAATTAACAATTTCTGGAACATAATTTATCACTTAGAAATGTGTTATAAAGGTAAATTAATAATATAATTAAGCAAATCTCGTTATCATTTAAAATTTGTTTTTTAAATTGTACCAAACAAATATCTCTTTTGATATGTTCCCATTACTAAAACAAGAACCTAATGTTTTATTACATTTCTTTGTTTCTTTCCTTTTATTTGGGTCTAATTGAATATAATAAAATATTTATTAAATGTATTGATAACTATTTAAATAATATATTAGTTTATTATGTGGAGGTTTATTGAAGGTGATTATAATAATATTAGTTAAATTTCTATGTTATTTTTATTTGATCTAATAAGTAATGTTTTAAAGAACCATGCATTAATTAGAAAACCAATTCAATATTTAAATACTTTTGAATTAGTTATAAATATAAATGTCTGCATTTTATTATATAAATATTATTAATCACAATTCTTTTTTTTTTTTTTAAGTAATAATATTCTAAATTATAAAATACTGCTGTCTTGTCTAAAACAATAGTATCATCACTCTAAATAATTAACCATTAAATTTTAATAACCCTTAAAATCATACATATATCATAGTTAAAATAATGTTTCAAAAGAAAATTTCTCCTTTGGTAAAATGTTTAAATGCCCAAACAGTAGTTGGTATATTGTTTTACTTTCATTTATTATTTTTAGTTATTAGTTTTAAGTGAAAACTTACTATTAAGGCCAATAACCGGTGGAATTAGATAACATGTTCATTAATCGTTAATCAAGACATTTTGACATGTTGTAAGTGTAAATATTCTTAGATTTTTAAGTTAATATTTTAAGTAATTTATAAGTAAAAGATAGCTTATGAAAATGTGTTTGTATTAGAAAATGAATTCAATGTATGCAAAGATTGCTGGTTAATTTCATTGTAAGTGTAAATATGTGTTTTTTATGCATTAGCTATTTTTGGTATATTTGAAGGCTATTAAGTCCTTGCTTAAGAAGGTTCGGTCCCGTGGTTACGTACGCCACTCTCTTAAAATATGATAACTTAAAATACTAATATACTACTAATGCTATGCCACTATACAACAGTAGATTAATTTAATTAAATAGTGTATTATTATGTTAGATCGTATTTGATGGTCGAAGTTCACTCCCAAGCATTAGAAAACAAATACATGAACGTTTTTTTACGTCTTGTTTTGTTGTAAGTGTACATAAACTTACTTTAATCTAAATACTATTAAGTTACTATCGTAAAGTATTTTAATGATCTAAATTATCCAACTACGAATTAATTCAGAATATATCTTCAACAATGTTTGGTATTAAAATTAAATGGTTTTTTCTTTTTTTAATTAAATAACATCCAAGTAACTAATTCGAATTTTGATGGGTGCCTCCTAAATATAGCAATATAACACACGAATAGATACAAAATACATACATTTTACTTAAGGGAATCTGTATTCTAATTGGATAATTTTGTGTGTATGTTTATGGATATTACTATATAATAAGTTTAAATAAATTTCTGTGTTCTCAGAAGTTATTTGAGAACTTTCAGATATTAATATTTAAGTTCTAGCCTAACCTAATTTCAAAATAACTGATGAGAACATTTTTATTATAATATATATTCAAGTATATATCTATTACTGTATTCTTATCTTTACAATTTTAACATCTTTGTTATCTCTGTCTGGCACATGTATGACAAAATACAACAAATTTTTAAATGTTCAGCCAAAACCATAAAATAATAGGAAATGTTCCATTATTATTACTTTATATTAAAAATAAACACTATCATATCAGTATGTGAATTTTTCTTAAAAATATAGTTCATGCTATAGACAGAGAAATCTTTTAGTTATTTATTTATTACCTGAAACAAACTCCCTAAACCTAAAATTGTTTTTCTTGTTACTAAATTGATATTAAAAAAAAAAAAAATGTATGTTGGATTAAAATAATGAAGGTCAAAATATTGTTTATCACTCATATAATGTTTACTAAAAAATAATATGTATAAGTGTGTATTTTATCAACAAGTGTTTATAAAATATCTGTATCTTTTATTCCTAACCTTATGAATTATGATATTGTAATGTTTATTTTACCAAACTTTAAACTATTAAAGTACTAATAATTGATGTTGATGATTCTCGTATTATTCAATATGTCCAAAATGATTACTAAATCTAAAGTCTAAAACAGACTACTTATTTTTTTATTATTATTTAAAATTAAATTTGAATGTAACAATACAGTTAACAATTAAAACAAAATCATGTGTATATGGGTGGAACTCCTTTAATAAAAGCTTATAAAACCTTTAATAATTGTTACTAACAATGTTATGTTTTTATTTTATTAAATTGTATCAAAGTATTTTTTTTTTCTAAATAATAAATAGTCAATGGTAAGTATAAGAGAAAAAAGTGTTATATAAAAAGTTTAATTATAATTATACAAAAATCATCTTCAATAAACTATTATATTGGTACACAAATTATGCATTTTAATTGAATTTTACTTTTATGTTGAATGACAAAATTTATTATTTTGTGTTTACTTCATAGTTGAAAACAGGGTAACTGTTATATAGAATAATTGTTGATATTAAAGTACTACAACAACTAACAACATAAAATTAGTTACAAATACAGTATGGTACATAATCTGTATTTGTGTATGGTTTTGATTTTAGGAATGATTAATATAAGTAAATCCAAAAGGCAAAAAATTAAAACATGTACACATATTTTCATACTTGAACATTAAATTATAATATATAAATATAAACAAAGAACTTACATTTTAAATGACTTAAAGTATTAAATCTACACTTAATATATATACATGTAGCTTAGTTTTACAAATATATTTATAACAACAGTGTATTGTATGTGTATGAAATTATTATAAATTAAATTATAGATAAATATTTCTGCATAATGTTACAATGATAATACGTATATTATATTCTTTTGAATATATGATGACAATATAAATACGACTGTTTTAAAATTTAAAATATTTGTTTATACATTATTATAATAAATAGGTATGAATCACCCATCAAACTTGTGTTTAGGATTACAAGTACAATTTACATTTAAATTACTTGCCTAAGAAACTTATGTAGGCGATATCAAGTGCTGTAACTTTTTCATCGTCGTTTCGTACATCTGAGAATCGAGAAAGTAAAATAAAAATATAACAATAATTCGTATTAATTGGGTAAGTTGGCCGTTCACATAATTTTTGACACGTTCATACTAATCCGGTCCCGATCTAGGAATTTTTTTCAGATGTATTTTCCACGTTCTATTCCGTCGTTTTCAACGCATTCTCAAAACACTACGCGGCCGTTAAAAAAAATAAATAAAGGAATTACGTCTATGGCCGGTTAATACCACCATATATATATATATCGTACACTTAATAATACTCGGTACGAGGTCAGTGGTTGTAACTATCTGTCGAAGGAATACATGTATGGAACTATATATGATGAATATAGTGTACGGAAATCACGACAATTGACCGTATACATAATACCAGGTACAAGGTCTTTAGTTATATTGGTTATAAATTGTCATATGAGTTATAACCTATAACTAACAACCATCGATGAAGGAATACCACACTCCGGACATGTTGGCTATTCTTAAAATGGCGGTGCGTAATAATTTTCATATTCATTGTTGTTGTTTTTCGGATAAAAAATATGTGATTCTATTTTAATAATTATCGGTCGGTATAACGTATGTATAATTATTGATTTTTCGACTCCTCCAAATTATATAAACGACGAACACGACTCGACGTCATTGACGGCGACCATAAAATAACATATCAATGATCGGATTTCTTTTTAACTACGCAAAAGATGTTGAGCTGAGCTTATTGAAATTGGAAACATTAATGTAATGACGATAATTTAAATTGCGGCGCCCGGGTGAAAAAGGTTTGTGAAGTCAATAAATTACGAAAACCGGGCCGGGATCAAATTTCTCTCACATTCAATATAAATGCATATATTTGTTGATGTATATATATATCTTTTTGCAAAAACTAACTGTTAAGCATTATATTACGTCACGACCTGCAGTATAATAAGAACAATACGAACCCGTGATTTTACGAAGAAATATTATGTAAAACCTGTTTTGCCACACAAGTATAAATACCGGGTAAATCCTTTTTTTTCGACAACCTTTCTAACAACGATCGTCGGTCGCAAAAGGCGTTTCGCGGGCTGAGGGAACGATTGAAACTCGCGTAATAATTACGGTATCGTTTCGACACGTCTAGTGGATATTTCGCTGTCGATTGATTTCCAAATCTCGGATTTGTCCCCGTTTGTTTTTCGTGTTGAATATATGCGATACTCTCGTTTATTCTTTCGCGGATCGCGATTGTGGCCCGCGTAACCCTCTTCCCTCCCCCTGTGTACTTCCAGCCATCGTTTTTTTATACGAGCACTAAGAACCAATTGTAAAGA
Source organism: Schlechtendalia chinensis (assembly GCA_019022885.1). NCBI lineage: Eukaryota > Metazoa > Arthropoda > Insecta > Hemiptera > Aphididae > Schlechtendalia > Schlechtendalia chinensis. The sequence continues at coordinate 1,891,072 of CM032349.1, read as the reverse complement.
ATAGCTTGAAAGTTGTCGGTACACCGCATCGAAATATTCTGTCGTGAATATATTGTTTCGGCGGTGAACGTCTTATTTTCTCGTCGTTGGCGCCTGTATTTATTATCGTTTATAAATGTTTTATCTGGCGTGAATATTAACATTGTTCGTCGTTCTATTAGACTACCTATGCGTAAAAATGCTCGTCGTGCTGACGCTCTTTTCTGGCGGTTAACAAATTATTCCCCGTTTATATTTAAGGTATTTTATTTTTGATTCGTTAATGTGTTGCTAGACGTGACGCACGCCAAATAAAAATAAAATCGTTCGCCGTTCCCCCGACGTGTTGCCTATCGCCCCGACCGGCCAGTACGTTTTCCGGTCGTGTTGGACCACGCCCGTCGTGTTTGGAGGAAAGAAAACGGCTCGCGACGCGCTCACGAATGTACTTATCTAACTAATCTAATGTGTAACTACAGTTTGTGGGTGGTTTGAGCCATACCTAAATTATACAAATGTCGGACAGCTTTCAGACGTCGTTCAAACCGATATTTTGGCGTTTTTTTTTTTTTGTCCGTTTTACGTTTTCTTCGAGGTGTCGGAAACACGGCGGGTTAGCTGGTCGGAAATATGAATTCGTACGGCACCAGGTCGGACACCGATCCCAACGTGTTTTTCATGATCGTGCCGAACGCGTCGCCGATGGCCGGCCCGAACTCTTTTAGTAAATCTCTCCAGTTCTCGTTCAGGAAAATGTTCATGTTGTCACCTGTAACGAAAAAAATTCTAATCCGACCGCGTATACCAAAACGCACCGCGCAGTTGTTCTCGTTACCTGACCTCCGACTATACTCTCGCTTTGTCGGGGGGGGGGGGGGGGTGACTAATTATGTAACTGTGATCTAACGGAATTCTATTCCTATTAACGAACGTATTGTTTGAAAAATACCGCGGAAACGTCGAATGCGTGAATAAACAGGGTAGTACATGTCGTTTATCTCGATTTATGTGTTAATATTTTTATGGTAATATTTTCGATACCTTACGCCTATGAGCATAAACCAATCAAGTACATAATCGTGGATTGTAATTTCCAGTTATTATTTGACTGATAACGCTGCGTTACGTTATAATTACGTTTGTTCTCTGCGGATGAGTGGTATACCACGTTAAAAGTTATCGCTGATACAAGGCTAGCTTCTATTTCGTCATGAATATGAATACGGTGTACCTTATAACACGAATATTGTAACGCATAACCTAATAGGGTTATTTTTTAATTTGAATTGTGTATTTAGTGTATACCAGGTTCGTTGTATCCACACGCCGCATTTATGAAATAGATCTAGTTGTGTTTCGATATTTATGACGTATGTGGAACGTATCTACTGATATTCGATTTTTTCTTTTTTTTTTTTTACCTACAATTTCATTTACGAATGTCGCGAAATAATATTACAATGTGTTCTAATATAATATACGCTCACCCAACAGTTTGTCTCCGTTGAATAAGTTGTCCAACTTCAGTTTCATTCCATTAGCGTTGAATTTCAATTCGCTTTTGGTGATGTCAACGTAGTCCTTGTCATTTGCTCTTTTGATCAGATCGTAGTCGTAGAAATACGTGAATGTAATTCCATCTGCGGCATAAAACGTATGTAATCATTTCTCAGCGAAATCTACACCGTATAACGTACAAAATCTTAACGGCACTTACTGACTGTGATGTTAGCGTCACCATTGCCTTTGATCGGCAATATCAGAACCTGTCCTTCGATCGAATATTGTCCCAAAAACATGCATTTGTCGAGCTCGAAATCCCATTCTACGTGCCGTTTTTTTTCGTCCACCCTACACACGCGTATAAATTGATCGTGTTATAATACATACGGGGGTTTTACGTTTGAAAAACTGTTGTAGTTTTATTTACGATTACGTTTGTTTTGCATTTGTTAATATTTGAACGGAAAAAGAAACGTGTTTTCATTTCAATAAAACGTTATTAAGTCGTGCGGAATATCGACCAAAGTTAATCCTTAGATATCCGTTATAAACAAGCGAGTATTTTGAAGGAAAAAAAAACGGTACCTTGCTCTAACGAATCGCGTGTGCTTCAGTCCGTGTAGTTCGCAGTTTTTGCACGTCATCGTCAGACCCACTTGTTTCGTGCCCTGTTGGATTGTCATTGCCGGTATGACCAGTGGATCTAACTTCGGTATCCGGTATTTTGGGTCGCCTTTGACTAATCGTTCGATTACCGGAGCCCCTTTGCGCACGACGCATTCGTTTAGGTTCGGATCGTCCCTCAGACAACCTTTTCCGATGTACGACGCTGCGCGTAAACATTTATGAAACCGTTATAGATATATTATACACCATTATTAACATAATCTCTGTTAAACGAAAAACACGTTTGAAAGTCAATGAAACATATAAATTGTATCCAATTATATAATATATACAATAATAGATATCCGTAGTGTTATTTTATTTAACGTTAAAACCCACCGTCAAATATTTATAAAAATTTAAAATTTCATGTAATTCCATTCTGAGATTTGGCTTATAATCCAACAATCATTAAATCGTAATTATATTTATCAATGCTGATTTAATTTAACAGACTTAATAACAAATATTTAGATTAAAAAAAAAAAAAATATTATAATTTTTTAGTATATGTATTAAAAGTAAATGTGTGTAAATTTTGCAAAGCTTGACTTATACGTATTAGGTTAAGTTAAATTTCGATTATTAACGTTGTTCAACAAGTTTATGCTAGAATTTATCAATCATACCCGGACGAATTATGTTTTTGTTCGGGATATTACTAAAAACGATATTACGTCAAACCTACGTCAAAACCCCACAAAACCTATTTAATATATAGGCGTCTAAGCATCTAGTATTATCTTAGTGTTTAAATATGAATCCAGTAACTAGTAAGTATATAATTTTTATTATGATGATTATTATACTCACGTAACGGTAAAGCTTGTAGTTTGGCGGATTCGACATGTTTCACGATGTAACATGTCAAAATTGAACACAGCAAATATTTTACAACCATAATTAACAAACCAATTTTTATTAATTTTACGATACTGCAGCCAAACGAAAACGGTCTAATGCCGTTTGGACGAAAACTCTTGGTTACGATTGAATTGCAATGGAGACGAGTGGCGTGTTACTGAACAAATGGTAACTTTTCTCATAATTATTCCTCTTTAACGGTCCACGCACCAATTGATTGTTTCGTGTTTATTTTTTGTCGTCGTCCTTGGTCCAATATTTTTATACAGTGGTATTCAAACTGTGTGATACGTGTATCCCAGGGGTACGCGAGGTCCTCATATCAATGCTCGGGATATTAAACACAACACTCGTTTTAGCTAATAACTACATGATATTGTTTGTTAGGCATATGGTTTTCATTGTAGATACCTTGTAGGTACATTGTAATAGGTACTAGCAATTACCTATTCGATTTTCAGTTCACAACGACAATACGTAAAACGTGTTTTTAATAAATTATACCTTTTTTTCTCTCGATAAATTGTGTTTTCGAAAGAAAATCTATCAAAATATGTAACATTTCAACGAAAAATGTTTCAAAATATCAATGTTGGTTGAAACGAATTTATTATTATTAGGTAATATATCTTATTGATAGAAGCGGTAATTGTATAATATAATCCACTGTAATGATTACATCAATATTGATTTTCTAATGTAAGTTCACTACTCGTTATCATTATAATATTTATTGTAGTAAATAATAAATAAACAATATAAAAATTATATTGTGTACAATACGGATGATTAGGTTTCAAGGGAGGACTTATGAGAAAATATATTAGGGCACAATAATATTATATTTTTAGTAAAATATTATTAATAATAATTATTAAAAAAAGGTAGAACCTATTTAGACTCTAAAGCGAGGTCTTTAATACAAATCATAAAATCACCTTAGTAACAGTATTAAATCTACTCATTTAAAATTTAAATAACATTGTGCGTTATGTGGTGAAATTAGCGTAACTAATAATACTATATATTATGTTGTGTCGTGTGTGTTTATAATACTTTAACACCTATGTATGTTAATAACGTAATACGAGTATATAAATCCTTGACCAATAAATTTCAAATTATTCGTTTTTATTGAACAGCAAAACAGCAATATATAAATCATTGAGTTCTCGAACTAAATTGTTTTTAATTAATAAAGAAATATTGTAAGGGACAGTAAAATCAAATTGACTATTGGATGTTAATTTTATTTGAGTGAAATAATGGATTTTAAAATATAATTTTTTTTTTCGCATTTATTTTAAAATTTGGATTTTCGTCTTTTATTGTTTTTTTATTTATTTTTACTTGTGAATAGTTAATAAACAGCACGAAAATCATTATGGTTCAATGAGGCAATTTGAATACGAAACAGTATCATCAGTAATATTTTTGCATCTGGGATATTTATATATAATATGTTCCGAAATGTATTCTATTTGTACGAAACGAACTAAAACAAGATCACGTATAGCGTATATTTTATAGAAAAGTGCAGTTGGTATATAATTATTAATATACTTTCTCTATACAATTCTCTTGAATACGATAGTTTATGTATTTGTGTGTTATTAATGGTAAATTAATAAACAGAATCTGGTTTTATTAATAAACGTGTACATACTAGGTTGATAACATTGCAATAAACTTCTTTATATATGTAGATATTTTATATTAACATTTTAAAGACTAAATGTGTTTACATTTTATGCATTTTTCCATATTTATATCAATATAAAGTGTGGTGTTAATGGAATAACTGATTAATTGAAATAATCTTTCACTTCTGTAGGTATGTTGTTTATAAAACTTTGGAACAATTTCTTTATTACCGTAACAAACAAAATATGGAGTTGATCATTAAATATATAATAGTTTGCGAAATCCATGAATTATTTATAACACAACTGATATTATGATCATAGTGTATAAGATATTTTATTTGTAATATTTTGCAAAATTACCTTAAGCTACAACGTATACACGAGTAAAATTTGTTTACTGAATACTCCCTAAAAATATAATTTGTAGTAAACGATTCCATGTATGATTTTCATAACATGTTTTGCAGTGAACTTAAATCAATTAGGATAAGTCGCAGTATATTTTGTATTTTCAATAATTTCGAGTTTGTTTTTGTAACGCACGTCTTATATATTATGTCGTCTAACATATTTTATAAAAATTAAAACTATAAAATCGTTAGAATTGATTACGAAATCCGATCATCCTTATTTTATCCAATAACACAATGTTTGCACACGTATACCAACAAATTTACGGATTAGGTGTAGGTATACTGCACTTAATTTCGAAAACAACTTGGTCATTTCTCTCGATGATTATAATTATATTAGTTATATATATATATGTAATGTATACGAGTTGTAATTAAATAAATCGTATTTTGCTTTTGTCCGTATAAAAAAAAATGGTTATAAATACAACTTTAAAAACAATTTAAGAAATATATGAACCATTTTATTTAAAAATATATCCATAAAATCGTATCACTATTATACGCTATAATGCGAGTTTACTAATTCGTATTATTCATGTGTTTATGTTTGTTTGATAAACAAGTTTCGAGATGACCGTGAAGTTTGCAGTGGACTGGCATGTGTTACACGATCGCAGAAATATTGGTTATGTAATAATGCGTCTATAGACTAATAATACACATCGGGTATTACATAAAAAAAAATATATATAAAATTGTTGTTTTAAGTTTACGAACAAAATCTAAGTATAAAAAACCTGTATGACTTCTTTCACGTATGAAACAGTTAATGCAATGAACCATTACTAATAACATATGATGTTACTAACATATAGTTGGTATAGTATGGTATACGGTACATTTTAAAATTATTATTAGTCATATATTAGCTCTGTTTATCAATTGTCATATTATATCGATATATATTGGAATTTATGTACGTTTTGTGTACTACGTTTGTAAGTGTTAATAATTATAACTATAATGTACATATGCGATGTTCGATGTACAATGATTATTACCTATTTATCGTCCTCAGTTGTAACGCTAAAAGTATTTTTAAATATTCAAACCGTGGTTTCTACCCAAAGTGTAATATCTTTATACATTTTAATTGTTAGCACGCGTTTTAATCGGGGAATTAAAAGAGTAAGAAAATAGTTTTCGTTCAACTAGTAAAAGTACACGGAAAAATATCCCGTAATGAGATATGGTACACCGAATTTTTCGATCTACGTTCTAAACGAAGTCGTTCGCGTTTTTACTTTCAATCCCGTACGAATGGTATAGTAATTATGGAAATGCAACGAGGATCGTCTTGAAAACGTTACGTAATTGTTTTCAAAATACACATAACCAGCTACGTTTATACGCGTATATCACGTATCGGTCATCAGATAACAACTCGCCGTGTTTAATTTAACGTTAATACACGTGCACGGTGGTTGTGCACGCGTAACGGATCTCGTATGCACATTACCGCGCGTAGGTGGTACCCGTTGTACCGATTAGTTTACCGATCTTTTCACTGACGTCACGGAACGTCGAATCCGTAAATCGTTGTTGTGCCGTTATCGTCCGTAACGGAGTTCGTTGCATTGCGCCTCTATACGTTTCTAACGATCTCCTCCGACCGGTTAAAACGACACGTGCACAGGGCACTCGATTAAACGTTTCGAATCCGACCCAGGCCCCCACAGCATGCATTTTTTTTTTAAACACATTTGGTCTCTCAAAAACAAAACAAAAAAAAACGTAATCGATTCAATAGAAACGTATCGTAGTTTAATAGCGCTGTACGCTCGATTACGCGTTTCTTAGCATTTATATTTTGTAAGAAAGAAACGTTTTTAGTACATGGCATGATAATAATTTCAATTGGAGTTGTCGCAGTTCCATTTAAATGCATTTTATTTCTCCAAAACTCCGACGCAGCAATGTGCATTACAATCGTACAAAAAAAAAAACATATAACGAAATGGCATACTTGATATAATTTCAAAAGCGCACTATCGGCCGTCTGAAATGCGTAACTATTGGGTATGTTGTAGCGTATAATTATTATTGTGATATTGTGAGGCGATTAACTCATTAGTTGAAACACGATAATTGTAACTATGAACATAATATATACAATAATATTAAATGTATTGTTCGGTAGAGTTGTATTTATTTTTGTTCGCGATATGTTCCATCATGCACACGGTATATTACATGAACATAAATATTATGAGAAGAGAAACTAACCTGACAATAAACATTAACGGTTAGGAAAAAATGATCGCCGACAACAAAAAAAGATCTGGAAGAGTTATTGAAAAACCAACATTCTTGTATGTGAAAGAGTAATACTACATGTTTGGGACAACCGAGAAACAGAACAAGTGTGGATGGGTTCGCATGCTTACGTAGTTTAGTTAGCAACGAAGGAGATAGTGAGACACGTTTTCCGAGCTAAAAGATCTATTAATAAAAGGCACTATTCACTTCGAAAAAAATTAGCGTGTACATTTAACGAAGAATGCGACCTGAACGATATCAACGGCAGAACAAACACGAGAATGGAGGCGTCATAGAAAAACCGTGAAGAATAAATCGGACCGAGTGAACAATAACTAACGAGAAGGTACTGAACGAAATGTCGGAAAGGCGTGACGAGTGGATTGGCCGTACGAAAGTTTGTTGGAGTCCGGATGGTGACAAAATGTTAATGAAGCTCGGATTCGACAAAACGGATCTTGAAGGATTCGTGTTTAGAGGAAAAGCGGACGGAGAAGGTACGACCGGTACACGCACGTCGTTCCCAACTATTTTGTGTCGTAAATAGGCCGTCGGAGGCGTTTCGCGTTCTTGCGCCCACTACACAACATTACGGGGGTTTTTTTTTTTATACACGTTTTCACTTTTGTGGATCGTCCGTTCACGAGGAACGCCGTGCGCGCGGCAAATCCGTTGGAAACTACGAGCGACTGCCCTCGTCAAAAAAAAATTTGAAGAAATCTCGTATTGTATTGTGATCGTGTAGAACAAAACTCAAGGCCGTCCGCAGAAAAAATATTTCGGGCAGCGGGTAGGGACATCAAAAAATGTACACACCGTGGTTTTTTTTTGTTTAATACACTCTCAGTATAAAAACTATAAAAATTGTAAACCGCAGATCACGGAGTCGTCGGGATAATACAAATTACAACAGCTGTTCTAAAAAGTCGTTTCCGCGGATATGGTCAGGTTAGCGGGAAAAATAATCGACTATTTTATCACGCGCACAAACACTGAAAATCATTTCGGACGTTTAAGAGGAATTCGTATCGCCGACTCAAAACGAATAACAAATAAAATAGCCTGCGGGATGGGCATGGTAATAATGCATTCTTAACGATTCGGAACAGCATATCCGCGTGCGTTTGCGGTAACGATTGCAGAGCGTAACACCGACGGAAAACGCTCGCGCACGTTGCAGAAATGCTAAGAGACGGGAATAAACCGTACGAAATCTGCACGACCGCCGGTAAATCGTGTGTCGTGCGCGCGTCCAACTCCGGGGTTTTCGCGCCGATCCGCGGAGTCCGTCCCGAAACGACGACGTCCCCGAGAAAACCGTCACGCGCGACCACGGGTTTTGCAGGAGGCGTGCGCGCGTCGAAAGAAACGCCCGTCGTAGTCAGGGACGGACTGAGACTCTGAAGGCCCAGGTGGGTAAGTTTTCAGGAGGCCTTAAACTAACGTAATCAATACAAACAAGCGACTTGATAAAATAAACAACTCGATAACGTATTACCGTAAAAGAAATTATTTGGATCAAAATAAAACCGACTTCGACAAAAACGAACTAAAAAGTGTGAAATAATTCACAAAAATTTTGATTTTTCGATTTCGGTTATCGACATTTGGCAACGATTACGGTGTGATATGTGAAAGATAACAAATACTCGTGTTAAAAATCGTTTAGAATATCGTAATAATTTTTCTATTAGGTATATTATTCTGTGTGACCAATAGGCCATAATAAAATAAATAGCTTAAGGCCCAAGCACAAAACGTCTGAAGGGCCTGGACGGGTATGGCCTCTTACCCGCCCTGCCAGTCCGCCGCCGGTCGTAGTCGTGTCCGCGAGAGTCGATGATGGTCGCGTCACCTAATTATTATGCACGCACGTATCTCGATTCGTTTAGGTGAAACGACGCGAGTGTAGTTTCCATACGAGATCGATAGCTGGGAACTTTTCGACGCGCGCGAGTGGAGCACGGTGCAACACACCGTTATGTCACGATCGGCGGAAGTCGTATGCATTTCTCGCGTTTCTGAGGAAATCGACCGTGATCGAGTACGACGCACGGTCCAACGTCTATCGCGAACAGAAATCTCTCGGAAATAATGGCCGAGCCGAGGTGGTGACGCGTTTCTTCGTTATCATCACGACATTTTATTTGTTCCGTACGACGTCTGTTGGACCAGAACGTATGGCGGGCCAGTCAAAACAATAGTAATCGAATATACGTGGGGTTTTTTTTTTTGGTAACGTTTCGTGTTACAACAAGGTTTCTCGTATAAATAAATCAAATAACAAATTCGTTCATTTTAAATCGTAATTCGTTTCGGCACATTTACTTACTGTCGAACTGTACCGATTGTAAGTAAACATTTTCTAATAAAAAAAAAAAAAATGCTGAAACGTGCATTTCCTAAAATCCTAAAATGGACTTGCGTACGGTCGGACTATCTATTTTTTCCCCAAACAAACCGAAAACACGATATTGATGTATACGAGGTGTGTCCGGAAAAGTATCCGACCTTTTGTCGTTGTAGCTGGCGACACAGTTAATCTTGATCAATGGCGATGACCCATTCAAATCACTCTCCCTTGGATGCCGCAACGTTCTCCCAACAGTTTTCCCGCTTATGAAAGCACACTCGTTGAACACATTTTTCTTGATGGCTCAATATGATTGCTTCGTCGTATTCGCTTTGTTTCCCCTCGACGTGCTCGAATCGTTTTCCTTTCAGACGTTTCTCAACTCGGGAAACAGTCCCGATGAACGGGCCGGGCCGGCGCGTTATCGCGACGAAGTCACTTTTCCCCATAAATCCCCCGTCCCGGCCGCATCACGCGAATCGCGTGATAACGTCCAAGCAATACCGTCCGATCAACGCGTTTCCGCTCAAGAACACTCTTCGCTCCGCGCATTCGGACGTTATTGGACGAATACAAATCCGACGTTGCACGCGGTCGCGAGTCCTCGCACAACGTTTCACCCGAAAGACGGACACGCGTCCGGAAGCCGGTCGCACCTAATCACCTTTCCGGGCGACGGTCGGCCGTCACGCAACGCGCGCCGGACGCGGTCCAGCGAACGTCCCGGACGCGTGGACAAGAGTGGAAACCTCGGAAAACGACAGAAGAAAGTGAAAGCCCGTGCGCCCCGGTTGTATAAGAATCGAGCGCGGGACGCGGACGAACGCACAGCCATACACGAGCCGTACGCGCGATGGCCACTACGGTCGCGTTACCGTTTTCGCTGTTCCTGTTCGCCGCGGCCTGTCACGCGCGACAATCGTCCGCCACGCCGGTAGACCGTTTTCATAGCCGGGACCGGTACGCCGACGGACAACAGCACCAGCAGCGCTATCACTACGGCGACCGCGACGAGCCCAAAGCGCTGGTGATCGAGAAAAACGTACCGGTGCCGGTGCGCGTCGAGGTCGAGACGCCCGTGCGGTACGCGGTCCACGTGCCGGTGGACAGGCCGCGGGCCGTGTACACGGCCGAACCGTACCCGGTCAAAGTGGAGAAGGCCGTGCCGTACCCGGTCAAGGTGTACGAGCCGCGGCCGTACCCGGTGGAGAAGAACGTGCCGGTGCCGTACAAGGTGCCGTTCGACCGGCCCGTCCCGGTGCGCGTGGACAAACCGTATCCCGTGTACAAGGAGAAGGTGGTCCGGTATCCCGTGTACAAGCACGTCCGCGTGCCGTACAACGTGCCGTACGACCGGCCGGTGCCGTACAACGTGTACGAAACCGTGCCCGTGCCGTACGTGAAACCGGTGCCGTACCCGTACGTGAAACCGGTACCGTACCCGGTACACGTGCCCGTACACGTCCGAGAGACCGGCCAGCGTCGGCCGTCGGTCGAAAAGTTCACGCAGCACGACGCCGTCGCGGGTCTAGACGCGCGCCGTCATCGACGACACGATCCCGGCGCGGACTTTCGCCCGTGACCACCGCCGCCGGAAGCCGACAACACATTTCCCGCGGGAATACCATTATTTTGTTCCGTTTTCAATAACAACCATAATGTGAATAAACACGCGCATGACAATAACCGTGTCCGAACCGCCGTCGTCACACTTCAACAGCGCGTCGGCGGGGTTCGTCCATAAAAAAAAAGTGTGTGTGGTTTTTCGGTGGGCCGCCTCGCACGCAAACGCGAGTTCACCGTCACACGCGAATAAACTAATATCTCAACGAGAAAACCAACGATCCGGCGCAGTCGACATGAAATCCAGTCCGACGAAAAACGGAATAATGACGACGCCCGTCTGTACGGACACGGGATTTTAATTACTGTCCAATATTTTGTGGGGGGGGGGGGAAAACAATGCGCATGCTTATTACTGGGAACGGATAACGTGTTGTTATAAATGTCTAGTTTAAAACACGTGCAGGTGTACAAATTTTCATTGGACACCTCTCGTCGACTGTATGAAAATAATATACAAATACATTTGTTCCAATTATATAAAAATTTAATATATATATATATACATAACATATAAATCCAGTTGAATACATAGTTGGTGATAGACGACTCGGAATGACGGTCGTGATGGCGCACGGTAACAGCGACTGCTGTGAGCTTTAACACCTTTAAGGCAAGACCCAGATAAAAGACTCATCCGGCCCATTTGATGAGCACTCGTTGTCGGACATCAACAGGACGGCGTCCACATACGATGTCAGCCGGGTGATGAGCGCTTGCCTGAAAGAGTTGGGCGCGTCCTGCCACGCTGCCGTCATGGCCCGTTCAGCCGCTACCAACTTGTCGCCGTCAGTCAACTGTTCCAGCAGCAGTCCGTCGCCGTTCACTCTCAACTCCAGTATGTACATGGCCTTGGCGATCTGCGGGTTCTCCGCATCGCACAGGGGATGGAAAGATTTTGCCAACGACCACGGCAAGTCCTGCAAGTTTTCCAACACCAACACTTTGTTTTCTTTGAGCGGCGTGATCAGCTGAATAAAAAAAAAAAAAAAAATTGCATACAATACCACATGAAACGCACACCAAGGTACAACGGTTCTGTTTCTAATTTTTATAAAAATATGCATCTGGCAATAATGTTCGTTCGGACATCAAATTTTAGATAATAAACTCACCTATTAGTGAATAAATTTTGAATCATGGTAAATCTGTTTTCTAATAACAGGTTCCACGCCAATGCGAGTACCCAATAACACAAATTACCTTTTCTTGGATTAAGCCTTGATCGTCATGGTCCGAATAATGTATCCACTCAGACCCATTCATCCATAAACTCCTTGTAGTGTTGGTGAATATGTTTTGCTTGGCTACAATACTCGTGTAAGACGCCAAACAATCTGTAGTCTTTTTATTGGTATCGTCGTGCAAAAGCAGGAAAACAAAAGGTTCGCCAGGTGTTTTGAGTCGTTTGAAAGCGCCGCCAATTTTTTTCAACAGGCTCACGTGTAATGATGGAAACTGATTCTTTAGTCTGGTCATCGTGAAAGCCAATTTAGATTCACTTAAATCATTTGTATTATCACTACTGTTTTTAAAATAATTAAGTCTAAATATATATCCAAGTAATAATGATATGAGTACGACCAACAGCATCACATATATTCTAGTGGTTGTATTGTAATGGCTTTCTAATGTTTGTTTTCAAAAAAAAAAAAATGTTTATAAAAAATGTAATAAATTTGTCGGACGTCAAAATAAAATGTATATATAAAAAAACAATTACTCTCACTGTGTATGATTTCGGCAATTTTCAGAGGCCTCTTTTCACTTTTGTGTATTTTTCGCCATTTCGAACGTAAACAATGTGCACATTGTTGGAAATTCGAATTGGGATTTATTCTATAATTGGTTAAGAACACTTGACACTCTTCAATATCACCAAAATTGATCTCAAAACTTTTGATGATATCTGACGTGTAATCGTCGAATGTGTCTTTACACGTGATGCACTGCAATAACATAAGGATAATCAGAACGGCGCTAAAGTTCATAATGGATTTACATCCGGCCGGTAAATAAATAAACAAAATGTATTTCGTAACAAACACTAACAATATGGTTGAAAAACCGCAATAGTACGCTACGCAATATACACCAGTAATGAAACAAACATAGTTTTCAAATGATTTTACTACAAGTCTGGATCAATTTTTTACATAAATATATACAATGTGAAATAGTTGATAAATAATGAAAATTTCAATTGGGAATATTTTTATAGTATCTAAAAGTTTTCTACACGTCTCGTCAAGTACATCGATTACGGCGATAACCGAGGTGTTCCGTTTTCGGTAAACATGACAGCCGCACAATTGAATTAATCACGATACTGTGAAAATGATCGAGAGACATTTGGTTAGGTTGGCGTGATGGAAGGAAGGATGGGACATGATGTGTAACGTACCTCGTTGAAATATGGTGCGCTCGCTGCCATTTTATTGACGTGTAGCAGCATGAATGTGATGAATCGAACGAATCCTTCGGGTGTCGCGGGAAAACATTATCGTCGACCGCACTACACGGACGCGAACGTTTGTCGGAGGCTCGAAGAAACCGGATGAAGAAAAAGAAACGTCGTAGACGTAACGAAATCGTAGACGAGCGTGGTGTTCGGAGAGTTCCGTCCGTCGGATCGGACACCGCGTTTATGCTATCACGTACAAGAACAAAATTACTGATAACGAACGGCGGACAGCGCACGGGGACCGTGTAGTGTTTCGGTTTGGTTGGCGAGTGTCTATCGAATTTCATTTGCGGTTTTCATTATTTATTCCCGTGAGTGATACGACGGAATACGTCGGTTGAGTTTTCGATTTTCGCGTTATTCACCAAGACGTTGGAGAACAGCTCTGAAAATAAAATGCGTACCTAATTGAAAACAACGCACGCATTTCTGGTCGTAAATGGATCCCAACATTCCAAATCGTAAGCCCATATGATCGTTGATAACTATGAAAACATTAAGTATGTCTATTGACATTCAAATTCTATTCTCCGCACCGTTCTGCTACTCGAACTCTGGAGTTGTCTGATGACTATTCGTAATGATACGATACGTTTATGTTGTCTGTTAAATGTTAATATTCACCCGTTGGTTACGAGTGGACTTAATGAAAATAATTGGTATTTTGTTAGATTGTCCGGGCACAGAGAGTTCGTCTGCCGGCCAAGTGTCTGCATGTCAGGGATGTCCTAATCAGACGATTTGTGCATCTGGCGTGACTCAACTTCCCGATCCAGGCAAATCAAACTATCTTTTATACATTATTATTTTGTACATTTTTTTTTTTAATGTATATTTTATATTTTCCAACCATTAGCATTAGAGGTGTTGAAACATCGACTATCATCGATCAAATATAAAATATTAATACTGTCCGGTAAAGGTGGTGTAGGCAAAAGTACATTTACATCATTGTTAGCGAGAGTGTTGGCTAATGACAACGAACAAAAAAACGTAAAAACATATTATGACATCTTACATATAGTATTACAATAATGTATTTATTTATTTTGATTCATATTGTTGTTCAGATTGGTGTGTTAGATGTCGATATTTGCGGACCTTCACTTCCACTTGTGTTTGGAGTTCAAGATGAAAATGTTAGTATATTTTGATCTATTAAACGATTGTTCGAGTGTATTGATAACTTTGTCTATAATAGATACATCAAAGCGGGTCTGGTTGGTCTCCTGTGGTAAGAATACATGATATTATTTTTAATAACTTAAAATGTTATTTTATAAAAACTTTTTTTTTAAAATTAATAATTTAGTTTGTCGAAGAAAATCTGTCAGTCATGTCTGTTGGATTTTTGCTAGAAAGTAAAGATGATGCAGTCATTTGGAGAGGTCCTAAAAAAAATGGTATTATAATATTTTTTATTTTTTTATTCATAATATTTTTTATGTAATTTCTGTCTTATTTCTCTATGCAATTTTTTCTTATTAATTTTACTTTTCATTTATTCCTCAGTTGTTGTATTTTATTTGTATTAACCTGATTATGACATTTTATCAAAACCGTTAGTAACATACATATACAACAACTTTTATATTTTCCTTTTTTTTTCTTTACAAGTATTAACTTATAATTTTTATTTTATTTCTATTCGTTAATTCTTTTTTTTCTTTATTTTTTAATTTTTTAATTTTTTTTTTGCATATCCTTTTTACTCTTTATTTGTTTTTTCTTTTATTTTCGCTATTATATTATTATAGTTTTGTTAACATTTAAAAATAATGCTGTTTTTAAATTTTTAATACGTTATTATTTTTTCTAGCTATGATTAAACAATTTCTGACCGAAGTCGATTGGGGTGACACATTAGACTATTTAATTGTCGACACTCCTCCAGGAACTTCAGATGAACATCTTTCACTGGTACAGTTCCTTAAATCGGCCCATAATTTCTCAGCAGTTGTTGTGACTACTCCTCAAGAAGTGTCATTGTTAGACGTTCGTAAAGAATTGGATTTTGCCAGAAAAGTTGGTTTACCTGTATTGGGCGTAGTTGAAAATATGTCTGCTTTTGTTTGTCCTAAATGCAAAGTGACATCAGAAATATTTCCAAAAAACACTGGTGGTGCTGCTCAAATGGCCCACGAAATGGATGTACCATTCCTTGGATCAGTTCCGTTAGATCCTTCGCTGGGACGTTGTTGTGATGAAGGCGTCAATTTTGTTCAAGAACACGGTAGTTCACCGACAGTTAAAGCTGTTAGAAATATTGTTGAAAGTAAATTGACCTCATTTGAATGTTTATAATATTTATGTAAACGACAAATAATAAATCATTAATCAATGAAATATAATTATATATTTTTCAGATCTAACTAGAAGCTTGCAATTGATTTGATAAAACATAATTTTATTTAACTGTTATTGTAAATGACACATGTTTATCGATATCTGCAGACTGAGTGTTGTTGATTAAACACCTGGTTAATATTAATCATATTATGTACTTTTATGCATACAATTACAATTGTTTTGTTATAATAAACGATTACTATTATTTTACTATTGGCCTATACACACATTATATGATATTAAAATGAACTTAATTTTGTATTAAATGTCAATCCCACTATCACGAGTGTTCATGGCCAAGAGAAAGTTGGTAGGTAACCAAAGATGTTATGACACATGATACTTTTATGATTAGATACGTGGGCTGATATATATACGTGCTGTCACCTGCCAAGACACAAAAAACTAATAGTGTTTAACAAATCTCCTTTATTATATTACAATCCTTTATATTTTAATAAACTACAAACATGAAGGTAAAACACTTTATTATTATTCTCATTACAATCACTAAATGTTTCTTTATTATCCTCATGTTAATATTTAATTATTAGTTACAGGTTGTAGTATGTTTAGTTGTATGGTGTATAGTCCTTACAGTGGGAGCGAAATTTGAAGCTTTTTATCCAAGAGAAGCATATGGAGTAAGCAATGGAGCGTCCAGATCACCACATGGCCATGGATCGTTCTATAAGTACAGGAATCCAGCGCTCATAGACACCAAGAATTCACCAGCTTATGGATACAGATTTGATGGAAAAAGACGTTTTAATTTTGATAAATAATAATTAATATTGTACAATTTTAAAAACTAGCATTAATTTTATTGTTCGTTAATAATAATTCAGATACAAATACAAATAATGAAAAAGAATAGTAGGAAAAAAGAAATAAGAAAAAGTAGTATCCTTTAAAGTAGCTCAAAGTAAAAATAAAATAACAAATTAACCACAATAACAATAGCAAATAAAAGCTTAATAATCTATAAAATAATACAAATATTAATAATCAGATCTGGTCCTTAAAAAGAGAATGTGTTTAACATTTTAATGAAGTCCATGCATAGTTTTTAATTCAAATTAATTTTAACGTACGAGGGATTTATTTCAAACGTTTCGTAAATACTGTTTATATCACTAGACCTGTAGATAATTATCTACTTTGATCTTAGGGGCTGGTTGCGAAAAAGGCGACAACCAAGTTATTGAAACCCTGCCGAACACGGCTTGTAAGCTTTTCCATTTTGATTTTTCATCCATCGGGCTTCTTCTTTTTTCAATTGTTCAATCCCCTGAAACACATTATTGGTATACGATTATAATCTATCAGCTGCTACCTACATGGTTTTAATTTTTTTAATAACTAAATTCTCATTTCTATACGTGTGAACAATTTTAACGTGTACACACATTCAATTATATGTTCTATTATATATATTCTATGACAATTTGTCTAAAACTGAATAAAAACAAGTCTTAACTAAATTATTTGAATATTTTTGAATAACTGGTGTGTATTACGTATAATGCATAATAACTAATTATGTCTACCATTTTATCTAAATAATAAAATAATTACAGGATTTATTATAAAAAAGTCAAATAATAAACTTGAAAAACTCGTTTTCAACAGTAGACAATATACTAAAATAACACTTTTCTATGAAAAAAAATGCATATATATAATAATTTAGTCAATGAGTATAACAGTAAAGCAAATTTTTATTTTAAATCATTTTATACTATTTTTCTATTGTTTAGAAAACAATAAAGAATTTACCGTTTCATCAGAGCATATGGCTTGTAGTTGAGTGGCAAACATTACCATAGTGAAAATTGAAAACAGTAGCGCTTCGAAACCTAAAAATATCAAAAACACTACCGTCGCAGGAGGCGTATACCAAGAACATTGCTTCCATTCAGAATGTAAACACCAAACAAATTGGTTAACGCACAAGTATATTGCATGCAATGACATAGCAGCAATGTAAAGCTAAAAAATACAAATACAAAAACAGTAAATGTATTAACGAAACGTACACACTTTCGATAATGAAAATTCTATGTACCGTAAATAATACAAAAAACTTCTGATTTTTCTCCCCAACACAATTGTTGACCCACGGACAATGATGATCCATTTTTCTAATACATCTAATAATGAAAACAATTTACGGATACAAAATGTTATATCATGTCTTTGAAACCCCATACATTAAGTAAATGATGTAAAATAATAATACACCTTTGGCAAACGGAGCAGTGATGTGCTCTTGAAGGTTTGATACAACAGCATTTTGGACATTTGTATATCACTTGACCCTCGCGTAAACCTAAATTTTGTATCATTTCTTTCGTAGCATTTCCTTTAGGCACTGCACCCTGAATATTTAAATTATACAGAACAATTTTAATCAGATATCAATATTAAACAGTTAAGCGATCGAAATTCATTTCGATGATAATTGGGTACAATTACTTTTCTATAAAATCAAATGTATTTGTAATGAATGCATTTTATTACTCCTTATGATCAAATACGTTTGAGTTGAATACAGTAGTTGGGTATTGTAAATATATTGCAGAAGTAGATATCAACAAATAAGAAAACCGGGACAACCTTACATTTTGCTATGATTCGAGTTTTACAATTTGAACTAACAAAACATCAAACCGAAATGTGTGAGAAACAATAAGCATAAAATCAATTGCTGTTTAATGTAATGTGTAATTAATCAATTTTCATCTTTAAACGCTTGTAATAATTTTTCACGAACATAATGTGAAATCACTCGCCGCATCAATACATACCGGATCCGTGAACATTGTGCGAAGATGAGATGCCATCGCGAGAAAGGCGAAAATTTGAAATATGACCATGTTAACGAATTGAAAAAGTGGATACGGACACGGCAAGAGGGTGACGTAAGTCACTACGAATTCGGCATACAGTATTAACAGCCACGTGAACACCGCACATATGACGCCGCATATGTCCTGGAAAAGCGACGACCGCATAAGCGTGCAACTGAACAGAAACGGAACGGGTATTTTGACGTGTTACCTGGATGCACCACATAGAACCACCGCAGCATCGATTATGCGGATCGACACCTTGGTTCGGATAAAATATCACTTGGTCGTTATCGTCCATGGCGGTTTTTGTCTGCCGCGCGTGTCAAATAATGTCCATCGTCGACGACCGCCCCCGACGTCTGTTTCTGCCCACCTATAGTTCCTGGATTAAGCGCGTACACCGACCCGTTCGAACGAAACAATGTCGACGACGGAGTTGGTGACGAGAAATCGGAATCGGACACAACGGTCACGGCCGGCGGGAAACGACGACGACGACGACGACGACGACGACAATACACAATTATAAATCCCGGGCGATCGACGTTCGAATAATAATCGAATCCACGAAACGCCGATGAAGCGTCCGCGTCCACTTCGGGTGTTATCATCATTATCAAAATCGACCACTTTGGCTGTTATCGGCATTTATTTTCGTTCGTTGTCACGCGAAACGTATTCACCGGTCGCGGTTACAACCGTGCGCGTTTGGTCACGGGGTCGACGCGTCTGGCCGCCGTGCCGCCGATAACAGAGAGAAACCGCTCGTCGTTTTAATCAAGGTGGTTTTCATCAAATTTATTTTGTCACTTGTCACAAATGAAATAGTTGTCAAACGATTTACATTTTAAAACATAACATACGACATAATTTGATATACAACTTAAACAAATTAAATCGCCGTTCAAAACCGCGCGCGGTCGCCATCCCGTCGGAAGCGCGTTCCTACGTGCGCGATACGCGATTGTCGTTCGTCGTCGGGTTTCGTCCCTCGTCACTACTCGACGGGTGATTTATTCATCTCAATGCCCGGTAACAACACGTCCCTGAAACAAAATACCTAACCTCGGTAAAACAAATGTCCGCGACGGTCGAACGGTTTAACGGACGTCGTCTTTTTATTCCGGTCCGTTTGTCGGAATATGTTTTTTTTCCCCGTAACGTTCGCGTTTGATCGCGTTATCGCGTAGTCATTATTTCGTTCTATGATACGGACTGAAGACTGATCAATTGCCGTCACGCCGGTATTTCGTACCGGCCGACACGAACGTAGCGCCTCAACTCGTAAACACGACCCCATAACTTTTCGCGATCGAATTGCCTGCGATACGTGACGCCCACTGTGATTGATTACAGTAATCGTTGTCGAGCCGTATCATTCGACATGATGTTCTTCTGTTGTTTCCAACGTGCCTCGGCGTCGTGGGAGTGAGGTATCGTGGTTTCAATATTCCACAGGTGCAGATTACACCAACTGCGGGAATATAAATAGCGCGACCGTAAGTCGTTGTGTTTGTTTTGAAATATGAAATCGAACGCACGCACAATGGAAAAATGTACACCTATTGGTTTTGGCCACGTACGTACGCGTACTTATAAATAATTTAATACGAATGGAATGTTTCGGTAAACCGGTAAACGCAACGGCGTAAATATGATTGGGGTGGTTCCAACACTCTCTTCTAGAGAATGTCTTTAAGGCTACACATTTCAAGTAAAACGTAGTTTCGTTCATTTTCCGATCTTTCTTGTGTCATAAAATTTCACCATAAAAATGTTAAAAAATATTTTTTTCCTATTCAGAAAATTGTAATAATCACGTTTTTATAAATTCATGTTCGAATCGTGTGTGTTGAGTAGTCGTAGGTACAATGATTAACAGTTTTAATGATAATGATAATATTTATTTTACATTAACAAATAAATACAATATTTAATATGATATTAAATTATTACAATTTTGTCTACATAACTAACGCGAATAAGCACAAAAACTTCAACGAAATTATAATAACAATAGTGTTAATGAATAAGTCATATTGAATAATTATTGCGAATTAATTCTATTTTTCCCTATATTTCTTATTCCATTTTATGTAACACACATAATTAAGGAAAATAAATTGTTAACGACATTCATTGTAAACATAAACAAGCAAATAGATATATATTAAACGATTCACGAGGAATATAAAAAATAAAAATCATTACTTTTTCTTCGCACTATAATTTAAACGGCTTAATTCAATATCTGCCAAACTAGTGATGCTAGTATCGGACACATTTCTACTTAGATAATACGTAGCTATCAACCAATGTTCTTTGTCATTGTTTGTATTTTTCAATTCAATCAGATTAAAACTCACCGTTAAAGCGTCTTTTTTCATGGTATTGGTAAACTGTACTAAAATATAATTCTCATGAGTATATCAGTATTATTACGTCAAAACTCTTTAGATATAAAAAGTCAAATATTTCCGAAAAAAATATCTTCTATTTGTAAAGTAATGATATTTCATTAGTGTTCTTTCAGATAACCCACATGGACATGGTAACATCTAAATTGAAATGTGAAATCACTGGTCGTATAACGATTAAACTGCGCGGATAATAACGGTCATAAAATAACTTATGACAATATCGTGTGATTTTCATCGTAAAAATTGACACAACACTGTCGTTCTGTGTGCCTTCGTACTGTTCAGCTTTACTGTACTATCCGCTTTAGAAATTTAATTTATTTTAATTGATAAATACGATATATATGCAGTTTCAAAAACAAAAATAATTATCTAAATTTGACAAACAAATTTTTTTAAATTTATTTCTGGCCGGACACTGGTCTGAGTCGCCACTCAAATGTCATTTATATTGCACACTTGAAATTAGTTTTATAATTTGATTTTAATTTAATATTTATATTTTAATCTCAACATTTAAAATGTGTATTAATAGTTTCTGACTATTATATACTAAGTCCAATAAATAATTCATTTTGTTGAGTAGGAATGGTAGCACATGTCGGTGACGGACGTTATCATTAATTAAAGTTATCAACAGTAATAATCGATATCGGTAATTCGGTTCGGCACTGCAACGGATTGTACTCGTATGTCTTTCCAATCCATTCAAACGTTTCGAGTCGTTCGGATACCACGATACTGCTTGTATTGTATATCGTATACATGTAGGGAATAAAACTAAAACATTGAAATATTACAAAATGAAAACATAGCGTGTTTTCTTTAAACGTCTAACCGACATATAGTTCACAATCATACAAATTTATAAGTAAATTTTTTTTTTATGACATTTTTAGGTAAATGCGTTTTTGTGATTTTTTAGGACATTAATATCCAAGCAGTAGTAATAATTAATATAGTGTAATGTTAACACTATAGTTGTAAATATTGTGTTTTAAGTTAAGAACTTAAGGGTGATAGTTTTGTTATTTATATTATATTTATTTTGTATCACATAAAACCACACGTGTGAACGAACACATGTATAGTTATTTTGATATGTTAATTAAAAAGGATTAATAATTAATTTGTAATTCAATTATTTTACAACTAATTTACCATATATTTTATTTTCACTGTGCACATTGCTTAATTCATTAAACACGTCTTTAGAAGTAATTTCTGAAATGTTCGTTAACTTAACGTAAATGAAACAATTATTTTGAATACAACATATATCATTTTTACGATGATCTTCAATATGTTTGATTATTTCATGGATTTGGCCTTTACTTAACTATAACAAAAAAAAAACAAAAAATAAAAACATCACAAAAGAATAAGAAGAATTTTTATAATATTATTTAGAGATATCGGTTCATGACGTTTAATAAGTTAATATATTATAAATTTCAAGCAACTATACATTTAAAATTTACGAGATGATTACTTTACAAACCATCACACGTATCATCAAATGTATGAATCATGAAATAATTATCAGAAACTGCACGATATACATTACTTCTAATCCTACTAACTTAAAATTATCGAATCCATTAAAAAAGGTCTTCCATCAGAACGAGTAGTATTTTACACGTTATATTTTAAGAAGAATAAAGTACGCGTAACTTTGAAAATTGGGATTCAAAACGATAATGTTGTATCATAGCGATTTTGGACATTTATTGGTTTAAATATCATTGACACGTTATCC
The DNA here is from genome assembly GCA_019022885.1 of Schlechtendalia chinensis. Lineage (NCBI taxonomy): Eukaryota > Metazoa > Arthropoda > Insecta > Hemiptera > Aphididae > Schlechtendalia > Schlechtendalia chinensis. The sequence continues at coordinate 1,867,916 of CM032349.1, read as the reverse complement.
CATGATAGCAATTAAGATTTATATCAATTATTTTTACTAGAAATTGATAATATAAATTATAACACACATTTGTCAATGTGAGTACACCAAAGTTTTTTAAACGCCGTTCCTTGTTATGTTGATCTTACCAATTCACCATAAATTTGTGGTTCATCTGTAATAGAGGTATATAATATAATTAATATAAATAAAAACGGAAAATTCACATTAAAAAAATAGGCGTAGAATATATGCCTGGCCATTCAAAAACACACAGAATTTCTCCATATCCCAAAATATATTCCTAATTTCATCATTCTCGTATTTTTTTTTTTTTTGTGTTGCGTTACAATACCACTTACCGAAAACGCTGTAGACAGGTAATAACATTGTGTACAAAATAAATACCAAATACATTTCAAATTTTCTCATGTTGACACTGAAAATATAAAAAGTTTTACTACTATTGCCATCGCAACTAAATCGAATTTAAATTCACTGACCTGTGGATGAACAGATCGTTCTTCAACTTCTACTAGGACGATTGTCTGATCGAAATAACAAGATGTTACTTGTACGAAAAATGCTCAGTGTATGCGAAGTTATTACTGTTTCTTCGTATACGTAGAAATGTGTCATACACGTAGGCATATTATTTCCGTTTTGTAATTATTTGTACAGTTTATGTACACACTTAAACAAACATATTAGGAACAATAATCGATGGGTTAAATTTTTTATATGTTCGTATTTTAGGAATCGTCATAATACACAGTACACATTTTGCATCAGAGTTTACCAATCAACGAGGTTTTTCGTACTTATTTCGGAAAAAAACAATATTTTGGTATTTAAAGATAATGTCTGTCAAGTTTAGTATGAATGTTACGGCCAAAACACAAATTAAATAGCATTTTTTTTTCTAAGAAATGTTCATAAATTATGATTCCGTTATACATTTGTATTTAAGTATTTTTTACGCCATAATAAACGAAGATATCATAGTCAATGATGGTGATATATCACATTAATGTAGATCAGGATGCCAATTTCGAATTGCACTATCGAGCCTGGCATAAACAAAAAACGACGGTTTGGTAAACCCAATTAACACCTTTTATTAATGCATGTTATTTTATAGACATCAAAATATGAAATCATTGTCGTAGTTCACTGGTCATCTCGAATCGTGCGGATATGTATATATTATAATATATAATTTCTTTAATAGGTGGTCTAGAATGCATTTACGCACGGTGGAGGGTGTTTAAAACCAACTCTGCGTGGGAATCACAACCTCTTAATTCCGACGGGCCGTACAACCCACTAAACTGGCAAGACCTAGTGTCGGTAACACCCGCCTTGTAATCTGCTTTCGCATACAAATTTCAATCATCAATCCGGGTAACTGCGATATAGCCTCTCTACAGGCTTCGGTCTTTATCCTTCTCTTCATAGCATCTTCTCTTGTCACGCGTCCGGTTGGACATTGCCTGGTTCCTGTCAGTCTTCTATACAGCAGTCCTACTTCTTAGACTGGAAGACAGTGGGTACGTAGAAAACAACGGCGTTCCACCTCTCCTTGTTTTGTAGCATCTTATAATTGATAGTTTTGGTAGGTTAGGTAGGCTATAAAATATAATTTAAATATACGAAATATAAAAAAATATTATGTTCTACATTATTATGGACATAATTTAGAATCATTCAAAAAAAAAAAAAATATATATATATATAAATTAAACGTACATAAACGCAGAGAAGATAACACGAATAAGTAATCTACCTAACTGTAAATAATGTATTATTGTTATTTATGTTGCTAGATTTTATTTAATACCATTTAACTTATGATCATGTATGGTTGTAATATACATTTGATTGAAATTTGCCAAGCTCGCCATGCACGCCCCTACCTAAAACCGGCACTAGGAGTGGTGTAAATATAATGAAATAATTTGGGTTACATAATTGGTGATAAAAGTACGATAATATAGACGTGATTGTAAATTTCTAACATTAAAAATATTTTCTACTTCCCCGTCCTTCACCCAACTCTTAACAAATTTACGCCACAGCGTTTACCGGTTTACTTTAACACCGAAACATTTGTATATTAAATTATTTATATAAACGCGTACCTACGTGGTTAAATGCTATTGGTGTATAAAAATACTATGTACGTGTATACGATTTCATATTTAAAACAAATACAACAACTTATGGTCTCGCTATTTATATCCTCGCAGTTGTTTTAGTTTGCACCTGTGGAATATTCAACCTAAGAAACACGCCAAAATATTATCGACGCACATACTTAAGCTCATATATCCATGAACGTCGACATTCGTATCAGACAAGTGTCAGAATATAATAAAAAATAATAGAATAAAAGTTAATAATAATCAACAATTTTATTATTACAAAACTAGTGTGATCTTGACACGGAAACAATTTTTAAGTAACGTCATCATAAACAAAAAATAATGAATAATGTTTTAAAGTATTATTCAACATATGATAATCCATAACCATAGGTTTTCGAATTTATTGATTGTTCGAATATAATTTATATATTTTTTAATTCTATGTGTCGAATATGTGAAAACATATGAATGTTTGGTACATTATTAAAAATCAGATGTAATAATTCTATCAAACAAAGTACGCTAATAAATGAATAAATTTGACGTTCATGGAGATAAAATTTAATCGGATTTCATGTTATTCGTTAATTATTTTACAGCGATATCTACAATATGATTATCGATTTCTCTATTCTAAAATCTATAAAGAATTGTAACGTTTCAGAACAAGTTGGCCCCCCTAATATATGTGTATACCTAGAAACTATTAATTGTGGATGGAGACGGTATTTTCAGTATAAATACGTGTCGGGTGTTCTCATGGGAGAGGCATGTATTCGACGTCCGATTCCCGACCATCGTCGCCACCTCGCCGCCGTCACAGCATAATTAATTAGAAATATTCGATAAGAACCGAGTAAAAATATCATCATTTTAATTTAAAATGGCCCACTCTCTCACCGGTCGCCAACGTGTAGATTCCGTCTTCTCCCGTATTTTTTCGTTATTTTTGTTGTGTTCGTTTATTTTTCCATAATGGTACAATATTCCAATATGGAGTAGATCCAGGGAATCGTCCCCGTGGTGGAGGTCCGTCCGCGGAGGAAGAGACGGTCGTGGTCCTAGGTACTCTAGGATCAGAAGGTGAGTAGAGTAAGATGGATGTATATATGTTTTTTGTGGTACATGGCCGGTACATATGATCATTATTATTATGTATTTTTCATTATTATTTTTTTACAAAAAAAAAAAAAAAAAAAAAATACAATACACAAAATTTATAATAGTCTTTCCGACGTCTACGAGCGGTCGGAAAGCCCCTCGCGAGGTTAGGTATAGTAGATCACGTTTGTGATTTTTTTACTATCATTAATCGTTCGTGAGTTATATATTTGTGCATTTGAATTCTTATTGTTGTTTTGAATTATTAGTATTATTTTTTTTATCATATTTTTTAAGGAAGGTTTTTAATGCAAGACCATATGTCTATGCTTTTCCTTCTGTTTAATTAAAGCTTTTCATTTTCGTATTAATAAATTACATTAATCGTTCAAACATATAAAATCATTGTATTTTATTTTCCTTTTATTTCCTATTTTCATGATTTTGTTTAAATCCATGTACTCCGGTCTCCCAGATCTCGGTACATGGTTGGCGACCCTTCCAAAACACAAAAACTATTGGAGGGTAGTCACTCAGCGCTCGATCGCGAGAAGTCGTAACGAACGAGACGTCGCAGATGGCGACCCTGCCAGGATACAAAAACTATTGGAGGGTAGTCACTCGGCGCTCGATCGCGAGAAGTCGTAACGAACGAGACGTCGCAGAATATGTATATTCAGAAATGATTTCAATGTTTTTCTTCTTGGATTGATAATGTATACGTCTTAGTTATGCCTGCTGATATTATAATAAATCTTTGATATATTCCTATTTTGTTAACTTAATCATAAAAGGTGCTATGTTTCAACAAAGACGTAGATCTGCAAAAATCGTAGTTTTACTTGTTCTCGTACTTAGTAACATAAGATAGGGCAGGAAGTTTAACAAATCTTCGGAACTGCTAAAATGTAGAAAAGGTAAACAATCACAAACAAATATAACAATATACTTATTGGTCTGTAACCGTATAATTTATGTTTTTTCACAGCCAAATGAAATCATTTCACTATTTATACATTCATTAATTGTTATTGTTGACTGTAATGAGAGGTTCTTATGAATAATTATAATCGCCTTGGACAATCGTTTTCGATCGTACACTTCTATCAACAAGAAATATGTTTTTAACTTGTTTTCATGTACGACAATTCCAGCATTTGCGAGATATTAGCTTAAAGTGCCATTACAGTCGACCTGTTAAAATTAACGATAATTTTAAACGATAAATACAGACATAATAATATTAATAATAATATATAATAATAACAATATTAATAATAATCATAGTTATGATGTCGAGCGCACGAAGAAACTAATCCAGATACTACTTAACAAGGTTATGCGAATAGTGGGCTCGTGGATGCAAGACAATTGCCTACAGCTTGCAATATAGAAGGCAGAGATGATACTACTGACAAGAAAGAAAATTGAAACAATTATCCCATTGAGAGTGCGTAACGAGGAAAACTGGATAATATTTGACACTAAATAGGATGTACACGTTCTGGGATCACTATAGAGGCGTATCGGGCAAAGCATCCAAGAGGGTTGCGTTCCTTAATCGTATCATGTTCAATATTTAAGGACCAAAACCTGCCAACCGAAAATACTTCATTAACCATTAACTCCATTATTCAATACGTGGCAGAGATGTGGGAGGACGGGTTACACTATAGAGACGGATAGAAGAAAAATAAGGATAGCCCAAATACAAAGAAAAGAACTCTGAGTGTTGCATGAGCCTATCGCACAGTTTCAAACCAGCGAATATGATAAAAGCAGGAGTTATTCCAATCGACTTTCTGGCCAAAGAGAGATGTATAAAGCACTTTAGCGAAAGAAGCCTAGGGGTTTATGATGTCAGAAAACGTGTTTGAAAAACAACTTGGTAAAGCGGGCAACGAAAATGGCATGATCACACGAAAGGAGGATGGTCTTCGCGACTTATACCAAAAGTTAAAGAATGGACCCAGCGACAACATGTGGAGGTGAACCTCACACGACTCCTGTCGAACCACAGCTATATTTTTTTTAAATAAAACGAAATATTAATATTGAATTCGAAATACCTCATTTTGACAAGGTATCATGTTTATTAAGTTATCATTCATAATAATTCAAGTGAAGAAACATGTGTTGAGTTAAACCGTTTGTCATTTAATTTTAATCGAATGGAGGTAATTTGTCACATGCGTATTTGCATGATTCAAGATGGCCAGTGAACTATAATAATTTCATATTTTGATGACTTTAAAAATAAATCCATTAATAAAAGGTGTTAATGGGCTTTACAAAACCGTCGTGTATTTTTTTTTTTTGTTGAAAAAATGGGTGTTTTATGATGGTGTTGATAGTGCATTTAGAAAATCGTGTCCAGATCTACATTGATGTGATATATCATTGACTATGATATCTTCGTTTATTATGGCATAAAAAATAATTAAATACAAATGTATAACAGAATCATAATTTTTGAACATTTCTTAAAAAAAAAAAAAATTTAAGAAAAAAAATGCTATTTGATTTGTGTTTTGGTCGTAACATCTTTACTAAACTTGACCGGCATTATCTTTAAATATCAAAATATCGTGTGTTTGCGAAATAAGTACGAAAAACCTCGTGGATTTGTAAACTCTGATGCAAAAATATTTACAGTGTATTATGACGATTCCTAGAATACGAATAAATTAACCATTCAATCCATCGATTATTGTTCGCCATATGTTTGTATAAGTGTGTACATAAATTGTACAAATACAAGACGGATATAATATGCTTACGTGTATGACACATTTCTACGTATACGATGAAAGAGTAATAACACACTGAGCATTTTCGTACGAGTACCATCGTGTTATCTCGATCTGTTCATTCACAGTTAAGTGAATTTAAATTCTATTTAGTTGCGAAGGCAATATTAGTACAACTTTTTATATTTTCAGTGTCAACATGAGAAAATTTGAAATGTATTTATTTTTTATTTTGTCCACCGCGTTATTACCTGTCTACAGCGTTTACGGTGAGTGGTATTATAACGCGACACAAAAGAAATACGGGAATGAAAAAATCATGATTATATTTTAGAATATAGAGGAATTCTGTGGGTTTTTGAGCTTATGTTCAACGCTTCTCTTTTGAATGTGAATTTTCCGTTTTGATTTATATTAGTTATATTATATACATTCATAACAGATGAAACATTTTTTAAGGAAGTATTGCTGGAACTACATAACAATGAACGGCGTTTACAACAAGTGGGTGCACTCATATTGAAGAATGTCTGTTTTAGTTTATATAATCAATTTCTCTTATAAACAATTGATATAAAAAATAATCACTATCATCGGATAACGTGTAAAAGATATTTATATCAGTAGATGTCCAAATATCAATGATACAACATGATCGTTTTGAATTCCAGTTTTGAAAGATTCTCGTACTTTATTTGAAGTAAAACTAGTTTTAATATGTATATTAATTTGACGTTAACAGGAGTAGAAATAATGTAAAACGCACAGTTTCCGATTATTATTTTATAATTCGTACATTTGAAGACGCGTGTGAGGGATTGTAAAGTAGTCATCTCGTAAAGTATAAATGTATAGTTGTTTGTAATTTATAAAATTTTGAAGAATTGAACTACTTTTACCGATTTTCTAAGTAATAAAATTAAGTTATAAAGGCGTTCTTTTGTTGTTTCCATCGTGTCCCGGCATCGTGGGAGGGAAGTATGCGTGTCGATAATGTTTCGTAGTTTTAATATTCCACAGGTGCAAACTAAATCAACTGCGAGAATATAAATAACGGGACCATAAGTTGTATTTGTTTGAAATATGAAATCGAACGCACGTACAATGGAAAAATGTATACCTATAGCATTCGGCCACGTACGTACGCGTTTTTATAAATAATATAATATACAAATGCTTCATTATACCGGTAAACGCAGTAGCGTATTTATGATTGGGGTGTTTCCCGCCTTCTCACCTAGAAAATGTTTTTAAGACTACATATTTTTTGCAAAACGTAGTTTCCTTCATTTTCAGATCTCTCTTGTGTTATAAAATTTTACCATAAAAATTCTAAAAAATATTTTTTTCCTATTCAGAAATATGTAATAATCACGTTTTTTAAATTCATGTTCAAGTTGTGTGTTGAGTAGTCGTATGTAAAATGATTAACAATTTTATTGATAATGTTTATTTTACATCAACAAACAAATACAATATTTAATATGATGTTAAATTATTATAATTTTGTCTACATAACTACGCGAATAAACACAAAAACTTCAATGAAATTATAATAACAATAGTGTTAATGAATTTGTAAAATGAAAAATTTATTGCGAATTAATTCTCTTATTTCATTTTATGTAACACACATGATTTAGGAAAATAAATTGTTAACGACTATCATTGTAAACACGAACAAGCAAATATATATATATATATATATTAAACGATTCATAAGAATTCTAAAGATGAAAATAATAATTTTTTATTTGCTGCTAAATTTAAGCTATGCAAATTATTTGATAATATTTTCCACACATCTGATTGGGCTATAATAAGTATCTGTCTTATAATACACAGCTACGAACCATTGTATTTTTCCATTGTTTGTATTATCATGTTCAATAAGTAAAAAACGCACTTGTTTAGCGTTTATCTGCAGTTTTTTTGCAAATTGTACTAAAATTTAATTCTCATTAGTATACCAATATTATGTTTTACGTGAGAATTCTTTAGATGTAAAAAGTTCATTATCTCCGAAAAAAAATATCTATAAGTTGTAAGTAATGATTTTTCAGTAGTGTTATTTTGGATAACCCACATGGACACATTAACTTCTACGGTGAAATATGAAATCATTAAACATAAAATGTTGAAACTGCGTTGATAATAACGGTCGTAAAATAACTTGTGACAATAACGTGTAATTTTCATCGTAAAAATTGACACGTCACCGACTTTCTGTTTGCCTACGTATTGTTCAGCCTTAATATACCTAACCTATTATATAGAAATTATATAGAAATCAAATTTACTTTTAATCATACGTATAATCATCATAAATGTAATTTGAAATACAAAAAAACCCTATTAAAATTTTACAAACAAATTTTTTTAAATTTATTTCTGGTCGGACACTCATTTGGAATACGTCATTAAAATATAATTTATATTTCATACTTGAAATTAATTGTATAATTTGATTTTAATTTAATATTTTTATTTTTATCTCAACATTTTAAATTTTCACTTATAATTTCTAATAGTTATATAATAAATACTATGTCTAATAGATTATAAATTTAAAACTAATGTTTTTCCGTCATGACAATATTAGGTAAGTGCGTTGTAATATTTAGAACATTAGTATCAAAACAGTAGTAACAACTAATTTACCATATTTTTCATTATTACTGTGCACATTCATTAATGCATTAAAAACGTTTTTAGGAGCCATTTTTGAAACGTTCAGTAATTTAACGAAAATGAAAAAAAAATTTTGATAACAACATATATCATCTTCACGAGAGTATATTATATGTTGCTTTATTATATCTTTTAGATTATCAGTTATCTATAACAAAACAAAAAATATATATTATGTATCAAAAATTCCACATGTGAATAAGAAGATTTTTCATTTTGTTTTTTAGAGAAATCGGTAAAAGACGTTTAATTAGTCAACATTTTTTTAAATTACAAGCAAATATACATTTATACTTTTCGAGATGACTACTTTACAAACCATCACACGTATCTACAAATGTACGAATTATGAAAAAATTATTAGAAACTCCGCGTTTTACATTACTTCTACTCCTATTAACTTCAAATTAACGAATACACTAAAAAACGTCTTCCATCAGAACCAATAGTATTTTACACGTTAAATTTTGAGGAGAATAAAGTACGCGTAACTTTAAAAACTGGTAGTTAAAACGATAATGTTGTATCATTGGGATTTAGACATTTATTGATTAAATATCATTTAATAGTTATCCGATGATGGTCATTATGATTTATATCAATTATTTAAACGAGAAATTAATTATATATATATGTATTTATATTATAACTCACTTCACAAGATTTAAGTTCATTATCTGTTTCCCGTTTATTGTTATGTAGTTCAACTAATTTTTCATTAAATAGTTCTTCATCTGTAATACGAGTACATAATATAATAATATAAATAAAAACGGAAAACTCCAATTCAAAAAATAAGCGTAGAATATAAGCATGACCATTCAAAAACACACAGAATTCCTCCATATCCCAAAATATATTGTTGTATAGTGATATAGTATTATATAGTATATTAGAATTATAAGTCATCATATTTTAAGCGAGTGGCGTACGTGACCACGGGATCGAGCCGTCGAGCTGGAATTCGCTGAATTAGAGGTTCCCACCGATGGTGTTAGCTCGTTGGGTCTCTTGGTGACGACCCACGAGTAGTCGAGAAGTATACGGCCAAGCAGAACCTCATTTGTTTTAGCAGAACCTCTATAATATTATTTAATTATATTTTGTGTAATCTTAGTGTTCAAGTGTAAGAATAAATTTAATTTGATAATTTCACTTAAATATAAAAGCATTTAAGTTATTTCTAATCCTTTTTGCAAATCACATCCCAAACAACGGTTTACAACGCGTCGGTACACATTAATATTCCTAATTTCTTCATTCTCGTATTTTTGTTGTGTTGCGTTACAATACCACTCACCGTAACCGCTGCAGACAGGTAATAACGCGGTGGACAAAATAAATACCAAATACATTTCAAATTTTCTCATGTTGACACTGAAAATATAAAAATCTGTACTACTATTGCCATCGTCATTAAATCGAAATTAAATTCACTTACCTGTGGATAAACAGATCGCTCTTCAACTTCTTCTAGGACGTTTGTCTGATCGAAATAACAAGATGTTACTTGTACGAAAAATGCTCAGTGTATGCGAAGTTATTACTGTTTCTTCGTATACGTAGAAATGTGTCATACACGTAGGCATAATATTTCCGTTTTGTATTTATTTGTACAGTTTATAACTGTACACATACACAAACATGTGTCGAACGATAATCGATGTATTGAACGTATAATATGTCTGTATATTAGGAAACGTCATACTACGCAAAAAAACATTTTTGCATCAGAGTTTACTAACCAATGAGGTTGTTCGAACTTATTTCGAAAACAAACAATATTAATGTATTTAAAGATAATGCCGGTCAAGTTTAGTATGGATGTTATGGCCAAGACACAAATCTAAATAACATTTTTTTTTTTTAACTTTTATTTTCTAAGAAATTTACAAAAAATATGATTCCGTTATATATTTGTATTTAAATATTTTTTATGCTATAATAAACGAAGATATCATAGTTAACGATGGTGAAAAAAAATGTTTTCTTCTTACGTTTGTATTTGGGTAATTTTTATGACATAAAAAACGAAGATATCATGTATTACATCAATTTAGATCAAGACGCCAATTTTTAATTGTATTATCGACTCTGGCATAAGAACACCAATATTTTGCAAAAAAAATAAAAATAAAATGACGGTGATGTGATAAACCCAATTAACAATTTTATCAATGCATATTATTTTATAGTCATCAAAATATGAAATCATTGTTATAGTTTCACTGATCATTTCGAATCGTGCGAATACGCATGTGACAAATTAAACCCATTTGAATAAAATTAATTGACAAACAGTTTAACTCAACACATGCTTTTTCACTTGAATTATTTACCTACCAATATTTGATGATTGAACCTAGTGTGTTTTAAATAATCGAATATTATTTGATAATAAATCTCTATAATTAATTAAGTGTAACTTCTACCAAATAAGTGTAAATCACTGAAAGTTGAAGACCATACGGGTAAACAACTATGAAATAAACGTATTTTTTTGATTGTTCGCTAAAACAAATTATTATGTACAATAAATATAGCCTTTTAATATTGTACCCATGATTCGTGGATGATATTATCTGATTCGAATAATTCAATTCCTCTTTCTAGATCCCGACATTCGTTTGCTCATCAAAAACAGGTGAAGAACGAGTGTTCCGCGTCATCTTTCTCGAAGTTGCAGTGTTTGCAGTGTGGCGTCCTTACTATCTCCATCCTATGTGGGTACTCGTAAAAATGGCCGTAGTTCGACAAGAATTGTGGAGGTAGAAGTTCACCCCTCCATGTCGTCGCTCGGTCCATTCCTTAACTTTTGGTATAAATAGCGCGGTCTATCTGCCTTTCGTGTGCTCCTGCCATCATTGCTGCCAGCTTTGCCAAGTTGTATTTCTAGCTTTTTTTGGCTTCATTAACCCCTAGGCTTCGTTCGCTAAAGTGTTTTATACATCTTTCTTTGGCCAGAAAGTCGATTGGAATAACTCCTGTTATTGCCATAATCGCTGGTTCTGAAACTGAGCGGTAGGCCAATGCAACCTTTAGAGCTCTTTCCTTTGTACTTGCGCTATCCTTATTTCTCATCTATCCACCTCTACAGTGAACCCCGTCCACCTATATCTCTGCCAAGTATTGAATAATGGTTTTCGGTTGGCAGGTTTTGGTCCTCATAGATTGAGCATGATACGACTTAGAGCCGCAGTCCTCATTGATGCTTTATCCACCGCACCTCTAAGATGATCCCAAAACGTGAGAATCTTATCTAGTGTCACACTCAGGTATCTTACCTACTCCATTGTTCAGACTTCCATGTTCTTCACTTTCAATGGAATGATATTTTTGATTATCATTCTTGTCAGTAGTATCATCTCTGTCTTCTTTGTTGCAAGCTATAACCAATTGTCTTGCATCCATGAATGCATGTCATTCGTGTCTCGGCGTCGTGGACGGGAAGTATGCGTGTCGATAACGTTTCGTGGTTTCAATATTCCACAGGTGCAAATTACACCAACTGCGAGAATATAAATAGCGCGACCATAAGTTGTTGTATTTGTTTGAAATATGAAATCGAACGCACGTACAATGAAAAAATGTATACCTATAGCATTCGGCCACGTACATACGCGTTTTTATAAATAATTTAATATACAAATGATTGGGGTGGTTCCTACCTTCTCACCTAGAAAATATTTTTAATGCTACATATTTTACGTAAAACGTAGTTTCGTTCATTTTCCGATTCTTACCTTCTCATGAAATTTCACCATAAAAATGCTAAACAATATTATACTCTCTAACTCTATACGAAAAGTTATAATAAACACGTTTTTTAAATTCATGTTCAAATCGTGTAATGATTAATTGTAGATAAAATGATTAACAATTTTATTGATAATGATAATATTTATTTTACATCAACAAATAAATGCAATATTTAATATGATATTATATTATTTTAATTTTGTCTACATAGCTACTCGAATAAGCACAGAAACTTCAATGAATTTATAATAACAATAGTGTTAATGAATAAGTCAAATTAAATAATTATTGAGAATTATATTTTTCTCTGTATCTCGTATGTCATTTTATGTTACACATATAATTTAGGAAACTAATTGTTAACAACTATCATTGTAAACATAAACAAGCAAATTGATATATATTAAACGATTCACGCGGGATTTAATAAAAGTTAAAAACAATAATTTTTTATACATGTCTTAATTCGTTGTTTAAAGATTCTTCATCACTTAGTGTTGATTTCTCTTCAGACTTGTAGTGCGGATAATACAAAGCTATTAACCATATTTTTCTATTTATATTCACTAGTTCGAAAACTACTTCTGTAGCGTTCATTATTATTGTAATTGATCTTTTTTTCTAAAACCATACATTCTTATAAGCATACCAATATTGTGTTTTACGTGAGACCTCTTTAGAAATAAAAAGATAATTATCTCCGAAAGGAAATTTTTATTAATGTAAGTAATGATATTTCAGTAGTATTCTTTCGGAGAATTGTCACGGACCTAGTAAAATTTACATTAAAATATGTAATCACTGGTCTAAAACCGTTTATTTCCGATTCATATATCACCACTCAATACATGTATACAAGGTAATAATTAGTCACATCGGAAAAGCAATTATCCCGCCTTATTTATAAATGCAATAATGTAAACACTGTTCAGTGGTAAAACTGCTGCAACATATGTTTGGTGTATCTGTTAGTATCATGCAAAACGTACATACCTAATACTTCATCGAAGTTATACGAAAGACTAGTTGAATTGAATTATTTTGTCAACGGATCAATTCATTTATTACGTAATTTTTAAGATAAATATTGGGGGGGGGGGAATAAGCAACAAATTAAATTGTATACAATTTATATAAATTTAAATTTAAAAATAAATTTTTATGTTTATAGATGTTAACAAATTATAATTGTGTAAACACTAATTGTTCCATCCAGTAGTGTTTCAATATTTTTAACTAAGGTTATATCAAGTTGATTGAATATTTTAAATTTAAAAAATGTAAGATATGCTAGGTAAATATATGCATTGTTATAACAATATGACCATAGTTTTTTGTGATTATTAAATACTTTTTTAGGTTGGTAATACATTTTTTATTTTCAATTATTTCCTTTTTTAATGTGCTATATTTTAATCATGATTTATATCAGAATATAGTCCAATAATTAATATATAAATTCTAAAACATAAAATGTAAAATATAAAATTTAATTGATAATGGTACCAACCGAAATATTTTCGTATAATTGCACGAAACACAGTATTGTGTATACGGGATACAATGGATATATATATATATATATATATATATATATATATATATATATATATATATATATATATATATACGAGGGCTGTCCAGAAAGTAACAGATGTTTTGAAATAAAAAATAAACAAAGTGAAAAAAACAATTTTTATTTTTTACATTTTAAAGGTAAATTCTTAGGCTACTTTTCTACATAATCGTCATTTAAATTAAGGCATTTATCATAACGTGGTACAAGCTTTTCAATACCCCCTCTGTAGAAATCTGCCGCCTGCGAGTTTAACCACTGGTTTACATCGGCATGCAGTTCCGTGTATGTTTCAACCAAGTTTACTAACCACGATTTCATGAACCAAATAATAAATTTGTTTATTTTGCAAGCATAAAAACAATAAATTGACACTAATATTGTTTTTTCTTTTCTTATTTTTATGACATTTTCAAGTGAACGAGTTTTTGTGATTTCTTAATACATTAATATCCGAGCACTAGTAATAATTAATTTACCATCTAAATGAGATCCACCGGTCACATTCCTTAATGAATTAAACAAATCTTTAGCAGACATCTTTTTAGTAAACTCAACTATAATGCAACAAATGTTGCCTTTAAAACAAATAATCGTATTTGTATAATATTTCTGAATAGAAGGCCACAGATGCTTGTCATTTGTTATTGATTCCTATAATAAAAAAAATAAAAAAAAATACCACAAGAGAATAAGAAGAGTTTTCATATTATTACTAAGTCAGTAAATGACGTTCAATTAGTCAATATTTTATACATTACAAGCAACTAGCAACAAATAATTATCGAAAACTGCATGTTATACATTACTTCTAATGCTACTAACTTCAAATTATCGAATACATTAAAAAACGAATACATATCGAATACATTAAGCAGAACGAATAGTATTTTACACGTTTTATAACGAGTATCAACCTAACCGCGGAACTTTGAAAACTGGAATTCAAAACGATAATGTTGTATCATAGTGATTTTGGACATTTATTGGTTTGAATATCATTGACACGTTATCCGATGATAGTAATTAAGATTTATATCAATTATTTTTACTAGAAATTGATAATATAAATTATAACACACTACTCTCAATACGAGTACTGTTTTGCTGGTTCCTGGTTCCTGTTCCCGTTCCTGGTTATGTAGATCTAACAATTGACCATACAATTTTGCATTATCTGCAATAAGAGTACATTTTATAATTATATAAATAAAAACGGAAAACTCCCATTCAAAAAATAAGCATAGAATATAAGCTTGACCATTCAAAAACACAAAGACTGCGACCATATCTCAAAATATATTCCTAATTTCTTCATTACCGTATTTTTTTTGTGTTGCGTTAAAAAACCGATTACTGACAACGCTGTAAACAGGTAATAACATTGTGTACAAAATAAATACCAAATACATTTCAAATTTTCTCATGTTGACACTGAAAATATAAAAAGTTGTACTACTATTGCCATCGCAACTAAATCGAATTTAAATTCACTTACCTGTGGATAAACAGATCGTTCTTGAACTTCTACTAGGACGATTGTCTGATCGAAATAACAAGATGTTACTTGTACGAAAAATGCTCAGTGTATGCGAAGTTATTACTGTTTCTTCGTATACGTAGAAATGTGTCATACACGTAGGCATATTATTTCCGTTTTGTAATTATTTGTACAGTTTATGTACACACTTAAACAAACATATTAGGAACAATAATCGATGGGTTAAATTTTTTATATGTTCGTATTTTAGGAATCGTCATAATACACAGTACACATTTTGCATCAGAGTTTACCAATCAACGAGGTTTTTCGTACTTATTTCGGAAACAAACAATATTTTGGTATTTAAAGATAATGTCTGTCAAGTTTAGTATGAATGTTACGGCCAAAACACAAATTAAATAGCATTTTTTTTTCTAAGAAATGTTCATAAATTATGATTCCGTTATACATTTGTATTTAAGTATTTTTTATGCCATAATAAACGAAGATATCATAGTCAATGATGGTGATATATCACATTAATGTAGATCAGGATGCCAATTTCGAATTGCACTATCGAGCCTGGCATAAACAAAAAACGACGGTTTGGTAAACCCAATTAACACCTTTTATTAATGCATGTTATTTTATAGACATCAAAATATGAAATCATTGTCGTAGTTCACTGGTCATCTCGAATCGTGCGGATATGTATATATTATAATATATAATTTCTTTAATCACAACCTCTTAATTCCGACGGGCCGTACAACCCACTAAACTGGCAAGACCTAGTGTCGGGAACACCCGCCTTGGAATATGCTTAAGCATACAAATTTCAATCATCAATCCGGGTAACTGCGACATAGCCCTCTCTACAGGCTTCGGTCTTTATCCTTCTCTTCATAGCATCTTCTCTTGTCAGGCGTCCGGTTGGACATTGCCTGGTTCCTGTCAGTCTTCTATACAGCAGTCCTACTTCTTAGACTGGACGACAGTGGGTACGTAGAAAACAACGGCGTTCCACCTCTCCTTGTTTTGTAGCATCTTATAATTGATAGTTTTGGTAGGTTAGGTAGGCTATAAAATATAATTTAAATATACGAAATATAAAAAAATATTATGTTCTACATTATTATGGACATAATTTAGAATCAATCAAAAAAAAAAAAAATATATATATATAAATTAAACGTACATAAACGCAGAGAAGATAACACGAATAAGTAATCTACCTAACTGTAAATAATGTATTATTGTTATTTATGTTGCTAGATTTTATTTAATACCATTTAACTTATGATCATGTATGGTTGTAATATACATTTGATTGAAATTTGCCAAGCTCGCCATGCACGCCCCTACCTAAAACCGGCACTAGGAGTGGTGTAAATATAATGAAATAATTTGGGTTACATAATTGGTGATAAAAGTACGATAATATAGACGTGATTGTAAATTTCTAACATTAAAAATATTTTCTACTTCACTGTCCTTCACCCAACTCTTAACAAATTTACGCCACAGCGTTTACCGGTTTACTTTAACACCGAAACATTTGTATATTAAATTATTTATATAAACGCGTACCTACGTGGTTAAATGCTATTGGTGTATAAAAATACTATGTACGTGTATACGATTTCATATTTAAAACAAATACAACAACTTATGGTCTCGCTATTTATATCCTCGCAGTTGTTTTAGTTTGCACCTGTGGAATATTCAACCTAAGAAACACGCCAAAATATTATCGACGCACATACTTAAGCTCATATATCCATGAACGTCGACATTCGTATCAGACAAGTGTCAGAATATAATAAAAAATAATAGAATAAAAGTTAATAATAATCAACAATTTTATTATTACAAAACTAGTGTGATCTTGACACGGAAACAATTTCTAAGTAACGTCATCATAAACAAAAAATAATGAATAATGTTTTAAAGTATTATTCAACATATGATAATCCATAACCATAGGTTTTCGAATTTATTGATTGTTCGAATATAATTTATATATTTTTTAATTCTATGTGTCGAATATGTGAAAACATATGAATGTTTGGTACATTATTAAAAATCAGATGTAATAATTCTATCAAACAAAGTACGCTAATAAATGAATAAATTTGACGTTTATGGAGATAAAATTTAATCGGATTTCATGTTATTCGTTAATTATTTTACAGAGATATCTACAATATGATTATCGATTTCTCTATTTTAAAATCTACAAAGAATTGTAACGTTTCAGAACAAGTTGGCCCCCCTAATATATATGTATACCTAGAAACTATTAATTGTGGATGGAGACGGTATTTTCAGTATAAATACGTGTCGGGTGTTCTCATGGGAGAGGCATGTATTCGACGTCCGATTCCCGAGCATCGTCGCCACCTCGCCGCCGTCACAGCATAATTAATTAGAAATATTCGATAACAACCGAGTAAAAATATCATCATTTTAATTACGGGCTGGTTACGCAATACGATTGTTAGTTATATATATATTTTCTTTTACCTCGGCCCACTCTCTCACCGGTCGCCAACGTGTAGATTCCGTCTTCTCCCGTATTTTTTCGTTATTTTTGTTGTGTTCGTTTATTTTTCCATAATGGTCCAATATTCCAATATGGAGTACATCCAGGGAATCGTCCCCGTGGTGGAGGTCCGTCCGCGGAGGAAGAGACGGTCGTGGTCCTAGGTACTCTAGGATCATGAGGTGAGTAGAGTAAGATGGATGTATATATGTTTTTTGTGGTACATGGCCGGTACATATGATCATTATTATTATGTATTTTTCATTATTATTTTTTTACAAAAAAAAAAAAAAAAAATACAATACACAAAATTTATAATTGTCTTTCCAACGTCTACGAGCGGTCGGAAAGCCCCTCGCGAGGTTAGTTATAGTAGATCGCGTTTGTGATTTTTTTTACTATCGTTAATCGTTCGTGAGTTATATATTTGTGTATTTGAATTCTTATTGTTGTTTTGAATTATTAGTATTATTTTTATTATCATATTTTTTAAGGAAGGTTTTTAATGCAAGACCATATGTCTATGCTTTTCCTTCTGTTTAATTAAAGCTTTTCATTTTCGTATTAATAAATTACATTAATCGTTCAAACATATAAAATCATTGTATTTTATTTTCCTTTTATTTCCTATTTTCGTGATTTTGTTTAAATCCATGTACTCCGGTCTCCCAGATCTCGGTACATGGTTGGCGACCCTTCCAAAACACAAAAACTATTGGAGGGTAGTCACTCGACGCTCGATCGCGAGAAGTCGTAACGAACGAGACGTCGCAGAATATGTATATTCAGAAATGATTTCAATGTTTTTCTTCTTGGATTGATAATGTATACGTCTTAGTTATGCCTGCTGATATTATAATAAATCTTTGATATATTCCTATTTTGTTAACTTAATCATAAAAGGTGCTATGTTTCAACAAAGACGTAGATCTGCAAAAATCGTAGTATTACTTGTTCTCGTACTTAGTAACATAAGATAGGGCAGAAAGTTTAACAAATCTTCGGAACTGCTAAAATGTAGAAAAGGTAAACAATCACAAACAAATATAACAATATACTTATTGGTCTGTAACCGTATAATTTATGTTTTTTCACAGCCAAATGAAATCATTTCACTATTTATACATTCATTAATTGTTATTGTTGACTGTAATGAGAGGTTCTTATGAATAATTATAATCGCCTTGGACAATCGTTTTCGATCGTATACTTCTATCAACAAGATATATGTTTTTAACTTGTTTTCATGTACGACAATTCCAGCATTTGCGAGAAATTAGCTTAAAGTGCACATTACAGTCGACCTGTTAAAATTAACGATAATTTTAAACGATAAATACAGACATAATAATATTAATAATAATATATAATAATAACAATATTAATAATAATCATAGTTATGATGTCGAGCGCACGATGAAACTAATCCAGATACTACTTAACAAGGTTATGCGAATAATGGGCTCATGGATGCAAGACAATTACCTACAGCTTGCAATATAGAAGGCAGAGATGATTCTACTGACAAGAAAGAAAATTGAAACAATTATCCCATTGAAAGTGCGTAACGAGGAAAACTGGACAATATTTGACACTAAATAGGATGTACACGTTCTGGGATCACTATAGAGGCGTATCGGGCAAAGCATCCAAGAGGGTTGCGTTCCTTAATCGTATCATGTTCAATATTTAAGGACCAAAACCTGCCAACCGAAAATACTTCATTAACCATTAACTCCATTATTCAATACGTGGCAGAGATGTGGGAGGACGGGTTATACTATAGAGACGGATAGAAGAGAAATAACGATAGCCCAAATACAAAGAAAAGAACTCTGAGTGTTGCATGGGCCTATCGCACAGTTTCAAACCAGCGATTATGATAAAAGCAGGAGTTATTCCAATCGACTTTCTGGCCAAAGAAAGATGTATAAAGCACTTTAGCGAAAGAAGCCTGGGGGTTTATGATGTCAGAAAACGTGTTTGAAAAACAACTTGGTAAAGCGGGCAACGAAGATGGCATGATCACACGAAAGGCAGATGGACTTCGCGACTTATACCAAAAGTTAAAGAATGGACCCAGCGACAACATGTGGAGGTGAACCTCACACGAATCCTGTCGAACCACAGCTATATTTTTTTTGAAATAAAACGAAATATTAATATTGAATTCGAAATACCTCATTTTGACAAGGTATCATGTTTATTAAGTTATCATTCATAATAATTCAAGTGAAGAAACATGTGTTGAGTTAAACCGTTTGTCAATTAATTTTAATCGAATGGAGGTAATTTGTTACATGCGTATTTGCATGATTCAAGATGGCCAGTGAATTATAATAATTTCATATTTTGATGACTTTAAAAATAAATCCATTAATAAAAGGTGTTAATTGGCTTTACAAAACCGTCGTGTTTTTTTTTTTTGTTGAAAAAATGGGTGTTTTATGATGGTGTTGATAGTGCATTTAGAAAATCGTGTCCAGATCTATTGCTAGAACTACATAACAATGAACGGTGTTTACAACAAGTGGGTGCACTCATATTGAAGAATGTCTGTTTTAGTTTATATAATCAATTTCTCTTATAAACAATTGATATAAAAGATAATCACTATCATCGGATAACGTGTAAAAGATATTTATATCAGTAGATATCCAAATATCAATGATACAACATGATCGTTTTGAATTCCAGTTTTGAAAGATTCTCGTACTTTATTTAAATTAAAACTAGTTTTAATATGTATGTTAACTTGACGTTAACAGGAGTAGAAATAATGTAAATCGCACAGTTTCCGATTATTATTTTATAATTCGTACATTTGAAGACGCGTGTGAGGGATTGTAAAGTAGTCATCTCGTAAAGTATAAATGTATAGTTGTTTGTAATTTATAAAATTTTGACGAATTGAACGACTTTTACCGATTTTCTAAGTAATAAAATTAAGTTATAAAGGCGTTCTTTTGTTGTTTCCATCGTGTCCCGGCATCGTGGGAGGGAAGTATGCGTGTCGATAATGTTTCGTAGTTTCAATATTCCACAGGTGCAAACTAAACCAACTGCGAGAATATAAATAACGCGACCATAAGTTGTATTTGTTTGAAATATGAAATCGAACTCACGCACAATGTACAAATGTATACCTATAGCATTCGGCCACGTACGTACGCGTTTTTACAAATAATATAATATACAAATGCTTCATTATACCGGTAAACGCAGTAGCGTATTTATGATTGGGGTGTTTCCCGCCTTCTCACCTATAAAATGTTTTTAAGGCTACACGTTTTAGGTAAAACGTAGTTTTGTTCATTTTCCGATATATCTTGTGTTATAAAATTTCATCATAAAAATGCTAAAAAATATTTTTTTCCTATTCAGAAATATGTCATAATCACGTTTTTTAAATTCATGTTCAAGTTGTGTGTTGAGTAATCGTAGATAATATGATTAACATTTTTTTTGATTATAATAATATTTATTTTACATCGACAAATAAATACAATATATAATTTGATATTAAATTATTACAATTTTGTCTACATAACTACGCGAATAAGCACAAAAACTTCAACGAAATTATAATAACAATAGTGTTAATGAATAAGTCATATTGAATAATTATTGCGAATTAATTCTATTTTTCCCTATATCTTTTATTTCGTTTTATATAATACTTATAACTTAGAACAATAAATTGTTAACGACCTTCATTATAAACATAAATAAGCAAATGGATATATATTAAACGATGCACGCGGAATCTAAGAGTTAAAAACCATAATTTACTATACACATCTTGATTCGGTGTTTGTACAATAACATTCTTCACTTTTCACGTCTTCGTCACTTTTTTTAGGCAAGCCTTAATGATTAAAAAGAATTGCTAACAAACGTTTTTAAAGTTCATTGTTTTCATCATCTTCTTTATTTTCATGATTATTGTTTTGCGCTATTTTTTCGAAAGTTGTAAATACACCATCATCATCATCATTCACAATTATGTCGTTAGGGTGCAGTACTTTGACTGTAATTCTGCTAACCATTGTTCTTTTGCACGATTATCATTTTCTACTCCAGTCAGTATAAAAACCACTCTGTTAGCAGTGTTACACATAATATTGTGTTTCACGCGAGAACCGTTTAGATATAAAAAGTTCATTATCTCCGAAAATAAATATGTATTACCGTTTGTGAGCAATGATATTTCATTAGTGTTGTTTCCGACAGCCGTCACGGACATAATAACATTTACATTGATACGCGTATTCGCTGGTCATGAAACGTCGAAACTGCGGCCACGTACAGAGCAATGAACATTTGTCGATCGCTCCGACCTCGGATAAACCCGCGTGTCGTATCATATTTTTCGTAGCAACCCCCTTTTCGGCACTGCCCGCCGAACATTGAAATACGTACGGTATATAATTCTAATCGGATATTGGTAAACCAAACACGGTTGGTGGATTGTGTGGCGCGAACAAAATTTATTTCCATGATAATTTAACGCGCGTCGTGCACGAATAATATCCGGCGAACGTAGGCGCACGCGGCTACTCGATTACGATCGAATACGCGTGTGGATATTTGGAATATGAGACCACGTTGACGAATCGAAACAGTGGATACGGGGCGACGCAAAGGTCACCACGAACCCGGCGTACAGTATTGACCGTTCGCACGTGACGCCGGCGTGTGCACTGGAGAAAAGACGATACGAAACCGTACGCCCGTACACGGCCGTGTCGCCTGGACGCACCGCGCGGAAACCACCGCGACACCGAAGAACCGTGGTCCGGGTATCACCCGATATCACCCGAATATAAAAAATAATAATAAAAAAAAATTATAATAAAAAATATCACCCGAATAATAAAAAATATCACCCGACCGTTATCGTCCGTTTCCGCTCGCCCGGTTCCTGGTTTGAGCGCGTACGCCGGCCGTTCGAACGAAACAACGTCGACGACCGGGAGTCGGTGACGACAAATCGGAAACGACGACGACCACGACCGCGACGACCACGACCGCGACGATACGGTTGTAAATCACGGACGATTGAAACTCGAATAATAATAACGTGCACCGCAAATTCCGACGAGGTTTCCGTACGCGCTTAGGGGCGTTATCATCATTGTCGAATGCGACCGCGTTGACCGTTATTCGGTATTTATTTGTTCGGTTATCACGCGAAACGCATTTACCGAACCTGGGTTACGACCGTAGTCATATATCATAGGCCGACGCTTACAACCGCGGCTCGCCGAACATTCAGCCGGAAATATGTTACTCAACACGTCCGCAAACAAATTACCGCGGCCACCGACGGCCGACCGGTTAATGGACGTCTGCTTTTCCGTTCGTTTGTCCGGATGTTTTTTTCCAATAATCCCGTTTTTTACATATATATATAATCCGATTGTACGCCTTCCAAACAGTAAACGCGTTATCGCGCAGTTATTATTTCGTTCGATGACGCGGACAAAAAACTGATCAACTACCGGCGCCATGTGTGTATTTTTTCCAGCCGACACGAACGTAATACGTCACACACGACCGATAACGTATCCGTTATTTCGAATTGTCCGCGATACCTGTGACGCCTACGGCGATTGATTACAGTAATTGTTCTCGAGCCATATGCTTCGTCATGATGTTCTTTTGTTGTTTCCATCGTGTCTCGGCTTCGTGGGAGGGAAGTATGCGTGTCGATAACGTTTCGTAGTCTCAATATTCCACAGGTGTAAACGTAACCAACTGCGAGAATATATATATATAGCGCGACCATGAGTTATTTGTACTTGTTTGAAATATGAAATCGAACGCACGTACAATTTGAAAAATGTACACCTATAGCATTCGGCCACGTACGTACGCGGTTTTATAAATAATTCAATATACAAATGCTTTGGTAAACCGGTAAACGCAATGTCGTATTTATGATTGGGGTGGTTTCCGTTCTCTCTCCTAGAGAATGTTTTTAAGGCTACACGTTTTAGGTAAAACGTAGTTTCGTTTATTTTCCGTTTCTTCTCGTCTCAGAAAAATTTCACCATAAAAATACTAAAAAATATTTTTTTCCTAATTCATGTTCAAATCATGTGTTGAGTAATCGTAGGTAAAATGATTAACAATCTTATTGATAATGACAATATTTATTTTACATCAACAAATAAATACAATGTTTAATATGATATTAAATTATAATAATTTTGTCTACATAACTACGCGAATAAACACAAAAACTTCAATGAAATTATAATAACAATAGTGTTAATAAAAAGTAAAATTAAATAATTATTGCGAATTAATTCTATTTTTCCCCATATCTCTTATTTCATTTTATATTACACATATAATTTAGGAAAATAAATTGTTAACGGCTATTATTGTAAACATAAATAAGCAAATAGATATATATCAAACGATTCACGAGGAATATGAAAAATAAAAATCATAATTTTTTATTCGTTTATTAATTTAAACTGTGTAAATTATTCGATAATATTACGCACACTTTTGATTTCATCAGTATTAAATTCATATTCATGAAACGCAGCTACGAAATATTTTTCGTTTTCATTGTTTTCATTTTTCGTTTCACACACATAAAAATCCACATATTTAGCAGGATCCTTTTTTTCTTGTACAAATTTTTCTAAAATGTAATTCTCATAAGTATACCAATATTATGTTTTACGTGAGAACTCTTTAGATATAAGGAGTTTATTATTTCCGAAAAGAAATATCTACTAATTGTAAATAATGATTATTCTGTAGTGTTCTTTCAGATAACCCACACCGATGCAGTAACATCTACATTGAAATGTTAAAATACTGGTCATAAAACGTTAAAACTGCGTGGATAAAAACGGTCGTTAAATAATTTGTGACAATATCGTGTAATTTCGTGAAAATATCGCAAAAATTGACACAACACCGACGTTCTGGGTTATTATACTAACCAATTTAGAAATTAGTTAGAAATTAATTTACTTTTATTGATAAATACGATATGTATGTAATTTCATAAACAAAATAACATTGTTCAATTTTTACAAAAAATGTTTTAAAATTTATTTCAGTCCGGACATTCGTTTGGAATCGCCACTCAAATGAAATGTATATTGCGTATTTTAAATTAATTTTATAAATCGATTTTAATTTAATATTTATATTTAAATCTCAAATTTTTACTAATAATAATTTATAAATAGTTTATAATACATACTATGTCCAATGAATTATAAATTTAAAACTATTTTTTTTTTTTTTTTTTAATGACATTTTTAGGTAATTGCTTATTTGTAATGTTTTAGGGCATTAATATTCAAGCAGTTGTAATAAATAATTTACCATATTCTTTTTTACTGAGCATATTCTTTAATTCATTAAACACTTCTTGAACAGTCATGTCTAAAATATTCGGTAACTGAACGACAATGAACCAAAGATTATTACCAGAACATATATCATTTTCACGATGGCCTTTAATATATCCATCTATTGACACAGCTACCCAAGTACGTACCTATAACAAAAAAAAGAAACATAAACAAAAATACCACATGCGAGAAAGAAGATTTTTCATTTTATTACTTAGGAAATCGGTGAAATACGTTCAATTAGTCAAAATTTTATAAATTACAACCTACTATGCATTTATACGTTACAAGATGACTACTTTACAATCCCTCACACGTATCTTCAAATGTATGAATCATGATATAATAATCGGAAATTGCGCGTTATACATTAGTTCTACTCCTACTAACTTCAAATTAACGAATACATTAAAAAACGACATCCTTCCAAACGAATAGTATTTTACGCGTTATATTTCGAGGAAAATAAAGTACGTACATCTTTGAAAACTAGTATTCAAAACGATAATGTAGTATCATAGTGATTTCGGACATTAATTGGTTTGAATATCATTGACACGTTATCTGATGATAGTAATTAAGATTTATATCAATTATTTTAACGAGAAATTGATTATATATATAATAACTCACTTCCAAATAATTATATCCTTCATTGTTTGGCTGTTCATCCTTAAAAAGTTTTTCCAATGCATAAAAATCTTTTTTCTCATCTGCAATGTAAGTATATAATATAATAATACAAATAAAAACGGAAAGTTCTCATTAGTAATCGTAGAAAAGTAATCGTAGAATACAACCTTGACCATTAAAAACACACAGAATTCCTCCATATTCCAAAATATATTCCTAATTTTTTCATTCTCTTTTTTTGTAGTGTTGTTTTACAATACCAATCACCGTAACTGCTGCAGGCAGGTAATATCGTTGTGTACAAAATAAATACCAAATACATTTCAAATTTTCTCATGTTGACACTGAAAATATAAAAAGTTGTACTACTATTGCCATCGCAACTAAATCGAATTTAAATTCACTTACCTGTGGATGAACAAATCGCTCTTCAACTACTACTAGGACGTTTGTCTGATCGAAATAACAAGATGTTACTTGTACGAAAAATGCTCAGTGTATGCGAAGTTATTACTGTTTCTTCGTATACGTAGAAATGTGTCGTACACGTAGGCATATTATTTCCGTTTTGTATTTATTTGTACAGTTTATGTACACACACATACACAAACATGTGTCGAACAATAATCGATGGGTTAAATGTTTAATATGTTCGTATTCTAGGAATCGTCATAATACGTAGTATACATTTTTGCATCAGAGTATACTAATCAATGAGGTTTTTCGTACTTATTTCGGAAACAAACAAAATTTTGGTACTTAAAGATAAGAAAAGATAAGAAAGTTTAGTTTAGATGTTATGGTCAAAACACAAATCCTAATATTATTTTTTTTAAAAAACTTTTATTTTTGGAAGAATTTAAAAAATAATAATATGATAAAAAAAAAAATATGATTTCTTCTTACGTTTGTATTTGGGTAATTTTTATGACATAAAAAACAAATATATCATGGTTTGATGTATTACATTAATGTAGACGAAGACGACAATTTCTGATTGCACTATAGACTCCGGCATAAAACATCAATATTTTGCAAAAAAATTAAATGACGGCGTGGTAAACACAATTAACACCTTTTATTAATGGATTTTTTAAAGTCAACAAAATATGAAATCATTGCCATAGTTTACTGGCCATCTCGAATCATGGAAATACGCATGTGACAAATTACCTCCATTCGATTAAAATTATTTAACAAACCGTTTAACTCAACTAATGCTTCTTCACGTAAATTACTATTTTTGTTAATATAATTAACATGAGTAACTTGTAAAAATGCGGTATTTCGAATTCAATATTAATATTTTGTTTTATTTCAAATTATATGGATTAATAAATCATAGAAATATTTTGTTTTTTTATTCAGAATAAGAATAAATACGATGCACAGTTAAAATATGATTAGTGGTAGTTGATACACAAAAACACTAATCAAAAGCCTACCAATATTTGATGATTGAACCTGATAGTGTGTTTTAAATAATCGAATATTATTTGATAATAAAACTCTACAATAAATTAAGTGTAATTTCAAATAAATAAGTATAATCCACTTAAGTTGAAGACCATACGAGTAAACAAATAAGAAATAAATATATATTTTTAATTGATCGATAAAAAATATTATCTTGTATACTAAATAGTCTGTTAATATTGTACAAGAGATTTGTGAGTTGAACGAGTTATTATGTACTACTATTATTACTTTAATTATAATTATTATATATATATAATAATAATAGATCATGCAGAATGAATTTATACATGGTGGAGGGTGTTAGAAACCTCCTCTGCGTGGGACTCACAACCCGATTAATTCCTACAGGCCGCACAACCCACTAAACTGTCAAGACCAAGTTCCGGGAACACCCAGGTTGGAATCTGCTTTCGCATACAAATTTCAAAAATAAATCCTGGTCACTGCGATTTGGTTCTCGTCAGAGGCTTCGGTTTTTATCGTTTTCTTCATCGCATCTTCTCTTATCACGCTTCTGGTAGGACATCACTGTCAGTCTTCTATATAGCAGTCCACCTTCTTAGACTAGAGTACAGTGCGTACGTAGTTTACTACGACGTTCCGCCTCTCCTGGTTTTGTAGCATCTTCTCGATGATATTATCTGTATCGAATAATCCAATTCCTCTTTCTAGAGGGACATTTGTTCATCGAAAATAGATGAAGAACAAGTGTTCAACGTCGTCTTTCTCAAAGCTGCGTTATTTGCAGTGTGGCGTCATTACTTTCCCTATCCTATGTAGATACGTGCGAAAATGGTAGTGCTTCGACAGGAATTGCTTGAGGTAGAAGCTCACCTCCCCATTTTGTCGTTCGGTCCAATCCTTAATTTTTGGTATGAGTCGTGCGGTCCATCTGCCTTTCATGTGCTCATGCCATCTTTGCTGCCAGCTTTGCCAAGTTGTTTTTCCAGCTTTTTTCTGGTTTCTTTCCCCCCAGGGTTTGTTCGCTAAGGTGCTTTATACATCTTTCTTTGGCCAGAAGGTCTGTTGGAATAACTCCTGCTATTACCATAATCGCTGGTTCTGAATTTGTGCGGTAGGCCCAATCAACCCTCAGAGCTCTTTCCTTTGTATTTGGGCTATCCTTATTTCACTTCTCTCCCTTTCTAAAGCGTACCAGTATTGAATAATGGAGTTAATGGTTTAATGAGAAGTTTTCGGTTGCCAGGTTTTGATCCTTAAATATTGAGCATGATACGATTAAGGACCGAATCCTCTTGGATGCTTTGTCCGCTGTGCCTTTATAGTGATCCCAGAATGTGCGCTTCCTATCTAGTGTCACACTTAAGTATCTTACCTACTCTATTTTCCAGATTTCCACGTTCTGCACATTCAATAGGATAATTTTTTTGATTACCCATCTTGTAAGTAGTATTATCTCTGTCTTCTTTTTTGCAAGCTTTAGCCAATTGTCTTGGATCCATGAACCCACCATTCGCATAACCTTGTTAAGTAGTATCTGGATTAGTTCTTTCGTGCGCTCGACATCATAATTATTATTATTAATACTGAAATTATTATTATGAAAATTATTATTTCTGTATTTATGGATTAAAATTATCGTTGATTTTAAAAGGTCGACTATAATATACACTTTAAGCTAATATCACGCTAATGTTGGACTTGTCAAAAATAATAACTAATGAATGTATAAGTAGTGAAAGGAATTCATTTTGCTGTGAAAAAACATAAATTATACGGTTACAGATTAATAGGTATATTGTTATATTTGTTTTTATTTGTTTACCTTTTCTACATTTTAGCAGTTCCGACGATTTTTCATACTGCACGCTTTATCTTATGTTACTAAGCACGAGAACAAATAATACTACGATTTTTGCAGATCTACGTCTACGTTGAAACATAGCACCTTTCATCATTAAGTTAACAAAATAGAAATATATCAAAGATCTGTTATAATATCAGCAGTCATAAAAAGACGTATACATTATCAATCTACGAAGAAAAATATTGAAATCATTATTGAATATATATATTATTTATAGATTTTATAATAAAGAAATCTATTATCGTATAGTATATATCGTAGTAAGATAATTGATGAATAACATGAAATCCGATTAAATTTTGTCTCCATAAACGTCAAATTTATTCATTTATTGGCGTACCTTGTTTGATAGAATTATTACATCTGATTTTTAATAAAGTACCAAACAATCATATGTCTTCACATATTCGACACGCAGAATTTAAAAATATATAAATTATATTCGAACAATCAATAAATTCGAAAACCTATGGCTATGGATTATCATATGTTGAATATTACTTTAAAACATTATTCATTATTTTTCGTTTATGATGACGTCACTTAGAAATTGTTTCCGTGTCAAGATCACACTAGTTTGTAATAATAAAATTATTGATTATTATTTATTTTCCTTCTATTATTTTTTATTAGATTCTGACACTTGTCTGATACGAATGTCGACGTTCATGGATATATGAGCGTAAGTAAGTGCGTCGATAATATTTTGGCGAGTTTCTTAGGTTGAATATTCCACAGGTGCAAATTAAAGCAACTGCGACGATATAAATAGCGAGACCATAAGTTGTTGTATTTGTTTTAAATATGAAATCGTATACAAGTACATAGTATTTTTATACACCAATAGCATTTAACCACGTAGGTACGCGTTTATATAAATAATTTAATATACAAATGTTTCGGTGTTAAAGTAAACCGGTAAACGCATAGGCATAAATTTGTTAAGAATTGGGTGAGGGACGAGGAAGTAGATAATATTTTTAATGTTATAAATTTACAATCATATCTATATTATCGTACTTTTATCATTTATTATAAAACCCAAATTATCTCATTATATATACACCACTCCCAGCGCCGGCGTTACACAGGGGTGAATTTGGCGTCTGCCTATGTCAGTAATTTTTGTCCAAAAGTCCATGGGCGGTATTTCAAACCTTTTAGTAACCAAATTTTTAAACATTTTACATATTTGAAATTTCAATCAAATGTATATTACAACCATTCATGATCATAAGTTAGATAGTACAAAATACAATCTAGCAACATAAATAACAAAAACGCTTTATTTACAGCTAGGTAGGTTATTTATTCGCGTTATATTTTCTGCGTTTATGTACGTTTAATTTATACATATGTATTTATGATTGATTCTAAATTATGTCCATAGTATCTTTTAAAATGTATTATCGTTGTAGAAGACCTTGCACTAAATGTATGTATTGCCTTACGTATAATATTAACATTCCCTGTTATAACTGTCTAACATTATTAATTGTACATATTTTAATGACAATATTTTCTTTGTATTATTGTTTTAAAAAAGAAGATTTAAACTATAATTTGCTTTTATTATTATTATGTTATATTATTTTTATTATAATATCAAAATTGATATTTTTGTGGTACACACATTTTTGTATTATGACTACGTCCTTGGTAACCTGTATTATTTATGGGACTCATGACTGTTGCATTTCGGGAAGAAATTGATGTATTATAATTTAATTATTATTGTACAACTTTTTTATGACTAAAAGATGAATACATTTGGAGATCATGTAAATTTACAATGTACTGTTTTGGTAGGGTGGCATTTATAATTTCTCACAGGGTGGCAAAATGGCTATCGTTGGCACTTGCCACTCCCGTCCACTAAAATATATAGTATATATATAGCAATGATATATTGCATACTTGAAATTAGTTTTATAATTTGATTTTCATTTAATATTTATATTTTAATCTCAACATCGTACATTTTTATTAATAGTTTCTGACTATTAAATACTAAGTCCAATGAATAATTCAATTTGTTGAGGAGGAATGGTAGAACATGTCGGTGACGGACGTTATCGTTAATTAAAGTTATGAACAGTAATAATCGATATCGGTAATTCGGTTCGGCACTGCAACGGATTGTACACGTATGTCCTTCCTACCCAGTCAAACGTTTCGAGTCGTTCTGATACCACGATACTGCTTGTATTGTATATCGTATACATGTGCGAAATAAAACTAAAACATTGAAATATTACAAAAAGAAAACATAGCGTGTTTTCTTTAAACGTCTAACCGACATATAGTTCACAATCATACAAATTTTTAAGTAAATTTTTTTTTTATGACATTTTTAGGTAAATGCGTTTTTGTGATATTTTATGACATTAATATCCAAGTAGTAGTAATAATTAATATAGTGTAATGGTAACACTATAGTTGTAAATATTATCTTTTAGGTTAAGAACTTAAGGGTGATAGTTTTGTTATTTATATTAAATTTATTTTGTATCACACAAAAACACACGTGTGAGCGAACACAAGAATAGTTATTTTGATATGTTAATTAAAAAGATTTAATAATTAATTTGTAATTCAATTATTTTACAACTAATTTACCATATTTTTCATTTTCACTGTGCACATTGCTTAATTCATTAAACACGTTTGTAGAAGTAATTACTGAAATGTTCGTTAACTTAACGTAAATGAAACAAATATTTCGAATACAACATATATCATTTATACGATGACCTTCAATATGTTGGCTTATTTATGGATTTGGCTTTTACGTAACTATAACAAAAAATAAACAAAAAATAAAAACATCACAAGAGAATAAGAAGAGTTTTCATAATATTATTTAGATATATCGGTTCATGACGTTTAATTAGTTAATATTTTATAAATAACAAGCTACTATACATTTATAATTTACTAGATGATTACTTTACAAACCATCACACGTATCATCAAATGTATGAATCATGAAATAATTATCAGAAACTGCACGATATACATTACTTCTAATCCTACTAACTTAAAATTATCCAATCCATTAAAAAAGGTCTTCCATCAGAACTAGTAGTATTTTACACGTTATATTTTAAGAAGAATAAAGTACGCGCAACTTTGAAAACTGGGATTCAAAACGATAATGTTGTATCATAGCGAGTTTGGACATTTATTGGTTTAAATATCATTGATACGTTATTGCTTGCAGCGGTTACGGTGAGTGGTATTGTAACGCGACACACCAGAATTACGGGAATGAAGAAATCATGATTATATTTTGGAATATAGAGGAATGCTGTGGGTTTTTGAGTAGTCGAGCTTATGTTCTACGCTTCTCTTTTGAATGTGAATTTTCTGTTTTGATTTATATTAGTTATATTAAATACATTCATAACAGATGAAAAAATATTTAAGGAAGTATTGCTAGAACTACATAACAATGAACGGTGTTTACAACAAGTGGGTGCACTAATATTGAAGAATGTCTGTTTTAGTTTATATAATCAATTTCTCTTATAAACAATTGATATAAAAGATAATCACTGTCATCGGATAATGTGTAAAAGATATTTTTATCAATAGATGTCCAAATAGCAATGATACAACGTGATCGTTTTGAATTCCAGTTTTCAAAGATGTGCGTACTTTATTTGACGTAAAACGTGTGTTTATATGTATGTTAATTTGCAGGATAATTTTGTTAGCAGGAGTAGAAATAATGTAAAACGCACAGTTTCCGATAATTATTTTATAATTCGTACATTTAAAAATGCGTGTGAGGGATTGTAATGTAGTCATCTCGTAAAGTATAAATGCACAGTTGTTTGTAAATTTTAAAATTTTGTCGAATTGAACGACTTTTACCTATTTTCTAAGTAATAAAATGAAAAATCTTCTTATTCGCATGTGGTATTTTTTTACGTTTGTCCTAGATGAAGTTGAAGAGTGATCTGTTCATCTACAGGTTAGTGAATTTAAATTCAATTTAGTTGTGATGGCAATAGTAGTACAACTTTTTATATAATTTCAGTGTCAACATGAGAAAATTTAAAATGTATTTAGTATTTATTTTGTCCGCGACGTCATTATCTGCCACCCCCGGTTACGGTGAGTGGTATTGTAACGCGACACAACAGAAATACGGGAATGAGGAAATCAGGATTATATTTTGAAATATAGAGGAATTATGTGGATTTTTAAGTGGTCGAGCTTATGTTCTACGCTTATTTTTTGAAATTGGATTTTCCGTTTCGATTTATATTAGTATATATTTATATTTATATTATATTCTTTCATAACAGATGATACAACATTTAAGGAAGCATTGTTAAAACTACATAACGAGTATCAATAAGAAAAGATAAAGATTATCAGTTTTCAGTGTTGCGCGTACTTTATTTTCCTCAAAATATGATGTAAAAAACACTTTTCGTTTTAAAGGAAAACGTGTTTTAATGTATATGTTAATTTATGTTAGTAGGAGTATTGCAAGTAAATTGCAATAATTATTTAATATTATTAATTCATTAACACTATTATTGTTATAATTTCATTGAAGTTATTGTGTTTATTCGCGTAGCTACGCGTGAGATAAAATTATAATCATTTAATGTCATATTAAATATTGTATTTATTTGTTTGTGTAAAATAAAATATTATCATTATCAATAAGATTGTTAATCATTTTACCTACGATTACTCAACACATGATTTGAACATGAATTAGAAAAAAAATATTTTTTAGTATTTTTATAGTGAAATTTTTCTGAGACGAGAAGAAACGGAAAATAAACGAAACTACGTTTTACCTAAAACGTGTAGCCTTAAAAACTTTTTCTAGGAGAGAGAGCGGAAACCACCCCAATCATAAATACGACATTGCGTTTACCGGTTTACCAAAGCATTTGTATATTGAATTATTTATAAAACCGTGTACATACGTGGCACAATGCTATAGGTATACATTTTTCCATTGTACGTGCGTTCGATTTCACATTTCAAACAAATACAACAACTTATGGTTGCGCTATTTATATTCTCGCAGTTGGTTAAGTTTACACCTGTGGAATATTGAAACTACGGAACGTTATCGACACGCATACTTCCCTTCCACGACGCTGTGACACGTTGGAAACAACAAAAAACCTCTTATCGTAGGATATGCTGATTTTTCAACATGAACTTTGATTCTTTGGATTCTCTCAGCTTATTTTATGACGTATATGAATAAATTTGTTCATCATTGGAGGATTTGGATGAAAAAATATTAACTTTGATAGAGTAAAACCTTTCATCCTGCATTAAATATTGAAATATAATAACTAAGCCAACTACGAGAATATATAACGATCCTAGAACGTGCGTTTCCTATCTAGTGTCACACTTAGGTATCTTACCTACTCCATTGTCCAGATTTCCACGTTTTGCACTTTCAATTTTTTTGATTATCTTTCTTGTCAATAGTATTATCTCTGTCTTCTTTGTTGCAAGCTGTAGGCCATTGTCTTGCATTCACGAGACCACTTTTCGCATAACCTGGTTTAGTAGTATTTGGATTAGTTCCTTCGTGCGCTCGACATCATTATTATTATAATTAATATTATTATTTCTGTATTTATGGTTTAAAATTATCGTTGATTTTAACAGCTCGACTGTAATGTGCACTTTAAGCTAATATGTCGCTAATGCAGGAATCATCGTACATGAAAACATGTTTAGGACGTATTTCTTGTTGATAGAAGTAAATGATTGAAAACGATTGTACCGAACACGATTATAATTTTTTATAAGGACCTATCATTACAGTCAAGAATAATAATTAATGAATGTATAAATAGTGAAAGGAATTCATTTGATTGTGAAAAACATAAATTATACGGTTACAGACCAATAGGTATGTTGTTATATTTATTTGTGTTTGTTTACTTATTCTACATTTTAGCAGTTCTGGCGAGTTTTCATACTTTTCGCCATATCTTATGTTACTAAGAACGAGAACAAGAAATAATCTCCGTCTTTGTTGAAGCATAGCGCCTTTCATCATTAAGTTAACAAAATAATTACTATATATATCAAAGATCTGTTATAATATCAGCAGGCATAACTAAGACGTATACATTATCAATCTACAAAGAAAAGCATTGAAATATTTTCTGAATATATATATTCTTTATGGATTTTATAATAAAGAAATCGATAATCGTATAG
The DNA here is from genome assembly GCA_019022885.1 of Schlechtendalia chinensis. NCBI lineage: Eukaryota > Metazoa > Arthropoda > Insecta > Hemiptera > Aphididae > Schlechtendalia > Schlechtendalia chinensis. Next base: position 1,832,335 of record CM032349.1, on the reverse strand, counting down.
TATATATCGTAGTAAGATAATTGATGAATAACATGAAATCCGATTAAATTTTGTCTCCATAAACGTCAAATTTATTCATTTATTGGCGTACCTCGTTTGATAGAATTATTACATCTGATTTCTAATAAAGTACCAAACATTCATATGTCTTCACATATTCGACACGCAGAATTTAAAAATATATAAATTATATTCGAACAATCAATAAATTCGAAAACCTATGGCTATGGTTTATCATATGTTGAATAATACTTTATAACATTATTCATTATTTTTTGTTTATGACGACGTTACTTAGAAATTGTTTCCGTGTCAAGATCACACTTGTTTTGTAATAATAAAATTGTTGATTATTATTAACTTTTATTCTATTATTTTTTATTAGATTCTGACACTTGTCTGATAGGAATGTCGACGTTTATGGATATATGAGCTTAAGTATGTGCGTCGATAATAGTTTGGCGTGTTTCTTAGGTTGAATATTCCACAGGTGCAAACTAAAGCAACTGTGAGGATATAAATAGCGAGACCATAAGTTTTTGTATTTGTCTTAAATATGAAATCGTATACACGTACATAGTATTTTTATACGCCTATAGCATTTAACCACGTAGGTACGCGTTTATATAAATAATTTAATATACAAACGTTTCGGTGATATAGTAAACCGGTAAACTCAGCGGCGTAAATTTGTTAAGAATTGGGTGAGGGACGAGGAAGTAGATAATATTTTTAATGTTATAAATTTACAATCACGTATCGTACATTTAGCACTAATTATATAACCCAAATTTTTCATTATATTTACACCACTCCCAGAATCGGTGTTAAGCATGGGCGAGCTTGGCGATGGCCCATGTCGGTAATTTTTGTCCAAAAATCCATAGGCAGCATTTCAAACATTTTAGTAACCGAATTTTAAAATATTTTATATATTTAAAATTTCAAATGTCTATTGCAACCATTCATGATCATAAGTTAAATGGTACTAAATACAACCTAGCAACATAAATATGAAAAATACTTTATTTAAGCTTGGGTTGATTACTTATATGCTTTATCTTTTCTACGTTTATGTACGTTTAATTTATATATATATTTATGGTTAATTCTATATTATGTTCATTGGTACTTTTAAGATTTATTATCGATGTAGAAGACCTTGCACTAAATGTATCTATTCCCTTACGGATAATATTAACATTCCCTGTTATAACTGTCTAACTTTATTAATTGTACATATTTTAAGGACAATATTTTCTTTGTATTATTGTTTTAAAAAAGAAGATTTATACTATAATTTTCTTTTATTATTATTACATTATATTATTTTTATTATAATATCAAAAGTGATATTTTTGCGATACACACATTTTTTGTATTATGACTACGTCCTAGGTAACCTGCATTATTTATGGGGCTCAAGAATGTTGCATTTTGGGAAGAAATTGATGTGTTATACTTTAATTATTATTGTACAACTTTTTTATGACTAAAAGATGAATACATTTGGAGAACATGTAAATTTACAATGTACTGTTTTGGTAGGGTGGCATTTATAATTTCTCACAGGGTGGCAAAATGGCTAGCGTTGGCACAGACCACTCCCGTCCACTAAAATATTTTTTTTACAAATACGCCACTGTGCCAACGTAATGTTCAGTTGTTCTCTCTTTTTTTATGATTCTTATCAGCCTTTGTAATGTTCAATTGATTTTAATCATCATCCTTTATTATATCCCGTTTTATATCACGACGATTATATTGCATCGGCCCCGCGATCGTTGTCTATGTGAACGTCCAATAAGCTCATGATTGAATTAGATAATTTTATCAATATTCAGCATTCGGCAATCGACCATCGACAACCGCGGGAGACCACTTTTACGGTGCAAATTTATGGTCTACGACCTTTTGTTTAGACCGTCAGAATACATAAGGAAAAAATTGGTTAGAGAAAGTTTTTGTCGCCACGAGTCGAAAATCGTTCACACTTCTACGTGAATGCACAGGGAGAACCATGGTGAACGGCCAAAGCCTTCCATTACACCCACCATCTATTACATTGTGACGGGGCACATTGACGACGGCAGGATACGAGGGGTATCCTGCCCACATAAAGGAGCGGAAGAGACGTGGAAGAAACACATAAAATAGACTGATTGAAAATCTAAAAGGAGTGCGGTTCTTGGTCGTCAGAACGTGGGAGTGGCGACCAACCGGAGGGACGGTTCGGAACAAGAACCATATATATATCGAGGGGCGATCCAAGAGAATCCCACCCCTCATTCAAGGAAACAACTCGTACTCTCTAGACCCCGACAAAGCAGAGATCTTCGCGACTTCCCTGCAGGCCCAATGCTCACCCAACCGAAGCCTCATCGAGTTAGAGGAGGTCCACGCCGAAGTGGAACGCGAGGTCCATCAGCTTCCCCTAACCGACTCCGAATTCTCTCCTACATCTCCGAAAGAAATCTCTTCTATTATTCGCACCCTAAAAAATCGCAAAGCCCCGGGTAAAGACGGTATACGAAACAGCGTGCTAAAAACACTTCCAGGGAAACATCTCGTGGCCATCAGCAATATCGCAAACGCCGTCATGCGCTTCAATCATTTTCCCGCCGCCTGGAAGGAGGCCACTGTTATCTGTCTTCCCAAACAAGGCAAACCGCTCAGCTCCCCCTCCAGTTACAGACCTATCAGCTTGCTGTCTTCCATCAGCAAAGTCGTGGAAAGCGTGCTGCTCACTCGAGTGAACCAGCACGTTAATGCCAACAACATTCTCCCCGACGTTCAGTACGGTTTCAGACCCAAACATTCCACAGTACATCAACTTCTCAGGGTCACTGAACACTTAGCCGACAGTCTAAACAGGAGGCACCACACCGCGATGGTCCTCCTCGACGTTCAACAGGCGTTCGACAGGGTGTGGCATGACGGTCTGCTATACAAAATGTCCCACCTCAACTTTCCCCCCTACTTGATAGGCGCGGTGAGGTCCTTCCTCTCCGGACGATCCATCAGGGTCAAAATTGGTGACTCCCTCTCAGATCCCCGTCCCATCACGGCTGGGGTCCCACAGGGTGCAAAACTCCCCCGCCCTTTTTAACATTTTCTGCCACGACATTCCTCAACGCGAAGGCATCAACACGTTCATCTATGCCGACGACGTGGCCGTCTCCCGCACGACCGCTCAAATCGATCGCTGCACCCATCTCCTGAACACCCATCTCCAAGATCTTAATGACTGGTATAACAGTTGGCGGCTTGCCATTAACAAGACCAAAACGGTTGCGGTGTTCTTTTCAAAAAGAAACCGTACCCCCATCAAGGTATCGTAATCGATGGCCACCCCATCGATTGGAGCTATTCCGCCAAATATCTCGGCGTCACTCTCGACCGCAGGCTCTCCTGGTGCAGGCACATCAGGATTACACGCGGTAAGGCCTACGGAGCCTTCATCCAACTTAAGCCTTTTTTCAATAGCAAAGACGTGTTACCCGCGACAAAACTTCGCGCCTTCTCAGCAATCGTGAGAAGTATCTGCACCTACGCCATCCCCGTATGGGGAGCGGCCGGTGAAAACCGTCTCAAGCCAGTTCAGGGCTGTTTTATGAGACTACTGAGATCCGTTCTCCACATCCCATGGTACGTTAGGAACTCCCAGATCATCAAGGAAATCCGCATATTACCTCCTCTGCAAGCCGCTCCAATCTTCGCAACTAGACTTCGCAAATCGGTCGTTTTGCACCCTAATTCTTCAATCGCTGCATCCGCAAATTTCGTCCCTAAGTCGTACGACTGGGTACGCCGTCCCTGCTCCTTAGTGGAACACCATAACGTTCTGCCAACTTGACGACTGTAGACACACGCATGTGTGTCTATGAATCGTAAGTTGTGTTGCATGTTTTTTTTTTTTTTTTTTTTTTTTTTATTTTTTATTTTTTTTTTTTTATTATTATTATTATTTTTTTTATTATTATTATTATTTTTTTTTTTTTTTTTTTTTTTTTCTATCATGTTTACATTAGCTTTGTAGTTAACCCTCCCAGCTTCGCCTTACGCGCGAGTGCCTCACTGCTCAACCCTATGAGTTAGTGATGGCCACCATTTACTTCGCACATACCTCTTTTCTCCTTTTCTTCCCACTCTTCTTTCTTCGTTTTTTCATTAGGTGTATAACTTTTATTGTTAACCCCTGGGGAGGAGTTTTTAGCCGGTAGGCACCACTTCATGGTGAATCCGGCACTACCTCCGGCTTTTTCATTACGGAGGTGTCTTATGAAGATTTCCTCCTCCCCGTTCCAAAAAAAAAAAAAAAAAACCAAGAGAATCAATCAGTTCATCCACAATCAAGACAGCAGTACTTCGACTCCAGCCGAACATTGCAGTCTTGACCAACGGAGAACCAAACACGCGCAGCAACAACATCTAACGACGTGAACGGAACATACCGCAGCCGAGTATTGACCAAGGACGTGGCGAAGAAGACCGGGCGAAACTCCACACGGAAGTGCCATCGTCGTCCAGCCGCGACCCTCTATTTGGAGGTGTTTGCTCGTTCCTTCAACCTTGGCCATCTATTTGGGTGTGCCCTCGATTCCTACCCGTGACACTCTATTTGGAGTTGTTCTCGGTCATCCCGTGCTCGGCCATCTATTTGGGTGTGCCCTCACTTCCTATCCGTAACCCTCTACTTGGAGGCGTTTTCCTTATTCCATCATCCATCCAACTCCACGGGGTGTAGGCTTGGGCAGCCAGCGTATTTGCGCCACGGTTGGTAGGGAACGGGGAACTCGTTAGGCAACGTAGTTGTAAATCTTGACCCCGCCGGATCCTCCTTATATCCGGCGTAAACTTGTAAATATAGATTGTAGTTTAAGGTAATAGTTGTAAGTCATATTCGTTATCGTAAGTTTCATATTGTAAGTTTTATTTTGTATATTATAATCTAATTATTGTAAATATAGCTCAAAGTGACGATGTGATTCCACAGTAATATTGTGTACATAATTTCAAACACGAAGTGTAGCTACGCGCACCACTTCAACATCTATTATTACAGAGCTCTGAAAACTCGTACTGCAATTTCACGTCGATGCACACCGATGAGCGCGATTAGATAAACAGCTTAACCCTCGTAACGAAACACAACCCGCACGAAACCAACCCAGAACGAATGGTTAATGGACGTCCATTTAGTCGGTTCATTTGTCCGGATAATTTTTTTTTTTTTCCAATAATCCCGTTTTGTACGTACATATCTGATAGTACGCTTTCGAGACAGTAAACGCGTTCTCGCGCAGTTATTATTTCGTTCGATGATACGGACAACAGACTGATCAATTACCGCCATGCGTGTATTTTTTACCAGCTGACACGAACGTAGTACGTCAAACACGACCAATAACCTTCCGGGACCGAATTGTCTGCGATACATGATGCTTACGGCGATTGATTACAATAATTGTTCTCGAGCCATATCATTCTATAAGGCGTCCTTTTGTGGTTTCTTTCGTGTCCCGGCGTCGTGGGAGGGAAGTATGCGTGACGATAACGTTTCGTAGTTTCAATATTCCACAGGTGTAAACTTAACCAACTGCGAGAACATAAATAGCGCGACCATGAGTTATTGTACTTGTTTGAAATATGAAATCGAACGCACGTACAATGGAAAAATGTATACCTATAGCATTCGGCCACGTACGTACGCGGTTTTATAAATAATTCAATATAAAAATGCTTTGGTAAACCGGTAAACGCAGTGGCGTATTTTTGATTGGGGTGGATCCCGCCTTTTCGCCTAGAGAATGTTTTTAAGGCTACATATTTTACGTAAAACGTAGTTTCGTTCATTTTCCGATTCTTCTCGTCTCATGAAATTTCCTGATTTCAAATCATGTGTTGGGTAATCGTAGGCAAAATGATTAACAAGTTTAATTAATTATGATAATATTTATTTTACATCAACAAATAAATACAATATTTAATATGATATTAAATTTTTAAAATTTTGTCTATTTAGCTACGCGAATATGCACAAGAACTTCAATGAAATTATAATAACAATAATGTTAATGAATAAGTAAAGTTAAATAATTATTACGAATTAATTCTATTTTTTCCTCTATTTCGTATTTCGATTTTTGTAACACACATAATTTAAGAAAATACATTGTTAACGAATTTCATTGTAAACATAAACAAGCAAATATATATATATATATATATATATATATATATTAAACGATTCGCGCGGAATCTAAAAGCTAAAAATCATACTTTTATTTCGCTGTTTGGTTCAAACGGTGTAAATTCTTCGTTATCACTTCCTACACTAATGATTTCTTTTTTATTAAAGCCGTTCACAGGAAAATACATAGCTACGAACCAGTGTCTTCTTTCCTTTTTTTTCTTCATATTATCAATCATTTCAAAACACACTGATCCAGTTTGGTTCCTCAGATATTGATTAAAGTTTACTAAAAACATATTCTAATAAATATAAAAATATTATGTTTTACATGAGAACTCTTTAGATATAAAAAGTCAATTATCTCCGAAAAGAAATATCTACTAATTGTATGTAATGATTCTTCAGTAGTTTTATTTCAGATAACCCACACGGACGCAGTAACATCTACATTGAAATGTGAAATCTTTGGTCATAAAATGTTAAAACTGCGCGGATAATAATGGTCGTAAAATAACTTGTGACAATGTCGTGTAATTTTCGTCGTAAGAATTGATACAACTCAGACGTTCTAGGTGCCTACGTGTTGTTCAGCTTTATTATACTAACCTATTTAAAAACTTAATTTACTTTTACTGATAAATATGTTATGAATGCAATTTCATAAACAAAATTACATTACTTAATTGTTAATTCACAAAAAAATTTTTAAAATTTATTTCAGTCTGGACATTCGTTTGGAATCGCCACTCAAATGAAATGTATATTGCATTTTTTAAATTAATTTTATAAATTGATTTTAATTTTATATTTATATTTAAATCTCAAATTTTTACTAATAATAATTTATAATTATTTTATAATACATACTATGACCAATGAATTATAAATTTAAAACTATTTTTTTTTTATTCACGTTTTTAGGTAATTGCTTATTTGTGATGTTTTAGGGCATTAATATCCAAGAAGTAGTAATAAATAATTTACCATATTTTTGATTTTCACTGTGCACATTCTTTAATTTATCTAACACTTGTTGAGGAGTCATGCTTGTAATGTCCGTTATCTGAACGAAAATGAAACAATACTCTTCAATACAACATATATCATCTTCATGATGATCAATTAGATATTTCTTTATTACATTTAATGTATATTCTAGAGTTATATCTATCTATAACAAAAAAAAAAAAAAAAATAACAAATAAATACCACATGCGAATATGAAGACGAATAAAAATAAAAATAATATGAAGAAAATTTCATTTTATTACTTAGTGAAAATCGGTTAAATCGGTAAAAGACATTCAATTAGTCAATATTATATAAATTACAAACAACTATACATTTATACTTCAGGAGATGACTACTTTACAATCCCTCACACGTGTCTTCAAATGTATGAATCATGAAATAATTATCGGTAACTGCACGTTATACATTACTTCTAATCCTACTAGCTTCATATTATCGAATACATTAAAAAACGCCGTCTTTTAAAATGAATAGTATTTTACACGTTATATTTTAAGGCATTCCGCCGTGGATAGTCGTCACGCGCGCACGTGCTCCGTAATGAAATACAATATATTTCTTTCTCTCCGTGCTCAAATTTTCGACTATCAACTCGTTTCGCATACCAAAATATTTATCTAAGCACCGTCGATCCGTGCATACTACTTTCAGCTTCCGAGAGGCCCAGTCCTCCAAGGAAAACAGACAATCAGGGAATTTTTAATTAACTGGTAAGCAATCACACCACATAATACAGTCACAACGTTACATAACACGGCGCACAGCGCGGCGCTCTCCGCGGGCTACCTTATCTCCCGTCCCATTCAAGGCGAAGTAGAAATATAGATACAAACAACTAATTAACCACATTAATTAAACTACGTAAACCCACATTTACGTCTTGTATTTATAATCATTTTATAATTATGAGTAACCAACCAAATAAAACTATTCCTAAAATAAAAATAAAAAATAACACGATAGTACCGGCCTCCTTAGACGAAGATGGTTTCCGCTCTCCCAGAACACCTCGGGGAAATAAAAACAACAACACTCCGACCCAAACTCAAACTTTTTCTACTCCAAATCGATTTACCACTCTTCAAAACCCAAGCATTTTTAACTTTAACACAGACAGCATAGAAGAAATCGAAACAGTCACTCAAAATCATAATGAATCCACAAACTTGGACACGTCTAAAGTACCGCCCAAAAAAGATCAGATACCTCCAATCTTCATTGCCAATCAAAAACTTGACTACAACCAATTATGCAAATCACTCATCAATCTAGTCGGAGAAAACGGTTTTCATTGCAAATCCACTCAAAAACACACCAAAGTCCAAGCCAACACCTCTGATGGCTATCGTCAAATAATTCATTTTTTGACCGCCCAAAAAAATGCACAATTTCATACTTACCAACCACAAAGTGAAAAACCTTTCAGAGTAGTACTACGTAACCTCCACCCATCTACATCATGTGAAGAAATAAAATCCGCCTTGGAAAACTTAAACCTTTCAATATTGCAAGTAGTTAACATAAAACAGCACCTAACAAAGATAGCTCTCCCTCTCTTCTTTGTAGACCTGACTAAAGACGAAAACTGCAAAACAATTTTCGATATCACATCCATTCTCCATACAAAAATAAAGGTCGAAGAACCACATAAACGCCGTGAGCTCGTACAATGCCAGAAATGTCAAGACTACGGCCACACTCGTTCTTACTGCAACTACAACCCACGCTGCGTTCGATGCGGTAAAAATCACGAATCATCCTCCTGCGACAAGCCGAACGACGTCCCTCCCACCTGTGCACTCTGCCAAGGAAACCACCCCGCCAACTACAGAGGATGCAAAATACACAAGCAACTTCAAGAATCCCGTAAACCAACTTTAAAATTCTCCCCCCGAATTGTAATCCCATCTACGGACCAAACTAACCCACTGGCGACCTCTCTGGCCCCCCACCCCAATCATGCCCAACCCCAAACTTCCTACGCTCAAATCACTTCAGGAACTAAACCAAATCCCACACCTACCCCCGACCAATCACCAGACATCACTTCAGCTCTTAATAACTTTATTGCTGAATTTAAATCAATACTAAACCCACTCTTATCCCTTCTTACAACCGTTATCACACAACTACTTAAAAACAATAATGATAAATAATACTACCAGCAACTCACTCATTGTTCTCCTATGGAATTGCAACGGCATTTTAAACCACGTAAACGAATTAACAGCTACATTACACAATAAGAGAATCGACATAGCTCTCATATCGGAATCCCACCTCACAGACCGTGCTAGGATAAATATCCCCGGCTACCATCTGATAACATCGAACCACCCAGACGGTTCCGCACACGCCGGATCCGCAATTCTAATCCGTACACACATTCAATTTTATCCTCTACCCAACTACAACAAAGACTATATACAAGCATGTGCAATATCTCTGATCCTAAATCACGTCCGTCTCACGATAGCTGCCGCGTATTGTCCACCTAAACATAACATCACAATAGATCAATTCAAACTCTTCTTCAAACAGCTAGGCCACAAATTCATCGTCGGCGGAGATATTAATGCCAAACACCCTCACTGGGGCTGCCGAACCAGCAATCCACGAGGTAATACTCTCCTTCGTATCGTCAACTCTGAACAATGCCAAATTCACTCTCCACCCGATCCAACATATTGGCCTACATCCCCAAGAAAACGTCCCGATATCCTTGATATCTTCATATCTAAAGCCCCTAACAACCTCTTTCATCACATTGAAAACTTCAACTCCTTGTACTCGGACCACTCAGCTGTACTCCTCACTATTGATTCTTCACCTCCAATCATAGAAGCTCACCCATCACTTACAAACAAAAACACAGACTGGAACAAATTTCAAAATCTACTCACAAATGAGACCAATCTAAACATAAAACTAAAAACCCCAAATGATATCGAAATCGCCATTTCTAACTTAACCAGCTCAATACAATCAGCCGCAAAAAACTCAACTCCGCCTACCAAACCCATACCTCCATTCTCTTTAAATCTTCCTACCCACATACGCTCTCTAATCAATGAGAAACGTCGCGCAAGAGCCGTATGGCAAACTACCAATTATCCTTCGGATAAAAGACGCATGAACACCCTCTCTGCACATCTAAAAAGACTACTCTCAAAGCTTAGAAACGAATCGTTCTCCAACTATTTATCTTCCCTTACATCACAAGATGGCTCACTATGGAGAGCAACCAAAAAAGCCCTAAAAGACAAACCCTCATACTCCCCCCTCAAAAAACGGGATAATTCATGGGCCATAGATGATCTAGATAAAGCAGAAACCTTCAAAACCCACCTTACCGAGGTCTTCAAGCCACACGTCACCGCAATCAATCCCGCCTTCTATAAAGGAATTGACGAATTTCTGTCATCCCCTCTACAATTGTCCCTACCCCCAAAAGCGTTTTCTCCTGGTGAAGTCCAACACTACATCTCCACTTTTCCAAAAAGGAAAGCTCCTGGTTCTGACCTCATAACATATATAATCGCCAAAAACCTCCCCAAAAAAACTATAATACTCCTCACTTATATCTTCAATGCAACACTACGCCTTACCTATTTTCCGCTCCAATGGAAATCCTCTATTATAATATTAATTCCGAAACCCGGCAAACCTCCTGAATCTCCCTCGTCGTATAGACCTATTAGTCTCCTACTTTTTTTCTCGAAAGTCCTCGAAAAATTAGTGCTCAAGAGAATAAATCCTTTTATTAATAACTCCGAAATTATTCCTAACACACAATTTGGTTTCCGCAACCGGCACTCCACAATCCACCAAATAAACAGAATCACAGACTCAATCGCATCAGCATTAGAGAAAAAACAATATTGCACCGCAGCTTTCCTTGATGTCGCTCAGGCCTTTGACCGAGTGTGGCACGACGGTCTCCTCTATAAAATAAAAAAAATCTTACCGCCTACGTTCTACCTGTTTTTCAAATCCTACCTTCACGAGCGCCAGTTCGCTGTACGATACCGCTCTTCTTTATCTGACTGCTCCGAAATTGAAGCTGGAGTCCCCCAAGGTGCAATTGCAGCCCCTCTACTATTCAACATATTTATTGCGGACCAACCTACTTCCACTAATACCTTTGTCGCAGAATATGCTGATGATAAAGCGATTATTTCATCTCATGAAAATCCTTTCATAGCATCAAACATGCTTCAATTCCACCTCACTCAAATTGAAAGCTGGTGTAAAAACTGGAAAGTAAAAATTAATGAATCCAAATCTTGCCACATAACTTTTACACTAAAACAAGGCCTGTGTCCTCAAATCACTTTCAACAACATCCAAATTCCCACTTCACTTACCACAAAATACCTAGGTGTTAACTTTGACAAAAGATTAACGTGGAATCACCATATCCACACTACCAAAATTAAGCTAAACTCTCGCCTTCGTTCCCTTAACTACTTTTTAAACTCTAAATCCAAACTTTCAATCAGTACCAAGCTAACGCTGTACAAAAGCCTACTAAAACCTATTTGGACGTACGGCACCCAAATTTGGGGTTCGGCAAAAAAATCCAACATTAAAAAAATTCAAGTTGTCCAAAACAAAACTCTACGTCTAATTACAAAAGCGCCTTTCTATGTCTCGAACCACACTCTACACACTGACTTAAAACTACTAACAGTATCAGAAACCGCCTCTAAACTCTACAAACGCTACCACAATTCACTTCATGATCATCCAAACATTCTTGCAAAAAATCTTTACAACCCAATGCCTGGTAACCCTCCAAAAAGATTAAAAAGGAAATGGTGCCGCGACCAACTCCTTGACTAACCCTCCCACTTACAAAAAAAAAAAAAGCCGGAGTGTCGCCAGTGGGCGGCTTCTTCACTCAAGCCCTTCTGTTAAATTTTGTTTTCTATCACTATGTTATCCATTATGCTTATTATACTATATTTGTATAGATTGTATAAATAAAAAAAAAAAAAAAAAAAAAAATATTTTAAGGAGAATGAAGTACGCGTAACTTTGAAAACTGGTATTCAAAACGATAATGTTGTATCATTGGGATTTAGACATCTATTGATTTAAATATCTTTTACACGTTATCCGATCCGTTATCATTATGATTTATATCAATTATTTATGCGAAAAATTGATTTTATATATATATATATATATTATAACTCACATCACGCTTTTGAAGTGCAGAATTCACATCCCGTTCATTGTTATGTAGGGTTAACAATTCTACAACAAATTGTTCTTTATCTGTAATAGAAGTATATAATATAATAATATGGTATCCTAGGCAATGAAACCGCGGATTTTCTCGCCACATCTTTTCCTTGTTTTATTCCCTATCCTATTAAACTTCCATACTCCGATTTTTCCCCAGCCCTCAAAACTTTCGCCTTAAAGTCAAAACTTTCACCTTATCGGTTGAACCTACCTCCCTCCTTTTCCGCTTCCTTTCGTATTGTTTGCCTCTCTATCCTACCATTCCCCTAGTTCCACAAAATCCTCATTTCTCGTAAATCCATTTTCGTAAATCCATTTCCCCATATATTTTAAACCTCTAATATTTTCCTGATACTTTCTGTTTTAAATTTTTATCATTCCGAAGGCTTTTTATTGTAATTTATTTTATTGTTTTTTGTTTTCCTTAGTTTTATTTTTATTTAGTTATTTTATTTCATTTACATCTAATTGTCGAGACAAATATCTGTTTAAAAATGTCTCTAATAAAATAATTTTAAAAATATAAAAAATATAATATAAATAAAAACGGAAAATTCGCATTCAAAAAATAAGCGTAGAATATAAGCTTGACCATTCAAAAACACACAGAATTCCTCCATATTCCAAAATATATTCCTAATTTCCTTGTTCTCCATTTGTTATTGTGTTGCTTTGCAATGCCACTCACCGAAACCGCTGCAAGCAGGTAATAACGCCGTGGACAAAATAAATAATAAATACATTTCAAATTTTCTCATGTTGACACTGGAAATATAAAAAGTTGTATTACTATTGCCATCGCAAATAAATCGAATTTAAATTCACTTACCTGTGGATAAACAGATCGCTCTTCAACTTCTTCTAGGACGTTTGCCTGATCGAAATAACAAGATGTTACTTGTACGAAAAATGCTCAGTGTATGCGAAGTTATTACTGTTTCTTCGTGTACGTAGAAATGTGTCATACACGTAGGCATATTATTTCCGTTTTGTATTTATGTGTACAGTTTATGTACACACACATACACAAACATGTGTCGAACAATAATCGATGGGTTAAACGTTTAATGTGTTCGTGTTTTAGGAATCGTCATAATACGCAGTACACATTTTTGCATCAGAGTTTACCAATCAACGTGGTTTTTCGTACTTATTTCGGAAACAAACAATATTTTGGTATTTAAAGATAATGCCGGTCAAGTTTAATTTGGATGTTGCGGTCAAAATATAAATCTTAATATCATTTTTTTTTTAACTTTTATTTTTGGAGGAATTTTTAAAAAAGTAATATGATTAAAAAAATTTCTTCCTACGTTTGTATTTGGGTATATTTTATGCCATAAAAACGACGACATCGTAGTTAATGATGTTTGTTGTATTATATCAATGTAGGTCCGGACGCCACTTTTTAATTGCACTATCGAGTCCGACATAAAAACACCATTTTTTTGCAAAGAAAAAAAAACGAAGTGGTCCGTGAACCCAATTCACACCATTTTATTAATACATATTTTTTTATAATGTTCGAAATATGAAATCATTTTTATAGCTCGCTGGTCATCTCGGATCATGATGATGCGAATACGCATGTGTCGAAATAGTTTCGAATTTTTCACAACGATTTTGAATTGCCTTCAGACTCAATAATCGATTACAGATCGTCACTACACTGCTATGTGATATTTTAAAATACATTTTCACTCATTATAATTGAAATCCACGACCATTGCTTATTACCAGACGTTAATTTTGCAAACTTTTTTTATTAATTTTTTTTTTCTTATTTTTCATTTAAACTTCCAGGCTCCAACATCAATGGTTATTGGCTTAACCATTTGGTTTCATATTATATCACATATCATGTATATTAAAAAAAAATTTAAAAAAAAATTTGTACATAACACAAGGTTTTTACATTGTGGCGTTACATCCGGTGATGGTTAAGAAATGAATTGCCGTGGATATCGTTGTGGTCGTTTGTTGTGCCGGGTGACACGTTGAGTTTCATACGTTGTGTTTCGTGCATTCCTCCGTCATGTGAATTACTGTACGGCGCATTGGGGCGCGCGTCGCACATTCGTCGGTTCTCCTCGCGCGTCAAATAAGGTCGTGTGGTCCGTTTTATCGAAAAAAAATATTTTTGAACTCCCTAGTCCTCGTCTTTATTGTCCATAACGTCGTATGACGGCGAATCTCGTACGCGTCTAGCACACGACGCCTTGATGACCGACCGTCGGCGTGGATAATTCTCGCGCGCACGTCGAACCCGGCACACTCGTCAGGGTTCCCGTAATCGTTACACCCTTTGCGCGCGGTAAACGTCCGGATGGCACACGCAAGGCCGGATCTAGAGGGGTGGGGGGTGGGGGGGGAGAAGTCGGGGATTTCTCCCCGGGCGTATAATTTTCGAAGGCGTATTTTTAAGGTTTAATGTTTAAGGTCATCTCCTGAAATGGGCGTGAGTTTTTCATTTTCCCCGGGTGTTAAAAAGTTAAGATCCGGCCCTGGGCACACGATCCTATATATACGCACGCTGTCATCGCTGTCGTGCCGCAATACGAGCCGACCGATCACCGGACGTGTTGATCGCAGTGCGACGCGCGCGTCGTGACCGTCCAGTTGCCGTCAGCCGCAAACTCACGGTCCGACCAACGGGACGTTCGCCCGCGTCCGGCGATCACGCGCCACGTTCGATTCGTCCACGTAGATCATCGCGGTTCGCCTCGATCGTCACGACGACAACGGACGGAAGCGGTGGCGTAGATACGATTTTTTTCTATGGTGGGGTTTCAAAGAAACTTTTAAAAACTAGACCGTTATTGAATAAATGTAATTTTCAATAAATTAATAGTAAATATTTCGTAATAATAATTGATATTCACGATAAACGGTATTTATGAATGTTTCGTTTTAGCTTTGTATGCACAAAATCAACGAAACGATATTTCAAAATTTTAAAGGGAAAGAACATGTTTTTTTTAGAGTGCTGGGGATGGGGGAGGGCGGAGGGAGTGTGTGTAAATATCGTATCTATGCCACCGGACGGAAGTATTGTGAACGGTGAAACGAATTCGTTTTTTTTGTCACAAATCATAAATCATACGGTTACAGACTAATAGGTTATAATAGTAATATATCAAACACTATTGTTACAATATCGGCAGACGTGTGTCATACACGCGAAGAACAATTGACCGAAATCATTGTGAAACGTACATCGTATATATTTAGAGTATTAGAAACAACGAAATCGACAATCGCGTGGTATTTATCGCAGTAAAATAATTGACAAATAACATGAAAAATCCGTATTAAATCTTATCGTTTATTGGCGTGCCTATTGTCCAAACAATGTATAGGCACACAAAACACAGAAAACACGTGCACTATACCATTATGTAGTGTTCTTCGACGACTCGAAACGAACGACACGGGACGACACGCACCAAAAAATGAAATTCACCGACTAAATGAATATAAACAAACCGACGTTGGATCCCGTGTATCACCAACGAAGTTTTATTCGAAATAAACGTATTGATTAGTAACCGATTATTATTTGAACAAACGGGTCCTTGGTTAATCGATGTCATACCATGTTTCGATTAGACTGTCTGTCGTACGCTGATTTTAGGAGAACTCGTCGAAAATTCATCACTTCCCATAAACGTACCTCCCGAACAAAACCACGAAAAACGCAACCGAAAAGATAAATCGTCTTGAAAACGGTATGTGCTCGAAACACAGAATGCGTCGCGACGATGTCATAAAAATGTTATGAATTACGAAACGGTATCACGTATTACGTTCGACCGTAATTGTTTAAGAGGAGATGAACAGAGGAAGACGAGACGGTGAAACACGTTTTGTTTTGTTTTTTTTTTTTTTTAATCGACAAATATTCTAAAACACTATTTGCCGTCCGAGTGAGCGGTGTATTTATGAAGATATGGCTCCAGAAATTTCGGAAACGTTTTTAAAATAAGCGTATCCAATAAGTCGTACGCATATTCACGTCTACCGATTTCCTGAATCTCGTTTTTCATTAACACGCGAGCGGGGGGGGGGGGGAATCCTCAGTGTCTGACTCTGGGTCGGAAATAAGCGATTCCGGAAAAAAACAAATTCTAAATACTCTCCCGGTCTATACGTACGCGCGTACGCCCAAACACGTGTGCGCATACAAATGGAACGAAGAAAAGCTCGAGGCGATTCATCCGCCCCGTCCCGCGAACACGTTGCCGACAGTTATTGTTATGAATATTTTCGGACGAGGTGCACGCCGTACACGCAGATGACATGCACACGAGGTATGGCCATTAAATAACGAGACCATCAAACTAGTGATAAAACGGGTGTAGATAAGCGACTAGAACCGACGTATTTTCGTAAGCTATGCACGTCACGATACCGGTTTAGACGGTCCGTCTAAGTGACCTCGTTCACGACGTCGTACGTCGGGAAAAAAAACTGTTTGAACGGCGTTTATAATTAATTAAACATTTTTTGGCGAAACTCGGGAAAATCTGCGACCGAACGTTTTCGTGAGGACCGCGAGGATGTTGATGACTTAAGGTGTTTTTCGAAATGGACGGTCGTTCGATCAACGGCTGAATGGACGGGTACCTCAGGGACGGACCCGTTAATCAACGTTGTTGTCTACAAGTGTCGGCCACACTCGGAGAACGAGTAAGAAGAAAGCAGCTGTGAACCGTGGCAAAGCGACTCTTGGATGTCGCATCGGGACAATGCGCGCCGGCTCATAACGACCGTATCTGTTGGGCGGTTTGTGGCCAAAAACCGAACGCCAGCGTTACAAGACCCACCCCTCCCCTCCACTCCCCTTTTGTTCTGCAGATCACGCTCCGCGTGACTTTTGGTTAACAATCAAAAAGCGCATTGAAGTGAACGCAAACGTGTTGAGCGGGTCGAAGCTGTAAAATCCAAATCGACAGAGCTACTAAAGGCGTTCGATTTCGAACAACGGATAATGCGCGGACAGAGCGACGTACAAACCCGAAGGGAAAAATGTCAAATCATTACTAAAAAGTTTTCAGAGCGACGGTCTCGTCATTCAATAGCCCCACACCTCGTAAGTGTGTGCGTGTGCGTGTGTGTGTGTGTGTGGTGTGTGTGTGTGTGTGTGTGTGTACGAGCACGCGCGCAGACGGGACGGACGGACGCGGCCGACGTCATTCCTTCGGCAATGCGCTGTCGCTTTTGCCGCGGGCGTACGCCTTCACCACGGCCGTCTTGCCGCCCAGCATGCGGTCCAGCAGCGACTGTTTGTTCTTCCGGCGCACGGTCAACACTTCTTTGCACACTTCCAGGAACACCTCGGCGATCTGTGCCACCTGCTCGGCGGCCGCCACCTCGGTGAAACAACATTCGAAGTCTTTGGCCAGTATTTCACCTGCGACACAACGCGACGCGGCCGTCAGCAGATGCGCCTTGCCTTGGTCACGGTCGCCGTGGCGCCGACACCGGGACCGTCCGCACCTAACCCCAAAACTCGCCCGGTCCAATTTCAAACGACGCGCGCGACACGCACGACCGGTCGTCACGGTGCTCGCCGTTCTCGTGCGCCCGAAAGACGCGTCGCCGTGTGGCGTTTCCGGGGGAGCTTTTTTTGTCTGTAATCCTGATAAATACTCGATAGCGGCGCTCGTTTCCGAACACGCGAACGAAGCGAATCACTGTCGGATGGGGCGCCGCGACCGCCCGATCGATTCCGTAAGCCGCTAACCACCCGGTCTTACAATCAGTGGTTCAACCCGAGTTCATCGACCGATCCCGGTTCAACTTTATTGTCGGTAGTTGGAACTCGCGGTTAAGCTGCGGTCTGAGCGTGATTGTCTGTGACAATGGGACCTGGCTGTATGATAACAGTGAATAACACATTGACAATATATTAACGGTGTCGATTTCGTTTTGACTCGTTCCTGCGTTAAGTCTAACTTAGTAAGGACCACGTGAATAGGTCGTTTACTCTTAGTAATACACGGATGATGTCCGAAAATCCAACTGACGACCATGACGATTTTTATGGAATTTTCAGGTTAGGAACACCGTCAAGCGTTCGGTCTCGACGGCGAAAACGATATGCACGCGGAATCGCGACGATCACTGACCGGCGCACCTCTAGAAACCCGTGATCACGTTCAAACCCGTTCTCTCGGCGTCTCAATGTACCCGATCGTTTCGTTTCCCGCGCGCGCGTAAAGCTCCATTCTCCGTTTCCGGCCGGCCCCCCGACGTTAAATCCCGATCGCTCGGCGTCTGTCCGTTTACACGGGTACACGCAGTTTCCGATCATCGTCCGGCGCCGTTTCGACAAACACGTCACCAGTCCCCTTTTGCTCGCCACCAATTTTTCCTTCGGCGACACGTCGAATTATTATTGCGCTCGAGTCGAAAACGAAAAACCGTCACGTCAGGATTCCAACTTCCCGTCCGCTTGTTCTTCGTTCGGAATCACGCGCTCAAGGTGTCCGATACGTATAAGCGCCGCGCACGCCAGCCGAACGTCACTGTTGTCACCCTCAGAACTCTAACTCTCGGGTCTCCTCCTACGGTCTTCCCGCCGGTCGCCCTGTACCTCCGGTTCGCGCGTAACACTACTCCGTTCCCAGTCGCCACGCGGAACCCGTCCCCCAACGGGCGCGACAAATACAATACCTTCTTCCGTGCTGACTTGCCGGAGATGGACCATGTCGGCTTTGTTGGCCACCAGCACTACGGGCATTTCGAGCGTGTCCAACATTGTCTGTTTGACGCGTCTCACGTAGTTGAACGACCGTCTGTCCGTGATGGCGAACACCAGCACAAGCGCGTCCGCCCAGCTGTACACGTCGTTCAACGGCAGCTCTTCGTCGTTCTGAAACGTACTCTGGTGTACTAGGGCCCGGGGGACACGCATTACACGCGCCGTAGTGCGTAACTCCGCGCGGGTCACTCGGTGGGAAAATCGCGTAACGTCGTATGTAATCAGGGTCCCCGCAAAAGGGGGGGGGGGGTCGGGAAAATCATAATAATTCACATGTTATTAATTTAAATTGGAAAAATAAAATGAATCGTGCCGTCCCAGTCATCACACCTCTATACAATATTGGTATATAAATAATAATATTTTTTTTAAAGTTAAATGTTGATCTTTATATTAGACTGTAGTAAATTAGTGCGTTTCAGACTGTTTTTAGAGTAACTAAAATAAGTGATATTTTATCGAGGTGTACAACAGCAAAAGAAGCTGTGTGCCCAATGCTTTAGGTACCTTTTGTAAAAATAAAAAGTTAAATGTTGGAATTAAAATTATTATAAATACTAATATACAACGAGGCCCCGGGTCTTAGCAGTCACTCTTGTGTACGTTTTATTTTATATTTTAATGTACTTCTTCGTGGTGGATGTTGAAAAATGTATCGAGGAATTATGTAAAGTCTACGGTCTCCGGGACGATCGAAACAAACGATAAATACAAATGAATTCGCAGTATAAGGATGAGGAAACAACGTGTAAAACTGCGATTCGATAGTTCTCGATTCCCGAACATCGCGCACCCACACTGTTTTCCTTCTTGCGTGTTCACTCGTCCAATTATCATATTCTTCCTCTAACGCAAGAGCAATAACTCCTGACTCCCTGTTTCGCAAACCGCGCCGTCAAAATGTAAAAACAAAGTGTCGGTGTCAATACAAAGGCCAAGTGTCAATGTGTGTCCCAAACGAGTACATCGTCGTCGTCCGCGACAGAAGACTCATTCTATTTATTTTCACGCGTAATCAAAATTCTATACGTTTCTAAATCGAAACGGCTCGTTTCGGTGGAAAATATCGCGTCCAACGCGTTATCGATGGGTGGGGGGGGGGTACGGGGTGAACGGAGGAACATATTCAGTTTGGGTCTCGAGACGCCGTCCGCCTTATCCGATTATGGGTGAATCGATCGTAGGTAACGTCTTTACGAAATCGGAAACGGTCTCGAATCTCGTCTAGCCGGCAAAACAAATCGTATTTGTTCGCGTAGACACGTTAAATTGACAATTTTTAGATTCCGGGCGGTGAATGCATTGGCGGCGATCCCCGGTACCGAGTCGTATTATAGTCGTATTATTGTTTTTTTTTCAAACACGTTTTTTTTTTGTATTTTATTCGAACAGCTTATTTGTCGTGCTGGTTTTTGCGTTTTTTAATTTCATTCGTTGATTGCGTGGTGCCGTGTAAGCATCCGCGGAAACAATTCATTTCTATACCGTGGCTGGCGGACAATTAGAAACGACACGGTTTCGTTTGAACCTCTCTCTGTCCCGTCCGCAATCGACGTGCTTTTCTCCGTCGTTTCACACTTGGATTACAATCGAGAAAACAGTGATTCAAACTGATAGTACACCGACCGGGACCGTAGCCGACGGCGAGTTGGTGTTTGAGAATTCGGACGCACACGGAGTAGAGTAAGTGTGCCGAACGCAGGCAACCGTTTACCGGTAACCGCGCGGTTGGTTCTCTCACCACTGCTATTGCGTACACAATTCGGTAAACGTGTCAACCAAATACGTACTTTCGGACAGGTGTCCAGTATCTCGAAGAGAATCGGTTCCCCGTCCACCATGACCTCGTGCTTGTATCTCGTCTCTACAAGTACAAACAATTCGAACGATCAGTGTGATAACGATTCATCACGCACGTACGTATACGTATATTTTTGTGTTTTGAATCGCGTTTTTTACTCGTGGTTTTTCGCGAACATATACGGTATATATTCGATGAGACGAAACGCATCAAACAGCCTTTAATGATCGTCAAATCCACGCGCTCTGCAATCGCCCCCGCCGATTGTTCGGCCTTCGAATGTATTTTTAACCTTAAACGTATGATTAAGGCCACAAACACGGTGACGGTCTAGTTTTATTCTAGTACGGAATTAATTATTTCGTTTTGTCTTTCGCGGACCGCGTTAACCGTGCGTTATTATCTGGGCTCCGAGTCTATTTTTATACACCGATGATACGTTTTCCGACTGCAACTTACCAGCCTGGTGATCGTACTCGCCGATATATCTCTTCGTCAAAAACCGCACGGTCAGTGCTAAAAACATAAGAAAAAAAAAAAAATCAATTATAACGTGAATCGCGGTTGTCGGGTGGGGGGGATCTCGTCGCGTTCGTTCGTCGAGTAAACGAACGTTGGAAATAATTTATTGTTGTTGCTTGACGCGCGCGCTAACCGGTCAGGGCTAAAAGCTCGTTCGGGTCGACGAAACGCGCGGTTAGCCGGTCCACCGGTATTTACCTGTGACGAGGATTAATTTCCTATGAGACGTACATGTTTAGTCGATAATATCGGAAAACTAAAATCAAACCATCCTACCCCGCCCCCCAAAAATAAATAAAAATTCAGGTCCGCCAAGTACGCCACTGTCCGTCGTGTTTTAAATGCAACGCGCGCGGACGTCTATTTCGTCATTCAGCGAAACGCGATCCAGTGGTCGAAATGAGTGAGTGGTGGGGGGGGGATGGCGTTCCTCCACTTATTTCGTCAAAAAAAATAAATACATCTCCCTTACAATCATAATATACAAATGTTATTTTTTTTCTTTACGATGCATTTGTTTTTGTAAATTAGTTTCACAAGAGTACGCGTTCCATTGTCTGTTTGTTGTTTCGTGCGAAACGAGTATTTTCGTCTCGTTTAAATCGGTAGACCATTACATCCTGATAAACATGGATTTCACGCTTCGGTAAGCGACGATAAACGTGGTGATTGGGTTATTTACAGACGGTTTGGTCACCAACTATGTCGGTGAATCGCGTGACTAAAACGCGCTAAAATCGTCAACGTTATCGCTTGCGGATAATTCCGACGATTTCCTCGGTCATCGTTTTCGGTGGTTCGTTAATGTTACTTTTGTTAGTATTGAATTCACCGAAGTACAAAGCGTGTCACGAATGTTTATTAACGGTTTGCCATCCGTACAGTAAAGTCGCTGTGTCAGTAAAACGTGACCTCGTCCGGTCGGTCGGCCGGCCGAATCGAACTCGGGCACGAATAAGGTTAGGTCCGTTGTTTTCGGCCGGTTCGTCCGCACGGGAACACAACGAACGGCCGGCCTAACCGTTCGTCTCCCGAGTAGGAGGTACTTGGCGGACAACCGAACCGAGTTAGCGTTCCCGGCGGCGGCGCCGGACACGGAGAACGCTGTAATTATTTAGGCGTTTGCCGATAGAACAACACGATCGTGATTTCGAAATCGATCGAATAAATCGTGTGGCGTGTATATCGTGTAAACGAACGCGCGTAAAGAAAACGATTTCACGACGAGCTGTACACAGCGAAACGTGTGAAATACCCGTGCAGGAATGCGAATTTTCGTTCGTTCGCCGACGGGCGACGGGGCGAACGCGCGGGGGCAAAACCAAATTTGAAACGCGGGGCAAACCCTAACCTAACGTACACCCGCGGCGCGGCGAAGCGTCCGGCGGCGACTTACCGCTCTTTCCGACGCCGGGCGCGCCCAACACGGCGATCTTCACTTCGGTCAGCGACGATTTCTTCCGGCGGATGCCTCGCATGGGATTGGACGACATGGCCTGGTCGCCCGGGAACACCGCGTCCGACCGGACGGCGGCGGGACACTGAACACGAAACGCGCGGCGGTGCGCGTGTAGGCCGCCCGCGGTCTAAAAATAAACGCCGCTGCCGTCTGTCGCGTTTGACGGTTCGCCGTCGGCGATTGTCCCGGTGGAATTATCGAAAACGCCGTTACCTCGCCGGACGCGTTTTTCCACGTGTCCCCGGGATTCGAACAGATCTATAATCGATTGTGTACAAGTTGTACGGGTGGGTGGAAAAAACGTATTTATTTGTTCTCGACGACGTACGTGGTGGTGGGTTTTCGTCAATTTTTTTCTTTTTGACATTTTATGTCTTTACTTTGGCACATTAAAATAAAAAACCGTTACGAAAAAGTGTCCACGAAAAGCGTTACCTAAATTAAGATACCCGTTGAACATAAAATGTCTCGCTTAACGCGGACTCGTATGCGTTAATCGTTTATCATTTCATTCGGGCAATTTTAAATGAATTTCTCTTGGAAATTACTTAAAATTTAAGAGAAAAACCTACATTTTATTCTGCGCTTACAGAACCGAAACGCATGCCCGCTCGTAATGTCGCAACGCTTTTGGAAAGAACCACTGGATAGAAAACGAAAACCCACCTTTGTCTCGCGGCCAGACGGATTGTCGGACGGACGGTCAAGGCTTCGACGATCGATTAAATAAACGAAAAAAACGATTACGCGTTCAACGTATTTACATTTTAATAACCGTCGTCGAGAACGTTCCAGAATTCGATTACAATTTAGCAATTGTCAATTTTCGTTACCGAAAACCGAGGCAAGCGTACTCATACGAACGTTCGATGTACATAATTATCTCCAGAGCCGTAGCGAGCATGGGGCAGGCGGGGCGGCGCCCCTTCAACTTTTTTTGGTTTTGTCCGGGGCCCTTCAACTTACCGGCTACTTTCCCCAGCGTACGAAATTTAAACGTTCTATTGACAAACACCAGGTGTATTTGAATATTTGAATGAATATTTCCGTATGGGGGCCCCAAATTTACTTGTTGCCCCAGGGCCCCCGAGGCTCTAGCTGCGGCGGTGATTATCTCCATTGTTTCGTACCGACGACAATGCGCGTACCGTCCCGTTTCGAACGAACCGTCTTGTTATCTCGGACAACGCCCTCGTGTCGCGATCATTCTGTTTTATCCGGATTAACGGAATCGGTTATACCAAAACACTTTTGACGACAGTGCCGCGCGCAGTTAGTAGTAGTTATCGTCCGTATCCGCCGGGACGATTTCGGAAACGGTCACGACGTTTCGGCCGTGAAAACCACTTGAATTGCCGCGCACGGAGACCCCGGGGAGAGAACACCGCGACGGCCGCCGCCCCGTCACCGTGGATCCATTTTTCTACGTCCGCTTTCGTCGTGGGACCCCTTAAATTTTTTCTTGTTCTCAGCACTGTTCGCAATGAAAATGATATAACCGTTTCACATTTAACGCACTCGAACACGAAGACACACGGTGTACTGTCGTGTTGAAACCGAACCGTTTCACCACCGGTGCCCGTTATCGTCACCCACCCGCCGACTAGTGTTTCTGTCGACGACGTTAAACGTTATTACTGTGCACCGTGTGAACGCTGCGCGCACGCAATAGATTACAAACGTATCAGTCCGCTATACCATATACGTTATTATTTCATACGCTAACATTTTTTTTCTTAAATTTTCAACGTTTTGAAAAAAATTTGCTTAAGAAACGCTGGTCTGGACGACCTTAACGCGCGAGCGAAAAACAAAAACAGTCATCGTATCGACCCGGCCTCGTCCGTACCCCGTGCACAAAAGAAACTCCCGTCGTCACGAACGTCACGAAACAAACACTACCGTGACCCTGTCCGCCGGTTTCGACCGGATAGCGACGATTTGACGCCACGGCCGTCGGCTTACTTGTATTTTGTAGCTTCCGGTCAACCGCGGGCTTGGTCGCGCGCGCAGAGTGGTAAACGCACGTGAACGTCCACTGTTGTCGTCGGACGTACGCGCGTCCCCAGTGCCCGGCAAAGCGGACGAACGGGCAGGACACGTCGACGCAGGCCCTGTTTCTTAGTGAACCCCGACACAAAGTGTGTGATCCGAAATCGAAACTGTGCACTACGGGTTCGAGAAGTGTGTACCTACTAAACACTACTAATAGATAAGACTATTTGGCTAGATAGCAGGCGGCGCCTGTGCAGTACACATTATTCGAGTTTTTCTATCAGTTATCGTGAATCTGATATCGGCGGTGGTTTTTGTGTTTTCATGGTAGATCAGTGGTTACGATGTCTTATTCATTCTCGTCGCACGCGTGAGAATTTCGAAGTGACAATAATAAATTGTATAGGTGTTTTTACTTTTTACCTTTTACTCTGGTATAGTTTTTGAAGAAGCCAGATTAAGCAAGACAGCTGATGAGGACTTATCTATTAAATTTTAAATCATATAAGCCACATTAAACATTGTTAATTGTTTTACCAGATTTATACTAGACGTAAGTATATTTTCGGTCTATAAAAAAGAATTATTATTGAAAAAAAAAAAAATTGACATTGTATTTAATAGTATAATCGTAGAAGTTTGGTTGGAGGGGGGTGTGGTGGGCTTTGCCCCCCATTAAAAAATGTGTAGTACGAATCTCCGTGGAAAACAGGGGCTGCGTGGACGAATAAATAAACTGAAACCACGACGGACGGTCAAGAAACGACACCGATAACCTAGCGGAGAGTCGCACGACCTGCACGGTTTTCGGTTGCGACCGTTTTCAGTCTACTCCGACTTCGCTCGCCCGTTGTCTACAGTCTGCTCGGTCGGCTGGTGAACGCACGATTACATCGGCCGACCGGCAGCTCGCGAACTCGCTAAACGCGAACGTCAAGTGACGCGGACGGTGCCGCGAGTCCGGTACGCGTAGCGGTATAAAACACACAAAAAAAACGTGATACGCGCGAGTGCAGACGGCGGCGACGACGACGACGACGAGGCGCGTTCCGACGGGTTTATAAATATCACGTGTTGATTTTGGTTAAAAATATAATTCGGTTTTAATGCGCGTCCACTTCCCCGCCATTCCGCGCGGTCCACACACGCAAACACCGTCTGCTGCACACGGCGCGCGACCATAAAACATGTGAAACGGTCATCGGTCCGAATGTAAAAAAAAAAAAATTAGAAAAAAAACCCCCCGAAACGGATAATACAGTTTGTCTGGCGGTGGCGGAGGGCCGTGTACGTTTTTTCAATGCTGTCCACCAAAAACTTTTGAATCGGCAAACGTAACGTTTCCGTGCCCAGAGTCAGGTACAGAAAAAACGTACGAGAGCCCCGTCAAATCTCGTCGATCGTGGAACGTATACGAGCACGAGATAACGTGTACAGGCCCACACGTTACGGACGGTTGTCGATCGCGAACCGATTCAAATCGGAACGGTCGATCCGCGAGATGATCGGCCACATCGGACGTCCGTGAACCGATTTGCTTCGCGGCACGGACGTCGATCCTCCCCGACGGGGTCATTTACAACGCGTCAGACGACACCGGCCCTTAAGTGTACGACACCACGGCACAATTGCGTTTTTTTATTTTGAAACTGACTCGGTCCGCGGGCGGATTTACAACCTAACCTAACCTAACATTTGGGGTTTGCTCCTCTGTTGCGAGGGTTGCACTACGACGGACCTTTTACCAGCTCAACTGGAGCTACTCAAGGCCCGCCGCAGGAAGACGATGCCAGCGTGTGGGTAACGGCAACCGACATAGCGCCGATCAACACCGAGGGCTCCGAATTTGCACGTCGATGCGCGCCCGAAACTTCTTGGCGAAACGTACGAATCCAACCCACGACGAACCAGGTTCGATCCGTGTCGCTACGGTCACGGGATGGTCCCCGTGACGGGACTTTGGCGACACACCCGTACTTTTCCATTCGTGGTCGCGACATGCGCCGAGCAGACCCTCGCGTCAGCCGCTCTACCGTCACTGACGTGATATGTGACACCGGACATCAGGCGCTCCGACCGTGACTCTCTCCCCTTTTCCGAACAGAGAGGCCTGGAGTGTCATTAGTTCTGAGACTCCGGGGCCCATCGCCGAGCAAGAGTCCCGTCAATCTGACCCGGGCACGCCGGTGACTATCGATCGGTCGCGGTAGTTGTATGTACGTTTTTTTCACGTTGTGCGTCCGTCTTCCGTCCGTCGTGTTGGGGAATCGGTCCGGGACGTACTACGACTTCCGCGGACCGTCCGGTCAACGCGATTGTTGTGCAGGACGAACGACCACGCGGCGAGGAACGAACGATGGCCACCGTGCCGCGTCGTGATTTCGTGGACTCATGCCGCGCAAATCGTACGTGTTACGGGGCGGATACGGCGGACGTCGGAACAGACGAACACATTTGTTTTCGATAATTATATACGTATATTATTACATAATGTTTGATTTTATGAACAGTTGTTTTTTTTTTTTTGTTTCGCTCGTCTCGGGACGAGCGAAATGACAATGGTCGGTTTTTTGTTTTATTTTTCCGTAGTTTTACTATATCACTATTATTAGTTTTTTTTTTTTTTTTTTTTTTTTTTTTTTTTTTTACAAGCCAAATAGTTTTATAATTTCAACTAAAAAACGATAAAAGAAAAAACGTTCAATAACTAAAACACTAAACATAAAAATAATCGTACGGCAGCACCGTACCGACCTGTAGAGCGTATCGAAGAAAACCCACGGCGTCGTGGTATCAGACAAGCCATAAAAAAACGAACACGAAAACGAAAACATTACGATCCTAAGCCTAAGGGACACGTCGAGCGTGACGAAATATATATTAATATAATAATATAATAATAATAATAATGATAATAATACTAATAATAATAATAATAATGATGATGTTTTTTAAATACAGAAATAAATAAGAGTGTCGCCGAAACGTCGTTAGGAAAAGAAGACGCGAATTTTTCGACATTCGACCGCCGGACGGGGTCGTGTAGTCGATTTGGGTTTTCGAAACGTGCGCGCGCGCGCGTACAACTAGGTGTCGCGGACGCGCGCGCGCCGTTCGCGTTTTCGGTTGTGAACCGGGTGGCGGAATGCGAATAAATTACGAATACGACCGTTTCGTTTGTTTTTCGTTGAAATTGTTGCCGGGAGAAATTGTTCTCGCCGGGTCGGGAAAGTAAAAGGAAAAGTGGTCCCGTCGTCGCCGGTGACTAGAAACACGCCGAGGACGTACGAACGAAAACATTATAGACCGCGTGCGCGCGTAAACGGATGTTGACGGACGAGCGAAAAAAAAAACACTTTTTTTTTTTGGTTAGTTGTTTTTGTCGTCGTTGTTTTTCAGTACGGGACGGACTCCTTCAACCGGATCTCATCTTCAGCTTATGCAGCGCGGTGTTCAGGTGCAACATCTCCAGGTTCAGCTGCGTCATGAGACTGTCCAGCTGCTCGACCGAGTCCAGGATCTCGGCGCGCTGCGTGTGCGGGTTGTAACGCACCTCGAACGGCCGCGACATGGTCGACACCCATTTCCTGTCGGGACGTCAGCGCGCGCGTCAGTACGTCGACGTCGCCGTCGGCCGTTTTCGCCGTCGGCCGTCGGCCGCCGCTTACCTGAACTTGTCCTTGGCGTCCTCGAAACTCTCCGCGACGAAATAGATCGGCTGGTACTCCTGGTCCTGGTACGGTTGCACCGCCGTGACCGACGGCTCGAACGGCCGCAGCTCCGGTTTGCCGGACACCGCGTGCAACAGCTCGCCGTACGCGGACAGCAGCCCCGCGCCGTACGCCTTCACCTCGCCGCGCTCCTTGCACAGCCCGAACTCGATCGTGAACCAGTACACCTGCGGGGACGCAAACACCGTCGGTCATACCGTCACGCCCGTCACGGGTCGGGTTACGGGCGCCATCTATACGTACGGTCGACAGCTTCTCGATCTCCTCGTCGGACGCGCCCAGAGACGCCAGCCCGAGTTCTTGCGAGAACTGGGCGAAGCTCGGGTCGGCCAGCAACGGCATGTGTCCGAGCACCTCGTGGATGTAATCGCTGCGGAACAACGGGAAGAGAAAACATTAAAAACGAGTAAACGGAACGGCATATCAATTACGCGACGGCGCCGTTATTGTCGACGCGCGACGAAACGCGGTTGAAACGAACGGCGCCTTAACCGAATTACCCCACACGGACTACAAAGCGAACGTCGCGTGACCGTACGTCGCGACGGCGTAAAAGCAATTTCCCCAATGGGTCGGTTTAATCGAATCACCGGGCACTTTGTGCGCGCGCCGTCGCGCGATATAATGGATTTCAGACGAACAAAAGGTTTTACCTTGCGTCTATCGTAACGGAAATTGTCTGCGCGCACGTACATTTATGTATATATACGTACGCATGTAATCGGCTTGTCGACTTTATCGCGTTCGATTTGTCCCGAACAGATTTGCCCGTTGATTATTACGTACGACCGGTACGACGATTTAACCCCCCGGAAAAAAACAAAAAAAAATGCGTGCGTGTGTGCATGAATTGAGAAAAACAGCGCGCGTTTGTTTGTCGGGAGAGAAATGTTACGAAACCGTTTGTCGACTGTTTTCCCTCCCTGTCTCCGTTTTGTCTCTGGGAATCAGTCAGCCGGGACGGATTTCGACTTGGCCGGGGCACTTACGGTTCGGGCGTGTGGAACGGAGAAGTGCTGTGACGGATGTACTGCGTGCTTTGGAACACACGGAACGCGAGGCTGGCGAGGAAGTCGCGGGCCGTCAGCAGACCGGCCGCCGGCCGGAGCGTGAAGCCGGTGTGCTTTTTCAAGAAGTCGCACATCTCGTGCAGCTGCGGGATCTTGTCCGCGTTGAAGATCCCGTCGTCCTGCAACATCTTGAACGCGTTCCTGTACTCCACGCAGAAGTGCTTGGGCATCAGGTCCAGCACGTTGTTGAAAACGGCGGTCCACGTGCCGAGCTCGTCGGACGAGTACTCGATGTGCGGGATCGGGTCGCCGCTGCGACGGCGAGAAAAAAACGATTAACAACGGTCCGGTTGTCACGGGGGGGGGAGGGGGTGGGACACGTACAACTTGTACTCGAACGCGATGTTGGCGATCTCCTTCCGGCGCGCGCGGTACACCTTGTCGGCGAACCCGGGATGGTTCATGTCCAGCTCCGGTTCGTATTTGGTCATCAGGTGATTGCAGTTGTCCAGGTCGCGGGCGTGTCTCGGGAACCACGGGTTCTTCACGCTGATGTTGTCCTCGGCCAGAATCGTGATGCTCGCCAGCGACGAGCTCTGTCTGAGCGTCTTCGTCAGGCCCAACAGGTCGCGGCGCGTCGTCTCCACTTTGACCAAAACGTCGAATTGAACGCCCTGTTCCTTGGACGGCCTGGACTCCAGATGGACGACGTTGCCCCTTCCGTTCTGCGAGCGCGGTGTCGGTTAGTCGGGCGTGTTGGTCGGTTATACGTGTGTGTCGTGCTTACCTCGATCACTTTGAGCACGCGGGCGAGAGAGTTGATGCCCTCGCGCATGCGCAGCACCAGAGTGGCCCTCTGCACGGCCGTCTCCGCGTCCTCGTCCCGGCTGGCCGCCCTCTCCAGCAGCACCTCCTCCTCGGTGAGCCCGGCGTCTGCGGGAACACACGGCGCGTAATTACAATGCCCTGACGCCGGAAACGCGGTAATTGGCGGGCGCCGTTCCGGTTCCTTTGCCGTCCGGCCGACCGTGCGCGCAATCGGCGGGCCGGCGGACGTCCCCGGACAAAAGCGCCCGGGGGGGGGAAGGCGCGCGCGACGAAAACGAATGAAAAGGCGTCCCTGCGCCCGTTTCTCGTTGTCGTCGCGCGCGAACAACGCGAAACGCGGACGCGTCGCATTCGACGTATTTACCTGAGTCGTCGTTGTCGGACGATTGTGCGGACGATTCGGCGGACGATTCTACTTCTACAAGGGCGAGACGAAAACGTACGAATAAGTCGAACGGAAAACCGGACGCATGCAACAATAACGCTTACCGTGTTCGCGGTCGTGTGCGGCGGGTTTCGCCTCGGGTTCGAACACCCGATCGTCGTCGTATTGGCCGTCAACTAAACGAACAGACGGGACAACACAAAAACAAACAAAAACAAAACAAAATGAGTAAAATGAGCAAAAAAAAAACGCATGCGAACGATAAATGTAAACTAAAAAGACTAAAAATACAAACGGGAAATCCGACGCCGTGCGGGGTTTGGACGACGGCACTTACCGTGATCGGTGTGCGGACGGCGGAGTCGGCCGGCGAAACGCGCCGCGGCCGCGTCCGTGGCCAGGGACGCGTCCAGAAGCCACAGACAGCACACGGCGGCCATTCTGTCGTCGGGCACGCGCATGACGACGCGGACGCGAACGGGACGCGGACGCGAACGCGAACGGGAACGCGAACGCGAACGGGACGCGGACGGGACGCGGTTCGTCCGACTGGACAGCTGCGCGGGACGCGGTCACCGGCGTGGATGCGCGCGTGGAACGGCGTGCGTGCGTCGGCGACGGAATGAGACCGGGTCCCCGGTCGCCGGTGCGCCGGACCCCGGTTATTATAGGCGGACGGGCCGACCGCCGGCGTGACCCTCGGACAATGTCAACGACAATTTGTTGTTGTCGCTGTTCCCCACCCGCGGCGCGTGTCTCGGACGCGACGGTCTCGCGAAACGGCGTTGATCTTGGACGACGACGACGACGACGACGAACGACACAAGGCTGTCCGCGCGCGCAAAACGGAAACGCGTTTCGGGTTCATCGGGTTCGGGTTTCGTTCGCGCCCGCCACCCGTTACTCACCGTTGGCCAGCTGGCGGGCTTCGTCCAACACCGACTGTTTCGTCTGCTTCACGACGATCGATTCGAATCGCGCGTCGTCCACCAGCGAACGCCTCCTCGCCGGGTAACCGTTCTGTAAAAATCAATCGTTTTTTTCCCCCCGGTTAGAAACATCGACCGACGTGAACCGAAGCGAACGCGATAGGTTAGGTTAGAAACGGCGTCAACCGCTCAAAAAACCACCCGTGCCTCGGAAACGTCGGCTTATTCTCAGCCGTGAAACGTTAACGTTGCGTTATCGTCCGCCGGGGGAGTGGGGGGAACATACGTCTTTCGATTTCCACGGCTGTACGTGATAAACCGCCGTGGTCGTTGTTGTTTTTTGCACGTGCGTTCGTAATTGTTATCGTGTACATATTGATATATTTACAGATTGCCAACAACACGTTTTTGTGTCGAAATCGCCTTGAAAACTTCCCCTGAAGGAGGAGACTATACAACTATTCGTATACGTATGCAACGTGTTATCAAAATATTGGTACACGCATCAAAGCAAAAAAAAAAAAACAAAAAAACTAGGAAAAAAATCACGTAAAATAAATCACGAGTGCGCGAGAATTCGACAACAATAGGTATATACACACACACACACATTTATGTATACGAACGTGGCGCGCGCGTAGTTGACGCGTATCTGCGATGACGTGGATTAATAATAATAATAATAATAATTACCTCTGTTCGGTGTCAGATTTTAATACGAAAACCGTGTCAAAAACAGAGAGAGAGAGAGAGAGAGAACGAAAAACATATAATACTACACACACCGACCCGTGTTGTGGCCCGTAGAGGTCGGAAAAAAAAAAAACTTTAGCATTATTATTTCTCACCATTGTCGTGTGTATAAGCAAACAGTGTATATATATATTTTTTTTTTTTGTTTTTTTTGATTTGCCACTATATATATATATGTGTGTGTGCGTGCGCGTGTATAAAAAAATCTTATTACGCGTCCGCAATTCTTTTCGGTCACGTATATATTAATATATATATATATACGAAGTGAAAATATAAACGAATCCGCGCTGGCCGCAGAATAAGTCCGGGAAAATTGTTATTCCTGACGCGCGACGTCGTTTTACACGGCTTAGGACTTATCTCTACGCGTAAATACGCTCGTCGGATATTGGCGGTATACGGAGTCGCCGTCACGCAATCCCATTCCGGTGAAACACTCTGGCGGAGATCGCGAACGCGCTTTTCCCGAGGCGATTTCGAGTCGAAACGTTTCGTTTCTTTACATTTCTTTTCGGAAACGTAATTGTCGACGCGGCTTCAAACCCGTCCGGAAAATACACGGTTTTAAATCGAAATTAGAAATAATAATTAATATGTATATTCGTGTGTACGAAAACACCAGCCGGTAAAAGTTTAAGCTCGTGTAAAAGGCCACCTCGGCGCGGCCTCGGAACTCCGCGTGCAATAACAATATATGTGTGTATTAAAGTAATAATATCTTGATTTTCGCCGAGCCATATTTAACCGCGCGCCCTTGTCTTTTTTTTTTTCAGAGAAGAACGTACAAGAGAGGAAAGAAGAAAAAAACAAAAGGTTTTAGGTCAATGACGGCGCGCGGAGTAAATACTTTTCGTTCTTTTTTTTTTTTTTTTTTATACGCATAAACGTATAAACGTATAGTAAAAGAGAGAGAGAAAGAAAGAAAAAAAAAACGTGTAAAATGTATAAGAATCGACCCGATATAATTATAGCGCCGAAACGCACGGTTGTTTCTTTTAATTGTTTTTTTCTGTATTTAATGTTCGCCGTCTTTGAAAAACTTCGTGTCCGATCACCGCGAGATTATGTTATTTACGTACGATATCGTTAAAACCTATCCAGTTCGCCTTGACCTAGCTGTGATGCACTATTATCGCCGTGGTACGTGCACGTATACGCGTCGGACAAAACAAGGGCGTCCCGTTACCGGTCGGATGTCTTGTCGCGGTGCGGAAGGACGTTGATACTATTATTATCATGACGTACGCGCCGTGCACGTCGTGCGCGAATTCGCTGGGGGGGTGGGCGGGGGACAGACGATATTGTGACTCGGCGGAGCCGGTCGAAGGAAACGTCGGAGACGGACGGACGGGGGGAACAGAAAAAAACCAAATAACAACAACAACAAATAATCGTATACGTTCGGAATAACATTTAATAACACGCCGCGCCGCGTCACCGCGTCACAAAACGGCGCGAAACAGTCAACGGCACGTACGCGACCGTTTATGTTTAGTCTGTAATCGTTTGCCTTAGTGTGAAACCAACTAGATCTATGTCCGGGTGTAGGAAGTCACGGCGGCACGGTCGTTTCGGAATCGTTGCGAACGACGGACCGACACGACGAGAATTACGTGTAAAAAGCGTTTTGAACGCCGACGACGGCACCTTACGGCATTACGTGGGAACGTGCGAGACCGACGAATGATAATAAGACGAAGACGCCCGGGGCTTTGCCAAAAACAAAAACCGTTTCTCGGTGACTTGCGCGGTGGAACGAAAAGTGTCCGAACGTCGCGCGACGTATTGTTTGCATACACGAAACGCCGTCTTGTCGGTGATAACCAAAACACGTGACACGATATCTCCTCCCGCGATAACACGACAACCGAACGATTTGAATACTGGAAGTCGAACGCGGAATATATTACCGAGTCGTATATTACGTTGTTGACGGTATGCTAATCACGAGACGCTCGTTATGATAATTCGATTTGGAAACCTAATGGTGTTCGTCAGTTATTAGATTTTTAACGTTATCAAGGCCCCTCGCATGCACGGTGTACGGTGTACACGACTGGTCTGTTAAACGAAAAAAACGAAAAAAAAAATACAAAAACCGGTAGTCGTAATTCGGATGGCGTCGCGTTCGTCGGTACGTTTGACGTTTTCGTTAAACGCGTTCAGACCGAAAACAAACGGCGAGAAGTGGATTTCCGATTAAAAATCACGTTTGGCGCGTGTAGACGGGAAACAAGGTAAAATTACCTTCGAGTCACCTTCGACGGGTCTTCCTGGTCGGCAAGGAGGACGACGACGAGAGAGAGAGAGACAAAAAAAAAAAAAAAACAATCCACGTTTCTATATATTACGTGTTACCTCGATGCTGTACGACTTGTTGATGGCGAACATCTCTCGGCTCTTCTGGGCTGCTGCGACTGCCATGACGGTTCGCTGCGGTTTTCCGGTGCCGGCGTCTCTGCCGAAACTGTGCAACAGAACGCCGTAGGCTCCGAAATCCAGTGTTGACGGTACGCGGCGTCGGCAACGTCTTCTCGCTCGCGGGCCGCGGGTCGACAACTTGTCTAGTTTCGTTTTTGGCGCGGTCCCTCGGGTCGGCCGCGCGTCGTACGAGAGCCACGAACGCACAGACCACGCGGGGTGGGCGTTTAAACACGTGTGCGCTCGTTCGACTCCCGGTAATCGACGACAGACGAACCACGTCGGGTTAGTACGCGGTTCCTTTTCTCGGCGGGACTACTTCGGATTTTTTTTCTGCGCGCACGCGGAAACGGGAAACGAGAAAAAAAATCGGAAAACCAGACCTCTGTTCGTCGCTAAGACCGCGGACGGCTGAGGACCCGAAACAATTACAAGTATGTTTACGTCGACCGGCTTGCGGTGCGGTAGTGCTGCGAGAGCGGCGCGCGTCAACACGTGCACTCGGACGCTGAACGGAAAGACAACCCCGTGGCCGGCCGACCGCCGTCCTTTTATACACACGAAGGGACGCCGCGGCTCCCCCCCTCCCCCGCAGCGCCGCGGGCACCCCACTTTTCTCGGAAGGCGTGTTCCGTGGCGAGCGCGCTACGGCGGCGGCGGCGGCTGCGCGGCTGCGGCGGCGAGCGGCGGAACAGCCCGCGGCCACCCCGCCGCCGCCGCCGCCGCCGCCGCCGCTCGACTGGGATTTCCACGGCGCGTTCTCTGCGCTCCCCTCCACCCGCCGACGGTCCGTACGGTTTTCACGTCGTGCCCGCCAACGCCACACCCTGCGGGCGACGCCGATGACCTTACGGTTACAGGCACGCGTACCCGACCGAATGTTGAAAATGCTTCGCCACTCGGACGGAAGTCTACCGTTTTCGGCCAATATGGATTTATTCCGTTTTCGTACCTCGCGGTTTGATGTGTGACGAGAGAACACGGCTCGTCGAAACTAACGAGTACCCCGAGACGTTTGGCGAATCGTCAGAATTGCTTTTTCAACCTCGACCACGTGCACATGAATCGACGACCGTACTGTCCGGTCGGCAAGTCGCCGTTTATGTTTTTAAACTTTTTCGAAAACCTCGCTGTCCGAAGTGCCGAAAGTATAAAAACAGACGACATTTTCCTATTTTCCGGTACTGTTTTCGGTCGTTTAAACCTCGTCCGTACGCGTACGTCCCGACCACGCGCACATGAATCAATGACTGTACTGTCCGGTCGACAAGTCCGATTCGTTTTTAAACTTTCTCGAAAACCTCGCGGTCCGAAGTGCCGAAAGTATAAGAACAGACGGCGTTTTCCCATTTTTCCGGTACTGTTTTCGGTCGTTTAAACCTCGTCCGTTCGCGTACGTCCCGACCACGCGCACCGGGGGATCGACGACCGGTGCGGTCCGGTCGGCAAGTCGCCGTTTCCGTGGCGCGTTGTCGAAAACGACGGGCGTCCGACGATTTTGTCGGTCGCCGATCGTCGCGAGCGCGCGCGTTTTTTTACGTTCGGACGGACACGAGGAAAAAATAAAAAAAACCCGGCCTCGCCTCGTACGACCGCGAACACACGCGCGCGCGACCTACGTCAATCGTTCTCCCGGGGAATCTCGCGCGTACAAACCCGCGCGCGAATCCGTTCGCTGCGCGTCGTTTCTTTTTCCTCGTGCCGTCCGCCGAATCGACACCGACCGGTACACGCCGCCGTATATTTCGTTCGCGTTTATTTCGACGCGTTGTCCGGACGAAAACACACGTGGTATTTTTTTGTATTTTTTTGCTTTTTGAATTACGCGCGAAAATAACGAGTTCGTTTTGAGGGGGCTTCACACACGCGCCAAAAACACAAAATGTCTGTACCGAGGACAGCGTTCGAAAATCGGTGATGGGCGCGATCGATAGTTGTTAGTTATGTTCGCGTAGTCGAGTTATCGCTCGAAATAAAATCGTGGATCTTTGTATTCTGACGTCGACTTGACAAAACAGAACAACTTTGGAAAAGTATTTTTATGTAGCTTGCACGACGGCGATGGATTTCCTTTTCCTGTCCGACGGTAACAACGAAACGCGCCGCCCGTAACGAATTACTTGTATTATATTATCATTACATGTCGGTAAACTGAATGCTACGTGTTTTCAGTGCGTATAATAATGATTATTCGTTTACGTTGTCCAGAGTTTTGGACTAGGGATTGAAAGAAGATTATTCTCACTCGATTATTGGGCATCATCACTGGTTAAAATTCGACGACCGCGTTTATACGTCTCGGTTACCGTGTTTTATTTTATTTTTTATTTTTACCCGACAAAGAAACGATAAGCGAAGATCGTTGGTTTTGATGTTGGGGGAAAAAAACAAAACCTAATAGTGTATTCTCGACGTCCGTGCGCAATATCATTTATAATTATATTTAACCGCGATACAGTTTCCTGAAACGACGGACCGTCACCGTCGGTAGGTGTGAACGTTATTTTATTCCACTAACAAGTCAATGTTATTCGGCTAGTGTTTCCGCACCAAGGTCCTAACACACCGCCGACTTCTAGACGACGTGTACGGGTATGTTATTATTATTGTGCGTGCGCGTGTTTCGACGCGTTCCAACGCGCGCAAACGCAAAAACCGATTAATCGATTCGTCCGTGTTATTTATTTATATACATGATCCAGAATCGAAAAAAATACCTACTCCGTTCTTTTCGACGGATTTTTTTTTTTTTTTTGTTTTTTGACCGGCCTCGTGCGTGTAACGGACTCAAACGTGAGTTCATAACATAATCTCGTATACACTCGTGATAACTAGTTATCCGTGATTTATTCCCGTATTTTAACATCGATCTCGTACGCTCGTACAAAACATATACCGCCGTCTGCTCGTTTGTGCACGATCAGCAGAAAGCTAAAGCGAACGTCCGCTCTGCCTGACGAAAACTAGACGATCGTTTCAGTTGACGAGTCGTAATAGTGATCGCCCGTCAACAAATAAATACATGGCAGCATACCGTACACGCTCTTGAAAACAAAAGTGTTATTCGTTTTTAAGGAACGTAGGGTCGCGGACTCGCGGTTCCCGGACGGTTGTCGGGTATTTTTTTTTTGTTTCCAGTCCAAACCGGTACGGAGTACGTTGTCGTGTCGAAACGTTCGCGGTACGGGCCGAAGGCGACTTACTTGACCGCATAACGCGACGGGAAACGCGGTCCCGTTTGCACACGTTACGTAGTGCCGCGACAACCGGGGCGCGGCTGTTTGTCTTCAGACCGGCTTCAGGTCAGTCGGTTTTATCCAGAGGGTGAAACGATAAACAATCGCGCGAATGACGTTTCGACTAAGTCGAGTGTTTCAAGTCCGGAACGGTTGATAACGGAAGACGAGCGATATTCCCGGGATCTCTTTTCGGAATCCCGTGTCGTTAACACAGTTCTTCGTTAACGCGTTGAAAACGATCGATTCGCCTCGACTCGAAAAAGAAACAAATCCCACGTCGGTATGTTTGCCGTAATTTTACCGTGACATTTTACGGACACGTACACGTTATCGTAAGACACGTTCCTTACTTCGGTCCTATGTTTTCCATATACAACGTGTGTTCCGACGTAATCCGTGGGGGGGGGATCGAGCATTTTCAAACGCGACGATTGTTAGAACAGCTGCATACGGAAATCACGGGTACGATTGTTTCTGGAAAAAAAAAATGAAAAAAAAAAAACACTACCGCGTACCTCGATAAACATCGCGTGCGATTGTAAGGCCAAATATTATATTGTTCGTGCCGGTTGAAATTAATCAGAACAATATGTATTATTAATAAATCATATAACTACGTTACGTCTACGCGTCGAGTACAATACAATATTAAATAACAGTCCGAGTATAGGTACGACTAAAGTCGAGGTCTTTGCGGTCATGCCTCAAACCTCAAAAGACCATTCTTTCGTGATAAATGGCGTGTGTTCGATTTATAATCTAATACAATGTATACACCATTCAGTGCATAACTATTATATTGATCACATACGTACTTAATCACTGTATGTTTTAGTTCTTTGCAATTAGGTAATCATTATACGAAATGATCTATTAAAAACGATATATTTAATAGTTGCGTTAATGTTAGCGTTAAATTTCAGAACGTATTATTTTGCCGTGTACGTAAAATCATTGATATTTAAGATATCGACGATATCATAATAATAATTTTAAAGATATTCAAGCGATATAATAATAATAAAACGCGCGACGAAAACAGTGCGTCTTAACGTTACTGCGTTCGGTGCGTAAATATTTATAGCGTAAGCCTATTTCACGATAATTTACTCGTATAGAAACTCTAACGTTTTAATCAGGGCCGGATTGCGGAGGAAGGTTTTTTTGGAGACTTCCGCGTAATAAGATTTTTTTTTTTTTTTACTTCCCGATTTAAAACGCATTACAACAAAAATTATCGTTTTGAATGTACAGATGAAAATCACGATATTCGAATCAAAATACCAATAGTGTTAAAAAGAAACGTTTGGTCCGTACGTAATTCAATTTTTAGGTTATTTTTCGACACAATTCGATTTTTTCCACCTTACTTTTTTGAATAAAAATACAGTAAATCATAATATAATGGAGATACGTCATCAAACGCACTTGTAACGTACCGACATCAGATGTATGTAATCGAGAAACGGGGCCACCGCCAAAGACGGGCCCAGGATCTCCACATTTCTAAATCCGGCACTGGATATAAATATATACATGCGTACACACTTGTTGAACGTCTAATATTATACGTCGAATGAAAACCGTTTAATGCGTTCAATGATCACCAGAAGGACCGTAAACGCGTTTAAATGGTTTACAACCGTACGGTCGCAAAATTTTTATTTGGGATTTATATATATATATATATTCGTGTATACGACTTTAATGAACATTCGCAATTTATATGGTTGTGTTCGACGTCAGATCTTACACTAGACAGCACGTACTGAAACGGTTACTTCAAAAATATATTACGACGTTCGTACGTCGGACGTACTTAAAATATTAACAATACGCTATACGTCATTTGTACCACGGCCCGTGCGCCCGAATCGAAAACATATTTTCAAGTGATTTTTACGTTGTGTTCAGTCACGCGACTTTCGTGCAACACACGAACAAGCCGATTCGGATTGCAATTGACGAAATAACGAAACGTACTCGTGATTAACACACGGTTTCGATGTTACCAACGCATTAAACAAATAAAATATTTATCGTTTTCGTTTTGGTCGTTTACGTCCCGCAATACACTATTCTTGATTTCAGCACTCGATCTGACGCCGTCCGTCCGATTGCCGGTCGATCGTAGTACGCGGTCGGACGTTTACCGAAAGTCGTATTATTCATCTCATTTGGGTGGGTATTTTTCCGGAAATACTTTTCGACATCAAATCATTAGTCCAATAAATTCGCATTGTATTTCTACTACTACTGCTGCTGCTGCAAGGTCAACGAGCATATACGATTTTACCGTTTCTCATCAACTCGTCACAATCAGCCGAATTATCATTCCGCGGTGCACGCTGCTCGCTCGTCAATTTATCCGTCAACCAACAATTAACGATAATATATTATTATTATGTACTTTGAAAAGGAAAACCCAAGGACAGAACTCTTATCACTATATACATATATATATATTTGTATTATGTATTATGTGTTATATGACGCAGTGATTTTAAACCAATTGTTAATGTTAAAGATTTGGATTAAAACGGATAACGATTTCAAATCCCAATGCCGATGTCGACGTACATTTCTATCGTTTTCGATCGAATACGAAAGTGTATTTTTTATCGTGCGCACGATATTCCGTTCTTAAATGATTACATTCGGGTAGTGTGACTTACGGGAATCCGCAAGTACAAAATTAGGATAACGCGAAGTGAAATCAGTCGATAAAACACGTATTGTAAAACGACTAAATCGTACGTAAGACATTGCTGCTATGTGTCTTCTGGTTGTTATTAATTGGTGTTGTAAAAAAGCTACGAACACGAGTGACGAAATCATATTTGCACGTTCGCTAGAACGATATAAAAAATGTATATGTCCGACAAAAGTTTTCACGCGGACCACCGTCTCCGTCGTCGATTTTCGTATTGAAACGAACGTTTTTATTCGCAAACACAAAATATCGACGATTGCGCTAAAAAGTGAAATCGTTTAGGATTATAATTTGTACATCGATCTCGCCGGTTCTACCAAAATCGTCGGGGAAAAACCCAGATCATAATTGATCCATGACTCACCCATGCGTCAACGTTTGATTTCCTCGACCGACGTTTCCGCGTCATTAGTAGTGTTTCGCTGAAATTTGCGAAACGTTTTTATCTTTTTTGTCGTTTTTCGCGTTATGTATACAGTTTCCGTTGAGATTTCGAACGCCTCTAAACGCCTCGAAGTCATACGCAAGTATGTTAGTTTATCTGGATTCGTTTTAAAACGTAGACGTAAATCGTATGAGCCGCTTATAATTTCGATCGCGGCAGAGTGATTTATCAAGCAAATTTTGTAATGTTCGCGTGGTAATTTACGCGTGAAGAATAATTTATTTGGTTAACCGTTTCAACCGCGGTATGGCGTACGAGTGTTTTGGAAACGCGTGACTACTCGAAATTTGTAAACAAGGTTACTCGCGTTCGCAACACAGCGGTTATTACGTTTGATAATTTTTTTTTTTAACAAATCTTTTAGACGTTTTTTTATTTCCCCCCCGACGCAATAATCTATCGTCGATTTCAAATTCGAAATAACAATAAAATAACATTGACTCGCGACAAGGCGGGGGAATTATCGAACGAGCGTCCCCAACATAATCTCGTCCGTACTTTTTATCCGTATAAGACGTGTACGACGTAACGCAATGTGTTTAGTTTTAGGCATAACGTACTCGGAACGTCAATTACGTTTGTTTTTCTTCTTCTTCTTCTTATATTCCGTATTTAATTAGCTCGATTCAATGCCAAACCGTATAACCAGTAAAACATATATATACATATACATAACGTTGATCTAGATACCGTACCGCCGCGGAACGAGGAAATTTTCGTTTTGTTTTTTACGCAACTCGATTTCCTCGAACGAAAAAAACCCCTACGTTTTTGGAAACATTTGAAGATCACGACGCGCGTATTGCACCGTGTTTTCTCTTGTTGAGTCCGATTGTCGGAATATCGTTTCCGATTTCCAACCGATTTCCAATCCGCGCATAGTATTTGTCGTTCGGTCGTATCAGCAACGCGGCCAGGGTTTTTTCAACGACGGGGGGAGGGGGGTGTCTTAGAATAATATGAAAACCCGGTTTCGTGCAATGAGGATAGTTTTCACTTTTCGTTTTTAGAATTAAAACGTACGGTCGATAAAAAAATATATACTCTTTTGACGTCGAAACAAGAGAAACGACAAAATCGATCACGAAAAATCTAATATCGACGTTTATCCGTTGCCGACAGTTATACAATTACATACTCAACGGTCCGGACTCGAGAACCACCCGCGCGGTTGCGCCGCCGGGTCCGGTAACGGATTTTTAACTCGGCCGTACCTCACTTCCCGTGCTTGTTGTCGTTGGGCGGAAAGTTCGATCGGTCGTCGCTAAAAAACGCTATGCACGCGTGTCATATTGAGCGCGTCGTACCGATCGATCCAGACCGCGCGACAACCGTGATAACAAACGCGGCGGCTAGTGGCGCCGAGGATGACCGGTGATGGGCAAATACGATTCCCCCCGTGGGGGGAAGGGGGGTCTGGGTGGTCGGGTTTTAACCTCAAACCGCGATCTCGTGCATCGTTCGGCGGCGTTCGAATAGGTTAGTACGGATACGAACTCTCGTTAACGCTCCGCCGACTCGATTAATTGCAGGAAGAGATCGGTATTTTATTCGATCGTTTTTCAATGAGCAAACGGCCGAGACAGATCGTACATTACGTGCACGTCGCACGTGTGCGTGTGCGTCTATACCGATGGCATAAATATAACACATCG
Source organism: Schlechtendalia chinensis (assembly GCA_019022885.1). NCBI lineage: Eukaryota > Metazoa > Arthropoda > Insecta > Hemiptera > Aphididae > Schlechtendalia > Schlechtendalia chinensis. The sequence goes on along the minus strand of CM032349.1, from coordinate 1,789,199 downwards.
TAACGATTTATCACAAGGCTATAAGTTATGATGTAATTACGCGTTTACGCGGTGTATAAACATTACATCGATATACTTTTTATTTATATTTTTCTCCTGTTTTTGCTTCGTCCGCTAGGCATAATAATGAAACAGCCAACGCTACAACAGTCACGGTATGGAATGCGGACGGAGCGAACCCTACTGGCACGATGTTAATCGTATGCGACCGCCAATCTATTTTCGCGTGTTTCCCAAACGGACGTTATGCGCGGTTTCGCAACGACGACCGATTAATTACGATTTGAATTGAAATGTTCGATATATATATATCGAATTTACGTTCGGTCGTATAACGTGCAAATATCCAATAAAACGATCGGCTCCAACGAACGCGATGTGTTTATTTACACGTTTTTGTTTTTCATTTTGAATTGAAATTAAATCTATGCGTTTACGAATTAAAACGTTCGCGCGGACATATTACGTACGAGGGGCGAGTGTTAAACTGTTCGCAAAAACGACATCGCCCGCGCGATTGTGTCGGAGAGCGCACACATCGCGCGGGTTCTTGTATCGTTAAACGTACGTTTGTATAATTCCGATTTCGTGACAAAACCCGAAATAAAGAAAGAATGGTAAAGCAATGCGGTTTCGTGCGCGTACGTTTCGTTGAGTCCACTGTAACTATAATCACGTTGGCCTTGCGTTTCGTACAGGGAAACGGGATAATCATCACCTAGACGGCGCAACATTGTGTATGATCTCGATGAAAATTTCAAGCGCAGCATCGTATCATTTTCAACGTGTGGTAAATACGTTTATGACCGTATACCGTGTATGTGCTGTCGATCTCGCGCGAGACGCATTTTCTTTACGATCCCTTTCCGAAAATACGTCGTTTTTTTTTTTTAAATCGTCCTACCCGTAGCCGAGAACTCCGGCGCTTTTCATAAAAAGTATGGCGTACGTAAAAACTGCGATTCCACAAAAAATTATATTGTTCTCTGTAATATATATATATATGTGTGTGTGGAGAAAAATCTGCGCGAATAGAATAATATCGTTTTGTGTTTAAGCAACTAGGAAGTGCAACACGGTATAAATGGCGTAACTAGAATTATTCAAATGAACACTAAACTCTATATTGCTACACTTAAGATAATTATACTCATAATAATAATAATAATAATAATATGTGGTAAACGATGAACTAATGCAATATATTCTGGATTACGACTACTCGTACAAATTGTATGCAAATATACATATATATATATATATACTTTGTAAAAAACCGCGTGATTTTTACGTAAAATTTATTGGCAATTTTCTTTCTCGACTCCCGTCACACACGGCATAACGTTATTGCGATACGACCGAATGAGATAACTGCATTGGACGTGCGCTATTACGTTTATTGCATGTCGCACACGTTCTGTTGTCTACGATTTCGGAATCGCGTGTTCCATTGACGTTTAACACGAATAAATTCATCGTAAAAAAACAAAAAACTCTGACAATACGCAAAGTTAACAATTATAAAGTCGATTAATTAAGTTACTGGACGCGTTATATTTTTTTTTTTTTTTTGAAAGTAGCTTCTAACTTAATAAACGACTGCTTTTCATGTTCGACGTATTAACTTTATAAAAAACGCGTGTAAATTTGATTAAATTCTTCAGAACGCGTATGTTCTGAATGGGGTTTTTACTTTTTAGCGTCGGCGATTTTCGTTGGGTTAAAAAGTCATACACGTATAAAAACGTATAAATTTCATCAAGATTATCATCTACGCTTTTCAACTAACGACCCGTTCACAGGCCTCCGAACGTTCGGCTAAAAGTTTACGTAAATTACCACATCGCTTTTCGTTCGATTGCTAGTCAGACGATTTCAACCGAGTCGAGTTACTTTTTTCCCAAAAGTCGTGATTTCGAACTCTTGAAGGTAATCAAAAAAAAAAAAAAAAAAATACAGATCCTGATAACACGACGCCGTGTAAAGCCCTCGGACAAGCGTTTCTCGAACCGTGGGTCGCGAGAAGTTTTTTCGATCGTATGGACTCCAAGAAATGCATGTTCCGTTAAGCTCTCTAATCCCGTAGACGTAATACCGCGTTGGTGGCGATAGGTTCTGGGGGCAGAATTTGGGCCGGTGGCCCGGAAAAGATCGCTGAACGTCTACCTGAAACGTCACGGTCGTGCGGTACGTCACCGGTCCGGACGGTTAACGAATTACTCAACGCGACCCCACGTATGTACGCGTAGGTATCGATCTCCAAGGCGACACGATCAAATAACGATACGTTTAACGTGCGTAAGGTTATGCACGAAATAGGCGTAGTTCGTAATTACGTTTGAAACGCCGAATCCGGTAAAAGTCACTTCCGTCAAAACGCGCGCGCCGAATGTTTTATTTTTTTTACGTTACGCGATTTGCGCGCGCGAATACAGAAAACAATATTCGATCCGACGTCGATAACGTTGACGGTCGCTCGGACACCGCCGAACAACATTGTTTTTTTTTTTTAATGTGTAATTAATATGGTACGGTTCGAATTTGGTTTTTTGGAGGAACACGCGCCGACAACGTTCACGGTGGATATTTGAAATTGGCGCGTTAGACGGTTGGCTTATGGGTTATGAGTAGTTCGAAAACGGACGGCATCTCGACGTGAAACAGTCCTCGGCATAACAAATACGTCCGGAGGACAACAGACACCGATTGTTTTTTTGGTCTTGGGGGGGGGGGGTTCGTAAATACGACAACGGTATGGAAGTTTCACGTCGTGTACGAGCGTTCGTTTTTGCCGGCCAGGACCGTATACGACGAGATCCGATTAAACGAACTGTGCGCGAACCTAGAAAAATACGTTTCGACACCGTGTTTGCGTTTTCGGTTTTGTGTTCGGTATGAAAACAATCGACAAAACGCGCCGCGAGCCAAACGGATTTTCCACTGTCGTTTCAAACGTTCGCGCGTTATCGATTCTAATCGCGAAGCAGTCCACACGCGTCCAACAGGTACGTCGAGAACGGTTGTAAAACGATCGGACTCTCGGTTTTTTTCCATACCAAACATTAATAATATACCACGTCGGTGCTCCACATACGTGATTTATACATATATATATGTATATATAGGACCGTATTGGGTACTGGTATACGAAACAACAGTCAATCGTCGTCTCGTACAGATCGTTCGCGGTGTAGTAACACGATTGTTCATGGACTGTGCGTGCACGTATATCAAGTATTATCAAGGCTGGCCGAGTTGACTAATATTATTATTATTATTTATTTTTTTTTTTTAACTCGTCGGATTGAATACGATACACAAACACAGCGTAAGTCGAGTTAAAAGTTACTGGTGTTTATTTTGTTGAATTTGGAAAAAAAAAAACCCCCGTTAAGGTTAGCGATGAAAACAAACTATCGTATCGTATCCTCAGACATACTGAAATACGTGTCGCGGTGTGGCGAATGACAACCGAACGTAAATCGTTCCGAGTACATGGTGACGTGTTAAAACCCCCGTGACTTTTTTACAACCCCAGCGACAACGAAAAATCGCCCACGCTAATAATCGAAAACGGCATTCAGAAATGTCACCCAGCGGACGAACCGTTATTGAAATACCGTCGTGGTTAGGTTCACTCGGAGCGAACACGTCGAGTTAACGAGTCGACGCGAAGAAATCGATCGATCAATTGCTGGATTTCAACGTTGGACCGGCGTCGTTCGTTATGCCGGTGTGCGCATATAAAGTAAACGAATTCGCGAAAAAACCATACGAGAGAGAGAGAGAGAGAAAATGTTTGGAAATCTGGTCTAAAATAAAAAAAATAATTCAAGGTCGCCGGAAGGCGTGCATTTACTCGGCGCGCACACGTACCGTGTATTTACATAAGCCCAATGCTCTCCGGAGACCATTAGCTCTGAGCTATTTGCTAATTACACGCGTTACGATCGTATCCGTAATACATATATCATTATAAACCTAACGAACGACTTTGAAACGCGAGAATGAGGCTGAAAGATTATCAACTGATATTGTTGATAGAAAAAAAAATAAATAATAATAATAATAAATAAATAAATAAATAAATAATGATAATAAAAAATAAATTAAAAAAAAATTCACAATTGTAGAACAACGTCGGGGAAAAAAGCGTGATTTTCTTCGTCCGCCGCGCGCCAAGGTCTTTTTCACGAACGCGTTATTGTGATATTAAATAACAATAATAGATTTCAGTCCGATGTTACTGCGGACCGAACGGTCGACGTCGTGTTCAACTCGTGTGCTTCCTTCGGGGATTGTTATTACTATTATTATTATTATTATTATTATGATTATTTATTGTTTTTAGCTCGCGACGGAGAACGGGTTTTCGACCGTGAAAACACTGCGATCGTGAAGTCCACACGTCGATTCTTTCGACTCGAAACGTTTACGTATTTCACACGTTATCTATCGTCCGGCTGAGCCGACGGTTATTCCGCGCTATTTCTTTTTTGTACACGGTCTGGAATTCAATGGAAAAACACACGTACAACGTCCACTACATAAAACAATGTGCACGACGAGGCCGGAACGGCAAATAACAGGCAAAACTCTAAAAAAAAACAATTAAATAATAATAAAACAAGCGAAATAGATCTGACCTCTGATATATCGCAAACGCTTGCCAGACGAGTCGCGTTCATTCGGGATTAAGACGCGCGGGAAGAGTAAATTGTATCACGTCAATATTTTTGAAATCCACGCGGTGCTTGAATCGGGAAGCTGCTGTAGTCGTTTGGTCGCCATCAGTAAATGAATTCGAAAAACGTTACTTTGATAACACCGACTAAACGTCGACGCGGGTCAGCGAACGAAATCGGGGACGTTTTATAAATGTCTATACCGCAAGCGCGCGTGAGTGTCCAACACCAAGTCCAAACAATTTTCGAGCTCAAATCACAGTCAAGCGAGCGTGGCTCATAATTTGATTTGTTTTTGGTCTCGTGATAAAATAAAATTCATTCGTGTACGATATACTTTTTGTAATTGGAAAAACGTTCTGTCTGTATGTTATTGGAATCATAACGGTTTAATGTACAAAAAAGTGTTTTTAAATTATTAATTTATACAACAGTGTTGTAGTAACTCCAATTACGGTATTACGTTTTTGGTCTTGCGTGTCGAATTCGCAAATTCTAAATGTTTCGCGGATCAGACAAACGTGATACCTCGGTCTCGGAGGTACGAACTAACTATTTAAAATTGCATTTACGTAAAGCGAGCCGACCCGTTGTGCCTCACTTACCGAATACAGGTCCGATGCACGTGAAATTCGCACACGCATGCGTTACGAATGTAAATGATCGGTATGAATTTGAATCCGCGTGACGGACTTCCCGTCGTTTTAACAGAAAACGGCGCTTGACGAAGCACGAAAACGATCGATTTTTCTCTCGAAAAGTCAAAACCGTTTTCCAAAACGTTCAAATTCGACGTAAGACGAATAATAGACGTAACCGCGAATTGTTGAACACGCCGATTCCACCGGAACGCGTAGACAGAATGCCGACCGCGTTGTCGTAAAACCGATACCGCAATTAGTATAACGACAATAATAAACGTAAATCACGGGGACTGCAGCGGTCTATTGTCGCGGCCTATAATTCGCCTCGAGTTACGGTACACAGTCAATAATAATAGTTATTAAAAATGTATTTCTATCATGATCCGCGCGTCTTTTCCATTAGTGCTTATACACACACATATATACATATAAAAGCTTCGGGACGACGAAACTATTCGACCGTAAACGATGCGATTCTGGTCGAACGTGTAAAAATGATTTATCTAAAAAAAAAATCACTCGGTCTCGAAGTTGCCGACTGTAACGCTTTCAAATCCGCCGCATCGTACTGGCGTCCGACAATGGACCGCACCATATCGACGTATATATTTATATTTGTATACGTTTATAATTTCCAGACCGCTTGAACTCGACGTGTCGACGTGATGAATCTCGCGTGATATTGTCGAAAACACACCGTTCTCCGAGTCGCTCTGTCCGTTCATAGTTTATAGAAATCGACAGTGTGTCGACTAAAACGGTTTCCTTTTTTTTTTTCGTTTAATAAAAAAATCAAATTCGAATAACCGGTATTCGAATCACCGCGACGGCCGACCGACCTAACCTAACCTGTCCACGTTTCGCGAGCATTCCCGCCGTTATCGTCGCGGACGAACGAAACGTGCTGCCGGTTAGCAAAAAAGAAACCACGAAGCTATTCCTTGAAGTCCCTGTTCGCTGTCGTGTGTACCCGTCCGCGGCTCGCGCCGGATATGAAGCGAGTGGTTTCGATTTCGATTCGTTTTTTGAAGCCACAGCAGCGAATTGTAAATCCCAATCGATTTTCACACCGTACTTAATGAAAATCTACTGAATAAAAATTAGAATAAAATTAAATAACGATCGTTACTATTGCTGTACTGACCGTCAATTCATTAACGAAACATAAACGCAATACTTTTTTATCGCCTTTTAGTTAGCTTTGATACGGCCGTATAAAAAAAGTGAAAAGTTTTAATTGCGCGCGATGTGCTCTGAAACATTTTAAAAACTTCAATAAAAAAAAATGAAAATGAAAATCTGCATCTCGCGTACTGTAATTGTGTTGTGCGAATTTACTTTCCATTGTACTTGGCGGACGTCCTGCGGAGAAAAAAATAAAACGCAGTTGAGCGAACCGTGACGGAAAAAGAAAAATGTTTCCGCTCGATGAAAAATCAATTGGTCCGTTCAATGCGAGCATGCGCGCACAATCGTGACTGCCGCCGCGTGTTTTACGGGGCGACGTTCCCGTCATCCACACGGCGTACCATTGAAGTGCCGTTTTTTATGTCACGAACACGCGCGCGCGGGGCGACCATCGGCCAAAACGGCGGCGGCGCTGCGTCCGTGTGATTTTCACAAAATTTTCATTTTCATCAAATTCACAACTTGATTTTCATCGAACTCGTCAAACGCGACGCGAAGTGTTTAATCATATACATCCGTTCGAATCAACGGTGACTGTCGAATATGCATATTTTTGTTTTCCGCGCGTGTGTGTGTAGATATCGTAGATATCGTCGAGATACGTTATCAACGCGCGCGTGAGATCCGCGGTCACGATTAGAAGACATTGTTTGAACGTTACCGGACGGGTGGGCCGGCAAAGACGTACGCGGTAGTAATGGTTACGGTACGGTGGGAACACGCGGTAACGACACGCACGCGTTCAAACTGATTAAGGATGTATCATTTCAAAAACAATAAACAAAAAAAAAACACACACATATATATATATATACATAATGTATATAATTAAAAAAAAAAATTAAAAAAAATTAAAAACGGGCGATGATCGACTATAATTTATTGTTGCATCAGCGTGCCGATTATTTTATTATATTATATTATATATACTTACTGAATTCGTGTGTGTTGTTTTTTTTTTTTGAAGGAAAAATAAAATTATCTGGTTAATGCACCGACGTATGGCCTTATACAGTCGGTTATAAATGTTATTGTTAATCTTCAAGGACAACCTTAAGTACCCTTTAAAAAAATCAAATTAAAATCGAGTTATAACGATATTTACGTCGCACTTGGGATATTTTCGTAATTAATACACCTACCACGCTATGCTTCCAATCCTCCCGTTCCCCGCACATCCCATTTTCCGGACGTATTCGGTTGAAAAATACACGTCGCGGTATTCCACTAGGTACGGTTGTAAATTGCAATATGGTTTCTTTTTTCCCCTTCGAATAAATATAGTTTTATACGACACGTAAATCAACGAGCGCGCACCTATTTCTTCTGTTGTTCGAAATTAAAATACTACTCGTAAAATGCTAAAAACACGATACTGCCGCGTTACGTAGTTTATGGCATTTTCCTGGTCATTCCGATAACGACGCTCTAAAGTACCGTGTTTGTAATGTTTTTGTTGTTGTTGTTGTGTTTTTTTTTCGGCTGAGATGTTTTAGTTTATGCACGAGGATACGCCAAACTGCTTTAACAACACCGGAACCGTCGCCGTCCCGAACGAATGAACCGCGTGGTTCGACGCGCGACGAGCAAACGACGTTCTGGATGAAAAAAAAAAATTGCCCGACTTCGAAAAAGGCACGACGCGAGCGTCTGCGTGGGTTCACCCGAGACACACAGCCGCGCACAGTGCTCGCGGGAATGACGTGTCGCGATCGACGGCCGAACCAAACGACGACAACCAGTTGGGTTCCACGAGAACAATATTTTTTATTGCGGACTCCCGGTGAATAATTTTCGACGTGCTGGACAATAAACCTTGCCGGCTCGGCAAGTGTCTGTCCTAACCGCCAAGGTTCGTTCGTCCGTCCGTCCGTCGTGCGCGAACAACGTTCTTTCGTACACGCCGAGTCGAGTCACAAACAGTCGGTGGCGTTTTTTCTTTTCGACCGCGCACGTTAACGTCAAAAAAGTAACTCGACTTCGTCGCAAGTTCGCGATCGGAATAAGACCGGTCTGACGTCGCGCGTTCGAAACCGTCGGGCCGTGCGCCGAAGTTAGCTCGTCGTCTAGTTAAGCCCCCACTCACGACTTATCGAGTTAGAAGCGACGTTTCGCTCGATAATGCCCAGAGTCAGTGGAATTCAAAAAGAGACGGAAAAACGTGATATTTGAAACCTCGTATAGATTCAGAAAATATCACGGACGGAATCACGTAAACGTCTATAATAGGCTTATATTGTAAATGCTATTATGTACTACGTTACTTTAACGATTTCAATTTATCTCGCATAACAGTTTTCAGCGAGATAATTGAATCGCGTCGAATTGAATTTTCGCCTAAAAATAATAAAACCATTATTACAGTCTGTAGACGTTATAATAAATGCACGCGTCGCGTCGCGATAATATGATTATTTCTGATGCTCGGTTCTCGAACGTGATCTTATATCACGAGAAACGTTGTACGGCATGTACTTACGACCGATTTACTTGTACGAATATTCGTCAACAATTGCCGTAACGTGATTATTTGTTTTATAAATTGATTTCTTACTCCGTCTGTCGTCAGCATTAATCGACACGATTCATAATAAATACATTCGAAGCGCATAGAATTTTCGAAACACACGAGCGTATGCATCGCGTCTTTATAAAAACGTGTTTATAATATACTCGTATGTATAAAAAACGTTAAAAACGTGATTTCCTTTTTTATTAATGTACAACCGACGCTGGTTGATTCTAACTCTCATAGAATACGTATCGATAAAACTTTTATCGTCTCGGATACGTCGGACGTGTCGGCCAATTCGCGTTGTATTTAATGTGCGAAATCGGCCGAGGGCACGAACGTCGATTGAATTATTCGAATATAACTATACACTCGTAAACGCGTGTACAGCACCGGACTCGGAAATGTGGAAGCCTCCATTTTTCAATCACATACATCCGATGTCGGTACAGGTGCAATTTGACGATGTATCGATTACATTATAATTCACTGTAAAACAATGTTTTATTCGAAGTTGGAAAAAAATTGAATCACGCTTCCCAATCGTATTGAATGATGTTTAATTTGTTTAAGATTACAGTGAACATATACGCACGTAAATTATCATTATGGCCAAACGGTTTTTTTTAACACTACTACATATTTCGATTCGAATATCGTGATTTTAAACTGTGCGTTCAAAACGATAATCTTATCACGCGGAGACTATTAAATATATACTTTTCGACAGATCGTTTCGTATTCATATAAATAATACGAAAATTGTGAAGAACTAAAATATACAATCGTCGAGTACGCGGGGGCATTTTCGTTTGTTTTTTCCATATGAAATCGCTCACGGGCCGGGCACAGTTTTAACGTTTACGTTGTAAAAACACGCAAACACAATCGTGTTGCATAAACGTGCCGGGCCGATTCCGGGATGGACACGCGTTCGGCTCGTTCGGCCCGTTTCCGTATCGGGCGTCCGTCCCGGCCGCCCGACGCGGTACGACACCCGCAGTGAACTTGACCTGCAACGTGGTTAGAGGCTAACCACGGTAACGGTTATGGTATCGCACGTTTAACAGTACGGTACGGCGGTCGTCGTCAATTTGTCGTCTTGGGGCGTTGTCGTTCGAAAAGCGGCGTACGCGACGTGTGCGCGTCGTGCACGTCTCGTGCCGGCGGCGAAAGAGCCAAGGACCCGTGTGCTTCTGGAGTGTATTCGGCCCGTTCGTCCGACCGTCAAGGATTTCCGCGCGCGCGATCCGCGTACCAAAAAAAAAAAGAACCCACAATGTTCACGCGATCCGGCGAAAACGCTGTCGTATTGTAACGGTGCGTTAAAACAATGCTGTCGTTCGATTGTGTTGTGCACACGTTGTCGGAGATAATTCCGGATAGAGAGGCACAAGGACGAGACGCGTGACTACAACGACGATAAAAAACAATGTCGAACGCGCACACGCGACAGAAGCGCGTTTCGGGCCTCGTTCATCGTCCGGACGCGTCGTGTTCTCTGGAGGGTCGTCGTTGCCGACGTGTCCAGACGTCGCGCGAGACCCGTCCGTGTTGGCCGACGAAAATCTCCTTATTCGTCGGCCTTGTCGTTCGCATCGTCCGGTAGTCGGCGAAATAATCGAAACCGCCGGCGCGGTCCCCCGGCTCGTTTAACGTACGCCGACCGGACATTCCAAGGACGCCGCGGGATCGCCCGTCGCGGCGGTGTGGCTTCTGAAATCCGCGAAATCCAAATCCGCCGTGCCGGACCTGTTAACGCGCGTTCGACGTTAACGTTCCAATTACAAAACGACGATTGTCAAGGTCGCGTTGGGGCGTCGACCATTAATCCGCGATCGTCCCGGTCGATACTATTACCGGTCTGGTCGAAAACGGACTCGTACGAAACGATATCGTCGTTACGGATCCGGTAATCGTTTGAAACGAAATGCTCGCGCGAAACAGAGGCCAATAACCTGACCCCGTCGGATTTCCCGCGCAGAACACCCGGCAGCACTCCGAAACCGCGTCGCTTCCACCGGTTTTTCTCGCGTCTGACGAGTGTCTGTGCTCGAGGGACGGCTCCGAGAGCGCGGATAGGCATGGCCGTGCAATCGATCGCGCCTGCCCGTACCTTGAGAGAGACTTGGACGATATCCCCGTGCGCCCGCCTGTCGCCATAACCGACGTGGTTACCACAGTACGTCCACGGTAATGATGGCGCGTGATAACGGTCGCTCGTGGTTCGGACAACGTACGCGTGCACGCTTGTCTCCCGACATTAGTCCCTAAGGCTACAAATCGGTCGACGTGTGAACTATGGGTGTCGAAAAACCCGAAACACCGGATATCTCATACGGTCTCACGTGCCGAAACGTCGGTACGTACGTGTTTTCAATGTGAACCTAACCGTTCGCACAAGCCGGTGGCAAGGACGATACCGTAACGCGTGTGTGTGTGTGTTATGCGCCCACGCCGCGATAAATATTTCGCGAGCAAATAAAACGTGTAAGAAAGTTTATTACACGAGCGGAACGTGTTCGTTATACACACACATATATATATATACTGGAAACGTGGTGTAATATTTTCCGTTTGTTTGTTTTTTTTGCTCGGATACGTTTTTTTATCTCTCGTGAATCACACGCCGCGAGTATATATATATATATAAACCTACGCAATAAAAAATAACGAACCGAGTACATATACATACACGGTGAGAATAAAATCAATTTAACTTGCGGTGTAACGATTTTATTACTTTTATTTTATATTATTTTTTTAATATTTGTTAATCGCGTACGAACAGCGTGACGCACTACGAAGGGGACTTTTTGAAAGCCGCCGGCCTGGCCGCGTGCCGACGTTTAAAAAGACGCGAACAAAAAACCCGTCACGGAGCAGACGCGTGCCGCCTCGTCGACGCGCGTGTGCGTGTGTATCATGAGATATTGTGTAAACGGTCCGCAGCCGGTAAATCCGAACGACACACGGATCGTTTTGTGTAGTTTAATCGGTCGCCTTGAAAACGCGCCGCGGCGTTAAGCCTACGATCCGAATGTGTATACACATTATATAACCGGTGTGTAAATAATGCAAAAAACACACAGAAATACAATACAGTACGTGCGATAACGCGGGTTTTTTTTTTCGATAGCGGATGTCCGCGTGTCTGTGTGCCGTGCGATTCCATTTGATTATCGTTATCGTCGTTTATTGTCGTTAATTCACCCACCCCACCCCTCTTCTAATAATCGCCGAAGGCGACGGATTTGCGAATATGTCGGGCGAGGTCAAGGCCACTCCCCGACCGAACGATTATCGTTCACGTTTCCCACGTCTCGGGAACCCGACAACAACACGTTATTAAAAAAAACGATTATCCCTTGACTTTATCAACGTGACTTTTTGTTTTTATTATCTGTAACAATATCCTATATATTATTTATCTCGAGCGTCGCCCTCAACGAAATCAGCGGTAACATTGTACGCGTTTAACGTCACGACGACAACCGTAGTTTTTCGCAATAAAAAAAACGGGAAGAAAATCACGTGTGCGACGTACGAAAATCTTTACAATCGATTAGTACGATAAAATACGAGCGATTATTTGCATTGTTGACGTGATGTCATAGGGTTAGGTTAGACATGAAAAACGGAAACAGAATTAGTCGACAATTATTGCCCACAGATTTATAAACAATTGGCGAAACGATATTTCATTGGCGTCGCGTAATTTAAAACGTATATGTGCGTGTGTGTGTGATTCGTGTTGCGTTAAACGTAAGTAAAATTTAAAATATTCTTGCGTAAAACGTTTTAACACGTTTCCTTTTCGAATTGAAAGTAAATAGAAAAATTTCGTGTTTTTTTTTTTTTTATTACGTATTTACGCGGACTTGCTGGAAACACTAGAACATATCACATATGCACTCGTTTTATTTTGTAGACTTCTTCGGGGGAGGGGGGAACAACGTGGAAAATCACGCGGCGGATGGATTTAGGCCAGGGTCAACGATCAGAAGTTTGTTCAACTGATCCAACTGGATTCCAATCGAAAAGAAAAAAAAACGTTAATTACACCGCAGAGACAGAAGAAGGAACTCGAAATTGGAGACGGCGCGTGAACGGAAACGACGCAGTTGATTTTGATAATTGCGAGTTCGTAATAATTGGTGTTGAAAGATACGAACGTGCTGTTTGTGGAACGTTTTCGTTTTCAAAATGAAAAATGATTATCTTTATATCAATACGAGCACGCTATATGGGGTTACGCCGTTACACTGTTGATCTACATTCACGACGGAAATCTGTTCGAAACGTAACGAAATCAATACATCGCAAGTACACACGATATATTCGTAGCAAAAAAGTCGTTGCTAACCGGAGTGCTTTAACGAATTCCGCTGTGGACGTGAACGGTATTCCGTTTTGGACCCCCGAGGAAAAGAGCGAACAAAACTCTTGGACTTTGAAAAATGCGATTAACTCGACTTCCGGTGTTCGTTCGCTGGATTTCTTCGTGACCATTGACGACGTTTCGTTTCGACATTCGCATCCGTGCATGCGTACAACCGAGTCGCTTCCACCATCTCCCGTCACGCCTCCGACAGCCGATCGACGGTCGTTCCGAATGATTTCACGAACACGGGCCACGGTTGCATCCGTTGTAGATGTGCAACAGTTGTCGTCGTTTCGATAGATGTCGAATCCTGGACTGAATTACCGGAAAATCGTTATTACGGGATAACAGTTTGGAATAACAGTCGACGTCGTTACGAGAGCGCGTGCCGTGTAACAGTATAGATACGCAGACGGACGTGTAGAAACGTGTGGAACGCGCGCGTGATTACGCGAAATGTTCGGCCACGCGGTCGGACGCCAAGAGGACGGTTGGGTCGGTCCGGAAGTAAGTAACGGCGGACAAAAGAACAGAAAAAAAAAAAATACCGACTTTACGTACGGACGCGCGGCGCTCGACGCGGAAAATCGCCGCGGTCGCCGAAACCGAGTTCGCGAGATGGACACGGCCCGTCCTCCGACTTCCGACCGGAAAAGAAACCGGTGTTCGGGGACGAAAGCGATTCCAAAATCAACGCGTAACGGGAAACCTTATTTTCTGGTGTTTCGTCGCCGCGGGCCTGCGAAACGAACGTGCCGATACGCGCCGTGTGGAGACGACGGCGGGAACGAACCCGTACCGAACACCAGCGGCGTGCCCAGGAATTTCTAATGGGGGGGATGTTATGAGTAAATAGTAATAATACATTTTAACGAATCGTCATGGTAATACCAAAAACTCAAACGTTTATGTTTCGAGCTGTCCAAAATCGTTTCTAGCTCATGACTGTGTACATTTGTATAGATTGTTCTATAATCGAAATGAATTTAAATCGTAACACGCTAATACCGAGTTGTTCAATTAATATAACACCATTGAATTGAAAAAAATGTATTGCGTGTTTAAAAATAAAATCAAAATACACGGAAAGTAGATTGCTTATTCCAGACGGAATTTCAACCGCCTAGTACTTTTTTACCATTAACCAATACAAAATATTAAGTAATGACTCCAAAAACAGCTCTTATAACTCATAAGTTATAATAAGGATATAACCCCTAACCTCCCCCCCACCCCGAGCGCGCCGCTGCCGAACACGATCGTTATTCGTATATTGTCGTCCGGACGCGATGCGCCACACGGATACGGCAGACGTGTGAACGACCTTTGACGGACCCGAGCCGAACAGGCGTGTCAAGGCCGCCCGCGGAATCGTGCGCGCTGTGACATTGGCCGTTCACGGACGCCGGTCGCGGTTGTAATCGCACGATCGTGTCGCTTTTTGCCCGCGACCGACGGGCGGGGAGTCCCTAGAACCGCGAAAGGAACCCTCGGGGGGACCGTTCCGTTTGGTCCCCCGGGAGCGCGGTCTCCAGCAAACCGTTTTTCAACTACGAACTACGAAGACCGACCGAACTCGCGTTTCCCCGGTCGGGAAACACTGGCCTGGGCAGGGGGGCGGACTGAGACTCTGAAGGCCTTAGAAACTAACGTAATTGATACGAACAAGCGACTTGATGAAATAAATAACTTGATAATGTATCACATAAAAAAAAATTATTGGATCAAAATAAAACCGACCTCGAGAAAAACGAACTAAAGAGTGTGAAACAATTCACACAAAAGTTTTGATTTTTCGATTTCGGTTATCGACGTTTGGCGACGATTGATACGGTGTGATATGCGAAAGATAACAAACACTCGTGTACACGGAGACGAGGACGCCACGGCTATAACGGTCTAGTCGCCTGGTCGGGCCCGACGGAATCGCGTCTACGACGTGGTCCCGCTAGGTACGGGACGAGGGCGACGCGTACACACCAAACGGAACCGCTGGAGGACGACGACAACAGACCGGAAACAAAAAAATGTATAGAAACGAGTACACGATCTTCGCGGCGTCGGACGAAGCCCGAGAAGAGTGGAGCACGTGCCGAAAAGTTTTTCGACGACGATCGGAATTTCTGGATGATGACCTCACCGAATCAATACCCGTAAGTCCGAAAAGCCTGTCCAACCCGCGCCCGCAATATCAACACCGCCACGTTGACCACCTAACCACGAGACATCACGGTTCCCCGTGGTCGACCGCTCAAGAGAACGGCGACCGATGGAAACAAAAGATATTCGCAGAGATTTCCCGCGCCGTTTCGAACGGAAAACAATAATTGTTCGTCGTTCGAACCGTTCGACGGCTTCTTGGCGCCCCCCGAAAAACGTACCGTGTGGATCTACGCGCAGCGCAGAAGATATCGAACGGTTTACCGCGGGTCTCGTCTAACCTAACCCTCTCGATCGACTTAAACCCAGTTGTTTCTATTTAATTTTTTTTTTTTGTGCGCGCGCCGCCGCCGACGACCTAACCTAACCGCTTGCGCTAGGGGCCGCCGTCCACTTTTCCCGAACGCGTGCCGACAAACGTATTATTGATTATAACGCGAAAAGCGATAAGACCCGCGAAAAAAGCGAACGTCCTGGAAAACCGCGTCGCGTAAAATGTGAAAACGAATTGCCGCGTGTCGTCGTCGGTCGTCGACGCGATCCCGGTCGTTTTGCGGTCCTAATCGTCTGGCGCTCGATCGTCGAACGTCGTCCGTTGATCACAACGCGCAGTCGCGCACAAATACATAAATAAACATTAATATCGGGTGTTTGTTCGCCGCGGCTTCCACGCACAAACACAATTCATATTTTTTCGAAAACAACTACTGCGCGTTCATAATATCGTGTCAATACGTTCGCATCTAAACGCACTGAAATACGGCGCGCGGACGATTTTCGTCGTTTCGACCGTTACGAAAATCTAAGGTTAGGTTAGGTTAGACGCCCGGGGAATAGATTGCGGTATAATTGCGCAAGCGAACACGTCGGTAACGTCGTTTCACGTCCAACAACTTCGCGTCGATAATGTCAATTCGGTCGGCCATGTTTTCGGAGGAAAATTCATCAAATTTGTTTGTTCGCCATTTGGTGACGATACGTTAACACGACTTAGTTCACGAGTGATGTGGTCACGTGTTTTACGGTAACTGTTTTCTACGGTCTTGTAATCACATCATATGCGATTTTAGTTTTTACATTTATAATTTATTATTATTTGTTTACGCAAATTCTATTGATTTTATAGTTTCTATTTTTTTTTTTAAAAGTGATAACATGGCCGCTTTGATTTGGCCGCCGTCCTGATGTCACCCGTGTTATTTCTTATCGCGTCGATAAGATCATCGGACGCGTTCGGAAATGATTTGATTGATTGCTTTTTTTTTTTTTTTGTTAACGCCGAACCCAGCCCTGCCTTGAGTTTACGCTAAATCCGTCGACTTCAATCGGACCCGTTCTGATGCGTACGGCGAACATTCGCGCCGCTTTTTCGTCAACGCGTGTTAATTCCCACGACAACGGTCGCGTAACACGACACGTGTCGAACGGATAGGACGCGTATCGCGTGCGTGACCGATAATAGCTCCGTCGCACGTAAACAATGGGTCCCCGGATCGTGTCTTGACGGCGTTTTTACGGACGGTTTTCACCCGAGACGATCGATTTCACGGCGTTTCGCAAGGTCCCGGTCTCTCGGATCGAACGGACGAACCGTCAAAACGGTCGCGGGTTTTCATTGCGGGCCTTGTCCGTACGGACACAATGGCGGACGACGGGTATCCGTCCAAACCGGTGGTTCCCAACCTTTTTGACACTACGGACCACTTGGATAACTTTCAATACGTCACGGGCCACCATCGTCATTTTTAGACATTATTTTCTCTCATTAATAAGAATCAATTTTTTCACAGATATTAGAATTTAGGTAACGATTGTCGGTACGTAATATTTGTAACACGCCCAAAGGAAAATTGAAATATTTTAAAATCTTATAGGTTATGTCTCGCGGACCACCGGTGATCCGCGGACCGTAGGTTGGGAACCGCTGGTCCAAACCGAACGGTTCTCATTTCGTTCGATTGTGTCGGCCAACAACGAGATCGCGTAATGCACGTGCGACACGACACGTTTTCGCGTTGTTTGGACGGTTTTAACGTCGAAACCGAAATACCGCCGAAACGGCTTTAAACTCGACGGCCTTGTATTATTTCTACGTTGGCGAGTTGAAAAAAAAAACCGTCAAGACTTGCCCGGTCCTAATTATGACGGATGACAACGAGATGATTTTTTTTTTTTTCAGCAAAAACCAATTGACTCGATGACATTAACGGTTTAAGAGTTGAACGTGAACGTTTACGAATATAAACGGAACAAAAATAGAAGACTAGTTCCAGTATTGAAATCGCGATACGGGTTATAGAAAAACGAGTTCCGTACGGATTGCCTATAATTATATAGGACAGTTGTAACTATTACGATTTGAAACGTAATAACAGATACGAGTTGATTTGTGCAGTGAATATAAATCTATAAACGTCTATTTTTGTTTTCGTCACCATCTGTGTGGTGGTGTTAGGTCGATAAGTTTATTTTAAGTAAAAACAAAATATGAAATTTGTCATTAACATTTTATGGACAGTCCGCAGTGGCACAACGACGTGATAATTCTCTGTTACGTAACCAATGTAACGAATTTGGGCATTATTTCTAAAATATAAAACAAAAACAAAAAAAACCCGCGCTCGCTTGATCGCCAATTCGTTGCATTACAAACAAACCGTTTTCTCCGGTCAAATCGGTTGTCGGGGACCCGTCCGTAAATTTATTATTATCGTTATCGTACGGTGTTGTAAAATTACAGTCGAGCTACAAATGATGCTTGGTGCGGACAGACGGTTATTATTTTGTTTTCGTCAACGCGTCGTCGAACTTACGAGGATTTAGAAATCGATTTGAAATATGGCGATTACGTGTACGTATATAT
Organism: Schlechtendalia chinensis; assembly: GCA_019022885.1. Taxonomy (NCBI): domain Eukaryota; kingdom Metazoa; phylum Arthropoda; class Insecta; order Hemiptera; family Aphididae; genus Schlechtendalia; species Schlechtendalia chinensis. The sequence goes on along the minus strand of CM032349.1, from coordinate 1,770,763 downwards.
TTTTCGTTCGCGGCCGCTGCCAATCCGACTCGTCATTTATTGTTAACCAACCTACGCGCGCGCGCCTAAAATAATAACGGGCATTTATAAACGAGCACCGTGTACAATGCGCGTTGAAATAAACAACTTACAAACGTGCTATCGTATTGTTTTATTTATATAACAAGCCGTGTTGTTCGTTTAGTTAGTGTGCAAAACGAAACGGACGAAGAACGTTTGACGTTTTTGATAGAAGAAAAAAAAAAACGTTTTCCGATATAGTTTTCAGAACATCACCAAAAACAACACTCGGTGCGTTTTCGTTTTGTATTCGTCTCCGTGTTCGCTGTGACGAGCAAGTCGAATGATTATTTCGAATCAAAAGTCGAAAATTGACTTTACTCGGTTAACAGTTAAACCGTTACCAGTCGATGACAAAAATTATAGACTGAAAAACTTTGGATGAATCTCTTAAAAACACGATACGAGTTTTGAAAGACCCGTTATTTACGAGTGCGAGACGAAGACGAAATACGTACGTGTGTGTACAAAATAATTGTTTTGACACTGTTGAAACCGGACGTTGAAGAATTTGAAAAGAAATTAACGAATTGAAAAGTAATGACCGCCATTCGAACAAAATTCGATTTAACTCGAATACCATCGGGTAGGTTAGGTCCAAAAGTTAAAAAACGCGTATTAGACGCGAATGGCGGTGAAAAAAGGTCGAGGAGCTGTTGAAAACTGTCGGCAAAAAGTTTTTATGGCCAAAGTACGAGTACGAGTTATCCGAAAAACGTCAACGCGCTTACGCGACTTCGAAGTGAACGCGCACGTAGTACATTTGTCACGTTACGTTCTCTCGCGGGTACCTGGGTTTAAATTATTATTTTCCGGATTTGCGTACAATGAAATTGCGTTATTGCGCGTGACGACGGGGGGAAAAGAAAAAATATGTATACATTTGCGATGCAGTCGACGTACGCAGACTCTCGTCCGCCGTGCGTAATGTACACGGAAAATATTTCAATAGGGTCGTCGCGGGACGTGAAAACGTCACTGGAAAACCTGACCCAGAACCTAACCTACCCGGCGGTGCGTTTGGATCCCGCCGAGCCAAGTTCGTGCCATACGTTCCACTAACGTCGCGCGCGCCAACGCGTTGAAGCATGAATCCGGGTCGTATTGTTCGATTATTCGATAATTCATAAACGCGCGCAACCTTTTCGTGTACGCGTTGTGTACGCAGAACGTAATAGAAGTGACTGCGGGGCCGTCTGAAAAATAAGCTAAGAAATATTTGAAACTTGTAAATCATATAGTTTTTTTTTTTTTTTTTTTTTATGTCGTACAGTCGACTCACGTATAATTCGAAGTCGACGGGACTGTTGAAAAATTTCGAATTGCCGAGAGTTCGAATTTGTTGAGCAGTTGGAAATAACGAGAGAGCAAAAAAAAAAAAAAAACTCCAATTACCGAGAGTTAAGAAAAATATTTTGTTTTTTTATTATTGTACATACATAATTATTAATTATTTCGGCAAATTAGGTGGTTTAGAGTTATTTGTTGTTTTTTTTTTTAAGTGTAAATTAAACTATATAATAACTATACTATGTAAATTGAAATGTACATTTTTTTTTTAAGAAGAAGAAATCTATAATGGTTTTCTGCTTCATTATGAATTTAGTTTCGTTTTTTTCAATAGTATTTTCTAGAGTAAACAAAGCATCGAAAACTTCTGACTGGAGCGAAAAGTTCCGTAATTTTTCCAAGGACGAACTGGCTTCTTTTAAAGTCACCGAGGTAGAGGTAGACTTGTGCCGTCTTCATTGTCTTCATCAACGCTTAATGTATTTTCCGGAATTTCGGCACCAGAGACGACTCCCCATACAGCGACATCTTCATCCACATTGACATAATCGGTGAAACACACGTTTTTCGTGGGTTGGCAGGGAATTCCATTGTACGAGTATGTGTCCGTTTTTCGTTTTTTCGAATTTCTATGGTAAATTTCCAATTACAACAAATTTAATTGTTTAATTTACGACAATTTAACACGATTTCGAGCCGTTGAATGTAGGTTTCGAGCCCGTTATTTATCGAGCGTAGCTGGGCCGAAGACCTCCCGGACCGGCCGTGAGTGACGGCGCTCTGTACACAAAGTCGTACGTATACGCGCGGTGCGCGACGTCAATGGTTACGGAATCTAAACGTATTGTTTTGCACGAATCAATAATATGCTCGATTCGCCAATAACAATAACGCCCAAGAATATGTAGTTTTTTTTTTTTTTGACATTTTATGTCTTTACTTTGGCACATTAAAATAAAAAACCGTCACGAAAAAGTGTCCACCAAAAGCGTTACCTAAATTAAGATACCCGCTGAACATAAAATGCCTCACTTAACACTTAATCATTTTTTTTCGTAATCGATGAATATTTGAAAACAATGGTTCATGTCTTGATTATTGTTCGTTTCAACGGATATTTCTGAACACGTGATAATCGACATTCGGTTCTAACACGTTACAGTCGAGCTGTAAACGGTTTCGGAATCGAAACAAGCCTTAACCGTTAGCGAGTGAGTACACGATAACGTGAAAACTGTTATTATATTATTTGTATGAAAATCATTTTTTTCATTTTTTTTTTTTCTTGAATTCGGAAAACAACGCGTGTTTTGTTCGAAAAATCATTTTCGCGTTATATAATTAAAACGTTATATAACAACCATAATGGTTTCGTAGTGTATACTATTTATAAGCCGTACACGCGTGTCTGAAGAAACATTACATAATAGTACTTAACGCAATAATTTCGCAGAACATAAATAGAACAAATACGACGTATAGCGCGTAAAAATACAAATGAATGATCTGTCGCCGAGACCCATTCGATTGATTTTGTTACGGTTTGTTTTTTGTTTTTTAAACATACGTGTATAATGCCCGATGTACGGTTGTCCAGGAAACTGAAACGTTAAAAACGTCCGTCTTAACGCGGAATTCTACTAGTGGCCACTAGTTGAATTAACTCGCGACATACTGCGTTGCGGCACATTCATAATTAAGGTTATATTCCGTTAAAAAGTAACAGTTTTATCATTGAAAAAAGTGAAACGAGTTCTCTCGGTAATTACGGCGAAAAAATGTGTCTTTTGTACTTTTCGTAACACGTGTGCGTCCGCGATCGATTGCCGAAGGACTTAATACGTGTGCACATACACATGCGTGCGCTATGCCGCAGTGGATTAGTGTCAGGACGTTACGGCGCGTTCCCGGTCGTAATCCTGTACTCGCGATGCCGGCGAACTCTTCACCGTGAAATCTATCCGCTCGCGTTTGAATCAACGGAATCGTAAAACGGATCGTTTTCGGTTCGACCCGCGTGTCGCGAAAACGACTATAATTCGTGCGATTGATATTGCAATACGCGTGTGTATAGTTTTGTCGGTAAACGTTTTTAAACAAACACATTTAATCACATAACACGCCGTAGTAAAGATTCAGTCGAATTTTTTTCGTTTTTTGTATATAATTGAATCCGTCGAGCGTTTTTATTCCGGAATTATTATTATCATTGAACTATACGCACGCATACGCGTTAAGGAAATCGTCATTGAAATTATCACGACGGCGATTAAAACAAACAAAAATATATAAAAACACGTAACGGCTTTACGTGTAAACCCGATCTCTCGTCTTGTAACGTTCGACGATACGTGGTTGGTTACTCGATTCGCAGTGACGTGTAGTAACGGGGGAAGTTTTTCGGAAACGAAACAATTGAACTGAATTTAACACATCCGCTAACCTAACCTAACCTTTTGAATATCCCCTGCGCCCCACTGCGCCGGTCACTCACTGTTCCGGACGATTAATCGTGATCGCGCGTACAGCGCGTCCAACCGTTGCGGACGATCGACGCCGTTTATCAAATACGGTCGTGAGGTTAGGTCGTCCCGTCGGACGGGTACACGATCACGAAACAAGTGCGTGCACGGGATGTCGTCGTTGGTGGTGTTTTCGTGGTGATTACGCGTCCGAACAGATTGGTTGATAAGACGCGGCCGACAGCCCCCCGTCGGGATTCGCGTTGTGTTTACGTCGAACGGTTTCGCGAACCGAAATACCGCAGCAACACACATTTGTGTTTTTGCGTTTGAACGAGTTCCACGCCGCCGCGCGCGCGTGTAATCGAGATTATATAAACACGACGATTTTATTCGTATTATATAAATCGGCCGGCCGCAGGCGTTCGTTTATAATTGCTATTTGAATTTATTGAATTATTATACTTTTTCGGGGTCGACATTAAGTCTTCGTACGAAAGTGATATTGAAAACATGTAATATATTCAACGATCGCCGACGGTTGTTTTTGTCGTTTGTATTTTGCGCGCCAATGAATGTTCGCATACGGTTCTTTCCGCTGCGGTTTGGACGATCGTCACGCTTTTGACGAACCTCAGTTCGAACCTCTAACCCAGCGGTTCCCAACCGGTGGTCCGCGAGGCATACCTATAAAATTTTAAAATATTTCAATTTTCCTTTGGGCGTGTTACAAATATTACGTACCTAAATTCTAATATCTGTGAAAAAATTGATTCTTATTCATGAGAAAAAATAATGTCTAAAAATGATGGTGGTTCGTGACATATTGAAAGTTATCCAAGTGGTCCGTAGTGTCAAAAAGGTTGGGAACCACTGGCGTAGATACTTTAATCGTAACTGAAATCACACAAATTTAATATTTGCGTTTCTGCAAATTATTTAGCTTAGCCGTTAATATTATTAATATATTATATTGTACATTATGTTTGTCCTGTTCGACGTTTTAATTTAATTATATACGTATACACTACGGGAAATCGCTGTCTTCGTCACCACCGGTTGACGATTTTGGGAATTTTTCAAATTTGTAAAAATTATAATTAAATTTAATTAATCGATCGACGACTACATTATCACATAAAATTATTTCATTATGACCAGAATCTTAGTGGTGTGTATTTAAAATTCGGTTTGGAATCGATCGGACAAAGTGATGGTGGGGGGGCTAACTTCATGGGCATGTCCGTCGGTCGGCTTTGTGCGTCGCAAACGACCGTACAAAACGACCGTAACCGTGTTCGAGAGGAACAACGTAAAAGGAATACGCCGTCTGTCGTCTGTATGACACGGAAACGTTCCGGACGCGTTTTAAAAAAGGAATTTTTTAATAAAAAAAACCATGTACGCCGCAACGAACGGACTGCGGTTTTCGAAACGACCGGGTGTGTTCGATTTCAATACGTCCGACGCGATGGACTTCTCGGCAACCGCGGCGAACGTTCCGCGGGACGAAAGCGTTCGGGAAACGTGCCGAGTGCCACGGAGAAACGTTCCCGCGTGATCCTGAACGCCGTCGCTTGTCGCCTGGTCCGTCTAGCAAACACGCTGGGATCCAGAACTTATTTACGGGGGGGGGGGGGCCATCTTAATCAAAACAACTTTAGTCCTCATTTTGTCGCATCGAATAATAAAATATTTTCCAAAACGTTTTATTGGAAATCGTTTGCGCGATACACCGAAAAATCCCATAGCTACGACTTCATTTTAAATTGTCTTCCTGTAGTATCATAGATAACAGTTAGAATTATAAAACGATACTAATAAAAAAATTTATTAGTCCCCCCTCCCCCCCTCCCTTGGATCCGCGCCTGCTTGGGGACGAACCCGTTTTCGATGAAAATGACGCGTGTTAACAACGGTCAAAAAACCGTGCGGGGAAAACGTGAAAACGATGAATTCCGTTAGTCACGGGAAAGACCGCGTTTTTTTTTTTCTTTCTTCCGTCTCTAGTCTTAACGAGTGTTCGTGTCCGGCGGGGAACGGACGAAGGAATCCGATTTTCGACCGACTTTTCCAGCATCCACGCGACCTCGGGCCCACGTTCTCTAGATAAACGTCTCGTGTACCGATTATAAATACGCGGCCGCGTCTATTGCAACGGGTAACTGGTAAATACCGCCGTCGTAACTTAAAACCGTAATGGTCGATGTGCCTGTAGAGGTGTTCCACACGCCGCGTAGCAACAACACGTTCCCCGTAACGTAAACGAGTTTATACGCGTGCTGTAATGATGATGATGATGATGATGATGATGATGATAGCCGCAAACGCGAATTTCATACGACTTTTATGGGTTTTTTCACGAGGGAAATCACGATCGTGATCGCAGCCAAAGGAATTCAGGGTTTAAACCACCTGGCCAAGTGGGTTTTTTTTTTAGACCACAATCTCTTAATCGACCATTATACCGAGCTTCTCCCCCTCCCCCCACGGCTACCGGCCATTCGTTTCTAGATACGCGCGGCCTTGCTACGATAACTATTATCGACGTGCGGTCGAGTTATGAATTCGTTAAATTACATACGCGGTACGGACAACTGCTTTTCTACGTAATTCGTTTCGTATACGTACATTGTAAGTGTTAAAATCGATATTTTAAATCTGCAGAGGTTGTTCGAGTAGTATTCTGGACAGAAAAAAAAAATCCGCCAACACGTCTAAATTCATATCGTTATTATTTTTTTTATAAGCTTGTACAAAATTATGACGCAATATGTGGTTTACTTTTCAGTAGACAAATTAATTCGCCTGAAAATAGTTAGTTTTAAACCCGTTGTGATACGAACGCCTTCAAACGGGGAAAAAAAACATACATAACCTAACCCGACCTATAAGAACAGACAGGATAACTTTAATTAATTTGATTTAACTCCGCTAATCACTGCCCGACGACGACATATCGCCAAACAACCGTTTATCGTACGTTCGACATTTAACGTCAGCGCGTTGTCGAAACGGTTCCGTCGGATTTGTCGGAGAACGTGAAAACGATGTTTTCTCCGGTGGCGGATCAATAATAACGTCAATTCGTGATCGATATCCGACAACTCAACGGCGTCCGCTTGGGACGGGTGGAGCGGAATTCCGCTCGGAATCTGAAATGGCAACACTCGTCGCAACTCTCACGCACGCCCGATCGCGAACGGGTGACTGCTGGCTACTGGCCGCGGTACGTCCGGCTTTTCCAATTCCAACGATCGTCAATATAATAATGCGCAAGATACGACCGATACAACGTGATTATCTACAGGTACGATCGTTTCGCGTTTAACATAATATTACAACACGAACGGATAAACATAGTTGCTAGATTATTGAATAGCAAAAAAAAAAAAAAATGCGAAAATCACGTTTTTAACATTATTATTATTATACGTAACACGGTCAGGAAGAGATTGGCGCGGTACGTCGAAAGAAATAAGTTTCAAAATACAGACGGCGAGAACGATCGACAATCGTGATAAAGATTAATATATTCGATTCACGGCGGTAAATTAATCTTCCGATAGTTTTGCCCGTTTACATTTACCGTACAATTTGAATTCATTATACACCAGGAAAAACATTCGAATTCTTTAAATAAACTGTATTTATTTATAGAAACACGTTACGCGTATATGGACGTATGGAATAGTTTACAAAACAAAAAAAACGTTTTAATTACAATCAACGGTTGTCCAAACACGTTACGTTTGATTTTATTTGTCGTCGTCCACGTCTGTCCCCCGTATTAATACGTACACGTACCTACGCGATTTAACGCGATTTGTTTCGCGTTTACGTGCACCGATCAGAATTTTTACCTAAACCTTCGATTTTCAATTTTCGTATTCCGGTTGATTATTGTTGTTGATTCATTGTGGATCTGACCGTATCACAATTGTTATCCCTTGTCTCACCAATAGACTCGCGTCTGAGGCTTTGAGGCTCGAGTTGATTTTAATATATCGTTTTCGTTTGTTTTCGTCTACGAATCAATTGTTGGGCTAATCGTCTGAATCTAATAAAAACACACAAATTTTAAAAATTTTGATTTTACGAATTTGAAATTTTTCACAAACGTAATACGATTGTAAACGTAACCGACCAAAACGGAAGGATGAATCCCTCGCCACACCACTGCGCATATCAGATCGCGCTGTACGAACAATGTTGACGACGTTTTCTAAATTTCTAAAATCTAAAATTGATCGGAAATCGTAAATTCGTAGCGAATCCACGACCGGCGTGCGATGCCGTTTCACGTTGTCACGACGAAGCAGAACTTATCACAGAAGCAGCAACGGGATCAATAAATACCCCGTATCCGGTGACGTCCTGCGAGTCGGAAACTCATAATTTCGAACAATTGTACCCCGCGTAACGACCGTCGTCTTTCCCATGTTCAAACGAACCGTGGCTGTGTATACGGACAAAAACGTTCACAATGTAAAAAAATACAATTTCCTAGACGAATGAAAGTTTTACATTCGGTAAAAATATAACAAGACTCAGAAATCCGTCCGGTATTCCCGTACAATCAAAACCCGCCGGCCGTATAATCGTTTTAATAACAATAATACGGACAACGATAATTATCAAAACCATTATTGGTGATTCATATATTTCCTGGACGCGCGGTGATGCGAGGCATAGGTTTTTCTTCGGTTTTTTTCCCCAATGTCTCGTCGACGACTCCTTGGGAATCGTTCGCGCATTGCTTCCAAGAAGCCGCCGCCGTCGATTCAAAACACACGAATACACAAATATACAGAACGAACACGAGTAGATGTCAACAAATTCTAATCTTTGATAACAATAAAAAACAAAGTAAAAAAACTAGTAGTTTACTCCTCTTCTCGTTCCGGTTTCCTGGACCCGGGGTCTCCAGTATACCAAACCATTCTTTTTTTTTTCGCTTTATTGTTAAAAAATCGGCAACACAGGGATCGGCTGCGGTAGCTTCAGGTGTCTGCCATGTAAAATTACCCGTCGCCGTCCATCTTTGGCTTGTCCGAGAACCATCATCTCCGACCGCCCTACCATGTGAAGGGTGCGATCGCTGAGCGTATACTAGTCAGCGTTTAGGAGTTAATGAGAGGACGTGGTGCTGTTGTTGACAACGGAAAACCCCGGTTAGAAAACCTAACCGCGACGTGTCATACGGCGCCGACCATTTGACGTTAGGTTAGGTTAGCGTCGGCCTCGCGCCGACCTCCGGGCTCCGCCATCGCGCGACGGGGCTACACCCTGCGAGGCCCGTCCGTCGCGCTCTCGGCCACCTCCATGGCCGTCGGTCGAAACGGATCGCCCCGGCAGCGCGCGCGAGGGACCCCGAGGGATCGGCCGTCTCCTCTGGACGAGGGCGTGTCTCGATCACGGTCGAACGATCCGCGGACGGGAACACGGACGGGTGACGGTGCCCGGCCGGTCCGGCGGAAAGAAACCTGTTGATCGATTTCCCCGTCCTGACCCGGTCGGTAACCGGTCGATAACCGGTCGGTGGGTTTTTAACGCGGTGCGGATTAACCGAACGTGACGCGTAGGGTTAGGTGAGGAACGGACCGCGCGGATTTCGTCGTCGTCGTCGTCGTCGTACCCTTACGGGATGATTTTTTTTCTTTTTTTATCATCCGTGTCGTTTAATATTTTTCAGAAAGTTATTCGCAGAACAGAAAATGGTTTTTATTACGACGAATATTTTGTCCGAGTGACGAACGCGGCGAAGAAGAAGTGGATATTTATTAAACGAAAAATAAAAAGCTGTCGAACACCAGATAATAAAAAGACGATAATCAATTGAGTTTCGCGAGCGACACGAACAAAAGTCAACCATTTGGGTTACCAACCGGACTCGGCCGACTTGGTTCCGGCGGAGAACACCGTTTTTCTCGCGACCGTCGAGTTTAAGATAGAGAGGGAAATCGATTTTCCATGGATTACGCGTTCCGACGTCGATAATGTCCCCCCGGGACGTCGTTACGAACAATAACGCAACAACAACAACAACAACAACAACGTGGACGCACACAATACGCGGTGACGTCACCGCGAGTTTACACGTGTTATCGACCACGCGCTGTGCGGTCGTGTCCAATTGATTTCTCGCGATCGCTCCGCACGCGCCACGGATGTGCGTCATCATCATCGACGTCGTCTCCCGGCGGGAAACTCTGCGTTTCGCAAAGTCATCGTTGCAAAGATCGATGATTGGCCACGGTCTGCGCGGCGCAAAACAACGCCGGACAACGTCGTACCCGGTTGACGGACCGGGACGACCAGGCCGGTTGATGTCGTTTGGTATCACTCTAACCAGCGGTAACGGCATAGGCCGTTCGAAAAATTTCTGACTTGTCCGCGCTTGCCCATTTAAAATTTCAACAAAAAAAAAAAAACCTGATTTTGATGAACAGTTCACGCGCACATCGTCGAACTAGATGAGGAGTCCGAGTTAAATCGCCAATGTTGAATCTTTCTGATTTCGACGTATTGTTTATTAAGGATAAAATATAACACGGACGATCAGCTGGGATTAACGTTTTAATAAGTACAACATGTTCACCTGAAACGACAGGTCATTTAGTCTATTAAAAGATCAGCTTGACTTAAAACTATGTTTACACAAAAAATCACCAGTCAATTACTAATGAGTTACATTTGTGGATTGTATTTCACTAACGTTCTTTACGCTGTTTATTATGCAATTGTTGTTGATGTACTTTTCGGAAATACGTCACGATCGACGTTACTCGGTATATACATATATAAAATGTATTTTGTATTTTCAATTTTTCGTTTGTTTTTTATACTATTCTTTGGCCGTGGCCCGGTCAGTCCGCCACTGCCTGTACCTCACCTAACCTCCACTCGACACGATCCGCCACATCGTCCTAAACGCACGCACCACCAGCAGTCCTCTATATCACACCCGACCGCATCCGATATCACTTCTTCTTCGTACGCACGGTGTTCACTCGAGTCTATTACAACCGAACGAGCCGCGACGAGGCGCATAAAATGACACACCGCATCGCCACAGTCGCCATCGACCATACCGTACTTTATTTACAAAATCGTTTAGTGCCCGTTTTGTTCGCGAGCTCTTCGGCTTTTTAGGCGCGACGGCGGTCCTGCGACATCATTTTCTCTCGCTTTCGTGAACCGCCGTTTGACGTGACCGCTCCACAACTCCCACTACCGTATCGTTATTTACTAATATTATTTTTTTTTCCGCCGGCCACGCGCTTCCGATTTCTGGTCGACTTGTCACCGTCCTCTCTGCCCGAGCAAACTTCCAAGCACGTTACAAGCTGTCTGTGCGTGGTCCAGGCAGGCGGTCCGCGTCCGCGTCGTGCTCGTTGAGTACGTCCAGTTTCTCTCCCGAACCCGAGTCACGGACGTTTCCCCGTCTCCGCGCGGAAAACACTTTCACCGTCCAAACCGATGACGCAGCGCGAAGCCGACCGCCACCACGTCCAAAGCGAAAAAAACCCGGACGGCCATTACGTACACGGCCCCGTCGACCGGTGTACCGCGCCAGCGGCGTCGTTCCGGTTTTCGAAATGGCAAACCGGCCAATTACAACGTGATTCGAATAGTTTAAGAAATTCGTTAATTTTTTCGGCCAAGACCGTTGTCGTTAATGGTTTAAATCGAGTATCATCTGAGATTCGAGTTCTGAAGTCGCCACGAACGTGTTATAAATGTTTGGTGAACAGCTCTGGGCAGCTTGTTTGAGTTACATTCTCTCTCTCGTCTTGACTTTTCGATTTGTCTCGCTTCTGTTTTAGTTTTTACGCACGACGCAGTATTTCGAATTAAAGCGGATAATCTACACACTACGATAACCGTTAGCGTGTTAACTCTAAAAAGCGCGTAACCGCGGTTCAAGACCTCGTAATCGTACTTCCGGCAAAGTCTGACTGACTTTGTTTTACACGAGTACATTACTCGCCGTGAGGTCTGTTACTACCGCCGTACGTCGTACGACCCAAGCTCGTCGTCAACGTTCGTGAGACGACTTTAACAACGGTTGGAATCGCACCGGCGGATTTGTAATTGTCCGTAACGTCGTAGACGACTTCGAAAGCGATTTTGGATCCGACCGTTCGATCGCCGGGGGGACGCGGCGTGCGCACGGGGGTGGCAGGGTGGGCAACTGTCCCTCCTGCGGGCTAAGGTTTTCTTCCAAATATAGTTTTCAAAAAACATTAAAAAAACATTATAATATAATTTTATATTTTCATATAATGAATAATATGTAAACATAGAGTGCGCGGTACACGATGATTTTGTGTAGTCCAACTTTAAGCAAACCACAAGCGATACCGCGGTTATAACGAGTGTTTATAGATAAGCGGCAACACTTTTCTGCCCCCCCCCTGCCAGCAAGGTCCGCGCACGCCTATGCGGGGGTGGGGGAGGGGATTTCCAGTCAGGCCGGCCGGCGGACGGGCGGGTGGGGAAATACGTGTTGTCGGACACGAGAACGGCGAGCGAAAAACCCGTCTCGACGACGACGACCACTTCGGTTTTCCATCATCGACGTGTACGTCCGTCCGACCGGTTTTCGCTGTGCTCGGAACTCCCCCCGGGCCCGTCCGCGCGCGCCGATTCCGGTCGCGCCGGTCCGCGGCGAAAGACGGACGTTCCCGGCGAAGTTCCCGGTCTCGAAGCGGGAACTTCCGTCCGAACGCCCGTGACGCGCAAAACTATCAATTGGCCGGCGTCCCGGGTGATACCGGGACCGGAACGTTTGTTTCGTAAGAACTCCCGCGTGTGCGTTTCGTCGTCATGACAAAATGTTCGGGTGGGCGGTGTGAAAATGTTTTGTGTGAGATCCGAGGGAAGAAAAGTTCAAGCCGCCGTCGTGGATTTTTGTTTGTTTTTGATTTTGATTTGAACGAGTAGATAAGACGCAACGTTTTTCATCGTTCAGGCTTCGATCGATACAATTAGCCTCGACCGATTATTTTAAGGTTCGCGTGGCTAGGGGATGGGGGGAGGGGAAGAGAAAAAGCCCGGAAGGTTAACAACGAACGATATAAAACGGATAGAACGAGAAGCGATCAAATCGTATCGGAACGTTGGAAGAATTAGAAAGCGCGATATCGGGTATGGGAAGACGATTTGGGACGAAAGTCGAAAAGGAGGCGAGACGTATCCAGTGGCCCCCTTAAAAGTAATAAGAGAATTTAGAAAATAACGTGACGTACACATGTAATCAATTTGAATTAGAAAAATAAAACGAGTCGTGTAAATAAATGGTATACAGAACAATCTGATTTTTTTTTTATCACATGAGTTTTATGCGCGCACGTCATTATCAGTAAAAAAAGACCATTTCATATGTCGTGTCGTACATTTCATCCCCCGTACGAATAAAAACATACCGAATTATCGGATTGGCAGGCGGTGCGTAAACGACACGCGAACATCGAACAACGTCTCCGCGTAAACGTACCAGCCCGGAATCACCAAAAAATCGTATGCGCGTCTTACAAGACACAACAAACGAAAATTAGAAGGGTAAATATCAAATGTCGTACATGTGAAAATGTAAAACGTTCTTGTCTTGTGTATTGAATTCGACGAAACGTCTACTGGTTTTAATCGTTAAAATAATGTTTTTTTTTTAAAAATAATTCGGTCGGTAAAATTACACGTTCGGATGACAAGACACGCGAGATCAGGAGAATATCCGCCGAAAGCTTGATCCGGCACGGCGGCGGGGGGGAACCGTCACGAAAAAACGTACGAGCCGAAGTGGAAATCGTGCTTGTCCGATCCGTCGGCGATCCCGGACTCGGAAGTGAAGGCACCCAACGCGTTCATGTCGATCGTCTTTGCACGGACCGAACTGTACGGACACTACACGACAATCAAGTCGCGTGCAGCTTACGGGATTCGCGTTCGGCTTGTTTTCGTTCCGTTCGTTCCGCCGAACTCGCTAGTTCTCGAACTGAACCCGTACGGTGTACGTTATTCGTATTTTCATGAGATCGGGCGGTGGAACGTTGAAAAAAAAACCTAACCTAACAAATTTAACGTCAGAAAACGTCACATTAGAATCACTATCGTAGGATTTGTAGTAGAAAAATTCGTGTGGGGGACCCGTGTCCGCGTCCGTGACGTCAAACGCTCGTGCGTTGTTGTCGCGGTATCCGTAATTGCCGTGACCGGATCGCTCGTTCGGTCGATCTTTCTGCGCGCGCGTAACGTACGACGACGACAACGGACGCGGCCGCACGAAACCGTCAAAACAAATTACAACGGCGCGATCGTAACGACGCACGTCCACTCGTTTACGCCGTCGGAACAAAAGAAGTGCCGTGTCAGACGGACGCGCGCGTTTTCTACAAGAGCCCGGCCGGCCGGGGGTCGCCGCGTCTTTAAATAACGATTTGATTTTTTCCGTGACGATCGAACGCGCACGTCGGTAGGCGCGCGGAAATTTGAAAATAATATTATTGTTATCGTTTTAATTTTTTTTTATTTTTTAGATCGATTGTTCCGATAGCGGCCGCGACCGTTTCGTGAAGATCCAAAGACGGGCTTTATGTTGTTTTATTTCGGTGTAATGAAGCAAAAGGTTTTTGGAAAATATTTCATCGCTCGATGCGACGAAACGAGTCGTTTTGATTAAGATGCCCGCCCCGTAAATAAGTTCTGGATCCGCGCCTGTACCTGTATTTATCTTCTCGCAAAAACTCGACCACGCGCGCGCATTCCGGTTCGTAACGGGTCAGACGGCGGCGGCGTGGGCGCCTGCTCTGGACTTCATCATTTTCAAATATACATTTTGTAAAATTTCTAATTTCATTGTTGTTGATGAAATTGCAATCGGCGAAGACCGATTAAACGGCCCCGTGTGTGTTAAGCGTTCGTCGTGAGAGAGAGTTAATAGCAACAAAAAACAAAAAAAAGAAAAAAATCATTCAACGGTTAATCACAGGGAACATCCGCGAAGACTTCAACTTTTATTTAATAACGAATAAATAGCATACCAATTTTAACGTATTTTGTAGATCGCAGAGAATAAAATTTATTTTAAGTCCACCCGTCCCCAACGACCTTTTTGTCGTTACGTATTAGTTTTAATTGGCCAACTGGACGATTGGCGAAAAGAACAAATAGATTTAATAATAACAACACCAATTGATAAAGTGAACTCATCTATACCTTAAATTATGACGTAGGTTTTCGACGTCAGTGTTGAAAAAATCAGCCGCACGCGAAAATCGTAACGGCGGCGGCGCGGGCTGACATAAAAATCCAATCCGCGAAACACTTTACGAGATTTTTATACCAATTCAAAACCATCAACTAAACGATAATACACATAACAACGGTGACTGACGAGTCGTCTATTTCTGTAGGGGCTAAACAAAATGTAGGGGAGGGTGGGAGGCTTAGGAAAACAGAAATCTATTGTTTACAGCGGTCATATATTTCGATTAATACGTAAAACAGTATTTTTGTTGTTGTTTATAGTGTTGCATTTAATATAATGGTTAAGATAAAATACAAAAAACAAAAAGAGCGATATGAAATACTATATAATATGTATATATATATATATATATACATATATATATTTTTTTTATTTATTTTAATTTTCACATCAACAAATTATTTTCACAAATTATTATTGATTAAAACATATTTATCTGTATTTAAAAAAAAAAAAAAAAATAATAACATAAGTTTTACAATTGTGTTATTCGATTTAGCGGCAAATAAAGTAATATATTACATACATATCGTTTCAAAAACAATATTAAATAAGAAACACGAAAAAAATGTTATTTTAGTAATTAGGATATAAATTAAATACTAAAAAACTAAACTAAAAAAAATAAAAAAAAAAATAATGATAATAAACACAATTAATTTTTTTTCTCCTTTAAACGAATGTTATTTTTCATTTCACAACGACAAAAAAAAGAAGAAAAAAATATTTGATTTATGAACATTGAACACGTGCTAGTAATATAAGTACAGTAAATTAACAACTGTTGTTCAAAATTGTAATCAAAATACGCTTAGGATAATAATTATCATAGTAATATAATCTTGTGATGTAAATTAAACGAGCGACAGTACAAAACATCACACAAATATGTATTTGATACAACAATAGAAATGTAGCTAACAAATTATAAATATCTTAATTTCATGAGATCACACAAAATCTCTTAAACAATTTAAAATAAAATTGTATGATTAAAAATAAATTATTTAGATTTATCTAAAAATATTGCTATTGTTATAATACATGAACTTATATCAGATCACTATTATACTAAGATTTCCTAAAAACAATATAAATTCATGTTATATAATTTTATACATTTGTTTACATAATATATATGGCATAATATTATAGCTTAAAATTACTTAGTCTCCGGGAAAAAAAAAAATTACTTTGTTTGAATAAAATAGTTTCTAAGCTAATGACATGCAATATACATTAAGTATGAATAAATGTAAAAACGACAAACTGTAGAAACAATTGTTAGTTTTATGAACCAGCAGGAACATTAAAAACTTGAAAACATTAATGGCGTCTAATATTGTATACAAAAATTGTTAATGTTAATAATATTATTCTAAGTGTTGGATGATAATTTAAACAATTTTTAAAAGTAACTGGTTAATGTTTTTTTGAGTAAAAAAAATTAAATTATCAATGGATAAAACATATACTTAAATAACTATTTACAAAAATCATAGGAAAGGGTTCACTCCGTAGAATGATAAAAAAAATCAGTCAGAACTTAATTTATTTTAAATTAATTACTAGGTTGCAAAACGGTTTAACAATTACAAAGTATCAGTCATTTTATGTTCTTTTTTCAAAGATTTACAATCCACTACATCTTTTGCCTTTTGTTTGATATAAAGTAAATATTTCTCGTCATCATTATATATGTCTCTACGGTTCAGATAACTAGGATCCACCATCTTCAAATTCAACCTAGTGTGCATGACGATAATTATTGTTGTGTTTATCACATTATAAATAAGTTATAAAACATGATTAATTTTTTTTTTTAACCTATCCTACTTACTGAATATATGGGTTCATTGTTTATTCCCAAGAATAAACCTTCATCGCCACATGTTAATTCTATACGTTCGTTTTTCTTTGGAATATAGCCCTGGAAAACAAAAATCATTCAATACAATTCAATATGTAAATAATTAGAAGACAAAATGCTTAGTGTATATGTATGTAACAGTCAGCAGAAAAAAATGAAAAACCTAACTGTGAAATTACTACATACGCATACTATGTGCCTTGTTGAAGCAAAAATAGAATAATAGTAAACCAATCATTGTAATCCACCTCCTCTACAGAGGACACTTAAATTTCATTAGATTCATGAATAAACTTTATGATCAAGTTGTTGCTACTAATAGTGTCCTCTCTAGAGAACAGGCATTATATCTCAGAATAGGCTGTCCAATTGACACTGGATCAACATTAAAAGAAAAATTTTAAAAATGAGTTTTATAAAGAATAGTTGTCTAAAAAATAAAAGTTATCTAAAAGAAATAGTTAATGAATTGTGTAGTGATATAAAATTGTAACACAAGTACAAAAATATTACCTTTATTTCGTCCTGCGAAACAGTTTGTTTTACAGTCCCATCATTGAACTGTATAATACAGAAAGGAGTTTTAATAATTTTCAACACTCGACACGCAGCCATCCTATCACTATATTGCCAATGCTTTGCCCATATTATTTGATTTTTACGAATATTCCAACCCTAGAAACATAAACATTTATTGTAATACAATTAACATATACAATAAAATACAATAACATTATGGAAATTACTTTGTCTTGAACATGACAATGGTTACTGCAATGCATTAAAATTTTTCGATTATTTTGTCGATCCATTTCAAAAGTAAACCCGGCCAATATTCCACAAGAAATATGAAACCAAGTGTTGCAACCGCCTTCAGAGCAACGAAAACTACTACCACAGGTTAAGTTACACACCGTGCACTAAAAAAAAAAATTCACATATAAATATATATACATATATATTTTGGTTAAACAAAATTTCATTTTTCCTATTAACAGTACAAATTAATGATATTATTATTATTATTATACCTTTTGTTTATATGAAAAATCTGTTGTAAAATTGTGGCTACTCAATGAGCTTTTTCCATTTACCATAAGATGGCATTCGAGATGTGACCATTTATTATCATCGGTTTTCTTTAAAGCGCCTCCTTTTAATGGACAATACGCACAATTCTGACAACATACAATAATAATATTAAAACAAAATGTTCATTAAGGATTATGTTAATTATTTTATACGAATATATTATGGTCTGTTATTTTTATTTTTAAATAAAACACGAACTACAACATTGTATAATTTATTTATGTTACTTACAATTACTGACGACTTGTTTTCACAACGATCACATGTCCAAGGTGTGCTAATATCAATGTGTGTACCATAACAAATTTTATGTACATTCAAATAACAATTTTTACATCTAATGAGGTCTGCTGTTTTGTACAGTTTGCCACTGCCCTTAACTATGCCTTTAAATAATGCATTACTGGTTTTGGGTAAATCATACAACGTTGGCTGCATATAAGATTTTGCTCTAGTTCTCCAATTCAAATTAAAAGCCAACTATTTATGAAATATTAAAGACATTTAGTTATTAACATTTTAAACTGATATTACAAGTAAAAAATACACATGACTATTAATTAAAACATACAAATTAAATTTAGTGAAATTTAAAGTGCAATACTGATTTTGAATGTTTTTTATTTACCTTTTTCTTTGTAAACATCTCACACAATGAACAGAATGGTTCATTTGTGCTCTTAAGTACATTAAATTGTTGTTCAATCTCAAAGGTGCAATTCTTGCTAATCATGTCACTTATAACTCTAGGTATACCTGGGAGCAGAAAATAATCACATTTAAATCATAAATTACCAATTAATATACCATTTATTAATATATGAAGATCTATTAAAGAGATCGGTGTATGATATATAAAAAAAAAATTCAGGAGAGGAAAAACTAAATATAGTTCATTGAGATTGGTTTATGTGCATGTTTAGTAACTAATATTGTTCATTGATACTGACATTATGTACTCCTATGCATAAAATATGTACCTCAATGTATTGGTAACACTGAGTTTTATCAATTTATGTAAAACAACAATTTTTGAAAATATTGTACATACACCAATCACTTTGATAGGTCAAAAGAAAGAGAATAAATGAATAAAATAATGTATTCATATTGTGTCAAAGGCTTTCTATAGTCTTTTTTTCTCAGTTTTCTTAAAATTTAACACAGATATTGAATAGAACTTTAATTAGACATCTTTTTATTTCCTCAGTAATTTTCAAAACAAATACTGAAAAGCTACAACTTTACTAAAGTTTTTTAAGTCATCATTGTTCAAATGCAATAACATAATATTAATTTAAGGTTAAGTATAAGCTAATAATATAATAGCAACAATATTTAACTTTTTAACCTAATAATAGTTATAAATTATATGCTAAATTTCAAAGATTCATTGTAAAAACAAAAATGACAAACATAAACATACCTTCAAAGATTTCATCATCTTTATTTGGTCTTATTCTTATAGGTTCAAGAGTAGGTTGTTGTTCAACTTGCATATACTTTTGTCCATTATCGAAACACATTAATGGTACTGTAGGTTGAATTATTTTATTTAAAGTTGAAGATAGTGTGTGTGGAAGAGAATTAACATAATTTTGGCCTAACGAACTGAACTGATATGATCCATTGCTAGAAGACGACTTATTTTCCAAGTTAATTGTTGACAGGGGCTTAAGCAAATGTAAACCTGAATTTGTATAGATATTTTCACTATGTTTATATAATAAACAATCATTGCTTATCGTATTGTTAAAAACCAAGGGCTCGGAATCGTCATTATTCTTTAAACGCTTCTTTTCTACAGTAGAATTTTCTTCCAAATACCGTTTCATATTCATATAATTAACATTATTTACAGTTATTGGTAGTACAGTTACCACTCTTTCAATTTCATTTGTAGTTGCTACTTCTTCAATTGTAGTTTCTTTATTGCTATTACGAATAGAAATTACATTTTTATTATCTGCTGGTATAGGTGTTTGTACTTTTTTCGTGTTCTTCAAGTTTTGATTTTTCTTTGTGGTTTTCTTTTTAGTCTTTTTCTTTTTTGATTTTCTTTTATCTGAAGTATAACTATAATCACTATCACTTAAAACTCTATCTTTTGTTTTATGACTTTTTTTCAAATATTTAGATGTTTCATTATTATATGATACTTCAGTAACATCTTGAAAATAAATAATAAAAAGTTTATTAAAATTAATTTGTTGAGCAACAACTTAAATGTCTCTACTTACCCATTTCATCAGCTTTTAGCCATATATCTTCCATTACTTCTCTCTGTTCATCATTAAGTTCATCTTCATATTCCTTATCATTCAACTCTTCAATAACCTCTTTCACACCTGGAGGAGGCACGTAAATATTTTTAATTGCATCTATTTGATCATTAAACAATTTAGAATCTGGAAGCTTTTGTACAACAGGATGACGTTTCCTTCCAGCTTCAACATAAAGTTTGGAATACCTACATTGCTGTGGTAACAAAAAAATTATATAGTGCTTAATTAAAAAAAAATATATATATATATATATATTACTTTTTATTGCATAGTATATCTCGTTCACTAGGCAAAGGAGCTGCGATCAAACGGGTAGGGTCTTCCGGATGGGAACCAATATCATTTCCCTGAAGCCATAATTCATATTTTTCGGGTTGTATACGTTTTACAAATGTATCCATACTAATTTTTACTGAATCTTGCCGACAATGGCACTGTGAAGCTCTTTTTCCATATTCCACCCAACGAGGCGACGCAAAGTTTGTTGATTCAGCCATATTAAAACCATGATTAAACCCAGCATGGTATCCGTATGGAAAAGTTATCATAAATTCACCGCGCTCCTGTGTTATCTAAAAACAAATATGTAAAAAAATTAATAAATTAACAAAATTTAAACACAGGCATATAAGTCAAATACATATTTGTAACTAATAATCCACTTACTTTGTTAAATGGTATAGAATACTGTTTTAACATATGTGGAGATATAACCGTCATTTTGTGTCTAAGAAATGCTGGACATGTTGTAGCATCGGTTGGAAAAAAA
Source organism: Schlechtendalia chinensis (assembly GCA_019022885.1). Lineage (NCBI taxonomy): Eukaryota > Metazoa > Arthropoda > Insecta > Hemiptera > Aphididae > Schlechtendalia > Schlechtendalia chinensis. The sequence goes on along the minus strand of CM032349.1, from coordinate 1,749,663 downwards.
CCTGTAGCTAGTCTTTCTAAGCGACGCCCGTGTTCTGGAGGTATAGCATACCTAAAATAAATTTAAAACGTATTATAAAAATCACACAGAATTTAATGTAAAAATCATGTTTACCATGTTTTTGGATATCCTTCATGAATGTAGTTAATGCTGTATAGATCCATATCTTCAGTGTGCCAAGCAAAAGATGTTTTCCACATTCCAAAATAAAGGTAAGCTGTATTAACTCCTTCAATGCTGATACCATAATCTTTATTCACATAGTCCAATATAGTGCCCAGTTTATTAATATTCCATACCTTGAATTAAAAAAACAACATGTATTTTAATATGTACAATTTTAAATATTTTTTTGAAATGAAGTCGTACATCAACATCTTTATCAGTAATAGAACCTGATACATCTGCACCGTATAATGGAGATTTGTAAATAATATTTTTCCAATATTTTCTTTCAAGATCACCATAATCAAAATGATTAGGTGTCCTGTAAGTTTCAGACTCAGCCATAAGTTTGTATTCTGCTACTGTCATAGGTTTCTTCTGTATGTTTAGTTGCTGATATAATCCTTGTTTACCTTGCACAACCTATCATAAATAATTAATTTAATTAGTAAAAATAGTTTACATTTCAAGGAATTGAAATATTTAAATTAATCACCTGACAGATTGGGGCTGGAATTTGTATATTCATAATATCTTCATCAAAATAACTTCTTTTACGAGGTACCCATTCAGGTGGCGGTATAACCTAAAACACAGTTTTTACATATTTTATATTAGATACCTAATTGTAATAGTTTATTTTTTATTCTTAGAATTACATACTTTGGCAATACCAGCTCTATGAGCTCCTTGCGATTCCATATAAGCTATATATTCACTGAAATTTTCAAATTCACTCATTGTTGGTCTAAACACCATGATTCTTGGTGTTTGATTTTTTAAACTCATTTTGGCTAAAATTATAAAACATTTGTTATTTTAATAATAATCATAATACATGTGTATACATATTTTTTTTTTGTTGTCTAAAAATTTTTACTGTAGGAATGATTTCATTCGAATATAACAAGAATATACAACAAAAGCTTTGTTTTGTTCTTATGTTCAAATATGTACAATTATTTAATTTTTTTCATAATCAAATAATTAATGTTTACACATTAAAATATTATGATTTTTACAAAGATTAATTGAAAATGATGTTTTTGCTGTTATGCACTTTCTATTTTTATCATTTTTATGTAGTATAAAACAAAATAAAAACTGAAAATTGTTTTTAAAAAGACTTTAATAAAGTAACTTTTTACATTAAATGTTTATAGTGATAACGGTCAACATATAACAATGTAATCTACTGATAAACAATAATCTATGATAAAGATTACAGTACTAAACAATAAAGATTATCTTTTGAAATTCTCTATTTTTTCATATACTCATACGGTGTTATTTATTTTTAAAATATAATTCAGTCACTATGAATGCGTGAAATTTACATATGAATTTAATTCAATACATAGTGTTTACAAATGAGTTACATAATGAGCCATTTATATAGGAACATAATTTGTGATGAAACTATGTGTATTGAATTTTATCTAACAATGAGAAAAATAATTCAATTTGCACAAAAATTAGTGAATTTTGTGACTAACATTTACAAAGAGCTCCAATGTCAGAAAAGACTTGGCTTAACAAGTAATTTTATATATCATAACTCTAGATCTAAATTTGCAAATGTACAAAGTAGCCACTCGATTAATCACACTTTCTCTAATCAACCCACAGTCCAACATACTCATTAATAATACTTTACCTCCTGCTATTAAGGTTTATGTTCCTAATATTAATAAAATTATGCCAAGTTCCCTAGATGACTTTAAATCTCTTATAAATGCACTTATAGCTCTACTGACCAAAGTAAACCCCTAGTTTATTCAACAACAAAAATGTGTAATATTAAATATAATATAAGGTTTTGACTTTAATTTTATATATATAATTATAATTAATCGTTAATTCTAACGACACTTTTTAAAAAATTGTATCTTTGTGGTATAAAAAAAAACTATGTTAGTAAATCACATCAATGACTGTTACTCTTCTTCTGTTAGTTAAGACCAATCAAAAAACCGGCCTTTGGTAAAATATTTGTTTAATGTTTTCAAATTAAATACATGTTGTACATCAATCAAATTAGGGAGTCCTAATTACCTTCTAAACACCCTCTAGAAGTTTATAATTTTCAACTGGTATGAAAAATATATAGCAATTACACTTACATAGATCAATCATTAAAAACATGATTTCCTACATCTATATTATTTTTACTTTTCGAAGTTAAAGAAAATAAATAATAATAACTGGAAAAAGATTCATTACCAAAAAAATATTAAGCGCATAAAAATCTAACACTGCATATTGCATATTTCGTTTGCAGTGGAAGACTGGATGAAAATTGTTTTTAATAAAACACGTTTATTGAAATGAAGCAGCGAGCCATTTAATGTTTATGGATGTTTGGGTACAAATCGTGAGACGTTATTTTACGGACAACACTGCGAGACGTACGAATAAATAAAATCTACGTGTACAATACGACAAACATAATGAATGCTACACCGAATATAAAATTCACGGTGAAAACGGTAGGTATCAGGGTGTTTCAAATGGACCTACAATTCGGTGTCACGTTTCATCAACGGACGGGCACACACCGCGGCCAAAACGCCGAGATACAACTCGCGGTGAGCTCGTCGTGACGTTTAATACCGATCGCGTTACCTGTTGGCGTTGTGTCTGGTCGGTGGACGACACGAGGTCGTTGAAAACGTCCCGGGGACGGCCGATTCTCAACGCAGGCGATTGGAAAAATTCGACTGGACCGAGCAGAGCGGGCACGCGGACATTTACGGTTTCGACGACGTGACAATCGGGGACCAGAATACCGGAACGACGGCCGAACGGTTTAAACCATTGTGCCTTCGCACGGAATCGCCGACACCACACGTCGAACGTCGGGACCGCTCGCAGACATGTTCGTCGACGTTTGTGCGCGTGTTGTATTAAACAATCCGACTGTTGTTATTGTTGTGGTTGACCAGCGCCATTACCGAAATGCAGGAGATCTCGTAGGCCACCGGTCACATATTCGCACGGTGCCGAACGTTCCGTCGGTACACGCTGCCGGTTTTGCCGTCCGGTTACGGAACGTTCGTTCGCGACGGTGCGGCACCGCGTCCGCGTCCGACGTGTGCGAGTAATACCAACGTGACGTACACTGATTCCCGTTGACGGCCACACTGGCGGATTATCTCGATGATAATGAACAGATAACAACGTCGTTCATCATTATCCAAACAAAATTAAATTTTTTTTTTTTTTTATCACTCGCAGTGTATATTATTATTTTACGGTTTTTATACAGATCGAAGGTCATAGACCTAGTAGTTTTAGACGTTTTAGTTTAATTCGTAGACAAATTCTTCGGTCTTTTTTTTTTCATTCTCGAAAACTAGTAAATCTTTTCTAAAATCGTTGTTATGGGTTGGTTATTCCCTAGTGCCGAAAATCTAATTTCGTTGGTGTACAAAATTTTCGTGATATATCATTACATTAATTATACAATGGTTCGGTGCAATATCTGATCAGAATACCAAAGTAAGAAAATTATTACATTAATATAGTATGATTCATATTAATACTGTTCATTAACAATGAATTATGTAAGAATTAAAATAGACAAAAACAATACCAATCAAGATGGTTTATGTTTATTTATAGCAATTATTTAAAATATAATTATTAGTTCTCAATAATATTGTCAAATCAACACCATATACCCAGTATTTCAGTGAGTTATTGTTGTATGAAAAATATTGATTGAATGTAATTTGATATTTTATTTAGTTAATAGGAAAACAGCACAATGAATAGAAGTTTTTCCTATTAGTACCTAATAATATAGATACTAACCAATTTGATGAATTTGTCATCTATATATTTATTAGTTGAATTCATAAAGCCATAGTTAATGTATATCTAGTTAACAACAGGAAATAGGTGCAGTTTCAGTGTGTAAATGATTTTTAAACTGTTAGAATATCTACTTTTTCAACTCGTAAAAGGATAAAATATTTACGCTGAAATTATTAAATAATGACAATAAATTCACATTTTCAAAAACCTAATACAAGATAAATTTATCAAAACGTATACCCATAGTTTTAAAAATATTTTTATTTTACTATCCTATTGATGCTAATATTTGTACGTAAAATCAAGTATGTGTACTGTATATATTAGGTATATTGATCACAGTTTAAGCACTTAAATAATGTAAACAAACACTAGTAAAAAGCACTGATTCCTCTTCATTAATAACTATTTGAATAATGTATACACTTAGTTTTAAAATACTCTTGTTTCCAGTTAAGTATTAAATAATACCTATTAATAATTAATTACCATTAATAGGTCCCTAATATTAAATGCTTACACCTAATGCCTTTTATATTTCTAATACCTATTTGAAAACAATTTTACAGCTTCTATTTTTCTTCATTATTTTATATAATAGTTTAGTTTTGTAAATAATTTGTATTGAATAATTCGATCAAAAATTTTATTTAATACAATTGATGTTATTATTGCAAATATAATTTATGATAATAATCATATTAAATATATAAATTTTTATTTTTACAATAATAATTTTTTTCCAAATAAGAGAAATTTTTTGATTTTTTGAGTTTATAGCTTTTGAATATACTTATTTTATAATATTTATATTTATATAAACTGCTAACAACTGAACAATAAGTGTCTAAAAAAAAAAATTATTAAACATGTTATTATAATATATTTTAAGGTAGTACAATATATTTCATATCAAATAATATATATCCACTTTTATTTTGAATAAAATTAAATTTAGAAATATTATTAGATTTATTGAGTAATCAATATGGCTATATTTTGCGTTTTCAGCAGTTATGTAATGAGTTTATAACCTAGCATTTGTGTTAGTTATAGTCACACTCTATTGCATTGTATGATTAGTAACACTAAATAAAAACTTTTGCTCAATAGGTATAAATAGTAAATTAATTGAATTTTAATTACCTAATAATTTTTGTATTACTATATGTAAATTGAATATTTTAGTTAAATATTTTTGTAACAAATATTATTATATTATATTTTCTTCTAATTGTATTTGCCCAAGTAATTTTTTATTAAATACATTCAATAATGAAATACTGTTAATAATAAATAGTGGTTAGAGCTAGTGTTCTGTATTTTGAAAAGTGGATGCCAAGGCCGTTTTTAAGGATTGGGGGGGGGGGGGTGGGTTTGGTGGTTCAAACTCCTCCAAATCTTTTTAATAGTTATAATAAATTGCATAAACTAAATTTATAAGGTGGAGACACACTATTTATACGCCACATGTTAACCCGCATTTAGACACAATTTTATTGCACACAACACAATCTAGTATTTAAATCTAGTAGTTGAAAATATATAATTCGGTTTTAAACCCCCCCCCCCTAAAATGTGTTCCTGCTACGGCCTTGCTGGACGTTATTAATTTTGAGTTTTATATTTTATGTTCAGAGCAAAATATAAAATTATCTAAATAACATTTTAATTTTTTTATATATATGATTTATAAAGTAAAACTGTAAGACATATTTGTTTGGGGTTAAAATAAATGGTTACAAATATTTTTTTAAATAATTTGGGTCTATGCTCAATCAAAAACACTTAAATCTATATTGTCTATAGAAGTTTTATATTAAAAAAACCTTGAGTTATCAAATAAAAATTTTATGTTAGTAGGTTTTCATTATGTAGTAAACCTAACAATATTTTTGGGCAGCCACAGCATCAAATGTGTTTTGGACACTTGACAGACACATTGGAGCTAACACATATATTATCGTCTATTATTGTTCCCTTCCTTTATGTTTCTCATAACAAATATTTTGCACCAAATTAAACTTAATATCTGACATGTCAACAATTTATAATAATTTAATGTTATTTTAAGTTTATTTTACTTACATAAGTAAATATTATGTTATAATGTATAGTATTATAAATTTATGATGAATTTTTAGAATTTTTTTATTTAGTTAAATGTTCTTATACTGTTATCCATATTATAGTATTTTTTAAATATTTCATTAATCATTATTTGAGTTTGGACTTTGGAGTCGAAGAACAATGGATATAATAAATTCTACATACCTATGAATATATATATATATATATATACAAGGTAAGTTTAATTATTTACTAATTTTTATTTATTTTTTATTTTTTGAATTATGTAATAATTTTAAATTGTTTGAATTGTTAGCTGTATTTTTTTTTTAAGTTGATATTTTGTTGAACCTTTTTGTCATATCCTGATTTAATGTTTAATTTTTAATTTTCATTAAAATTTCTTTTATGCTAAAACTCCGAAGTTTAAATATTTCTCAATACCTACTTGTTTTTTTTTCAAATGTCGAAAAATACGCAGACTTTTTAAAATTTCGTAAAGTATATTATTTTCCATCTAATATCATGATATTATATATAATAATATATAATAAATTTATTATAATATCTATAAATTTTGCATATGTAATTTGTTGGAACACATTATGAACTCATTTTGTTTTGGATGGTTATTTTGATTTAAAATTAGCATCTATATATTTGTTTAAAGTATTATAGTGTTAATTACTCATATGTTTATAAATATTTTTAATGAAAAACAAATATGTTTTAATTGATCTAATAAAGTTCAAAGGTTATTTAAGTTATAAATAATTTAAAATTAGACTATTGATTTATATAGATATTTGTAACATGAATATTAAATTTTATTTTATTTAACACTTCCTGTTCCCGCATATTTCATAAAGGAATTTTCGGAACCAATTTAATTAAATATTTACAAATCTCCAAAGTGATGTCAAAAATTTGACATCTATATTTTTTTAAACTTGTAATTGGTAATAATTTCATCATATATTAATAATTGTGATTTAAAAATGTCATTGTTCTTACATTATTTTATTTTCAAAATAATATATTCGTTTATGAATTATAAACTACTGTTATTATAAGTTATAACTCATAACAATTAGTATGACTGTTTGTCATTTTTAGTCGTGTATTTGTTCTATCCTAATACGTGTTCACGTGAGCTCAATGTCAAATATTACTGCCATATAGGTGATATGATATTCTAGTAGAAGGGGTTTGCAACGATATTGGTATGGACAAGACATAACCACGAATGCCGCAGTGTTGTTTTAGCGGTCGACCTCATTGGTGGTATTTTACTGCCTATATTTTACGTGTGTGGTAGTATTAAAGCCTGTTAAAATTTATTTCCCTAGAGAAAGTTAACTTAATATACATATTGGTGAGAGTGTTCATCTAGTCAATTACAAGATTTTGGTAAGATTCTATGCATTTATCGATTTGTTTTATTCATGTATATTTCGAAATGAGCAACAAAACAAATTTCATATCTATTATAATATTGACCTTAAGGATTCAATATAATTTAGGTCATAATAAAGTTGGTTTTTTTATATTTGTGCAATTTTAAAATTTTTAATGTAGCTTGCGTGTTTTATACGTTAGAAATCTATATTGGGTCAATAATTTTGCGTTAACAATTGAGTTAGTAACAGACACCGATAGTTTATTCAGCTGGTTGTATAACTATCCGAAAAAAATACGCTGCGGAATATACTCGTAATTATTTTTTTAACATTCGGATTTATGCAAAGCTAAAGTGCACACTTTAATACATTTATATCTGTTGGATATTAAGGTATGTATTTTGTGTAAAATAATTTCTGATTCTTTTTAAGTGTGATAAATAAAAATAATAAGTAATATACAAATAATTTAAAATTTTTAAAATAAAATCACATTTTTATAAATATTTGATTTGTATGACCTTGGTAACAGTTTTATGAAATATTCATAATACATTTTGAATTCACGTATACTTGTTTTAAATGATTCAAAATGGCATTCAAGCGTTTTATTATTTATTATTTATACAATTAATTTTACTTAATACTTAAGGTTTTAATATAACGAATATTCTTTTTTCTAAAATCATATTTTAATATTTGAAAAACTGTATATTCTATCTAACTATCGTAAACTATAAATGACCTTAATCAAAAAATACTGCAGTAAGGTTTATTAAGGGGCACGATACGGGGTTTTTGCTTCCAGTTAAAATTATATTCTCATTTAACACACTTTACCATTACTAAATTAACAAATATTCAAGAGTAACCGAGTTTTTAAATAATTTATTAAATATATCATTAAATACATCTTTGTTTCACATAAAATTTAAAGTTAATGTTTTCATCTACGTGCATTTATGTAACTTGAGAAGTAATGATTTTAGTATGTATATAATAGATATATATGATATTGTGATATAGTTGGTTTTTGTTCTTTTCTAGCATAATTAATTTTATCACATATTTTTATTAGTATTATGTCTATCGCATAAATTAGTTTCATACAAATATGTTAATTATTTTAAAAACAAAATAATATTAACTACAATTTAAAAAAATTAAATAATTTTTTTTTAAATTATAAATGTGTGTGTCAAAGATAAACCTATTTTTAAAGTCACTTTTTCTTTATTTGACGTCAGTTAATCAATTATATATAGGGAAGGGATAAAACGTATGTCGTAATTAAGAAATCAGTGGTTTATGTAACATAACCTAAATTGTTTAGTAGATTAATAAAATAATAAAGCGTATATGCACTTCTTATTAAATAAGATTAAATTATTGTTCATTAACATATATTATACATGTTAATTTGTATTCTAATAATACTTCAATAATTAATAATGCTTATTTGTATTACGTATACTTGGTAAAAACTAAAACGTATAGTCGATCATAAACAATAAATACATTTGAATATTTAACTGTAAATTACACATGTATTTTTAATTTTTTTTAAATAACATTTTATACAACTTCACAACAGTTAAGGTTCTATATGAATTGTGCAAAAAAATTAACAAAACTTCCTTACATATAATTTTTATATCTTCGGAACCGCATTATTTAATCAGATAAAAAAATATAACTAAAAAAAATACAATAAAAAGATAAATTAATTCTTATAAAATGATAATATAATAGCATTTCTATATACTAAAAGCAATAAACGCGCGATTATTAAATTCCAATCTAAATAAATTGATTATATATATATTTAAAATTGTATCACCTAATAACACATTTAAATTATAATTAAATATAATAAAATTATTTATGATGATTTAACGTAATTCGAATATCGTGTCTAGATTTTTTTTATTTTCCTTCAATTACTGTAAATTGTTGTTTTTTGAATTTCCTGCTTGTTTTGATTTTCAAGGCTAAAAAAGTTTAATTTTACTATTCAATGGAAATTGTGAAGACACATTAATTAGTAACACATGTGTAAAATAAAAAGGGAGAGATAATGTAGTAGGGTTTTGTCTTTGTAATGTGTATTGCATGTACATTTCGTCACTTTCATGTATTATAATTGTTCATTCCATTATTGTATAACTTTTAATTAAATGGCATAATTTTTAATTTTATTTTCAGACCATTTTAAATTATGCCAGTGCCAAATGGAAAAATTGAAACTAATAATTATAAAAAACAAAAGAGATGGTCTCTGATTGGGATTTTATCAAAAAAAAAGAAAATAAAAAAAAGTCAAGAGAGTGTAGACTTTTGTCCGTATGACGGGAAAATTAATCAAAAAGTGGCACAAAACAATCATTTAGATCGTTCTAGCAATTGCCTTATTGAACAGTACACGTGTAGTCCCAGGCTTATACGAAGATGTAATTCATTACAGTATGTGAGTCAAGTGTCCGCGTATTCAAATACTACCAGTCAACCTACATTAAACGACTGGAAATTATCACAGCAATCCGTATATAGTTCTAGTTCGAGTGCATGTTACAGTGACAGTGGTGCCTATAGAAGTTATGGAATTAATAATCAACCGTCGTATTGTATTAAAGAAGGAAACGAGGAGCAAACATGTCCAGTTATGCAAAATGTACCGTTTAGATGTTCGTCTGAAATCGGGCATTATCCGCAACAAAATAAACGATAATCAAAGGCACTCGACGTGTTCCGTAAGACCAAAAAAATTAATTGGTAAAAAAATTCCACCTCCGCCTCCGCCTAGAGACCCAAACATAAAAGCTGTTTATTATATCAGAAACAATAGACTGATGTCACGAGAATCGGATTCGACGTATTTTTCACAGGATTCGGACGACGGTATTGCAGACAAAGACAACGTGTTCGAAAACGAAATGGAACGTCGAAACGAATGTTATACAAAAGAACCGCCAAGAAGTAGACGGCCCATTCAGATCTGCGACGTTGAAACATTGTCGACAGAATCGGAAAACTCGGAACCCAGAATACAAACCGCGGAAGAAGCCATTCAAGAGTTAGAAGACATATATAACAGTCTAGGACTAAGTGACGAAGACCTGCTGGATAGAGCCGAACGACGTGACCTTCCTACGTATCATCAAAACATGCGTTACGAGAGTTACGATGAGCTGGACTGTGTGACTTTTAAACGAATATCGCCAAAGACGCGGCGGTCCGGCGTGCCGGATATCGTATCCGACGATATGGCCTACAGAAGGCTGCACAAAAGAGAATCGAAGCAAAACAGTTTCGTCCCCGGCAGTTTTCTCTTGGTTTTACCAACGGTTCATAATCTAGATGAAAGTCCTAAACCGTGCGGAGAACCCGACATCACGCTGGACGACGTCGTATTCAGAAGTCGCCGGCAACATCTCAACTTCCTGAAGATACCTGAACCACAACCACCGTTTGGAATTCCTCTGGGCCCGATCGTAGGAGCCGCTCCCAGCGACTATTTGCACGCCGTGCCCGAAGGCCGGTACAGACCTTCGTTTCATCCCAGGAAAATGCCGGACACGGTCGAAGACGATTTGGCGTACCGGGCTCTCAGAAAAGACCACAAGTACAAAACGTGTATCGATTTTGCATTCGCCCGTAGAAATCGATACGGGGTGGACGGGGCGAGCAACGACGATGCCCGCCGGACCGTGGAAACGGGACGGCCGTTGCTCGCGGCGGCCCGTTCCCACGGCGTGAACCGGCGGGTACGGCTCGTGCTGGACGACGCGGACAACCGGCAAAACGTGATGGTGGTGAGAATCGACCATCACAGACCGATCGTGCTGACGGGATTCGACGTGGAACGGTTGGGCGAGTCGTTTTTTTGCGTGAGCCCGCTGTCGCCGCGCGGTCCACGCCGGTCGGACGCTTTGTCCGCACGACGTCCCTCCGACCGCGTTACGGTGGCGGACGACGACGACGACGACGACGGCGGCGACGGCGACGGCTGTTCGACGTACGCGGACGACAAGAACCGAGCGCCGGTCGAGTTCCGACCGAATTTCAGAGCGCTGATCAGACGGGAACACGCGCGCGGATACCGTCCGTGGTCGGAACCCGCGAATCCCGCCGACCGCGTTGTACGCGAAGTCGATTATTCTCGTCTCGTAAACGGCGGCGTCGCGGCGAGCTCGACCGTCGCTGAGGAACGGGAACCGCGCGACGAACACCCGTCGCCGCCGGTGACGATCGACGGCGGAGGCGGCGGCGGCGGCGGCGACGAGTCTCGTCCGGCGGAGTATCCCGGCTATCTGGAGGTGTGCTTGTACATCACGATATACGTTTATCAGTTGTTTAGCGTAAACGCGTACAGCACGTTCATAGCGCTGATCTTTCTTGTCGCTTTACACGTATGTAGACGCCTGTCGTGAATATTGCTATTGCAATAACAGTACGTACGGGATGTTGACCGATGACTTTTGTACGTCTGGTGTACGACTACGTTGTTGAATTAATATTTTAAGCTTTTTGTTGCTTTTTTTTGTTTTTTACCACTATATACCTACTATCAGTACTATCGTTATCAATTAACGTTATTATATTTATATTTATTTATTGCCTATATGTTATAGGTGTTAGGAATAAAACCAAATATTATCGTGTGTGTGTGTGTATGTATATATATACGGTACGTTAAGTTAATTTCGTAATGTAATAACGCAATGTACACGCTGGGAGTAAATAATAATAATAAAAAAAAATAAATACTGCACAACGCATGTATAACATATATTATATGCGTATATTATATATTATTACACAGTTGGTTTTTTCCTTATTCCGTCTCTCCGTCAATGTCACTCTCTTTCTCTCTCTCTCTCTCTCTCTCTCTCTATGCATATGTAATTTAGTCGGTGACTGTTGACGTAAGTTTTATATTTCGTATTATGAACCTCTATTATAATAATGTGTAGCCGGTAGAAAACTATAAAAACATACATAGTTTGAAAAATAATGACCGAGAATTACCACACGGGTACGGTTCAAACGTTCTTTGACGGTATAATAATAATTAAATGTCATCTTCTTCGCCCACCAAATACAGAAAAATAAACACCGTAAACAATAGAATGAAGGTGTGTGTCGTTTTATCAAATAGAAAAAAAATTCCATTTGAATGTGGCAACCTACATAGATTACTGTACACGTACGTATATTTTAAAATATCAAGAAAAATTAATTTCTATAGTATCAAATTGTCGTGACAATCGTTTCTCGTTGCACTCTATTAAACTATAATATGTGTAACTAAAATGTTAACGGTCGAGGTATTTTTTTTTTTAATTTTAAATTATCGATTTTATATTTTTGCAAGTTAAATAATCGAATTAACTTTCTCGTCTTATACGCTTTGACGTATGATTATTGACAACTTTCTCTGAATTTAATTCTCGAATATTATCTTGTCTACGATTTCGCCCCGGGGACATTTGCAACTGCTTTTTCTCTCCGTAATACATACACGATATTAGTCAGTAGGTAAACATAATATGAATGATCTTTGAAATTACTCTTAAGGTGGTCGTATTGTTGGAACGTAGTAAAAAGCCTAAAGACCAAATAACAACACGCAGCGCACATATTATAATAATATATTATATTAGTCTTAGCACTAATCGTATAATATTATACTATATATTGTCGAGCACTCGCTTCAAAATTCTTGCTAAATTATAAAACGAAGACTTGTAATTTGTTACTAACATTTATAACCTCTTAGTTATACCCCACTGTATATTCTACCAACTTATACTGATATTCTCAAATGCATACATGATTGTTTTTCAGGATAGCAGGGATGTAACATAACATTTATAATCTGAAAACGCCTACATATTATGATGTAAGTATCTAAAATAAATTAATACATATGAAATACGATTTTAATTATTTTTTTTAACGTATTATATTCCTATGAATATGTTGAAACTTTCGTGGATTGTTGATTTCCTGACATTATTTTTAGATATATCCACGTGTGTACGTGTGTACTAAAAACAATGTCAGGAAAGTATTATATTTCTATTATTATAATTATTTATGTAAAGATTCCTATCAGAATTTTTTTAAATAACAGAAGCCAGTCATATTCATCACTTGTTTAATGTGTTTATAAGTTGTAAAATATATTTATTTTTTTTAAACCTAGACCGATTACGTTATAACAACGGAATAGGTATATAGTAATTAGTGTAAAGTGGGTACAATTTTATGTAATTTAAAGATAAATTTAGCTTAACAAATTGAATACATATCAAATACAGTTATAACATAATTATCATACATTACACAAAGTATTATACCTGTAGAATAGGTATACGCGCAAATAAGAAGCAGATTGAGAGTAACAAGTATATAATTATTATATTACAGTTTAAATATTATTAGTACAAATAAAGGGTCGATAACCCGTGGCGTGTGAAGCCATACATAAAAATCTAGTGAAAAGGTATAAAATTACTAATACATATTTTAATGTAGTAACTTGTAAATTAAAAAGTACGATTTATCGTATTTATGCATAAATGATATAATACAAAAAATAATAACAGCAATCAGCATTTGTTTTGTTTTTATTTCGTCGACACCAAGAGGACTGAATGACTAATTTGCAACCACGTTTTAATCGTTTAGTTTATGACCATTGTCTTGAAAAAAAATTGTATTTCAAATTAATATTAAATGTTTTAAACAATTTCAATGACATTATTATGTTAACAGTTTAATATATATTTAAAAAGATAAAAATCATATAATTATGTTTGTCATTTAAAATTCTTTGAATTATTATTATCAAATGTTAATCATCAATTAATTAATTAATGTTTGTTATTCAAAATATATACAATACAAATCTATACATGGTCAAGATTAGTAAACAATCGAACAATAGTGAACAACAAATATTTATGTTTAAATCTAAAAACTTCTTTCTAATAAATACAAATTGTCTGTATAATACGAAATGTATTTGATTATAGGTAGTTAAAAATGAAATAATGATCAATGTAAACGATGTAGCTAAATTAATATCTTTGATTATCGCAAAACTAATGTATTAAATACCTATACAACATAATATCAGTTACGGTTTTGTATAGCACAATAAAAATGACGTAATACCTAAATCAAACCGTAGTAAACGAACAATATTACTTATACTTTTTAAGCCATATTATTTTTTAACAAATATTTTTATGGGTTGGTATATATATAAATAAAATATTACCATGACTGTAAGAAGATTAAATATGTATTAGATTTTTTTTTTTAGAATTATGTTCATAAAATAACATGAATCAAATAATTAAACGTTTAATATTCGGTTGACTGTTCATAAAATCATAAATTTCGACAAAACGGTTTATCTGGAAAATATTATACCATAATAATATACTTTAAAAAAAAATATATATATATATTCAAATTTTTGTCTTGTGACGAAATGTTGCGGAACGAAATGTTCACGATATTTTTTTTTTTTTGTTTTCCATGAGGCTGTATTATCATTGTCGGATTTCACTGAAATCATTGAGCGTGTAATAGACCAAAGCTGGAAAACACTATAGGTACCTTTCATTAATACTATGGGATGACGGTAAACCATTCGATTGTGAAGGTCTATTAAATACTGGAGGGGACCTGTTACTCTCAAACCATGTAAGGTTGCATTAAGTCTGTTATAGGCGAAGATGTTATTCATTAATGCATGCACTTTGAAAGAGTGCGGCCTGTGCTGTTATTAGTATACTATTAATAATGTAATAAATATTAGTGAATTTATTAATATGTACGAATAAATAAATATACATATATATATATTTTTTTTACAGCTCAAAATGCATTAATTTGTTATCAGACTTATATGTAAGTAAACATATTTTATATTCATTTGAAATTTTTTTATTAAACTCGCTTAATCGAATTTCACATATCAATAATCGTGACAGTATGGACCAGCAGCTTAGTTGTAAATCAATTTTGAAACGGAAATCTTTGGAAATTCCAATTGAAGAGAATCCAATGCCTGTGATAAATCCAGATGACCCACAACCGCAGTGTTCCTTTAAACATAATATTAACCATAATAAGTCGTACCGGCAGGGTATACTAAAAAAACATTCGGCCAGTTTTGACGACGATTCAACACAAAAGCCGATTTTGAAAAACCGTTGTCTCTCTTGTGACGACGAAACGATGCTCAATTACAGTGAACTCCATTCCATATTGAAACGGAAAACAAGCGAGCCGTCGTACGACAGTTCAGAACCGCACGGGATATTAAAAAAGCGCGAAATAGTCGTCCACCACGCGGACCACAATCAGGCAACGGTAGACAACGATGACATAAAACCGATTTTAAAACAAAAGAAATTCGAATGCGATTCGGTGGACGAGAACATTTATCCCAGGCCAATTTTAAAGAAGAAATCCGTCGATTCTCCGGACGATAAAAAGCCGATTCTGAAGTCGTCGAGGAGCAATAGTCCGGCGAAATGCTCGAGCTCCAAACGACTCTCGGTGGCCCAGAGGGTGTCAAATTTAGAGTCCATGTCCACCATGCAAGATCCTAACATTTACAAGAAACCGGCCAAAGAGGGCATACGAAGCACACGGGACCGTTCGAGATTTCATACGCAACCTGTGACGCCGAGTGAAATCAAAGCTGTTAAAAAGTACGTGGTATCTCGTTACGTTTTCAAGGTGACGGCTGAACAAGTTATTGCGTGTATAATATAATGTACGCGTATGTGTTTACATGTTCGAGTGTTCATATGTTGTTATCGTATTATGTTCTAGAACAACACATTCGGAAAACAATACTACGACCGTTCAGAACGTTTCTACTCAAAACCATTTGGCGGATAAATTAGCGACTGATATCTGTGCACAGGTAGATAGCCGAGATACATCAGTTTGTACAGCCTTGAAGCGCACAAACAGCGTTTTAGCAAAAACTCGCGAATTCCAGAATATTTTCGATAAGAACGCAAATAACTCCACATCAGATGTCAACAGTAATATCACAGGTATTTAGCTATTCAACCGTTATGCCTTATCTTTTTTGAAAATGTAGTGTTTTCCTATTGGCTTATCTAATAAATATACTTTATAAATATATATATATACAATTTATAATAATCTTTTATTAGGTACTCTATTACTAAAAAAATTATTATTTTTTGACATACCTAAAATTTAATAGATAAATTAATGGATTTTTCAATCGGTATTATATAACAATTTTGATACAATATCCAAAATCAACATTATTTATGTCTATGTTTGTGTATTGTATTATGTGTACAGGGCGTGTCGTAATAAATCATTATTAAATAATCTCGGGATAAAATATTTTAAAATTCTGTTGCCAATGTTCCCAATTTGATTCTATAATATATTACGCCCATATTTTGATCAGTTATGCTTTAACGTAGTTAAGTTAAGCACACCGATGACTAATATGTACGATAATTGCTGATATGATATTTAATAGTTTTACTCGAAAAAAAAATATATATATGCAAATATTATGTAAAAATAGCCAAAAGTAAATCTACGAAGTATAAACAGTGCCAAGAAAAGAAGCTTAGTGTTGCCAATCGTTACTCAACGCAGCCAGTGACAAACAACGAACTCCAAGAGGCGAAAAATCTAAATAGTGCAAAAAGCAAACCCGATGATAATAATGGTATGTCACGTACGCGTAGCAAGTATTTTGTAAATAACAATGACTACAATTAGCTTCAGTAGATTGTAATACACAGCTAAGAGCAAGTATACTTCTTAAACAACAAAAATATTAGTAATATATTCATTATTTTATTTAATTATTCTTCTCTTTTCATTTTCAAATTAACATGCTATATTAAACATTTAAAACTAATTCAATTTGCTATATAAAACGCAGTAGTTTTTTTTTTTAATTTAATGTAATAAATATCTAAACATGGTTTTTGACTTTTGTGTATGAATTTAATTTTTCTTTAAGTAGTTAATGAATTATATTATTTAAATCTGAAGCTAAATTTGTATTAGTTAGTTGCATACATAATGCTATATAATATGATGTATTGGCAATGAGTAAATTTATATTTATTATATTGTAACAAAATTATAAATTATCGTAAAATATTTAACTAGATTTAATTATTTTGCTTTCGCATGTATTTTGGTGATTGTTTTTGTATTCTGCTTAAAATATAAAAGGAAGATTACCAAGGAAGAAATTTGGAAGCCTTATAATGGATCGGCTTCGTATATTCAATGGTAAAATGTAGTTATTTAACATTTACATACTACTTCATCTTTCTTTACACAAACTCTCATATTTTGTTGGTTAATTTAAATAATAATATCCATAATTGTGAAATATAGGTACTACTTGTACAATTGATGTTGACAAAGTAGAGAAAAAAATATATCTGAAAAACGGGATGGAAGAACCAACAAGAAAAACTTCAGAACGTCTTAAAGACCAATCAAAAGACGAAATGAAAATAAACTCTGAAGTGAAAGTTCATCGAAAACATGATATAAAAAAACCATCAGAAATAAAAATCAAACCAAAAGGAGAGATGAAAAAATCATCAGATACAAAATCCAAATTAAAAGATGAAATGAACAAAATACCAGAAATTAAAGTTCAACCTGTAAAATCGTTAAAAGAACCCAATAATAGTGAACGTACCAAAAACTTTATTTCCCGAAATGTCGCAATAAATCGATCATTCAACAGTAATTCAAAATTGGAGTTGCTTAGGTAAAATTTTATACTCTAATACATATAAGTTATTTTTTCTTTTAATATGTATTTTTAAATTTTAGACAGCAAAAATTTGGAACCAAGAGTAAAGAAAACGAAGATTTTTCAAAGCAAAAAAAACATGTTGAATCATCTAATGATAACACTGATGGCACTTCGATTATTAATGGAAGATCTATAAAGGATCGATTAGTCGCTTTGAAGAAAAGTGGTCAAATGGATTGGCAAAAAAGAATATTAAAAATAAAACCAGAAGATCATGAGGTTTCGAATAACTCGATAAACGTAAGTTCACCTTCACTAATGTTTGTAAGAATACAAACAAAATGTACTGTTTTAGATGGCTCAAGATTTACTGCGTAAACAACTCACAAAACAAGTAAAGTCTACCGAAGAACCAGTCGAATGTTTGGATAACATTCTTGTTGATCGACTTAATCGGCTTGAAACATCTTCCAAAGATTGGAAAAAGCGAATTGAACAAAAGGACACTACTAATTTCACAGTCGCTGGAAAAATGCAAAATAAATCATTGCCACCTCTTACACCTGTCCTCATGTCAGTTACTCCACGTTCCTCATTGGAAAAATCGTCAACAAGTAATTTCACTGAATTTAATTTAATTTCATCGAATTTAATTACGTGTGATTATTTAGGTATTATAAAGAAAAAAATCGGAGAAGAGTCTACTAAACAGATAAACGTCAGACGAAGTCTTTCAATGTCTGACAGTAAAACCAAGTCATACCTTAATAACAAGTCTGAAAAAGTACCTTTAGAAAATGGATCTAATAAAATAGGAAAAACGAAAACCGTAAATGTGCCAATTATGATCGATGATGATTTTGATAAATTCTTCGGTAGTTCAACTCAAACATCTAAAGATGTTCAAATTGATGATATAGATTTTGATTATTTAAAATCATCACGATCTGATTTGTAAGTACATATTTTTAACGTTAATAAATTTATCATGGAAATAAACTTATATTAGGCAGTATACCTATAAGTATATAAATATATATATATTTCAGACTCGTGCAGCGAAAAAAAGTGAAAGTACAACAGAGAAAACACGAGGGGTCGAAAAACCCACTAAAAGCATTGGCGGCAAATTATGATCTAGCGCAACAACAATATACAGAGAACAAAACGAATTTATTATTACAACGTAGTTTGGAATCATGTGAGTACAGCAATACTGTCTACCTGTTTTTCTAAATCATTGTTTCATTATCGTTTTGTTCGGTATTTAGCAACTATAAAAACTCCGTTGGCCCGAGAAGCACTCGCAGCGTTAGCCAGTAAAGAGGACTTTGCGTCTGTCAATCTTCGTAAATCCGCGGACTCGACGCCCACTTTATTGCCACCGTACAAAGACCTGATGCTTTTACACATAAAAGGTCGACGACGAGTTCAAACCCGTCTTGTATCGCCAACAGCCGATTCGGTCAATCAAGGCGATTCCTACGTATTGGTCACACCGTCACAAGTAAAATTAACATCATATTCTCCTACAGTATATATATCAGAGGATTAATAATTCAATAACTAATTTTGTGTTCGTTATATATCTAAAAACTGTTATTGAATGTTTAAAAGGAAAAAATTTAAATTAAATCTCATATAAAAACAATCATTAAAATAATTATGGAAATAGGATAATGAACAAAATAAAAATGCATAAGGAGTTCAACATCTATTGGTTTATTTGTAGATATTAAATAGAAATGTAGAAACCAATTCTATTTTTAGCAAAAAAAAAATGAGCTTGGATAGTATGGATAAACTTTAGTGTATAAAGTGTATTTATAGTTTTGCTAACAGACAAAATCGCTGCCATGTTGATATATAATATATTAGTTTAAAAAAAATTTGTTATATCAGTCGATAAAAGGTCACCTTGGCCTTATATAAATACTCATATTCTGTCGCGTTTATTTATGTCAATAGTAATAATTTTGAACGTGTTGAATATGATTTTTACTGAATCGATTGGCGATTTTGTTTAGATTTTTATGTGGATTGGAGAATATTCAAACGTCATCGAACGATCACATGCTGCTAAAGTCGCTCAAAGCATTCTGGACAAAAAGGACTTGGGCTGTGTATCAGCCAACCAGCTGTACACGATCGTCTGCGATTCATCAGTGCCTAACGGCCAACACGAAAAGAAATTTTGGACTCTTCTGGGTGTTACGTCCAGTGAAACGCCTTCCATTAAAGGTAATACGGTTTATAAACTCACTTGTCGCTTTTAAACATATTTGATCATATACCATATGTGTGTTTAGGCCAAGCAGCAGGACATCCTGACGAAGATGAATTGTACGAATCGGCCATTGTGTCCACGAATGCGGTGTACGAAGTCGTGGATGATGAACTCATCATTTTGCCTGAGATCTCGGAAACCGTGGCCAAAATAGAAATACTAGATCCTTCGAAAGTATGTAGTAATTTCTCTCTCTCTCTCTCTCATTCTCATTCTCATTCTCTCTCTTTCGTTAATTCATTTCGTTTACTGATGACAACCTTTGGTGTTCTCTAGACGTTGGTTTTCGACTTTGGTAGCGAAATTTATGTGTGGTATGGAAAAAACGTGCACGTCACCAAACGCAAGCCGGCCATTCGTTTGGCACGTCAGTTGTTTGATGATGGTTACGATTATTCACAATACGATGTCAGCCCAATCGATGTGGCTATGTGTTTAGGTGATAGAAGTGAGTATCCTCCTACTTTATTTTATTCTGTGTGTATGTGTGTTTTCGGTCCAGTTTTGCGGGTCTGTATTTTCACAAACGCTGCGTATTTTAGGCAAGGACACCGTGTACATGAAATCTGGTGCGAAAAGACCCGATTGGACACTATTTGCTAAGATCACGCAACATATGGAAACAGTGCTGTTTCGAGAGAAGTTTGCAGATTGGCCAGATTACAGTCGGCTTATAAAATTGTCCAAAAAAAGCGATGACAAAGATGACGAAAAAAAGGAAACTTGTGTCAGTTTAAAAAAATTTATACAATTTATTTTACATCTTTTAATAAAAGTTTATAAAATAAATCTTAAAATTTTAGATCGATTGGTCAACCGAAATAAATGCATTCAAAGCAGACGAATTGTTTGAAATGTCGGTTCAAGAGCCTGATTTGATATTGGGAGGCAGTCATCTGGGCCGAGGGTCCTCATACTACGATAAAGACGTAATGGCAAGCTGTTATGTAATTTTTACTAAATTTAATTTACTGATGATTTTTTTCACCTCTGTTTTAGACTTTACGCGAGTTCGTCATAAACACTATTAGCGTGACCGTATGGCACGTCCAAGAATTCGACAGCACCGAATTAGATCACAAGTCGGTGGGTCATTTTCACAGCGGCGACTCCTATATTATCCGATGGATGTACAATATCTGTATACAAGGTAGATGTTGATCGTGAATTGTTTAATATGTATGACATAGTGTATAATTATGAGTTTTTTGTTTATTCAGGAAGAGAACTAAGTGGAATGCCTTCCCGTCGCGTTACTTCTGGTAGAAACCGTTGTGCGTATTGGTACTGGCACGGTCGTAACGCAACTCAAAATGATCAGGGCGCAGCCGCATTGTTGACTGTACAACTGGACACAGAACAAGGTCCACAGTTAAGAATCGATCAAGGTCATGAGCCTCCGGCTTTTTGGAATCTATTCAAAGGGAGAGCAATCGTTTACAAAGGGAAAAGAAATCAGACACCAAGTATATTACAAAACATTCTATATTTGCTGCACATTGTGCATTTTATTAATCCTAAACACTGATATATTCAGGCATTTGGCGTTTGTTCATGTTCCATGGAGCTAATGATGATGAAGCCCATTTAACTGAAGTACTGTGCTCAACAACTCAATTGCGCAGTCGGACGTCGTTTGTTTTACTCAATTCTCAGGATGGTGCAGTTTTTGTTTGGCATGGAAACGGGTCTTCGGACGCAATCAAAAAGGTAATATTCAGTTATTTGTGTAATTAATTTGTCTTCTTAAATGGAATCAATGTTTAGATTTAAATTGATAATGAACAAGCCATAAAAATATTTGTTTTATTTATACAAACAAATATATGCTAATCAAATCCTATCTTAAGTGTTATTTTTAAGTGGTTTCTATTGGTTTATGTATAAATTGTGCATTGACTAAATCTGTAATATGTATATCAAAAGATAATTCTAAAATAATGTCGAAAACAAATATTTAAATTATATATTTTATAATACTTGATTCACTCTGGTACAATTATGGTCTTGCACAACTAAAACTTAAAATCAATTCTAAAGCTTATTTAATTTATAAAACATTCCGTGTCAATTTGAAAGTACTTATTTTTCATTTGAAGATTGTAAACGTTATATATAAATAATAGATTTACAAAACTAAATATTTTTAACATACATATAAGTACAAATAATAAAATAATTATAAATTACATTTGTTTCTTGTTATGAACTTATTTAGAATTGGACAAATGTCACTTTTTGAGATGCAAAACAAGTATTAATTTTATTATTATAATTAATCTAATTAAAATATATTAGTAAGAAAATATAATGGATCAAAAATATATAGTTAAAACAAAACTTTAGTTTTTCATGTTGATTTGAGAATATAATATATGAAACCAATTGTCGTTTTAAGAAATACAAGTTCTGCTTAATGTGATTACATTATTTGCCACTTAAATTTAAAAAAAAAAATGGTTGATTGAACTTTAATATCTTCTAATTTTTTTTTTTTTTTATCATATTAGCTTAAAATTAAAACCCACATATGTAATTATGTAGACATTTTTATTTTATGGTGAAATTATATATTAATAAGTCTTAGTAATCAAATGTGTTTTAGTTGTATTTCTTTATTCCATTTTTGCAAAAATTTAATGAAAATAGACTAGTTATCTAAACATTTGAATTTGAATTACTGGCCACTGGACACATAACTTAATCAGCTTAAAATTCATAAAATCAATAAACAAGTTCATAAAAGTGATTCAATTATCCAGTATGTGGTGATTTCTAATAAACAGATAATTCTATTAGCCAATTACCACATAAAGCGGAACTTATTATTTAAGTTTCTTTATACTTAATTAGTAATTTTTTTAAAATTAAATCAGATTTCAAACAAAAAATATATTTGTAAATACCAATGTTATAACAATTTATTTATTTTCAAAAAATCTGTTGTGATTCTGATAATACGTTATCCAATCATTCATGCACCTTACACAACTTTAATTGATTTGTCATGTTTTAAAGGTGAAAAAAAAATATTTTGATTCATTTAAATATTTTCTTGCTTCTACTCTCAATAGAAGATATTTGACTCAACAGTGTATGTCTAGTGTTTGTTAGCATAACAGCATGTCATAACTATTATAGCAGCTGACAATATTAAATACGCACAGTAAAATGTTCACATTTCATTCATAAATAAGAAATAATTTATGTCTTGTGCTTGAAAATATTTTTTTCTTTTAAAAACATTACAAAAAAATTAACATTTTAGATTTAATGAACAGTGATTATTACCACTCATGTGGATAACTACTTTCACGAATAAATCAAAAGCATTCTAAACTCGCTTTCAACTTGCATCGTACAATACATAAAAAAAGTATTTTGGATCAACTACAATCATACACTTATCCAATGTATCCGCCAACCTTCCATCGTGCACTTATCATTTTATAACATAATTTGCACTTTCGTATGTTTTAAATTGTTATTAGTTTGAGCAATGCATAATATATTGTGTGATAAACAAAATGACTGCACAGACAATCGCGAGGACCGCGATTAGTGTAATTTGACCATAGTCTAATTATTATAATTTTCGCAACCCGAGTCGAACAGCATAACGTCGTCAGAAACGAGTACTGTTTCGCCCTAATTTTGATTTCTTTTTATCGTTCTAATTAGATAATGGCATAATACATTCTTCGTTTTATTCTGTTTCTCTTCAGCCTACCGTGTGACATTTCACAACAAATCGAAGGCCTATACAGGGTGTCCCACGAAGAACTGACAAATGCAACAATAACTTTTGTTTTTTCGAATAATTGCTATATTCCTGTGTCGCAATAAATACGCATATTTTTAATTTAATTTTAATCATAAGGAAATCGTAATTAAAAATGTTATTCTAAAGTTTTGAACTACACATTTTGTTTACCGCCCGGGTATGTTCTCTCGTGATCCGTAGGTTATATGACCGTTGAAAGAAATTGACATTTCCATAAAAAAAATTGTAGAAAATCTTTAACGAAAATGAAATTGAATTTAAACGCGTCGCCAAATTGTTTTTTTTTTTCTTTTAAAAGAAAACCAAAAACAAATACGGTCGGTAGGGAGGAAGAGCGAGAAAGAAACGATCATTTTTGGGGTGAAACTATTCGACGACGACGACAGAATGTCGAATTAATAATAATAATAGTTTTTGTCGCACGTAGTTATCTGTGAAAGCGGCCGGTCGTCTGTCGGAAATGGACGGCGCGGAACTGGGATTGGCCGACGGCGTCGTCGTTGCCCGGAAGCCGGAAACGATCGACGAGACCAACGAGCCGCCGGAATTCTTCCAAGGTAAGTGTCGCCCCGCACGGTTTCGTGTGGTATTACACGTGTTGACAGGGATAGCGAAATTAATGAATAACATGTGAAAACGTCAGCTTTGGGTTGCAAGAATTCCCGACGGCTTTACACCTGGCGTTCGGGTGGCGGCGGCAGCGACGACAGCGACGACATGAAACTGTTCCACTTCTCGTCGGTGCTGGGACAATTCAAGGCGTCGCTGGTGGCCAGCGCCTACGTTCCGTCGCCCTATCCGTACCTACAAGATCACCTGTACAACGTCAGCCAACCCGGTGATTATCATAATAAACTATTGGTATTCGGTATTTTATAGTTAAACGTAAAACTATTGAAAATTAACGTTTTAAATTTAAATTTGTGCACACAAATACTTATAAATTACGTATGCACACAGTTTCGCGGTTCAGCTACGCACATAAAACGGGTGACGAGTATAATTAATGTAGCTATATATCTCTGATCGCACGCAATACGGACATGTTTTATTTTTTTCCGATGGATGCATCTCGGTCCTGTTTTCCTACTTCAAACAGATTTGTTGGCATTCGCTGGACGCCACCCGAAATATAATATTGTAATATAGAATTTATTGAGATTTATTTAGGTAGATTTGACATAGATGCGGGGGACACCAGCTATCATTCTCGCGTATTTTAAAACAGACAGCTTTACAAATGGTACTGTACAACCATCTCCCAGTTAACCACCTATTTTATCGGTTATTTCCCCTAATAAACTCTTATTTAAAGGAATTAAAATATGAAAATACTAGTTTTTGGTATTTTCTTTGTATTTATTCTTTTTAATTAAAAAACAAATATCCAAAACTATAAGCCAACGATCGAATACGAATTTCCACTCCGTTTCGCATTTGAAAACCATAAGGTTCAGTCAATTGTTTGTTCAGGACCATAGTTCACCGAACTGAAATTACTTGAAAAAATCCGTCCTGTCCGGTTAAACAAACGTGTATTGTATAGCACTGCCCCTATCGATTGCAATAAACACTATTTCGTCCGAGTTCATCTGGTTCAGACGTTTAGAAATTTACCTTGGCGGCGGCTCGTTATTTGACAACCGTCTTGGCCTTGGCAGTTCTCTAATCCTCGTCTTCGTATCGTGTGTGACGCACAGCGACGTTCATGCTGGATACGGGCGACGAACTGTGGCTGTGGCAAGGATGGTGGCCCGAAACCGCCACGGACGACGCGGATGATAACGAGATCGCCGAGCAGCCAAAGGCGACCACAAACACCACCACCGCCACGACGGTCGACCACCGCGGCTCCTCGTGGACGCGTCTGCAGGCCGAAAGACGGGCGGCCATGCAGACCGTGCTGGACTACTGGAGACGGAAGCACGGCGATGATAACCGCGAGGACCCAAAGGCGTACCTGGTGTGGGCCGGACTCGAGCCGCTGCGGTTCGCCGACTGTTTCCCGGAATGGTGCGACCGCGACGACATCGCCGAAATCAACATGAAGGTATTTATATATAATAATAACAGTTCGTGAAGATATAATACAAGTATAACGTTAGATGACGTGCCCGGGACAGAATCCATATGTTTGTATTTTTATATAACATTGATATGTTGACAAATTATTGTAGAACTTTGTGGGACGCTCCAGAAAACACTTCCCTGATACGGGTCTGTGCACATATACGAGCGAGGGTCGGCTGAAAAGTTCCAGGCCTAACGAAGAAAACCACATTTTTTTTTTTTTCATTTCTCAACATAATCTCCAGAAAGGCTAATACATTTTTCATATTGGTGTTCTTATTTAATTAAACCATCTCTATAATGAGATTCGTCGAGTCCCTCAAAATAGCTATTTACACCATCAATTACTTCCTCATTGCTCTGAAATCTTTTTCCTCCAAGGTGTTTTTTGAGGTTAGGAAATAGGTAGTAGTCATTTGGTGCTAAGTCTGGCGAATAAGGTGGATGATCAAGCAATTCGAACTTTAGTTCGTAAATTTTCGCCATCACAACGATTGACGAATGTGCTGGAGCATTGTCATGGTGAAACAAGACTTTTTTCTTTGTCAGATGAGTTTTCGTTTTTCCTTTATTTCATGGCTCAAACGCCTGCAATAAATTCGCGTAGTATTCACCAGTGATACTTTTTCCCTTTTCTAGATAATCAATAAAAATAATTCCTTTTGCATCCCATAAAATACTCGCCATAACCTTGTTAGCTGACAAAATTGACTTTGCCTTTTTTGAAGCCGGTTCAACTGGTGCAAACCACTGTTTTGATTGTAATTTGTTTTCACAAGTGTAGTGATGGATCCAAGTCTCATCCATTGTAATGAAACGTCTCAAAAATTAATTCGGATTTTTATGGTAGAGCGCCAAATCCTCACTTGAAACGATTTTTCGTTTCAGCATTTGGTCAGGTGTTAGCAAACGCGGCACCCATCTCGCACAGACTTTGCTAAAGCCCAAAATATTTAAAATATTACCCACACGTTCTTTTGATATTTTTACAGTCTGCTATCTCAAACAATTTTAATCTGCGGTCTTCCAGCACGATTTGATAGATTTTTCCAATCATTTCAGGAGTTATCACTTCCACATGATGTCCGGATCGAGGCTCATCACTTATGCTTGTACGTCCCATTTTAAATTCTGATACCCACCTTTTCACCATGGAATATGATGGAGCCGAGTCTTTTAGTGTGTTATCCATTTCTTCTTTGATTTGTTTTGGCGTTAAACCCTTTAAATGGAAGTATTTGATGACCGCCCGTTATTCCAAATCTTCCATTTTCATGAACACTTCAAAATTATCTTGATTAAAATGTTGTCAATCAAACACTAACCAAGATGCTGACCTAAAACTACGAAAACGGGGTAGTTAGAGATAGTACTATGTGATACTAGCGCAGAATTGACCTAGTAGCGCAATCTCTGTGTCAGGCCCGGACTTTTCAGCCGACCCTCGTATATATATATGTGTATAACTAAAGAAATTTACTCTTTTTGAAATATGATTTTATCGAAAAGAAAAATCTGTATTCTAATATCCTTTAAAGTTAGATTTGGGTATTTCATATGAAAAAAGACGATTGTTTGTTATATCTAAAAAAAGGAAATTATTCTTTTAAATAACGGTTCATGCGTTTTCTCAGCACGGGCACAAGCCCGGCGAGATGTTGGCTGTCGAAGTGGAGCTAGCTCGGGTCACACAAGAATCATATCCGGCTGCTCAACTATTACAGAGACCTCTGCCCGACGGTGTCGATCCCACTAGACTGGAACTGTACCTGTCACCTGCCTCATTCGAAGTACGTATATTATACAATCTCCTGTTGGATCAGAAAGTGAATATGTTACGATTTTTCTCAACACACTCGTCTTCTAATTTTTGTAGTGTTTGTTGGACATGAACAAAAACGATTTTCTACAACTGCCGAAATGGAAACGTACAAAAATCAAACAGTCCGTCGGACTGTTTTGAAAACAATCTGAACACTTTAAAGCAAAGAGTTTAACTTCAACATTATTATCATCATTATTTTTTTTTTTTTTGTGTGTGAATTAAAAAAAAAAATATTGTGTGTGCAATCTTGTATTTTTCTATTGTGAATTCGTTTTACATACATATATATATATTTTTTTACTTATAACATACAATGAGATGTAACAAGTTACTAAAACAAATATTATTTTTACAGATAATATCTATTTTTCTTAAATGTTTTGGTGTGCTGACATTTTTTTAATAACTTGTAACAACTTTTTGCATAACACGTTTATAAATCATAAGAATTTGTGTGCAATTTTTTACTATTATGTGTGTACTATGTGTTTTTTATTTATATAATTATAATAATTCAAAGTTTTTGTGTGCAGGCTGTGATTTAATATTTTTCAAGCAAAGGTCTCAATTATTTTCATATATTTTTTACTCTTATAATAATGTATTGGAAACAATGGTCAGCTCAAATGAATGATGAATTCAAATGTGTTTTACATATATCTATATATATATACATATTATATTATGTATTTTTCATTGTAAATTTAACACTCAGAGCCTAGCCTAAAAAGGTTTCGTTACATTATTGTGTTTAGTCATAAACATCAAGATTTTATATTACTACTAAATACCGTTAAATATTTAGTGTACCTCAACACTAGAACTGTTGAGCGCTTTAAATAACTTTTTTCTTATTATGTTCATCCAATCCACAAATTGTTTTCTCAATTCATTGCAATCCTTATTCTCAAACTGCTGACTGATGATCATATCCATGTCGATGTTTTTTTTTTACAAATATGTATTTATTAGGCTACAAAAAATGTGTAGAAATGTACTTACTAAAATTACTAATACCATTAATACTTGGTAAAATAACACTCGTATTTATTATCATTTAAAAATAACATACCATTTTTAAAACTCATTTAGTCAAATCCTGTTCTTGTATTTATCTAATTTGACGTGTCCAAGTGATTGAACATTAAATTAAACAATTAAACAAAATTTATCAGAAAACTTGTTTTTATTTTACTCGTACAAAATTCATTAAGTAAAATAAATAAACGCATGACTGCTGATTATGCATTTAACTGATTTTAAACTATGTAAACATCAATACACAATTTATTAATCTGGAGGAACTTGATTTTTATTTTATACAATATCGAATTAGGTAACATTTGTTATGGTAATTACGATATCTAGTGTATTTGTAAATTACAATAATGGGATACATGGTTTTTTTTTTTTTTTACAAATACATTTCGGTATGAAAGTTTTTATAAGAATGAATATGAGAAAAAAATCAAACGCAAATTTTTGAGCCGTTAAAAAAAAATTCAATACAATATTTTTAATATGTACTATATAATATATAGAATTTTTTTAAAAATTAATATAAATAATAATTAGTATATTAAGGAAAAAAAACGACTAGAATTATAACAGAATGTATTCAACCACCGAATATAGCTTCTTTTATGGAGTCTATGTACTGTGCTGGTACCCAGTACACCCAATAACGTGACGCCTCTGTGGTGCCCAACTGGAAACCCTGTTATGAAACAAGATGAAGAAACATTAATGATAGTAAAGGATGAAACTTTCTCTCAGTAAATTTTATGTAATCAATAACAAGTTAATTAATTAATGTCTCCAAATTTATAAATAACAAACAGCTTAAAAAAATACTATTAGTAAATATAATCTATTTTAAATTGTACAACAAATTTTTTTCTTTTCATAATAATGAATAATGAATGTTTTATTCAAAATCATATCAGATTTTTTTTTTTTTTGGTTTTTTATTTACTTAAATATTAGAATAAATTAAAACACATTTTTCATTTTTAAATTACTCACCACTATATGGTATTCTACGTGTCCTTCGATCGGTTCGCTAACCACATGTCTGATCGTATTCATGGCTACTTTCTGCGTTCGTTCTTTAGTGCCTATCCAAAGTTGATCAATTTCCAATTTAAATGTCAGTCTTACTTTTCCCCCGTGCTTGTTAAGCATTCCACTTAACGGATGTTGGGGCAATGGATCCTATAATATAATAATTATATTACAGCACAGACAAATAAATACACATAATACATAATAATATACATGTGAAAACCTAACTGTTTGAAAAAATAATACAATCACCTAGAAAAATTAATACTGTGAACATATTGTTCTTTGAAAAACAATTTTTCATGAAAAAACGTTCAAATGCATTAAGGAAATAACTGATTATATTTCAAGCAGTTTAAATTAAGCAGCATTAGACAATATTAAACAAGTAACCAATATAAACATATTTTTATAATAGTTTAACAAACCTTAATATTTAAAATTCCAACCATTGCATCATCCGGTATGCCACGTTCCAAAACTTTCAAATGTAGTTTTTTCTTACATAATGGTTCTTTATCCAATGTACTCGATTTATTTGAACTTGATTCCTAAAAAAATATAACTTTTAAAAATGTTTTCAAATGATTTTAATCATAAAACGATTGTCTCACAAACCTCCTCAGTCTTTGGTAAGGACACGGATACAATATCTTGTAACTTAGCGCCGACTACCATAATCTTAGACGATGAGCTGACGTTCAAAGACGCCAGTGTTTGGTCGTTTTTTGCCAGACCCTTGATCATAATCTTCTGCATTACACTAGGCACACCAATCATATCGACCAGTTTGTCCTTTAACTGCCCAATAGTGGAAGAATGCGACATCGAAACAGTGTATTTGTCTTTGTTGTGAATTATGGCAAACTCGACGGACGGTAAATCTGCCTCGACAACATCCACGGCATCCTCAACAACTTCCAAGGCGGCATCGACTGCTTCCGCCTTATCACCACAGTGAGTGTCCGTTTTCGTGTTGTCATCGGCGCTATCTTTGTGGCCGTTAATTTTTTCTAAAAATCAAACGACATAAATTTCACATCTCGTCCAATACCGCTGTGCTTTATCACGACACGCCGTTACTTACCAGGCGACTCCATCGGTCCGATGAAACGTATGTCGAAAGGTAACGAGAAAAACGATACGATATTATTACACACCAAATTGTCCAAATATTTTCCAACACCTACATCGAATAAACTCTCGCGGGTTAGCACCGGGCGTTTTGCGCAGAAAGCCTTGTCTAGAAATATAATGCGGTTAATATTTATGACTTTTTTTTTTTAATTACTATCAAAACGCGTTACACGATGCAAAACAAAACGATTGGACGGCAATGACGGCCGACAAAAACATCAACTACACTGTTAGTACTTTGTCACGATGATGATGATGATCGAATTTATACGGTGTTTATTTATCTGGATGATACGAGTTTTTTTGATTCTCTTGTTATCTTTTGGAGGTAGCTTATCAACATCGCTCGTCCAGTGTGACGCGATGGCGCGAAAACTATTTTCTTTTTAATTTAATTGTTATTTTAATAATTTAATATTATTCATAATTTTATTATTCTTAAAAACACATAAAAACGTAAGGCATTCGATGTTTTCGCTTTCTAATGCCTGGTACGTCTACTTTCGAAACAATGAGCGACTTCGGAAGAGAAAAAACTCCGAGAAATGTGTCTTTTTCGACATAAATATGTGATTGGGCCTGTATTGTACAAAGAAAAAACAAATTCTTTCCGGAACGATTACAACGCAAAACCGTTAAGTGTGACCGAGGAGAGCAGACGGCGATCCTAACACAGATGGCACAACCGTACCATTAAATTTCTTTAACGTACGCAACAGCGTCATCTAAGCGTCGAGGTAGTAGAAAGCTGACGTCGCGTTAAGACCGCACAAGGAATACAGATGGCGCGTTTCGATAGAGTAAATTCTAATTTCTACAGAAATCCGTTCGTCATCCGCAGGATCGTTAATTTGCTAATCAAGACCGACATTAAATACCTGCAAACGTAAGTATCTGTAAATGTAAATGTATGTGTCCAATGATCACAAAAGCCGCGGACTTTATTTAATTTAAAAAAAAAAACTTAACATACTCCATATATTCGTTTAAATTATTTTGTTGGTGTACGACAAGATCGTTTTATTAGGGCCGTAACGTCTACGATAACGTTTTTTTAAAACAATGGACTCGTTATAAAATAATGTAATGTAATATATGGAACGGACACACTCGTCCCGATGGAAAATTTCTGACCGGTTTCCTTCTCGTGATTACAAACGAACATTTCTTAAAGGCGTACACGCTGATGATGTTACGAGCGAGAATATTAAGAGGACATCGGATACCAGAGCAGATCTTATACTGTGGCGTTTGTGTTGAATACAGAGCGTGATATTATTTATCGCGAAATTCGAAGAGAAGAATTTTTTATAGCGAATGACACGTCTCTTATGTGAAATATTGTCTAACAATAAAGCCTATGATATTGTTTCGAGTTTTTGATTTTTAAAAAACAAGTACGGGCGCTGTACGTCCTCTTAAAGGGATTTGGAAATGGGTGTTGTTTGTCGTTGTGTAACACACAAACGAAACAATCTACTTGAAATCAAACTCCCCACATTTCGCGGCGTAGTTTTCATTTTAATTCAACAGATTTTTGAAGATCTTAAGATGAAAAAATATGTCAACTCTGAAACGTTTAAAAGATCGGCAAAGAAACGCGATTGGAGAAGAACAGCTCAACGATAGTGTTCTTCTTGGCATTGGTCTGCTGTGTGATCTACCATATTCTGGTGATCTACGGGATACAAAAAACACATTTAATTAAAAGCATTTAATTAAGCTATAGTGTATCCCCGAACTTCTCCGGCTGCTAAACGTTTCTTCCTTAAACTAATTTTAGTTACTCCATCATATCTGGTACAATTTGAAGAATTTATGTCGTCAAGTCATAATGACCAATTTGTAAAAATTCCATAGCATTAGAATCCGATTCGATTATTTCATAAGATTTGACAGCCAACAATAATGTTCAATAGTTATGATACAAAAGTAGTAAAGTCCATATTGAACATTACAAATAGCAACAACTGTCGACTGTTTCACATTTTGAACGTCCAAAAGTAAACAAAACCAGTTATATTATTAATGGTATCTAATATTAAATACAGAGTGCGGCAAAATATCCTCCTTAATTTTAGCATGACAATGTGCAGTTATCGAAATTCGTATAAAGGTGGAAATTGTGTCATTTAATCAAATTGTGAAATTTATGTAGGAGGACGGGAATTTTATGTTACGATAGTTTACAGTTATGACCATGGCATGGATAAACCAGCCTTTAGAGAAACAAGATCTTTTATCAGAAATGGAGGTGGACGGCATCGAACTGCTCAAACAGCCGAGAACGTCGACGCAGTCAAGAAGTTAGTTTTGAAATCGGTATATCAGCATTCTTCATAATTTTTTCGCACCAGCTCTTTGGAGAACCTGAAAAAATCGATATGAAGAATGTTTGGTTTCAACAGGATGGGGCTACGGCTCACACAGAACGAGCGTCAATGCAGGTATTAAAAGAAATGTTTTCCGGACTTGATTTCCAAAAGAAGCGAAATCCTTGGCCATCGCGCTCTCGGGATTTGACACCGTGTGATTTTTTTTTCTATGGGATTATGTAAAATCTGAAGACTATATACATCGTCCAAGGAACCTGGAAGCTTCAAAGGAAGAAATCCATTCAGAAACTCGGCGTATACCTCAAGAAATGCTTGAGAAAGTTATGCAAAACTTCTCATTTCGCTTGAAGCAATACATCGATAATAACGGGCACCATTTGACTCATTTCAAACTAAACAAATCAAAATATGTTACACAATAAATATATATATATATAAAGTTTGCAACCAAAACTGTTCTTTTTTTTATTCGCCTTCAAAACTATGGAGGGTATTTTGCCGCATTCCGTATATTTATCTGGCTATACACGTAAACACGTCAGATAGGTTTTGGTAGATCACCCGGCAGATCATACCGCAAACGTTAAGATGTAGATCACCAACAACCGGCAGACCGATGCCGTGTTCTTTTAATTATCCACAGGGAAATTGATATTACGGCTGAAATCGATCATCCTGGGATCGAAACAATTTTATCACAAATATAACGGCCATAAATAAACGGGATTTCGTTTTGTTCAATCTTATCCTCGTTTCGTTTTAACGCGAGACGGTTATTAATAATTTTTTTTAACCTTCCCTCCCCCCCCCGTCCACGAAAATGTTTTTTACTACGACGCCGGGTAGCCGCGACGTGCGTGCGCGCGCAAAACGTATTCCCACGTTTCCACACCGTCGTCGACGTTTCGCGCGAACACACCGCGCAACGTGGAATTGCCTACGCACGACCCCTCGGCGAATAACGACGACCGTGTTTCCCGATCGCGTTCTTATCGTGGGGAAACCGAAGAAATGTTATCACGGATATCTAACGATAATACGATCGTCAGCTGCTCAAAACCGTAAGCCACGAGGAAGCAGCCCCCGCGGTTTCAAGGCCACGGCGGCTTCGGTGTTTTCGAGATTAATGATGGAACGGCGACGACGTGCGTCTGGTATCACGATTGCTGTTGTTGTTGTTGTTGTTGTTGTTTTTTTTTTTTGGAAAATCGTATACCCGATACCGGGCGTTGTTTACGAGATTACTTACGTTTGTGTAGATCCTTTTTTTTTTTTCGACGTCCGCGACGTTTTACCGACCTTCAACGAAGTGGCGTATTTATAAAAAATAAAAAAAAAAAAATTGGGTTTTATATAAATTTACGAATAGTGTAAAAACGAATCAATAAACTCGAATAAATATTTCAACACCAAACAATCGTTATTTTTCCCCCCGTTGTTATTAGTGAAATTTACAACGTTATAGACACGCGATTGTAAATTCTTATTCTAAAAACAAAAAAATACGTCACCGCCTAAACGTATCCGCCGTTTCCCGTGTTGTATATCGCCCCAAACGTCCGATTGGTAACGGGCAGTGGCGTATTTAGGTTTTCTCCGCTTATAGGCACTTTCCAATTCGCCGCCATTTCCACCCCATCCCTCCTAATATAATTTATAAAATATGTTTGAATGTACTATTTGTTATATTGTCTTCTATAAAAAAGATACGTTATTGACGAATAATTCAATTGTACTTAAAATCTTTTATTTGCAATTTACAAATTAATTATACTTAAAATTATATATTTTTCTTCTTCAAATCCGCTTCGATATTCATTATTGCCAACTATTGAGTTCTTCAGTACCCATATTCGATCGTAAATAATTTTTATTCGTTTGAGGCAAGGAAAAGAACGTTCAGTAGTACAGTCAGAAGTGGGCGTACAAACATATATTCCAAGTGTTATATCTATATTAGACACATATAACATTACAAATCCATAAGAGAGTCTTCTTGTATTAATTTACACATTTGTAGAGAGGAATTGCATTTAATTTGTTTATTTGAAGATTCAAAATAAGATGTAAAATGTATACATTCTATTGAAAATACTTTTAAACCATCGTTTAACTTGCAATTATATATTATATATATTTTAATTTATAATTTGTATGTAATTTTTGAAGAAAAAAAATGAGTAAACTTTGATTTCATTAAATGAAAAATACTTTTTGTTATTTTGTAAAAAAAAAATAATTGCCGCTCTAGGCCCGTGTCTATAGAGCCTGTGCCTAAATACGCCTCTGGTAACGGGGCGTTTCTTTCACGTCGATTCATTACCGGACTGTATAGTAAGTACTTGGGACTCGATATGTGGGGCCCTTTTCCGCCAAAAGCAAAGAATGGTCCGTTTTCGTGATCGTGTTTTTATGATAGAATGTACGAACGTTTCTGTACGTAAACAATAAATACCGTTGAGTCCACAGTCATTAAAAATCGAATCGGTTACACATGTCTATTAATTACAACGAATATGACAGTGAATACGATCACACGCGATCATATTCAAATATTTTTAATCGAGTACAAATATTGGTATAACGTAATCACGCACGTGTAACAATCAGACGAATCGATAGTAAAGACAAATGTTTGTTTGTGAAAATTACATAATTAAAAGAAATGATTTTATACGATATTGTCAAGAACGGAATGTTTGAAATTCCACGCCGAAGTTCGACGCTGTTGTACGCGTGTAAATCGTCCGCCGACGTCTAAACATTACGAACGGGGTACGGCGACGACGGTGTTATTTTGTCGAGTCCGGTGGTAAGCAACAGATAATAACCGATTATTTATTTATTCAATATGACGAATCGGGTTCCGTTTCGGACGTGCCGCTAATCGGCTGAGAACATATTGACGTGCGTCTAGAATGAATTAATTTTCCGATTTATTTCAATGCGTTTGTTACATTTGGATACCACCCGCTACAGGGCACGCAAGTGTTTTCCTAAAAGGAACCCGGGAATCAGACATTTGTAATTTTCGGCGAAAACGGCCGTATCACACCACTCGACGTGTTTGAAAAATCACCGGCAGGGGTAAGTCGGTAGAGGAGGTTGATAGCCTCACCGCTATTTGAGTCAATGTTTGTATGAGATTTGTGTGTATTTTTAAATAATAATAGTATTGTATTATCACGTTTTGCGGGTTATTGCAAAATAATTATTCTTGACGAACGCGATTTCAAAATTGTAAATATCATATAAAAGTAATGGTATTTGTTAAGACAGGTTAAAGTTTATGATTTTTGAAAATGTGATTGAACCGGTCAGCCGTCACAATTCAAGGTGCGGACATCCGCAATTAACCGTTACGAAATCAACATACGACACACACCGTGTAATGTTTGTGTCCTTCTTTGGGGGACCTACGACTTCGCCTTAACGATGTACCCGGTCGTCTGACGTACCATCGTACGATGTTCCCTCTATATTCATTCTAAACCCGACACCCGTAGTGCTGTTCGTGCCACCTTACATTTCTTTAAGGAAACTAATTTTATAATTTAAGCGTGTGTCAACGTTTGGAATTTAAGTGTGCGTTTGTCGTAATATTGTAATATTTCAATAGTTTAGTGTACGGATATGTTTTTTTTTTGTGTTTTTATGTAATTGTCGAAACGAATTGTACTGATATAAAGTTTCAATAAAAAAAAAAACCGCTACAAAATTTAGTAATTGATCGAGTAAATTGTACAAACTTTAACATCGTCTGATCCGTTCGTGTTTTAGACGAGTTTTATTGTTCTAAAAACATTTGTTGTGGCCGTTTTTCAATGTTCAATTCATTTTCAAATTGAACGATTAATTACATAAAAATCACGTCGATACGGATCACGAGCGTGTAGTGTTTATTCAATTTCAATACTACATGACAATTCGAGTACGAGACCCGTGGTTATATATATATATATATATTCACGGTCTATTTATCATTATTTTTTTAGATTATTGTTCATTGAAGTTT
Source organism: Schlechtendalia chinensis (assembly GCA_019022885.1). Lineage (NCBI taxonomy): Eukaryota > Metazoa > Arthropoda > Insecta > Hemiptera > Aphididae > Schlechtendalia > Schlechtendalia chinensis. The sequence goes on along the minus strand of CM032349.1, from coordinate 1,711,881 downwards.
TTACTCAACGGTTGGTTGATTATTTCGATCAAACGAAAGTCACGGGTACAAAATCGATCTTTTAAATACGCGCGACACGTTGTCCACAGCGACTGTGTCGATTCATTAGTAAACGAAAATAAACAAAAAAAATTCGCGACCTACGTCATACGGGGGGGGGGGGGGTGAGAGTGGGGTCAAATCGCAGTCAACGACTCCTAAAAACTGGTACTTACGGTGGACGTCACCGGTGTTTTATGGCTATAGAGATAAAGAGAGAGAGAAAAAAAAAACTCTTCGTCTTTCGAAGGGGTTGAATGGGAATCGTGTTGTCGTACACGACCGTCGCACAGAGGGAACCGACATTTCGACACGCGGTTCACAACGAATTTCGTTCCCCTTTTGAAACGTTCGAGTTGGTTTTGACGGGCGCGTGTTATACGGCAGTCTGTAACAATGTCCGACCGCGATCACGTCAATAATGTCTTCCTTCTCGCGGCACGTCGTTTTCCCCGCGCAATAAACATCGTACGGCAATACGTCCTACACGGGGATACGCGCGTCGGGTCACGAGACGTAAACGTGCACGCGTGCCGCCCGTCGGCTAAAAAAAGAAAAAAAAACAATTAAATTACAATTAAATTACAATTAAGAAAAAAAAATTAGAAAAAAAAGGTAAAACGAAAGCGAATTATAATGCATTCGCAATCGCATCGTCGTGGCAATTAATAACAAAAAGAAATTAATGTGCAATTAATAACACATGAATTAAAGCGTCGCTGCGATTCATTACGGCGTGTGCGTATAATAATAACGATAATAATACGATATTGTTGTGTACGCCGCGCGCAAAAGGGTACGCGCGTGTGTATACACGACCGCGGTACAGTGTATTACGTTAGACAGCGTATAGGTGTGTAACGCGTGTAATACGGGCGGCCGCGGTAACTGTGCACAACCGTAAGGAATAACTGGCGGCGGCGGCGGCGGTGACAAATCGTCCGTAATCGGATGAGTTTTATAAACTGTTTTGGCAACACTGGCCGTTTTATAGGATGACGGATCTGTAGCGGCGGCGGTGGCGGCGGCGGCGGCGGCAGCAGCAGCAGGTTTATCCTTTCGTGCGTTGTCGTCGTTTGCAAAACAATAAAATGGCCGTTCGATTTTTGTTGTTTGTGTACACAAACACGCGCGCGTACACCGACGCACACGCGCGCACCACACACACACACACACGCGCGCACGCGAGCGCGCGCGCGCGCGCGGCGACGGCAACACTACCGCGCGATAGCGCGCGCACGTACAAACGTAAGCGCGGCGGCGCGGCTCACTAACGCGCAAACACTCGTACGCGGCGCGCACGCACGCACGTAAGTACAAAAACAGCGGCGCGCGCGCGCGCGCACACACACACGCACACACGCGCACACACACGCGCACCGTTCGTCATCAATTATGTGGCCGTGCCGCCGCCGCCGCCGCCGACGACGAGACGGATAATACACAGTAGTAGTAGTAGCGACCGAAATATAGTATCGTCTCGCCGCGTCGTTGTTTATTGTGAATATCATGTTATGTTGTTGTTATCGGCCGTGTTAATTGCCGTCGGTGTTTTGTCGTCGTGCGACCGTCATGTCGTCGTCACGACCGCTACGCTAGTGCCGCGCGCCGCCATCGAATTGTTATTGTTGTTATTGTTGTTATTATGTAACGGAATCGGATCGCCGGACACTGCTGCGGCGTCGTGCGCGAAACGGTAAGAGTGCGAAAAAAAGCTCCTTTTTTTTTTTTTTTTATCCTCCCTTTTCACCGTGTTGTTGTTGTTGTTGTTATTGTTTTTCCCTCTCGTTACGTGATAAACCGACGAACGATTCACCGGAGCCAATAAAACGATATCGACGACGAACGGCCAAAACGTTTTTGTTTTTTTTTTTTTTCCCTTCTATATACGGTTTATTACGAGCGCACTCGCGCGTTCCTATTTTTTTCTTTTCATTCACAAGACGCCGACCGTGCGCGCACCGCTGCAGCCGCCGTCGTAGTATCCGATAAAAACGCGCCGGAGACTGACAGGCGGCACGATTTCTCTCTTCCCGGTGCCGTCGTCCGAAATCTCTGCTGGCCGGGGACCCGTTGTTATTGTCGTGTACACCCGTTGATAAAGATAATTCTCGTTGACGAACGAAACGATATGTCGGTTGTTATCGCGAAAACAAAACGGAAAATACGTTATACGCGAACTGGCAAGCGCGCGAACGTCGGACGTCGACGATCTTTATACGTTTGTTGATAAATACCCAACAACAACAACAACAACAAAATCGTACGACTATACGAACATCAACTCGTTTTAATGACGACCTACGCGTTTCGTGACGATACGGTAACAACCCCGCCGTCCAACGGCCGAGCTAGAAAATATCGTTGTGTCTGTTGTCGAGTACCGTGATAGTGGCCGCTCTCGAAATCGACATGTATATTTTTTTTCCATTTGCAGTTTTTGTGTCAATTTCTACCCATTATATTTCGATAAACAAAGTTTTTCTTATACAACTCTGTCCGTCCGTATAGAGTACTAAGTCCTCGTTGATTTGCAGGAATTTTGATATAGCTTTGTAGTATCAAGTTTTGTATCGAAATCATTATGTGCCATCTTTCTATTCTATTTATCGATTAATTATAAAGTTTAAATACTTTTTTTTTGTATGTCATATCTAAGTGTATTCATCATTGTCATAATTAACTGTTTCCACATCATTCTAAAATGTTTGAAATGTGTGTCTCACATTACCTAACCAACACTGTTTATATAATTGGGATGATCTAATAAATAGGTGTTGTACCTAACCAATTTAAACTAGGGGTTGTTCCAAGTTTAATTTCATTTCAAAAAATATTGGTGTAGTAATGAGATGATAAAAAATAGTTGTTCTACTATCCCTTCCATGTTACAATGCCTAAAGATAAGATAATTATGTAGATGTTAAGATGTTGTTGATTTTTGTTCAAAAACTTAATAATTACATTTATTAAAAAAAAAAAAAAAAAACGTTTTATTTGGAGGTATGTTGTATATTGTAAAAATCAATTGGTAGATATCATATAAGACCAACAAAATAGCGGTAGGTAACATACTATATCAATGAAATTTCGTCAGTTAACATGCTACTTAAATACTTAGTGGAAGTTTGAGTTTTTTTCTCATAATTTTTACAAATGAACTGAATGATATATATTTTAAAATTTGTATAATATTTATGTAGTTGTTTTAGTGATTTTGTTGTATGTATTTTCAAAAATCAAATGATTTAGGTATATAAAAGGTTAAAGAATAGTTTTTATTTATATTTAAAAATATATTATACATAATGTTCTTACTAAAAAAAGAAAAAGAAAAGTAATTTAAAATGTAGTATTAAATAGGAATACTGTTCCTAATAAGTCTTAATTTATATTTCAGGTGGATAAAGCGTAATTGAATGTATGGTGTGTGCTGCAGACTGGAAGGCACCGTGGATTCTATACCACAGGGCCTAATAGACGGCCGCCCTGCCAGTTCACTGGTTCTTACTCATCATCAGGTATAACGAATATATATTATTTTGATAATTTGTCCCATGTTAATTATACCTAAATATAATATATATTATATATATTGTTTAAAACAGTATCAACAATTACAACATATTCAAGCACAACAAGAACAAGCCGCTGCAGGAGGTTTAACGTTAACACTCCATCATCAAACTACAGTAAATATTTAAAAAATACATTATAATTTATAATTTAATTTTGTCTTATAATATTTATTATGTTTTCAGGGTTCAGGAACTAATGGTGTCCTTACAGGAACACCTCAAATAGTTCTTGCAACTTCTCAAGGACAAGGGCTGACAACTTTTCCAAGTGTTACTACTCAACAAGCAGCTACACTACATCAACATACAAGTATTCAACAAGTGTTACATCAACATGTTCAGCATTCAAACATTCTTCACTCAACAAGCATACGACAGGTAAATGATAAAAATCATAAATTTAATTATTGGTTTACTTAGTGTTTTTTATGTTTATAAACTATTTAATTTCAATATTTTTTTTTTTAAAATATTTAATTGATTTCCCATAAATTATTTTGGAAATTTAATTTAAAATTTGTGACAATCGTATATATATATATATATATATATATCACCTGTTTTCTGTTTGGATTTAATATTGTTTTTTAATAAAACTAATGTAACTTTAAAGATGGGTGCCCAACAGCATACATCTGGTACAATGGTTCAACAACAACAGGCTACGGCAATACTGGATACAAACACGAAGTGTATACCATCACCTGGATCACCATTCTCTTCTAGATCACTTACACCTTCTCCTCAGCAGAGGGTTATTACACCTCAACCTCAAGTCATCCATCAGGTTAGTAACTCTTTTTTTCAAACATGTAATGAATAAAACAATTTCTAATTATATATAATGTATAATACTATTTTGTGTATAGATGATGAGTGCTAATGGGCCGGTTTTACAATTTATTCAACCAAATAATCGAAATAGTGTAAATAATGTTCAAGTAAAAAGTAAACCGCCGCCCCAAATATTGCCTAAACCTATAGGCAGCAATAATCATGTACAGAACCATGCTAGTATTAATAGCATGAAGTCGCAACAATCGCATCATTCAACCTCAATACATAGTCAACAACAAGGTGCTTTCTTAATAAATCAAGTGAGTTTTTGTCTTGTCAATTAGTTAATATTATACAACATAAACGTTTATTTTAATTGTCCTTGTAAAATTATTATATTTTATTTCTTATATTTAAACCGCACAATTTATTAACTTTATTTTTACAAAAAATAGATTATGCCTACTGCCGGCGTGATAGTTGGTCCACAAACAACTGGTGGTCTTCAACTTTTTCTCCGGTCGCCTAATACACAAAATAATAATACCCAACAAACTCAAGTCACTTGCAACGGTACCCAAATATTACTCCAACAGCCTAGACAACAATCGAATCAGGTCAGTAATTGTTTGATTTGTAAAATATTTATAGTTATTAAATTCTTTAAATATTTTATTTATTAGGTTGTAAGGTTGGTAAGTGGCCAGAGTGTTCAATTACAGCAAATCCAAACATGTTCTGGACCAGCATTAGTTGCATTATCAGCAACCAACCCTCAGTCTATTTCAAACCAATCGTCAAACAATAGATCAATAAATATGAAGAAAAAGAAACCTAAAATGCATTCAAGGCCTCATGACGATGAACCTGTACGATTAGATCTAGCAAATCTTATCAAACTATCGGGTTAGTTTTAAAAATAAATGTCCTAATTCATAATTATTCTAATCGATTACTATTCGATTTGGTATAGGTATTGATGAAGAAGACTCTGGTACACCTTTGATGCAACAATCTCAGATAAATCAATCCAATAGAATTCAGCAAACTTCAACTCCTCCTCCACAATCTCATCATCAGCAATCTGCGCCTTTATTAGCCCAATTACAAACTCCTACTTCTTCTTCTCAGGTAAATAATACTTTAAAGTCATAAATTTTCAAAATTGTATCGTACTTATTTAAAATATTTAACAGGGAGGTTTCCGGTTATCTTTGGGAGAAGATGGGCGTATGATTGTACACCAACCACAGATCACCACTAATACACTAACCCAGGTTATTAATTTTATATTCTTAACATTACACAAATTTGACAATGATTATTATAATAATATATTAAGTAGCAATGATATATTAACTTCAGAAATGAATGTATTTCAAGTTTTTTTTTTTATCTTAATATTTTTGTTTTTGAACTTATGATGGTAAATTGTTTTTTTATTTTTATTTATTTTTCTAAACTGAGTATTTATTTATTAAATATTTTAAGAAAAATATAGATTTTGATTTAAAATATGAACTTAAAGTATGAGTTATCATTATTATAAAAAAAAGTATAAAATACAAAAGTCATGAAATAAAAAAATTCAAAAACCAATATTGACTTTGAACAAGTGTCTTAAAATTTCAAAAAATCACAATATAAACATTGAATTTGTGTAATATTGCAGTAATGTATATGATAAATAATATTGAAATTGCTTAATAAACTATTGTTTTATTAATTTTGTAGAGTGTTTCTGCAAGTGTTGCTGCTGCAGCTCAAACTCAACTGGCTCAATTAGTTGCTGATCATGGTGGCCACATTCTTCAGAATGCTGTGTTGAGCGTTGCTGGTGCTGAATCATTATTACTTAAAGGAAGCAACACAATGTTACCTACCCACCACCAACCACAAAATGGTTCTGGTATGCGAATTTTGGCTGATGTTTCTGGTCGTCTACAGATTGTTACTGTATTAGAACCACAGTCTTTACAGCAGAATATTATTAATGGTCAACATTTAATGTTCCCCACTACGGGTACCCCTGTTAGCGTAGAAAATCGACATAATCATCAGCAGTTTGTTATGTCTACGCCAATTGAAGATCAACAGAATAAAGTCATGCAACAAAATAATAGTATTAGAGTAATGCATAGTAGTAGTACAATGGTGTCAAGTTTAGACCATCAACAAAACAGTAGCATTCAACTCGTTTCCAACATGTTGGATAGTCGGCTGTTGGTGGCGGCTAATAACGATTCTACAACAAATAATGATATACTATTTAATGAGGAACGAAATAGATTACAAATAGTAACTAATTCTTCAACGCTAAATAAAAACATAGAGTTGCAGAATCAACCTCCAATAATTCACACAGAGAGAGTAATGCAAACTTCAATATCGAGGTCGAAAACTGTGCCAGTATCTTCCCATAGTCCTAGAAGTATTCAGTCTGTGATAAGCCCTCAATGTAGCCCAGCTATGTCTCATAGCTCTAGAAGTAATTCAAAGAGTCCAGCCTCCTATAATTCTCCTATTCCTTCGCCAAATGTTTCTTCTCAGTCATTTACACCAATGTTGCCAAATCGGCCAAATTTAACTATTGTGACATCGCCACAGCAAAGCAACATGCAATTTTCAAAACCATGTGCAGCTATTATATCACAATCAAACGATAACCATATAACATTATCAAATTACCAAACATCGATAATTAATAGGACGAATAACAAGAGTCCATTAGCTGTTACATCAAAAATATTCAGGCCAAGTAGTCCGCCTAAAGCTTCTGTCCCATTAGAAGTTCAATCTCAAAATGCGTTTTTAGATAGTATCGCTCAATCTCATCCAAACATATTGATTAACAAAACTATGGTTGTTCCACCGTGTGCCAACAAAGCACCTATAAAACCAAGAAAAGTAAAACGAGCCGCGGTCGTAAAGCCAATGGTATTTCAATGTGATGAAAAAGAGAAAGAACATCACGATACTCCAGTCCCACTCAACTCGCCGGAGAGTAGTATTTCAAGTCAAAGGGTTAAGACTATACAACTTACACCACAAAAACAACAGGTGTGTAGAGAAATATTTATTTAGTTTTGAATTGTTTAAGATGTTATTTAATAATTTGTCATCATTATTCAGTTGTTGAAAGCTGTTCAAAATCAAATTTCTGCTCTGAGTGCCAAAAAATATCGCACAAGCAGTGAACAAACCGCTTTACAGAGATTGTTTAATGAACAACAAAAAATTTTACAATGTGGCAAAATTGTTCCTACAGTTTCTGGTCAAAATTCACAAGGGATTACTTATGTAAGAAGTTAAAACTAAACAATTGCTTAAATTCAACTAGATTTAAATTTATTAATTAAATATATTTTGATTTTTCTTTTTAAGGTATCGACACCTGTCAGATTGGTGCCTCCCCCTTGTCCTATGGTATCGAGTCCACCTCATACCTTGTCACCTCCTCTTACAGTACAAACATCAACCACTGCGTCTCCTCCAACCAGTAATAAAGCCACATCTCCCTTACATGTACAGGTAAGTAATTATGTTAAATATGAAATACCTATTACTGTTAATTACTATTAGAACATAAAAAAAAAGAATAAAAATCTTGTTGCTTTAAAAAGTGTACATTAAAAATAAAAAATTGTTTTGTAAATATGTGTAGATACTAATATTTGTTTGTTCTTTTTTAACATTTTACTGGATCAAATGTATTTATTTACATATTGGAGAATTAAATACATTTTCCACAATAATTTATTTGTTTTTTAATAATTAAAACTAATAAAATAAATAATTTTTTAATATAATTCATAAGATATTCTATTGAAATATTATTGTTTTGTGTCAGTGATAGGTACATGAATAAACAAATGTTACAGTTACTAATAATAATTATTTTGATTATTTTACTACATATAAATGTATTTTGTAGGTGGGTACACAAACATCTTGTGAACCATCTCCAACGCTTCCCTCATTCAGTGCTTCAAAACGAATATCGTTGTAAGTAGTTTACCTTTATTTTATTTGATTAATTATTAATTAATTTTTATTAATTATTCAACATAAAATAAATGTTTATTTTTTTGAAATTATTATAGAATTTCTGAGCGAATAGCAGCAGACCAATCTGGTGCGACTAATCCGGATGTTATTTCACCGTTCAGTTCGGCGAGTGATGCTGTAAAACGATTGTCGCGGTATCATTGTTTAAACGATGCTGTGCTCTCTGAAAGAGATTTGGAGCTAGCTGATGAAATATTTGAATCCACCGCCAAACATTTGTTAGACAAAAAAGCATCGTTATTTAACAAATATCGTTACCTACTGTTTAAAGAGAGCATGGTGAGCATTAAAATAGTAACACAAGATACATTATGTTAAAAATGAATGTTTACTTTTTAATGCAAGCCTCTAGTTTTTTTAAAATTGAATTATATATTTAAAAAAAATTTTACCTACATTTTTTAGAGTTTAAAATTCTTTATTCTATTATTTATCTTATGATTACAATTTTTATTTTTTAATTCCCATCCTAAATTCTATATACTTTTAAAAATATTAATACATAAATATTTAATTAATAGTTTATCATTTATAAGTATTTATTTATTTATTGTTTGAATGAGAAAATGAATTAATTATGAGTATACAATTATTTCATTGCTATTGATTAGATTTAAAATTCTATTATATATATTGTACTAATATCAACTAGCATTAATGTGTTATAGTATATATCAGAATGAATAAAATGTAGATACTGATATGGTTTGTTTAGTAAAATACAAAAGGACTTTATACTTTGAAGGCACATGGTATCATAGAGTTTGAGAACTGCTGTTTTATTTTTAAAGCAATGATCAATTAGTTTGTTTCAAAAGTAACTGTTGTAAAGAACTATCTTTGTTTATACAAAATTGTGTATCATTTTTGAGTAATTTTGTAGTTTTAAAAGTGCCCAACTTCCAGTGTACATTTTTTCTATACGTAGGTACAAAACAAACAGGCTGATTAGATTTAAAATTTGAAGTGGTTTCGTAATAAAAGAAACAAATTTTTTTTAGAGAAAAAATCAGTTTCGTGTTAGTAAAATTGTGTTGTATATTAAATATTAATTGTATTTTGGTTTACTAGAGGGAAGTACAAACGTCTGAACTGATCATGTTGGGGCGAATGTTTGATGCTGATGAGTCTGCACAATTGCAACAATTGAAACATAATTTGACAACAAATTCAAATATTCAAACAAACTCAACAAGTAAGTTCTAAATTAATAAAATGGTACATTTCCTATATTACCTTACTCCATTTTTTTTTAAATTTAGACTTAAATGATGAACCTATTTCTAAAAAACGTGAACACCCGCTGGATGATGAACACACAACATCAGAAAACAAACGCCATTGCCCTGATGACGAAGAAATAAATGCACAGGTGCAAAACGCCATAGACAGTATTTTGAATCTGCAACGCAGTGATCCAGCAACGGATGAAGCGGTGCGTAGCATTTTACCGTCCTAGCATACTGGTCATAGGAAATGTGTGACCACAGCGTGAACATTACAATATTGGTTCCTCAGTGTACGGATTTCCTAAACGCGATTATGGTAATATTTGACTGTGTTAATATAATTAATATTAATTTTTTTTCTTTTTTTCTTTCTTTTTTTTTATAAATATTTTTTTTTCTTTAAAATACTTTACACTTAACCAAACAAATATTCTAAGACAAAAATATAGTAAGATAGTGTAAGGATGGGCTTTCAACAGTTCTGAAGACAATTACAATGTTACCAAATTAATTTTATTTTCACAAATTTCTTTATCTAGTCTATGAATGTATCATCACATCACATAATTATATTGTTAAGGGTTATATTAATATTTTTTGGTAATATTTATTTATAATACAAAGTAAATTCAGGTGAATAAACATATTTGCTTGATTAGAAATAGATAATTTATTTTTAATGTAGTGTTGTAACAGATTATTCTATTAGTTAAATACATTTCGATAACTATAACATATCTTTAATATATATATATATATATATATACACACACACACATACATAATTTAATAATTTATTGTAAACAATATCAAGAATTTAAACAAAAATATATTTTTATATTTATATTTAGTGCCTATAGCACTAATAAAAAATATTAATGTAAATTGACTTTACTGTTATAACAATAAATAATACAATTTCTAATAAATAGCATTACTGTTACAGCAGTATTTTTCCAATAATATAAAATCAAAGTAGTCATATTTATCTGAATTATAGAACATTAAATTTGTAAAAGTAATTTTTAAAAATTTTCGTAAAACTTGTAATTTATGTAAGTTCTACCTATATTTCTTAGGCCCATCCTTACTAATTTTTATTTTGTTTTTTATTTATGTTTTTTTGCACAGTCACAATATTTAAAATGTTAAACGATATGTATTATTTTGAAGCATCACTTAATTGACTTAAAATACTAAAATTAATTTGACACCGAGATACCCTATTTTATAGCTATAAAAATATTAATTTAATCTGTAATTTATTTCTTCTGGCAACTATCCTCGCTTTAGTTTTAGATTTAATATAATAATATTTTGTAATGTACCTTACTGGCATTAGTTTCAATTTAAAAATTGTCTTTGGCCAATTATAATTAAAATTAGAAAAACATTTTAGCCTTCATTTATTATTAATTGAACATCAAGTACAATATATTTTATTGAATTAATATTATTAATACAATTTCAAAATCGTCTTTGTTTGATGAAACTTAATGTTATTATTTGCAAAAACTTAATTTTAATTGAAGGCTAAAACATTTGACTACTATACAATTCCCAACTATTTAGTTACCAAAAGCATTTATAAGTTTTTAAAATAAAAAATAAATAAAAATTGTAGTTGTCCCGTTTCACAAAATATTAAATTGTTTGCCAAGTGTATTGCCTGCCGTTATAACGAAAGTATATAATTTTTTTTTTTCTGTTAATTAAACGGAAAATATTTCCACAGGGTAATTTCAAAACCTAAAATAAAGTTTTCAATATTTATTCACTTTAGTCAAGTGTACTTAAATATAAACTAATGTAATGTCACTCACTAAATGAGTAGTATTTTATAATATGCACGTATGTTTTTTTTTCTACGTGTCTTGTATAAGATCTCAAAAGCACAAATCCATAGAATTTGGGCAAATTCTAGATGAACATTTTTCATTTTGCCATTATATATGTGTATATATACATATATATATATATATATATATTTAATTTATTTTAAAGTTACTTTATTTGTATAATTGTTTAGTTTAAGTCTTTATGTGTAAATTTTTATTGTGCTTTAAATGATGTTTTGTTGTGTACATAATTATTTTAAAATAAAAATGTGAATTAATGTAATAATTTTACATACTCGACTAGTAATAAATTATATTAATGAAAATAATAATTAGTTTTACCAAAGTATGCGAAACAATATTACGAAGAAGAAATAATATCAAATTTACATTTATTTTTATTTTCCACGCAATTTCGTCAAATTTGTCTTGACGAATCTCAATGAAAATACGTAAATTACGAGTAAAGAAAGACTACTAAAACGGTACGGACATAGAGATTTGCCTCCACACTAATACAATTCGCGTCACATAGATGACGGTGCGTCATTGACGATAATTCGCTATCTGTATTCGATGGTGAACGATTTTGTTATGATTCGCGTCCACCTGATAGCGCGATTTCACAATATCCACGCCTTGGTGATAAGATCTGGACACGGCCGAGGTTCTCGATGCGTCCGCTTTTAGAAAAGCGCGCAACTTGTTGAACATTTTGTTTTTGGGGTTAGATTAGACCAAATGTGTACAATCCATTGATGGCCAAAGTTTTTTTATAACAGTGTTGTCTATCAATTAATTAAACAAAAGTATCTTTCATGATGTAAATAATTGAATTCAATTGAAATTATTGAAAATTTTCAGAGCTGAACATGATTTCAAATATATGACATTCAAACACGAAAATACTTGATTCTTGCAAATTGAAATCAGGACGACAAGAGTGTAGTGTGCATAAATCTAATGTCACATTACTCCGTTGATTATTCTCTATGTTTTCAAAGGAGTTTGAAAAGTTTTTTATTTTTCGATCGTTACTTCGCGTGTAATGAAATTATCCAATATACAATCATTATCCCGAGTTCGCGGGAATAAAGTTTAAAACATGTATTTTTGGATACCGCATAGTTATAAGAATTTGGTAATATTCTCACGTTACAAACATAATTATAACTATGAGTGTGATATTGTAAATAATAAAATAGATGTAATATATGTTCATATTTAGTTACTTACACGTTTAATGATTATTTTAAAAGTGTTATGTTGATCAGGTGAGAAGTTTTGTTTGTAGTAAAATATATACGAATAATATATAAATCTTAAATAATAGAATTATTAATAGCGGATAGACCAATAATAAAAGCGTACAAAGTAAATAATCGTTTTTCTTAGCACGAAAAATTGCCACTACGTTCTCTTCGAGTTTGTATGCTAGACTATTGCGGGGTCGCCTTATCTATAGCTCGTCGAGTAATCGACTTTCTAGAATCGCGGTGAGGGTACATGTTGCCGTCGAACCACGCGTCCGCTAGATGGCGCGCTTTAAGAATACGTTGTTATCACGAAAAAGTGCGGAAAATCGTTTCGAGGTTTGAATTTTCAACGTATTTATATGATAAACCGTTGGCTCGATGTTCGTGTAGTAAAATAGCCGGGACCAAACAAATATGAAAATAAATATTTTCATCAACACGAAATTCGGCTGCGAGCCGTTAGTTGTTCGCGGTGCGGTGCGATCGATGGATGCAGCCGAAAGGCCGTGGAACAAAACGGACCGACGCCTTTCGTATGGAAAATTATTTCGATATCCGACCGTACCGGTTAGGCAGACGAAGCACGGTACGTTTCCGTCGCGTGTGGATATCGCTGTGGACATACGAGGTACGTCCGCAAAGTAAGTTTCGTTTTCTATTTTCATCGCGTCAGCGGTGTTATCGTAATTATGGTTATTAGCGATTATTTCGTTGACTCGTTGGGAAAATTATAAAACCATTTCCAGACTAGTTGGTGTTACGTATTACACGTGGTGAGTGTTTAAAATGGATAAACACGTTGAAAATCCCACCACGTATGAGTTACGATCGTTTTCTGAACGTCGGTAATACCAAATCATCCGCTCCGCCGTCAAATTTGTAAAGTTTACGGAGAAAATGCGACGATTCAATGGTTAGAAGACAGTTGCGACGTTTAAATAAACTGCGTCGCGCTGAGTTACTTATTCATGCATGGGTGTGTTTTTGTCCACGACGATTCTCGCCCGCACACACAGCGAGTGTAACGCGATAACTACTTATGGGTCTTGATCGGCAACAACTACGATTGTCCCCTCTACAGGCCAGACCTGGCAATCTTATCTTTTTACACGTGAAATCATTTGGTTTGATGGCCAGAACTTCAACGAAAATGACGAGGCGAAAGAAGCCGTTAGGTTCGGTTGTTTGAACGTGGTAGCACTCGCAGGCGGCATCTTTCCACGATGACGGAATACCGAAACGAGTACCCCGTCATGACAAGTGGCTGAATAATGATGGAGACTATGTAGAAAAATTTGTTTTCAGTACAAATATATATTTTGCTCATTTCCATTGCCGAACGGGACTTACTCGCTGGACGTACGTCGTTTAACCCGCCGCGGTATAAAATTGCTTTCACAAATATTTGCGCTGTCTAACTCCCGTGTCCGCGTGGGCGGCTGCGGCGTATCGCGTGGTACGCACGTTTTTCACCTCGAAACCGCCGGGAAGACCCGTATCTCGAGATCCGTGTCCGATTTCCTGGAGTCGATGTAACATATAAGTTTGCCCACAGGCGGTTGAAGCTTTATGCCGCCGACGCGTTATTTTATTCGGTATTTCTCCCTCCCGTCTTCGTCCGGAACACAGTATAATGTTTGTTCAGACGAAACAACAAACACGCGTTATTATAAAAACAATATTGCCACTCACCAATATATATATATATATATATGTATATCGTACGCATAAAACAAATAAAATTACGATTTTTAATTATTATTTTTATTATATATGTATACATATATTAATCGTTTGAAATCTCGCCAACGCGGTTTTTACGAAAATTCACTTTAATGCAGTTAACCGCGCGCATATCCACCTACTCAAACTCTAATCCAATTATATTACGGTTTTTATACGATGCTCGCATATCTATAACGCACGCCGTTTAACAGATATGTTATATATAATATATATATATGTACGTGATTATATATTGCCGAAAGTGTATAAAACGGTTATCTGCGTTTTTCTTTTTCGTAATCGCGCGCAGCGTAATGAAATATTACGTTTATCGGTTTATTTTACGATTTTATATATATCTTTTCGAAACTTCTTCCACGTGCCAATAAGACCGCGATTTAATATTTGTCAACAAAATACTAAATAAACATATATAATCATCTATACACGTTACGAAGCGCGTTTGTTTGGTAGAACACTTTTTTCTTTTTAGAATTTTGCCGTTATTGGCAAACAGAATTGATTTCCTTGCAAAAAAAATAAACAAACAAATATTTGAAAAACCAAAATATCTATTAACTTTCAAATGTCGAACGGACGGTGAAATACGAAACAGCAAATAAAACGCGCGTTAATCAAAAATAAGTATTTGTATAATGTTATCCAATTATATGATATTTTAAATGTGTATTTATATATATATACATATACAATAACAAAGTCATTAAAAATACAATTTCAAAAATGTACAAAATAAGTATCACAAAATATTGATTTAATATCAGTCAACGATTAAATACATCTACGGGCACTCATTAAAATAATGGTCCAAACAAAATACCTGCAGTTCAATTGTTATTTTTCAAAATTTAAATATTCATATTAGCGTTTTTACACCACTAGTCACTCAAAACTATGTGTAATTTATAATTGTACTCAGGGCCGGCGCGAATAAATATCGAGTGAGAGGTTTGTCAAATAAGTGAAATTGTCGACTTTTCAATATTGTTAATAGCCCGAATAGGTATAATACGACTATACGTGATACGGATTTGCCTTTTCTCCTTCTTACCGATTTGACGAATATGGTTCATTACCGACTTAAAGGTACTTTGATGAACAAAATGTGTGTGTGTGTGTGTGTGTGTGTGTTTGTGTATGTACTTATTGTACCATTTAATATTATGAATTTGAGAGGTACCTTATACACATTCATAATATAATAATAATAATGATAGTATCTACTCGTTTTCATTAGCAAACAACGTGTTTCATATAAATAAAAATGTTTAAATTTTATTTTTATTAAGAAAAACGAGATTATGTTATGAAAGATTATTAATATTAACGATACATTATTTTTAAACTTTAAATATTTACTCTATTTTCATATCCAGTACATATAGTTATTTTGAACATCGTTAACAATAACTTATTACTTTCCTGTACTTCAACGTACAAAGAAAGCTCTAACACATTATTCAATTTAAATTATTCAAATTACAATATTATCTTTTTGATACAAAATGTTTGTATTAAAAAGCCTTTTGTTATTTCCGTTACAGCTCGTACGAAGACTTGATGTTAAAAGTATTCGAATACTTTTCACAAAAAGAAATGAAGTGTCCAGAACGAGACGTGCGTCTGACAGCTGTTGTTTTGTAAACATGGATTGTTTTATTTATCATTGTATTTCGATACGCAAAGAGATACATTTTATATATGGTTTAAGCGGAACTCTTATAATCGCAGTGACCGTAGCACACGGATCTAAGCCGTATAAAATCGTATTGTGTAGTAGATAAATGCAGTAGATAGATCGCAGGCGTACGCAGGACGGAAAACGTCGGTGGGGTTGGATTTTTTCTCGTTTCGGCCTTGTTCAGCAGCGTTAAATAAGTAAATTTATTGTTTAGATTTATTCGGTGTTTGACATTGTGACGCGTGTGTGTAGATAGTATTAAATTTGTCGAAGTATATCAAAATTTCGATAAAGATTTGGTATTTCGGTGACCACCACAGAATCATGTGTAACAGTTTTAATTTTATACTTAAAATAGTTCATATACTGCGATAAAAGAGATCTTCTAGGTTTTTTGCACCATTTTAGATCTACCTTTTTAGACCTACTCTTCGTATATATAGCAGCATACTAGCACGTGTACTTGTCAGTTGTTTTTTTTTCGGGCCGAAAACAATAACAACTGTATAACGGTGTGGTATGTAATGATAACTCGAGAGCTTGATCATTTTTTTAATCCTTTTTTTCATATTTTATTTTAAATTCAAAAGATATTCATTATTAATAACACGTTTCTGTCACAAAAACAACAAATCATATTTCATCAACGACAAAACTGAAGAAAGAAGCTTGTTAGATATAGGCTTTTAAGATATACCAATTTAATAAAATTTGTAATTTTAAGTTATTATTCATAACATTAAAAATAATCAAAAATAATTCCTATAATTACAATGAGAACGATACATTTCTCTTTAGATAAACAAATAAAATATCTGGCGGTTTCATTAGTTCGCAATTCATACCCGAAATATGTTTTTCTACAAATATTCTGATATATTTCTAGCGATGATTATTTCGTTGTTTTATTTATATTTTATTAATGATAATCACTATATTATTCTCAAATATTTGTATTCGTAATCGTAAATATAAATCATTTATTTAAAAATAATTCAACACGCGAGTGATTGAGTTAAAATAATTATATATGTACGTAAAATGTAAAAATATAAATACACTACATATAAACGTATTATAATACAACGACGTCGGAAAAACTGTTAATTATTTAGTTGAATGATATCCAGACGTACACAAATAACTTGCCAATAATATTGTTTTTAATTTTTCAACGAAAAATATTGTACGTTGTATTAGAAAAACAACAAAGTTGTGCGTAGTTACCTACCTTTTATAGGTATTCATTTGAAAAAAAACCGAGTCCTTTGCGATTGAAAAGCTTTAAAATCGTAAATGAATATACGATTAATTACTATTCGAACGACTTGATAGATTACACAATGAAACGATATATTACACGAGTAATAACTGATAATTACATTTTATCGTGGCGCCACCCCACACGCGATATATCTGTTTATCGGATACAAACGTATATAATATGCATTAAATGAATGGTCAGATAATTCGATTGATGCAATAATCGTATCTAAATATAATTCCATTGAAGTCTGAGAGTTTATTTTGAATTTTTTTTTATCAATTTTTTTTTCAGAAGTGAAATACAAACAATACGACTCAATTAACAATACAACGTGTTTAACCAATGTGAAAACTCCTTCTCAATCTCTATCATTATACATTATGTATATTGTGTAAGTACGTAGCTTCGAGTTTGCCGCAGAGAAACCGACGACGGTATTTATTATTTTCCTATAGATCTCGTCTTTTCGCGCCGATTTTATACACAATATTACGACATGACATAAATATATACATAGTGTAGAATACCGAAAACGATATTAGATGTATGGTACTCATTAAAATATTATTACGAGACGCGTAATTAAATAACCTGTTTTCTTTACGACATATCATAAATAATTGTTATTATCATCACCATCATAAACAATAGATTTTCATTTTAATAATCTACACAATCATTATTTATGGGTAATACTCGTGTACGTGCGTTTAATATATCATAATATACATATTTATATAAATAAGTAAACGAAATAAAGTAAATTAAACGTTTTATACATATATATATATACAGTACAAAATTTATTAAAATTTTCTTTGTTTTTTATATCTATTAAATGTTCTATACTACTGTTTACATTTGTAGAAGCTAATATTGTTAATTGAAATTTAAATGCAAACAATATTTTGTATGTAAAATAATTGATAATTTTCGGTTTAAATCTTCTGATTTTAAAATACTATTAATTTTTAAAATGTCCTAAATATATATAAATAAGTAAATGTAGGTAATCATTAGATGTATCCATGGTTTTAATAAACAATCTTGACAGTTTTAAAAAAATTTAATACAAACATTTTTTATATCGCAAACGTGTAAGTTAAACGTGAAAAAAAAAATTCGACAAAACCTATTTTTATAATTTTGTATTGTATTGATTATACATTAATTAGATTCATCTAAAAATATATGTTAATCAAAATGTGTAAATAATAATTTTTCATATTCATATAGAGTAGGCTAATTGTCAAACAAAATTTAACGTAACCGTCTGTGTCTTTATATCGATTGATTTTTGTTTCCAAATGATCGTTATACGAGTATATTACAAATTGCATGATGGATACAATAAACAACTTTAGAAAAAGGAAGTTCACCTTTCACAGCTTAAAGTACAGTTAAATTAAATTAATATTTTATTTTCCAAATAAGTATCTATAAAATTCTCTTTGCTATTTCTTCCAAAGAGACATGTGTTTTTTTTACAAAATATTACTAATGGGTTTTCGTTGTTGTTTTTGTAATAAATAGGAAAAAAATATTTTTAATTCCAAAATTATATGCTTTTTGATGATGTCAAAATAAAATATTATTACAATAAGAATCAACGTAATTGTGTTTGCATTGAAAAATCGAATTTATTTTGCTACTATTTTGATTAATAACGACAAAAAGAAAAATGAAACATAAAAATGAAAAATCATCTATAATATATTGACATCTGCACATATGAGCATATTTCTAGATTTTGACGTTTATCTTATCAATTCAAAAAAAAAAAAAATGAACTTGACAGTTTTTTCTCGGATGTCTCAGGTGTGTGCTTTTTTCTTATTCAAGCTATTCAAAATGATGATTCTTTTTTTGATAATTAATGTTATCGTATATAGTCTCGCATAAAAAAATTATTGAAAATATATACCAACTGTTACACAACTACGTGAAAAAACTTTTACAATCTCACCCCGCGACTTATATATATATATATGTAAATATATTTTATTTACGTAATTAATAATATTCTATTTTAATCATATTAATAAAATGTTCGGTAATGTAATTCGATAACTGGTGTGTTGTATGCAGTTGTATACTACGTACAGCGTGTGTGTGTGTGTGTGTATATTTCCGTGCACCTTTACCGTATAAAACAAGATACAAATGTAGGGGAAACTCTTTGGCTGCCTCAGTTGACGTGTAGCAGCCGTAGGTAAACTACCTACAAATATATATCACCTCCTCCTGTTGGAGCGCAGTAGTGTACGTTTGAGCAACAGGTGGTGGAAGACCATCGCATAGGAAGAACGCAAAATGCTTAAGTCGCCTTTCGTTCAAATAATATACGTGTTTGTGTTGGTTGCATGGGCTGTGGAAAAGTCGGAATGCAAACAAGGAGGTAAACATGTTTATTTTCACTAGATAATATTTTTATACAATAGATGAATTCGTAGTAAAAAAAAAATTTTTCATTGAAATAAAAAATTGAATATTGTTTTCGATTCGACGTAACTTCTATACAATCATGATATATATATATATACGTTTGCATATTTATATTATATTTAATATCGTTGTGTGATGAATTTTAAACAAAAACCGGAACTATACTTTAAAATAAATTCGTTTAAATTTTAATGTGCGTATATAGTTATAATATTTACTGATATGTTTTTATTTCAAGCCATTTTTACTTTTTAGTACTGTAATTTTATTAATATTAATTTTACAGTTGTAGTTATGATTTTGTCCATTGTATATATAAGATACAATTTTTCTAGTTATATTTTCATTTTATTAAATTTTTTACAAAACTAATATTTATCAAAAATAATAATCGCACAATTGGTTTTGCAACAAACTCGTCAGTTAATTATAATTATCAAAACGAATATACATACGTTTAATAATTGTATTGTTTGTATAAGTTACAATAGACAATATATAGTTAATAGTACAATCACACTACGCGATGACCGGGTTATTGGTCAGCTTCCGATTCTGTGAATTCATTAAAATAATAGCGACATTCGAAAGATCCGAAGTCCTTATATACATAATGTACTCGTAAAATAATGTAAACTCCTTTTTTTCTTCTGCGAAGCCTGGGTATTTTTATAAATATTATCTCATGATTTTTTTTCGTTTTCGCAAATATTTCTAAGTATATTACTACACATGGTATTCATAGATTCAAATACGATGTCGGTTTAAATTAAACTACATTTTATACTGGACAAATATAATTATAAAATGTATACTTTTTCATTGCGTATTGACAGAAATTAAGTAAAGTAAATATATTCATAAAATTTTACAGACATACCTATAAAAAAATATTAAAGTATATTGCATACTTATACTGAGGTCTAGGAAATACATATTCGCAGGTTGGTAAATAATAAAGGTAAACAATATTTAACAATAGTAACATTATGTGCTATAAGTTTAATAATTTATTCTATGATTTATTTTACTTTACATATAATATTAACTGATATTTTATTCAAATGAAAAAAAAGATTCTTTTTAATATTATTAATTTTAATTTAATTTAAAAACACACATATTATATAGAGATTAAGACAAAACGCATAAGTCACATTGAAATGTCATCGTCACCTTATAGACTACATAGTACCGTACGATTAATTAACGAAAATCTATTAAGAGTATGTAAACAATAATAATGAAAAAGAAAATAATACAGTTGTGTATACTTGTTTTGTTTTGCTTAATTTAGCGTAAGTTGACGTGTTTTATTATTTTACAATTTTAAAACGACAAACAAATTGTATTCGAAAAATTATTTTCGGCGGACTTCTTTATTACAGCATTATAACATATATAACTTTTTACGATACATATTGTACGTTTAATTAATAATGTCAAGTTTAACATTTAAAAAGTTGATAAATTCAACATGACTTAAATTTTAAACGATATGTGTACGAATTCGTTCGAAATTATTTTTTAACCTATGCTTCGATTTCCGGATATTAGGTGATAATTTTTAATAAATATATAATTGTTTGCAGGTCTTCAAAATTAACATGTTTCGTAGTTTAAAAAGTACGAAACGCTACAATTCCATTAAATTAAAAAAAAAACCTTAAACGGAATGTTCGAATCCTAAATCGATATTTTTTTATTATTAATTTAATCATACATGTGTACACTTATGATGTATATTAATATATTATTATTATTTCTTTTTACTCTTGTATTCTAACTAAAATTTTATTACTATACCTAATATAATATCGCCCATACGCTTTTAATAACATAGCCTCCTGTAGTGTTTTATCAATATTACGGTCGGTCCTTTATTAAAGTTAAAATTGTAAACGCTCACATTCGACTTTTACAACAGAAAAATAATAATAACGTTCACGTCGATAGTTTGTTCGTTATATATTTAATATTCAACAATGTATCTGTCTTTATTAAATTACATCAAAACTATACGTACTTCATGTGAAGTTCTAAAAAAAAAACCGAACACAACGTATATACGCGTAACTCGAATAGTCGAGTGATCGTACGTTATAATATTGTTATTATATATATTATTATCATTTTCGGAAAACGGTAAAAGTTATAACAGTTTAAACAACTATTTTATTTTCAAAATGAATACGAATATTTTAATCATTAAAATCATAATGTAACAGGTTTGTGTATTTTTTTGTTTTGTTTATGTTTTAAAATTTAAATCTCTGTTTAAGCCTTTAAAACATACTACAAGTTTCAGGTTAATACGTACGTCAAACGTATGACTGTTTAGAAACAGTTGTAGTTTTGCGAGTCGACTACCGCACATACCTAGAGTTTACAACGAGTTTCGAGAGTTTTGACCTACAGTTTTGTATTAAAATATTAAAAATAGCTGAAACCAAAAAGTATATGATTACAAAATGTTTTTTTTACTGATGAAGTATGATTTATACATGAGTAGGGATGATAGTGTGTACAACGTCAATTCTTGGCTCTAAAAATGTGAATTGTTGTATAAAAATGCAATGTTTATAAATACTCTGCTATGTATTGTGTACATATTTATATATGAAAGTCATATTAAATTTCGTATCGTTCATAAAAAAATTAAATATAAATATAGAAACCTATAATACCATAAAAATGACAAAATAATAATAATAATAACGTTTTTGTAGGATATATTGGCTATAAACAATATATATAGAATCTATACTATAAAACTGTTTAAAACATATTTTACTTATTTGTTTGTTTATAAAAGTATAAACGTTTTTTAAGCGTACTTCTACTGCAGATTTCCATACATATTTGTGGTCTTTGGGGAGTTTGTCGACAACCATAATTATAATGTACGAGTCCCACTGTGAACAAAGAGGTTTTAGCATTAAATTTTAATCAACTTTCGGGGATAGGATAACATTTAAAAATGTTTACGTTTTGTTTTTCATAAAACGCACTGGAAGACTAATAATACAAATTATAATAAATATATGTGAATATTATTTCCACAGCGGTTACAAGTTTTTATTAACACCCAAAACTATAAAATTCTTCAAAGAAATCTGAAAATGAATGTATAATATTACTGTAAGCTTAAAAGCTATTTCATTATACTCGTAATAACAATATTTAGTAATATTATTGTTTGAGAAAATGAAAATGATTAGATCGATTCAAATTTTTAAATTTAATTCAGATAAAATTAGCTATGATAATGACATATGTTAAATGAATTATTCACGTCTGAAATACCCCCAAAAATACATCGAAATAATGTTGTCAGTGTCGTCATTGTTGTGTGGCAACGAAGAATAACAATAATCAACAGAACGTAAATTTAATTTTGATTAATATTTTAAATAAAAATACTAGCTAACTTGAATGAAAAAGAAAATATCGTTGCCGTTCGTTTTCGACATTTTAGAAACATAAATCGAATATATAATGTAACATACGAATTCGTTTTATTACGAAAAGAAAATTTTGATTGAAATTTCGTCAACCGTTTACAACTTAGAAATATGACTTTATCTTCCAATTCAGTGACGTTGGAACGTCTTCCTCCTTTCACAAATGATTACATATCATTTCGCTAAATAACTATCCCGAATCTGTTTGCTGTCGTTGTTATTGCAACTCTGTGCTATTATTCGTATACAATTATAAATATGGTTTTTTTTTCAAACGTATATTTATGTAGTCAATCGTTTCGAAAAAGCACACCTGATTATTGAATAATAAATATATTATTCTTCACTTCTGTATCCTTTTTTTAAATTGGGAAATGCACGAATCCCTCGGTCTTCCCGGCGCTCGAATCTCTTGGATGGCTCCTTCAATATTACAGAGCAGTTGATAACTTACAGACGTTGAACACGAGCACATGGACATATGGCCACAATTAATAATTATAATATCACGCGTTGCGACACATTTACAGTAGTGATTATTGTGTTAGCAAATATCGTCGATTACACGCCTTTACGTTGTACACGACACAAATAAAGATTATGGAACGTTCTAGATTCAAAAAGAACCGCACGTGTATATACAATGTCTATATATTATATTAGTATACCGTACAATGTTTCTCGTTATTAATTGTACTATTAAATTATTTGAATGCAACGTTTGATAATGGATATACCTAATAATAAATAATTGAATAATAAAAAAAATAACGAAAAGAATAGCGCCTTATATATATATATGTGTGTGTGTGTGTAAAATTAGGCGGTATACCATCATTATCGTATAGGTATATTTTTATTACGGTTTTATGAAATATTTATTCGACGTGATGTAATTGTTGGAAATGAAAACACGTAAACGTGTCAAGTCGTAATTATCGTGTTGTACGTGTGTATACGCGTCGTACATAATACGTACAAAAGTGATAACGTTCGAATGTTTACACGCGAGTATTCGTCGGTAACGATAAGGTTAATTCTATTAGGAAAACGCGAGTATACATATATTGTACGCGTTTTACCGAAAACACATGCCCACCCGACACGATCAGCGAGATAATAATCTCGCCGATACGAAATCGCCGAAAAGAGTGTACTCAGGTACGACACTTAAGAGATACGTATACACGCGATGTGTTTTGTACACACGGGTTTTCGTATTCTACGAGTATACTAATATATGGCAGTGCTCGAAATAGGATGGGGGGAGGGAGCTTCTCTACTACATTTAAAAAAAATTAACGTAACTTTACTACGATTTTCACAGGAACGCGGCGGAGCGCTTGTAACCGGTATACATGGGGACCATAGATAAAAAAAAATCATGAAAAAAATGGTATATTTGATATTATTATTAATACGTTATTGATATATCAAGTACCTACTCGATAATGGCAATTTATAATCGTGTATATCATACATCACAGAATATTATTCATATATTATTTGACAATTATTTTTAGATTTACCCACAGATTTGCTATGAAACAGTACGTCGTGGCAGCACAAATTGTCGATAAGTAACGTCGTTAGTTAGCGAATCGTTTTGAAAATTCTATTTTATCAATGATCATCGCGTGCCGACGTATCTCTGCGTAGCGTGAAGACATTATAATTTTTTTTTATAAGTTGTGATAACGTATCATCATATGGTTGATTTTTACACATTATTATTCTTACTTAAATTTAAATGGTTTTGTTAGTTGTTTATTTATATAAATCGTTGTAGAATACTATTCTATTAGAAATTGTATAGAGATTTTTTTGATCGAAAAAAAAAAATTATACGGTTAGAAATTAGTTTATATATTAGTGGTAAACCGGAGGGCGTGGGATACTCACGTTTATATACGTGTGATCACGTTTTGTGATATAGAATATTTTATTTGGGATGCTATTTTTAAATTTCCAATTGAGCTCCACTACTTTATATTTTCGAATTCGAGCACTTGCATATGGGTACAAACAATAAAAGGACTGTATGTTTGTTTCGGAACGACGTACGGCGGTATTATGTGTGCGCATGTTAACGTTACGATACATAAACGTATGATGTGTAATTATGTATATATTTTATGGCGGCGTAGGACATTGGAAATTAATTCGAGAAAAAAATGTGATTTAATTTCCCGCGATCGTATTTTTGTTTTGTCGTTACGACTACAATTATTGTTGGGACGGATCATGACGACGAATACGTTATTCTACTACTACGATACCGTGACATCTTGGAGTGATTTTCAAACTACGATATTTGTCTTCGTAGAGTCGTTTGGACGGGGTTTCGGTTTGTTTATTCTGACGAAACATTGTTTTAAATATTAATTTAGGACTGATTGCTGCGCAAATGTTCGTGTTTCCAGTATTCGCGATCGCAGCCATCTTTTATCAATGTGTATCATTTATACTCGTAATAGGTCGTGTACAGAAACAGTTTCTTATTGTACCGTTTTCAATTTCGTGATGATAATTATCAATTATATATATATATATTACAAAAACGATTATTTCGATTTATCTGATGAAAAACGACAGATCGGTCCTTGAAAACAGTTATTTGTACGTATAACGGAATCCGCGTATTCGATTCCCGTAATAATCGATTGATCGTACACCGTACGGAGCTATTTCAGACCGATGACTTAGAGTTATTCGAAAGTCGTGGTGTAACACAAGACAAAACAATTCATCGTTGTAAAATCGAATCGATCTCTCGCTTCGTTTAAATTCTAAAATAAGTATTTCGTCAAACATATTAATGGCCTTTTTTTATTATACACTATCGTATATGGTCGAGTGTACGAGTATATGGATCAGAAGGTTTTCGGAAATTTAATTTAAACTTACGAAATCTCGGATAAAATTTAAAACAATAATAATATTTATGATGTACTACATCCGTTTATGCGTATACATACAAAATCTTGGCGTTATGTCATAATAATAAAAACAAGATTATCAAGTATTATGTATATATGTATAAAGAAAATACCGGATTCATCTCAAAAATTACTTTGGCCGTAGAACATCATAACACGTTTTTCATTACCCGTGTACTTATGTACTTATGTTTTTAAAAGCATATCCATTATTATCCAGAACGTACGGTACGGTTAACGTATAAGAAAAAACACTCCGTACTAAAATATAATAACGTTTCTGTTTTTGTGCGAAATACTCGGAAATCATATAGTCGCGGGATAAATATTTATATAACGTTGTTACGAGTTAAACCGTATAAAGTTTTTTTTTTTTTTGTAACAACGAAATGCACTCGTCTCAAGTTTTTTAAATTTTTTTTTTAACGTCGTCACACTATTATACTTGAACGGTCGGCGTTTAACACGCGGTAGAAATGAAACGTTAACATATTACTCGTGATCGTCACGTGTTTCGTTACTCGGGAATCGAACGTCACGTTCACGAATGAAACGGACGTCGTAGTGCACACGAAATGTGCAAATGGACGTTGTCGAAGGCACGGTTCACGGGATTTGTCGTTCGCGAAATTATTATAAGCCGCGGTACGGCGAGCGGCCGTTTTTTTCTACGCGATATTCGGTTGCAGAAATATCGGTCGTAGGCGGACGATCGTAAACGGTTTTTCGGAGAAGAAAAACAACAGCACCCCCGTTTCTCGTTTAATTCACCCTGTTCGAACGACCACGTGGTGTACACAAGGGGCCGTACACGTCGGGTTCGATCCAAACTTATTTCGCACGTCGTATAGGAAACATATAGGCTGACAACGTTTTTATTTTTCTTGCGGCGCCCATCTCATCCTATTGTTTTGTTGCGTCGGCCGCGCTGTTCGTCGCGTGTGACAGAGACGAAAAAAACCGCACGTCGCGTAATATTTGTCGAAAATCTCGCGAACCGTGCAACGATGTCGGTTATAAATCATAATTACTGTTCTAAAAAAAAAAAATCTCAAAGATCCTATACATTTAACCGATCGCCAAGTTTAGACGTGGATTGTGTGTATAGGTTTAATTTACACGTGGGAATGTTATTCTCTAGTCTTAAATGGGAGTAATTCTACGTCACGAAGATAAAAAGAGTATCGAAAAGTTTCGAGTCCAGATCAAAGTAGTTACGGTGAAAATAAATTTTTCTATATGGTTTTTTTTCTTTAATAATGTTGTAACTCTATATTGTAATTCGACTCCTTTCGGCGTTTGTACTATAACTATAACTTTCCCGACCTTGATAATGGTATCAGCGCTCTCACGTTAAACCTGATTTGATCGTGCCTGACCATGTGCGTTTAGCTCCGACCTGCGACTCGATCCCAGCTAGCTCGGATTTTCGTCCGTAGGTCGTACGACTTTGTACAGTTTTTTTTTTTTTTTAATAGGAGTGAAGTTTTTGAATTGTGTGTTTTGTTTAAAGTAAAATACTTGACCGTTCAAGAGGTGTTCAACGACACTCGATAAAAAAAAAAAAATAATGCGAAAATATAAAATAGGTTTAAGAACATTAATCAAATTTGCGACAACTGCAGTCGACGTCTCCGACAAGTACGCAACAGCGTGAGAGCTCAAGCCATACTACCGAGTCGCACGTAGTCGGTTCTGGTGTGAGATCGGCCTTACTCGTACCAATTTTTTACTACACGTTTAATTACGCAATTGACCGTTTAGTTGATCGATTGGTTTTTTTTTTTATCTGTTACAGCAGCATGTTTAAGTTACGGACACTCGTGCTGGGGAGGTAAATATTATTATTGTTTTGTAATATTCGGTCGTCTCGGGAGCCCAAAACGAACGAACTGCCCAAAAGAAAAAAATACAGACAGACCAAAACCGTTCGAAATAAAGTCTCTGGAACCAACCGTAATTTGTTCTGTTTGCATCATTGCATACTCGACTTAATGCCATTTTTCCACATCAAATTTTTGCTTTTACGCGGTTGAATTGCTAACCCGGACTCGACCTAACGAATAACGACGCGTTCGCGTGTATCTAGTGGTTTTTCTTTTGATTGATCGCTACTGAACAGGTCACGGTAAGCGGAACGCGGCGGACATGCCGGACGATCCAAACGCGTGGCTCTTGTACCGGATGGCTCTGATGCGGAAGTCGGCCGACCGGGATTCCACGGCGGAGGACCGCCGGCACCGTTCGCGGGACAGGGACGCGCCGCCCAACTATTTCGACGCGCTGGAAGCGTACGTCCGGAAGAACCCGGACGACAACGACGGGTATATAATAATAATCATTAACGATATGATATAGGCACGGTGTATACAAATATACATAAGCGGATAAAACAATCGGCGCGACTCCGCGACACGTTCCGTTCATTCGACGACAACACACTGTTTTCAGGACGTTCTCCGCGTTCATTTGAAAATCGAAAAATATTTTACATGTATATTTCCGATTAGTTTTCAGAAGAAAAAAGTTTTTACCGAAAACGAATGAAATATTTAGTCTAAATACCAATCGATAACAATTGTGTGTATAAAGGGGATCGCGTTTGTTTTAATTTTCTGCTAGAAGCAAAGTCGGCAAGGGCTTAGGACTTTTTGTTTAAACATTGTTTTTTCAATGATTTTCGTTTTTTTTTTTTTTTGTTATCTGTACGCAGCGACAGCGGCGAAGCGATGGACGCATCTTGGATTTTTCGACCGAGCAGAAAACTTGACGTGCCCGTTGACTACAGGTACGACGATGATCGAACGTTGGACGCTCGGACTACGGAATACAAATTCGTGGTAAATTCAGAAAACGAAAATCATATTATCCCCGTGCACAGTAATTAATTATTATTGTTAAATTCCGCTACGAAGTGTTAGAAGTGGACGAATCAAAATATTGATCTTATCCGTGTATTATCTAGTTTAAGGTAGTGATTTATCATATTTTTTCGACTCACATCAGCTGCTGGTATACAACGAAAATCAATTAGTGCATTGCGCTTTATCTTGATTCCGTCTTTTGGACGGAGATTCGGTCAAAGCGTTTGGTCTTTTCCGGATAAAGGCCGCAATTTAATCGATATAGACCAAATTCGTTCTTGAGTCACACACTCACGCCTCATAGTTCGTAAACGAATATACAAAGTAAATCAAAACAATTTCAATTGTGGCAATGAAACAATGTGGGTCGCATTATGAAAAACGTGGACAATTTTAATTCAAAATCAAAAAATATCAAAGTATATGTGCACGGCTTAAGCCTGGACCGTCCTCCCACTTCCTTCTAGATAATCATATCCGCACAGACGCGATTTAGATCAAAATTTTTGAAGGATCTATACCTATAGCGAGCATTTATAATGCTTCGAATAACAACTTTTTTATTTTTTAGAAAACTTAAACGAAGGAGTATACAGCGTCGCCGTCGTCGTCGGGAGACTTAATACGTTATGTAACGCCGTCGGATAATTTAATAGTCGAACACTTGGAGAATCTACAAACAACGTGTATTTAACGCAACCAAATTCATATATCTAATAAAAACTTGCCAAGTAGAGTCAAAAAAACCGCAATAGACCCATCTGAATTCTTAAAGTCTACGCAATAAAACATGTTCAAATATCCAATTATTGTTTGTACCTGTTAGGTTAGGTATTATTTCTGAAACAGTAGGTACACTCCTCATTCCGCTCGACCTCCTTTAATTACGTTTAGGAAATTCGTAGTCGTATCAAATACGAATAATAATAAAAATATATTATATAACTTTCGTGTTTTTTTTTTACTTTGTTTTTGGTCTGATAGTTTTGTGACAAAATTTTACATTTGCTGTACGATTGTGCAACGTATAAAATATATTCTCATTCGCTTATACACTACATATATTGTGCATTCAATTATATGACTATAACTATTGTCTTATGCCGTAACCATATATATATATATATTCAATCGACACGTAATTATACGTGTTGTTTGATATTACACTGTGTTAAAAAAAAAAAAATCAAATAAACTATATACAATAATAATATAATAATATGGTAATAAAATGTCGACTTTTTTG
This sequence comes from Schlechtendalia chinensis, assembly GCA_019022885.1. NCBI lineage: Eukaryota > Metazoa > Arthropoda > Insecta > Hemiptera > Aphididae > Schlechtendalia > Schlechtendalia chinensis. The sequence goes on along the minus strand of CM032349.1, from coordinate 1,681,444 downwards.
AATCAATGGAATAAAATAAAATTACAATTAACATTTCTTTCGAATAATACATGTTGACACGATGGAGAAAATAATGATATCCCCAATTTCGATTAATTTTTTTAAATTTTTCTAAATTTCACAAATTAAAAATTTCAAAACTAACTATTTTGTTGCAAATTCAACAAATTTATTAGTGACACAATTGATTTTATAATAAACGGTTAACCAACGCAATGAAAAAAAACCGCCCCCCCCCATTCCGGATTGTGCTGTGCAGAACCACGCGAACGCCGTTCTAGTGACGGTTGCAGAGCACATTCGAGTATTCGACCTGCGGCTTGCCGTCGACAAGACGGAAGCCGTAGTGTTCACAAGCCGTTACAGACGGCCAAACCCCGATTACGACTCGAGGGTCAGGCCGTACGGCTAGGAGTGTCCCTTGGTACCTAGGAATGATCCATGAACAATGGGACGATGTTCGGTGTGCATTTGCGCGCCGTCTTGGAAAAAGCCGAGCGGGTGATATCCGTCCTGTCCGGACTCATGCCGAACGTCGGTGGCCCGCTGGATGACCGTAGGCTCCTGTTCGTGAGCGTCATGCAATCGATATTGTTTTACGACGCTCCGACGTGGGCGTCTACGTTGGCTTACGACCCGCGGGGCGTCGACACGTTGGCCAGGGTCCAGCATCGGGTGGCCATCAGTACCTACCGCACGGTCTCCTACGACGCCATGCAGGTCGTCGCGCGGATAACCCCGACCGATCTTCCGGCCGTCGAGCGTGACTCCGCACCAGAAGAGCGATGTTACCGGCAACGGATGGACGGCTTTCGGAAACTCCGGCGAAACTTCGGATCACCCGAGAGTCCTGACGATGGACGAGTGGGCACGGGGGATATCGAGATGGGACGCTCCTGCCGGAAACGGCCGGGTCAGGAGTAGATCCGGACGCTGATACCCTCCTTACTCCTCGACCGGTGGGTGAGATGACGTTTCATCTCTCCCAGCTGCTAACGGGACACGGCTGTTTCAACCGGTTCATAGACCGGGTCAGTCGTACCCCGGAGAGAGGGTGTTCCTATTGCGGACCGTCCGACTCTTACAGCGAGAAGGATGACGACGCGTCTCACACGCTCGTTCGCTGCAAGGAACTTTATGCACGTTATAGGTCGTTTCCGGCCGCGCGATCTCGTCGCCCACATGCTGGAGTCCCCGGCCAAGTGGGAAGCGATGGCCCAATTCGCGTCGACCGCGATGAGTGCAAAAGAGGAAGTTGAGCACGAGTGGCAGCCGTTGGAGGAAAGGGAGGGCAATAAAGACCCGCCCATAATTTTAGTAGTTTCTTTTCTGTAAAAAGAGGACAGAAGGGCATCGCTCTGCCGCTCCTCCTTGAACATGCGCAATAGTACAGTATGTATATATATAATGTCCGGGGATTGTCCGGTCACCCATCCCAGTGTATAATTGTTTATTTTTTTATATATTGTCCCATCCGCGTAAGCAGTCACGTATTGTGCAGAAAAACGACGCACAGCGACTGCTGAGGTCCTAGTACAAATTTACACGTTTTTATACGATTGAGCTAGGTTTTCAGTAGAGGTAGAAGGAAACCAACAAAATCGCACTTTCCAAGCGTGTTAATTTTAGTAACAAAAGCGAATATCGGGTACCAGGAGCATATGAAGTAGAACGTCACGACTGACGGATGATCTACATACACTATTTAAAAGTCGGATGTATGTAAATTATGAGTATAGATTACCAACTTGTATCGTAAAAATCGAAATTGTTATGTCAATAACATAATAAAAACAATAAGGCAAACAGACATATAAACATAAAAAATAGCACGCTATATTTGTCATGTAGTTGTTGAAACCTTAGACGAATCATTTAATGGAATGTCTTAAATAGTTGGTTAGGTATTGTTTTATTTTTATCTAATTACCTACTTAACCAACTGGCATTGTATATATCGCCTAGACAACGTAAAAATTATGCCGTGATTTTAGGTTCTTTCTTCCAGTCTCTCCCAACTATTTAGGGTCGGCCACTCCAATGAATTTAGACATTTTACATAATGCACAGGGATTATACACATTGCCGGTAACATAATATTTATAAATACGTGTTATTTATTTATTTCGATAAATATCTCGCGCATTGTGGAAAATAAATATGGTGTATTATTATTATGACACGAACTCGCGACCACATCTGCTCGCGCGAACGATTTTGTTATTAATTTATCATTTGTTGTTGTTACCTATCTAATATGCATTTTAATTTAAAACTCGACGCCGTGAAATCTGTACGCAAACGTACAAAATATTATCACGCGATATGGAAGTGATATTAACATATCAATAAATGTATAATGAAAATAATTTATGTAAAATTTAATTTATTTGAACTAATATTGTGTAACAAGTTTCGTATATTATAGTAAAATGAATTATTATTAAATGTAACATTGTGTGTACGATAATAATGTTACTATCCACGTCCTTCTTTAACGCGGCCAATATAATATTTTTGTATATTTGTTTTTTATAACCCGTGTGTGACACTTGTATCAAAATAATAAATGCCCTCCGACGGAGATGGAATAATGGAGAAGTCAGAAGGAAAGGAGTCCCTAGAAATATTAAACATGGTCCTACGCAGCGACCGTAAATCAAAACAATTTTCATTTTCTCGGATCGTCCTGTAATGACGTGTGTTAGATTATTACATATTATTATTATTACTATCATACAATGTGCAACATTGTTGTTATTATAATATGTATAAACGAATATAAAACAATATGCATTATTCCGTCGACACGCGTATACTATTAAACTCGAAATATGTTATAATTAGAGCTAGGAATTTGATGTATAAATGCATATATGTTTTAAATCGCCCAACGAACAATTTAACCATAGAAATTTAAAATAGTTGTTTTTGAAAATGAAATGCATTTTTTCAAGCTATATACATATTTTACGGTTTTTTAAAAAACCTAAATTCTTAATTATAACACACATATATATAGATATAGCAGAATCTAACACGTTCGAGAAATCAAATATATTAATATTATTGCTGTAAACGATACAAAATATTATAATTTACATTTCGATTTTACAAGTTGACCAAACACAAGACTATCTTAAGCATACGATTAGGTGGGTTTCAATTTTAATTATTATCGTATTATTACAAAATTAGTTTTCAACGTTATACAAATCGTATATGATATACATACATAATATATGTATATATGCAAAGTTTAAGCAAAAAAAAAAAAAATCGCAATTTCTTGAAAAATTTGTAAGTGTTTACGATTTGAAAAAATTTAACAAAATAAATACAACACGCGTTTATGATATATACTTAGTATATTATATTTCAGTAAACGTTTTTGTTGTTTTTTTTTCCTAAGCGAATTGTAGCAGCTTACACGAGTAGTGTATGTTGGTTTACATTTCATATTTTTAATTTATAGGAACATTTTCAAAAAAAAAACTTCGACGATTATGACTTCTTAATTATTAAAAAAAAAAAAACGTGTGATTTACTGATTTATTAAAATCGCCATGTGATTGAACTCATGTTTCGACGATAAATAGTTTAATGTAATCGTGTTTTAAAACGTAAAATCAATATCAACAAACACCTAACGCAAATTTAATCGTATTTCTAAAACAAAACCTCCAGTCGTGGTTTAAAAGTTGTTTCTAGAAAATAAATATGCATATAATATATTTAGTTTTTTATTTTTATAGTAGTACTAGTAATCAGAAATTTACTTCGTACCGAGATATTTAAAAAAAAAATGTATATATATATTAACCACCTAAAATGAAAAACGAATATATTAAAATTAAATACGGCAAAATGCATAATTTTTGAGTTCAAAATTAACCGAGTTTAACTAAACTGTAATTTTTTTTGCTAAAAATTATTAGCAAATATAATAATTTATTAATTTAATATTGTATCATAAAACTTTAATATTAACGGATAATGTTTTATTTTTTATTTTATTTATGTTTTTATATATTTACGACCTTAAGATATAATTTAAATCATTATATATGCTACTACGGATATAATAATTGTCAAATGGGCTCGACATTTACCAGCAGCTCCCCATCCGCATTCAATGTCGACTTTAAAAGCGTCGGCTAATGGTTTTTTCTTGTCTGCGCAAGTAGCCATTTCTAGATCTTCGTCACTGATGAGGCACGTTGATTTACCACCGGTTAATTGGCGATCGCTGTCACTTGAAGGCACCACTGACAGATCTTCACGGTCGCACAAAAATTGACGCTTCTTACGATGCCAAACTTCCATCCAACTGAAAACATTGAAATAATTTAAATTGTTTAATTTAATTTAATGTTACTATCGTCAAAAATATAAGTATCATCATAACGTAAAACAAACTAAATATATATATTGAATCATATAATATTTCAATTAAGACCGAGGCCTCCAAATCTCGTACCGCATTCACATGACGATGTGCACTCACGGGCGCAATTTGCCAGAGGCCTTAACCATAATAAACGAAACCCAGCCCGTACGAATCCAACCCAAACGAGCTCGGCTCGATCTATGTCACTACGGTCACGAGATGGTCCTCGTGACGGGACTTTAGCGACACACGTACTTCTATTCTTGCTCGTGTCAATAGTTGGACATGCCTCGAGTGACCTTTGCCACAGCCGCTCTACCATCTTAAAGTAGTTTTAAACGACACCAGACATCAGTTGCTCAGACTTTTAAACTCCCGCGGTGCCAACAAGCGAGTAAGGTCGGAGACTAAACTCTGAGATTCTGGAGCCCTGCTCGAGTGAGAGACCCATAATTCTCCCACCCACCTATGCCAGTACAGTGGATTTGATTCAAGCACTCCCCGTGAGTTTCAACACGTGAGATGGACACCTCATCTGATTGACCGTGCACAGTAAAGCCACATTCCCCTTCAACAGAGGGATTTAGCACTCGAAGTCTACCCCTCCCCCAGCTAAGAGATGGACAGTCCCGCGAACGTACCCTAAGCTGCCTGCCAGGAAACCCATGGTCGGTAACCTCTACTTACCCAGACAGATGCCCAGATAAGTCAGAGCATTTTTTGGACCTATCACCATACAACTAAGTACATCGGCCAAGGATTCACAAAAAACACCCTCGTACCAAGTCCAGTCGTTACGATAATTATGATCTATATTTACATATTTCACGATCGTGTACTAATCGTTATCATAATTATTGTTAGATTTTAATAAATAAAAATTACCCGATATGGCAATCACAGGTCCACGGATTTCCGGATACTTTCAAAGAAGTTAAAAAAGTATGGTCGTGCTGTCTTGGTAATTCGTTAGTAGACGGATTACCGAGTGTCTTCAATGAATTATTTCGAATGTCTAGACTGATATTCCGCACAGAACCCATATGTTCAAAAATGTCAATTGGTATTGTTTCCAGGCTCGTGTTAAATATTGTCAAGTTTAAATTCGGATATCTCAGGCCCTGAAAAATGTTTTTGATTTTTAACTAATTTAAAAATTAATAAAACGCATTTAAATATGCGTCTACTATTAGGTTTTTATTAAAATAACCTAACGCAATGTACCTGAAATATGTTATTTGATGTAATTTGATGCAAAGCTTTTCCACTAATCGTGAAATTCCTTAATTTATACGGAAATAAACCATTAATTTCTTTTCCCATTCGAGATAATCTGTCTACCTAAAACCCACAAATAATGCTAAAATGAAAATATATCATTTAAATACCCGAAATAGTCAAAAACACAATTAACAAAACATAATCTAGTATGTGAACACAATTTAAAGACGCCGACAAAAATCCTATACTTCAATAGTAATAGTATCTCACATATTGGTTAAGACGAATATAATAATTATAAGATATATTCAAAACACTGTGTTTCGGATACCTAATATATGTACAGTATATTCCTATCAGCATATAATAAGATAGCACATTTTTCCAATAAAAATTGACTACAAAACAATTAGATGTTTTTGGAAAATTGTTCCTATTACACGAGTTTTACGTAATAATACAAAATTAATTTTAATATTAACCAATTCGAATATTAAACGCACTTTTATTTTATTTGTTCGCTAATGTTTACAATAAAATAATAATAATTTTAATAGTAATCAAAAATTATATTTTAATGTCTGTACCCTTCACCTTAATATTTGAATTAGCATTTAATTAATACTTTGAAAATATATTGTTCATCATAAATTACACACTTAGGTATACAAAAAGATAAATATTTTTTTATGTATAATAAAAGTAACGCGAGTTAAAAATATGTACTTACATTAAGGACCAAGTTTCTAAGAGAATGTACATCAGTAATTACGGAGGGAACATTAAAATCTTTGATACCCGTGAATGTACTAATTACCAACGTCTGTAAAGATGCCATTTTGCTCAGTGCGCCAGTCTAAATAATAAATAACAATACATATTGTAAAAAAATGAATAAGACGAACTTTCTAAGTTTCCTAACTTCGAATGTCATTAATGGCAGATAACTCAAATCTAGATAAATCAACTTTTGAACGCCCATAATCAATGTGCTGTTGTTCAGATCATAAATTTGGTTTTTAGCTAAATTAAGGTGATTGATCTCTGGTAAATTCGTAATGATGGACGGAAATTCTTTCAACAAGTTGTAACTTAGATCTAAATTTCGTAATAATGATAAGTTAGATACTTTATCCATTGATATAGATTCTATTTTGTTTCCGGATAAATCTAAATGTAGAAGAGACGGTAGTGGTAATTCCGGTATCTAAATAAAATTTAAAAAAATACATTTTAGGTACCTATATTATATAAAAATATATAAATAAATATAATAGTCACCGTCGTCAATGATACATTTTTAAGCTTGAGATATTGAAGTGATTGTTCAAGACCTAAAAACATACGACCTCTGTTTTCGGAAATCAAAGCATCGTTATGACTTAAATCGAGATAGTTTAAACGAATTAAATTAGCGAAATTTGAATCTTCAAGATGTACCAAACGATTACCAGCTAGGTTTAATCGTTTCAACGACTGAAATAAAATAACCACTGTTATTAAAATTGTTACATTCATTAAACTTGCAGTTACTAACTTTCAGTCTAGATAACACTTCGAAACTAGGTAATGTCGTTATTGTGTTGTAAGATAAATCCATATCGCACAAAAATCCTGCAGCATGTATGGAAAATGACTCAACAGGTACACGAGGCAATTCATTGTGAGCCATATTTAATACTTCCAGGTTGTCTTCAGTAAAAAATATTTCAGGTAACATTCGAAGTTTGTTGTATGAAAAATCAACCAATCTAAGTTCAGTGAACCCTTTAAACAGACCACTAGGCAAATCCATTATACGGTTATGATTAATTATGAAAACTTGTAGTTTTTTCGATCCTTTGAATGAATTGAATCCCACTTCGTTGATACGGTTATGTCCAAGATCTAACCAAATTAGGTTATGTAAGTTATCAAATATATTTCTAGACACTCGTCCCAGATTGTTAAAAGACATGTGCAAATAATTTAAACTTGATTTCATTGGAGAAAAATATTTATCTTCTATGTCTTTAATGCTGTTATACGAAATATCTAAAACCTATAAAACACAATACAAAAATATTAATTTTATATATATTATAAATCAGTTTATATAAATATTTACGTTAATATGTAATTGAATATTACGAAGATCCTCGGATGAAAAATTGAAATTAAATGATAGTTTTGATAACAGATTATGACTAATGTTCATACGAAAATTTGAACAATACATTCCTACCTACATAAATAAATTATTAATTGAAAAGTATATTGATTTAAATTTATTTATATTTCTAATAATACTTGATCTAGAAATGTAAAGTCCATTTGTTTAATATAATTATAAGCTAAATCGAGTTCTTGTAAACGCGGTAAATTTTGAAATGCTTCCATTTCCAATTTTTCAATTTGATTTCCTCTTAAGATTAACCAGTGTAGATACTCTAAATTAGTGAAAGCGTGTTGTTCAATACGATTAATTCGATTTCCATCCAAATGAATTTTTCTCAATGCTAATAAACTGTTAAAGGTCCCTTCTTCGACTTTTTTTATCGAATTCAATGACATGTATATCTCTTCTAAAAATTTATGAGTCGCACTCTAAAACCAATAAATTTAACAATAATATATCTGCACAAATAATAATACAAATATATAATTACAAATATTACTACTCACTTGAAAAGTTCCTTTGTGCAAAACGTCTATCATACAGTCTTGAAGTTTTAATGTTTTCAATTCTGTTTGAAAATGGAAAGTCGACTCACGGAGATGTTGCAAATGATTATTGTTTAATTCCATATATTTTAAAACAGACAGATACCGAAAGGCGTCTGGTACATGTTTAAACGTTGATGCAAAAGCGTGTGACATTTTAAGATATTGCAAAGAACGTCCTATCTAAGTTTCAAAAAATAATGTTTATTTCAATTAATTTAAATATTGATAAAATATAATTTTTTTAGTTAACCTCTTTGAAAGCCTCAGAGTCCACTAAGCTGATCGCGTTATCTGACAAATCCAAATATTTTAAATTACTGAAATGTTTAAATGCATGAGCTTTAATTGATTTCAAATCTGCTCCCGTAATCTGCAATTCCTCCATATCGATAGTAAAATTCATAAACATATCTGGTTCCAAAGATGATGTGGACATCTTAGATAGGGAAAGTCGATGAAGATATTTAAAACTGTCATATAAATAAAAACACATGAAATTAACTGTTTACTATTAATTGAAGTCTAGCATACCCATTAATGGTATTGATTTTAAGTGGACCGTTATTCCATCCAGAGAAATCAAAATCCTGAAGTGAAAAAAATTCATTATGATTGTTTTCGCGAGGAATTCCTTTATTCGCCTCGCGATTTACAACTCTGTCTTTGGTTTTTTTCTTCTCGTTGGATTTTGTAATCTTTTCTAATTCTTCATTATGGATAGGAAATAAATGTTTTATTTTGTTGTCTCTCAGTCCCAGTTTCAGGAAGTTATTGAAACTCTGCTGTAGCTTCTGAACAGGAAATTCTGTCAAGTTATTACTTGATACATCCAAAATATGTAAACATGATTCAAGACCTCTGAACGCGTCTAATGCCACATGGTAAATGTTACAGTCCGCCATATATAATTCTCGAATTTTGTTGTTTTGAAACGCTCCATCCTAAAATGCTGACAAATTATTAACTGGCCAATATAAGGTAAATATTTCATATAACTAGACTCAAGTATTATTATCATTAACTTGTTCAACATTAAATAACACTAGAATATGTTGTATCGTGTAATATTAAATTTGAATCGCCAATCGAAACTTCTATAACTTTATAAAATGTTATTAAATATTTTTGAATATTTATAATTTTAAACATAATCCCAATACTTAACATTTTTCTAAAAATCAAACTAATTTTTAGACGAAATTAAAATTACTAATGTGTTTAAATATTAAAAAAACACTATTATGCGTATAATATACTATAATATAATATTATAGAAACTATGTATTCACCTGAATATGTGTTATTGGGTTCCCATCAAAGTATGTTTTATTTATTGATTCAAAATTCTGTAAACTGTGCTGTTCTAAAATTGTTATATGATTGTACTCCAAATGAAGTTCGTCTAAAAGAAACTTGCGTCGTCCACCACGAGATGTTACTGTCATCGGTCCTTTTGTGCTTTCGATTAAATTATAACTAATGTCCAAAGACTCCAAAAACCTATGAAAAATTAATATTCATTGACTATAGGTAAATAAGATAATTATTTTTATTTATATTGAATTATTAACTTTAAATTACTATACATATTTTTCTTTTACTTAAATTTAGATATTTTTAAACCTAATAATAATAAATAGTAGATAACAGTTTTTATTTCAGAGATAGATAATAGATTTTGTTATTTTATTTTTTTAATAATTTAATTTAATACATTACTAAAAAAAAAAACTATATTTCTTTAACAAATAAACGGTTATAAGACGTAACCAGCTTTGCATTATAAAATAGTTAAATATATATAAGTGATGTTTATAAACACAAATATTAAAACGACAGTAGATGGCGATCAAAAACATTTTATATGTATATCAAATAGTGTGATGTTATCCGATACTTTTAATTAGTCTATACGTTTTTTGGAATTCATTATACTTACTTCATTGCTGGCGACGTCAAATGCATATAAGGAATAAATTTCAACAGGTTATCGGCTAAATTTAATCTGTGAAGCTTCAATGGACCGTCTTCAAATGCATTTATATGTATTTCCGAAATCATATTACCAGATAAATCGAGAACTTCTAGTGACACAAGATTATCAAATGCTCTGTGAGGTAAATATCTAAGAGCATTGTTGGCAAGTTTTAAAACTGTCAGATATTTATCTAGTCCATTCCAATCACCCGGTTTTATTTCTGATATTTGATTACCTGAAATCATACATAATGAATAATAATATGATTCATAAGAGCCGACAGATTAAATTATCAATTTCGTACCTGATAAATTGAGTATTTTCAGTTTTTGTAATGTTCGTATTGCACGACTTGGAACATAAGTGAGGTAAGTATTAACCAATTCCAATCTACTTAACGAATGTTCCAGTCCGTAAAAAGCATCATCATTTAAATTTGCCAAAGGATTGTTTTGGATTGTTATCTTATAAAGCCCTAAAATATATAGTAGTATAATTAAATTTTGAAATGATTATAGTAAATATTGCTATAATCATAATGTCAATTGTCAAAACCAATGCCGGATCTAGACTGGGGCAAGTGAGTATCTTTGTACTGGGCACTGCTTATTTAAGGGTGCCTCGAAATTTATTAAAAAATAATAAATTTAAGTACCTATTTACTACAAAATTAAACTACTATTTAAGTACAAATTTGCATTTACTAATACTAAATTACCTAATTCACTGATAAAATCAATATTTACTGCATAAGGAAATAAATCTTAAAACGATTAAAATGACGGTAAAACTCATACGGAAAACACGTCTAATATGACACAAAAATTTGATCTAAACTCAAAAATATAATCGAATTTCAAAATTTTCATGACATTCAAATTTTCAATGTCAGAATTAAAAATCAAAATCTATGAAACTTAAACGTACGAGAAAAAATAATGACAAACTTGATTTGATCTTAGATGGAATGAACATAAAAAAAAATATATTTCCATAAAATATTGGCCAAACAAACAAATAATATAATCTGATGAATATCCTCGAAAATAAACTAAAAAATATTGTCGAATGTAATTTGATACACCGTATAAGCCTACCAATTAGAAGCTATAGTAGTATTTGGTAGTTTTGTATAAAAATAAAAAGGCTTTACATAACGACATACATATATTAATTATTATAGTGTAAAGTTATCATTATCGAACAAAACACTCGAAAACGGTAAACAAACCAAATGATTTACCAGTATTGACGAGGAAGAAAGGTTCTATACTGTCTAAATCATTGTTCCTAAGGTGAAGTGTTGTTAACCTAGATCGGTTGATCGCTTGTGGTATACGTGGAAAGTATACGTCGACACACTGTACTTCGCCTAAACTGTCGTACGAGTATGACTGATGAGTACATGAACACAGAGGATTAAATGTGCACGGCGGATAATCCTGCGAAAAACTTTCGGCTCCCGTGCTGGACGTCCATAACATCAGTAACAATGCGAACACCATTAATGCATATCCAGTGTGTATGAAAGTCATGACTGTCTAAAATGAAAAAAATAATGTTATTTTAGTAATTTTCCTACACGCAAATATACGATTTTATCGTGGTTTATATGAAACACGAGGAGAACAGGTGCTCGATGATATTTAATTTGTTTTTTGTTCTAATCGACATAACTGATTAGTAGTTTATATAGGTTTTCGCAAATGTATCGCATATAAACCGGAAATACTTGACATTTGTCAATTCGTCTGACAAAATTTGAAACGTGCAAGTTAACTATTGCACAATTCTTGAGAATATAATTGATGTTAAATGAATAATTAAAACGTAGAGCAAGGGTCACATCACAATGACGTAATATCCAAGACGTGGTGCAATAAAAAAACTTTAAAAACAAAAAATCAAATAATATTACACGATGAACATTGAAATCTGAATACATACATGCCATATTATTACTGTTTAGACTTTATAAAACAAAATGAGGTAGACGTTCTAAAACGAATTTTAAAAATATAATTGTGGTTGACATGAAAAAAATTTAATAGTTAAAATACATCGCTATAATTTAAACTTTTAATTCATCTATGCGAAATTTTATAGCATGCAAATAGGTACGTAGTGCATACATAATAATTATGTAGAGCTATACAGGACGGACCAAACGTTCACGTTATTTCCGAGTACTTATTACGTTTAACCATTACCTATATTACCCGTTTATATATATAGGTAATTAATATTATATCGATAGACGTGCACATTATGCATACGTGCGGTGGCGTGCTGAAGAGAGATTTTATAAGCTAATTGTTTCAGGGACGATTTTGTACGGGCGGGCCGAACGTTTTCGATCGCAAAACGAACGTGTTTGCAGAATCGTTTGATCAAAAACGCAAAACAGCTTCATTGTTCAAATAAAAATCGTTTTATGATTCGTCGACGACGGTCGTATTAAAAATATCGAACGTGAACAAAAAACACGGTACGAAAAGCTAAAACGGACGGCAAAATCGTATCGTTCGCTTGATGTTCGGATAATTGTCGGTACGCGTGTTTATCACGGTACTTGTTCTAAAATCGTATATATATATATATTTATATGTAAATATCATCTCACCGTGTATACGAAAGCGGACGCCGTCGACTGTAACAGGAGGAACACCGGTTAAATTTGTCGTGTTTTCGGAGGTTTTTTTTTTTTTAAATTTCTTTTTACATTTTACAAGCCGACACAACCAGTCCGTAGTTGTGTGAATCGCGAGCTGCGCGTATCGTTTCGCGTCGATACGCCTAAAACTGTCCGGGCGAACGCGTCCGAACTCTGCACCGCACTACACCCGTCCGAACGAGGGCGTTCTCCTATTACAAACGAAACAATAATTCACACGAGCATTTGAAAGTTTTCTCTCGACCGATCCGAATAGGATTAAAACGAAATAATATTAAATGTACGTGTACACGCGCGCACGTATCGCAACGGTCTCGTTAATACCACACGCGACTAGTAGTCGGCCGTTGTCACCGTGCGCTCCGTCCGCGCGACGACTACTCCTCACGTGCTCGCCCGACAAATTACGGTCTGCGCACACACACGCACACACGCACACACACACGCACACACACACACATACAGAAGGAGAGCGCATCTCTTAGTTTTTTTCAAAACCTTATACACGAGTCCTTGTACACGGTGCCGGATTTAGAAATGCGGAGGCCCTGGGCCCATCTTTAGTGGTTAATTTACTTCAGATTAACATATTATTCAATGGTAAGATTGAAAATATTTGATTACGTTGAACAACGGACTGAAAATATAATTGATTATGCTCCGATTACGTTAAATGATATTTAATTTATTTTAAAATTGCAATGTACATACCGTACTTAAATAATGTAAATTACGAGGTACGTCCAGGAAGTAAGTTCCGTTTGGCAATAAAAACAAGTAAATCATATATTTCTAAAAAAAAAAAAAGTTATTGGAACATAAAGCAAAAATAGTACACTATTTAAACTAATTGATTATTTGATTTATTTAGATTTGTAGCACCACCAAAATCCGGCCCTGCTTGTACTGTTAGTCACCACGGCAATTACCGTAGGGAGTTCAACACGTCGTTTTTACCGTATATGTTTTTTATTTTGCATTTCACCGCGGTATATCGTTCGTTAGACGGTACGAAATTAACGGTCCTAATTTGACTTATTGAATTCTTAGCTCGGTTTTATTTATTATTATTATTATTTTTTTTTTTTTTTTAATTACCTTGACCGTCCGCCTACGAAATTCCCGTCTGCACCGCCGACGACCGCACTAATTTAACCCCGTAATTCTTGTCAAGACCGAACGGTGCAGAAAACTGCGGAAGACAAAAAAGTTTTTTTTTAAAAATTTCTTGTCGTTTGCATTGCGTACGAAAACGGATCGAAAACATTTACGGTTTTTTTTTTTTTTACATAAACGCCGTATATGATATCGTTTATTTGCAATTGTGTTGCGAATTTTCGCGAACGTAATGAATAATAGTTTACACTCGGAAACGTTTAAAACATTTATGGGTCTTCGACAATTGGCAAAGTATTAGTGAAGTCCCGTGTTGATTCACTGTTTTAAACGTTTAAAACCTAAATAAACGAAACCAGACAACTATGAAAAAGATGTTACGAAAGCTCCGTTTAATTCATATCAAATTAACGATTTCAACAAACGGCAACTCTCTGGTCGTGAAATTCGTCATCGTCAGTTTTTTTTTTTTTTATCGTCGTACTGTACACGTCATTTTAGTTTTAGCTAATGTGTGTAAATTTGAAGTCGTAAAATCCTGAATAAATCATTATTTGTCATATTATTTTACACATTTCGGTATTAATACCTATACGGCTATACGTCAATATATTTTAGAAATTAAGAGGACACCCAGTGAGTCGAATATTTCATTACTGGGTGTCTATCTACGCTGACCGGGTGTCCAATTGAACACAGAAAATGCTATGATGTACGCCGTTCTCGACGAACAGATTGAGATACCACGACGAAGAAAATACGAATATCACCCGCGCACGCGGTCGCATGCAGACAACGTGCGCGTTTTGAACGCGAGTACCTATGTATTGCGAGAGACGTATTTAACAAAACGTTTAATTCGCTTAATTGACCCTCGTCTGATTAATTACAAATAACGCGGTTGTACAATTGTTTGTTTTTCTTTCTTTATTCATTGAAACATTAACGTACGAAAAACAATACCGTACAAAATAAAATTACATTAAATCACAAAGCCAGACCGACCGAAGAAGGAATCCATTGAAAGGATGACGGGATTTGAACGTGAAGAGAAAATCGATCGGGTGCTTAGATTGATTTTGAGTGGGTTGATGAGTATACAAAAAGGCTTGACGTCGAGGGAATACAGAAGGGCGACTAAAAAGCAGACGAGGGATATCGCGAATAGCGTCAGGGTTACGAAGAGGGCAAAGACGATAATTTATATGCACGGCAAGGAAGAAGGGTGTGACCGATCCGGAGACGAGAAAAAGAAACGATTGTTTTTCTATTAAAATCTAGGTTATTAAACCATGGTTGGGAAGGGATGGATGGATCGATGCTTCTAGATAGACGAAAAATATCCATTGTCGTGCACTACTTATAGCCGAGTCGACGAATTAACGCGATAGGTGGGGTAACCCAGTAACGGTATACTTGAAAATCCGATCTCGTTCGATCCGTACGAGGTCCGAATTCTGACCATAAATAATGTGCTTGTATACTCTTGTCGCGCGATACTCCGACGAAAATATATATATAATATAAATTATATATATTATAAATATAATGGATATCCCAACCACCCATCCCCTCACCACCGAACGTTTTTATGGAAGAATTAATTTCTTATTCGATGTATATTTTTAGTCAATAATATCGGAAAACTAAAATTAATACCCCCCCTCTCCCCAAAATTAAGGTTTAAGTACGCCATTGCTGTTTATAGTAATGTATATTCCCTTGGCTCCGTGTACAGCGTTCAAGTTTTCAGGTGAAATTATGGTTAAAAAACGAAATAAATTAACGTAGGCAACGTAAATGTGGAATGGCACAGTTTTAAAACGAAAACTTCCCAAAGTTTGTGTTCCATTTCGCTTGAACGAAGTCATTACATAAAATGTAAACTGTAAGACTTCCTAGATCAATACACCGGCGTACCATAAGCCTTTGGGTCAGTTTTAAGTAGATAATCACGAGAGTATATATATATATACGAGAATTAATTTTTTAATTGCTATTATAAATAATATCTTGACACGATACTAAAATATTGATTTATAAGATATTTTTAAAACTGAAATAAAAAACGTCTACGACGGTTAGGTATACTCAAAAAAATTTAAAAAAATTATAAACCTAATAATAATTATTGATATTAGTGAAAACAAGTCTTTCAAATGGATAGTTTCAACAAGTTACATGTATTTCATACAAATTATTATTAGGGTCTTTCATAATTTTTTTTTTTTTTTGTCCGTTTATGTCGAAATTAAAAATTAAAAATACTACTTTTAATAAAATTGCTAAGAAAAATTACTATCAATGCTAAACACAAACCAAATGGCAGTTACCTACCCTAAACCAATAGAATTTTTAACTTTAATTTTAATTATTTTTTTTTATTTATTTGTTTATTTATTTATGTAAACTTTGTCTTTAGGTTTTGATGTATTATTTGAAATATAGGAACAGTGTTAGAAAATTATTTTTTTAATTACCATGATTACCAGGTTCATTCAAATACAATTAGTACATACATTTCTATCAAAGTTCAAAATTATATTTACCCATACAAAAGCTATTGTTTTAATACAACATTTTTTCCAGTTTATTTTTTATAAAATAATAATTAATATAATATAAAATGTACACTAAAACATTAGTAAACATTGCAATCATAATTAAAGACACAATTTCTTCACGCTGAACTTAGACGATCTGACAACAAATGGAAGTTGAAACAATAATATGTCTCTAAAGCTACAGTTGTTTGATCCATTAATTTTTCTTTGGTTTCACCGTTAGTAATGCCTACAATAAACGCACAAATAAGATACAATATATTGAATATGTTTGTAATATATATTTATATATACTGAATATCACCATCAATATCAATTAATAAAAAAAAAAAAAACAGTTTAAGCAATTCGACATTTGGCTTATAATGTATTTGTTGCTAGAAAATACATCATAATTAACTAACCATTATTTTGTGTGTAGGTATAATAAAAATTTAAATATTGAGATGTTAAAACAAAAAGGGATTTTACTTTTATTATACATCATAAAAACCTTGAAAATTGGAAACGTTAAAATTACTATTATAGCTTTTTACCATAAAAATTATACATTTATAATTAATTACATATTATATTACATTAAAAAATATCAGAAATTTCTAAAAGCAATAGCATTCAATTTTCTAAATCCTATTACCTTCAAAATTTTCTAAAACAATCAGAAGAAACCATAAAATAATATCCTTTTTAATCACATTAACTTACATAAGGAAAGTTATTTTTAAATAAGTTCATATTAACATAAAATAGTTGTTATATTTTGTATTAAATTTTCCGAAATTGAGCAAATTTTTATTTAATTTTTCAAAATTAATATAATAAAACGTATTTAATGATAATCAATTTGAAATTCTAATGCTTGATTACCATAAAAGTTTCATAAAATTATTAAAACATGCAACGATTTATTACAATTTTATAAAACAATCTAAATCATAGAACTTACAACAATTATATTTAAAATTTTGATTCTTCTTTTATTTTTTAAAAAATTGTCATTAATATTTTAGTTAATTAATTTTTTTGAAAATTAAGTATTATAGTTTGTACAATTATTTAAAGTGTAAATGATGTAACAAAATCATAATTTTAATTAATAATTATTTACAAACCTTGGAATGATAATTGTTTAGGCAGTATGTTTTTAGTGTTACGGTGAAATATACTAATAGCACGTCGATTACTGTTTTGTGATGTTAATTGCAATGTCCAACTATCATAAGTGAATGCTCTGAATAAAAAAAATATATAAAAATGTACAAGTTAAAATTAATAAAATTCATACAATTATTATATTAATACTCGTATACGTAAATACTAAATATAATACTTTGGTATATGATGCTCAACAAAATGTGTATTAATTGATGATCGAAATATTTGCAGAGGTAATTCTTTTATGGATGTAACTGACTGTATAGGAGACGTTTCTCCGAAATAAAAACGCAATGCATTTGATGTGACCGGCATTATACTTTGTGTAGATATATTCAACACTGATTCGGTGATAGCAGCTAAATCTAATACTGTGTGAACTCTACATAACCATATCATCCATGAGTCTAATGTGGTCCACCATTCCAAATAATCAATGTTACAGAATCTAAAAAAAAAAAAGGATTAATTCAATAGAAATTATAAACTAACATAATAATAACAATCAATTAATCAAAATATATGATTATACTGAACTTGTTGTTATATTCTGTTTTTAAATTATCAGCTAAAGCTATTTTGGATACTATAAATGATTGTGTGTAATCATTTTTTAGTTTTTCAATGCCAATTTCAACTAATAACTGAACAGGGTCATACAATTTTTCTGGATTAGAAGCTGAATTTCCAGGTAAGGATTTTAATATCTGCGCTAATCTTGTACCATTTGATGATTTAATCTATATGTAATAAAACATTACATTTTAATAATCAACATCTTACAATATTTACCAATGTCATACACACCAATGGCTTAAATGTTTCATTTCTTACAGCCTTATATAATTGATCAAAACACCCAATTAGATCGTAATATGATTTACACTCTAAATGATATTGAAATTTAAAATTAAATTTTCATTTAAAAAATCTCCTTTTATCATCATACTAACCTAACAAATATGTCCAAAGTTTATCAGTAAATTCTTGTTGAATACATTCAGCAGCAATAACATCTTTGACACACTGACAAAACAATTTGTGTTCATTATCGTCTTGACTTCCAAATTTACCCCGTTTGTATAGTGTAGATGAGACGCTTTGCAAAAAAATTGGAAACATCTCAACAATTTTTCCATTACTTCTACTTTTTAAATCACCCTTTTAAATCACAAACAGTCATATATTATTATAATAAAATTAAGCGTTTATAATATTTACTTGGAATTGAGGAAATACAATATTATGTCTTTTGGTCACACATTCATCTTTCAAATATTTTAATTGTTCGATTAAATCCTCTAAGAATAATAGCTGATGCCATAACGGGTGTAATGGACTAATTTCATGACCCAATAAACAATGAATATCCTATCGAAATTTAATAATAATTTAATACCATTGACATGCTTTTGAAGTATTCTATATAATACATTATTTAGTCTGAGGTTTTTAATATATAAATTTAATAAAACATACAGTGGATACCAAAAATCAGTTTTTAATTTATATTACATATGCAAGTGAGTAATAAAATAAATTAAATTTGTAATATATACTTACAATAAATGATTCTGTTGACATGAGAGGAGCCAAAAGTGATGGTCTATGCCACTCAAGATTAAGTACAACCATGCCTGGACTGTTTTCGATAAATGTGAACTCTTCTGCATTAGTAGCTGTAGTTAAATGTATAAATGCAGACACTTTAGATTCTACCTGAATTTAACATAAATAAATAAATAAACAATAATAATAATAATTATAATTATATTATATATTGCTTATTTACCATCATAGTTGACACTTGAGGATATGTCTTATGACTGTCTATCATACTTTGTACAGAAAGCTCATAATGTTCCGTGTCATTGTGCCCTTTATACTCAGCCCAATAACGGGAATGCCATCCTTTACATATATCACCACCCAATAAAACTGTATCATTTTTTAATCCATCACATAATATAAAAAACGGTACACTTAAAAATTGTTCATTCTTAAGTTTTAAGTATAACAAGTTGCCTGAAAATTATAAATAATGAACATCAAAATAAACTTACTGGAAATAACTACTAGTTGACCAGTGAACTATTACACTACTCACCTTAACATAGAACAATTATTATAATATGATGAGTGGTAAAATGATTCATAACAAAACTTTATAGTTTACCAAAAAAATTAGGTTAATTATTCAATTTAAAATGTTCAAAAATAATTATTAAATGTTATATTAAAGTATTTTGAAGTTTAAATTTAAAATTAAAATTAAAATAAATAAAAAAATATTTAAAAATAATTACAATTTTGTTCATTATTATATATTTTACTATCTATATGAAATCAAATGATGTATACAATATGAAATATTTGGGCAGAAAAATGTAATTCTCAAGTTATTGTCATTAGTACAATAAATTACACAATTATCTTACCAACAGAATGAAGGAATTATATTTAAACAATTATTTTACCTTGCTTGAAGCAAATTTAATGGGCTATGACTGTCTTCTGCTTTATTATTTTCTATTTTAATGTTATGAGCTTTCACTGGACTAAAAGGGCATTCTAATGGATTTCCAGTTAGTTCTAAAAACAAATAATGACAAATTGATAAAATTGTATTTATTGTTAAAATGTTATTTATTTAAACTCACCTAATTCATCATCATCTTCTTCGCCAGAACTTAATAAACCATTAGAAATAATAGTATTGAGAACTTTTTCAGTTGGTTTTTTCTAAAATTTAGAAAAAAATCTTATTTTTAACACCGACAATAGTTTTATTGTTCATTAATTTATTTTAACTTACATAAATGTAACCAATTAAAAGTTTTTCAACATCATATGAACTAAATGGATTAATATATGAGACAGTTCTAGGATCACACTGTTTCAAAATAAAGTCTGGATGCAAATTCACTTTTTCATGACAGCTTTTTAAAAAATTATTAAGATCCATCTAAAACAAAAACCAAAGAAAAATAAGTATCAATGGTTTATAATTATTATGTCAGAAAACAGAATGTACCTATTTATGTGTCACATTTATCTTTTATGCTACATATTAAAGTAAGCCAAGCAAGACTCGGAACCCCTGGTACTATACATTATTAAGACCATAGTTGAATTAATTTAATTACTCTATTCTGCGACTTTACTTTTTTTTCTCCTGCGATTGGTTTAATGTTTTACTATTTTTAAATACAAAATAGCGATTGACTAGTAACACATGAACCATAAATGTCTAATATTATTATTATTTTTTAATATGACAACAGTTCAACAAAATTTTAATACAATACGTTATATAATCAACTTTAACACTTACTTTTTAATACAGGGTTTTTTTTTTTTTCAAGTAATAAACTGATTGTGGCGTACAATATTAAACGTCAATACCGAATTTACTTTAAAACATTATTTTAGCTGTTGATAAGACATTCAACAGGCAATATTTAATACTACAGTCGTTAAATAATTTCTGAGTATCGAACATCGGAATCTGTAATAATTACATGAAACATAATAATTATCTGAGGCTGTGATAATAATACAGATTATTCACAGATTACAATATGAAAATAAATCCGCGAATTATGCTATCGTCTGTTTACAGAGTAAGAATATTCGTATTGTTCGATTAAAAGAAATTGGCGGGAATTTAATTTTAGGTTAATGAATTGAGATATTGCTTATGAAGATAACACATACTGATAGTAGCTAATAAAGTACAGGAGAAACTTCATATACCAAATTACATTAGTTGATGCTCGATAATTGTATAGTGTTCCCAATTGAAAATCGTCACGTAATATTTTTAAATATTAACGTAGTAACAATAATAATAATCATTACAATCGTCATTTGTGTCGTCCCAATTCTCGTGAATATGACTACTAGCTTCTTTGACGAAAAAAGTGGCATTGTACCGTGTAACACGGAATGGGGTAGATGGTGGCAAACCGTCGAAGAATTGCATATCGAAGTGATGTTGCCGGCCAACACCAAGGCCAAAGACGTCGGGGTCCATATTACCAACTCAAGTGTTACATGTCGGATTTTAGGAAAAACATTGTTTTCTGTAAGCTCAGTTTCACAAACTGGCGATTCTTTCATGTTATTATGTAGATGTTGTTCTTCCGTCGTATTTAATGACATTCTATAATTGTCTCTGTGCGACAGGGCAATCTGTTTCGAAAGGTACACGCTGACGAAACTGTGTGGACAATAGAAGATGGAGGTACACTGTTGAATATTGTGTTGGCCAAAGCAGATTTCGTCAAGAAAGAAATTGTTTGGGAGTCTTTAATGGAAGATGGAACGTTCAAAGCAGATCCAATAACCTATCACGAAATGAGAAAAAAAATAGATCTCGAAAAATTCCAAATTGAGGTATGCAAAGTAAAATATAATAATGAATTATATATACCACAAAATGAAAACCAAGTCTATAGTTACTAGTTGAATAGTTAAAAGTTTTTAAATCAATTATATATGTTAAATGCTCAATATTTTCATCAATTTTAATATTCAAATATAATTCAATTTAATGTTTAATGAGTTTTGATAAATTCTATTAGGTATTATAAATCAAATAACCTGAAAGACAATAATCAAATTTATTGGGTTTATTTTTCAGATTCTATAATCCATTAATTTGAATATTCTTTGTAATTGTTGAAAAATTAGGTAATTAATATTTACAAAAATGGAATGCATTTACATTTTAAATAAACTATCCACTTTGTACTAATACACTTATCAAATTGTAATTATTTTAAAAATTGGCAATTATTTATCTTAATATTTGTGTAGTTATAACAATTTTTATTATTTATTTAAGTGGTTGGAATCAATTGGGTGTGATATGGGGACTGCTAGTGTGTGCGTAGATGATGTGAAAGATCTTGTCGAGTGGAGGTTTAGGACATAGATAGCTACCCCAAATAGCTGGGATAGAAGTGAGGGAGAAAAAGACATTATTTATTTACATATTATTCAAACTACCATAAAAGACAATACATTTTTGAAAATGTTTTAATATTTTATTAATACCTTAAATGACTGAATGCACATTATTGTATGGAGTGTTTGACATAATGTTATTGTTTTAGCTTATAATCATTAATGTAATAATAATATGATCATTCCTCACTTAGTTGTAATGTAACTTGT
This sequence comes from Schlechtendalia chinensis, assembly GCA_019022885.1. Lineage (NCBI taxonomy): Eukaryota > Metazoa > Arthropoda > Insecta > Hemiptera > Aphididae > Schlechtendalia > Schlechtendalia chinensis. The sequence continues at coordinate 1,658,459 of CM032349.1, read as the reverse complement.
GTTGTAACTTAATTTAAATATAATCCATATTTTGTTAAGAAGTAACCTAATATATTTTTCTAAAATTGTTTATCAAAATTATTTGGAAATGTTCAAATTGAGATAATTTATTTACATTAATCATTCAATAAATACATATTAGGAATCGACTGTGGTCGAGTGAGTAGAGACACAAGTGAGTTGGTGCACGAGGTTTGCGGTTCGATCCTAAGTGTAGCTAACGAGATTTTTTGTGTTGGTGACGTCAAGTCTTTGTTGCAAGCTGGCCATAATTACTCGTCCCGTCCATCTTTGGCTTGCCCAAGAATCATCTTGACCCCCCCCCCCTAATATGTAAAGGGTGCAATCTCTGAGTATATTAGTGTTTGGGAAATAAGAGAATATAAAACTGTTGATTTATTCAATAAATACATATTAATTGTTTAGTTTTAATTCCTTTTCCTTAACAGTAGATGTATATTTGGATTGTTAATTTTATAACAATATTATATCATGATTAAATTGTAATTAAAAATGTGATTATTTATTTTGATATTTTTCAGTACCCTGGAATGGACTTTAGTAAAGCACAACTTCAGAAAAATTATGACACTATACCTGGACTGAATAATACTTCGGAAAGTACATAAAATAAATAAATTATTATTATTATAATTTTGTGTATTTGTACTTTATTTATATATTAAATTTGTATTCCTTGAACTATATTTGCTAAATAATACAAAAATGGCTTAAATTTAATAAAGCCTCACTCAAAATTGTATAATGTTTTTGTCTGTTTATTTATTTGTTAGTGTCAAAGTAAAATGTACCTCTCTTATTTTATCTGTTATTTGACCTCATAAAATTCAGTATAGATGTCTGCCTTATGTCTCTCCTAAAACCAGTAGTGTACATTATTTGTAGAATGTATAACATATTTTAATATATATACATAATAATATTAGAATAGATCTCTTTCACTGTTCATGTATGTCAATAAAGTATCAATATGTCTAATCATTATCATATTATATACATATTTTGTCTTACAAATGTGCACCAAAAATTACATGCATAATTATCACATGAAATGTATATGTAAAATATTCTCTTATGATCAAAATATGTATGTACATTTTTTTTTTAATTTTGATATTGATATGGAAAATATTTACATTATTGTACTTGTTTTAATAGTAGGTACTAGGTGGGAATAAGTGTTGACATGAAAATCAACCATATCGTCATCAAATAAAATTCTTGTAAGTTGTGGCAGAAGAGTTGGGGATACTCACAAATTTAAAATGTTAACACGCTAATGTATATTACGAGCTTTCAAAATGTTTTATTGGCGAGAAGAATCTTCTTCTCCAACGCCTCTATCCCAGCTATTTGCGGTCAGTCACCTATGTCTTAAACCTCCACTTAAAATGATCTCCCACATCATCTACGCACATACCAACAGTCCTCATATCACACTCAATCGCATCCAATCACTTCTTCCATCAACCCAGGGACAGATTGCGATATAAATTTGGCCCGGAAAAATATTATGAAGAAGGCCCATTTAAAAAAAAAAAATATATATATATATATATAATATAATAATTATTATCAACTTAATGAGGCAATAGCTGTAAAATATAAATGTAGGATTGTAATTTGTAAGTACATTTCATCTTTACATTTATTCCTTATGAATGCAATACAGTCACTTCCACTAATTTAGCTACAAGTCGCGACCCACCGAAAAATTTCTCGATGTCCCACCGGCCCAATCCGTCCGTGCTTCAACCTTCATTTCCATAACCGTCCTTACAGCTTCCAAATTTTCCTCCTCATAATATGACCAAACATCTGTCTATTCTCTCTCATCTTATCCACGAACTTATACACGATTGGCGGGAAGAATAAAACGTAAAATCGCTTCTGATATTTTCTAATATAAATTTTTGACGATAATATTTCTCCAAATGGACGATGTGACATGTAAGTATATAGACTTAAGTGATTTACGGAGAGTCATATATTATATTTATCTTTAGATCAACAATCATTTATGTATTCATGAGTATTCAAATCTTTTTGGTTGTTCTTTTCTTATCATGCGCAAGTGTGATTATATTATCAAATTGACTTATTATTTTCAAATTTTTGTAACAAAAATTATTATTATATATATTTTATATTGAAATTATTATTAATTTCATTAAACGAATATGAACAATTATTGGATATTAAGTGTTATTAAGTATTCTAGGCACATTACACACATTCAGTTTTTAAATATTCGACTTCATTCAAATACTGCGGTCAGAGTACGTTTTGCTCCAAGCCCTACCGGTATGGTCATATATGTTATTACAAAAAAAAAAAAAAAATTATTAATAACATTATTATTTATATCCAGGTCAGTTGCATTTAGGTGGGTTTCGTACTGCACTATACAACTATTTATTTGCCAAATCAAAAGGCGGCAAATATGTTTTAAGAATCGAGGATACAGATCGTACAAGAGTGGTCAAGGGTGCTGTGGAACAGCTTCAAGAAGATTTAAAATGGTTAGGAATTGAATTTGACGAAGGACCCAGTAATGGTGGACCTTATGGTCCATATGTTCAATCTGAACGTCTGAAATATTATGAGTACGTTAGTGTATACAATTATTACTTTGATTAAGAATTTGTCACACTTATATCGTTTTTAGAGAAAGAACGCAACAGTTACTGAAAAGTGGACATGCCTACAAATGTTATTGTACCGAGAAAAGATTAGAACTTTTAAGAAGAGATGCCTTACGTACCAGAACTGTTCCTCGCTATGACAATAAATGTAGAAGTTTAGACGAAGAAGATTTGGAACACAACGAAGGCAAAAAATATTGTATCAGATTTAAGGTATACTTTTAGTTTATATGATATATATATGTATAATTATTACCATAAGAAAGTAATATTTCTAATTTGTTTAATTAGTTGAATCAAAGTGATGGTTATTTCAATGATTTAGTATATGGTAATGTGGCCAGAAATGTAGCGGCTGTTGAAGGAGACCCAATAATATTGAAATCTGATGGTTTTCCTACCTATCATTTAGCTAACGTTGTCGATGATTACAATATGAAAATCACACATGTTCTAAGAGGTGTCGAATGGCAACCATCAACATCTAAACACATTTTACTTTATAAGTTAGTAATTTAATAACCAAATTTATTTGAAAAATAAAGATGTTGGTGATTATTTATGTTCTAGAGCATTTGGTTGGAATCCACCAAATTTTGGACACTTACCATTGTTGAATAATACGGACGGTACAAAACTTTCCAAACGCCAAAACGATATTACTATCAATACATATCGACAAAAAGGCATCTACCCTGAGGCGCTTTTAAATTTTGTAGTGAGCTGTGGAGGAGGATTTATAAACAGTAAAGAAACAAACGATGTTTACATAAAACCTTTGTCAGAACTTATTTCCAAAGTAAGGTATAGAATATTATATGGTAGCTAAGTTAAAAATCATATTTTTAATTGTGTTTTATTTAGTTTGATGTGAGTTTAATAAATGTTAATTCATGTCAAGTACCTTTGGACAAACTTGGGAATTTTAATCAAGCACAATTGAAAATCGAATTGACTACAGATTTGGGTAGAAAAAGAGCAGTTAAACATTTATTTAACATTGTTCAAAATAAATTTACAAAAGAGTAAGGATAACATTTTTATTTTACTATTTTATATATGTCTTTAAATTGTATATATTGAAATTAACTAGTGATGTCCTTAAAAAAAATACAATTTCATTATAAAAATCAATTTATCTCATATCAAATTTAAACGTCTGTCGTATTGAACAAATTAATACATTTTTTTTAGCGAATCAATTGATTTAAATTTGACAGAGAATCATTTACACAAAATACTTGAATGGAGTGTTAATAGAATAACAAATATTAATGAACTAGTTCATGATAACTACAAGTTTATTTGGATGAAACCATCAGAATCTGGTCTTAAATCTATGGACTATGATAAAGGTAACAAATATCTTATTTTTACAAAATATAACATAAACAATTATTTATTTTAAAACCAATACACAATAAATTATGATTTTGTTCTTTCAGATGTAATAATGAAATTAAAAAATAATTTAACAAATATCGATGATTTTACAATTAATAACTTAGGACTGGAATTAAAAGAATTCTCAAAGTCAAACAATGTTGTCTACAGTAAATTAATGAAAATTCTACGGAACATTATCAGTGGATTGAAGGCTAGTATTAAAATCAGATTATGCTTTTTTTTTTTCGTTGTTTTTATATTTACATTCATATTTGCAGCAAGGTCCAAGTGTTAGTGAAATAATGGTAATACTTGGCAAAGAAGAAGTGATCGACCGATTAAATAGAGCTTGTTTGGAAAGTTGAACAATATCTAATTTCATTGCTAAATATGCTTATTATAACGATTATGTACTAGCAATGTAAAGTGTAAATGGTAAACTTTTTACAAGTCGTTATTTACCCTTATCTGTTGGCCCCTAGAAATAAAAATTATTTATAAAAAAATGTGATTATTAGTATTGTTTTTTCTTTTCAACTTACATTCTTTTCGTCAAAAACCATTTTTTTTAAATATTCCAATGGTTCCTTCACATAATCAAGCAATGTAACCAGTAATTCCTTCAAATCGGGTTTATTTCCTACAGAATTATCTGTCTCTGCCTCACTCTTCGGTATTGGTAATGACGGTAATTCAAAACCCGTTAAATCTTTTGATACTAAAAACATTACAGAGTTCAACATTAATTTGATTAAATTACAATGTACATTACATTCTTTTGTGATTACAAACCATTATTTATCAAATGATAGGAAACAATAGAATAACGTTTAATGATTTTAGTAGCCTCTTCAGATTCTTTTGGATAACTAATGTAAAATGCTGCTGTAGCTCCAGTTGTAGCATAGACAAGTTTTTTAAACTTTCCTTTTCTAGTAGCCACTAATAAACCAGCAATACCGCTTCCGGCTACGAATCCAGCACGAAGTGCAGTGTTTTTTTCTTGCCTCAAATCATCCACAAATGCTTTAAAATGAATATACTTAATTCATTACAATATAATAAAAACTAAAAATCTTAATTGATATCCACTAATATATAATGTTGAATGTTATATACATTGTAAACATGAAATGTCATTATTTTTATAATTGTATACAAAATATTATATTTTTAAATACTTAAATCTTTATATTTATCAATTGTATTTGACAAATGAAACTTAATTAAAATCACAACTTTTAAATTTCATTTGTAACAAAATTTAACATAAGTATGGTATAATTTAATTTAAATTATTAAAAAATGCATTTTATTTCAACAATCCATACCAAACATATCGTCAAAAAAAATAAACTTATTAGATAAAACCAATGATTGGTTCGGCTTATTTTCCGATTGTCTACTGCATAGAAATTCTCAAAAAAATAATCAAGACAGCTCATAGTTCATAAAAATTCCAACATGCGCATATTTCTACCAAAGTTGGAAAAACAAGAAATTAACAATGTTTAAAACAAACTCTATACTAGAATTACATTATTTTATTTACTTACATTCTGTGTGGCTGATCCCTGTCTGAACAAAAATATACACTCTATCTTTGATTTTGGACCATTGTTGGTTAATGTTGACGATTTCCTCTCGTACTTTTTGAATTGAACCTAATGCTAGTGTTGGTTTCCAGCCGCCTTCGTTCTCACTGCAATTGAAATTATCTTTTTAATATAAACATTATGGGCAAGTCATAATAATTTATAATTCTCTCAAGTACATTATATCAAAAAATATGCTTACGGTTTTTTTTCTTTGGATTCCTCAGGATATATGGATAAATCTTTAGGTCTGACGAGTTTGGGTTCTTGGTCATCCTTGGCCCACACCACTGGCATTATTGCATAAGAGGCAGCAAATAAAAGACGGTCGGCCGCCGTCTAATGTCAAATACAAAATAAATTTGTTATAAAAAGTTTATGATTGCGTCAAAATTAGAAACATTTTGGAACATATTAGTCATAATTCATTACGCGTCGGTGGTACTTACTCGATTGGTAATAATGTTTTTAATGTTCATAATTACTATTTTCAATTCACTTAAATTGTCAGACTACACAGAGAAACGACAACATTCGCAAAATTGAGTATTTGTGACAGAGTTGTGTGATAAACTTTTTTTGGGAGACTTTTGATAAGAATGTATAATTACAATGATAAGCCGCTACTATAATTGTCGGATTTGTTTATTTTATCTACAGAAAATAGTTTTCCTATTGGTTACCGAAAAATGAACAGTATTTTATGAAATTTATGTATTTTACAACAATAATGATTACAAACGATTAAATTACCGAGTAAGGCTCTCGTATAATAAAATTTGTAAATTTGATTTTATTATGAAAGCCAATATGTTTATTTTGTTTTTAACGAATGAATCGTTTTCGCTTTTTACACATGACCCGAATATCACGAATTTCTATCTGTCATTTAATGACCTCTAATATTCTTGAAATTCTAGACGAAAGTCAAGAGTCGTTTTTTTTTTTTTTTTATCAATTCCTAAATGACGGTGTGTTACAATAATTAATCATTCGATTAGTCAATGTAAATCAAAATGTTAATATTTTGATTCTAAACATTTTCTCAAATTGGTAATATTATTGTTATTTTCTCGATATTGAAAAACAACTCGATAACCAAAATACAAAATATGTAAAAAGAAAAAAAAACTAAACTATATTGTAATATTATTTCTATAATATATTTTATATTTTAAACGAAAAAATCTCTAGACGGGACGTTTTAATAATATTTGTGTGCGGTACACGAGTGTATATATATCTTAAACCACCGAACGGTAATAGATAATAGCAGTTTCTAATGGTGTGTATAGATGCGTATGAAAAAATTTAATATTTTTTAGACATTCCACAATCTGAATCACGTGGACAATACAGTCTATCCGTCAAAGACATTAGGTATTCTTAAAACAAATCGTTATTATTTATTTATCTACTAGCATTTGGTAATCAACCATTAATTAATCCTAATATATTCAAAAGTAATGAAAGTAATAATGACATACACTATCACGCATGTACATCTTCGAGATACCACCCGTTGGCTTCATAATAACGATAAATATTCCGTATTGTAATAGGTTAAACAAATCACAGTCACATAAAGTTCGTATAAACTAAGAATTAAGTTGTTAAAGCTTTTACCCGTTATAAAATAATATGGTTTCATGCAGTTTTCATTTTCAGCTTACTTAACCGATTCTTTCAAAATCGATTAAGTCAATATGTATATAAGTCTATACGAGTGAAGATGTATTTTCAAATACAACATACAACCAACTCGAGTATCTGTGGTCTCGAGCAAATATTCATAACATTTTTTTTTTTATTGGAATTTTTATTTATAACATTCCAAACAATTTTCGCATTCAAGTAATATTATATTAGATAACGGGTTTTGAATAGTTAGCGTAATTCATAAATTAATCTGGTTTCTTTTTATAAACAATCGTTTTTTGTGATTTTAAATACTGTTCTATTAATTTTATTACATTAAACACAGAAACAATAAGTTGTCCTCCTCTATTTTTAAAATTGTTCAGATTTAGAACGCCATTTATTATACTTAATAAATGTGTGCTTTTATGTTGTATTTTTTATTGTAACGTTTTCTCAAAATTGTCTGGCGTAAAAGACAAATCGCATATTCGATAGTACGAAGGAATAAATATTCTATTTTGTTTACAAATTGAATCTATTCATTCAGTCTTTTTTTGTCAAATGGAAAACTGTAGAACAGTGAATACAAATAATTGTTTTAAACGAAACGTGAAATTAAAAAATATGTTTAGCGATATAAACGCATTCTAATATCATTTGCCAATCCTACGTTAAGTTCATACCTAGCAAATTCTTGACGTCAATTTTTTCAATTGTTATATTCTTACAACCAACAACACAAGATTGAGTCATTTTTAACATAAAATTATTTCATAAAAAAAAGGAATACACGTACACGGTGAGAACTTGACGGAACAGAATATATTGAAATCGGCTCTAATATAACACGAATAAACAAATATTACGTGCAATTACTATTATTTTATTCTAAAAATGCCAACAGTTTAGAGGGAAAAATCAAATTAAATTTGTGATAAGAACAATTTCGACCATTACCACTATAGCGGTCTAGTTTATTATATAAAATTGATGTAAATCTGTCACCACTGTCACTCCATCTTATCAATTTTTATCGACATCGACTACGAACATAAATAATATAATCACATGACCAAGACTTACTCTAGGGATCATGTCCCAATGTAAATTGTGTATATGAATTTTGTTTGGATGTATTGCACAGTTTTTTCGTGTGAATTAATTGTAAATTGTATTTTTTTGAGTACTAAATCAAATCAGGTCATTTGCGTGTATGTTTAGCAATAAATAACTTGCAAGTGAAACACCCCCGTCGGTGTAATAAAATAAATAAACCTGTATGTTTCACAAAATCGATTTAAATATTTATATTAAACATGTATCTATTGTTTTGTAATATCCGTACCTTTTCGTAAATCTATAAAGGATTTTCCTTATAATATTTAAAATCCACATAACCTTAATATATTGTATTTTAATAAAAAAAAAACTCTGATTTCATAGATTATTTATGATAAGTAAAATATGCAATTAAAAAACTTTTTATGTATAACAATGAAAACATTTTTAATTACTTTAAAATTGTTTTAGGTGATTACTTTCTGTACAGTAACATTATGATGAAGATGGCCAAGAATGTCAAGGCATTTATTGATGTCAGTTGTAAGAATGCAGTCTTCGAATATTACTACTACCAAACTAGTTTGTTCAAATGAATCGAATAAGCCAAATGAACATAGTATTGTAGCAGCAGCCTTTGCATCATTAAAAGAAATTGATGAAGCTAAATCAAAAAATTCATCGTTTTATATTATTAATAATAAAATTGATAATGCAACCTCAGTTGAAGAATTATTGGCAATATCTGAAATTGAATTAATTTCTAAACAACATGCACTTAAAGTAAATGATTTAGCAAAATAGTTATTACCATTCAGTTTATTTTCATGTATCTATTTCATTTTCATTTTGGTTTAAAGGCTGTATCTGTTCTAGCGGAATGGGCTAGTTCAGGAAAAATAAAATTATCCGAATTTGAAACTGATCCAAAGTTTTTAAAACTATGTAGAATGTTGGGCAAAGAAACTACAAAAGTAAAAAATAATTTGTTTAGTGATCTGTCTACAGTTCTTGGCATTACAGGAGATGATGAAGCTGCTAAACTAATATCTTCTATTAGTCTGCCACAAATGGTCAAAGTAAATTTATTCATAGAACATATATTACTTTATGGATGTTTATATAAGCATATAACTATACATGATAAATTAAATAAAAGGTATTATCAACTCTTGGTGCTAAGAAAAAACGTTCAACAACATTAATGCGATCATTAGCATTTAATATTGGTAGAAGTTCGGAAAAGTTGGATATTAAACAATGTGCCGACATATTATACGCATTGGCTATATTAAATTTTCCTGACGAAGTACTTTTAGAAAAAGTTGGTGCAGACTTACGTAGTACTTTAACTGAAAACGATCGAACTTCGATTATCGGATCTATATTGACTAGCATAGGAATTTTACGATTTCGAGATCCAGGTAATTTCCATAATATTAATTAATTAATATTAAACTTAGCTGTAAAAATTAAAATGTGTATATCAATATTTAAACATTTTCTATACTGATTTAAATATATTTAACTTTAATAATTACATTATAAATATATTATTAACATTAAAATTCTGTATTAATATTGTTTTTACTGAAATAAATACAAATAAAATGTGAAATCTATTTAATTTACTTTTATAGATTTACTGGAATCTTTATCGTCTTGGTTGGAACAACACATGAGCGAATGTAAACTACATATATTAATATCATATGTGATAACATTAGCCTATGTTAATTACAAACCTATTAATATGGATAATATAATTGAAGTAACTACCTATTATTTTATTGTATTAAATTTTTTTCTTATATAAATTTGAATTTCAAATATTTGTATTTAGAAGTTTAAAAATATAAAGCAATTTGAACATGTCAACAATTTGAACACATGGCTTGATGTTGTCTGGAGTTTGGTAGTATTAGAAAAAGCTGACGATGAGCACTTGGCATCTGTTTTATCAGCAGATTTTATTTCAAATATTATGAATGTGAATGGTATATAAAATTAGTTTTATTGAATTTTTATTATACTTTATAGGATAAGTTTTTAACAATTGATTTGATGTTTTCTATGTAGGTAACAAAAATAACAGAATTGTATCGATAAAATTGCTTAACATAAATGGATATGCCAAGACTAAACCACAGTATAAAGGTATTGCATTAATTTACTATTATTTCAATAATATTTTAATGATAAATTATATGTTTATTCTATATTTATTTCTATACTTGAATGGTATGAAAGAATCTACTTTATTGTATTTAATACAATTTAATTTTTCAATAATATCAATATGTATTATATGTATTTGTTTTTCTTTAAATGTTTTTTGTTAAAATCTAGGCCCACTATTGGAATTAAATTCGGAGATATTTAAAGTTGAACTAGTGAAATCAAAAGACAAACAAATGTTAATGACAACTATGATGGAGGCTTTATTGACCATGTTTCCATCTGCAAATTTTGTGAGAACCGATATCAATACAAATTTGGGCTTTCTCATTGGTGAGTTTACGATATATATTTTCATTAATATTTTCCCAATAGAAATCATAAATAAGTCCATTTGTAAGACATATATTTTCTCCTGTGTGAATATGCATAATTATACATACAATAATGATGTCAATTACTAATATAAGTTGTTATGGTTACAGTCAACAGAAACTAACTCTGTACTTACCATTTTATAGATGACAGTACACCACACATATCATTTGGAGTGGAGAAATATCTAATGCTTTGACCTTATCATTTATATAAATAAATTTCATCCAATCATCCATATGCTTATTTGTTTTGTCTAAATTTCCCTGTATCGTTAATGTAATGTGATGCACACATTTATATGAATTAAATACAATGCCCACTAGACATCATTTTGAACATACTATGTAAAGATAAATGTTACAAATATTTTGAAAAAGTCTTAAGATGTAAAATGTATTCTTAATTGTCAACTAAAAAAATTAATAACACAACTTTGGTATGTGTAATTAATGTATATTGTCATAATTTGACTGATTTTTTAATTTAATTCAAATACTATGTTTTTTTACAGATGCGGATTGTGTTCTCGATTCGAAATTAAATCCAACACCGATTGATAGTCCTAAGGTGAAGAATCCAGAAACTCATTTGGTAGCATTTATGCTGACTGGATTTCATGACACGTGTCGAGGTTGTCATAATGAACCCAATGGGATTGTAGTTCTCAACACCCGGCTAGCTAATTCTCTTGGTTACAAAGTACTGCCTGTTCCTTACACTGAAATGGGAACCCGAGACACATTAGTTGTCAGGGTCCAATACCTAAAAGAGAGCCTTAAAAATTTGTTAAGTGAGTCTTAATATAAAATATAGTTTTGTATTTGTAAGTTATAATTGTTTGTATCTTGAATAAACTGATATGTTTAAAAATCATCAGCTAGAAATTTTATTGTTGTTTTTTTCACACTTGAAGTACAGAAAGCTAAGTTCATACGCATAGGGCTTTGACCCAACTGAATCACACAGCATATTGGAATACCATAAGCAAAGATTTTCTAATTTCTCTATTTGAACTTGACACATCAAAGCTCCATACGTTGAATGTTGGTGAGAATCAACCAGTAATACCTATACAAAAATTAGTATATTCATAATAAAACCATTTTGGTTTTGGTTAGGCTAGATAGAATATAAATATAAATTTAATAAAAAATGATAGAATACTTACGCATTTCATGTCTAATTGCATTATGAACAAAATTGCTTTGTTATGAGCAATGAGAACCATGTAAAGATTGTTTGATTGACAACACGGAGGATTTGTATACCAGTCAGTTATGTTGTGATTCATTTCTTTATACAAGTACTTTTTTATGTCATTAAAATAAACTGAACTTTTCTAAAGTTGGGGGAAAATGAACAATGAAAATACTTTTAATTAAATAGCACATCAATATTTTTGATTTTCACCCATTCAGTTAACGTTCCTAGTGACGATTTGCTCGCGTCCATTGCTTCTGGCAAAGTTAAGTTTGTGTCCTGTGACAGAGAGCTACCTTTGAATAAATCGTGGTGTATTGTGTTACCTTTCAGTATTGCATCTGAAAACAATTCGGCGAGGTACTCTCTGGTGGGTGACTTGAACAAGCACTTGATACGAATGTTTGACGTATGTACATTTGTCGCCATAAGCAACGCTATAATAGTACATGCATTACTGCCTTCTAAGATCATACATCAATTAAATTATTAATTTACTATAACGAAAACACTTACATTTGCATAAGTTCAAAAAGACCATTTTATTGTGACCTATACACCACTAACAATATTATCATATGTATTTTAATTGTATATTATTATAATCATCATCAGTTCTGTACTTAAAAACATGTTTTATAGATAATTTAACATGATACATTGGTACAATTCAATAGCTTTTTAAAAAACGTACTAGTTAAAAAACATAACTACTTGAATTCCTATTTCCCAGTTTTGACTGTGAAAATGTGAACGGGTACCACATGAAGTGTATGTCATATTTGTTTAAAAGTTTAAAATCCTCCGCATTTTGATTATCATCATTATATTGATACAAGTTCCATGTCATCTTTGTGTTTCAAAATGTTTATATTTTTTGTGTAAATTTAGACTATTTATTTAAAATAGATTATTTGTTTATTTACTTGTGTTATTAAACATTATACTTTTTCTTTTATAGCCAACAAAAATACTCAATATTACACAACAAATATTTAGTACTAACAAGTAATTTGTTGCGTTTATACTAATTGTATAAATGTATATATATATATATATGCTGTTGGTGAACTGAGTTGCTTGAAGATTTCATTTAAATAAAATATAACCACTCAAATTATACAAAATAATTTGTTTTATTAGACATACATATTTCAGAATCAATGTTTCTATCTTCAGTCTTAAACAATTGGTTGTTTTTGGAATTTGGATATTTATATTTTATTTAAATGTATATATGATTTGAAATCTTTTCAGTAAATAAAATGGTATTATTATTTTTTACTATACACATTAATTTATGATAGAGCATTTAATTTATCTGTAATCTGATTATTTAATGGCTTATTGATACACTGTAATAATTAAATATTACAGGGATAATGTGCAAGCTTTACTGGGAAACCTAAAATAATATCTAAAATCGATATTATATTGACACTGTACATAGGTATAAGGTATATTATACAATAAACAAAGTTCACACTTAAAGAAATCACAATTTTTCAACAAAAAAAATGTGTTTTACATATGAAATTCAAGGTAGCATACATGGTACAGATCATGTGATAGAAGTTAAAAATGTAAAATGGTTTAAATAATTTTAAAGTTCACTGACATATAATAATATACATTTATTTTTGTATAATTGGAGTTTAAATCATATATAAAAAGAAAATTGAGTTACAAAGTTATTAAAGTGGTTCAAACATGGTGATACTGTATAAAACTTAAAATTAGTTCAATGTTTTTAAGATTTTGATCATATCTATAAGCTAGTAAAATAAGTATCAGTTAATTAGGACTTCAGTGCTATTTATAGAGAGACTATATTTATATGAAAATATTTGGATTATTCCTTCAACCCAAAAAAGTAATAAATAAAAACAAAAAATTAATTATATTCATATTTAAAACCAACACAATTCTTTTTTTACCAATGATCCAAAATGAAAGATACAAATAAACTAATTTAATGAATTAATAAATAAATAATATTATATAAAACAGTTTAATGTTTACTACATATATTGTTCTTCAAATTTACAATAAATTCAACTATAAATTTCGATTAAGTAAGACTTATTATTAGAGTTAGAATGTTTATGCTCTAAAAAATGTATAAATATGTATGCACATATATGTACTGAAAAACAGCTAAATATACATTAAAAAATAAAGAAATATAGATACAGAGATTTTTTTTGTGTTTGATATTAATTATTGTACATCCTTTTTTTTCTTTTTGTGTACTTAATTGGATATATTTAGCAGTTTAAACATGCTGTTCAACAGTAAATTGAGGATCGCTACCAACCTTAACTTTGCATAATTTGCAATGAAAGATAACACCAACAGTAGATAAAACGTGCTCTTCAAAATTTTTTTACAAAACCTTTAAATCGATTAGAACAAGCGATTTTTATTTTAGACATTGCTAAAGAGCAAGTAGAATGATTGTTGATTAATGATTATTGATTAACATAAATAAATCAAACACATTATACAGTAAAACGGTAAACGAATTATGCACTATACACTAGACAGTCAGGACAACTAATCAATAACTATCAAATGTTTTGTTGTTTTAAATAATATAATAAATTATTATATTACAATCGATGAACTTTATCGAAAAATATATTTTTAGTACCTTTACTCCATATACCATTATCAAATTTTCAATAATAAATAAGTAAAGATAACAAAAAACTCAGATTAGTTTCAGTTAATAAAATATAAAATGATGTAAATACGATAATATAATATAAAACTTTTCGCATTTTGTATGGAAAATCATGAAAATCATCCACACGGCTGTATTAATGATAATTGACAAAGATTGATATCACTTACCATATCTAAGACATGAGAAATGACACGCAAACACTGAAGACTTATATGAAGACGAGCGGAGACAATGCAAGAAAATAATCCAGAGAAAAGAAAATATCTTAATATGATATTACAAACGCAGAAACTGATCGTACTCAAGGAAGAATCAAGAATTTTTTTAGAATCATCAAACAGTATCAAAAATTTAATCCGAAATGGAGTGCAATTAAAGATAAAGTGGATAGATATTAATTCAACCAGAAATGAAAGCTGTAAGATAGAAGGAATATTTTGTAAACCTTTTAAATTGTGCACTACCAGACCACCCGATTCCTCACACTAGATACCAAAAAGCAGAGCTATACATAGAAAACCTAAACTTGGAAGAAATCGAAACAGCCATACTTCAAATTAAAAAATTGGAAATCTCCAGGCCCAGACAACATGGCTGCAAAAAGAATAGATCTTCATATTAATAACGATAAAACCAAAATAATGGAACTATTCTAAAATCAAGAAGATCCTGGAGACATAGAATAGTTAATGTATGAGAAAGTAGAAGATTTTAAGTACTCAGGTGCAACTCTAAGTATGAAAAACGAATGGACAGGGACAGGTGGCGCAATGTTGTTTTAGCGGCAAAAACTCTTAGAGAGTTATAAAAGCCACAAGAAAAAGTAAAATATGCAAATTGTATACAATAATAAATTTTTGATATTTTGAATATTAATATCATGAAACAGATTTCTATAAAAGAATGTAAACTATAAGGCAATCTCAAAAAATATACAAAATCATAAACATCCTAACTCTATTTAATATTATCAATTTCCTAAAGGATCATTGACATCCAAGCAGCAATCAATAACATACCACCAGTGGGTGTAAATCTATTATATGTTTTGTCTGCAGTCAGGCCATTGTAATAACACGTACCACAAAATATTAGAATACCACTAATAAATAGGGCACCAGTCTGAAAATGATCATATTTCAATTAACACTTTTAATTATTTATATTTAAACAGTAGGTACTTACAACTTTAGGAAAACGACAAAATGGCACACCAAATAATGCAAATGTATGGAAAGAAATGATATCGATTTGCTGTTTCGAAATTTCTAGCTTCTTCTGGGTTAGCTTTATGGGACACAACTAAAAAAGTATAAACGTAAAATTAAAAATAAATAATATACCAAAATAACATTACAAAAATATACAGTAAACTATATAAAATAAAATAATGAAATATATACAATGTATTTGACTGCAAATTAGTAACTTTTTGAAATATTTTGTATTCTGAAAGAGGCGAAAAAAATGAATACTACTTTGATAAAATTCCGTAAAATGTGATTTTATATTTATTTTGGTACAATAAAGTTTTGATAATAATAGTCATATTCAATCATTAGAATCATTTTAAATAAGAGAAATATTACAAACTGTTTAATTCTAATATGTTTGTCTCTATATTTGTGTTATTAAGTAATCATAACTGTTTGGGCTACTTAGTTTTTAAATAAAAATATTTTTACTTACCATGAGCACCATAAGCTCCTAATATTACCGCAGATGCTCCTAAGAGACCAGCAATTTTAAATAAATAAATATTTTTCCCAAGCATTTGAACTATATTACAACTTTTGACTTCCATTATATTTTGTTTGTCACTTGTATTTGTCAATCCCATCTCATTTAACTATAAAGTTATAACATAAATTATTAGATTATACACTTAGCATGTACAAATGAACTAAATATAATTTAATTTAAATTATAGGCAATTATTTTGAAACAAATTTATCTAAGAAAAAGTAAAAAAGAATACAATTGTATAATTTGTAATAATTAAATATGTACATAATTACAAATAAATCAGTATCATAATCAACAGGCATTTTAGACAAAATATAAATATTAAATTAATACAAATTAATTTTATGTACATATATATGTCAATAATTTATTTCAATGCATATTTCATTAAATAAAGGAAAGTAAATCATTAAGGTTCAATTGAAATTAAATAAATATTATATTAGTTATAAATACAATTATATAGTATTACTATAATATAACTGATTAAATATAAATTAATAAAAAAATTATTTCATACCAACATAGTTAATATTTACTTTTGAATATCGTAAAAATAAGTTGATACAAAAATAAATATAATTTAATTATTGTTATTTTATTATTTATTTTTTTTACTAAATGGTTAGAGGGTTACGTGAATATGAAATTTTTGATTTGTTGGGTGATGGTAATGTTTCGGAGAGCAGTTCGATAATGAAAAACTCACATATTTCGCATAAAATGTAATATCCACTTATGTCTTGATGGTACAAGTAATTGTTTTTTTAAATTTTCATCAATAAAAATTTTAAAGAAATTGTAATTATATTATTATATACAGGTAATATTTTAATATATAATAGTTTTTATACCTACTTAGTACATGGAATATAAAGATTTGTTTAATTTTGTTTTTATATAATTTTTTTTATTATTATATTATATTACGTATTTACTTATTAAAATTACTTTATCTAATATGTTAATTTAAGATTTAAATACTTTTAAAAACAAATTGCAAAATCGCTAAGTTTAGACGATTTTGTGGAGAGATTTGAAAGGAAACATAAAAATAGACTACTGATGTATTAAAATGCATTTATAATAAAAAATTTAATTAAATTTTTTAAACAAGCAGTAAATTGCCTTTGTATGATTGAACTTGTGTACTACTAATACATACTAATATACTTGAACTATAAAAAGCATTGGAACAATTAAGTAACACATAGTTTAAACCCAACCTCCTCCCTTCACTGACGAACATCTCTAGATAGTTTTTAGTGCCTGTGGTCATTGGGGGCCAAAAATGTATGCCCCCCTGTTGAAAAAATTCTGGTTACATGCCTGGTTATCTATAACCACATTCAAGTATATACCTAAATATTTAAAAGCTAAATTATTATAAATATAAATATTTATAGCCAACATAACCACATAGATGTGTTACATTAATCCATAATTATGTATTTATTGTTTACTTGCCACTGAATTAAACCCGTGAACAGAGGAAGTAACAATAGGATTCTTATAGATCCATTTTACGGCTTCATGCATTGATCCGTTGTTCATAATTTACTGTGAAACAAATGCTTGTTGAAACGTAAACGGATGGTTTAAAAAATAATAATAATAATCGTTTTTCTTACTTTAATTTTACTTTGAAAACAAGGCCGACCACGACGCCACAACTTACAATTTAAATCTACTAAACTCGCATAAATAATATTAAACGTACTATAAATTTTAAAATCATAGTAAATTCACAGATCATACAATCTGTAACAATTACCAAACGGTCTGACAGGTAAGTTAAGTGATTGAACAAAATATGTATTTATACATGTAATGCGTATAAAAAAATGCATAAAAGCATTCATATTATGATTAGAAAAATTATTCATTTTTCAATTATTCACTTATCAATATCGTTAATCAACCAACGATAATCAAATATTTAGTCACACAGTGTGGCCTAGTTAAAAACGAGAGAAAACGTTATCGACGAAAACGTGCAATGAATAATAAATAACGGTTTACCACGTCCTATTGGTTACTTTCCGAGATAAACAAGGATTGTCCAATAAACATACTAAAATAAAGTTACGACTTTTGAATTTACTTGAACGAAGAAAATGACGATTGCTGGTAAATACCAAATTATATCCACAAATAATACAACAACGAATAAATCTAATTCAATCCGGTTTATAGTCGCAATGTGATTAAGTGTAAATAACCCACAGAAATTTCAGAAAATTATTATTATTACATTACGTTTGTGTTGAATGATTGTTTTTCGGGAAAAAAAAAGAAATGTGAAAATTAACCGTTACCAAAAAATATTATCTAGTAATCTAAATTCCGTTTATTAAACTAACAATGGATGTTAATATCGAGAATCGCGCCGACTGGGAAAGAAGAAGAATACTACGACTAACTCAAGTAAATAATTATTTACAAAGTATGTATTCTAAATTCTTATACTAAACGTTTGCTTGCGTAATAATAGGTTAGAGAACAATCAAAAACAGTAGCGAAAACGATACGCGATCGTGTTCACAGTGCTATTGAAGTTCAGTTAAAACAACAAGAGACAATAAAAAACAAAAAAGAACATACATTTAAATCACTTGCATTGAACAAATTAAAGAGCGATTTTAATTACCTAATACAAGATGTTGGCAATGGTTATTCTGTTGCATCTATTCAAGTAAAATAATACAAGTAATTACCAGTCACAATGAGTTTGTGTTTAGTTTTTTTTTTTTTTCTAGCCAGATGCAAATATAGTGTTGGCTGAGAAACGATTAGTAAACCGTTGTAAAGCAATTTCAAGAGGTGCTGAAGCTGAAAAAAGACAAAAACAAGTTCAAGAAGAAGAACAGACGGATAAAGAAATGAGAGAAAGAATGACTCGTTTCAATAAAACTGTTGAAAAAATCCGGTCACGACTAATAACAAGTGTACCAAATATGTTAGTATATATTTAAGATTTTTATTTCTTAGTATTTAATTTTTTTATTAATAAATGTAATTTTTTAATTAATTAATTACAGTGACAGTGGTGTTAACAATCACATGCAAAATATTAATAAACACAACGAATGTTTTCTAATTCCAAGTCAAGTAACTTTGAATGAATCAGACATTATAAATTGGAACAATACTAAAGTAAACATAATTACTAATTATTTTGATACAAATTTATTAACTAAAATTGTTTGCCATAGAAAACTGCAAAACCTTGGTCAGTGGTTTTTAATTCTAAAGAAAACCATATGTCTAATCAATATCTACATCAACCAACAACATGTGATAATGATAAAGAAAATGAATATAAATTTCCAAAATTAGAAACGGATATGAACAACTATGAAACATTAGTTAAAGAATTAAATAAATTATCTACTGATGAACAAAACATAAGAAACAAATTATTTACCCATAACTGGAAGGTATGTATACCTATTCTATATTTTAATTTAATTGTAATTTATAGTTAAATATTAAGGATGTTCCTGTGACAATAAAAAAGAGTGTACCTCATAGTCAAGAAACAGACAGACACAAAGAAATGGACAAAACTATTTTGGATAATAATACAGAATTAAATGAAATAAAAAATCCAATTATTGGTAAGTTTAATAATAACCCTTTATTGTCTAAAAATAAAAGTTATAAAAGAATTATAATTTTGCCAAATTTTCGAGTAGTTTTGAAAAACACTTTTGTGAAATAAATCTTTAATATTCATATATCATTATTTGATTGGAAATAAATTAAAAATGTATTTTAATTTAAAAAAGTTAAATTGAATGTAAAATATTTTTTATTTTAGTATTTATTACAACTATTTATAATTAATTTTATATTTTAGAAAAAAAGATTGATGAATTAGATTTGAGTTCATCTATGTTGTATATGTCATCATCCTCATCAACTAGTACTAAGTATGAACACCCTGTACCTGTCAAATCTATTAATAAAATTGTTCGTTTTAAAAATAATGTAAATGTAAACAACACTACTCAATCAAGTAAGAAATTAAATTTTAATAAAAAATCTACTACTGAAAGACCTCTGAGAAATATCAATAACACATTGCAAAGAATTCAACAACAAAAAAAAATGCTTGTAAAAGAAATATCTGCTGATTTCAAAAAACCGAAGAAAGTATCTTCAAATTTTAAACCTTCAACTACATCCAAAAATCATGCAGTTAAACCAGCTGGTTATGCTTTACCCCAAGAAAGTGTGACAACTTATGCTAAGCTTCCAGATTCATTTTATAATAGTCAACTTGAAACATTAAAGAAACATATTTTAAGAAATAAATTTAAGACTAATGATTCAAAACCTAATGAATCAACAAATGTAGATTTAATGAAATATATAAATGTATTATTGAAAATGACACCATCAGATGTAGAAAACTTGTCAATTTCATCTTGTTCGAGTGTGCACTTAGAGGAAAGTATATTGGAGAATTCTAAAAAAAATAATGCACAATACTACAGTGAAATATTGAACTGTATATCTAAATGCTTAAATTCAGATATGTCTGACATAAGTCAAGACACAATGTTTGATTCACCTAAAAACATTAATTTATTGAATCGACTTCAAGGTATATCAAATTACTATTTAAAAAAAACACATGAAATGAAAAATATCTGTGATGAATCTCCTCAACATTTAAATGACCAACTAAAAGAACAAAATATTGAAACAGAAGATGAAGTTCCTGAGTATGTTTCTATTATTGTTATTATTATTATTATTATTATTATTATTACTAAAAATTATGTAATAAGTAATTATTATGTTTTGTTTTTAGAAATATGTCTATAAATTTATCTTCAAACTCATCAGTTGATGGAGAATATATATTGGGACATCTAAAAACATTATTACAGAAAAAAGGACTTATTAAATCTGACAAAGAATGGCCAATGTTTGAAAATATAAGTGATGATGATAATAGAAGCTTGACTGATCAATTACTAGATGTATACCCTCGTAGATTAAATGATAACTAAAAATTATATTTAAACAATTCTAATTTGTCCACAATTTTAGGGGACAAAGAAGGTAATAATCAAAAGTATTAAAAATCATTCTACTTTTTTAATATTTATCTATAAAACCTTGTATATTTATATGAAGTAAAATAACTTTGATAATCTCACGGGATTGCATTTTTTGTTTAAAATAATTTTACTATACATTTTAACTTATTATTTAAACTTTATTATACATTAGAATCAAAAATGCCCTATGATGAATATATTTACTTATAACATTTTTAAAATTAGTTATAATTTATTTATTTTTAATTTGCAATATAATTAAAATATTTCTAAGATATGGAATTTTCACTTTAAATTCATCTTGTAAATATTTTTACATTTAATTTTTAATTTTAAAATAATATTCTGTGAAAAATGTTAATTGATATTTTTATATATTTATGTGCATATAAATATCAGAATGATTTTGTAATTTTAACTTGAAACAATTTTTTTTAAATATTAAATCAAAATGATTAATTTTGTGTTGGACTTCAGCCCACTATTATTTGAATGTATTTGTTGTTAAAATGCAATTCATTAATTACGATATTCTAATGATTATTTTATATAAAAAAAATGTGAATATTTTGCTTAGATAATTTAATTATAATGAATATGAAAACAATAGGGTAAGTTTGTTAACTATAGTCTTATGTAAATTAATTTAACATTTTTAATTATTTATTTTTATTTTTTTAAAGACTGATTTTTTAATATAACGAATTTATAATATTTTTATAAATTATATTATCTGAAAATTGTATAATGAATTAATTATGGTATTTGACAAATTACAGAATTTTTACAGGCAGATGACATCACCAGATTATAAATAATCTTAAATTTTAATTGTGCTTTTTTTTTAATTTTTAATTTTAAAATATGGTGTTCAAACCCAATTCATGTAAGTAATTAATATTTATTAATAAGTAGAATTATTGTACAAAATATTTTTTGCAAGATTTCATAGATATATATTTTTTACTAATATTTTTGCTACGATATAGATTCCAGATTAATATTATTTTTAAGTAGTGTTTGTAATATACTTGACATTGTAGTCACAATCACTATGTTTTATATGTTTATAACTACTCAACAGTTACATTAATATAATACAACAGTTTCATTACAATAATATTTTATGTGCGTATTGTGTTTTTGTATTTGTTATTCTTGTTGTTTATGTAAATAATATAATTCATATGAATCTTTTTGTTTATTTCTAAAATAAATTGTATAATGTTTTTCTTAAACTATGAAACTATTATCTATGAGAATAATTTTATTTTTAAAAAGAAATTGTGTTATTTAAAGAATGAAAATGATTGGTTAATTTTTGGAATCTGAAATAGTGTTTTTTTACCATAAAAATTATATGAAAACAATTAATGAGGATTTTTTTTTTATCAAAATATATTTAGACACATCTTGTACATGTCAAAAACAATACGTTCAACACTACATAGGACATAAAAAAAATGAAACTCCACTACAACATCCATTGGAGAATATAAATGAAATGTTAAATTGGATTAAAAAAAAGAAACGTTTATTGTTCGATGAGATTTATACAAACCAAGCACCTGTAAGTGATATACATTCAATGAATAGTAAAAACAACACATACAGAGATACCCAAAGAGAAGATCCTAACCACTATGTGGGACTACCAGACTCGTTTTATAACAGTACACTGAAAGTATTAGAAGAATATGTGAAGAATAAAAAACAAAAAAAGAGTAAATCAAACAATAATAACACATGGATTAACATGGAATTAATGAGATATATTTGTAGTTTATTAAAAATGTCGCCTAATGAAATAGATGATCTTTCGGTGTCATCAAACTCGAGTACTCAATTGGAACAAAGTATTTTGGAAATATCCAAAGCCAATTTGGAATATCATAGAGACATTCTAGATTATATGTCCAAGTGCTTGGACAGCAATATGTGCTGTGACATTAATCGAGACCTAACTTTTAGTTCACCTCAGTATATTGGCTTGTTAGACAAGTTGTATAAGCTTGCCGATTACTACACAGAAAAGGCACACGAAATGCGAAACATTTGTTTAGAGTCTCCTAGGGTTGAGATTAATAATTTGAACACAGACGCTGTAGAAATTTCAGAAAAAAAACCCGAGTAAGAAACAAATAATTTAAATTCAATGATGATAATAATAATAATAATAATAATGATACATTTAGGGACCGAAAAGCTTCCTGTAGTTTGTCTTCAGAACTGTCCATCGACGGAGCATATGTCTTGGACCATCTAAGTACTCTACTGGAACAACGAGGGTTGATATGTGCTGATAGAGAATGGCCTATTTTTGGAAACGAAGACGAAGAGGATAGCAGAAGTTTAACGGATCAACTTCTAGATATAAAACCACAAATTACATCTAAGGATATTAAAGTAGAACGTTCTGAAAAAGGTAAACTATTATTATTTATTTGAAAATTAATTATGATATGTAATTTTTATGTAAAAATGTATGTTATCATTTAAGTAAAGTAGCATAAATGTGCAATATGTTGATTTAAGTATATATTGTATCTACTACAATAATCATAATAGTCTGATACATAATGTATATAAGTACTTGAAACACATTTTTCAGATTCCAAAAGTTTCGATTGTTTTAGCTCTTTAATAACGATTGTATAATATGATAGTTATTAATTTAATACCTTGGCAGTTAGACATCACAAGGCATAATACTAGATGTGTTTTATCTGTTTTGTTGTAAATAAAAATATGTAATAGCTTTTTAAATGTTTGTTGAATGTATTAAATTGTTGCTGTAAAGTTGAAGAAAAATGTTGTCAATACCTAATTATTTAAACCTGTAAATATCCACTATTACAAATTACAATTGTGTTGATTATTGTAAAATAGAAAACGTGTATTCATATTGTTTTTAAGATTATACAAAAAATTAAATTAGTGTCACAAGTCATACAGTGTTTGAAAGAGCTGTGAGACACTTTATTATGTTTGTAAAGTTATACAACGTTTAAATCTAAAAACATCTCTTGATGTCTGAAAATTGTGCGTATCAAAAAAATATTTCAGCATTTCAAGAGCTCGAATAAGAGCTCAAATGCTCTAAGTATAGCTTGGATGTTATAATATAATATAAAAACAACAGTTAGTTGTTAACTAGTTGTATATAAGTTATATTATATACTTTATTCATCAGATGTTTAGGCAGGTGGTCAAAATTTATCCAAACATTATAAAGATTAGTACCAACAATAGATTATAAAAATTCTAAAAAATATACATTCATATTTATTGTGTGTAGGTACTGAATAATAATTTCAAATATTAAAACAGCAAAATTGTTTTTAATTTACTTCAGCTGACTCCCCAACAGAAAATAAAATACCTACTCAAAAAACCGTGAATTTATATTTTAAATCCACAATTAGGTATAACATTAAGAAATAACATATTATTTTATATTTATTTAACGAATGAAAAGTTTTACCTAACCTTATTATATATAATGCAATTTAAAAAACTATTTATTTACATTTTTTTCAATTTTTAATTGTTTTATGATCACATAAAGTAACATTAACTGTGTGTACAAACATACTGCTGCAATCCCAACGTTTTTATTTCATAAATTGTTTCACTTATCCTACAAATATTTTAATGGAAGGTCACATTGTTTCACATTTTATATAGAAATATATATATTGTGATATAATTTGAACAATAAATTCCAATAAATCAATTTAATACAATTCATAACATAATTACCATATTAAAGTTTATTGTTATTGTAAAAGGCTTTGAATTTAAATTAAAAACAAAAACTATATTACACATAACAAATAAAATTCTATTACACTCGTTTCTCGATTTTCATTTTATATCTGAAAAATATATTTTACAACAGAATAGCAATTCTTGTTTGGATGAATAGCAAAAACAATGCATTGTTCAAAACGGGCTTGTCTCTATGCACACAGTGAAATACTTCTTGAAAATTGTTGTTTTTTTACTTGGTCATTTTTGTAAACTACACAACCAGACCTTACTAGGAAATTGGAATGTATGTCTAAATCTTACTTTCTGTATTTCAATGTTCAAAACAAAATATTTTTTTAAAATAAAATAGAAATAATACCATAGAATACACATTTAATCTATGGCTATTGGTAAAGAGCATATTAGATTTAAAAAATCCAGATTTCACAGATTACCTGACTAGAATTTGCCATTCAATGATATTTTTATATTCGATATATTTGATATTTATATAATAAAATAAAAACAAATCCATAAATCTAGGTAAGAGTCTGATTCAAATTCAAATCTTTAGGTTCTATGTCCACCACTACTATACTAGGTAACAGGATTACAAATAATGCAATTCAAAGAAGTGTAATAAACAAAATGGGAGAGGGGAGAAAAAATACAACAAAATTATTATAATCATCTCTGATCTATTTTTCTCTTTTTTTTCCGTTTTAATTTTTTCGTACATTAAACATTATGATGTATTTAACCATTATTATTAATTGTGTAACATAAAAATATTTAATGAAAGCATAATATTACAGAAAGTAAAGAGGGTAATATATCTCAACACTCAATCCAATACTTTATTTACATAGCTTAAAAATCTTTGTGTACTATCTAAACATGTCTTGTAAGTATATTTACACAAGATTATTTGCTAAAAAAAAAAATTCCTTAATTTACATCGTCTAAAATACAGAGAAAAATATAATATATAGTTCGCATAAATATATTTTTATATAATAATAATAATAATAATAATAAGTAAATCGAAAAATAATTTCATACTTAAGTGGTTCCAACTAAATTATTAATTTTTAAAACGATTAATATTTGTTTTATTTTTATTTTTAATTAAAGATAATGAAAAAGAAAAAAAAAATCATTTCTAAAATAGCTAATAACCAACTAGATATAAAAACATGATGAGCACGACTTACAACAATTTCTTGAAAACTATGGGAAGCAAAAAAAATAATTAACAAGTGAAAAAAAACTCTTACAATGTTCAAAGGGTATATTTTTCCATAAAACTATCCAACTAACTAAATTCCACAAGAAAAAAAAAATTGATTTATATACATTTAATCTATTGCACGGGGACTTCTTCGCTCTTTGAAAGTGTTAAAAAAAATCATACTCATTTTTCTCATTTGACAAATGAAAACAAACGTGTCAGTTGTGTTATGAAAACAGATAAGGCATTGATATCAACATTAGAAAAATAAAATTACTATACCTTTAAGAATGTACACATTTTGTTGTTATAAAACTACAGTGGAAGTTTACAGTTATTTATATATATACTTATATTTATGTAAATGTGTGTGTGTATATATATCTATTATATATATATAGATAGATATATATATTTGGATATTTCATAAATCATTTATTGGTACATTCATTATTATTTTGCACATATGTGTTTAATTCCATCATAATTATTATTATTATTATTATTAAATCTTCTGAATTTTCTCTCCAACAACTACTGGATTATTGCGCCTGATTTCTTGTGCTCCAAGCTCCCTGTAGTCAAATGAACAATTGTGCTTGTCTGAATATCTATGGATGCCGCAAAACAAACCACCACAGCGGCATTCAAAACCTAAAAAAAAATAATACAAAACAAAATTTAAAAAATTATTATTCATTACTCAGAGTTTTTTTATAGTACAGTAAAATACATGCGAACATATTTTTTTTTTAAATTGATTATATTAGGCAATATTTTTATTGAAAACTGTATGTATAAGGTAACTTTAAAAACAAAACTATGGCATAGTTATTGAAAAAAAAAATATATATATATGTAGTATAAATGTATATATAAATGTATTTAATCTATTCACTATACCTGTAAGACCAACTTTTTTGCGGCACATGGCACATCGGTTTTTCTTTTTAGACTTGTCTTTATCATCATCATCATCGTCGTCTTTTTTACCATCATCCATAAGACTGCTATCATTAGAACTGCATGCCAGTCCATTGTCCATCTGTATCAATATATATGTAAAATGAATAACAATTTTAGTTATTGATAGGTTATTAGTATATAAAACATTTACATCTTTTTTTGAGTCTGTAGGCAAAATTGGAGAGGCAGATACAGGCGGAAGTTGCAGCACTGGTATAGTGGGTATAGCAGTCTCCATCATAGTCTGAGCGGTGATTGAAGGTGGCGATGGGGCAGTTTGTGGTGGGGTTTGTTTCTTTTTAAGTGCCTCTTTGTAACATAGAGAGCAAAGACCATCTGTTGACGGGTTACCATAGAAGCCACATCCACCACGACATAAAGCCTGCATTGAATTAGATTCTCGCTCCATTGTATCAAGAAATTGTTTTTCACCGTTTAATGATAATCTGAACGGCTTTTGATAGCCAACAGAAATTATCTAGAAAAATCAAAAATAAAACATATTTTAGTTACTAAGTGAATTGTAAATATCACTAAGAAATATTTATGTATATAGAGGCCTAGTTTTACTTAATATTTATAAATTTTTAAAATAGTTATTTACATCTAGGTGGTACATATTTTTAAAAAACATTTCTAAATTACAACCTAAAATTTGTCATTAATTATATCTTAAGTTCACAAATATATTTATAAAATATAGAACATTTGAGAAAGTTTCATAATAATATTCTAACAAAACAAATATAGGACAGCATTTCATGAAATATAATTATAATGATTTTGTATTTAAAATAAATCAAAACCAGAAAGGTACTTTATAAATAAGAACATGCAGACACATTAAGTCTTTTTTAATATTTTCTATTAAAACTTGTGTTCGTTTTTAAATTAAGTAATGATTTACTTTGAATTTCACTATTAAACCTGTCATAAAACTGGTTTTATTATGTAGATATTTAATTCAACCAGTTACCTTGGAATTCACGGACAAAAATTGTACATAAACAACATAACAAAAGTTCTCCTCAATGCAATAATTTCAAATTTATCATTTATAATAAAGATTAAAGAGTATATTCTTGAATAAAAAACCAAACTATTATCACTTATCAGTTAATTAATAATATACTAACTAAATATAGACAATAATTAACTCATTAAATATATTTTACATTTATTTTTTCCTCTATGAATCATCACTAAATTATAGAAACTGTCTTTGTGTAAAACAAAGATATTTAGTCTTTATTGCATACATAGAAATTAATGCGGTTAAAAAAACAATGTTACTTTTGCAATACAATTTCTAACAATTTTAATCAATAATAACATGTATTAGTATTTTTATGTCTATGGCATATTTTTAAAACTGATACATGAAAGCCAAACAAAATTGTTTATTTAAATATTGAATTTGAATAAATTTTATAAGATAATTTATTATTGTACTTTAGAGCCAACTATAAAACATTTCAGCATAACAATTAATATTCTAGTATTTAATCATCATTTAGATTTATCAATAAAATAATTATTTACTAGTTTAAATGTATTTCGAAACATATAAGTACCAAACTTGGTTGTACAAAGAGAATATATTTTTTTAACAAAGAAACTACTAAAACCAAAAATAAAATTCTTTCCTAATATAATTAAGCAATTTATGCCAGTTGCCACTACTAGTTTTTACTAATTATAATTTAAATTAGGATAACAATCAAAATGCCGTTATTTTGTTATATCTACCTACAATTTTAATTCCTTTAACTTGATTTTCCAAGTTGAGTATTCTATAATAAATAATTAAAATCTAAAAATATGTTATATTTTTGTTGCTAATTTCATGTATATTTAAAATTAAAATAATTGCTGAACAATGAAACCAAACTCCAAGAAAAAATATACCATTTGAAAAAACAACACTAACTTAACATTGATGACAAAGTCATTCAAATTATTTGATTTGATTTTTGTTTAAATAACTGGTTATGAATCATATATAAAATAGAGTGTATGTATATAATATACATTGAGGCAATTTAAAAACTATACAAGTAATAAGATATTGTAAATTTAACATCTGTTTATTATTGCATAAATCAAAAATATGTTTGAAAATTAAAACAAAACAGTAACAATGAAATAGCATGTATTTATTAGTTTATATTCTATAAAAATCAAAACAAATATATAAAGTTAAAAATAAAAATATGTTATAATAAATATTTATAAAGATTTCACAACATATTTAAATAATTAATAATATAACTTAGAATATTGTACTGTAAAAAAAAAAAGTATATCATGCATTTTTCATAAAATTATATTTACCTTAAACGTCACGCAAGTGTAATTGAAGATTGGTTTATCACAGGTTGTGAAACAGACGAATAATATTGCATTATAACTTTGAAATAAACGTCACGAAAACATTGGTACTTTGATGATGAACATCTAAAAAATAAAAAACAATTAGTTTTTATCTTAAAATGAAATATATTAGAGATTTGGCGAATTCAAATTAAAAAAGTATTAAAAATAAATTATAATTAAAAATAATTATATTGACTACACCCAATTAATAAAAGATGATTTTAGGTTTTGCTATCAAATATATTAATAATTAATTGGTGCATATTTGTATGAATAATAAAATAAATAACGACATTTAATTATTACTTTACATAAAATAAATTAAGTGTCCTACTTAATAAATAATATATGGAAAAGTATACAATTAACAAATGGAAGAAAACTTACATAAATCCTATTTTTTATTTTATAGAAAAAATAATTGGAAATTCAAAGAGATGAGAATCACAATTAAAAACAATGCATTCCATAAAAGAACATCCCTTCCTTTTAATATATATAAAATTAATAAACTAAAATTATTTGTAGTCGTACAAACATGATAAACCAATACTGTAAAGTATAGAAATAAAAATAAATATACCTCATTGATTATTCTTGTAACCCATGATATACAAAACAACTTAATAACTTATAAACAAATGGTAATTTTAAACTATTTTTAAGATTTATGCATAATTAAACACCAGAAAATTCATTAAGGCAAAGAAATTAATGATAACCTACAACTTAAATATTTGTCTTTAAAATAAAATTAAGCAAAAAAAAAAAACATTTAAAAAAATAATACACTATGTTTGTATAGAAGATTTGGGCATGGACTCTATGTTAAAATAAACATTTAATATTTCTAACATTAAAGAAATTGTAATTTTAAATTTATTTATGAAGTGTATCAGATATATTTGGAGTGCATAAAACATGTTGAATATAAAATATATTGAAATCGAAAAATAATTGTAATAGTCGACGAAAACGGTAAAAAATTTAATATTTCATTTCATGTAACATATGAAAAGACATTTGTCATGGTTTTTTTAAACCAGTTATCTGTGGTGATATAATAGAAATTTACAGTACTAATGAAAACATTTTAAATGCTGAAATATAATATACACACACCTACATGTAATTTAATAACACAAATTTACCTAAGGACAAGTATTTAAATTTACATATTTTACTATCCAATGCGAGGCTATAATAGTTATTTAAATATAATTAAAATGTACCTAAGTATGATCATTTCTTTAAAAAGTAAGCCTTTGCTTACATAAAAATTAATATAATGATTAGGTAATAAATTTGAGTAATACAAAAATATAAATTGAATAAAATTATAATCCTTACTCGTTTAAAATTGAAATCAATCGAAATGAACAGCTTAAGTAGTATGTGTCGATGTGGATAACACTGATGAAGAAAAAATTGTTATCTGAAATGAAATAAATAGCCTATGAACATTTATTTAGCTATTTAAATATGGTCCAATTGACACATACAACAGCCTACATAAATCCACAACAAACTGTTGTATAGGACCACACTGCCACCGGAGATAACTACTACTATATTTTCATATTTTGTTTGTGTGCACAATGCCATATATTTAACAACTGACTAGGACAAATTAAACATTTCAATTGGCGTTTTACAAACTAATCTACTCCGCGTACTACAATGGTCGAGTTTGCACAGCTTTTGACACTACAAAACGGTTCTCCGCTCTGCTATCGAACGTCAAGCGAAACCGTATATAAAAAAAAAAAAACGTTCGACTAAAATTCCCCAAAAACGATTTTCGAAAACATGTTCACCGCGATTCAACTTGACGGGTGAGAGGAAATTGTTTAAAGGGGAAACGACGAGTGTTATTATTATAACGCACGAGTGTGCGTATAACCTTTATGGCTTTCGACGCGATTACCTCACACTCGCACACCGTGTGCGCGTGTACGTTCTTTGTTAATCATCTTTACGTTTCCGTCCGTCATTGGTCACTCGACGTGCGGAGGTCATTAACAGCAATCGATGATCGGGAAAACGAGTTTGTTGTTTTGCGTATCCTCTAGGAACACGCACGGACGTTATCCCGAAAACAGAAGTCCGAACGCACAAGACGTCCCGGAACACGGACGGGCGGGCCCTGAAAATGGCGACGCAGGAGGGCTTTGACGTCTTAAAATAATAATTACGAAACGCGACGCACAAAGAAATTGCGTTGTCGGCCACGCCGACCGAACGAGAACAAAACGGAGGCGGACACCGCTTCCTAGTGGCCGCCGCCGCCGCCGTGAAGTGGTGGGCAGCAAACACCACGTCGTTGGTTCGTTGGCCGTTGAAAAACGAGACGAACAAAAACAACAAACACGCGTCGAAAAGCGTACGGACACGAATTCCGACGTGGAAAACGGCCGTTATTCAAACGCGTACTTCCGAACTGGGTGCGTGTAGCTCCGCATTCGAAGAAGCTTTTAACCCAATTCGCGTAATGAGCGACGCGGGTGGCGGAGACGACAGCGGAAAGGGGGCGTGGGGGGAGAGGTCCGAGAAAGACATTTTCCGACGAACACGAGAAAAAAAAAAAAAAAACGGCACGTCGTGAGCGCGACGAACAAAAAAAAAAAAAAAATCCCAAAGAAACGGTCGTCCGCCGACGCACAACAATGCGTGCGTGTGCGGCGCGACAATAGATTTCGGGCCGTCAAGGACGTGCCGCGTTGCGCGTTGGCCTCGCCGCCGCACCCGCTCCGACGTGTACCCGCCGCGTGAACGTGAAGAAACGACGGGCGAAACCCGAACGCGAGACCCCCGGGATGCCGTGTTCATTACGCGATAAACGTTTTTCCGTTCGCGGGTCGGACGCGAGGTAAAATGGCGACCACCATTGCCGTCGCGCGTGTCCGCGTCCGTCAAAGGTGGCCCCCCCGAAAAATAAACATGTCTGCCGTACTCACCGACGGGTCTCTATGTATAACGCGTGCGCGTCGCTCCGTTCCGTTCCGTTCCGTCCCGTCCGTCCGTCGGCTGTGTCGTGATGATAAACCTTGATGTTTTCCGATGCGCGCAGACGACGACGACGACGACCACGGAAAACGGAAAAAAAAAAAACACCACTTGCGACGACGACGACGACACCGTCTGAGCGAAACGAGTGTTTCAGGCGAGCGCGCACGGCAGAGAGTGACGGACACGGCGGAGCGCTATATTACGTAGCACGTACGAACGCGCCGAGGGAACGGCGACGGGGCGTGTAAAGCGGAGGAAGACAAAAAAAAGAAAGAAAAAAAAAAAAACCGTATTTAATCACTACACGGAGCCACGCAACACACTCGTCGAACCCGTCGGGCGAAACGACGACAAATCAGAAACGCGTACGATATCAGCGCGTACAAAAGGATGAACGTACGAGCGTGCGCAGACCGCGCGATGACTCGCTGTTTTTCCCGGGTGGGAGACCGCCAGTGTGACCGCGACGCGGGAACGACGCGCCGCCGCTCGTCGTGCGCGATACGCGAGCGCCGCGTGACGACGTACCACTCCGGCGTTCGACGTTGCCGCGGAAGGCTACCGTCGCGGCCATTCGGTGCAGCTGCCGCGGCGGGACGACGTCCGTTCGCGTGGTAGCGCGCACGGTCGTCGTTTCGCGCGGTGGGGCGTCCAACAACAACAATAATAACAATAATAATAGTAATGGTAATGGTAATACGCGAACAAAAAAAGAAATAAAGAGGACAGGAAACGGCCTTGGGAGAGATATATGAATCGACGTGGCATTGTGTCGGCCTTTACTATCCGTATACGTACTTAAGTACATAATGTACTTTATCACGGCGAAGCGCGTTTAAAATTAACGCGCACTCGCGCGACGTGGATCGCGATAAATATTCTCGATCGCTGCCAACGAGGCGGGTCTTTGTTTTTTTCATGTTCAAAACGTACATCTCGGTGAACTCCTAGCTCTGGACTGGCTCCATTTTCGTGTGCGCTTGCCACGAATTTGAAAATCGTGCAATATACCAAAGGTCCGTATATTGCTTAAACATTGCAACAGTGATTTTAACCGTACGGTTTTTGATTGAACGAAAACGTGGCTTGAAAACGTTGTACCAACATTTTTATGTATTATACACCCAGAGATACGTGATAACGTAAGTCTAGGAGAGTCGAAAATATGACCAACCGGTTTTTTCGTTCCTGCGACATTAAAAACATTAGTAAGTATCTATAATTTTTGCGTGCAATTCTTGCTAAATAAATAAGAAGCTAATAAATAACGCATAAGGCCTGCTCGCCGTTGTACTTATCTGTACGTAAAATAATATTATAACGACATGTTTATCGAACAGTTTTCCAACTTTCTCTAATCGTTCACTGGGGCAACCATGAAAAAGAGAATACTGCGGAGTGCGGATACGCATAATTAACAAGAGCGATTTTTTTTTTTTATAGTGTAAATCGGGTTTTTTCATTAGCTCGTTAAATGGAAAAAATTGTTCTTAATACTCGCCTATACACATATATTTATATAGAGAGAGTGTAATACATTATAGGACGGCCGAAATTTCGAATCAATCGAAATATCGATCCAAATAGATTCCAAAATAAGGATAAGAGATAAGAAGAAAAAAATCCCATACACATTCAAAATCTCAAGAACGAATTTTACTATCGTTTAAACTGTACGGGTTTTTCAATTCGTGTAGAGTTGGCTTTGACGCTTCGTTTTTTATATTTATTTGTCGTAAGACAACAAATGAATTGTATAAAAAAATTAAAAAAATAAGACATTACATAATAATCTACGGCATGTATAAACTACGAGCATGTGTCTCCCCGAGCCGAATTCGCGTGTTCTCAACAATGTGGTACCGACGTATGCAATAGGAAATCGGTGCGAGTACGTATATATTTGAAAAGTCAAAATCGCTTACGCGCCAACAATACCGAATGTTAATGGTAGGCAAGGAGGGGGGGGGGCGTAAGCGCCTGAAGCCTAACCTAGTATTAACTAAGTGACGCGACTTTGTACGAGGATTGTCCATAGACCGTCGCTAAACAACTAACTGTCGCGGGTTTACACCTACGAAGTCAGTTGCGCTACATCAAATGAGAACGTGATGTGTCGAGAAATGTCTGCTCGTGGTGCTTTTTACACGTGCTTGAATAATTCGATGTCATTAAAAACGGAAGAAACGTGAATCTAAAAAACGGTACTGGAGGAGAACTGTATTATCGGGTGGAATCGAGTGTTGCCGTGAATCTTCGTGACAAATTTAATCTAGAACACGGCTTGGGCTACAGAAATTGTCTTCTCCATTTCGTGACGTGGCAGTCGGTATTTCTCCGGTTATTTCTATTTTTATACTCCACAGACGACACGTCCCAAAGACAATAGAGAGTTTGGGAGATCTTCAATTGTTTTCAAATTAATCTCCACGACTGCTACGTAGAAACCGATCACCGCATACGTGCACCGGAACACGTGCAGATTACGAAACGTTTCGTGACGTTGTATCGTGTTCCCCGTTCTGACGGAATACCTGAGGACTTGAAAACATTCGTATGGCGCGACAGTACCGCAAATATCCCGGAACAACGCTGTTACACTGGAACAGTGCAGCGGTGCGTTATTATCATTGCGTATTCGCGTCGCGTGACATCGTCGTCATCATCGTCGTCGTCGTCGTCGTCGTCGTCGTCGTCATTACGGGGGACGCACGCTGCGCGTCATCGCCGACGGCGACTTTGTGTTGTTAGTTACAATGACGCGGCGGCCGCCGCACGAGTGTTTTGTTTTCGTATTTTACAAACGGATTGGCGCGACCGTCGTGATAACGTGAATAATAATTTTGAATAAACCGCGCCGTGGACAGAGTCGCGTATAAATGTCCGCGAAACGTTTATTTCCTACAGCCGGCGGAAAACACGACGCACCCCCTCGCGGCACCACCGGTCCCGCCGACGAAACCGTGACGTCACTACGGTGAACGGAGTACGATTAACGCGCGCGAGAAGGGCAAGGGCGTCGCGTCTTTGGCCAGACGCGTACGTCAAACCGGACGGCCGCGACGTACGTCGGACGGGCCCGCCGCCGCGCGTATTTTTCATTTTCATATAAATAAAACGACGCGTTTACCGGAACTGGCGTCATCGCCGTCATGTCTTACGTCGAAAACAACAACAAGATACGGGATAACGAAAAATAGACGGCCGACCGCCGCGCGCGCGCGTGTACCATCATACGTACGCGACGTCAGAAAGGAAATCGCGTTATTTTTATAATTTCCCGAAATGTCGTCGACCGCGTCGCACATAAATGCTGTTTTTTCGTTCTTCGAAACGAGTGTGTACTGCGTATTAATATTTCACGTGTACGACGGAAGTATTTGCGTATACGCGCGCGCGCGTTGTCGAGACGACAAAACAAATAGAAAAAAACCAAGTCAAAAACCAAGTTTACGCGGCATAAACGCTCGCTGTGGCGTGTTCGGTCGGCGCAGTGTAATGCAACCACTACGAATGTTCCAAACGGAAAGTTTTACGATCGTCATACGATGACGAGTACAATAATATTATGAAAACGTATCATCCATGGCATACACACACGACCGTCGTGACTTAATTGATCGACGAACAAAAAAATCACACATTAAAATTAAACGGTTTGAATCAATAATGAAATAGAACGAAACCGATCGATTAAAAAAAAAAATACGATACGTTATTATTTGTTGTTTATGCAAGTGTGTTACGAGCTTACGACGTTCACCGTCTCACTAATGGTTCAGGATTGTGTGCGACACCCAACTGCGAGAACCGGAGTGTTTCGACGGTAGAATCGTCATCGAATTCTTTTCTAGATGAGAAAATTTCGGCGTATTATTATGACCACCATCAGACGACGGATTAGACCTGCGAACCGACGAGAGTTAAAACAATTAACGACTTCACGCGTTAACTGAACGGTTACCACTTCGACCTGTGACCACACGTAAACACGTAACGAGATCTATGGCATTGATCCACCCGCAGTTGTAAATATATCCAATATATTCGTGCGTATGTGTTTTCGATTCGTTTCCACATTGTCCAACGACACGGTCATCTTATTTGAATTTGTTACGTACGGGTTGAAATCTAAACGTTTTCAGCGTAACCCGTTGTGATTTTTATTGACGACCAGTCGAAAATGTTTGGGTTCTTAATACTTTTTTTCACGCGACAACGTCCGAACCTTAACTCCAACACATACGTGTACGTTCCACTCGAGATTATCAACATACGAACTTATAACAATACAATTTTAATGAATCATCCGGATGAATTGCGTGCCACGCGGCATATACGAATTATAATATAATATTAACTCAATCGTTAACCGATAAGGAATGTATATACATATATTGAAACAACGCACTATATAGTTCAAATTTCACCAAAACGTGTTTCGTTGAACGAATACGCAATGTCCGACCGATAAGAAATTTACGACGACCACTTACAAACGAGAAAAATTCGTTCCTTTAATGTTTAAGATCAAACTAACACACATATACAATTCATTATAGACACAATTCATAATACGCGAGCACGCGTATATTGTAAACCGGGTCCTCGGATTACTTAAAAATATTACTCGACACTTCGTCCTTCCCGTTGACCTGTGTAATAATTCACTTAGATATATATGTATATATACGTCGTAAAATTGATATAGAAATAAATGGAACGTTTTTAGTTTACGTTTTGTTGGTTTTTAACTGTATAATAAATAGGACTCGGATGTTGTTGCAATAAAAAATCTTAAAAATTATTATTCATAGAACTTTAGTAAGTATTAAAAACGTAAAATGACATGAAAAACATTGAGAAATGTCGAAAATTATATTATAAATGTGGAATATCAACAAAATGAAAAATACTAAAAAATCGAGCTAAACATTTTTTGAACGAATCTAAAACCTACTTGGTAACAAATATAAATAGTCTAAGTGTAACAACATCCGAGTCCTAATAATTAAGTATGATACATAAAAAATAATACTTACTACCTAGCCTATTAATTTGTATACAATAAAAACAAAGAGCAATAAATATAATATCACACAGATTAGTTCATTCATTGTTTTACTTGTTAAACATAACTATTATTTTATATCTTTTACAAAAATAATTCTTGATAAAAAAAATATTTTCATAAGGTTAAATTGGGAAGGAAGTATTATGTCTTTATGTGTGATTATTGGCATTTTTCATACAAGTACCATTGCATATTATTTAGTTGTGATTATAATATTATGTATGTCAAGTTTCATGATTTCGATCATGAACAGAATTATAATTCGAATAAATATTTTGTAGTTATTTGATTTTTTTTTAAATCTTTTTTTGCATACTGAAAAATATGAATAAAACATAATGCTTTTCACTGTTTATTTATTTATGAAATATTAATAAACATTGTAGTTCCTTGTATTTATTTTATTAAAAGTACTCTAAATAATTGTACTTTACATTATACTTTAATTTATATATCAATCGAATCAAATACAATTTATTATTGTCACTACCAAAATCATTAATGATACATAAACATTAAAATTATATACATTTTTTCATTTTATAAATCGTATTAACTGGCACATATTGACCCCAATGAAGTTGTTAAGAACTTTTTATACCATCATTGAGTATATAACTTAGCAACATTCAAAGGCATTACAAATTATATTTATAATTTAAAATAAATAATTTATAGCATGTTGTATGATTCTAATAATCATAAATATATTTTAAAAAGGTAAACATGGTTTTTTTTTAAATAAAATATAATTATATTTTATTAAGTTAATGATATTTTTTTTCTGAACAAATAATTGTTTCTAATGGTTTTTTTTTATTAAAAAAAAAAGATAATGTATGATCAAGTATTTGAAAGCCAGAAGCAGAATTTTGTATTTTTTAAATGTACATACAAATCTACAGTAATATAATTTATAACCAACAAGTACGACAAACACAAAATGAGAAGACCTAAATACTTTTTAAAATGTAACTCTTTAAATAATTATGCACGTTTAACAACAGTTAATTATTATCAATTGGTACCAAATTTTATATGAATTG
The DNA here is from genome assembly GCA_019022885.1 of Schlechtendalia chinensis. NCBI lineage: Eukaryota > Metazoa > Arthropoda > Insecta > Hemiptera > Aphididae > Schlechtendalia > Schlechtendalia chinensis. The sequence goes on along the minus strand of CM032349.1, from coordinate 1,619,391 downwards.
AAGTTATAAATATACAATTTAAACTATAAAAATTAAATAACATCTATTTATAAATATTCCCAAGGTACATACTTTAGTAGAGCAGTCATAAATTATTCTCCCTCAAACAAATTTAAAACAGAGGATCAACATTTTTTAATATTATAATTTATAAACATATGAATATGGTGATATTCCATTCATTTTTACAATAATCAAGTCTCACATAGTATATGGGTTGATTTATTTCTGCACACTATAGGCCTAGCCCATTCAACAAACTCGTCTATTAAAACTGGCCATGCACCTTCTTGATCATAATCTGTCATTTCATCGTCAATAACACAAGCAAATTCTAATAAAAGATTCCACGTGTCTCTAGGTATTGATTTATTATGGTGTTCCTAAAAAAATAATTAATAATTAATTTTTATTTACAATATATTAATATATATTTTTTTACGCTAAATTAAAATCTATCGTTATTTTGTTATTTTGATTTACTTACTCTTAAAAACTGGCACCATAAATCGAGGAACCTGAATCGGCCAACAAAAATAATGTTCCAGTAAGTAATAGCCATATCAAGATCAAGACCTTTTTGACCTATATTTTTAGCATAATTGAACGTAAAATAATAAAAATCTTTAAATCTTAATGAATCTGAAAGTTCTTTTTCTAATGTTGGTAATTTTATTTTTAATTTCTCTATAGAATCGGACCTAGAAAAATTATAAAACAAATTATAAATGCAAACTAGTTTATAAGAATATTTAGTATTAGAATACCGCAAAATAATTAAAAATGTCTAAATGCAGTTAAAGGGTATAGAAAGGAGGTATGTCCAACATTTAAAAGATGATGTTTATGTTTTGTTTTTTAAAAGTAATTTAATAACACTATAGTTAATAATTATATCATCCTGCATATGTAGCAACTTACATAAAAGATTACTTATATACAAGATATAATGCAAACATATACCAAACAATTTACAAGATGTGTAGCCATAGAAATATATATTAATACATAATGTTATAATATAAGTATTAATGCAAAGTAACACTTGTCGGATATATATAATTCCAAATCTAAATCAGAAACAGGGTTTGTAAAATAAATAAAAAGGACGATTACGTTGAATTTGTTTTTTAATCATGAGTAGATAGATAGATACATAGATACCTATGTATTATATTTCTAATAAATACATAATTTTACCCCATTTTAGTCATTCCATTTAAAAACTCTTGTTTAGTAAATTCACATTGAGCTGCTGCTTGACATTTCCAAGCAATAATGAGTACTAATATAGAGTCCGGAGGTAATTTGAGCTCATCTAATAACCGCATAACACCTTCAACATTAATTTTGTTTGGTTCTGCTGGATCTAAAACCAATAAATGGATATTTAATTTATTTAACTAATAGATTTTTTTTTCCATATGGGAACTATTAGATAAATAAATGAAATACATTTGGATGGAAACTGTATAGAAAATCATAGTGTAAGATATTAGTATAAATGAAACATAAATTACCATAATAAATTATCAATTGTTGGACAATCATAACAACAATATATATTACGATACGAAACAATATATATTTGTACCTTATGTAGGTATACGAATATGTCTACATAAATAATGATATAAAATAAATTCTACCTCGATATCTGGCATACATAGCTTCTAGCCTCTTTTTATCTACTGTAAAGCTTATTTGGGCATTGATCTTAGCATTATCATATTCGAGTGGATTTTGGAAAAAGTTATCAGACGCTTGTTCCAATTTCCATTCATTTTTGGCCAAACAGAAAATAGCAACATTCTCGTTTGTCTGGGTAAACGACATAAATTTTTTCACTTTATCTCTTTGAGATGGTTTTAATTTGTTCTGAAAATTGCACAAACCAAAACACTGATTAGTAGTCGGTTAATGAATTCGTACGTATTGAATGAACAAAAACACAGACTATCACGGACTGTAATTATGAGTGAATTATAAATATGTTTATAGAAATGCAAACATTACATTAGGTGCACTCGTTTCAAATGGCCTCCTCAACAAACGCGAATTACTCAGTCTATTATTAGTTACTAAGGTCGCTTACCATTTCGAAATAATTTTACGACTACAAATTACGATTATGTTTTTTGCAACATGAAATTGGCGAAAAATTGTACGTATCCAATATTTGAAATTCGTGGTTGGACATTTTTGTGCCGAATGCCATCCAGATTTATAACGGCACTGGACGGTGCATTTGTACGGTATTTTCAAAAATGTAAGGCAGTTCGAGGATTCGAAACACAACAAATGTAAATAAGAAGTCGACAGAAGAAAAACGGAGAAGTAATTTTTACGAACAAATTTTAACAGTTTGATTATACGACTGGGGGTAATTTTACATCGTTTACAACAGTGTTAACAATGATATCACGGATTCGTTTCATTCGACATTCACGTCGGAAATATTGTTAACCTGTCTACACGATTTGATATGCACACGCGCTACACTCGTTCGTTCGACGATACCTATTTAGGACTTGGTGTAATACTACTTCCTACAGTTTCGATTTCCGTGAAACTTACAACCCGTTTTGTTGTTGTTCTAATTAATTCTCATTCGTATCATTGAGGTGAGAGTGTATAAAATATATGTACGTGTTCGTCGTGGTCGCGGTGTTAGGAATGAATACGTGTTCGCGTAAATTCGTATGAACAACTCGACACTTGTACCGTGATTGGAAATCGTACACGATATAACCACAATTAAATTCGATTTTACAATATCATAATATTTAATCATTTTGAAAATCGTCGGAACTCACGAAATAGATAAATTTTGAAGACATGTCCTTTTTAAGGTATCCTTCCCCTTTAGTAGTTAATTCATTATCTGAGATTATTGCCTGCGTTGATTTTTTGGTGTAAAATTTATCCTATGCCATAAACATGATAAATCGTATATTTCATTGGGATATCTTAATCTATGTACATAGTTCAATGTTTTTCTGTCTTTTCTTTTTTTTTCTTTTGATAATTGTCGAAGTGTAAATGTTGAAAAACAAAACTTCAATAAAAAAAAAAAAAAATAGATTAATTTTGTGTAGATAACATATAATCGAGTACATATTTACGCGTTTTTAACGAAATCGAAAAATAATCTATTAATTCTAGAAAATGATATTTTGTTAAATACAGTGTACGACAGCTATATGCGACTTATTTTCTATGGCAGAAGCTTAATTTGATGTTTTTTGTTTTGTCTCTAAACGTTTTTTTTTTTTTGACTCATGTTCTGACATCCATTGTTTTTTTACGTCATTACGTTCGATGCCACGAACAATGACACTACATTGCATTGGATTAATTAATAACGATGTATCCTAAATTCTTAATAATTTAACGGTGATGGAATGTGTAATACGTAAGACATGAAAAAAAAGATTTCGAGTACAAAAGCGCCAAGAATGGTGAATCGAAATTTGAATGTATCGAATCAGTGTCGCCATAGTACTGGGAAGAATATACATACGAAGTCAAACAAAAACGTGTATGATAACTGATAAAAATGAGCAGTTTGGTTTTGACTTTATTCGAGATTCATAGTTACATCGTAAATTAAACTTGAAAATTCAAATTGTATGTATTAAATGTTAAAGGGTTTCTGAAGTTCACTTTAGAAGTGGTAACTCAAAGTTTGTGGACATTAATCAGATATGAAACAGAGTAGTAATCCTCAATTGGAAAAATGTCGAAAACTAGTTCGCACGCATCTCGATTTGGTATAAATTTTATTTTTTCCCTAAACATCAGAATAATTCATGTTGTTTGTAAATGACACGTATATATTTTCTTATTTCAGCAATTATTCCCGACGGCTTTGTTTTGGGCCGATAAAGCGGCTACGTTAAGTCATTTTGATCCAAGAGATGTTTACCAATTAGCTAGTTGTATGTTCTTGTTAAAACAATATCAAAGAGCAGTTATTCTTATAAAAAATAAAGGGTTAGATAAAGTAAGAATCATCGAGTTACAAAATATAATCAAAATACGCATGCAAATTTTATTGTTTATTATTATTATTATTTAATGGATTTTATTTACAACATAATAATGTTATGTGTACGTATCAAAATATTTTTTTAAACTTTCATTAATTTTGTGTTTAGATTGATATGCTATGTTATTACATGGTTTTGAGATGTTTGGTGGAAGCAAAAGATTATACTGAAGCAGCAAACATTATTAATTCTGAATTAAATCCTACATCGTGTAATGTATCACTTCAACAACAAGATATGAAGTCACATGATTTTTTAACATATTTTAATGTTTGTATACCATTTTAGTAAATGGTAAACCTAACTAGAAATAAAAAAAAAATTTTTTAAATTTTTTTTTATAGGTTCAAAGTGCATTATTTTGTATTAAAGGGAAAATATATGAAGCATCAGACAACAGAAATTTTGCGACAGATTGTTACAAAGAAGCTTTGAGAAATGATGTACACTGTTATGACGCATTTCAAGCTCTTATTCAACATCAAATGCTGACCTCGTTTGAAGGTTTAGTTGAGATTTACCAATATAAAACAAAATGTTATATTTAAAATTTCTTTTTTAGAACAAATGTTAATTCAGTCATTACCATGGAGCAATTATCCTAATGATTGCATCACAAAACCCTTGTATGAAGTGTTGTTGAAAAAATACCAAGAACCAAAATTAACGGGTCCATTTTCACAGTTTGATATACCCGTTGAATTAATGATGGATAATCTCGATATTCAAGAGGCTGAAGCTGAACGGCATTATTATGCTTGTGCATACAAAGATTGTTTTCAAATTACTGAAAGCATAATGAAACAAGACCCGTATCATCCTGAATGTTTACCAATACACATTGCTTGTTTAGTGGAATTGGAAAAATCAAATGGTCTGTGTGTGTACTATGTAGTACAAGTTTAATATTTCTTAAATTATATTTATTTTAATTTTTTTTTATAGAATTATTTTATTTGGCACATAAGTTAGTCGATCTTCAACCCGATCAAGCGATTGCATGGTTTGCTGTTGGCTGCTATTATTATCTTATCGGTATTTAGTAATTAATTTCTTAAATTAAATAAATAATTGTAAATCTGTTAAAACATTGTAGGAAAACGAGATCAGAGTAGAAGATATCTAGGAAAAGCAACTAATCTCGATAACACTTTTGGACCAGCCTGGTTAGCATATGGTCATTCATTTGCAGTTGAAAATGAACATGATCAAGCTATGGCGGCATATTTTAAAGCGTCACAACTTTTGAAAGGGTTAGTGATGTTCCAGTTTATTTTCTATGATTTATACTCAAATTAATTAAAATGAAATAGAAGTTTCTTACATCGGAGATTGGTTGTTTATGTAATTCTAGATGTCATTTGCCTCTTCTATATATTGGGTTAGAGTGTTCATTAACAAACAATGTTATGATGGCTCAAAAGTATTTAAAAGAAGCATTGGACATAGCCCCGAATGATCCGTTTGTTTTACACGAATTAGGAGTCATTGCTTATCAGAGCCATAGGTGAGTTAAATTTTTATATTAAATATATTATGCATTATGAATTTGTATTATTAAAAAACAGTTTAATTTGTTTAACGAAAAAAATGTCGTATTATGATTATTTTAAATGAATTTAAAAAAATTCATTTATTAATAAAAAAAATTGCTTGAGACAATGTTTACTCTTTGCCAGTGGTTGCGTAATTTAATGCTAATTGGGAACCACTGCTCTACGCTATATGGACTTACCAACCGTGTATGCTTAGTCTTTGATCACTATTATTTGTTTCCTTTGATGTTCATATGTTATATGTTAAACAATTAATAGTAAATATTTTTATAAAATATGTGTGTTTTAGATATAAAGAAGCTGAATCAAGATTCCTTGAAGCACTCGACAGAATTAAACAGATTAAACAACCGATAATAGCTAACAAATGGGAATCGTTGTTTAATAACTTGGGACATGTATATCGGAAATTGGAGAACTATGAAAAAGCTCTAGAATATCACAAACAAGTAATATAAACATTATAGTTGGGTTAGTTTTAATATTTTAATTGAGAAACTCATTTCTTCTCAGGCTTTGGTGATATCTCCGTTAAAGACATCTACTCTGACGTGTATCGGGTTCATCCATTCCCTCAATAAAAATTACACGGAGGCTGTAGACACATATCATAAGGCTTTAGGCCAAAATCGAGAGGATACATTCAGTAGCACCATGTTGACGCTAGTTTTGGAAATGTGTGTTGAAAATCATCCCATATGTAATGATTTTCTAGAAGATACGAGTGAAATAGTGACAGACGAAGAAAGCAAAAAACCAACAAAAGTAGACAAAGGAGTTTTATTGAATGATGATAATGATGTGGTATTACCATTCAGAAATCCTAAGTTGCGACTGTGGAACAAGAGGTTAAGAAAAAAAACCGACGAATCCAGTAATTCTGTAGAAGACGACAGTAATGCAATGGTTGTAGATTCCACTAATTCAGCTGTTGAGAGCTCTAGTTGTAGTATGGACTTGTCAACCAATATGTCTGGAAATTCAGAAGGTTTTAAATAATATTTGAAGAAAAAAAAATTTTTATTATTTGATAACAAACAATCATTTCTGATTTATCTAAGTTGTTAAATTACAAACGAATGTATTATTATTTATTATAACAATCTATGATATTATTCATCCTTCTATGAAGATATATTTGTTAGGACAAAAAAATTTGTGATGTATATTTATGTATTATATATAGAATTAATAATAATATAAACAATAAAACAATGTAGAGTATATAAAGAATAGGAGTGGTTCTCATTTTCATGTTTAAAAAATATAAATTACATATTCTGACATTGTTTTCAGATATATCCACGTGTGTAGTTTTGGGCTGACGTTCCGGACTCATTTCAGAGCGTAATTACTTGGTCGAGTGTTGTAACTATACTCGTAGTATAGTAACAGTATAGCTACAACACTCAACCAAGTAATTACGCTCTGAAGATGGACTCTGAAATGAGTCTGAAACGTCAGCCCAAAACTACACACGTGGATATATCTGAAAATAATGTCAGGAAATCAACAATCCATGAAAACTTCAACACATTCATATAAATTACATAATTATTGATTTTTCAGATTAATTAGTACATTTGGGATTTGTATGTAATGTATTTATTAATTTAAAAATACTTAAATGTATTTTAATTCATTTATTAGTCTCAAATTCAATTTAATAAAATAAAGTATTAAAACAATTTAAATACAAGTTTTTTGTTATTGAATAATTTATTGAATTATTATTAATTAAATAATTAATATTTTTTTTAGAAGTGTCTAATAACTATTTACATTGACAGCAGACTTAACGAAAAAAAAATTTTAATATATATTTATTATACTAATTATATATATTATATGTATATAGTTATGAGTTTATTAAAGCTTTCATGGATTGAGAATTTATTAACTATGTGGTTTTCGGAAATATCCATGTGTTTAATGTTATTGTTCGGACGTTACTACACTGAAGTAGTCGCGACAGTCAGACGTGTACTACAAAACTCCGAGGATGGAACCTGCAACGGTTCCGAAACGTCAGAACAATAACATTAAACACATGGATATTTCCGAAAACCACATAGTTAATGTATATAGTTACTATACTCCTCAATACTCACATACTAAATAAAGTTTCATAATAAAAAATTATAATTCTAAAAACTTTAATACATATGAAATTCACACTCACCAACAATTGTTTAATTAAATTAAATAAAAATTGATTAAAATTTTTAAATTGAAAACTTGTAATGCATATTAACTAGACAAAAATCTAATTTATGTAAGATATTAATTTTTTTGGTTAGTATTTTAATTATTACTTAAATCAGATTATCAAGTATTTGAGCATGTTTTAAATTTATTATAAGCAACTTTAGTTATATATTTAAAAGTATTTGAGCATGGTTTAAATTTATTTATAAGCAACTTAAGTTATATATTTAAAAGTATTTTTTTATAATACTATCAGCTCTATATAGAGCTTGATTTTTTTTACCCATAGGACAATTTGGTCCTATTTAATAATTGTCTTGAGTACACTTATTATAATTTAATTTTCAGTCTAAATATTCTGAATTATTCAATTTAAATGTCTCATGGAAAACTATGAGAAAAGGAAATAAAGAAAAAAAGTTAGATTATTGTAAAAAATTAATTTTATTTTCAGAAAATTACAAAAGAACAGCATGCAAATTTTTTGTAATTTAATACAAATTTCAAGAAAAGTATTTTTAATGAAACAAATAAAAATGGCTGATTTTTAATAATGAAAACTTCAGTGATTATATGATCTTTTTTATCATTAGAAAAAAAAAAAAGAACAATAGATATTAAACAAAATTGTACTCTTAATACATAATAATTTTTCAAATATAACAAATAAAATATTTTTTAACAAAGTTGGTCAATTCTCATATTTATTATTGCTCCTCTTCCACTTCAAACCTATAAAAAAATAATCAAATTAAGGAAAATAATTTTTTTAAAATTATTACACTGTAAACATTTCAAACTTACTGATTATGTATAGGTGAAAAACTGTTTTTATTAGGAGAGGTAAATCTTGGGGGTGAACTTATATTAGTTGGAGTATGCTTGGAATTACGCATTAATGGGCGATGTGTACTCAATGAGATACTTGTATGTTTCCAATTCCAACATCCACGGCAATAATAACGGTAGCACAACTGATCTTTACAGAAATACGGTCCAAGTTGAATGTTGCAAACACTGCAAGCACTATCTTCTAAGTACGGATTAACTTCGATCTATGACAATTAAAAAATATAAAATACATTACATGTTAAGATTATTATAATATATATATATATATAAATAATTTTCATTTTCAAATTTGAAAAACTTACTTTTTTACAAAATTTAGGAGTTTTAACTTCTATAAATGAAGCAGCTACAGCTTTTGTGTAGGATTGGTAAGTACTAAATGTTACTCTGCTAGATCCCATTGGATATTTATGCTTATCAGTATCAATTCCTAAAAATAAAAAAAATATATATAAGACAATATAAATAATAAGTACAAAATTTAATAATTTCAAGCACATACCAGCATAAGAAACATTGCCAAACAAATCATCCATAATTTTAAATAATGCTTGAGCGGTCATCATTCCATGTAGTGCACCGACAAATACAGTCTGAGTGGGATCTAATTTTTGAGATGGGTGCTTAATGCAATAATTACTATCATTTATTATCCATGGAATAACTTGTACTTCTTTGCCCTTCATTTTTCGTGACGATATTTTGAAATAATAGTTTCCACCATTAGACCCTTTGGTACATGACTCCAACAATTGTTTTACCATTTGATCAGATTGCATAATGACATATACATAGCCTTTTGGTTGATTCATATTAGTCGATGTTCCGGGCCATTCGATTTTGACTGATCCAAATTGACTAAATGCCATAATTAAACCGTCTTCAGTTATGTCCCATGGTACGCCTCCCAAGAATACTTTACAAGAATAATTTGGAGAACTATGTACAATTTTTGGAAGTTGCCCACTCCAAGTGAATGTGGGATCTTTGTACAATCCATCTAAAAATTAAAATAATTCAATTTATATATATATATAATATATATATATATATATATATATACATATTAAATAATTTTGTTAACTCACTATAACTATTGCGGTTTAAAGTTCGATTTTCAACTTGATTATTATTGCTATCATTTTTGGGCCTTGTGGGTGACCAAAACGGCGGAGGAGATTTCTTTTCATAAACTGGCGACTGGCTGGCAGCTGGTGAACCATATCGAGTGGGATATTGACTTTGGTTAGCCAATAATGAACTTAATAAATGTTGAGCTTGATAATGTATATTATCCCCAGAAGACAATCTCCCATTTGATATACGTTTCATATTTGCCAAATCTTGTTCAGTTAAAGGAGATGAACCATATGGGTTGATATTAATTTGATTCTAAAATAATATATAAATTTTTAATTATTAATATATTAAATGACAAAAATTAACATTAATACAAATTTGAATACTCACTATTAAATCAGATCCAGCTTCTGGGCTATTAGATATATCTGAATCATCTGGAGTATTAGATCTAGATCCCCCCATCATGAGTTGTGAGATTAAAGGATCACTTCCATCACTATACGTAGGAGATACACGATACTGTTGTTGAGGACTCTGATAACCATAAGATGCAAATGACAAATCCAATTTAGGTCGTCGAACATGTTTATTCCCAATGTCACTACTATCTTCGTTTTGATTAATACTTCCAAAATCAGTCATATTTGAAACACTTCGATCGGCAAAATAAGGCAAGTGGAGAGAGTTACGTCTTAAATTAGCCAATTGCTCCTAAATAAACAATATATTTTAATTGTTAAACAATTAATAGTTGAAATTTCACGAAAAAAAATAGTGGATTTTCCGAAAAGAAAAAAAATTATACACATTACAGAAAAAAAAATTAGTAAATAAATTAATGGTTTTACATAGAAACAATAATTATCCAAACTATTGCCAGAGATATACAAAAATATATTTTGCCATAGATAAGATATTTTCTAATAAAAAAAAACTTACTTGAGCTGTATATTGTCTAATTGGTGTAGAATAATTTGGAACAGATTGCCGACCCACCATTGAACTTCGGGGTTTGTTTAAAGCAAATAACTCTGAAATATAACTTAACGAGTCCCCTACAGTAAAATACATAAATTATTAAATAAATATGAATAATAATAAAAAAAAAAATAAATTATTCTTAAAAAAATATTTACCAGAATTTCTGGTTGGACTCTGATCAGGTGAAGAAAAAAAACTATTGTAGTCTCTTGTATTTCTATAATCACCCACGGAAGGAGAAATTACCTCTGGCATGTCTTGATTTTGAAAAATTGATCCCTATATTTAAAAATTGAACAAAACCTACTTAAAATCAAAATTCTTTAAAAGTTACCTATGTAAAATATTTTTCTAAAAATTAGAAAATATATACATAAAGTTTATAAAAAAAAAAAAAAAAATGAAATATGAAAAGTAAATAAATAGAATAAACATCGATGTAGGTATTTAAAATTATACGTAAATGTTAAAAATAACTTACTCTTCTGAAAGCAGACATAGTTGGTTAGGTAGCTTGAAAATTGATGGAAATTTGTTGAAACAAAGTGTTGAAAATAGAGGGGGAAAAATAAAAACTGGCGGCGACGGATAAAAACGGTGAAGACGTAAAACGACCGGGACAACGACGACAGGACACTCGGCGACGAACTAATTCGGTTCGTCGGAATCGTTACCGGACCGGGGTCTATGATTTTTCTGCGTACCGTATCTGCGCGTGCGCATTAGCGGCCATCGACGATTGGTCGCCGTGTTCGCGATGCGATCCAATCATACGACACTACGGTCAAAACGATACGCCCATCAAATACATCACGTACATTCAAATATATTTCTAATATCTCCGGGGAATTTGTCGTTCCCGAGCTCCGCGGATTCGTATTTGAACATTTTGATTTCTCCATCGTCTATTCTATCGTCTAACGACAAAAAAATATCGGACTCGCGGTTTCCACAGACTTACTGGTGTCATCAATATCATATTATTCATCTATTATACATCACGGCCAAAGGGATCTAGAGTACTCAATGTAACATTGTAACGCCCAAACGGCCTTAGGCCGCGCGTACATTGTAGAACGTTTGAGCGTCGCGTGACGAAACGAATTTCAACCCGTATATAAATCTCACATACAGGTCACAATTGAAAAACGCGCGACGCTCATGAAGTATGTTTGGCGGCCGCGAACGAGTAGACAGCGGCGGTGAGAGCAAAGATCACTTTTCAAGAGTGAAAACGATCGTAAATACAGGATAATACTTGCGATTATTCTAGGGAACTACTATATAGCGTGATGATGACTCGTGACGAACATTCGTACGTTCGCGTGCCGCCGTACCACCGTGACGCGACGCGGGTTTAGTTGGTTTCGGATATTTTCGGGGAAAACGCCCACGTGTATTTCACTACCGGAAAACCGTTCGTGTTCTAGAAATTACACGTACCGCACGCCATCCGAAAGCAACCGCCGGCTTTTACGTTGTGCTTTTACGGTCGGCGTTATACATATATGGTCCGCCGAATGCCCCGATTACATCCAACGGGTTTACGAGCCGCTAGCCGACGGCCAAATAGTGATAGTACGACACATACGACTTTCCGCTCGCTCAGTATCTCCCGCACCTACTGGTTCCGTCGACATTTTGTAACGAACATTTCGCCAGCCCCCCACCCCACCATACGTTTTTTAAGTTATCTTGCTAAACGAGTATCGCACAAATTCACACAAATCGAGTATTAAATATTGGCAAGAGAAAAATGTGTATTTGATAAATGGGGTGTGGGGGGGGGGGCTGGCGAAATGTTCGTCGTTTTGTAGACACCGAAACCAGGAACCATCGAGTTATTAGCAGTTACTTCACTAGCAACTATGATGACACACGGCTAGTTAACTAGTGAATTCGCTTAGTGTAAACGAGCCTTTAGTAATAAAATCGTAGAGATAATTATCGTTGGCAATCGTTAACGTGTAGTAGACCGTGTGCGTGTTTATATAATTGTATTTTTTTTTAACGAAATCTAAACTAGTTTTTAATTCTAACGTCAAAACTAAGCACGGTTTTATTGTATTATGTATGCATGAAAATGCATTTTTTGCATCGATTTTTACAAAATGAAAAGTCTAGTAAAACGAAAGAAAATGAAAACGTATTTCTCCGAGTATTGGCAGCGGACATTTCACAATTACTGTTTTGGAAAATCTCAACCACTCGTACCAATTACAACACACCGATTACAAATATAATATAGTTTACACGGCACAAGATAATTGATTATGCAAATGCACGCGTCATATCGTCAACGTATCTCGAGACAATCACAATGCTAACATTTCATACTAATCCAAAATACAACCTAATGCTATCACATTTTTTAATATACAGCACGAACGAACAATTTATAAGCTTGAACATGTTTTATAAATATGACTTGGTTAATTAATACGGAACAATCACATAATCGTCAACAATATTTTATTTAATATTCTAACTGCTATAACAGTCGGTACGTATATTCTAAGGATATAAACTATTATTTTGAATTAAAACCATTATGTACAACGTCATAATGATAACTACCTATATTTTTATCAACACATTCCAGTTGAAAAATAAATGGTTCAAGTTTAATTTAGATTTACTTAAGTACCAAGAATCACTCCTAAGATTGTTTACTTTAACATTTGGCCCCCATGTCATACGAACGTTTGATTTGAATATAATTATTGGATTAAAATAATTGCGAACATACTTGTTACGGATCAGACAAAAATAGCCCACAGATATTTTCGTTTTTGAATGGTCCGAGCATACATCGACTGTCTGGAAGCTAGAGGCTGTCGAAATAATCACAAATATCGTATTATATATCATAATAGTTATTTTCAGAGTGAGAAAATCGTGTGGTGCATTCAATTTTAAAATAAACTGAAAATCGAGCGCTACGACAATATGTGCTCCGGGTTTTAAAGGGGAAAAAAATAACATTTTTTTTATTTTTTATTGGATCTCTCAATAAAATTGTTTCAAATCAAAAATCGCGGATTAAAGTGTAACGATAAACACTTTGGTGCTACACGTTTGTTATAGATCATCGACTTAAAAACATAAAAAATGATTAAATAACAGTGCGTAACAGTGTTTCAGATATGCTATTTTCAGCCGTTCGATCATTTCGCAAAATATAAACGGTACAACAATATCCCACATGTTTGAAGGATATGGTCACACTGACCAACAATATCTGTTGATAATGTGTTATCAGTTTATTTCGATTTTGTTTTTACGTGTGAACCGCTCCCCGCCAACCATGGAAAATGGACCAGTTTCTTGTATACCGACAACGCCAAAAATGTCCAAAGCGAAAAAAGTGATCGAGGATGCACAGGAAAATCAAAATCCAGAGCTGGACTTGGCCGACAAAGGGGTCATCTCTTTCGAAGAGATGCCTGGGCTCAGTGAGTGTACTAAATTTAAACATTTCCTTATATGGAGACTTGTTTCTTATTTACATTTACCATATATGGGCATCTCTGTTATTTTCCAGAGTCCTTAAACTTTTCAATATACAATTTGATTAAACACTTTGTTATTTAAAGTAGAGTAAATTGTATTTAAATTTATTGTTGATCATATTTTGATTATATTGAACATACACACTCGATGTAATATAGTGTAATATTTTACAATTTTCAAAATGTTCTAAGAAAATTGAATTTGTGAAAAATTAGCTTTAATAACAGTCACAAAATATTGATAAATGAAATATATTCCCATGACCAAAAATCTAAATACAATATATGAAAATTACCAAATTTGTTTTTTGGTAGCCACCCACTTGAGTAGAAACTTAAATAAATTTTTAAAATGCAATATTCCAATCGTCTGTAACATATAATAAGATAAAGGTGCGGTTATTTATTTTCTTGTCATACATTTTTTTTCGTTTACTTAAAAAAATGCATCTTAGTAAATACTTCATTATCATATTTTTAAAGAAATGATACTTAATTTTGTTTTAAAACAATTATATTTTTAGTAATTTGTGTATAATTATAATTATATAAATGTACTTATAATTTTTTCTTCTTATTTTTAGAGATTCACCCTAAGTGTATACATCTCAATTGTATATCAATATATACAATTTATATATCTTATATACTAATCTAATAATATAATTATTGTTTGATTTCAGTTGATATGCACAATATTACTAGAATAACACTAAGTCATAATAAAATTCAAAGTATGTATCAACAGGTTTTTAGTAGCATAACATTTTAATACATATTTAATTAAATCTAAGTAAATATAAAAATACATAAACATTTGATAACAATTTTTAATATGAATGTTAAGAAAATTGCTTTGACACAGTTAAACTAATATTAAAAATTGTTATTGAATATAAATTAAATATAATTATTGTTACATAATGATTTAATAAAATAAAATTTTAATTATCAGAAGTACCTCCTGGAATTGCAAACTTAACACAGTTGGAAATGTTAAATTTGTTTAACAATCATATTGAAGAATTGCCAGTTTCTCTTTCTTCAATGCCAAAACTACGAATTTTAAATGTTGGGTATGTTTATATAATTTTTTTATTTTTGCAAAGTGTAATATTAAAATGTATTTAGAATGAATCGTTTGGATTCATTACCACGAGGTTTTGGAGCTTTTGCTGTTCTTGAAGTTCTGGATTTAACATACAATAATTTAAATGAATCCAGTTTGCCAGGAAATTTCTTTATGTTAGGTAATGATAACAAAACTTAAATGTTTCAAAAATTGAAATTATTTTTTTCTAATTATTTTAAAATAATTTTTAGAAACTTTACGAGCATTATACTTAGGAGACAATGATTTTGAAACTATACCATCTGAAATTGGTCAATTGAAAAATCTTCAGATTGTAAGTACAACGAAATATATTAAAAATCAGGTTTTTATGTATTTATATTATATTGGATACATTATTTAATGTAAACGGATAAAATATTATATACTATTGTTTTCTTAACTTATATTTAATTAAATATTTCAAAAATACTATAATTTGGTTTATTAGTAACTCATTAATAAAATTATTATATTTGTTATTTTTATGAAAATATATTTTCAGTGGGTAAAATTTATAGTTCAATATAATACAGTGACTAAGTAAATAAATTTTTTATTTGATCAATATTTAGCTTTGCATATATTTTTGAAAAATAGTATAGTTAATTAATATCTTATGGTATCGTTTAAATATGCATCCAATTTATTTTACTTATCCAATTTTTATGTTTCTTAATTCATATTAATCCCATTTAATATTTATAACCTATAAATATTTTTAATTGTTTTATTATAGTTGGTCTTACGAGAAAATGATCTAATTGACATACCAAAGGAGATTGGTTTTTTACCCAGACTACGTGAGTTACACATTCAAGCCAATCGACTTACAGTTTTGCCACCTGAATTGGGTAATTTGGATTTAATTGGGAATAAATCTGTATTACGAATGGATTTTAATCCTTGGGTTGCTCCAATCGCTGATCAACTTCAAGTTGGTGTCTCTCATGTAATTGATTACATAAGATCGGAAACTTATAGATAGTAAGTGTTTTGGTTTCTAAAATTAATAGTTTTATTACTTATTTAGTATATAATGATGTAAGATGGTAATTGAAGAAAAATATTATTACACTAGATATGCATCTAGTGATGTATTTTACCAAATTAAAAAAAAAATAATAATAAAAATTAACCAAAAAACATTAAAATCCATGTATAATTACATACTTTGTAGGTAGTTGTGTCATATAGATTTTAGACATCTGTTTTAAATCTCTATAAGAGGATAATATTATTTTGATTGGTTTTTATAGTTTGTACAATCGCCATATCGCCGCTAGAGGTCCACCGCCACCGAAACTGAATGATAAAACACGAAAAATTTCAAGGAATCGTCAAAACAGCTAACCCTTCATGTAAAGTCAAAAAAATCAAAATTAACAAAATAAATTAGGCTGCAATTGCCCTCATCAATCAAGTCAATCGGCTTTGCCATCGCAAATAGGAATTTTGTAAGACTAACAAATCTAAAATTATTAAACATACATAAAGTTTAACACATATGCTTCATGTATTAATGTTTAAATTTTCTTTCCTCAATGAATAAAAATCATTCCGCCGATCGACGTAACCATTATAGTACAATATCTAATCAATATTTGTTGAACTAACAAAACTGCGTAAAATGTTACTAACAAATCGAAAAAAATATTGAATCTTTCATTTATTGTTTTTTTTTTTATAAGTTATTTAATATGCACAATTTATTTAATTTTTTTTTAGATTTTAATTACCTGTTAATGTTAACATATTAAACATGTTATAATTATTATATAATTATGATTAGTTTTTTCTTTAATAAAATAATATATTTTTAATTATATTGTTAAACGTTTAAGTCTATGTCTTTTATTTTATTGCATTTTTATGAAATGTATTGGTGATCTATAATTTAAGTTTTTACCACTGTATTAGGCAATAAAATTGTCAGTAAAGTGTATTCATTTTCTTACCATAGACCTACAGATGGTAATTTCAATAACTACAGGGCATAACAATGATTTTTTTAAATTATGAATATTTTAATATCCTCTTATTAATGAAAGTAACTTGGTATTAGCCGTGACTTCTGGCTTGATAACAGGATGATCACCGCACCTACTTAAAATTAAAGGAAAGTAAAAATTATAATTTTATTTTTAAATGTAATTTGTATTTATTTAAATTATATCAATTAAAATAATAAAAAATACTACATATTTAGGATGTCTTATAGTATTGTTCGTAAGTGTGTGTGTAGTGACTTATAGGGACAAAACGTCACATCGTTGACGTGTACGGGTATCATTTATTGTTTATAAAGAATATACAATCTGTACCTGCGGGTACGATAAGTACGTGGAAGAGCAGTCACACACTAGTCACTTATAAGGTCGAGTGTGAGAAAGTATATATATATATACATAATTTTTAAAACACACCGCTTATGTTACGTGGCGTAAGATAACGAGCTTCATTTGTTGAAAAATAGAAATATTAAAATTCTGCTCTTTCGTGTAGCTATAGGTAGTTTTGATATTATTGTTTTCACACATCCCGATTTTGTATGAACTCGAAAACTGTATGTGAATACAATTTCGATCTGATACGAGTATATACATATATTTGTTTAAAATTCTATATTTTCTAAAAACGTGAATATTTCGGGGGGGTTTTGTCACCCCTACGTTACTGCACCATTGTCAGAAACGATTTCTTCCGTCATTATTGACATTTTATGTCTTTACTTTGGCACATTAAAATAAAAAACCGTCACGAAAACGTGTCCACGAAAAGCGTTACCTAAATTAAGATACCCACTGGGGACTGTCACGAAAAAGCGTTACAGAAAAAAAAACCTAAATCTTCCTTATGGTTTGTTTCCATAGCAACCATTGTTTTGGGTTTTGAAAAAATTTAAATTTAAATTTGAAAAAAAAATTTTCACACATAAGACATAAAATATCTCACTTAACGCGGACTCGTATGCGTTAATCATTTTTTTTTCTAAAAACATGTAATAGGATGACAATTGTTCAATCATATTGTACTAAAACATACAGATATAAAATGTTTCAAAAATACGCGAAACACTGTATTGTTCGTTAATTTACTCGTGCGTCTATGTGACCATAGATATTTTGGTAACTAAAAAGGTATAAACCACAGATAATTATCCTTCATGGTCTATATGGTCTACGTGGTTACCGATAATGGACACGGTTTTTATAGAATAACAGTGTATAATAATATTCACGGCTCATTATTTTTATTTTTTTGTTGACAATGTACGATTTGTCCGCACTCAAACGTTTTACGTGCAAACAACGTGTATAGTATAGTTTTTAATTTTTCAACCGAGTGATAAAATCGTAGTTAAAACATGAAACAATTTCAACAACTCGATCGTCAAGTGTGTGCGTGCAGTAAGTGTACGCGAATAGTTTTTTATACTTAAACGTATAATTTTTGGTGTTTATAAATTTCAGTATAAAACAGTCACAAGTGCTCTTAATATATTTTTTTAGTTTTGTATATATTCATTTTGTTTTGCTTTTTTTTTAAAATCTTTATACGTAGCGTTTTGTATGTTTAAAACTACGAAAAACGTGTGGAATATGAATTTCCAGATACGTGTTGCGAGGGACCCCCGGGGCATCGGCATTTCCGCGTTATAAAACGACACACGGGCTGATCAAATGCCGCAATCGTAACGTTCATCTCGAGCACAGCGTTTCGCCGTAAAACCTCTGGGAATGAGACATCGGGACTTTGTCGACCATAAACAGAAGAGACGCGTAAAGTCGTCATCATATCGTAAAATATGATCGAACCGTTTTACGTACGCGAGTACCACGAAAAACCAAAACGGAAATTTCCCGATCTTCGCGCGACGTTATCTACGACGCGTGCAAATTGAACACTACGGGCCCAGTGGTTGTCAATCGTCTTTTACGACAGCGACCCCCACACGAATTCTCCGCCGGAAACCTATCGCGGACCACGTGCACTTATCACGTTTACAGGATAAAAAAATGGTTTGAAAAAACTAGGATTCCCGTACCTGACCCGTAAGGTTAAAAAAACCCGCCAACAACGATCGACGACCACTGACGGTTTGAGAAACGCTGACCTAACGCGGGCACTTCGCTAAACGTGTTTTCCGAGCGGACAGACACCCACCGCCGCGTTGATATTATTTATTGTCGTTTCGAATCGCGCGGCACGTGTCCCGCATTTTCACGCACGACGGTCGTAGTGGCGGGGGACTTTGGTATTTTTTCCGAGAAAAAGCTCCGTGGAAACGTACCGCCGGGTGTTATCGTCGACACGTGGAACACGATAATGGCTAACGCTAATTATAACGCGGGTGAACGGCCGACGGGGACGGCACGTGGCCGATCGTATTTCTTCTTCGGACGGACGCGTTTTACAATATGTGCATGCGCCGCGCAGTAGGTGCGTGCGGGCGGTCGGGCGGGTTTTCCGCGAAACGTTTTTTTTTTTTTTGATATTTTACGAGAGGCCAAAAAAAAAATTAACCGACGTTCCGTTTTTGCATAAAACAACGCCATTATCGGAATAAGATGGTTTTTTTTTTTTCGTATTTTACTTTTGGGTTAAGAATTTAATGCGTTGTACTTATATAGTCGTGTACGGCATTCGGAGGGGTAAGGGCGGTTTTTTTTTTGTAGAACGTGTCGTTTCGGCCCGGCCACAAATACGTGAATCGCCGCGCCGATGTAGATTGTTTTCGAGGGGGGGTGTTTTTTATCACTACGTCAATTATACTATAATTTGAGATACGGCAAGTGTGTTGTGTGACCCCCCCGGTAAGTCGGTGACAAGCAGGAGACATATTTTAACAAACAATACGCGTAGAACAAAGTACTGTACTCCATTTTTCTTAAATATAAAAAAAATATGTATGCTTATTTACACAGCTCTGTATTTGAATGAGTTATTCGACATTGTAAAATCAAGCGTAACATATTATATTTATATTTATACATTTTTTTATTGTATTATATTATACAGTGCCGAATTTGAAAATGTGAAGGACCTTCTTTAGCGGTGGCTCCGTTTTACAATTTAAATGCGCATTTAATGTACAATGTATCTAATTATTTACTGCGAAATAATATTTTATTCAAAAATAAGGTTGAAAAAAATTAATTGTGTTGATTGATAAACTAAACGTATGATAAATCATGCTCCAACTATATTGAATAATATTTAATTTATTTTAAAATTACAACGAACGTATAAAATACGTTGCACTCAATGTAAATTGTTATAATTATTATGTCGGTACTATTTTCGATTTCGTCACCATACATTTTTCAACTACGTACCAGCGAGATTGGAATATTGTGATTTTAATCCGTATTACCTAACCTAACCTAACCTAAATGATAATTTTTATTGTAATGTTTGTTTTAAATTGGGATGTAAAACAAATCATTTTGAAAATCCGGCTTGTATGTGATTATTTATGAATGTGTTCTCGTATGACGTTTCAACAGCTGCTGGTATTAGCACATACAAACCTATTTCTGTATGCAGAATATGACCGTGGACGTGTATAATTCAAATACGATATAAAATCACGACGAAAGACCTCGGAATATATTATTTTATGTATTATATAATAGTTTAAGTCGCAGCGATGCGTAGTATGTGAGACACGGTACTAGGTCGTTATAGTCATAAAAATTCGTTTAAATGTCAACGAGTTTTATAAAAAATATTGTCATTCGTTTGACCGCTAATAGCTCTGGCGAAAAACAAATAAATCGATTTTAGATTTTAATTTCTACAAGTTTTTTTTTTTATAACAATACGCGTTGCTATACAATTTAAACGTTTAATGCGTTTGAAACATTACGAATACAATCGATCGGGTGCGGATTCAGATTTATATTACGGGGGCGAATATTGCACATTAAAAAATAAAGCGTGTGTGTGTGTGTGTTCAAAAATAACTTATACGAATCAGTTATGTCATTGTGTTAAATACAACGTATAAATACCAAATAGTAAACTTAAAACTAATATTGATCACAAATATTTAAAAAATAAAAAAACATACATAATCATTAAATCTAAATTACAAAATCTAGTCGTCTATTGGATTTTGAAAACACATCAATCACATCCTCAGAGTTTATTATAATATCACGATGAGCGTGTAATAAAGACAGTCCATTCAATCGATCTTCCGATATCCTCGATCTCATCCATGTTATTATCCGTCGTAGAGATGAAAAATTGCGTTCTGCTGATGCAGTGGTAATGTTATAAGTATATTTAACAGAATTTTCGCTAGGAATTTTTCCTAAGTAAAACACAGTCCACGGGAAGGACAGCCGCCCGCTTCGCCCGCCACTGAATCCGCGCCCGCAACCGATACATTTCAATTTTGTACGGAACAATACGATGGTGACGAACGAAGTGGAATAGACCGTTTCCGTTTTACTCGAACGTATTCGATTTTAATTGTGTATTTCTATTATGAAATTGTCAACAATATAATAAGTCCGATGGTCGACAAAACCGGTAAACACTGTCGAGTTTTGTACAATCTCCTTGTACGTTTTTATCACCGCGCGTTATCACTTTCGACCAAACGTTGTCGGTAAAATGGCAAACTGCTAGTGGAAAATTTGTTTCCGAAATTAAACGTGCTTTTTAGTTCCGTGGTTTACGTTTGTTTCGGTTTTCGCCGGCCCGACGGTTTTTTTGCGCGACTTCCGTTTGAATTTTTCGTGTTCGTTTTTCAAAATACAATGTCAAAACTGACGAAATTCTTCGTCGGAAACCTGCCGTGGACAGTCAGCAACCGAGAACTCCGTAAATATTTCACCTCGTTCGGTCACGTCGCGACGGCCGACGTGCTGTTCGATCATTCAACCGGTCTGTCGAAGTGCTACGGGTTTGTGCAGTTCACCACCACCGGCGGGTTCGAGAACGTATTGAAAAATCCCAATCACGAATTGGACGGACAATTATTGGTGGTCAAGACTGCCGACAAACAACAACAGTAATTGTCTACAACTAATTCGAAAAGAACAGAGAGAAAAAAAACAAACGCTTTTTAAAATTTTTTTAATATAGATTTCTATTAGTATATTGTAATATAGTTTAACCAATGGATTTCAGTCCTAAACATTTGCTCGCCCAGTTCGACAAAGCCGTCTCGTTTATTTCTGGCTCTAGCATATCCGATGTCGTCTTGCAACTGAAGTTGTATGGATTTTACAAACAAGCGGTGGAAGGTGAATGTAATCAACCGAAACCTCCGATATACGACTTAAAAGGTCGTAAGAAATGGTATGCCTGGTCGGAAATGGGTTCAATGTCTAAAGAAGAAGCCATGGCTGCATATGTAGATTTAGTGATGAATATTAATCCAAAGTTTCAAGGAGAAAAGACTAGCTGGATTGCGGTGAGCACTTTCGCCAACGATGAACAACCTTTGTCGGAAGATGAAAAAACCGTCAGCGACTGGGTGAAAGAAGGAGACTTGGAAAAAATAAAGACATTTGTAGGCAACGTTAATGTCAATGACGCTATGGGAATGGCACCTATACACTGGGCTTCGGATCGTGGGGACTTGAACATGTTAAAGTTTTTGGTCGAAGATCGTTCAGCCGACGTTAACTTTCAAGACGACACGGGTCAGACGGCTTTACATTATGCTGTGTCTTGTAGTCACGAAGAGATTTGCAAATATCTGGTTGGCAAGGATGCAAGAGTTGACGTGAAAGACAAGGATGGGGTTACTGCACTGGAAGTGTGTTTGGATGAAAAATTCAAATCGATATTATCTAGACGTTAAGTCCGTGCTCATAAAATACTAAATGTACATAATATAAAGTTTATTTGATATTAAAACAAGAAATACAAAAATTGAACGATTGCAAATAATATAATAAAATGTGTGTGGTGTTTAAATATTATAAAATAAATAATAGTCGTTTTTTACATTTTGAAAATGTTTTATTTATTAGTTGAATAAATAACAATACATTACAATACAATAAATAAAAACATATCACCTCTATAGCCTATATGAGAAAACTGTAAAATGGTCAATCCAATACAAATGTAAAACAAATTATGAGGTTAAAATACAGATTATGGACGGTATAAACCACATATTATTACGTGGTAGGTAACTTACCTAATTATTTATATATTAGCGTTTTTACTTAACCCTAATACCCTGAAAGGTTCGACAACTTGCGAATGAATAATTAAACATAATTAAAATATTTGGAAAATTAAAAACGTAAGTTTACCGACCAATAGTCAATGTTTAAAAATAAATTATTATTATTACACACAACATTCGAACGAGGTGAGTGTTCTCATTGATATTTATATATTATATTTAGCTTAAGAATTATGATATCCACACATAAATTGTCCTTGGAAAAATATTAATTGTTAGAGTTTCTATATGCACATAATATCAAATGTTTGTGTCAATAAATGAATCCATTTCAAAGACTCGGTTGCCATTCGAAAACGGTTAAATGTTCGCAATATCCAACAAATTGTTGGGATAACAAAACGTATTCGTATTATTTCATTCGAAACTGTTATAATAATGGACAACGTTTGGAAGTTGTGTAAAAATTGATTTGGATTGATTGTTGTTTGTCAAATTTTCTATTATCGTGATAACGGTTTAAATCATTCTCGTAGGTTATGTATAGTGCGTAGTCTGTAGTTATGTATATCGTGCGTCCGTGGTGAACAGTGAAGTAAGTAAAAAAATTAAGTAAGTAAGTAAGTAGTCAGTAAAAAATAAGTCGTCGTTTGTTGTGTTATGTTAGTGAGTAGAACAAGTACCGGTCATAAAGTATAACCGTTGTCGTTTCCGTATAACACGTGTGTAGTTTTATGATTATTATTATTTTGTGAAAACAATATGTTCCGCGAGCGAATGATTGAAATCAACGATTTTGTTATTACTCTTCCGTGTCGACGTTATAAAGTCGATATTTGTGAGCTTGTTTCATTATATTGTGTGTGTAGTCGTTTACATTTAGTCGAACTTAAAAACGTAATAGTTGTGAGTAGGTTCGTTTCGGACGTCAGTATCTGGTGGGCGGTAGTTTTTGTTTGTTTGTTTGTCTACTATTTAAGTGCATTTGATTTTGTGCCCGAAATACGGATAATAATACCTATTCAGTAGTAGGCAGGTCCGTGTACTGGACGAAACGCGAGCACGTAGGCAATAAATAATATCGTACGACCTTATTCGGGGGTACTGTCATTCTAATGAGCTGGTCGTTGGTAGATTTCTAAAAACAGAAAAGTTATAACCGTTATGTTTATTTTAATTTTCAATATAAACGACGTAACGACGACGTCTGGGCGTTTAAAATGCGAGTAGGTAAATATGTCGTCGTCTAAAACTGTATATAAAATTTTCATTTTTTTCATTTTTTTTTTTTTTTTTTCAAAGTCGACAATTACGTTCCGCGTTTCAATGTTAAAACGCAGCGTGTTAAACAGAGTAAGTACAAAAACAGTAACGTAGTAGTCGGTATAGAGTAATCTGTTAAACAGTCGTAGAGATTGCGTGTTTACGCGTTGTAGTTTGTAGTTTGTAGGCGCGTGCGTTCGCTTACTGCGTAGTCGTGTAGTATCGTTCGAAATAAAAAGTCGGTTAAAAAGTATTAAACTTAAACGTCATCTCAAATAGTAGGGTAAGCGTATTAGAGTTGTCAGTATATTGTTTGTCGCCAGCTATGAAAAAGTCAATACAAATATGTGTTATTTGGTATTTCCCACGAGTACGTTCATCGATTTAGTTTGGTTGTTGTTTGTATGATCCAAGTTTCTGGTTGAATTCGATTATTTTAAATGTCATGTTATGCGATTTGCGGTTGTCGCCTCGGCGGTTCAGTTATTGCATAATGTTATCTGTCAAGTAAAGTTTTTTTAAGGTTTCCGATAGCGTAACAATTTTTGTATTCGTTATAATTCGCGAAGTTAAGTGCTCCGTGCCATCGTGTTGTATTCAGTCAGAAACACAAGGCGAAAAATCAATACACGTTTCGTATCGGTCAATAAGTTTAGGTACTGGTAAACGGTCCGTAATGAATCGAGTAAAATATAAGTATGGTTGTTTTCAGTCGGTCGTGCAGTTTGCAAAACAAACGCGTGTCCAAATAATAATTGAATCGTACATTTTCAAATTAATATTTGATACTGATCTAGCCGTTACTGGCTACAGACGTCGTTCAATGTTTACAGCTTTTGGGAAGTTTAAGTAACAAACAGTGTACAGTAATCAGCGGGTAGGTAATTTGTCGGGTTCGGGACGTCGAGCTACGCGTACAATTATACGTAATTATAAGGTACCGCGGTAACGTTAAATAAAACAACGGTTTACTTTTTTGAGTAGAGTTGGTCGTTGCAATGGATACAGATACAGATAGTTATAGTTGTGATTACAATTTGAAACAAAAAATTTCGATTATTAAACCGCGTGTAATAAGGTTTGAAGTTATCGTATAAGTTGTTGTCAATACGACTCGTGATCGAAGCCTTCTTCTTCGTTGTACGCGTACGGCAGATAGGTGTATGTTAGTTGGTGTGGCGTACTCGTATAATGTAATGTGTGAATTGTGCGACGTTCGTTACAGTCGTTATTATTAGTTCAATACGTAATAAATATGTTTCGCAACACTCGTTATTTTCCAAAGTGAATAATTACTTTTATATATAACGAAAAAACGGTCAAATTAACAATCAATCAGTAAATTGTTACGACTCGAAAGAACAACGTGCATATTATGGTATATTAAGGTTATGTTTTATCTAAGTCTTGTTATAAGTAGAGGTGTCTCGTCGTTTGTCGTGTGTCGTCAGTTTGTACGGACGTTTTGTATTCGTGAACTGTAAATCACCATGTGTACGATATTGTAGTGTTGTTGTAGGTATATTTCATTTTGGTAATTATTCGGTTTGCTGTCAGTGTTAGAAATATGTCGGCGAGTGAGTAAATTCAGTCTAAATATTAGATTATTTGCTGTTTTGTTTTCGTATCATGTGACATAGTTCGTGTATTTATATATATATATATACGTATAGCGAGATTAAAGAAGTTATACGTACTACAATAAACATAACAATAAAAACGTGTAATAATTGATAAAATATCAACGAATTTTCATTGTTACGTTGATTTTTGTTTGTAAACGTTTTTGTTTTAAATCGGGTGTGTATGAGGTAACCGTTTTGTAGTCTTGGATACCTACCTACGTGTTTAGAAGTTATATATTGTGTAGAATATCACGTTAGTTATTTTTCGTTCGGTTGGGTATAATATCATAGGTTGAGTTAAATTAAGACGAATAGTTAGTAAATAGTTGTAACAGTTTGTATGTAAAACCCCGTCTTATCGAGGAGCGTGTTTAGGAGTAAAGGATTCAAGGAAAAAACATCAAACGAATAGGCAGTAAAGTATATAATAACAACTTGGCCCGTTCGACAGTTGTTTTGTGCCTGGAAAACCACGGTAGTTGAGCGTTATGTCACGATTGTTACACGTTTGTTTTCATTTGTTCCGTATAGACGGTATAGATGGTATAGACGAAAGGTTAAAAGTTGTTAACGGTTTTCGATCGGTCTGTCATCTGGATTATTCGTGTGTGTCGGTTTAGTTAGAACAATACAGTAGGTATAGTTCAGTATAGTTGTGATTTGTAACAATTAATAATAATTATTATATCTAACCTAACCTCACTCGTCCCGTGCAGTCGTACACAACATGGTGGGCTATAGAACACGGCGTCGTGCGATAATCATCGTTAAAAAACGTATGTGATACGTTTGGTGCAATCGTGTATTGTAGTGCAGTGTGTCATGACAATTACGTTCGTTTTCTTTCGTGCGTCCGGTCGTCGTCGCGAACGGGGAACGTTAACTTTTTGTCAAATTGTTTCCAGGCGTGTGTACGAGTGTGTGCGAGTGTAAAAAAATATTCGTTTAATAATGAGTTTAAAAAGAAAAAAAAATCGGTCCACAGTTGTGCGTGAGTTGTACATTATTATTATTGTTATCATTATTGTTATTTAAGCATAAACGAACACACGTGTATGTATATATATATATATATATATATTACGTTCAGATGAATAAAACTGATTATGTGGAAATTTGCTTACACATGTTAATGACCTTGCGACCTACTTTCTATCTACGTACGAGTGTGTGTATGTGTACGTATAAGTTTTCATTTTTACGCTCGACGGTTGCTACTGTTGTCCGCTGAGTGCTGGAGGATCCGAGTGAAAGCCCAAAGTGAAATTACAAAGTCGTTATGAATTAACATTAACGCGTGGTGTGTGTGTGTGTGTGTGTGTGTGTGTGTGAGTTATATAGACAAACTACCAAATATTCTATGAAACACACACGTAAACATCGTATATTATCTATAATGCACGTTTATTCAGTCGCGGTGCGTGAAGCTGTATACGTAATTAATGCGTGGTGTGCATGCGTTATGCGTGTTTTGTGTCGAGTGCTAAGCGAGACGTCTTGTGTATAGGGTCTGATCCGTGATCGAACACTGAAAAGCACGGTCGGTCGTTATACCTATATGGTTGAATATAATGTGTTTCAGAAAACGGATCGAGTAAAAAATGTGTTCAGATGATAAATGTCGTATAGTATATGTATGTGCCCGGTGTAGGTTAGGTATATGTATAAAATGTAACATTATGTAGTCGAGTATGAACGTATGAGTCACGTATGTGTAAACAAGTATTTTCATTTATTATATATTTATATATATATATATGTATATATAAATAACAAACAAGTTTCAGTATTTAAGTCGTAAACAAGCAACAAGTTTAAAATAATGTATTATATTCAATATTATTAGAATGCGCTGCCAGTGTGTGTGTGTAAAAGTAAACGATTTCGATATTATATACGTTAGCAGTCATTATAAGAACAAAAAGAAAATCGTTTGATTCATATATATATATATACGATATAAATATATTGATTCGTAAAATTCAATATACAAGTTAAATATATATATATATATATAATATGTATGGAAGTTGATATACGTTTTAGTTAATTAGTTGAGTATTCATAAGTACAAAATGATGTTATGGCGGTATAGTATTTCAATAAAAGTTAGTGGTTTGTTAGTTTTTTAGTATTAATTATTTAGTATATAGTGATATAGTAGTTATGTAGTGTATAATATAAATATTGTTTGATGAAATCTACCGTTTAAAAAACAATTATAAATTTGATTTTCGAATATAAAAGTTATGATTTTTTTGGCCGTTTTATCTATGTGTTCAAGTCCCGCAGTCGTTATAGTACATTTTTTATTATAACAACAATTTTTAAATCAAAGCCGGTGGGAAATAAGTGTATATACGTACGTATATTATAAAAATTGAAAATAATCAATTATTTTATCACAGCCATATTGAAAAAAAAAAAAAACATTAATAATTTATCTATACACACTTAGTAAACAAATTTGCTATTTTACGATATATTAGCTTATGTTTTTCCCCGTATATATAAATAGTCGGTTTTTTACCCGTTAAACATAAAATAATTTAGTTTATATGCATACTTAAATCCGTAGAATAATTAATTAAATAAATATATATAAATCAATGTATATATTTACAATATTGTAGAGAGAATTCCGCTAAGATTATAAAAAAAAAAAAATCGATTTCGATTTTTTTTCATTATTCTTCTTTCGCGCGAAGTATAATTGTATAATATGCAATATAGTAGAACAGTTCTTCGTGAGTATCGACTATAGACGCGATAATCAATAAAAACGGAGTGTTTTACGTACCTTCGTGTAGTGTCCGTATACAATATATTATGTACGCGATGTCTACATGTACTACGGGCGAATTAATAAAAAAAAATAAAAAAATTAGAGTCACGTTTTTGTTTTTGAAAATAAAACGAAAACTCCGATTTCCTCCGTGCAGCAGGAGGCAACGTGTTGTATACAATATATTGTGGTGTGTACAGAGTCGATATTTTGTTGCGGCCGAGAGACAGGAGCGATTTTCGGGACGTTTCGAAAACTGTAAAAAGAAAAATGTTTTTCGTGTGTAACAAACGTCGCAAAGACTCCGAAAACATAATTTAATTGTGTGTAAACCGTACCGTATTCGTAAAAAAAAAAATTAATAATAATTATTTAATGATTATTTATAAATCAATGTACACCGTTGGATGCAATACGCCGACGACAATAATCCGCGAGTCGTCGTCCATCGCCGCCGATGAACGGCGTCGACGGCCGAATGCGAGACGACAAACCCGCCCGCCGGCGTTTTATACCGTATTTCTTGTCGATTTCGTATTTGGTCGTGTATATCATTATCATTATTATTATTTATTTTTTTTTCGTCTTCTCGGATATTAATTTCCTCGCCCGTCCCCCGCGTCACGTTTTAACGCGCGCGACGACGACGGAAGAAAGCATAGAGAAATCGCGAGACGTCGAATTTCACACCCGTCAAAACAAGCGAGAGAGATAGAGAGAAAACGAACGCGTATATCATATTACTATTATTGTTATTATTATTACGAGTGTTATATTATTTACCGCACGCTAATACGCAAACAATCAAAAGCGCGCGCGCTTCCGATTTCACTGTGTACGCGCGTACAACTGCGGTAGCGATAGTGCGAACTCGACGGACCTTAAACAAACATTTATCGATAATACGTGTGGTTTGTATACAATACGCCTATGCGTGTGCACATAATGTAGATATGTGTGTGTGTGTGTGTGTGTGTGTATATAATACGTACTTATAGCGTCTGTCGACGGAGAAAGTCGAGAACGTGCACGACGACGATGAGTTTTTTTTTTTTAGATTTTCAATGGCCGTTTATGAATGTGTTCGTGTGTATATATATACATTGGGACGGTGTCTGTATGGGAAACTGATTTCGACGATTCGAAACGGTTTCGCCGCGTATGTATTACCGCGGCGATTGTGCCCGTGAGGTACGCGTAAAACCGTACGTTATAATAACAGGCGTATATTGATAACACTCGTACATAACGACATAACGTGTGCCGCCACACAATGATAATGCGTGATATATGCGTACGTCGTATTTTACCTCGTAGTTTAACGTTTCGTACGCGCGACCGTTTATTTTTTAAACCGTTCGTCTTGTCGCGGACCCGTGACGATAGAATTAAAAGCGCGCGCGCGCACGGGATAATCGCAGAATGCGTGTGTGTTGACGAGCCCGTCGGAGCCGGTAAACACGCGTGCGTTTCGAACAGGTGGCCATCGAATTCCTGAGGGATCCAGACGATTATCATTATTAAAACGTGAATATCAATGAAATATATTTGTTTATTTAAATTTAAACGTTACATCGTGGGAATTATTTTTTGAAAATAACGTTGTCTGAATGTAAGCCGTTACGATCACAACACTGCTGCAAGCGAACCCTGAAATTATTGATGACTGCGCGGCAAGTCGATTCTGAGATGTTAGCGATTCTTTTAGAGCATCAATTGACCTCGGGTTTGTGTAGTGCGCTTTACTTTTAAGATAACCTCATGAAAAGAAAGTTCATTGTAGCTAAATAGTCCAGACTACGTGGTGGCCGTGAAATGTTTCCTCTTCGAGAAATAACTCTGTTTGGGAATAGCTTCAATTAACAATCGACATAGACATGTTGGAAGTGTGGGCCGTCGCTGTTGAAACCAGATCCGTGCGTATTATAGCCGGGAAAATTCTGCAACTCTGGTGTAAAAAACACGTCGATCGTGGCAACATGCTGCTCCGAAGTGACTGTAATCGTGCGGCTTCAAAAAAATAAGGGCGTCCGATGCCACGTGTTGACATAACGGCCCAAACTGTCATTTTTGGGCAGTGTAATGGTCGTTGATGTTTACGTTTTGGATTTTTGGCGATCCAATAGCGGCAGTTTTGTGGAAAGGGAAATCGCTGACATCTCCGGATTGATCCGAGTTCGGTTGCAACAGCGTTATGATCGTAACGGCTTACATTTAGACAACGTTATTTAAAAAAAAAAAAAAATAATTCCCATATTGTAACGTTTACACTAAAAACAAACGTATAACATATTTTATTGATATTCATTTTTGATTTATCGATTATTTGAATTTCTAAGGAATTATGAGGCGCCCTGTGTACGTACATAAACGGGATCGGGATACCGTACGACTTGTATGAGCGATTATATACACGATATACGTTTTGGGCCGGACGTCTTTCTACGCGGGCGTATTGTCGCGCGTTGTATGCGGCGCGGCGTGACGAGTGAGAAATATTTTTTTATTTGAAAACAAAAATTAATGGAAAACCGTTCGTTCGTCGTTTTTACGAACCGCAATTTTCGCTCGTAAATCCTCGACGACATTATGTCATCTATCGGGAATTTCCCCTTACAAACACCGTTCCCCCGGACTTTCTCTTTTCGCGCGTTTACTATACGCCTGTACGATTATATATATATATATAGAACACGCATAGGCATATTATTTTATACGTAAATATTAATTAACGTTTACGCTTACGCTCCAGTTGACGGGCGCGAATAACGTACGCGTAGACAGGTACGTAAACGGACGTTCCAGAGGCGTGAAACCCGCGAGGTTTTTTAATCCATATATACATATATATGAATTAAATCGTAATTATTTTAATGTCGTTCAAATGGTCCGTGAAAGCTGGCGCGCGCGCGCGCGCACACATTCGAATGCGTCGGTCGGGCAGTCGAGCGTTTGCAGGGGGAATTATCGTTTTGACGGCGACGACGAAAGCGGACGCGCGCGCTATTTATTATAATTATAAACATTCTAAAAAACCGCCGGACGGTGACGTTATTACTATTATTTATAATGGCTTTCTACGCTCTTTTACGTACATATATATATATATTTTTATAATTATATATTGCAGCGTTATCTCGTCGTATAGTATATATATATGTATAAGCAATCGTAAACGGAAGACGCGAGTTCTTCCCCCGTCGTCGTTTTTCCTCTTGGATAACGATGACGAGAAAAAAAAAAAAATGAAAATCCCATTGTATCAGTCGTAATAACAATTGCCTTTCACTATCGTGTAAACCCGCCTCCGTAGAAAGCACTTATTTTTAACGCGATCCCGTACCGTCGCGACCGCCGTCGATTTAATAACAACGTGTTACGAACGTATAGACACGACGGCGAGTCGTCGTCAAATTCCTTTCTCAGATCGACACGACGCGTAAAGCACGAAAACCGTTCGACACGGATGTAACGAACAGTCTCTCCCGTCCACTTCGGTATATTATACAAATACTAAATAAGAATTCGTGCATTTCGCAAAAAGCCAATAGTCGAATCGAACGACGTTTGCGAAATCATTATAAACGTTACACTCACGAATACACGATAATGGCGTTTGTAGACTATTTATATTTTTGTCGTTTTACCTACACCGTTCCACGTGCCGAAAAAATCAAATACGTATATTACGACATATTCTCGTGTGTAAAATATAAACGCGTGCACGTCGATGAGCACATTAGCTCACGAGCCCTGCTCATCCGTCTGTGATACGTATTAATTACGAATATTCTATTCGATAATAATAATTTAGTAACGTGTATTATATATATATATATATTACGTTTTATTCAAAGTTCTCGAACGCACGGATGAACATAAAATGCCTATATAAAACGCCGTGTTAGTGTTTCCGACCACGTTGGCGCACCTACTTAACAATAAGGAGATCCGGAGTATAACAAAATCACTTGTCGCATAAAATATACTGAGACAACCGGAAACAAGAACGGACGATCTCATTAAAGCCGCAAAACCAATGGGCTAGGAAGTAAACCAGGACAAAACAAAGTATCTAGTCATGTCTAGAGGACTAAGAGACGGCTCGGATCTGATAGTAGGGAATTATAGCTTTCAGCAAATAAAAGATTTTAAATATCTTGGTGCTAATTTATGATAACGTGCATAATGAGATTAAGTTGACGATATATGCTGCAAACAAAGGCTATTATGCTTTGGAAAAATTGTTTAAGTCGAAACTACTATCTAGACCATAGGTGGTCTTAATCGGCGATTCGCGAGACATATCAACAAAATTGAAAAATGAATTTAACGTAAAGCGATTCGCCAGTCGTTTATTTTTAAATTTATAAAAAAAATTTATAATAGTAAATTTTAGGATATGTGTAAAAAATGTTTGTATAAGTAAAAAAGGTCGTCAGAAAATCGAGGTGATCCGCGATGACCTATCGAAAAGTTTCCTACGATCAGTTTTAACGTACGCGTATGAAACACGGTCAACTACTAAAGGAGATGAAGAAAAAACGTCTTGGTTTAAAAGAAGAGTGCTCAGACGGATATACGGGTCAATATTAAAAAAACGGAAGTCACAGAAGAACAAACAGAGAAGTCCAACTGATCTACCGAAATCCTGGTTATGGATCTTACGAGTTAACCAAAGGACCCGGACGGGGGTCGAACGGCCTACTGAAGAAAGCCCCGGTAGGGAAACTAAACGGAAAAAGACCTAGGGGTCGTCCTCAGACAGCGTTGGGCAGACAGAATCGAGAACGATTTAACCACAACGATTACCCAGTAGATAACAACAGAAGATTGTGAATTAGCGCGTAACAAGCGTTTGTCGGGACGGGAGACCAACGCGTTTACATGTCGATCGTGAGAGATCAGAGTAAGAAAAATATCCGTGTCCGAACCTTGTGCGCGCGTGACGTTGCGCGGTGACGCGGCTCTCCGTTGGACGGCGTTGGCGAGCGCGCGCGCGCGTGTCGCGCGGTCACTGGGACTTCTTCCGGTGCAGCTTGTCGTTCTGCTTCATCGTCGATATGGCGTTCACCGAGCCGAACAGGATCTTGGCGGTGACCTGGACGCGTCGGGGCGGCGTGGCCGGCCTGTCGCCGGCGCCGGCGCCGCCGCCGCCGGCCGACGACGGCCCGTAGCCGCCGCACGCGCCGTTCAGACACTTGGTGGGACCGTTGTTGTTGACGTCGCCGCCGCCCGCCGACCGGGTGGGCGAACCGTCCGGCACTCTGGTCTTGGACGAACCCTTCGATATCTGAAACCGGGAAAACCGGACGTCAGACGTTTTTTTCGGCGCGTTCGGAGTCGCACGCGCGCGCGCACGGAACGCGGTGTTTTTGACCCCGCGCCGCGGAGAAAGCCGCCGCGCTCGCACGCGATAACACCGCGCGCGCGGCGCACACACCTTTGGGCGTCGTGTACGTACGCGTACGCGCGCCGGCGGCGACGAACGCCCCGAGAGCGGGCGGGAAAACGTGATCCCGACGTCCGAAACGCGCGCTACGGCCGGACGCGTTACGGTCTGGCCGCGCGCGTACGGAAAGAGATTGTCGCGGGTACTTGGGGACAAATCCGACGTGGTTCGTACGCGCGCGCACGGAATAAGGTCATTAGCGCGCGTACACGTTTTGCGCGCGTTCGTAGTGGGTTTTACCGATACCGCGATAAACACGTGCGGGGCGCAGCGCGCGAGAGGAAAACGTCCGGCCGCGTTCGGCGTTTTCGTCCGAACCGGGCCAAGGATTTTACACGACGGCGTCCATTAGGATCAGTCGGCTTTTCTCTTCGTCGTCGCTCGTCCTACGGGCACGCGACGTTCGTAACACCCGTTTACGTGTTAAGCCCCCGTGCCGTTGTCGCGCCGGAAACTCGTTGTGTTCACGGATAAAATATTCCAGAAAAGTGGATTTCACGGTAACCGAAACGCGCGTCCGTGCGACAAACGGATCGAAAAATTCGAGAAAAACCCTTCTCGTCGCGGGCATCCGTTTCATGCGTGGAGACGGGCGTTCGGGGTCGTTGTATGAGGGGGGGGGGGCAAACAAAAAACAAAAATAATCAACTCACCATTTATAAAAATTTCGAACGAACTGTGTGTGGTGGTGGCGCGTGTGCACTTTGCCGGACCGACGTCGTCAGATCGTTAACATCGGAAGCGAATGTGCGGCGGGCGGACTCGATCGCGACGAACGACGTTCGGCTGCGGCGGCGGCTCGGGCGACGGTGGCCGACGTGGAGGGGGCGAGAGACGACGAGTCGTCGTTATTATTTCGTTGGCGTCACGACCGGATCGGGCGGTAAGGAGAGAGAAAATCGTCTCTCTCTCTCTCGAAAAAACAAACGCGAAACGAGTAGCGTTTCGCGCGGAAGCAAAAAAAAAAAAAATCGTTTTACCGACGTGACCCAGTTGCAGTGGTCCCAAAACGATATCTTCGTACCTTTTTTTTTTTTTAATTTTTGTTTTTTATTTCTCCTAAAGTATGATGATATTATAATGTCGATCTCGTATCACTACCGCGGCGGCGGTCGAACGCGATAATAGTGTTGTCGTGTCGCGCGCGCGCCGCCGTCTTATATAGGGCCGTGCGCCGGCCGCCCGGGCGGACGGCCACACGGGGAAAACGGAAGACGGCGGGGAGGTGGTCGGCCGGCCGTCCGCTACCGAAATCGCGAACGCGCGTGAATCGAGGCCCTGCCCCGCGGCGGCCGCGCGCGATATGTGTGCTAATGGCTCAAGAGAGAGGACACCGCCGCAGACAACGGTCACGACGACGGCTCGTCGTCGTACGTTAAACGTACGGCACTGCGCGTGCGATCGTTATCGTCGCGGGAGAACGTGTACCACACCGCGTCCGTCGTTCCTCCTCCAACTCCTACTCCTTTCGCAGCCTTCTTCGCGCACAGATCTCGTTTACGACGACCCGTCGCGGAAGTTCTTCCAGAACTACGCGCACGCGTACGACCGGGGACGACGTTTACCAACCGGACCCGGAGCGGAAAATGATAACGATAATTCGCCGGGGGGGCCGCCGGCGCTAATCCTCCCCGTCCGTCGTACGCGCGCGCCGCGGGCCGACGGGTGTCCCGTCGAACGGTCGGAGCGGACTTACCGTTTGTCCCGGAACGCGCTGAAAACGAAACGACCCCGGGTTCGGGAAATCGTGTCGCGTCCCCTTACGAATTCGTTAGGTTACGTTGTGTGCGGTTCCTACAACGGAAATCAGCGCGTGAAAATCGATTTGTCGAAGCGAGCTTGGAAAAATGTCGAAACAACAGCGGCATTACGTACACTCGACCGCGTTAATGGCATTTGTACGAACGGTGTCGGTGTTATTCGGGACTCGAACAGGCCTATTTCCGAGCGCACGATTTACGCACATACACGTACGTTCCTTGCCCGAGGAAAATGCGGTCACTCTAACGACGTCACGAGTGCAACGCGTGTACGCCTAGCCTGCATTTCGGGGCCCGTCGCAAAATTTTGCCGACTTCGTTGTTCGTGTTTTGATTTCGCGATTCGCGTGTGTGAAACGATTAAAAAAAAAATGACAATTTCTTTGCTCACCCGTACAAAACATAAATACACATACGTTCGTACTTCCGTCGTCTACTGCTCGACCGAGAGACCTTTGCGCGTGGATTCGACGGATGTCGTTTTGTAAAACAGTGAAAATATACGAAAAAAAAAACCCAATTGTTTTTGATTTATCATTGCGAAAACACTGGAAAAGTTTATAATTGTTCACTCAATAAATATACGCGTTATGTAACATTTAGTCGTACGGTGTCGACACGTATTGCGCGTTTTAATAATTACATGTGGGTCATGTCTGCGGATCGACTTAGCCCTGAAGTGATGGGTTATTGTTTAACGTGAAGAAGAACGTTCTCGGGAAAACAATTGTTTTCGAAAAACGTATTTTTTATAAATTGCGTTCACGTTACGACACGTCGTTAGTTTTGACGCGATTTGAGTTAAATCAATTTAAATTGTCCGATAAGAATATGTATTATTTGAGTCGTCCTTCGCGGTCAAAGCTGTGTGTGTGTGTGTGTGTGTGTGTGTGTGGTGTGTGTGTGTGTGCTCGCGCATACAGACGAAACGTAACGAACGAACGAACGCGTGTGCGTGCACTGCAACAGCGGACTGTTGAAATAATTATCGTACCAGCCTTGTTCGAACAAAGAATAGAGACGCGTGTGCTTCATCATGGAAATCTAACGAAACTTAACGTCTGAAAACACGATCATTATACGTTTTGTTTTTGTTTTTTTTTGTTTTTTATTGTTGACCTTATTTCCCGTTCAAATTACTACACGCGCGCGCGCGCGCGCGTACGTTTTTATTCCACTTGTGAATCGTTGATGTCGTTTGTTTAAAAACAAAATTATAGTATAAAATACACACGCGATACGTTGCGCGACCTCGCCTAGAACCATAGCGGAATATTTTGAAGAGACGTTTTTTTTTTTTCCCCTCATTTAACTGTAATCGTAACCGCCGCGCCGTTAGTTTTTCACGCGAATAACGCGTAATGATTTTTGCGACGAGAATATTTTCGGAAACGACAAAGCGTTTCTCTATGCTCGTCGACTCGAATTCCAACGGAACTTTACCCCAAAAATTACGTGTTTTTTTTTTTTCACCCGTTTCACTTGCGGTCCGGTACCGTCGACAGTTTTTCGCAAACGTTTCTCGTTCGTACACCGGAGACTTCTTTGAGCCCACTCGTTCACGCCTTACACACACACACACACACACACTGGTGAGCGGCTTCGACACTCTACCACTCGTGACCACGAGTGTTTACTCGACGGACATTCCAAAAGTATATCGTCTCGGATCTATGATATCATCATAGTACACCTATCGAGACCGGATTTGACTAAAAATGTTTAAACGGCTATTGTATATCTCGCGTTTCGACTTTTTCGTCACTGTCGTCGGAAAAAAATTTTCGTGCGCGTACACGAATAGACCGTCGCCAATCGTCGGACGATATTCGTACGCGCGAACACAACACGGACGCATAAACAATACGTGTACATATGGATAATAATAATTTCATAGTTTCGAGAGTAAAAGTGAATTCGATGACACGGTTCCGTCGTCACCGCGCGCCACATAGTTCCGGGCTACATCACAAGATTTATGTACGGATTTTCACTTTTGTCCGTCGACGACTAAACGCGTTGTGCGTACGGTTTTTAGTGTCCGTCCTGTATGTGTTTTCGCGTCCGGACAGATTGTCGCGCGTTTCGATAACGTACGCGGTACGTCGTCGACGGTCGTCGCGTCGTGTGTACGTGATAACGTGATTGATCTGCGGCGCGCGCGCGAAAAAACGACGGAAAGAGAGAGGACGTCGGCGGCGAAACGTGCGCGCGCGCGGGTTAGTCTTGTACACGACGAATTCGTGCGGGGCGGGGGCGCGCGAATCCGAGCCGTCGGGTAAGTAGATCAGTTGGCCAGTGGGCCAAACCGGACGCGGTCCGTCGGCAACGTGGCGGTACGGCCTCTCGTCGGCAACGTTCGGCGTCCGTTGTGAAGCCGCAGCGCTCGTTCGGGCCGGATTTCGGGCGGGCGCGCCGTCACGGGAGCAGCGAGTTGGAAATGAGTGAGACGCGTCGGAAATCGAACGCGAAGAAAACGCGGAAGGTCTCGTCCGCGGCGACGGGTTCACCAACCTGTCGCCCGCGCGGCTTTGTCGATACCGGCAACAACGAGTCGTGCGACTGTGAACGAAACGCGTATAATAAAATACACGCGAGAGTTAAAAATAACACACACCGCGGTACACGCCCCGCGGTAACGTGGTAACGACACCGCGTGCGAATAAAAAAAAAACCGCACGCACGCTACGACGCGACGTCGCCGCGCAATATTTTTATTCGTTCCCGAACGTACGAACGGTTCCTGTTAAGTTCATACTTACTTCGTGAGCGGTATAAACCGTCCGTCCGACGGAACGGGTCGTTGTTCGCGTTGGAAAACCACGTTCCGCATCCGAGGATACGCGTACTTCGGCGGCGTCTATCCCTGCGGGCCGAAACCTCGTTTCGAAACGCCGAGGACACCCAGTCGATTAGATCGTTATCATAACGAATAACGATCGTTTCCGCGTTGTTGTTCGCGCGTTACCATATATAGGTGTACACGGCGAATAAAAATAATGATGTAAGTACAGTAAATCGTTCTCGTCCCCTTCTTCTCTGTCCACACACACACACACACACAGACGTTGTCAAAACCGCCACAGGTATTTGATGACGTGTGTGTGTGTGTGTGTGTGTGCTTCGAGAAGTATATCTAGTATACCGCAGCGGCGTTAAACCAGTTCGAACGTATCCGAGAGAGAGAGATGGAGAGGAGTCAAGGTTAGGCCGCACAGATACGTATATTTTATTGTATATGTGTATATATATATATTCGTATATCGGTGAGAAACGGTGTCCACGGGGAAGGGGAGGCGAACGGTATATGGCCCGTTACTGAAAAAATTTAAAATAAAAATAATCACGTTTTTACAATTTGGGTTGTACGCGCGTGCATACGTACCGACGTTTGGCGTGGGGAGGAGGAGGCCGCGGCGAAAAACGTTTTCGTAAAAAACGCACGCGGAATAATTTCCGAATATTTTTACTGTTCATACCGTACGCGTTACGTTTTTCAATCTCGACGTTTATTTTTACATTGATGTTTGCTCGGTCTCGAGTACTTTCCAATAGCGGATACAATAGTAGGTGTTTCCAATAG
This sequence comes from Schlechtendalia chinensis, assembly GCA_019022885.1. NCBI lineage: Eukaryota > Metazoa > Arthropoda > Insecta > Hemiptera > Aphididae > Schlechtendalia > Schlechtendalia chinensis. The sequence goes on along the minus strand of CM032349.1, from coordinate 1,579,407 downwards.
CGTTTTACCGTCGAGTTCGTCATGCTTGTACGCGCCAGCGTTGGCCGCCGCAAACGAGACCTGTGGCGAACTTCTTAAGCCAACTGTTGTGCACGTATCGATACAGTTTTTCGCATCACAAAGTCCGAAACGTGTCCGACCGTCAGTATAAACGTGACAATAATACGCGCGTGCATTTCGATGGTTCCATCACAGACTGTATAAATACAGATAGCTCACTCCGGGATTTAAACAAAAACGATGACGTTTCGATAAACGTTGATACGCGACGAAATCAGTATGACCACAGGTTCAAGAATAAAATTTCGTCGTCTGTCGTAAGAATAAAGTCACACTAATTATCCAACTGCGCTCGGACAAATTAATCCGTACTTTTAAAACATACCGTTATAATACTTATAACCGGATACCTGCAGGGTGTTTTAGGTAATTGTTATTTGTATATTGATGTCATCCGACTCAAGTTCGTGTGGTAACGACGTGTCTGTCCTCGTAATTTCCTGTGTTTGGTGTCGAATTCGCTTAAAAAAAATGGACAGGTTAAAAATTGGAATACGTTGCTCAGTTATGTAATATCGTAAAAATGTAAATACTCAATTGTAATTGTTTAATACTTAATTATAAATAAATATCTAATATTTGAAATGAATATTCCGTGGTTCTATGTTTGTGATTACACATGGATAATAAGTTAATACAATAATATTGTACAATCACTGTACAGTAATTTATTTTTGCGATCGTTACCTATACTGGTAACGTCGCGTCCAATCGGAGCATCTAATTTTTCTTCACGATAGATTTTGGTCGAGTGAGTCGGCTGTATTCGTGTAGTCCGGCGGTTCTATGTGCGACGGATTCAACTTTTTCATTTGTACGTAGCTCGGGTCGTTTCTTTTTTTTCGCGTTTACCTACGGACGCAGTTACTCTGCACACGCGAATAGGTTAATTTTACTATACTGTCGACGAATCCCCGAAAATGATTGTCGTAGAACGATCACGCGACGACGCGATACGATCTCCGGTTATTCGTCGACATAACCTCGGTCCCGTAGCGGTCGGTACGTATCGTCCGCAACGATTATCCGATGTACGCGAAAAACCTCATAACCTTTACGCGTGAAGGTTACGAGATTTCGAAAACGTGCCTTGATCGATCTTGAAACGATCGATAAGAAAATCCACGTGTTCGAATAAGGGACACGTCCCATTGGTACGGTAACAATGGTCGATATACACACGGTTCGTATTCAGAGGAATTTCGATTTTAGCGCGTACTAATTGCCCGGTTGTTGGGTGCGTTTTAAATTTCGAATCACCGTTTAGGTTATACGACGTTATAGACGAATTATTTTTATACGAGTTAGGTATTGAACGAAACGCGTGGAAGTCGGCGATTCGGGAATATTTTTTGAAGGCGGCGCGTTGCCAAACGTTCGCCACGGTGTAGAAAATACTGAAACGGCGCCACTGCCGCTATCGCGTTGTCGACGGCTCCTCCTCGTGTACGTGAATGCTTTCTCGTATTTTCCAGTATTATATTTTTAGTCGACTCGTCCGCTTAAACGGATCATTAAAATAAATATTCATAATGTAACGAAATATTAGGCGTGTGTGTGTATATCGTATATATTAATTATAAACGTTATAATTTTTTATTTTATTTTTTTCCGTCAGACTTCGAAACGGGTGGCGACGACGGCGTCCGGAAGTGGGCCAAGACCGTTCGCGCGGATAAACAGGTTATTTGACGGAGGAAGAAAGAAAAAAAATACATAATATTATGTACAGGTACAACGTCAAACACGCGTGTTTATACCGTCTGCGGAGTAAGCACAAACGGACTAATCGCGCAGGCCGAGCACCGGGGTGGATCGGGTAACATTTTTATTATAGATTTGTTTCGTTCTCTCTAGAGGATGTTCGTTATAACTCTTGTAATTTATCGAAGTAACTGTAACTTGACTTGGTGACTGAAATCGAGCGACTTGCCTGGCATTGGTGTCGCCTGTTAAAAAAAAAATATGTATATTTAGGTGACCGCGATACACGCGTCGAGGAGTGTACGTACACAACAGCGTTTTCGATCGTTTAAAACCCATTTGCTAAAAGTCGATTGTAATTTTCAACTAGACTTAAAAATACAAAGACGAAACGTTTTTAGGCCGGCGAAAACAAAACCGGTGGGGGGGAAAGAAACCTATGACACGGAACACGGTTATGGTTCTTCTTCGGCGACTTCGTTCCGAGAGATTTCGACGTGACGAAAACACGATGAAAATTAACCACCGCGATAGTTAATTTTTTAATTTTTTTACAACAGACACCTAATCCTCCGGCCCAGCACGCACGACATTGTAACAAACACCGGCAGCAGCCGCCGCCGTGGTTGGTGGTCTATTTAATCGTATGAAATTAAAATATCGCGCGCGGTTTTCGACGTGGCGAGTGGAAAAAAACTCCACGCGAAATATATTTTCGAGGGCATATATTTTCGCCTGCGATCGAACGCGCCGGACATTTTTCGCGCGAAAATAACTCTCCGAATAAACTCGAACTGGGTTTCGCGCCGCGACGACAACGCGTACGTCATTACGGCGGCTAACTAAGTCTGACTTGCGTTCCGACTCTCGCGACGGGAAGAGTCGGTTCCGGGAGAGCGTTCGGAGATTCGCCGCGGCGTTCGACTGGCGGACTTTTTCGTTCTTTTTCCTCGTCTTCGATGAAAATATATTTTTTTTTTTGTTGTTGTTCTTTTTCGCCGTTTTCACTCCGTCCAAGAGATATGATCGTTTTAGAAATCGGATCTACACAATCGTCGTTTTCGTCGGCCTTCGGGCCAATGGCGAATATTCCTCCTGATAATACCACCGAGTGATATATATATTATTATTTTAGTCGCGTTCCGTGTACGACGCACGCCTATTTAGGTGCATACGTAGTAGAACGTAATCGTCGCGGTTACCCGTAGCGTTTCCAAAAGTCGAACTCGTTTTCGGCGGCCCGTTTATTTTTGGCTTACCGGTCAATCCGGTATTATTCGTATACGCGTTTCATTCGTCGTCCGCGATCAAATCTGTCGCGTTTTCGGGGGCGCGATCGAAAAAGTCGCGCGTTCGTTTCTCTCGCGAAAAACCAACGACGACAGCGGTCGTCACGGGGTCTTTGGCAGGGCGGGTAAGAGGCCAGGCCCTTTAGACGTTTTGTACTTGGGCCTCAAGCTGTTTATTTTATTATTGGCTTACACGAAATAACATTACGATATTCTAAACGATTTTTAACACGAGTATTTGTTATCTTTCGCATATCACACCGTATCAATCGTTGCCAAACGTCGATAGCCGAAATCGAAAAATCAAAAATTTTGTGAATTATTTCACACTTTTTAGTTCATTTTTTTCGAAGTCGGTTTTATTTTGATCCAATAATTTTTTTTACGTGATACGTTATCAAGCCTCCTAAAAACTCACCCACCCGGGCCTTCAGAGTGTCAGTCCGCCCCAGGTCGTTGGTGTGTACGACCTCGGGTCGGCTGCGCGCGACCGCGTCGTGAACGGAAAGCCCGCGTGTTTTGTCGTCGACGTGCGCGCGGTCTTTACGTAACGATTGTGCGATCCTCGTCGCGCGTGTCTGACCTTTGTCGGAACCCGTTGCCGGACACCATCCCGGCTACGACGCGACGCGCGATACCGTATCCGCGGTGTTTACGTTTTTTTTCCTCGGACGTTACGCGTGGCTCGTCGGATTTTCACATTCCACGACAGGACACGCAGGAAAACCAGTCTCGACGACTCTTACTTTTGGAGTCGTGTGTGTGTACGGGCGCCTGCTGCCGATCCGACCGGACCTAGCCACGTCGTGTTTTGTTCTCGCGCGTGTATACGCGCACACGTATGCGTGTACAATAAACGTTCGGGCAAGAGGTCAGCGCCCTCCGCGCAGACGTAAACACGATTTTCTAAAACGGATACCGGCCGTGTACACGGTTTCACTGGAAACTATTTCAAATGCGTGTTACTACGACGTCCCCCGGCTACGCGAACCGGCCCAACGCGCGCAAACGATACGATCATGTATCACAGCAGAATCATCGTTTCCTTTTGATTTTCGCCATTTTCGCGGACGAGCGTAACGTTACCCCGCCTGACGAGATCGGCCGCGACGTGGGTCGGTCGTTTTCACGGTCGTTTTGTCGGTGAAAATCCCGTTTGGCGTTTCCGAACGAAATCGGGATCGGCGAATAACGAGCCGCACGTTTTTGGGCCCATTTCGCGAACTGTGGACGTGCGCGCGCGTGTACGCGATTACAATCGAACGTTTTCAGGCACACGGTTCTCGCCGAAATTGTTTCTTTAGCGGTACGAGATTTCGACAGTCACAGTTGAAACCGTATACGAAATAAACCGCATGACCTAGTGATCCGTATATGCGATTTTTTTTTCCGTTCTTTTTTTGTTTTTTTTACCAACTCACGTCGACGTGTCGCTCGCGAGATTATTTATTTCTCTTTCGCCGAAAATTTTATGGAAACCATTCTAAATCGTTCGATATCTGAACGTGTAACATTCAACGGTTGTATGCCAATACGATCAATACCGGTACACGCGGAACAAAACGGGCAAAATACCGGGTCGACAAACGCGCAGGTAATTTTTTTGTGTTCGTTTTCGAAACTACAGTTTCGCGAGTAAAACCGGCTACGTGTCCGCGTATAGTTTTTAACGAGTCGAAATCGAACGGTTGTCGTTGTACGTAGTCAGCCGATATACGATCGGGTCAGTTATCCAAGGTTAGGGTCCGTCTATGGCGGCAAAAGCCCGGCAAGCTAGACACGCGTGTCGGCCGAGTAACACAGCCCGGTGAGTACGGGAACGGCGTGGCATGGCAACACTCGACCCGGTCAGCGTGCTCACGTTTTCCGACACATATCGGTCCCGACGACTATCGATCCGGTTGACGGTGAGGAGAACCGGGGGACTCGACGAACAATACGATTGATTACGGGAAATCGTAAAAAAAAACGTCATAGTTACGCCAAGTACATGGATCGCTAAAAAAAAATTAAACGAGTCCAGGCCCATCAATCGCGTAATACTACAACGCATATCGGTCGTTTTCCCGTGTGCGGCGATGTTTTATTAGTAAATTTCGTATACCCTACGATCATTCCGGTCAATATTGTTTACGCGTAACGACCTCTGTATGTTTCAAACAAAAATGTACTTAAAGATTTAAACGTGCCAACACACAACTAACGATCCGGTCACTACACCAAAATCGTTTTAAAACTCCGTGCCCATGCCGATCCACTAATTGAACACATTTTCACTGCCACGCCCAACCGTAGAAGATTAACAAGGCAATGGCCCAGAATGCATAAGTAAAAAACAAAAAACAAAAATAATAATAAATACATTTCGATAGTTAATCTATAGTCACATGGTACTGCTGGGGCGAACCTTCATGTGAATGTTTTAATTTAAACTTAACATTAGCCATCAAATCCAGTAGCCATCAGACTTACTTATTATACCTGTAACGTATCAGATCAGCGGTTCTTAAACTGTGGTCCGCGGCCCCCTGGGACCTACCCCGTACGGTGGTTTGAGATATATACAATCGTTTCAAATCATCTTAAAAAAAATTTAAGTCAAACCAGACCGCTGGCTAAATTTAAAACGCAAGAATTCCGACGTAGACGATGAGAAAACGTTTGAATTAAGGATACGTTTCGAGACCGAATAGAAAACATATAGAGTCCGAATTTCACAGATCACAGATTTCTAGTGTCGAGCTCGACGTTCAAAGACCGATGTCTGAAATGCCATCATTTATACGTTGTAAATAAATAAAAATTAAAGTTTCATGCAAAATCAAGTGTAATAAAAACGATCGTAAATGTATGTGTTTTTGCGCGTCTGCTTATGCGATTTGTAATATAAAATAAATATATTGAGTACTACGAAAAGGTATTCGAGAGAAAATTGATTAGGGGAAGGTTTTTTAAAAAGTTTAAGAACCGCCCGGTATAGATTGCGAATATTTCCTACTTAACAAAATAAGAAAAACAATAACGAAGATGCGCGCGCGGGGGGAATACGGACGGATGGTATATTCGTTGTCGTACGACGTTAATTATCGCGAGTCGGTCGCCAACGGCCGTAAGTGTATATTATTGTTTTTTTCGTTCGTTTTTTTTGGCAGAACACGTTTTGTGGGTCAAGGCCGCGCGCGCGCGCGCGTACCATACAGCGTAACAACAATAATAATGATAATCGGACGAGAAAACCGGTCGCGCGAAATGTGCCGCCGATGTTCACGCTGGCGAGTAGGAAACGTACAGGAAACGATAATAAAAAAATTGAAAAAAGCGCGTAACGAACGGCGTTTCGTTTTCGTGCCCGTACGGTTCGGTCGGTTTACAGAACAAAAAAATCCGATGGGCGTTCGCGCTCCAGACACAATAATAATTGACCCGTGATATACAATATCACGTAGATCATACGTATACACGGTTGTTGTTGTTGGTTTTTTTTTTGTTGGTCTTTGTTCGTCAAACAAATATTATTTGATGGAAAAAACAACGTACTCACGCGACTATATACGCACGTTTCTCGCGGGGCGACCTGCCGAATACGAAAAAAAAAAAACGACGATTCTCGTAAAGGGGGGGGAGATCTATATTTGTCGAGACGGGATCGCGGCGTCACATGATCGATCGTAGGATCGTGAACCGGTGGGTTTTTGAACGCTACTTTTTCTTTTTTTCCAAATATAAATGGCGTTTCGTCCGCGGCATCCTCGTGGGACGTCTTTCCGGACACGACGCGCCCGCGATTTCGTCACTCTCGCGTTGGCGCTCATGCGGGGGCGTCATTTGGGGGGTGGCAGGGTGGGCATTTGCCCCCCCTTGTTAACAGTGGGCCGGTGTCCGGATGGATACGGGCCGGTGTCCGACGTCGGGCTCGATTAATTATCATGAACAGAGTGAAGTTTTTTCTTTATAAATCCGCCTTGATCACGGTATCATAGGATTGATAGAATAAATAAAGTAACGAGTTCTACACTGATAACGTTGTGGAACAAGTTACTGCTATTTTGGGGCAGTGACGGAGAGTAGGACTAAAGAAGGCTGCTTAAAGTTTATTATCTGTTTTTTGTGAACCATCTTATACTAATAGACGGAGCGCGGTAGTAGTTCACGCGGTCAACGGTGGCTGCACTGCACATGATTTTCCACAATTTTGGACTTGCGCAAAGGATAGACCGAGTTGTGCAGTATTTCGGTACAAACCTTTGCCACCCCCTCTCAAGAACTGAAATGACGCCACTGCGCTCACGCCTAACCGCCGGCGCGCGTTTCCCCGTTCCCGGTTTCCCCGTTCCCGGTTTCTCACCGTCCGGGAGGGTTCACCGTCCGTTCTGTCCGCCGCGCGGGACGACCTACAAACGTGTTCAGACGTTGTCGTACACCCGCCGACCGGAAATCCGTATCGTTGTACCGCGTGCGTGAACGTGATGAATGTAAAACCGCGTCTAAAAAAACAAAAAAAACGTACGCGACCACTGTACACGCACGCGTGACGGTGTTGTTGTCGGCGTAGGTTTCGCGGCGCCATTTGTTCTCTCGCCCGTAACACGACTGCGTTAGGTTCGGCACGAGTCGCTGAGTCGGTTTTCAGTCGATCGTTCAGTCCGTCGTAAAAGAAAAAACGAACACGCGATTGTACAACGCGTACGCGGACAATTATCGTCATCGACTTACGTCGTGGATCGCGCATTGCCACTCGTCGATTTTGTCATAGACGTGTCCGGACCTCCACGGCCTAGGTGGGTTGGGAAGAGGCAAATCGTAAAATACATTGCCCGTCTGATATTTGTCACTCTTTCCTAAAAAGTGTTACGATCGATGTAAAATACGTGAACACATAGAATTAACCAAAAAAAAAAAATCCATTAAAAAAAATGTCGAGTCCAATAAAACGCTAACACACAAATCATTCATGTTGTTTGAAACTGAAATCAGGTACCCTGCCGTCCATTAAACGTTGAATACGAAAGACGTATAATAATAATTATTATTGAAAACCGATTGAAAACGAAAGAATTAAATATAGTACGCCTATCTGCTGGTTTTAGTATTCTAAACGTTTACACCGTCAATATCAGTAATACAAATGTACGCTCACTTTTCAAACGAAAGTTAGAATAGGATTTAACACGAGCAAATATAAACTCGAACGTTACGCGTAACACGCCTTATGTTTTTCTCTTTGACGTCAGCCTGTTTTGTTTTATCAGAAATGTCATTAATAGCAAATCAACCGAATTTTATATGAATTTATATATATCCGTTCAGGCGCGGATCCAAGAGAAGGGCCAAGAGGAGATCGCCCCCCCCCCCCCATAGACTCTTGTTAAATTTTTTTATTAGTATCGTTTTATAATTCTAACTCATATCTATGATACTCGTAGAAAGACAATTTAAAATGATGTTGTAGCTATGGGATTTTTCGGCTATAACGTTTTCGATAACCAATAAAGATAAATAGACCTCTTTTTATCAAAGCACACATGATCGTTTTCATATATGTATTGTGCAGTTTAATCATCGAACGATACGCGAACCTTAAAAATCGATGGGTCGCACATGATAAAATATATCTACGGCTCTTGAACATCTCGAACATCTCCGCGGAGGACAATATAAATCGTTCCGACAGCAGCCGCGACCGCCACGCGATTCGACGCTTTTGACAAAGATACGAAGACAGACTTTATTGTTTTATTTCGGCGTAAGGTTTTGGAAAATATTTCATTACTCGATGCGACGGAATGAGGATTGAAGTTGTTTCGATTAAGACGGCCACCCCCCACCCCGTAAATAAGTTCTGGATCCGCGTCTGGATCCGTCCGCCAAGTCGCCGCCGGGGAGACAGCTGCCTGTCCCGTAGAGGGATAGGGTCAGTTCTCCATACTTTTGATAAGAGAAATAATTTCAATTTTTTTTTCGAGGTTACATACCACCACACAAAATCATAAAATTATACAAACATAAATTTAGCGCTGATAAATGTACAACTCCGCATTAAATATGTGAAATAACGTATGTTATTAATGTATTTGAGTATTCGATGCGCAACGGTTTTTCACGGTCATTACAGTGATACGGTAATAAAATGTTTTATTATACCTATAATATTTCATATGTTCGTGTGATACAAGTTTTTAAATTTTTTATGATTTAAAATTTTGTTTAAAGTGAATTTCTATTTGGATAATACTGTAATATTGTATTGTCTATGTAATATTACCATTTATAATAATCATTATTTTATAGTTCTAATTGTAGAAAAAGTTAAACGTTTATTGTCGTTTTCAACTAATTGAAGGTTAGCAAATTTATTAACGAACGTTTGGAACGTGGGGATTTTAATTATCCATGTTGGTGTTTCTACGTCCGCAAAAATCGGTTATCGAATTTTTCTCTTATCAAAAGCATGGAGAACTGACCCTATCCCTCCCGTAGACACGCCAATACAAGCCCCCTCGTCGTCGTCGTCGTGTTGCGATTTTCGTTTTGACCGGAGTAGCCGAGCGGACACGTTATCCACGACGCGGACCTATCTCGACCTGCGCGACGTGACCACGTGACTTAACGGTCGTGCGTCGGCGACTCGCGAAATCGCGCTCACGCGTTGCGAAAACGCGTCCGGCGTACCAGGGATTCAGAACCGGCGACGGGATCCCGCGGGACACGACCGAACCCTCCCGCCCCCACCCCGGCCTAAGGGCAGGGCGAAACCACCGTTCAAAGCGCCCGTCCCCATTGATCTCATTGTACGCGTTCTACGCCGTGTCCGCCACAGAAACACAACGCGACCGATCGGAATCGTCGTTACGGTAGACTTTGAAGACATTGATAAAACACGTTTTTACCAGCTTTTATAAATAGATCTCCAAGAAGGACACAAACGTTGGACGAAACAAAAGTGTTATTAAAAATATTTGAAAAATTACAGACCCTATGGTTTGAACGTTATTCGTTTGATAATTTTTTTTTGGCATTTTTGACGTTTTCGTTTTTTAAAATCAATAGTACTCGAACAATTTCAAAGTCGTGTTCGCGTCCCATAACTTTAGCCGGCAACAGAACGCGGACGGACGGAGTCGGACGGACGGATACCGGACCCCCGGGAGGGGGGGGACCTCCTTCACCCCTCGGGGACGTGCGCAAGACCCTTCTTCACACACGAGTCGCGCCGAGTGCCGTTACGTTTAAGGCGTGTACTTACACACCGGTCACGTGTTCAGGAATTTCGAAACGTTTTCTTATCGTTATTCGTTGACACGTCTTGTTATCGTATTTGATACGTCAAATAATGCATCTTCCCCAGAAGCGTTTCACACGAAACGCAATTAAAAACATCCTCCGACAATGTTGTTGTAACGTCGTCAAAATTATAGTTGAATAGTTTTTTATGCCCGGAATGTACTGACGAGAAGAATAAAAAAATTACGTTCTGACAATCCTGTACGAATCGTTACGAATTAAAACGCGACCGTTCGTTTGTTCCGCACAGGAGGCCGACGTCTGTTTGCACGCCACGTAGCAGCCGATTCGCTAAAAAGAGTGTTTCGACTACAAGTTACGTCACCTCGTCCGCTACGGTCGACGTACCCGGCTCGTACGTCGGAGGTACCGAACTCGAAAAACGGCACCAACACCGTTCTTCGCTAGTTTGTTCATAACACGTCGATGTGCAAGGTACCTTTGAACCCGTTTGATTGGCCCCAGTTGAACGTCAAAACCCGACTCGTCCAACGACACGATGCCAATGTGAATTTCATCGCCAAAACAAAAACCGAAGTCGTAATAACACGACTAAAGCAGAAATAAGAAGGCGGACATTTTTAATTCAGACACAAATACTCACGTATATTAAGAGTTACAATTACACGATAAATATTGATTTGATAAAATGTTTGTCACATTGTATTATGTACGGTCGACGACGGATGTACACTAAAATTAATTAAAAAAAAAATATATATATATATATATATATATTGCATATTTTCAACAATACTTTACTATAATGTACGTTACTACCGAATAAATAAATATACATATATATATTTTTTTTTCTTATATCAGGCTTTTCAAAGGGAATAATAATAAAAATATAAAAAAAATTACAAACGCACGACTTTTTCCTAAATTAAACGTTAAGAGTTTTATGAAATCACGACAACATTTAACACGAATCACGAGTACATCATACGGTGGTTTTCTATTCTACTACATAATGAATATAATAATAATAATAATAATAATAATAATAACAACAATAATTACCATAAAATGTTTATAGACACGCTTTAGATATGGTATTGTTGTACTTATCGAATATAATATTATTTTCAGTACGATTATAGAAAAGAAATCGATAGAGACATTGATTATATATATATAGATATATTAACCAATGGTACAGAGGAAAAAATTATATTCGCATCCGTTCATAAAAATTAAACAGTCTACGTAAAAAATAATCCGATGTTCATCTCGTCACGCGATGACTAGTGTTTAAAATAAATATAGTATTTCATTAATATTGCCATGAAAACGATTAAAAAAATATATGTGATGAACGATTTGTGACGAAACGACGATCGGTCTTTTAACAGAACGTCATTTTTTCCTGTTTTCACCCGACATTAATTGTTCGACAAATCGCATTAGATATATATATTTTTTTAAATTTTACATATTACAGAGAATCGATAAAGTATTTTGTATTTACAAATAAATAAAATGTCCATCTAATGTTATTTTTGTTTTCTTCTATTTATACAATTTACAAATAAAATATGATAAGGATAAATAATAATTATAATATGAATGTATAGTTATCTAGAATTTAACAAATTAGAAAAGTGGACTACTTAATTGAAAATAGTAATAATAATAATAATAATAATAATAATAATAATAATTGATCACAATGAATAAACAAGGCAGTATTTTCTGAAGGAATGATACAATATTTAGATGTTCCTTTTCTCCTTTGTCTTTTTGTTTTGAGCGCAGAAGCGACATAACTTTTTCTTTTTTTATTACTTTAAATACATATTAATATTTAACAGATTAAAAAAAAATCAAAACTAATTTTAATGATAAAAAGAGAGAGAGAGCAACCCATACAGATATAAAAAATAAATGTTCAAGTCGACTATATACCTAATTTAAATTTTACATACAAATAAAAATAGTGTCATAATTTTTTTTTTTTTTTTTTTTGAATTTTAGTCAGTTCTTAAGGTTATTTACTGAATTGGAATAATTTAAGACGACTGAGATTCTGGCGGAGCTCTGAAAAAAAAATTAATCATAAAACATTTAAGTAAATTGCTTTATCAAAATATAACATAAATTTTATGTATTACTCAATTGAACACCCACATTTTCTCCCTGTTACCTGTGGGTTAAATCATGCAGAACTTAAAATTGTATGTAAATAATAAGCGAAAAATGTTCTACATTTGTGCATTAATAAAACGATATTTTGAATCGACGAATGAAGAAAGAGAAAGTCAGAAGTGTAAATTTTGAAAAGAGTGTACTTGTATTCAGAGTTTGAGAAAATTGTTTACACTAGGCAATAATAAAAAACCCCATTGTCTGAAAAATTATAATTGCATGTGCACACATTATTGTTTAAATTTGAGAAAAAAATTTTATTTCCGATGTATTTAACTCACCCTGGTGGTCCAGAGGGTCCAGGATAGTAATATGGCGGTGGACGTTCGTATTCAGATGAGATCGGATTTTGATAGTGTGGTGGTCCACCATTTGGAAAATCCCAAGTTGGTCTTGAAAAATATTTAAACATTTATAATTAAAATACCGAAACCACTTTCTTGACAAGCACTATATGTGATATATAAAAAAACCACTATCGACCGACTTAAGGTTGTATAAATATTATCGCCAGGTTCGTACTGAACTGGTTCGTATTTTTCAATATATTAATTTAAACATTGTAAAGAGTACTTTCAATAGTTTCGCAATGTAGCGTCGTATTTTTTCAACGAGAACGACACCGAGTATAAATTAAATAAAACAAAAGTAACGAAATACAGCATTTAAAAAAGAAAAAGAAAATATTAGAAATATGACGTATAATCGATAGGGATTTTTTTTTTCAACAACTGTATGAAATTTTATACAACATACTTTGAGGGCGCTTCGGCTAGCCCTCCAGAAGGACTGGTAGTAGTAGGCACAACAATATTAGCTCGTCCAAGATGTGCACTGTAATCGACTGATCCGCCATGACCAGGATGACGACTCTCGTTTGCCGACGTGCTGCCAGTGACTTCTGCTGGATTGGACATATTCTCATAGCCTGCAGGTATATTTGACGATCGGTTTCCACCCGGTGGAGCGGTTGTCACTTTCTTACGAGGTTTGTTTCGTACGTTTTTTTTCTTATGATTCGCGCTAAATATAAAATAAAATTTACATTTTTTAATTAAACAAAACAATTAAAATTAAAAAAAAACCAATAACTTTACTCTACCTTGCCAATGGAATATTTTCACGGTCTGCATATGCATCATACAAATACTCTCTATAATTTAAAAACATACATAAAATAAAATTTCGGTTATTTCATAGAATTAACATTCAATACTCACGCTTCGACCAATGGACCTGGGTATGGGTCAGACTTCTGGTAAAGAGAAGCCAACTTCACACAAAGAATAATGATGGGCATGAAAAGTATTGAACAAATGCCAACACTCATCCAAAAACCATTCTGAAATAATAGAAAGAAAAAAAATATATATATATATATATATGTAAATAATGATCAATAATTCTAACTTACATTAGTCTATGTTATTTTACATCAAAATATATCAGTGGAAATTCATGGGAATTTAAAATTAATTTAATGGCATCAATTATCAAAGATCTGTTTTATTTTTGTCTCCCACAAAATATAATAATTTATAATGTAAAAATCTTTTTCAATATAATCAAACTTTTTGTATAAAAATATTGTTAATTAAATAGATTGTTTTTACGTAAAAAGAAAATTCATACATTTGGGGCAGAAAAATTAAATAATCATCATTAAGACCAATTTATACAATTTACATTTCTAAGACATTAGACATTATTATTTATTTTAAGATTTTGTCAAGGAAAATTATCTTAAAATTACAATTATATAGTAAATATTTATATTAAAAAGATATTTTTAAACTTACATAAGGATAAAGTATTTTTTTACATCCAGCAACAATGCTAGCATTGTACGCCTGTGACATAGGCCAACATTTACCAACATCTTCTCTGACTTGACTCACAATTCTTTGTAAATATTGATCAATGTGCTTATTAAATTCATCTCCAAACTCTTTTGCCAACTGAAAAAAAAAAATTAAATTTATAATTGTCATTTAATAACAATAATCCTAACAATTATTTGTCATTATTAATTATGTTAAAAATGTCTTTTTTTCAATTTAATAAGAAATTATGAAACACATTCCACAAATCATGAATTCGCAGAATTTCCAAAATTTCCAAAATATTTACTTACTGTGTTCACTATTGATGGCCCTTCTTTGTATAGATATTGTTGAGCTTGTTCGACCTCTATAAGAAGGTGTTCAACAGCATGGCGAAGTGAGGAATGATTGAAACGCAAATGTTCTTGAAGTTGATTAGCAGTGGATTCTAATCTTTGACTAATATCTAGCATGGCTGCCACATGTTGTCCCTGATGTACTTTTAAGTACATTGCTTGGTTTGTTAATGAAAATTTAATCTAAAATCGCATTTAATAATTAAAAAGAATTACGATTTAAAAAAAAAAAAAAACATAGCTGTCAAGATAAAACACATACTTCTGCTTTTGACGACGGTAACTGTGCAGCTGTTTGATTGAGTGCATCGGCAAGTTGAATCAAATCAATCGTTGTTATCTTATCTCCAAGCTATATAAAAATAATTATTTTACATTAAAGTCAACGAAAATAAAAGTAAACTAATAAACACTTACCAGATGAGTGTAAGCTGGAAAATTGATACTAGACAGGGGGGATTTAGCTAATTTAATTAACTGTCTTTCCGCTTCAGGAGTCAAAATTATGATATCTCCTTTTAATTTGATTTTTGACACAAACGTATTGATGTGTTCATCAATACCAAAATAAGTGGGGTACTCTAAAACTTTGTTAAGATCAATAAGTCTTTCCATTTTCAAAACTTGGAACAAACTCATGTTATGATGGCAGTCTCTATAAATTAATGGAATTAGATATTTAAAAAAAATGTAATTTCACTGAAACTAATTTTAGCTAATATTTACCGAATAATAGAGCTGATATTGAAATCAGTATTTTCCATTGGTGGTTTCATGTGAGGAGGATGTTGATTTTCAGATTTGTGTATTGCAGATACATCGTACAAACGATTTACTATGTTTAAAACCCTTGAAGGTGTGGGATTCTGCAATGGTTCACATATAATACGGTCTGTGGTGACGCCAGTGACAAAATAGAATAAAGCGATGATCATCAAGAACGCTGATGACAAAAACATTAGCCACACAGCCCTGAAATACACGTTGTTATTAACCAATATATATATTTTATTGTCAAATCTTATTATGGAATTTTCTACAACAACTTACATCATCAAATATGAAGCGCCCGTCCCTTTATTGCAACAATCGTCGTGATATCCGCCTTCCGGTCGACTGCCACAAAAACCACAGAATAACCAAGAGTCAAACACATCAAAATCAAAAACAACGTAATTGCTACACCTAAGCAAACATAATACCTGAAAATAAACAAACAAGATAATACATAAATATCTAATTATATATATATAATTTTTTATTCTGAAGAATATTGTATGAATAAATTACCGATAAGGTGAAAACTCTTTTAAAAGACCTTCTCCGCGTTGCATTGGCGAATACGAGTTAGCAATAGTGGTATCCACACGGTCCAAGACTTTATCAACTTTTACACAATTTTCTTTAATCGCGTTACCCACTTTTCTGATATTTTGTTTGATTTCAGGTATATTATCATTGACAGCATTCTGAATCATCGTTTTTACTTTTTCAAACTGTTGCTGACCTTTCATTACTTCTTCTTCGATGTCCGTAGTAATAAGATCAGATATATTCTTCAAGCTAGCACTTACATTTGGCAGCTACGAAAAAAAAAATCCATCACACATAAATATAAATAGTTTTAATAATAAAGGATAAAATTAAAATTAAATATTATAAACATAAATGTAAACGTTTTTGTAAAATAATATATTTTAAAACAGTCAATAATATTTCATAACCTACCTTTGGAAGATCATTGTCTAATATCTATCCACGATTAGCAAACAAAATGAACAAATGTCAAATTTTTTTTTTTTGTTAAAAATAATAATAATTTGTACACGTGATGTTTGACTTACTTGACTAAAGTTTGCTTCTAAAGAAAGATCCTGGATATTGAACCGATTTAAAATTTCACGACAAGTACGTTCAAATCTGCACGATTCTAATTTTTTCATTATAATTGTTCGACATTCTTTTAGAGCTGAGCAACAATAAAAAGAATAATATTAATAAAGAGTAATTATTTTCGTAAGCATTGATAATTAAAATCGTAAAGGGTAAACGGAATATACCAGTGTCTAATTGTAGCGCAGTTTCCTGTAATTGACGGGTTAATAAATCCACATTAGAAAGATCTTGTTTGATTAGCCCCAGTCCATTTACAACAGCAGTTAAATTAGCTAAAACTGATGCTTTAGAAACCTCTCCGAGCTTCTTTTTAACAATTTCACCGCTAGCTGTAACACAACATAATATTAAACTCAATATTTTTAAACTATAACTAAATTTGTATTGATTATTATTTAACATTTTTCTCTTTTTACATATAAATATTATACATATAATAAAAAAATATATATTTTACCTTCTAATATGTTGGATAATGTTTCTTCCAACTCATCGAAGTTCACCACTAATAGATTATCCACTTCCTAAAAATGTTAAACACGATTATAATAGTTTTTTATTTATAGCAAAATTAATTAAATGTTTTTTTTTTTACCGTTTTTGTATTGTTTATGAATAGTCTGGTATCATTTAGAGATTTCTTGACATTCGATGGTAATTCTTTTACGCCATCTTCTAAATATTCATTACTTACAAATGCGCACACAACACCAAATCTAAAATAAAATTGGTTCATTGAATGTTTGTGTAAATACAATTATTATTATAATTACTATAAACGTTTACCAATGCTACATATTTAGTATAGATATCTAAAAAATTAACAATTTCAAATGTAAGTCTATTACATTGTTTTGTTTAAATTTTAAAATCAGAACACAGTATATAACTCGCGGTACTATTAAAAATAGTAGGACTCACGACAAAGTCCATCAATGAGTGCACAACTTACGATATCAATAAAGTGAAACCGGCTAGCATTACGCCATAAAACTGCCTCTTGCACGAATCATATTTAGCGTCGAATGGTTGAGACCGAGAACCGCAACCACCGGCACAGCGACAACAGCACAAAGTCAGACCAATAAGTGGCATTAAAACGGCAAATACCAATCCAGCCACTAATACGGACGCGCTGGCCCAGTAATGGCTCACCAACGTTGGCCATTGTTGAGACAAATAATCTACCTGAATCGTATTGCCGCCTTCGACGTCCACAAATCCTGAAAATAAAAATTGATAACCACGTTAGTTCAAATGTGTCGATGTATCCGTAATAAATAAAAACGTTTAACTGAACGGTCTCTGTCGGTACCGTGTCTGGGAGTTTGTTCGTGGGGGGCAATAAGGATTTATTTGTCCTATCGGCAAGTGCAAAAACAACAAACGACAATTCTATTTATAAGAAACAACCGTATGTCATGTACACACCACCGCCATAAGGTTCTCGGGACAAGCACCGCACTCACGATCGCAATAAAATCGTGTTCGCTGGTCCAGTAACGACGTTTATTAGTAAACAATAACGATGCAAAACAACAGGCGCGGGTCGTACGCGTCGCATACGAGTTTTTAACGAAAATCATACAATTCGATAACGATCGATTACAAATCCTGTGCGTTTTTATTCTCTCCAGATAGAGAGACAAAAAATGAAATAATGCGACCTTGTGAAAACTTATTACAGTTTTTTTTTCCACGGTCGTTTTTTCACACTACGCTAATGTCGAAAAAAAAACCCAGGATGTACGCTCCGACGATATTACGCGTATACTTATTGCAGCACTTACTTAATCGTTATGTCTTTTACGTTTTTCGTTTCAACGTTCGACGCTCGCGAAAAACAACTCGACGTTTTTAGAGTAAGTGCACTCTTATTTCTCTCCGTCTGTTTTAGGCGAAATCCGGTAATAATAGTCGTGAAATATATTTATTTTTTTCTTTCTAACATCGCGACGATTTCAAATCCGTACACACACGCACCGATTTAATCGACCCACGCGCGGATGACGTCGTTTCCTCCTCCGCGCGTTAAATACGTGTTATTACGACGTCGCGGGGGGACAAACAAATCACAAACAATATCACCCGGGAGGAGAACACGTTTGTAAAACGCGCGCGCCCGTATTATTTTGCACGATAACAATGAAAATTTAAAAAAAAAAAAAAAATGTCACCATACTCGCCGTTCTTGCGAAAAAGTGACGTGTTACTCACGCTCAAGTCCAAAGCCGCGCGCCAACACACTTTACGGCTAACAATAAAGGCATTTGTTAAGTCCCCCAAGAAGCTTTTTTTTTTTGATCATATTCGGTCATAGATTTTCGATACGAATATATGAAATATCATAATAATTTGACCAAATCAATATCAGAAGTAATGGTCCATGATCGCAGAACTATTTTAACGACGTTTTCGAACCTCGAGACAGGCGACGGCCGACGTTATCCGCCGTCTCAACGGTTTAAAATTCATTTAATCTATTTCCCTTCATTGTAACAGTGAGTTACCATTACGGACTAATGGACGTTTTAACGATAAAAACGTTTCGCGGTCCACAAAATAGAAAAAAAAACACAAAACGCGCCGCATTGTATTCACGTTTTTTTAACACGCGGTGTCCCGTTACGACCGATTTAGACGTTTCCAGCCGTACGCGCGTACAAGTGCCGCCGCCGCCGCCGACTTCGGGTCTTGTGAAAGTTGACGACGACGCGCGCGCCGACTACTAGTAGAGAAAATCGATTCGTCCCACGGGTATACATATACATATAAGTGCGTGCGTTCCGCGGATCGATTGCAAAAGCCGACGATTTTCGTTTGATTTCTCGTGCACGCGACCGAAACGACGGTCGTGTTTCGAAAACGTTGGTCGTCGACGAGCGCAAAGATTATTTGTCATTTTTCAACACGACGAGTTTGACTTTCGTAGAACCGATCGCGCAAATTCCGAATTCACACACACAAAAAAAAATAAGACCAGGTTTCTTTCATCTGTCTGTGTATAGTATATATATAGGTGTAAACGCAAAACGACCCAACCCGACGTCAAAATAAAAACAATAGTACATAGATACACGTAAAACGAAGAAAGAAGAAAAACGACGAAACCGAGTTTTTCTTTTGTCATGCAAAACGGTCACGGGTTGATAATGATTGGACGACGCGCGTTTAGAAGTCACGAATATAACAATAACCAAAAATCACACCACAAGCGAGAAAATTCCGTTGCCCCGGGAAAAGGTGCTTGAACCCGACGACGACGTACGCGAACGCGTTCTTGATCGGCAGTTTACCGTGTGCCACGGGCGTTTTTTCGAAACGACGACCGCCCCCCCCCCACGACAACGTCTGCAAAACGCGTACCGTCAGACACCGCGACGTATTGTAATAACCACGAGGTCAACAAATTCCAATAAACACGCTCCGCCGGCCGATCGCGAAATCAGGGCGTGGGAGACGTGATTGATCAATGAAAACGTAAGTTAACGACATGTTAAGGATACGAGTTCGATTTATCAAATCTATTATTATTTTTTTTTATTACTAATGAATTGGCAATAAACGGCGTACCGTTGAAACTAATACACGATAACAAAAAGGTCATGGTGGGGGGGGAGGTATCCCCCCCAACCCATCCGTTTGACCGCCACTGGAATCGTTCGGTCGTACAGATTTGTCGACGTACGCACAATATAATACGACGCGGAGTCTCTAACGTCGTCAACATAATACTTGAAAACATTTCGTTAAAAAAAAAAAAAAATAGAAGAATACCGGAAACATAAAAAACGAGATTCGTGTCGAATCAATAAAAGTCATTGTTACGCGTTCTTTTCGATATGAAATCCGAATTCGTCGTTTGTAAATCGGTCCCCGTTCCATAATCCTTTATCGCGACAACTCTACTTATATTTCGATACACAAATGCTTTTGTCATCGGTCGTACTATAACACGTATTAGTGTTATTTATAATATTCGAAAAAACGTACAACACAGCATCGGCATAGCGGTGAAATATAACGACGAAAAATACATGTACATAAAAAAATTGTAAATTACATTTATTCATTATTTAAAAAAAAGAAAAAGAAAAACCATTAAGTATTAAAAAATAATTTAGGTTTTTAAACTTAGTCACGGGTATATATATATATATACATGAAATGAGTCACAGCGTACGTTTCTCTCGTCGAAACCGAATACATGGTATATACATAGCTGCTTTGACCTTAATATCCAGTAAGCCGAATTCCAAATGGATTTCATTTTACAATCACACACATAATATATACCTACACGAATTGTATACACGTATATTCGATTTATTCTACCTGCCAATAATATTATACACACGACACGAATATAATGCGTTTTTAATATCGTACTTTACTGTTGCTCCTACACACTTAAATCGACAAAACTACATACATATATTTATTATTGCGGAGCAAAACAAAAAAAAAAAAAACCGCATCGCACCCGACGACACTCGAACACAAACCACTTTGTTTTTGATTATTAAATAACGTCTAATGATCGAGAAAAACGGATAGAAACAATAACGGAGCGCACGGGTCCGAGAACGTTAAAAATACGTTTCACGACGATTCTTCTACGTAAAAGATTTCGAAACGAGTTGTTGGCCGACCGCCGTTTCAACGGGAAAAGAGGTCGCGCGATCACATTATTTTCCGAACGTCGTCGTGAACGACACCCGATTAATCGGATCTTCAACGAAGACCAACTTTTAACCATTTAAACTATCTAACCTAACCTTTCCGCGTCCGTACATGACGACACCGCGTGCGGACGATATTGTTCTTGGGCGCGGCCGGCCGTGGACGCGCGATAAAATTACAACATCACACGCGCGCGCGTTCATCAAAACGAACAAAACGGACCGATTATTTGATAGAACGAACACGCTTGGCCGCGTTCAAACACATTCAGGTAACAATGACTGTCGTCATGCAAATACGAAGACCGTAATAAAACAGTAATAACAGCAGCGACGGTTGTCCGACGTGCAGGTATAATAATAATAATAATAATAATAATAATGATAACAGCAACAAAAGAGAATACACGAGTTCGTTATACCCGGCGGATGAGTCATTTCGATATAACGTCCGACGACCCCGTTACGTTTTGCGCTATACGAGACACCGTTCGTCTATGTCGGCCGTGTATAACAACCTAACCTGCACGTAATACACGGTTCGGTAGAGATAATTGTTTTACCGCAGCGTCGGAAAGAACGTGAAAACAAAACAAAACAGACGAATAAAAAACATTATAATCCGCGTTGATATCATTATGATGATAGGTTATATGATGCGCTGCAAGTACCGCGGGGGAAAAAAAAAAAAAATATCGTTTTTTGTTCATCGCGGTGTGATGCTACGACGAGATCGAAAGGTTTCATTATGAATCCCATTATGGTCGATAATATTTACGATAATATTTCGTTTGGTATTTTTAATACGAACGGGATTAATAACGATCGGTCGCGATTGATAAAAAAGAAAAAAACCAACGAGCGGACAAACGTGTTGTTTTTTCTCCTTTTCGTCGCTTAGTAACAATTGATATATGCATACGAATCGGTAATTACGTACATCACACGGCCTCATAAAAAAACGACGCACATATTATACACATGACGCGATCGTTTCGGACGAGACTCGTTTGTACAATAACAAATAATATTCGTATTCACATACAGACGGTCATATGTCCGTCGTACGAGAGCTGCGATTTCGAATAAAAAAAAATATATATATATATATATATAGACCGTCGTGTTCGATTCGCGACGTTATCATATATAGAACAATAAAAAGAAAAATACAACAGGTTGTGCGACGACACACTACAAGTTGAGGAAGCGAAACACAAAAAAAAAAAAATATATATATATAGAAAATAACGTACTGCAGATATCGGTTTTTGTTCTCGTGTACGTACGCGGAAGGAATATCATTGTGCGAATAATGGTCGTATACACGCCGACAGCAGCTATTGTGTATATACGTGATTTTCTTTCGTTATAACATAACAAACGAGCTCAATTGGTAGACGAGACGAAATAAAATGTCGAGTGCTGTCTGCCGTTGTAAATTGGTTATATATGGTTTAATGATAGTATCGTGTAGATCAATATCAATCCGGTTTTCTTAACGAACGAATTGTATTCACGATATAGGCACCGAGATGAGTGTCGTACGACGACAGAGGTTCCATATAAGTTATAAAATAATCGAAATATAAGAAATATACGGTGGTAATCGACAAGTATTTTTTCATATAATCGTTATAAACAACGCCACCATCGCGTTATCGCAAATAGATTGTGTTGTACAGTATACATATCATACGTACACTTTTATATGAAATGATTTGACGAGATAAAGACAACATATATACAGACTATTATAGTGAAATTATATTTTTTAATACGATATATTCATACGTCGTATTGTGCTTACATCGTAAAACATATTATAATCCGATTGGAATGCAAACGCTAATCGCTCTAAACATAATAATATTATTATAGTTATTATAACAATAACCGATTTCCAGTATTCAACTGCAAATATTTTCGTTTGGTTTATATATTTCTCGCCCATCCATACTCTCCTTGTTTTGTCTTTTCTCGAAAAAATCAATAATAGTTTCACGAATACCACACTACTCTATACAAACAAATCGATATAGCTATATAATATAGTACTAAACTAACAAAAAACGAAAAATAAAATAACTTTTTATTCTATTTTGAGTCACTTGTTCGATTGCTGTATATTCGTATTAGTAAAAGTGGTTATATTATATGAGGTCAGCCGTGTTATTGTAATTATTACATAGTTGAAAAAAATATATACACACGATAAGAATAAACGAATTGATTAATGAATATGCAGTTATTTTCTCTCTCGATATATAAAATATTAAAATATGTGTTTAAACGAAAACGCGTCGTAAAAAAACTAAAAAATATATCCAAATACAGTGTAAAACTCTAAACTAAACCCGTGACGACGTAATTTTTTGGGCCTGTTGCTATAGCTACTATGAGTTATCACAATTGGATTGGAACAAAAGTATACATTTCAGTCATCATTGCTCAGCATTGTTTATGTGTAATCAGCGTGTGAAAAATACGGGAGATTGTTTATTTAGGAAAATCACGCGAAATTACCAGCGACATTTTTTTTTTTTTTTAGGTTACGAATATAAAATATTAAAATCGTAAACTTAAGGAAGAGTTTTAAAAATGCATAGTATAATCGAAATCCAGAAACGTTCACGTGTATGATATTTATGTATCCGATTTCATTAATCGTTTCGTTTAACCACTAATAATTTTAATTGAACATTATTATATAATATTAGTCTAAATTCAAATAAATCGCGTGAATCGTCGAAAATTGTTTCCGACTACTGCAGTTAAAAGATGATTGCAATTAGATTTTGAATCCGTTTTCAATATATAATTGCTAAATCCGACCCTTCACATTAACGAATGTATGTATACACGAAATATAAATTCCTTTCAGTAATATCACCAGATTTTAATCGTAAATTATTTGAAATTGCTCAATAAGAATACAAAT
Source organism: Schlechtendalia chinensis (assembly GCA_019022885.1). Lineage (NCBI taxonomy): Eukaryota > Metazoa > Arthropoda > Insecta > Hemiptera > Aphididae > Schlechtendalia > Schlechtendalia chinensis. Next base: position 1,555,224 of record CM032349.1, on the reverse strand, counting down.
AAGGTAACAAATTTGTCTGATTATTTGTATTAAAAACTAGTAAAACCGGTTATTTATATTGAAAAAAATAATGTTATTAAAATTGTTTATTATTATTATTTAATCGAAAATTACGTAAACAATGACATAAAAACGGCCGAGCGCCTCCTGATTATTATCACTACTAATTCAGAACGAGAAATGTTCTCGTTTAATCTCGTTAGTTTTTGTCGAATATAAAGGCGGAAGTACTTAACAAAAATAATATTTGGATTCTACGCGTATAACAACACTGTTATCCAGTGGCTAGCCTTAATAATCGACATTTGTTGTTTTCCAAGTAGTGTACAAAGTCTACACGAGTTTTCACTATAAGTATTAGGCGAGGTCATTGTAACAGTCGTTAATGCATTATTGTTTACGTTACAATATAATAATAATAATAATAATAATAATATAACTATGAGTATACATAACGTTTATATCAACGGACTTTGGCACTTTTTATTCGTCCGCGTGTTCGCGTTCGATACGAAATCGAGTTCCTGTAATTTATCGAATGGAAAACAAACAATTACTATGACGATTTGAAATCCTCACGCGCAAAAAATACCACACGAACGCGCTATATAAAAAATAAAGCTTAAAATACCGATCGCCACGATATTTCGTTGCTGACGAATCTAAATCGTTGTATAAACATCTTTTAATGAAAACAGACGTTAATGGGAGGTGGGTGGGGGAGGGACACTAAGTATTACTGATGTTTGAATTACTATTTGTCGTACATACGGTTTGTTTTAACTCGAATGCCTACTCGTGACTATAATAACTAGTTTTAAAAATAATATGCTGCCCAAACAACAAAAACGCGCGTATAATTCGTATAGTCGTAACTCGTAATATATCATATATATATACGTCGACTATAAATCTAATAAATAGGACGGGTTACGTGTGAATGCAAATATTATTGTAATACTTTGATTCATAGACAAGGGTTCGTAGGTACCAAGGTCGGATCGGATGTTAAAAAATATTTCTTACACAGTTAGAAACCTCACAATTCGTGTTTGTATTTTCTCTCTCTCTCTATTGCACGTCTGCGTAAATATCGAATTATCGAATTTCGACTTCCCGACGCTCTTGGCGCGCGAGCACTGAAGTCGGGGCCGCCCGGCTGAGAATCATTGAGCGACGTGCGCGCAGACGATTATATTATAGTTCTCGTTTTAATAGGTTTTTTTTCCATTTTTTTTTCTTCTTATCGAACTCGATTCGATTTGCAAACGTTTTCATCGTGATTTTTTTTTAATCGAAACGATTTAACCATTACTCGCTATCAACTCTTTCTTTCGTTCGTTCCATAACAAGTGTTCTGTACAAACGACATTCGTGACATCCGATATTATATAATACGGGCGCACTATTCGACGTGAGTAACATATTCAAATCATTTACATTATTATTATTATTATTTTTTTTTTCGTTTGTTTCCATTTCACTATTCGAGTACCACATGAGAAACGTAGCATAAAAAAAAAAAATTCTACGCTTTTGTTTTAAAAGATCGTCGTCGTCGTCGTTGTCGTACACGATTTCGGGTTTACAGTGTTACCCGATTTCGTATACTGCAATCGTACGCGGTAGTGGTCGTAGTGGTCGTCGCCGCGACGAACTAAAAGCTGTGATAACGAGATGACGAAAGTACTGTTTTCGTACGGTCGACCGCTACTATCGACAGATAACGCGGCGTTTCCGTTCGGATGTTTTTTTCTTTTCTTCTTCTCTTCGCAAAGGCCAAATAATTAAATTCGTCACGATTCGCGCTTCGCAAACATCGTACCGTTACAATGAATTTTTTTTTAACATGCAAATAAATCGTATTATGTATTTCAACAGTACGCGCATTGTTCAATACGTTCGTTGTTCTCGCGATATTGAAACGACGTCGTCTAGTGCTTTTTTTTCTTTCTTTTGACAGGGCACAGGTCGTTTTCGATTCAGACACGATATATATAGGTCAGTGCAATAAGAGCAGGTATGTTCTCGTTTTGGACGTGTAACCACAGTCCGGCGCAAGACGACGTGAAAAATACCTATCGACAACGAGCGATTAAAAACGTTTAGAACAACAACGAAATCCGACGATCTAATTTTGTTATCTCAAGTTTTTATACACCTGTACAAAAAACATTGATCTGCGATTTCGTCGGTCTAAAGTTCGTGAATACGGAACAAGGAACAATCGTGAAACCTGTAAAGAATTCTATTACTCTGTCCACACGTTTTAATTGTCTTAAGGTTTGATATTTGTATAGAATATAACTGTAATACGCACTGATAATAAGCACACATAATTTCAATAGGATCGAACTAGAAACGTATGAATAATTTTTCACAATCGACTAAAGTTCTCATTACAACATAAATATCGGCCGTAAAATATAATATATACTAGTATTGACACAATATTTGGTGCAGTGCGTGCAGTTCGTTCGGTGTAATAAAACATAAACGTCTCACAAAAACGAAATGGAAACTGAACAATTAATTGGAGTGATTAACGTCGAATCGCACAATGTCAAATTTTCCGTGCTTGGCAGTACCGAAGGAAACATTTTGGCGGAATCGTCTAAACCTATCGATCTCATTAAACCTAACCCTGGCTGGGTCGAAGTAGACGCCGAAAACATTTGGAATGCTTTGTGTACAACCGTTGACAAGGTAATAGAACAATTAAAATTAAAACATTTTTCTAAAGATCACATTAAAGTTATTGGGATTACCAATGAGAGAGACACGATAATGGCGTGGGATTCGGAAACAAATAAACCACTTTATAATGCAATTCATTATACTGATACTCGTACAGATAAAATTATTGAAAATTACAAATTGAAAAATCCAAATGTATTCGATGTTGTTGAAAACGTGACTGGTTTAAGAGTTACACCATTGTTTAGTGCAACTAAACTGAAATGGATAATTGATAATACAAACAATATGAAACGACTCGTATCTACGAAAACTATTAAATTTGGAACACTAGACACTTGGTTGGTTTGGAAACTCACAAAAGGCAATTTATACGTGACGGACGTCACAAACGCTTCTCGCACATTACTAATGAATTTGAAAACATTTATGTGGTGTCCAAAAGCTTGTGAAATGTTTAATATCCCAATTAATTTGTTGCCAACCATTCGAAATTCTTCCGAACAATATGAAATTATAGAAGACACTGGTTTAAAAGGTATATTAATAGGATCTATATTTGCCAATCATCAAGCTGCTTTGTACGGATTAAACTACACAAAACCTGGTCAAGCAATGAGTAGTTATGGTGACAGTTGTACAGTGTCTTGCATAGTCGGAACAAAATTCATCAAGTCTAACAATGGGTTATTGACAACAGTAGCGTATAAGATTGGTAACGAACCTGCTGTCTATGCTCTTGAAGGTTGGACGTCAGTTGGTGGAAGAGTAATAGAATGGCTGAGAAACAATATGAAGATTGTGGTCAACAACAAAGAAATAGAAACATTAAATGTAGATTCTAATGATATATATTTTGTGCCTGCCTTCGATGGATTAGCCGCACCACATTGGAAAACAGATGCCAGAGGTATAATATGTGGCATGACTCTTTTTACAAACAGAAAACATGTAATTCGAGCCGCGTTAGAAGCTTTATGTTTTCATACGAAAGATGTATGTGTTGCGTTTGAAAAGGATACAGGTATAGCGCCTTATCAGTTAACTGCAGACGGAACATACTCTGTTTATAATAATTTATTGTGTTATCAAGCAGACATTTTAGGAGTAGATGTGAAAAGGTCACGAATGACCGACATGAGTACATACGGTTCAGCCAAAGCAGCGGCACGAGCTTTAAATATTGAATTTGATAACCATCATCACGAATGGTCACAACACATATCGAAACCGACCACGACAGAAGCAGAACGAAAATACAGATATTTGAGATGGTTAAAAGCAGTAAGACGAAGTGGCGGGTTATCAAAACAAGCAAAAAAAAAATCGGTAAGCAATGATATTCTGAGTTCAAAAATTATTTATACAGCGTACTTAATGGTTATGATGGGTATGATGGTTATATCTGACAAGTGATCCTAATCAAAATTCATTTTATCTTAGTGTACTTAAATATATGCACAAGTGCATATTTACTTATTTATTTGTTATGTACCTTGTGTAATTTATAATATAGGCAGATAAAAATATTCCTAAATGGAATCGTTTGTAATTACTTTTTGTTGTTTAATATTACTTAATAAAATGTTATGTTTTTTTTTGTAGAAAATTGTTTCCAAATTAATGTTGTTATAACTTATATTAAATATTTATTCGTATTATACAATGTTATGTTATACATGAATTATACAATTGTTTTTCTATTGAATTTTAAAATCAATAGTCATGTAGAAAATTATTGATTTATACCTATACACTACGGTTCAATGTAATGTACTTAAGATATGATTTTTATTGGAACATGTTAGAAATAGACTTATTAAAATAGTTTTAACACGAAATGTACACTTATCTGTTATTTCTTTGAAAGAATACAAATAAAATATATGATATTATAAAACAGTTTGTTTATTTACACGATTCGTTCTAATAATTATTACAACAACAATATATAACAATGTATGTTAATAATTGTTAAACAAATTACTAAAACCTGGATATTAGTATAGACCTCATATTTGTAGTGTGGTTACGTTTATTAGACAAGTGTCAAATGTAGCAGACTTCACTTTTCGGTTATTGGTTGACCAATAAAAAAATAATTAGCATAAGTTACACTACAGTGTTATGTTTACAAAATTAGTTAGGTTCAATAAAAAGTATACATATGTATTCTTATTAGTCATGACGTCCTATTCAGAAATATCTTGTTATCTTTTAAACTAACACGTCAATGTTATAGGCAATTAATTAATTGTATTATTTGATAGTAAAATGTTTATTTAGAATTTCAGAATAACTTTTGTTTTGTTTAGTTGTAATATTCATTTATATTAAACATTGGTTTCAAGTGCATTAAATTCGCTTAAAAAAAAAAAAAAAAAACAACAATACTCATAATGCTTTCCTGTGCAGGCATAAAAAATTGTTATTTATATTAAGTATTTCCCTCATTAAGCAAAATCCAATATGGTAAGACTATCCCACCCTGAGTTACATATTTGCAAGACCTATTCAAATCGGGTTTTTATAGTAAATTTACTCGATACAACTACTAGCGGTTTTTATTGTGTTTAATTTTAATTCTTTTTCTTTCACCAAGTCTTTGAAGAGTAATCCTTTATTTATATTCATATAATTCAATCTGAATACCAACATTAATTTAATGATTAAATATAGTAATGTATAATAAATAATAATTAAACCTTGATTCCAATTAAATGAAAATCGAGATAAAAATGAATTACGTATTATACTTTTCATGAAAAACACAATGATTACAGTGTGCAGATGTAATTTATTAAAAGGAAAATAAATGCCAAGGTCTAGTTCAGACAACTATAGTAGTGACTTCTCAACCATAAAACGAATGTTAGATAACCAACGTTGGATGTTTAAATGATAAATCAGTTATTTTTGTTCCAAGTACTGAATAAAAAGAAATAAAATAAACACATGCCCAATTATTTTTTAATAGTTTTCGGTTAGAAAATAGTCAGTGTAATTATTGCAAGACCATTGTCTTTGATAAACATTTAAGAAATAGTAATTTTTGTTGTATAAATGATTCTAGGATAGTTAAAATTAAATCATCGATGATGTATTTAATTATACTGATTGCTACTTAATTAATGATAAATATGATATGCATGAGATGAGAAAAAAAACATTTTTTTTTTTTATCTCATTTATCGAAACATCAAAAATACAGGGCAAATGTGAAATGGAAACAGGTTATCTACATAATGTAAACAAATTAAGCACACAGAGCGTCGAGTAGATGTCGACTAATTAAATACTGTACAGACTACTTATCAATGAAGTGTTTAAAACTTTACGGAATATTATTAATCGTGTTTGATCCGAACAATACCATTTAGGTACTAGACTTTGACCGACGTGTCAAAGCGTATGATCGGTAACACACAGCGAGAGAGCATAAAATGCATACGCAAACATCACGTTTGCCTAACGGTCGGACGAACGACGCGACACAACTCAATCTCACCTTCGGGGAAAGCCTGGTCGCTGAGTATGCGCTGGATGAACTTGTTGGTGATGAAGTACAAGTGTCCCATGCCGGCCGCCTGGAACTTGGTGGAGCTGACGTACGCGGTGGACACGTTCGGGTTGCTGAACTGCACCTGTTCGTACGGCATGACGTTGTGCAGATGTTCGGGTACGCCTTCCATCAGCCTGACGTGCGGCTTGGGCTTGGCGAAGTTCTTCAGCCAGTTGCACTCGGACGGCGCGACCAACGACTGGAAGACGGACAGCAGCAGCAGCAACAGGGCGGTCACGCGGGACATGGCGGCCGACGGTGTGGCGGACTGGCGCGGCACAAACACGGTACGCGAAAACGGAGCGCGAGCACGGACGGACCGGACGGACCGGGTTCGGGACGCGTGTCGGCGGTCGTCGTTCACCGTTGACGGACGCGCGACATGACGGACGCGTGTCCCGGGGCACGGACGGCGAACGGAAGTAGAATGGCGACGCGAACGTCGTTTTCAAATCGCCGAAAACGATTGATACGACGGCCGGGCGGACGGGACGGTGGTACGGCTCCGTAGGGACATCAGCTGTGTGTGCGCCCGCGGGGTGCACGAACACAAAGGAAACGGACGAATACCGTTCCGGCAGCAGCGCGCTCTAGCGGACGGCCCGGAACAAACGCGCGTCGTTTTTCTCGGCCGTCGACACCGGACGTTTCACCCGGAGCGCTCACGCAAAACGACAGGACTCGCGTGCTCGCGCCGCGTACGCCGTGCACACACTCCCGCGCCCGAACCGATTCGTACGGCGGCGGAACGGGTTGTCGGCCGCGACGGGGCACGTCGTCCACGCGATCGATACGCGGACGGCCGTGGCGACGCGTAGCGGCGGTCCGGTGCCGTCCAATGGAAACGGCGGCCACCGTGTCGGCCGTGCGAACCGGGCCAAGGTCGTGGTTATGGTCGCCGTACGTCGCCGCGCGGACGTCGCGGAAACGAGCACACGTCACCCACCCGACGACGGACTAGCTCTTTGTTTCGGGCGAGTAGAGGCGCGCTTTAGCGATCGGGCCAAACCCACCGAGAAACATTTTGTTCTTTTGCTCGATGCGTATCTGATACCTTTGATCGTATGATTCGTTTTCGATACGACTTATGAATATCACGACGATTCGACCAAGTTAGAATATTACAAGTAACGGTCATGATCGCATTTGGACGTTATCCATAACAATTTCATCGTACCATTTAAAATTGATATATATATATTTTTGTCGTTTAACGTTAAGTTACTATTATTATCTATTAGACGTTTACATTTTAACGATTGTGATGAACTATTTTATCGTAAACATGTCATTACTGGTCAGACAGATCGGGTAATTGAACTAATATATAAAACTTAAAAATTTTAATTTAAAAAAAAAAACTTATTAAATAACATAAAGTATAGTTATGACTCATGACCATTGATTAAAATTATTACTTAATAATCCTAGCCAATATGTGTATATATTTTTAATAATAATAATAATAATAATAATAATTTAATAATAGAAGTATTTTGAATACATGTTTTTTTTTGGGGGGGGGGAGGGAGGATTAATGCTCACCATTACCCATGGATCCCTGAGATACAGTTATGAACATGTAACTACTCAGATAATTATTGCCAAAACCGTCACTGGTTCAATAAGACCCCAACGATTTCATATATTCTTAACTAAACGATAATATACTGCGTAGAATTATGGTTTTGTAATGTCGTGTATTTATCTAGTTAGCCGAATAATGTTTATATAGGTGAATAGACATATCATCTATACAAACACGCAGTTAAATATCGAATACGTTTAAAAGATTTTTGGAGGAATTACAATAAGTACATTACGCGTTCGCAGTTTCTTGTAATTGTATCATTCGATATTGCTGACGTTCCCAAATAAGTTGAAGAGTAACCCATTCTTCTTTGGTACGTAAATTATATTTTGATTCGGTATGATCTCGTTATCTCAGTAGTCGTGAAACTTGTTGTATTTTCAGCTCCGTCATGATTGCAATGGGAAGTTATTTTTTGATTTTTGTGTCTGTGATTGGAACGATATTTGCTGTTCTCGAAATTACTCCTGAGAGTGAGTTGATATGTAATGATGAACTTTACGAGAATAACGAATATTTAAAAAACAACACTTGATATACTCGTGTATTGGAGATATAAGTGTCTATTATATGGTCAAGATTTTTTCTACTTATACTTAAGTACATAAATATATTATGATATTGCAGAAGAAAAACAGTTTTTTGAAACAATTTTAAATGAACATAACCGTTACCGGGACATTCACGGTGCACAACCTCTGATTTTAAGTAACGATGTGAGTAATAATAAATTATTTTTGCTTTTGGTTTTAATACTAATTATCGTCAGATGACGGATCATAATTTGAAATCAATGCGTTTCCGAATTATTAACGTTACACCATTATCATTTTTAATATTAATTTATTGTTAAGCATATTACACTACTTTCAAAATATAACTTGTATGTCTTTAACAATCTCTCCGGAGGCATACATTTCATTTTTTTTTCTGAACTGACAGAAACAGTTCATCGTGTATTTCATGCAAATTAGAAATAGAAAAAACGTAAAATGCGCAGAACCCACTTATTATATTATCACTGACACATTCGAGGAAACGCGTACGTGCGTTTACTTGATAATGTAAATGCATGCTGTTAAAACTTAATAGCTTCATTACTGAATATTTTTTCACAAATGAGACGCAAGGGTAATTGTTTATGTGTTGGACAACAAAAACAAATTTCAAATATTTAATATAATATTTTTTACGTTTTTTGTTCCCAGACATTTTATACTTTTATAATAATTACGAATATGACTTTTACGTACACGCACAATAATAACTTCACGTCTTCACGTAGTATATACGTGTGTACAACTGTCGGTTAAGTCCGCGTTACAATTGGGACTTAACGAAGCTAATCGATGTGATAAGTCCGATAAAAATTGAACTAAATTCTAATTGAAGTTAATCGAGAAAAAATAATATAAAAGTAAATAAATCATATAGAATTCTAAAATGTTTATTACGATTTCATTATTATTGTGTGAGTACAAATACTACACCTGTATAATTTTGTATATCGCCTCTCTTACCGCCACCTTAAGTAAACGCCGCTTTAGCGCCCCCTTAACTAAAACGCAAAAATTCCTTCAAAATTAACATGCCCACAATGGGGTGGTAACGCCCCAGTTGAAAATCACTGTTTTAAGTATTCGTGTATGACAGTATCGACATAATGAACGTAATTTGCCGAGCTGCATAATCAATTAACATTTTAATACTAATATAATTTGTTAGTTTTTTCTTTTTATGTCAGGAGCTTTCAGAAGCGCAACGAATATTAAATACATTAGTGGATTATTGGAATGTAGAATATTCCAAAATTTGTGGAAGGAACTATTTCATGGAAGATTTAACTTCTGAATCAGAACTGGATGATAACTTAGCTAAGAAAATAGTTGCAGATTGGTACGACACGGGGAACGATTACGATTACTCTAAAGAACCATCATCTTGCCTGATAGGTCAGTTTATCGTACTGTACATGATGTTCATAATATTGTTTGTAGAGTTATTAGAAAATTGTATACCAAATATAGAAATAAGTCATCTATATATTATATTTATGTACCGTTTTAGAATTTAGTCATTCGAGCGGTATTAATAGTTTCTTAATACAATAATTGAATTTTCATACTAATTTAAGTAAAATTCAATTAATACAATGTTGTAATACGGGATATCATGATTGCAGATCCATTCACACAAGTCGTGTGGCAGAATACAACAAAACTATGTTTAGTAATGCGGGTGAAGGGTGATAAATTGTATCTTATAGCTGCTTATACCCCCAAAGGCAACTTGGATGATCAATATGTAAATAATGTAATCAGACCAATAGTGCAATAATTTATTGGGTAAACTATTCAAGTGGTGAATTAAAAAAACCAATTAATAAAACAGATTTTTAAAGCTTAGATATTTAGTGAATCGTATATTTTATAAAATATAATTTATGTACTTACAATGACATGAAAACAATTAATTCATAATAATTTTTATAAACTATTTATATAATTAGTTTAACCTCAAGAATTTGTCTTTGAAAATTAAGTAATTTGAATCATTATACTAACTATTTTTAATACGTACGATGTTTTAGAGTATAAAATACGTATACTTTATATTTTATTATAATTAATTATATGATGTGTCTTACGTTAAATAAACGAGTACGTGAATACAATAATTGTCTTCGGGCGCCTCTCTGTTACTGATTTGAAGAGTTTGGCTCAACCTTATCTATTTACTTACTTTTTTCTTTTAAATCGACAACGACGTGGGAAGTGTTTCTACATTACTGGCACGTCACTGCTATTGAATTAGTCAAAATTACATAATTTTTTCATTAAATTAATAAACAAAGCATTACGAATGCACAAATATACAATATACAAACATACAATATATGTTTATTTGTTGTGCAACCTTCATGGACCGGCTTCGCTCGCTTTCTAATCATCTCGTTCCCATACAATTTCTCATTCCGGCCATCCGACCTAACGTTCTGTATTCGCGTTCTGACTCATTTCACGTGTTTTCATATTGGGGTCCGCTCATTCCTTCGCACATTCTTGGAAATCGTTGACTTAACTCGGAGGCAACAAATGATGAGGTTTTAGGAGTGTTTAGAATATGATAATAAAAGAATAAAAGACAACCCGTATTGTCTGGCCATGGTGCACGACCGGTGCAACCGTTGTACCTGGGTAGGACCGAGTACCATTCGCGTGGCGGTTACCTGACCGTGATAGACGCGCCGTGGCGTTCCGTGGCGCGTCGAACGATCGTGTAATTGAACTAATATGTAAAACTTAAAATTTAAATTTAAATATATTAATATTATTAAAATCGACGGAAATATTGAAAGGAAAAGTTATGATATGTTTAACTTGGGTATTAAAGAAAATATATGGAATATACGTTTATATTTAGCACGGAGACGCGAACTCCGCGTCGGCCAGCCCTAATCGGTTCATATTATCTTATTCGCAAGCCCGTAATGTTTTATTTGTGTTTTCTGTTTGAAATTATTTCAGCCTGTGTAGAGGAAGACAAATTAAAATTCAACTATTTTTTAAAATTGTTGGACGTGAAATTCGAAATAAAAGTTAAGCTTTTTTACAGAAAAAATATTGGATATAAAACAATGAAAATTACTTTAAAAACATCGGAAGGACAAAAAGTGTCGAAAAATGGATAGCCGGTGTATATGAACGAAGATGACATCACTTATTTTAAAAATGCGTCAATCACATCTGTGGAAGTCGAAAAAAGTTTTTCTGCATTTAAAACTATGTTATCTGACAATTTCCTATCTTTTTTAGTTAAAAATACTATGCATACTTTAGTTGTCCAATAGAACACATTTAATGAATATAAAACTATATTCTTCTGTATTTTTAAAATTTTCAATAAATTTTAAAACTTTTTTTGGCCATTTTTTAACATTTTTATGTCATTTTATGCATTTTTTTCGTGCATTTTTCATGTTCTTTGGGTCATCAAGTTTCGGGCCCTAGTTATAACTCATGACCATTGATTAAAATTATTACTTAATAATCCTAGTCAATTTGTATATATTTTTTTAATATAATAATAATAATAATAATAATAATAATAATTTTAAATAATAGAAGTAATTTGAATACGGTGTTTTGGGGGGGGGGAGGAGAGGGGGGATTAATGCTCACCATGACTCATGGATCTCTGAGATGCAGTTATGTATTGCCTACTCAGATAATTATTGTCAAAACCGTCACTGGTTCAATAAGACCCCAACGATTTCATATATTCTTAACTAAACAATAATATACTGCGTAGAATTATGGTTTTGTAATGTCGTGTATTTATCTAGTTAGCCGAATAGTGTTTATATAGGTGTATAGACATATCATCTATACAAACACGCAGTTAAATATCGAATACGTTTACAAGATTTTTCGAGGAAATTACAATAAGTATATTACGCGTTCGCAGTTTCTTGTAATTGTATCATTCGATATTGCTGACGTTCCCAAATAAGTTGAAGAGTAACCCATTCTTCTTTGGTACGTAAATTATATTTCGATTCGGTATGATCTCGTTATCTCAGTAGTCGTGAAACTTGTTGTATTTTCAGCTCCGTCATGATTGCAATGGGAAGTTATTTTTTGATTTTTGTGTCTGTGATTGGAACGATATTTGCTGTTCTCGAAATTACTCCTGAGAGTGAGTTGATATGTAATGATGAACTTTACAGGAATAACGAATATTTAAAAAATAACACTTGATATACTCGTGTATTGGAGATATAAGTGTCTATTATATGGTCAAGATTTTTTAAACTTATATTTAAGTACATAAATATATTATGATATTGCAGAAGAAAAACAGTTTTTTGAAACAATTTTAGATGAACATAACCGTTACCGGGCCATTCACGGTGCACAACCTCTGATTTTAAGTAACGATGTGAGTAATAATAAATTATTTTTGCTTTTTGCTTTAATACTAATTATCGTCAGATGACGGATCATAATTTTAAATCAATGCGTTTCCGAATTATTAACGTTACACCATTATCATTTTTAATATTAATTTATTGTTAAGCACATTACACTACTTTCAAAATATAACTTGTATGTCTTTAACAATCTCTCCGGTGACATACATTTCATTTTTTTTTCTGAACTGACAGAAACAGTTCATCGTGTATTTCATGCAAATTAGAAATAGAAAAAACGTAAAATGCGCAGAACCCACTTATTATATTATCACTGACACATTCGAGAAAACCCGTACGTGCGTTTACTTGATAATGTAAATGCATGCTGTTAAAACTTAAGAGCTTCAATACTGAATATTTTTTTACAAATGAGGCACAAGGGTAATTGTTTATGTGTTGGAGATACAATAAAACCAAATTTCAAATATTCAGTGGAATATTTTCTACATTTTTGTTCCCAAACATTTTATATTTTTATAATAATTACGAATATGACATTTATGTACACGCACAGTAATAACTTCACGTCTTCACGTAGTATATACGTGTATACGACTGTTGGCAAAATCCGCATTACAATGTGGCTTAACTAAGCTATTCGATGTAATAAGTCCGATTAGAATAGAACTGAATTCTAATTGAAGCTAATCGAGAAAAAATAATATAAAAGTAAATAAATCATATAGAATTCTAAAATGTTTATTACGATTTCATTATTATTGTGTGAGTACAAATACTACACCTGTATAATTTTGTATATCGTCTATCTTACCGCCACCTTAAGTAAACGCCCCTTTAGCGCCCCCTTAACTAAAACGCAAAAATTCCTTCAAAATTAACATGCCCACAATAGGGTGGTAACTCCCAAGTTGGGAATCACTGTTTTAAGTATTCGTGTCTGACAATATCGACATTTTGAACGTATTTTTCCGAGCTGCATAATCAATTAACATTTTAATACAAATATAATTTGCTTGGTTTTTCTTTTTATTTCAGGAGCAATCAGAGGCGCAACGACTATTAGAATTACTTGTGAATTATTGGTATGTGGACTCTTCCCAAACTTGTGAAAGGAACTTTTTCATGGATGATTTAACTTCTGATTCAGAACTGAATGATGAATTAGCTAAGAAAATAGTTGCAAAATGGTACGACACGGGGAAAGATTACGATTACTCTAAAGAACCATCATCTAGCCTGATAGGTCAGTTTATCGTACTGTACATGATGTTCATAATATTGTTTGTAGAGTTATTAGAAAATTGTATACCAAATATAGAAATATGTCTTCTTCATATTATATTTATGTACCGTTTTAGAATTTAGTCATTCGAGCGGTATTAATAGTTTCTTAATAAAATAATTGAATTTTCATTCTAATTTAAGTAAAATTCAATTAATACAATGTTGTAATACGAGATATTATGATTGCAGATCCATTCACACAAGTCGTGTGGCAGAAAACAACAAATCTATGTTTAGTAATGCGGGAGAATGGTGATAAATTTTATCTTATAGCTGCTTATACCCCCAAAGGCAACTTGGATGATGAATATGTAAATAATGTAATCAGACCAATAGTCCAATAATTTATTGGGTAAACTATTCAAGTGGTGAATTAAAAAAACCAATAAATAAAACAGATTTTTAAAGCTTAGATATTTAGTGAATCGTATATTTTATAAAATATAATTTATGTACTTACAATGACATGAAAACAATTAATTCATAATAATATTTTTAAACTATTTATATAATTAGTTAGAACCTCTAGAATTTGTCTTTGAAAATTGAGTAATTTGAATCATACTAACTATTTTTAATACGTACGATGTTTTAGAGTATAAAATACGTATACTTTATATTTTATTATAATTAATTATATGATGTGTCTTACGTTAAATAAACGAGTACGTGAATACAATAACTGTCTTCGGGCGCCTCTCTGTTACTGATTTGAAGAGTTTGGCTCAACCTTATCTATTTACTTACTTTTTTCTTTTAAACCGACAACAACGTGGAAAGTGTTTCTACATTACTGGCACGTCACCGCTATCATTTATCGAATTAATCAAAATAACAAAATTTTTTCATTAAATTAAGAAACAAAGCATTACGAATGTACAAACATACAATATACAAACATACAATATATGTTTATTTGTTGTGCAACCTTTATGGACCGGCTTCGCTCGCTTTCTAATCATCTCGTTCCCATACAATTTCTCAGACCGGCCATCCGACCTAACGTCCTGTATTCGCGTTCTGACTCATTTCACGTGTTTTCATATTGGGGTCCGCTCGTTCCTTCGCACATTCTTGGAAATCGTTGACTTAACTCGGAGGCAACAAACGATGAGGTTTTATGAGTGTTTAGAATATGATAATAAAAGAATAAAAGACAACCCGTATTGTCTGGCAATGGTCCACGACCGGTGCAACCGTTGTTCCTGGGTAGGACAGAGTACCACGTTAGACGCCCTGCGGCGTTCCGTGGCGCATCGAAAGATCGTGTTCAATTGAACTAATATGTAAAACTTAAAATTTAAATTTAAAAATAAAACTTATTAGTTCTTTTATTTTAAAGTATAGCTATAACTAGAGCCCGGAACTTGACGAGTAATTTTAAATAACAGAAGTATTTTGAATAAGATGTTTTGGGGGGGGGGGAGGAGTAGTGCTCCCCTTGACCCATGGATCTCTGATATGCAATTATGTGTTGCTTCCTTGGAAAATTATTGCCAAAACCGCTACTGGTTCAATAAGACCCCAACGATTTCATATATTCTGAACTAAACAATAATGTACTGCGTAGAATTATGGTTTCGTAGTGTCGTGTATTTATCTAGTTAGCCGAATAGTGTTTATATAGTTGTATATACATTTCGTTTATACAAACACGCAGTTAAATATCGAATGCCTTTACAAGATTTTTCGAGGAATTACAATAAGTGTATAATACATTACCTATTCGCCTAAATCTGGTTCTAAATTGAACTGGTGGAGTTCATATATTATAACGACGATAATTTTTAACTGCAGTCGAAAATACAAATGTAATGTCCATCGACCGACCAGGTTAAACTTGGAGTGCTGAAATTCATTGACATATTTATAAAAATAAAAAAAAATTGTTTAAATATATGAAAACCATGTACTTAAATAATTCTAGTTACATCGAATTGAATAATATGAGAATTTTAGAGAATATTTTCAATCCGAAACAATTTAATGAATTTCAAAAATTTCTTTATTATTTAACGATATTTACGTGCGACACAATACGTTTTATACAATTATTAACGACATTATATTGGATTGTTTTTAACGTGTACATAGTGCAATATTGTTCTTTATAGCCGGCGAAAATCGTAAATACCGCTCTGACGATACAACAAATACTTACAAATATACATTACTATCTCGACATTTCGATGATTACGAGGAAGTAAAAGGAATTTACTTGACGTGTTCGAATTGTCGACCGAGAAATATTTAAAAACATCGGACGAAAAGAAACGAAAAATCGTCACGTGGGAGGATTTTACGCCAGAAGTTTCGAATAATTATTTGTAAACAGGCAATTCTCTTATTGCCGGTGATCGTTTAGTGAAAATTGATATCGGTACAGCGTGTGGCCTTCGTAATATATTAGTCATGGGTTTTGCGTTGCTGCTGAATGCGTTGACAAGTGTACGGATACGGTGTTTTGTAATACAAAGGGTATTGTTGTCATTACCGTAGTATATATATATAGATAGTGATAAGAAAAGTGACGTTTACCGCCAGTGGTAGAGAGATAAAAAACGATTACAAAACCTAACCCTTCGCAGGAAAATTGTGAACACGCGCCCGACCGATAATATTGGCCATCTCGCTGTTTAAATGAGGACCATGAATATTGGCGATCGTTATCAATGTACGTATAAAATAGTATGCAAACGTCGTAGTTGTAGTAGTACACGTGTAATATATGTATATCGATGCTGTTTCATTCGCTTTCACTGAGGTAAACGCGTGTTTTTCTCGAGTCGAAATTAAATTAAAAACTAGTTTTTTCGTTTTTTTTTTGGAGAATAGCGAGAGGATTCGTGTGACGAATCACGTGTGATAATCACGGATATCCGCTAAACAGCTCGCGAACTGTGTACCTGTACATTTCGTTACGCGTTAATTAAAGCCGCGTCAAGGTCAGCCGAAATACATCGCGGCGACACGCGGTGGCAAATCGGCAACGAGTGTACGTCACGCGAATGAATAAAAAAAACCGTGGAAATGTACGGAATGCAAAATAACACCGTTCGTATTTGTGGCGGACGAACGGGTCCGTGTGATACTTTCACAGCGCAAACGTTTCAAGTCAAATCTGTCTGATGGAAATCGTACGACGAAAAATGACCCTCGGTAATCCAGGACCGTATCATGACGTCGTCCTGATGGTGTACAATCGTTACAAGTTGACAACGCGAGTTTTTCGCTATCACACGCGTCCGAACGGGTTCGGTGGGGGGAGTACGGAACGGCTTCGATAACGGTTTTATCGTCGGAATTCGTACGAAAAATACATTCGGCCTGTTGTAATTGTTCGGCGTATGGAAAATTAATTATCGACATTGAACAATAACGATAATTTAACAAACGACGTAAGAAGACCGTTTGGAAGAGAAAAATTGAGATCGATTAAAAAGTAATCTTTCGGGAGAAATGAAGTATTCCGTACTGGCAATCGCTTGTGGTGCGCACACGTGACCCTCGAGAGTCGGAGAGAAAACTAACGGTTTTTGAAAGAAAAACGTCAAGAAACGATTTCGGACCGGCGATGGACGAAGAGAAGAAACCTCTTCCAGAGGAAAACATAACGGACACGATCGGAAGTCGAAAGCCGTTTTTACACATGGCGATGGAAGAGAACCCCCCCCCAGTAGGTGGGGAAGACGTGCGACGGGATGGTCTTGATGGCCGATAGACCCTAAGGAGAATGAACAGAACGATTTCGAAAAAAAAAAAAGAAAAAAACCCAAGCGAGTCGTAACGAGGGAAACCTTCGGAAAAGAAAAAGTCAACGACGGAATTGATTTGAGGAAGATCTCGGACGATCGGCGAACGGACGGGAAGAGGTGAATGGAATTCGGTGATATTGGAAAAGGTAATTTTGAAATCACAAAACGTTATCGGATCGTCATGACGGGGGGGGGTGGAGGGGACGGTAAAAAATGAGGGGCGTTTGACGAGAAAAACGAAGAGAATATTGTTCCACACTTGTAACGCTTAATTGTTTATTACGACTGCGACGTGCGTGGGCTATACGCACAGAGGCGGAACTAGGTTTTTTTTTACGCCCGGGAAAAATTTTGAAATTACGCCCAACCGTGCATCCCCATATCGCCACTCGCCTCAATAGCATCTGCGTAATTATTTTTTTTTAGTAATAATAAATCCCAAAAACCAAAATAAATAAGAATACTTGTAACTTGTTAATACGTATATTTTAAACTGATATTTAAAAAAAAATATATATACATAAGTAACTCCTAGTTTAACGAATAATAATGTAAGTAAAAAACTTTCCAAATCCTACAAAAAAAAAAAAAAAAAATAATAGCAATGTAGATAAATATAGGTACCAACCAGAGGCTCATAAGAAAAAATTAAATAGTTCATTATTTTAAATAAGTATCTTACTATTACAAATTAACGTACAAGTACACGATTAAATTAAATGTTTCTTTTTTATTATTTCACTATTAACATTACTTTTTTTTTTTTTAACTTTTGTATTATCACCTAATGTATGATCATATTCATCATGAAAGTTTTCTAAAATCGCGTATATTTCTTCAGACTCTACAGTGTAATCTTTATGAAAATATTTTCCACCGTTCATATTAGATTGAGAGTCTAACGTATTTCTCTGCTCCGTTCCTAGTGCTTCTCGCTTAGGAAGGGTATTTTTTCGGCTGTAATATTTTGTTTGACTTGGTGCAGCCGACGTATCTAAGTAATAAATACAAAAAAAAAAAAAAAGAATTACGTGTGTTTTAGAAAAATGTCAAGATCGCGTTTTTCGCGTTTGCTTGGATGGATGCAATCGCGACGGAAACATTTTTTCGCATGCGTTTACCGCTAAACGGGACCAAAACGGTTGATTTTCGCGTTCACAGACAACTACACGGAAATATATTCAGAAAAATATTATAAAAAGTTTTGTTAAAAAAATAAAAATCAATAAATGAATCCAAATTCATTCTTTTCATTTTTTTTTTTCATCTAACCCAACGTGTTTTTATTGTAATATTCATAATATTCTCCATGTAATTTCCGTCTTATTTCTCTATGCGATTTTCGTTCTTATTGACTTTACTTTGAATTTATTCCTCAGCTGTCGTATTTTATTTGTATCAACCCGATGACGTCATTTTGTCGAAACCGGTAGTAACAAACTACACACATACGAACAGCTTTCATATTTTCTTTATTTTTTCTTCAGTCAACGTAATGCTCATTGGCTTTTTGTATATATATATATAAGTATACTGTACGCATATATATATATTTTTTTTTTTATTCACGAGTATTAACTTGTAATTTTTTTTTTTTGACATTTTATGTCTTTACTTTGGCACATTAAAATAAAAAACCGTCACGAAAAAGTACAAGAACATGAAATGTCTCACTTAACGCGGATTTGTATCCGTTAATCATTTTTTATATTTTTTTGTTTGCATATCCTCTTTACTCTTTGTTTATTTTTTCTTTTGTTCGCACTACTCTATTGATTAAACGGAATTATCAATACGGTTCTAATCACTGTAGCGTTGGCATGGACGGTAATGTCCGTACGTTGAACACTTGCACGCGCGAGACGACCCCGAGTACGCTACAGTCGCGAGCACGGAAAACGATCGCCGACCACGTTTTTCTTCGTGCCGACGACCACAGTGTTCATTACGTACCATCCGAATATTTCGTGGATGCGGTGAATAAAAGTCGTGAAACAACGGTAGGATCTTAGAATGAGATACGGGAATCGAATTTTCGTGCAAAACGCACTGAACACAAGCGCCCGCGTACTGTACAAATGCTATTGAAATTATTTAATTGGGAAAAAATTAAAAAATTAAATGTCATGTACACGTTTCGTGGCGAAAGAATCCTTCAGACGGGGACTCGTGACAAAACGAACATCGCGTAGCTATAAATTTTATAATTATACGCACAATAATAAATGCATATTTTATTTCAAACTGAATCGTCTCACTTGTTGCATTTTAAACGTACGTACCTTCTACGACTTCTGTTGTTAAAGACAACGATAAATTAACATTGTTATACCGGTAGGACTTAACACGTATTATCGTTACATAAAATGAACAATACAACGGGATTTTTTATTTTATTGTATGTTGTCGTTCTAACCGTGTAAGTGAATTATTATCCGAAAATATAAAAGGCGATTGACATTGTAATCAATTGTACGCACGGTTTTAATATTTTACTTCAAACAGAATTATTTCATAAATAACTCTGTAAACATACATACCATTTTTTACAGGTACTGTTTCGGTAGCTACAAAAAAAATTACACGGTTATTTCGTTTCATCCAAATATTACGTTGTTTTATTCACTTCATCGAGTGGACTGCATTCTTTAATCGCGACCGTACGACTGCATAGGAAAGACGTATGAGCGTTCGCGGTGTCGAAAAATCGAAAAGTCCACTTCAAACTGGTTGACGCTATAGGGGGCTTGCGGTATCAAAAAAACCCGTTTTTGAAGGGTTTGAAGTAGACTTTTCGATTTTTTTTTTTTGTGGTTACAAATGATTACAAACGATATTACATAATTCTATGCCATTTACAGAAATGTAAAACTCGAATTTCCCAATGGCAGGGCCCCAGGATGACGTCAAGGGGTTTAAGGTTGATTACAAACGATATTACATGATTTTGAATATTTTTTTTTTCCAAAATGGAAAGTGGCAGGGCCAGGGTGACGGACCTCGTACTTACCCACATTGTAATTATCAAAATCGCGAAAAACGTCGCGATAAAAACGATATGCCTACAACAATCCATAGTAAATTCGTTGTTGTATATGATTGTCGTACAGGGTCGTATTGTCGTTGTGGCAAGACTGAAATGTAATTTTACGTTAGGCAGAATTGCAGTTACTGACTGCTGTCAAATGCGTCTTGAAGAAAAATATATGGTCACAGGGTCGAACGAACAAAACTATACATTGGTATTTGCACGGGCGACAAAACACATGTCGTTGTATAAAATAAATATAACACGACTCTTTAATATAGTCATATTATATATATAGATTAAATTGTATTTTTATTATTATACCGTTCGTGGGCGTCAATTGTGCGGAGGGGGGCAAAAGGGGGACACGTCTGGCATTACCGTACTTCCTATAAAAAAATGTTATTTTATATTTTTAATGTTTACACGTACGCACGCCTATGTTTTCTATATTCGAATCGTGTATATTATATACCTGTATCGGTTATTATTTAAGTACAAATTTTTTTTTTTTTTTGGTGGAAAGGGGGAAATAAAATTAAAATTGTTGTTTTGCGTTCGGTGTAATCACTACAGGTAGTCGTATTGAACGTAGTATATGTTTATATGGGTAGTATGGGTAAGCGTAATCGATATTTATCATTTTGGCTATTCTCTTAAAGACGTTATAAATTTGAACGTGTTTTATAAATATTTTTTTTAAATATATTTTATGTTTCTGTAAATATCTTTATCGTTGTTTTCACGATCAACAATTTATTTATACGTAATTGTACATATTTCCCTGACCATATACGGTCATGAAATTTATTTTAGTTGTAAAGATAATTGGGTACCGTATCGACCGCACGTATAAGAGGAGGG
Source organism: Schlechtendalia chinensis (assembly GCA_019022885.1). Lineage (NCBI taxonomy): Eukaryota > Metazoa > Arthropoda > Insecta > Hemiptera > Aphididae > Schlechtendalia > Schlechtendalia chinensis. The sequence goes on along the minus strand of CM032349.1, from coordinate 1,533,507 downwards.
TCGGGCCACTCACAAATTTTATCGACACGTCAACATTCTCTCGCAGTTGCGCCGAATTCCTTCCACAGGTGGTGCGTTTGCACCATCTATATTTATGGGCGGGGGTACTGGGTCAACGTATTTTCAGGTTATCGTTCCCGACGTACATTCGGTTCGGGTCGGTATATCAAACAGCACGAACTAGAGCACTATACAGCTATACAAGGCAGTCGGTTAATTCGCTACGCGAGTCCTCGGTCCGATTGTAATTCACTGTTATTATCAAACCATTATGGCGTTACCATCGAGGGACCGTACTCTCGGCACGCCGATTACTACTGAACACTGCTGCAGCCGCTAACGTGTTTTCCACATTTGAAAATGTCCCTGAAATTGGGGTGGACGGTGGTTTGCGCCACGTACTTGCAAAACAGTTCGGCGCCACCGTAATGAACTGCAATGTACGTGTTATTTTTATAATATTTTTTCTCCGGTAAATTCCTCGCGTTGTCTAACGGTCGTGTGGCGTAACCGAACGTATGAACGACACACTTTACGTTATGTGGTGTTTAAAAAAAAAACCCGATAATTCGGCGTAACGTTGTTAGACGGTGTCTTTACAAACAACGCATACACGTATAATTGTACCGACTATGTTCGCGTTTTTTTACGGCGTGATTTTTTTTCTTTCATTTTCCGTCTCGTTTCGTCTCGTCACGAGCCGGCCGTCAGATCACGACGCGGTCATTTCCGCGTGACCGTGTTGTAATCGACTGCAACCGTATTATGCATTCGTGTCGTGCGTACGTCATGTCATTCTCACCCGTCGCGTCACCGAAACGTCGAAAACGGAGTGAACGCTTCAAAAACCCTCGGCCCGACCCCGCGAGACTTTTGCCTTAAACGTCAGTGGGCCAAACCCCCTCCCCAAAAAAAAGGATGTTATGTGCCGCACAGTCATGGCCAGGAGCAATGGCCTACGTGCAACAACGTGCACGCAGGCAATTCTTGTCGAGACTGGAACGCCTCCGATTCACCTCCTGGCTGTTAGATGAACGTAGTAAACAGCAGAGGCAACCCCAAAACGGAATGACGTCTAACGAGGCCAGGACGACGGGCGAGAACGAAACGAAGGTTGCTGGGCAAAAGGAATGGGAATCGGCCGTCCCGGCACGATGGACCAAGAAACCCTGATCCCTGACATATTACTATATTTCAAATTAAACTTAAAATTAACGATGTTTTACCAAACGCATCGAGTTATTGACATCGATTTTAGTGAAATTTGAAAGAGACACGTCGATGATCAGTGTTCCTTTCAGGCATTTCTTTGGGGGGGGGGGGGGGGGCTGAGCCCAAAGTAAAAAAATATCAAATATCAGAAAAATGTAATTTTGATATCGAGGCGAATGACTTACAATCGGCATATATAATAACACTATGCTAGACTTGTGAACATTTGCGTGTTTAATTATATTGTTCACAATCATAACAACAGACAAAGGTAATTATTATCGAAAAATTTATTTTTCTCAATATGAAATGATCCGCCGATTTTTTCCAATGCCCCCCTCGGGGAAAATTGTCTGAAAGAAACGATAAATCGAAAAAATCATATCATGTAAAATATCAGCTGTTTCGTATGTACAACTCGTCGCAGCCCAATACCAAAGTGAACAGAGCATACAATAACTTAGTCGTGGAAATATCATCACGGAATGAGTTATTTCTGTATACTCGGCGCGCGAGGTATCGACGACGTCGTTCATCGAAAAATTTTTGCTGTCCCACAGACATGCAGTTTCACAGCATGTCTGTGGAGGCAAATCCATAAACTAATCCCAAAATAATATACGAATAACATTCCGCGATAAGTGATACGACAGGATAACAAACAAATACATTGCCATCGTCAAAGTAAATACTCGATGTAGCGTTAATAATAAAAATAATATACGATTTTATTTTCTTAATCTACGGTCCCCAGTTACACCGGCGTTCCTTTTTGAAAACAGTAGTAAAAAGACGTTAATTTTTTTCAAACGTATTACAGGAGGAGCTCCGTCCTCTTCTTGCGTCCGACCATAACCCAACCCAACCCACCGATTCTCGAGCGCTTCTACCGCTCGAACCTAAGCCGCATAATGCCATAACCAAGGCCGGATCTACGGGGGGGAAGTCGGGGATTTCTCCCCGGGCGTATATTTAAGGTTTAAGGTCATCTCCTGAAATGGGCGTAAGTTTTTCATTTTCCCCGGGTGTTAAAAAGTTAAGATCCGGCCCTGGTCACTGACAACAACACCGACTATTGGCATTCACCCGCCGAACAATAACGACGACAACAAACCCCGAAGGACGACACGCTCGATTTGTAGTGATCACAGGCGGGTAATTGGTCTGAACACAATCGGCGAGATTCCGTTTCCTGCTCGCCGCGCATAACCTCGAACGGCGCCTATTCGTTTTGTTCCCGTGGTAAGGCCCGGCGGTTAGGTATTCGATAACCCCAATCGACCGTTCCTTTTCGTCCGCGTTAAACAAACAATGTGTTACGGCGACACCGTTCAAGGAACAACGGAAAAATCAATTCGTTAAGACGTCAATCTGAACGAGGGGGCACGTTTCGATCGGTTTTCTTTTTCGAAGCGGGTTTTGGGGATTCGCGCGGTTCTCAATCGCTTCGGTCCGTGTGTCAGTGCTCAAAACACGAGAGATACTCCACTACGTTTGAAAAAAAATAAAAAAAAAAAGGTTAGGGACCATAACTAGAAAATATCACGAACAAATTACATATTTGATATTATTTTTGATTATTAATTAAAACGTCGTTGCTATATCCTCCAAGTACCTAATCGATAATGGCGATTTATTAACTTGTATATCACTTATCACGGAATATTATTCATATATTACTATTTTTAGATATATACTGTACCGAACAAACTCATAACCAGTGTTTTATTATTACTAACTAGTGAGATTTACCCATCTTCCATTGATTCTTCAATCGAGTCGATACTGCGAAGATACGAATTCAAAACGTGTTATGTGAGCGTAGAATGGACTTAACGCTCACAACAATTTCTATTGTCGTTCGAGTTGTCACTTTGATCGACAAACCATTCGTATTTAATATACTTGGAAAATCGTTCCGAAACATCGGCTGCTCGAACGTAAAGTATGGTTTCTCGGCCTGTCAGACATAATTTGTCTTCGGCTAAAATAGACAAAAATCGTTGCGAATTATTTTATTTTGCAAATAAAACAAAAAAAAAAAACAAAGTAAAACGCTTAGGTATACATTAATTGTCCAAAATTTTTGAAATAAAACTGATTAAAAATTTGCAAAAAAAAAAAAAAAAAAAATGAAGAATATAGGAACCATAGATAGAGAATATACAATGATTTGTGTAAAATTATATATAAAAATAAATAAATAAATAAACAATACAATAAAATACATTAGTAAATATACAATATTTAGTACTAGTTTTATTACTTGTGCGATTTTTGGAAATATCTATTTTGTGATTTTTATTTTTCTTAAGTTTCGGAACCGTTACAGGTTCCATCTTCAGAGTACGTGGTGCACGTTTGACTATTGTCACTACATAGTGTAGCACCACGTACTTTGAAGATGGAACTTGTAACAGTTCCGAAACATAAGAAAAATAAAAATCACAAGTAATAAAACTTCAATCCACAAAAGCTTCAATAAACTTAGTACTAGTTATCACAAATCGATTTAAAAATTAATAACATTTATCATTAATGGATTATTAATACACTTGTTTTTGATCTAGTAATTATTAAATAAATAATAAAATAGTTAGGATTATTCCATTCCACAAGAAACGATAATTAAACGGCGACTGATAAATACAACAATTGCATTTGAATAGCGTTAAAAACTTTTTGGACTAATCGTTGAGAACTATTCAACTATTTCTTAATCGTTTGATTTTAACTATTAAACAAAAGCATATAAAATCAAAACATTATACCAAGAAAAGAGTACAATGTCTAAAATGACAAAAAATGCTATTTTAACAATAAAATACAAAAAAAAATTGGGGGAAATTTTTTAATTATATAAAAAAAAATGTTGATTAACATTCACGAAATCCTTAATGTTTAATTATTCATATTAAATGACGCGTGCGCGTGTGTGTGAATTGTTTTTTTTAATTCACCACATATTATGTATTAAAAAAAACTTAAATTATTTTTGAATTCAAATTTACATGTTAAAATATATAACGTCAGTCTGTCAATCAACATCTGTTCATTTACATCAGTCAAGTTCAAATTATATCTAACATAGATAAACCGTAATTTCATGATGTATATAATCTCTTTAGTACTTGCGCAAGCAAAAACAATAATATATTAGTAAAAAGAATTACATAAACAAAAAACAAATCAAAAGATTAAAAAAGAAATAATAACAAATGTATAAATCACAAATAATTTAAATGTTTTTTTTAGCAATTGTCGGTGGATTGTCTATTGAAAAACTAGAATTAATGTGTGTAATACTGTAATCACGGCCCATCATCCATTTCCAAAAACTCTTCAGTCTAAAACAATAAAATTTGATTTCGGTCTGTTAAAGAATTACAATAACAATAAGTGTTGTTCTTTTTTTAAAAGGCATTTCGATACAAATGATATATATCAATAATTTCTAAATTTGTTTTTACCTTGACAATAGTTCTTTTCGTACAGCCGACGTGAATTTGTTGAACAAACAAAGCGTAGCGGCCGTGGCGAATACGATATTATACAAAGCAACAATTGTGAAATTGCCAAGCCACTCGATTCTGCCGTAATCAGCTAATAAATCAAAGTCTGTAATCCCTAAACAAAATCGAACAATTACACAATTACACCAATTCTCGATTGACGGTGACACTCACCTAATATTCTAGACAATAACGGTAGTGCAGAGCTTAATATAAGCAATAATGTACAGTTGCCAACTATGTGTGTCAACGGCGTTTCTTTGACACGCGGACGATACGTAGACACTACGGGCAATGAGTACAAACCGACAGTCGAAGCCACCAACATGTACAGTATAATGACTATTTCCAAACTGGCTCCGAACGGGCCTAGTTTGGACAGGGAACTCACGCCCAAAGTGAATTGCTGGGAAAAATTATTATAAAACCGACAATATTTTAATTTGATTACGTTCGTATAAGTATTCAATAACACTACAAAGTAAAATCGTAAATGTTTATTGGACAAGACAGTTTACTTACTCTAGTGTTGAGAGGCAATGCTTTGATACCAACGAGTATTAAAAGCAAGTTTTGGACGACCAGTAAAACTGTGACGACAGTAAGCGCTAACAATAATAGCATGAATGTAGGATATAAAAACAGCTTACGGAACACAGACGTTTTTCTCTGTTTTTCTATGACATAAAAATATTAACGTACATACTATTGTTATACATAATAAAACTCATTATGTTTAATAAATGTCACAACTTGTCAAGTTAAAATGCGTATTCATCACTTTCATTTAGTAAAACCATGTATTAAAAAAAACTTTCTTTAATTACACGTTGACTACTACATTTTTTTTTAATAATTTCTTTTATAAGACATAAAAACATGTTGGAAAACACATTTGACATATCTGATACGGATTAATTTAAATATAAATCAAATTTACCGAGTACATCAAGCCTTTCTTGATAAAATGATAATCTGTTGGTAAGTCCATTTTTTAACATCTCATTATGTAACGACACTCTCTCGGCATGTGTTTTTCTCCGCCAGGTTCCTTTCAACATTGGTTCTGGCGATATATATGTAAGACCATTCGTGGCCACTTGATCCAATCTAAACAATGTTTAATTAATTTTTCAACGCTTATCATTTAAAATTTTGATCATCTCAAAAACATTCACACATAATTTATAGTTTATAGCAGAAAATATTTCTATTTCTAAGAAACATAATAAAAAATAATCGTCCCAAATAAATTACATTCTTCTCAAATATTTGTTTTGAGCAGTGTAAAAAAGTGTAAACGATTGTATAACTAAAATTTGCACAACATGGGTGCAGTACCTTCTGGCGAGACAATCAACTTCGAGTTTTAATACGCTGATTTCTTCGTCCGTGGTCTTTTGCAGTTGTGGTTTGATCATGAACCGACTTAAAATGGTAAACAAGGTAGCAAATCCAACAGGCGTACATACTAAAATAGTAACAGTATTAGATGATATATATATATATTTACGGCTCAATAAAACAAAAACTGTATCATTTTAAGATTATGATTACTTAATAGCATGAGTACGCCAATGAACGAAATGCAAGAGTACAAGAACGGTAAATAGTTGGTCCATAAATCTGTAAGACAAACATCATAAAACAATTATATGATCATAATAAAATGCAATAAAAGTGGCAAACAAATTTGTTTTTTAAACTCACTTAACAACACATAGAAAAGGGATTGCTCAGCATAAAAAAACGTATACAACAAGTACGTCAACACGAGAACAAATGTCGAAAGTAACATGAGCACTGTACACGTTTCATATATTCTGGCTTTCACGCCCTGGAGAAACAAAACGGCTTAACGATTATTAATTATACACATTGATATGTCACAAAGAATGTAAAAAATAAATTTCTATTACTTTTCGATGGCCGGGGAATCCTTCGGATTCGTTGAACAGAAACGCAAACGGTAAGAACCCGAACAGTGATAGATTCGAGAACAAGAACACCAAACTCCAGAGTCCTGATTGAGGGATGGGGAGAAAAAAAAAAAAAAAATTCGACGGTTATAAAGCGTTACGACTAAACACCAGGACGACGACGGTTTACCGTGTATGAGCGAGTGGTTTAACCATTGGACGTAATAGCTGGACGGGTACAAGGACAAGACTTCGTTGCTAGCGATCGAGATGGGGAGCAACAGGGCGGCGCCGACGGAAACAGCCAGTGAAATGGTGCACAGCAACAGGCTGAAAACGAGAGACAGAACGGAGAGAACGTTACCGGTCACCGACGTTTGTACGACTCGATCGCTCACCTGTATTTGTAAACGGTGAAATCGTCTTCGTCTTGGACGAACACGACGACGTTGTCTCGTCTTCTGTACTGGTTGACGACGGCGTAGCTGAAGGCCAGCAACAGGGCGAACAGCAGCAGAAAGATCTGAAACGACGGCTGGTTACGTACACATGACGGGTGAACAACGGGGTGGGGGGGGGGGGCGCGTTATTTTCGCAAAAACTCACTATTTTCTCCCTGACGTTGTTGTAGAACAGTTCTTCGCGTTCGTCCGTCTCGTCCGCGTCGTCCATGCTCGGGGACGGGGAGACGGGCGTCACGACGACTCCGGGGCACGGCACGTTTAGCCGCCGTCGTGCATGATCGTCAACGCCGGGCCGTTACGAGATCGGTTTCGCGCGGGAGACGTTCGAACGGGACACGCGGACGACGGACGTCCCGCCGACGGCATACGCACTGAAACGCGGTCTCGAACGGGACGACGACGACGACGACGATGATAAAAAAACGCGCGGCGCACGCGTCGCACGATGAAATCCGATACGTGGGAAACGACGGCCGCTAGATGACGTGACACGTACGCACATTCCGCGACGGGCGGCGGGGGGTTACCGTGCGATTCGCGTTATCACGTTTCCACAGACGAAACGAATTAAAATAATGATTAACAACCGTTTTGTAGATTGTTTTCGCGATTTCCGCGTCGTCGTCGTTGTTTGCGTCCCGACGAACCCACGGGATATGTACGTCTCGTTTCGTTCGCGCGCGGCGATTAAAAATTGTTATTGAAAACGCTTCTCCGTCGGAAACAATAAATTATGTATTCGAGTCGTTACGTTTAACCGTTGACCATTGCAAACCTCGTGACAACGAGGCCTGATTGTTATCAACACGAAATCATTATTAGGAACAGGTCAGCAGGCCCGACTGGGTCCGTGTTGTTTCAGCGTGTTTTTTCCTAAATCTATATAAGAATCCGGGCAAATACATTTCTGTCCGCGGCATAACATAATAAGCAAACAATAAATTATAGATAAAAGCAAAGAAATTCTATATAATTTGAATAAAATTTCGAACGGACGATTATGGTACGTTATTATTCAATATATATATATATTCGAAATATTATTGAATTTACTATTTTTAACTTCTTGATAAATATGGATTTCTTCCAAAACCGTAGTCGTATAAACATTATTCCGTACGTTTAAAATGTCCGAGTCATTATTTAAATTAAAAATAATTGTACGATTGTTTTCTAAGACGTGTTTAGCAAAATTCGAATTCGGATCGGTCTCTTTTTAATAAACGCTGTTTCGGAACTGTGTTCTTTATATCTTGTTTTAGGGTACCTCTATTAGGGTTTTATTCATTTGAACCGACCACACTCGTACACGTTACCTACACGGTAGACCTTATTTTAAATCGCGCGTTAGATTTACTGACCTGCCGTAGCCGGAAGAATTATTCGCGTACTTCAAAATCGATTTGCGAGCGGTCGAAATTGTTTTGTGATCCCGTGACGAACACGGGTTGTTAACTCCGTATTTAGGCTCCCGTCATTCGATTGCAAAATTAACACTACACCGTTTTGAAGGTATTGTAGTGAAAACCATAAACGTGGTTACCTATGAACCACCGTAGGTCTGATACGGTCATACCTATCACAAGATTTATTGATTGCAGCATTGCGCCGAAAGTTTTCCCAAAACATTAAAAATTATAAATAAAAAAAAAACAAAACAAAATAAGTGTAAAAATATTTGAATGAATTAGGTACGTCTTAAAACAATGTCGTTTACTAATGTTTAAAAATTGTTGAACAATAATTATTAAAAACGTAAAATGATGTGAAAAACAATAAAAAAAACCGTAAAAGTTCTATTATAAAAGTATAAGATATATCAAGAAAATTGTGAAAATTTGAGCTGAAAAAAAGTTTCGATTTTAACTAGCACGAAACGAATGAAAACATTGTAAAACTTTATGAAACTTACTCGGCAACAAATGTAACCAACGGGGAAAAAAAAAATATTTTTTCATGGATTGTTGTCATTGCGATATTTCGAATTTTTTCGGAAAATTATAATCAAATTTAATTGTACCGTGTTGCCGGCGGCTATTTTAATAACAAGTTTTTTATATAGCAGATTGAATAATTGTTTTGTTGATAATTTTACTTTATTTAAAAATAGTTTTCCAGAAACGCGGACGTTAGTTATTCAAAACACATGATCGAAATCGGATGATTTGGTAACAAAAAATTCATAGGATTATGAATTGAACACGAAACAAATAGCGTTGTTTCCGAAGAACGACATCATCAATTAATATCGATCGATTGTTTTGCTTGTTCTGCATTTTTTTTCAAATTGACTATACTGTACACGCAATGGTTCGAATGGCGTGATATTTAAATGGGATTTTGAATGTGCCGCGGACCTTGAATTCGTATATGATTACGAGTCATACTTTTTGTTAAAAAAACAACAACAACATTAATTTACAAGGTTTTAAACAGTTGTAATAATTTTCGTGAAAACGAATGAAGATACCTTCTAATCATGTCAAATAATGACATACACGTATGTACGTACACACCACACGTAGTATGACGTCTAAATTACGCGTTTAGTAGATTTTGATGACTTTGAGCATAATTTCGACGACGTCTTATTTGTGTAAACAGAATATGTCACTGCATAACTACACGAGTATACGTACGACTGTTGATCCGAATGTATGTAACATATTCAATTTCGTACGTTTTTCAACTTCGTCAAATTCGTACTACGGTTTTAGTTTACTTTGTAGCGATGTACTACTTCGTAGTAAGTAGTCGCAACTTCGCGTGGTGACCTTCTCGGCGGAAAGGACAAAAAAAAAAATACACGGATTTCCGCGGACGACGTTCGTCGAAGTACACTGCAATTCGTTTGCAGTCTGATAATCAATCATCATCAGACCACAATGCGGCTAACATGACGCGCGCGTTTTGTCCGCTTCACGATTTTCACACATATTTCGCACGCGTCAGACACCAACGTTGCATTGTCATCGGTAGAGTCGATCGTCTTGCGACATGAAAAAAACGGTCCGGTTGGTAAATGTCTGCTGGTCGAGATTAAAAATCAACGGTTTTTTTTATCCTGGTTGGGGGGGTGGGGGGAGGGTTTAAGTGTCTAATTTTACGTATAAAACGAGAAAAGAAAAAATCGTGCGTATTTGTACACGCGGCGAAATCTAAATGACAGTGGGCCCGCCGAGTCGAAATTTCGTTTTCGGCCGAATGATAACGTGGCGATAAAAACTGTATTTATGCGGCCGACTCTCGTACAAATATTCCGGAATTCCGAATTATTTATTTGTCACGGTCTAATCCGAGCGACGTAAATCGATTCGGTCACGGCCAGTGGCTTACTCAGGGGGGGGGAGGTTAGGGGTTATATCCCCCCCCCCTCCATTGTCTATTTCGCTGATCTACAGAAAACAACTTATTAGTTATAAGAGCTGTTTTTGGAGTCATTACTTAATACATTGTATTAGTTAATGGCAAAAAAGTACAAAAGCTAGGCGGTTGAAATTCCGTCTGGAATAAGCAATCTACTTTCCGTGTATTTTGATTTTATTTTTAAACATGCAATACATTTTTTTCAATTTAATGGTGTTATGTTAATTGAACGACTCGGTATTAGCGTGTTACGATTTAAATTCATTTCGATTATTGAACAATCTATACAAATGTACACAATCATGAGCTAGAAACGATTATGGACAGCTCGAAACATAAACGTTTGAGTTTTTGCTATTACCATGACGATTCGTTAAAATGTATTATTCCTGGGCACGCCACTGGTCACGGCGTTGAATAAACACAGGACAAACACAATCAACGCGCACGGGACACGACGACCTGTTACGTACCTGATCGTGTTATTTTCCTCGACAATAGTTCGCCGCGGGCAGAGTTTGCCTTCTCCGTTTGTCAGTTTGTCGATTCGTCCGGTGGATATTTACTATTCAAGGCTTACACCGCCGTGAGTCTCGGCTGCAAACAACTGCGTGTTTTTCTCACCCCCCCCCTCGTCCCGTTCGTTCGGGATTTATATATATATATGTATAGGAACGAAAGGGAATAAGTATGGTTTATACTGTACGGTGGAAATTAAAGTCGTCCGCACGAGAAATTCTCGACTGCCGCGATCTCATAAAATCCCGACAATAATTTAAGACGTTCGAACTTTGAATGTCACAACACGGAGCGTCGCTAATAAAAACAATTTTAAGTCGGCATACTTCAAAGTTCGGCTAAATAAGGGATTAATCTTCAACTTCGTATATATATATATGTATATTTCATCATATTAAATAAACTGTCACGAAACACACGCACACACATATATATTTATATCAACGCGGTAAGTATGTTTTCATTGTGCTTCTGTAGAGGATCGAGATCAAAATGATTTGATTATTTGTTTAAATTTATTTATTTTTTTTTTTTTTTATGACAACGGAAATAAAATATATTGGATATTTTTATCGTAGAAAAACAGTTTACATTATTTTCCTCAAAGATATATATATGTGTGTGTGTTTTAAATATTGTATAATTTTTTGAATTTAATTTACGATTTAACTTTATACCTGTGTGTAGTTATTCGTATTTAAAATAATAAAATTATATGTTTCGCGTATATATGAAGGATACGTATAATATTGAATAAAGCCAAGTCGGAAAGTTTGTAGTTTATGAATGCCTGAAGCAGAACAGTTTATACATTTAAAAGAATATAATTTGACGAATAAAGAAGGTTTCGTAATAATATCCCCTATATAATAATACTCGCGAAATTGTTTAGTAAAAACTAAAAAAAAATTTTTGTTTAGGTTCGACAAACGATTTCCTACCGGTCTGTCCTAATGATTTCCTATAAATACCTATACACATATTTCACGGTCGTATGAATCGTAGATTAATAGTATTCGATCATCACGTCGAAATATAGGCGATCTATAATTTGTATAATAACGTTCGACTAATCTATCTAACCGCCGTTGAGAACGAACAACCATCGTAGCTTTTTCGGTATAAAAGTTCGAATCGGTTTAAAACACACAGTACGTCCTATAAGTTTTGAGACTACAGTCACAGAGATTAAAAAAATTAAAAAAATGTTTTGTTCAAAGTAATTGCCGTTACGTTCTATAGAACGTCTTGCGCGGTCGCCCAATTCGTCCATGGCCCGTGAGAAGTCGGTTTCATGAATGTTCTCGAACTTCTCGGTCACGGCTTCGCGAATTGATTCAATTGAGACGTCCCCCCCCCCCGCCGTGAGCTCCGTCTTCAATTTCGGGAACACGAAACAGTCTGGAGGACTTATAAATCTGGTGAGCACGGGGAGGCGATCAAAAAAACTGGAACCGTTTTTCTGGCCGAAAATCGAGTGACAATCGCCGCGGCGCCGCAGCAAGAAAAAAAAAAAGACCTTTCCACAAAGCGGGCCTGACGCGTGCAGTTCTTTTGCAGAGGCGATCCAAAACATTGCACAGTGCACTTCCCGGGGGCACAGATTATTTGAGCACGATCCCTCGGGAATGGCAAAAAATAAAAAATAAACCAATCGGACATGTTGGTGTTTGTTCTGGATTGTTGTGTACAACCGCCGGACGAAAACTGTTCGGTGGCACCGAAATACAATAGCACGGGGACTCGCTGCGAGCTTCGTTCGACATTCGGCACGTTTACGTTACAAACGCGGCGACAGACCAGGACCGGACTCAGGCCAGGACTGATCCCGGGGGACACACGTGCAACTTTGTACGGACAAGATCGATTGCTTCCCACGGTGTCACGACGGTCCCGGGTGCTAGCGTTCGTTACCAGAACGGTTGTCCCGAGGAACGGTTCGTTTCTTGCGCCGTACCCCGAACCACGGCGATACGCGTTAAGTTAGGTTATGACGAGAAAACGAAATCCGTCGTCGCCGCGCGGCCCGTAATGTCGACAACACATCGCGCGGCCGAACAGGTTAGGTGACGAAAACGACCGCAGGGCACCGGTCAAGTCACGTTCACCAATAGTTCGACCGTGGAAAGCAAGTTGACGGGTTTGTAATAACTAATAACGCCGGCGTTCATCCGAATTCGAAGAATAGCATAGAATACCATAGTACGGGCGATTTTAGAAGGGCCGACGATAGTAGTGGCGCGAAAATAATAAATGGACGTCGTTATTAAAACGTCCGTAACGATAAATAGAACACGGTGAATGATACTCGTCATGATTGATAGTGTTTTACCGGTTAGGTGGTCAGTGATTTTCCTCGTTCCCGACCTGGAGATAAAAAAAAATCAGTTGTTGTTCTCCGGGTGTATTTTTTGTTAAGGCATTCGAGGTAGCGCGTCGACGACAAAAACGAACGCGGGAGTCGAAGGGAGATCGCGTCGCGTGTTTACCGTGAACTCCGCGTCGGGTAATAAAAATTTCGCGGGGGCGGCGAGGCCGACTCGGACTGGTGAGAAAAAGACGGCGGCGGCGGCGGGGAAATCCTCTCGCGCTACGGCCGACGGTGCGTGTGCACGTGTTGCGTGTGCTGCGCTCTGATGCCCGGGAAACGACCGCCGTTCCCTCCAGCTGTTGCGACGAGCGCGCGGCCGTCACACCGACACGCCGCCGCCGCCGCCGCCGCCGTTCTTTGTCGCCGCCAGTTCAGTCGTCGAGTCGCGTTCGCTCGTGTCGCACGTCAAGCGCGTCGTCGCGTCCTAATCCCGTGCGCCGGTCGTTGTCGCGTTTATATTCCCCCCCCCCCCACGGCCGGGTACGAACGGTGCCCCGTTGTGACCCCGTCGACGAGACGGGACGCGAATGCGGCGGCGGCGATCGTCGTCGCGAAGACATGCCGCGGGCACGGCACGGACGCCGGACGCCGACGTCCGCTGACCTGACGTGACGTGCCCGACATGCGGACGCCGCCGCGCGCCGCGACCCCGGTCCTCGCGCTCCTGGCCGCCGCGGTGTTGGCGGCGAAGTTCGGACGGATATGTTCCACGCCGGTGCTGCAACCAGGTAACGGTTATCGGTCGTCTGACCTGACCTCACGTACGAACGCGATAAATAACCCGGTTTTAACCGCGCCGGATCGTCCTTCCCCGACGACACTTCAAACGTCGGCCCGGGTTTCCTTCGGAGTAAGAAACGCTCTCCGGTACGCGTTTCGTAACCGTCGCGACGTGGGACGGTCGTCGTCTTCGCTGCAGAGTCGCTTTCTCTTCTCGTGTGCTCCGGGCCGGGGCGCCTACGCCGAAGCCGTGCAACATGAGTTCTCTATGGGTCGTGCACGGGTTCGAACGCCCGACGGGCGGCGGCGGTGCGCGCGTTCGCGTGGGAAGCCGAACGAAACGTTTTTCGTGTCCGACCGGCCGCCGGCGACGAGGTTTTTTTTTCTTTTTTCCAAAAAAAGCCAGATAATAATTAGATAAAAACCCGGACGCACACGGAAAGGGAATTGGTTTTTGCCGAGTTGACGGAGGAGCGGGGGAATCAGACGGCCACGACGAAAAGAAGGACTTCGATTAAGTTCACACGTGCGCGTGCGGGAAAGTCGAGCCCGGAAAAATGGGGAAACGTAAAACCCGGCGGGAAGGTCGAGAAACCGTGCAGATCGAGGGACGACCGGGCGAATTGATTTACACCGAGCGTTTCCAAAACGAGTTCATGGTAAAACGTGTGGTCCCGTCCGAAGACGGTATTCCGGGGTGTGAAATTGTGAAATTTATGTGTTATATGATTTCATAGTTGAATTTCGCGGACGTCCGGAACTTTTTATCGATATAGGGTGCATCACGTTCGTATTCAACTCAATTCATATGCGTGGTGATTTTTTTTTTTGGACGGGGTCGTAGTAAAGAAAACGTTGTGTGTGCCGTAGCAAAACACCAACATTTTAGCCACCGACGAGGTCTTTTGTCTGTTCACTGACCGTGGTCGGCGAACGTACGAGTAGTAGAGGTGTCGTCACGGTCGTCCGTCGCGCCGGTATTTCGCGGGTCTGAAACGTACGGTTTTTGTTTTTGCACGACCCGTTCGCGTTTCAGGTTTTTTTGGACAATAATAATAGTACTTGTTCTCGAAGCTCGTTATTTCTACGTGATCGTTTCGCGACGCGAGTTATCGGAAAACGGTCTTGAACCCAACGCACCTCGAACGATATACAATAGATATCTCATAACACGTTTCGCTTTTCTGGAAAATGTGTCGTTGGGCGTGCGCGCCGTTTTAGGCCTCGGTTCGGGTCGACGCGATTTGAAAAACAGTTTTGTGTGATTCGGAAAAAAAAAATGTATAATTTTTTTTTTTAACGCGCTTCAAGAAAAATCTTACACATACCTGTATATAATCGGGTTTTCACAACGTTTTGTACGATGATTATTATATAGTAAGCTCTAATAATAACAGTATAATTACCGTCATATAAACGGTTAATTATGAAAAAGGTAAATGCGTTTATGAGTCAAACGATCGATCCGAACGATAAATAAAAAAATAAAAAATCGCTAATTTATATTTAGCGGATCGTCAATTACACTAATTACTCGGCTAAACAGAATTCGAAAGCTCCAAAAAAAAAAAAAATACATAAATAAAAAGCTGTTGCCCTTTTACACGAAATTCGTGTTAAAAAACACGTGAACAAAAAAAAAAAAAGTCGTTCTAAATGTTGTACAGTTGTTGTAGAGTATACTCTAAGTTAATTGAAAAAAAAAAAAGAAAAAAAAATCATAAATCGATTATTTTTATTTTTGATGTAAAGGATTGATTTCTTAATCACGAACAATTGATATATTGTATTTGCTGTTTTTCGCGATCGTATTTTTAAACGTTCGATGACGGGCTGTCGCATCGGAAACAACAACACGAACGCGCGGTGTCGTTGCGGCCGAACAAGATGAAACGAAAATATGGGATCGCGCAAAGTGATTTCGTGAAATGAAGACGGTGATTGCGTACTTGCGTACTTGCGCGCCGGTGAATATAAGACGAGCGACGGACGCGACGAGTCATAGACATTCGTTACGTGGACGAGAGATCGATAAATAAAATTGGCAGAGGGGGACATTTAAAAAAAAAAATAAAAAATAACCAACACGAGTAAATGATCGTCGTCCGAATTCGAACGTTTTTTTTTTTTTTAAACGATTATTATATTAAAATATCGAGCCATCGTATCAATACATTGTCGGCACGTGACCCGGTGACGTCTCGGCACACGTTTTATAACGGAAAAACTCCGTGGAAAACCGAACCGGAACTCATTTCGACCAAACGTCCGGAACGTGCATAAGATATAATTTTACGCGGTACAATAATTCACGTGTGTGTTATGGCCGTCGTGAGTCGCGACGATTGAACGTACGTACGTACGTACGGATGTGAACAACGTTCAACAACAGATAACAAATATTTCCGAACGTTTCCGAATGTCCAACGTTTAACAGTCAGCAACAGTAAACAATAATAAAACGTCGGTCGTATTTAATATTTCCGTGGGAAATGGCGACGGGTCGAACGTGTGCTATTTTCCGTGTTCGTTCGACGTTACCGAGAACGGCACGTTGCAAAACATTGCAGAAAATGCAGAACCAGAGACGTTAGTTTTTGATGCCCGCGCCCACAAAACGTCTTTGGCCACTGTGCGATAACGTTCGCGATGACGGTCTGACCGGCGATTCCACGGGTCGCTTGGGACCGGGCAGGAAATCGATCGGGCGATCCGGCGGCCTTAAGACGACGGTATCGTCGGAAACGTCGATTCCCGTCCATCTTCGTCTCATGGTTTTCAATCGTAAAAACCGTTATTGGCCAGTCCGCTCGCAAAGAGTGGACGACAAATATTTTTTTAATATTTTTTTTTTTAAACGCATACCGCGGTAAAGACTCTCTTAGGCGTGTTATTTGTTGCCGTTCCGGTACAGTTCGTGTTTTCGAATCGTTTTAATAGTTTTTTACGACTGTGATTCATTACTCAAACGTTTCAACACATTTGTTTTCAACGTGTTATACAGTTTTCGCGGCGATAATCAAATAATCTATTGTTACATTTCGGCGGGTTCTCGACCGTTCGAAAAACAAATAGCGCTCGAGACATATTTTTCTTAAAAAATTTCGCGGTCACTATCGACGCGCAATAACGTTTATAAAACCGCCGATGGAAATCATTGTCGAGCAGACAATACGAGTTTTTACAACGTCGACGTTTTGTTTGTTTTGACGTTTTTAAACGCTGTCGAACGGTATTGCGAAATATGTGATTTAAAGGATTTTCGTTCGTCGTTGCCATCTAACGATTCGCAGATGACATCTGCTGTTGTTGCTTCTGGCGTTTCGCCACGTTTTCATTATCCGCGTTCGTAACCGGTTATACGTACACTAAGCAATACAATAAATATTCAACTAACATCCTGCAAACGATCGATTATTCCATAAAAGCAACACGTAACCTCGGCGGAATGAATCGAAAACGCGAATCGTTTTGTACGCGTGCAATAATATCGTTGTTACGTTGTCGTACGTTGTCATAGTGCGCACGTTCGTACGTAACCTACGGCCGGCAGTGGCGTAATTAGGAATTTGTTCGGCGGGTTATAATTTTTTATAATCACGTTACCGTGGGGACTCCGCCCCCACACCACTCTTTTTTTATCATATAATTTTTCAAAGCACCTATTATTATAAAACACGTGAATAAACACTAATAATTTAATTATTTTCGGTATTTAATATTTATTTTTAAAATTTATAACATAAATTCTATTTTTTTTTTTGGTTTCTGTGCTGAAATGTCAATAATTTCAACCATTCAACCGTTCCTATTAAGTTAGCATATAACAATGAATTTGTACGCAAATTACAAAACTAACAACAGTTAAGTGATCGTGCTCTGGATTTAGTTCCATAACCCCCCTTCCCCTCCCTACTCCATAATTACACCACTGACGACCAGGGCCTAAAATTGTGCAGCACATTTTCAACTAATTAATTTCATTATCGTTAATATCCAACATTTATTTATATGTTATAATTTCATAGTTGAATTTTGTGACGTTCGTAAAAAAAATCACCGTGACGCCCGGAACTTTTGTTGATATAGGTCCATGCTCTTACTTAACTCAATTAATATTTATGGTGATTTTTTATAGGGGTGTACAACAAAGAAAATATTGTGTGTGCAGTAGCAAAACAAAAACATTTTAGGCATTGCCTATGACTGTCCGTTGTTCGAGTCGAACAATCATAATTTTCGCGGGAAAAATTATCGCGCTGGGCTTCCGTAAGAGTAACGTCGTGAATCCGCCGGAAATGGTCCTCGACACGGTTTTTTCCCCTCTCGTTTCGTGAAAACGTTCTGGAGTTCGACCGAGTGCATCGGTCTTATGTGTATAAAACCAACGAAACGTGTCCCTTTTTTCCGAACCACGTATTTTCAGCTATTGGCTCGAAACGCTCAAAATCAAAGACGCGAGGGTATTTCACATCGCGACGATTGCGTTCTTCCTTGATCCTATAGATCAGTAAATTGTAATCGATAAACATAAACCGATATATAAACAACACGGTAATTCACCGTCATGAAACGTCGGGCCGTCGCCGAATAAACGAAAAATATCATTGTTTTGAAGTCTCGAATTTATTCGGCTCGCGTGTACGTTTGCGTGTCACATATGTATGTTAAATGACGATGTTTGTCGGTCGTCATTTCATAATTAGCCCGTTTCCCTTTTAACTTTTGAAGACGTGTGTTATTAATTATTGTTTTCGTGACAACTCCGTTTTGCGATTCGCAGTCGTCTAAATGTTTAATGCACGTACTGAATGTTACGTCGCACACGATATCGTTTTTTGTTTGAGTTTTCGAACATTTTTATATAAAATAAAAAAAGAGTTGTTGATTTCCATAACAACGCTCAATATCACGAAATCGGTTTGAAATGACGTTTCCAATTGGAAATTTTTAATTAGTATATTTTCGTGTGACATCATGTAGGCGTAATTGTAATTTCGTATTCTTTTTTTAATCAACATTTCTATTTAAATTAAATATTACAGCTGATATATGGACATAATTCGTGTTTGGCCGTGACAAACGATTTAATAAAAAAAATACCTAGAAAAATAATGCCGCGGAATAGTTTTTTTCTCACTTATTACGACATAAATAAATAACAATACGTTTTACCGTTTTTAAACGTCTTCAGTCGGCTAATCTATTTTAGGTACATTACTTTATGTGGAACTATTCGTCATTTCATTACGTCAACGAATATTGTAATTTTCTCGTTAAACGTGTATCTACACGACTAATCCATCTAATGCACCAAAATACGTCTCTAATGAAACACTCCACTCCGACCTTCGTATGAACACTGCTTTCGTTCTCTACAAACGATTTCGTTCACCACTCTCTTCCCAACTATTATCCCTTAATTTCCCGACTAAACTCCGATACCATACCTGGGCACCCGCCAAGAAGACTCGCGCGCAGATGGTGTAGATGAGAGACCGTTATAAACTAATTATAACTCCCCTTGTATTGAGTGTTACCGTTGGGTAACTCCTCTATTCGAACCGTCCAAGCCGTCTATTCATATATGCTCTCACATATGCTTATTGTAAAAAGATCTGTTTGCAGATCGTGTATTTTCAAATAAATGTCCAAACGATTTTATTTCGTCGGTCGAAAGCGGGTGTTTTCTACGGACACGCTCCAATAATTCTCTCTCGTGAAAAATCGACGTTTTTTTACGACGTGAACGTTTAAACGTACAACCGAATCATTCGTTTAAATGATGTCGGCATTAATTATCGACAAAATACCGTTTGAATTATTTTGCGCGCAAACGGTTTATTGGGCACACGATATTATGCGAGAATATTTTTGCGATTCGTTATCGTCGAAATGACGTTTGTAATGGTCGTACTGGTTTATGCGAGTTCTTATACTGTTACTTACCGCGAATAACATATTCTCAATGATTCGGACCACTTTGTTATTATTTGTTTGATCCGACTCAGAGGCTTAGGTCGATATTTCAGTTCGAATTATTCGTAGTGGGTTTTCGAGTTCCGTGTGAAATGTCTCGACTCGATTGAAAACGCAATCGCGTTCGTTGTCGAACCAAAACTACTCGAACATTTAACTTCGAGTGACAGTCGTTTCGATATATCGACAGCGGTTTTCGATTCCGATGGATTTTATTTTTCAACGCGCGCAATACGACGAACGAATATATAATCTGTTCGGTAGGCGTGTTTTCGTATTGTCGTACACGCGTTATATAATTCTATGGCGCGGTGATTTCAAATGGGATTTCGTAATACTTTCGTAGGGAATTGTGTAAATGTGATTAGCAGACCAAGTTCAAGACTTCAAGTCCGTAGGGTTATGAAATGGCCTGTGGACGTAACACCCGAACACCGAGAACGCCGCCTACTACGTTGTGACCTAGATGACTAGATGCAGAACTCGTTATGCGAATCGCCCGTGTATACGTATCACATATACAGTGAAATCTATGAATAGCGGACACTGTCCGCTATTCCAGAGGGGGTAAACGTTCGAAATCCATTCAGAGTACATCATTCGAATCCCCAGCGATTTGTTTAGTCTTCTTCTGTATCGCTGGTCCCGGTAAACGAACGGATTTTTTTCCTGAACTCTGCCAAACCAGACACTGACTTCGGATCTCCTTACCTCTGTTCGTTTACGCGGATGTTCGATAATAATTTGACACGATATCGGCGATCTGGATTTTTCCAACTTGAAACTTTTCTGCGAGTACGCGAACTCCTACGTTTCCGTCGGTTTGACGGTAGTCGAGAATTTCAATTTTTTCGCGTAATGAGTTCACCCACGTCGTCCGACTAACCCATCAACTAACAAAACACACGAAACGTCGACCGATATTTTCGTCGCAATCGTCGTCGGTTGTTGTAGTTTTTATCTTATCGTTCGATGACGAGTTTATTGAACGAGTTCGTTATCTCGTTTTGTCGTCGCCGTTATGTCATTATTTTTAAATGAATATAGGTGTCCGTTATTGGGAGGTGTCCGTAAGGAGGGGCGGGTGACATGTATAAACACTGTGTAATGCGATTATTTGGTGTGTGCGTTGCGACGAAAACCGTCACAAAGCGTATTCACAATTTTTTCAACGATAAAATATCATAAGAAATAGTTTACAAAAAAATAACGTGTACACACTTTCACAATATATCTATTACGACGGATCTCATATTCGTTTCCAAGGATACACGGTTTGTTGTTGTTTTTTCTTCGATTCCCCCGTCCGAATAATATATTTTTAAAGCAATCGTTTTTTTTTTCCAAAATGTTTTACGAATACGGTATAATATCCAAGAAAGACGTAGATTATTAATTACGAACGTTGAACGACGGCTCGACGACATCCATTATGCCGACTCGAATCGATCCGTTTGTCGGCCGATGATGAGATTTCGTTTTCCGGCGATGGGTTTCGCGTCGCGTTTCCGTGAGAACCGGTCGTCGGTTTCGCGTCGAAAATATTTCAAGGCGCCGTTCAATGTCGGGGCCGAATCGAGAACAAAACAAAAAAACGGACGAATTGTGTAACCGGTGCTACGAAGAGTGTGGCAGAGTCGTCGACGGAAGAGCGAGGGCCCCCACGAGGTTAGTCACCTCTGTCGTCTGGTGCGTTGGATGACTTGTTGCGTGTACGGTGTGTGTGTGTGTTGTGTGTGTGTGTATACGTGTGTAGTCCGAGTTGATTGGCCCCTTCCACACGACGTGCTAAACGTTGAAAAAAATACGTACGCGCGTGCACACACACACACACACACGCTGGTCGGTACACGCAGACGAGATTTGAATATTTCCGTCGTCTATTAATTTATTATATATCTGTTTTCGAACAGAGAATCCTTGAAAACATTACGTTTCGGCCGTGTGACGTAAACGCGCGCGTTTTATCTAATCACGGTCGCGGAACAATAGAAAAATGTCGAAATAACCGAACGTCGACGATGTCGGCCGGTGCACCTGTGTGTTATATTCGCGGACAGAAAGGTGATTCGTGAATCGCGTTTTCTGAATGATTTTGCCAAAAATCAAAAAAGTTTTCGTTTTCGGTAGACGCGAATGAGACTTCAACAGGCCCGTGGAGAACGCGTATACTTCCACGCGACGAGACGAGATTCGAATATTTCTTTATCTACCGCGGTCCGTCGTCCGTTGATCCATATACATTTGTTTTCGAATCCTTGAAAATATTACCTTTCGGCCGTGTGACGTGAACGCGCGTTGTATATAATCGCAGTCGCGAAGAACAATAGACAACGCGAATGTTGAATCAAACCAGAGCGCGAAATCTACCACGGTACAATGGTAACATAGGACCGAAAATTCTACTGTAAAGCACGAAACGATTGATCATTTCGAACATCGCGTCCAACTGTCCTCGACGATTATTTGATTTGGTATATTCGTCACATTCATTTGTCGGGGTTCCTTTTTTTTTTTTTATTCGTTCGATGACCATTGTGTTCTCCGGTCTGCACAACCGCACAATTAAAACGTGCACAAAACTGATGTATCACGCCGTAATCTCGTGTTCGCGGCGTTTATTGATTTTCCAGAGTAGAAACAATTCTAAAAACCAAACGTTTTTCGCTGTCGCGTATCGACCGTCAATTATTATCGTTGAACGTTTGTCGAGACAAAAGTTTTACGAGCAATCTTATTCGATCGTTACGAGAGCAAAAAACCGACTTTCTGTAGCGGTTGGTCAATGTATAAAATATTGTACGACCTATAGAGCTAAACAAAAAGTTAGAAACTAATACGTTTCAATTGAAACGATTCGGGTTTAAGATGTTATCGGATAAAACGGTTTCTTTCAAAAAAAAAAAAAAGATTTCACTAGACAAATCCACTTGTTTAGCAATGAATGTAAATAATCAACCGTTCGTATTCACATTGTCTCTTATGAAAATCAATAGTTTCAAAATTACTACGTAACGAATATCTAAACAATCGATGTTTGATAAATAATCGACCTACGCGCGACTAATTTCACTGTTGAGTGGGATTCGGGAAAACTAGCTTTTGTCACCGGAACGGCGTACGCGGTGTATCGACATGAATTAAAAATAATAATAAATAAATAAACTTATCGTTTAGAAAACGATTGATAAAACAGGACGATAAATTCCAATTAACGATTTTCGATCAGGATTTTTGAATAATATTCTGCAATATATATCTGATGATATAACTGTCTGTGTATTTTATGAATAAAAAATAATTTTTTTTTACCTAAAATGCTTCTTTTTTGAAGTAAAACTTCTTTACAGAGGGTACGGATAAAAATGATTATTGCACGTCACAGTCGGCCCGTCACGACACTTTTTCTCGAGGTTAGTTGCGCATGCGCGTTGTCACATTTTTGTAATGTTCCTGTTCCGGCCAATAACGTGCGAGCATATCGCTTGACCGTCCCTGCCGGTTTTACCGCACGACTGAAAGTAAAACAACAATGTCAGCCAACAAATGTAACTTCAACGACTTTTCGACAAACACATCAAGGAGCATCTACGGATACATCAAATCACGGTGTCAATGAAAATGATTCCAATATAAACCTAATATTCTTTCGGTCGAATGACTGATAGAAGTTTCATTTCATCCGCGCGTACTCGAACACGTACGATTTTTTTTTTTTTTTTTATCTACGTAATCGACTAAAATGACGAACTACTCACACGTTTCCCGTCCATGGCCCAACACCGTGTCCAAAACGGGGATCCGTCTAAAATCTGTATTCCATTTCGTCACTGTGTATATGTAGTGCATCGCGTGCGTTCACAACGACTAACGTCAAACCGAATTGGCGTAGACTCGTCGAAACGGATGAATGATAATATGATTTTTATTGTTGACACCGCCAAAGCTTTCTTTAAACCACCCCCGCAAACGACCGAAGGCATTATACACCATATCGTCAATACACCGGCTTCGAGCATACACACACATATATTTATATACATGGGCGTGTTCAAGGAGGGGTAGGATGTTCAACCCACCATTGTATTTTTTTTAAAAAATAGTGTTTTTACGTACTTAACTGTATTCTAAATCTCATATCTGATATCAGGCAATTTTCAAAACATAATTTTTTTTCATTTTATCAGTCCTGTATTATTTGATAATAATTGTAATCACAAATGATACTATAGGTAATAGCCTAACCATTACATACCCTAGGTTATTAGATTATAATCTATTATTATTATTATTATTATTATTCAGGCTTCTGGAAAATACATTTGACTTATCTTATGATAAAAAAGACATATCACATAATATGAATAATAATAAAAAACATTTCAACTCCCCCCCCACCATTTGAAATTCCTGAGCACGCCTCTGTATATATAATATATTGTTCGCGGGCTCGACAATCTCTTGTTTTGCGGTTGTTGCGTACAATGCAACTACGTTGGTGGCCTCGCCGAGAATCGCACGTTCCGTTTCGAGATAACACGAGCACGGCGCGAACGGGAATCCACAAAGTTTTTTCCCGCGCGCTTCGATAAGACTAGTTGTTTTGTCGAAACGAATTCCCCGACGGCAACGTTTGTTCGAACGAACGAACGGACCGCAAACCGTGTCGTAAATATTTCTGTTTTTGCGTCGATAAATCGGAACGGGAAGAAAAGCAAACACGCAGTCGTTTAACTAGATGACGAACGTTCAGGACAAAAGGCGATTCACACGAAGACTTAAAGATTCACCCTGAAGGTGAAATCAGTCGACAATTAAAAACGAATACGATGCCCGAAAAGAGCTTTCGTGTACTGTATCGAATTTCTTCGCCATCAAAACAAACACTGCGCCGAATACTGCGGCCGAACTGCGCTTCTTTCTCGTGTTGGTTTTATCATAGAAACTTGTATGATAAATGATAAAACGTGTACAAACACCGAACCCGTCGAAACGAATTTCTGCGCGCGGTAACGATATTTGTTTGCCGAACGAATGGACCGAAAACCGTGTCGTAAATATTTTTATTTACTTTGATACACCCGCGAGATAAATCGGATTTTGGGAGGAAAAAAATAAAACACACTTACGTTTAACGATATAACAAACGTTTAGAAGGTGGTAATAATATGTACTGGCGGTGATGTTTTGCACGGACACAACGAGTCGTAGGAAATAATGAACGAAAAAAAACATGCTTTCTAAAATTGTTCTTAAAAAATACATTTGTTTGCGATATTGTTCGTTTCAACGCGTGCGCCGTCGGAAACGATGTTTTTATTTTCTGAAATCGGACTACGGGTGGCACACATTGTTGACTGTACGGACTTCTTAGATTTAAAAAGCGTATATGTGTATGTATGTGTTTTTTACGAGACGTGGTCGAGAAGCAAAACACCGTTCGCCGCGGTCTCGAGTGCGCGTTTGCGTTTAACATTCCGAATCACGTGGAGGGTCGTGTTGGATCCGTGAGATCCACTTGACAAAAATCGTACTATTTTCCAAAAATGCCATTGTATTTTTAATGTTATTTCGAATGTAATTCTTGAATGAACAACGTAAAAAAGATATACTTTTTGAAAATAATACATTTTTTTTTTTTATGTCGACTTTACTCGTATAGTTCTCGTTCCGATAATGATAATCGTTATCGTGGTCGCGAAAGAATGCCGTTTTGACGATTATATTATCAACTAACGTTTACGATCTCGGGACCAGATCGTTATGGATCACAACGGCGTTCGTCTAGTAGTCAACTGTAATAACTTGATTAACCGCCTGTGGAAACCGATGGGATTCTGAAGCAAAAAAAAGAAAGGCTACACAACATAATGCTTGTTATTATGTCGCCGTGCGCGTATTTATGTAAAACGGATTAAGTCAAAGCTACGTAACGGTATTAGTTTGAAAAGTATCGCTATCGGACCGTATTCCTGTATTATTTTTTTCCCTGTACATCCGACGAACTGCATTACAATAATTTCGTCGTATTTCACTTAAACGCGTGCACGCGAAGATAAACGACGACGTGGTTTCGGAACTATTCGTTTGGATTATCCGACGGCGTACACACAGACGTTTTAAGTCGATATTTTTCGTCTTCTTTATTCGGATTTACTTTGTTTACACGGTCCTTCTTCGTTTATATATTTCCGTTTGGTAATTTTCGAAATAACGTGACACGCCTACGCTCCGGAACACCGTTTCATAATCCGATCGAACGTCCGGGTCCAAATCGTAAACGATTCATTCACGGGTCGAACGTACGCGGATCAAAAAAAAAAATAGTATATTTTTATTGTCCGCGCGGCACGCGTGCAGGTGACCGCGTAGCGTTTCCGGCGGAACGAAAAATCCCGAGCGCAATTCGTGTCAATTCGTTTTCCCGTTTTTTCGTCAGGGCAGCGTTTCTCAAACGGCCGGCGCCGAGTCGATCTTTCAATTGTGTATAGATTCCATGAAATAAGACCACTGGGTTCAGGCGTGGATCCAAGGGGGGTGGGGGGGGGGCAAGGGGTGATCGCCCCCCTCCCGTAGACTCTTGTTAAATTTTTTTATTAGTATCGTTTTATAATTCTAACTCTTATCTATGATACTTGTAGAAAGACAATTTAAAATGAAGTCGTAGCTATGAGATTTTTCGGTGTATCGCAAACGATTTCCAATAAAACGTTTTGGAAAATATTTTATTATTCGATGCGATAAAATTAAGGGTTAAAGTCGCTTTGATTAAGATGCCCCCCCCCCCCGTAAATAAGTTCTGGATCCGCGCCTGACTGGGTTAGGGTGTTTTGGATTCACTGGACCGTCCACTCGATCGCACAGTCTTGAAAACGTTAAAATATTAAAACGGTTATTATTTTTTATGCGCGTACGAATAAATGCGACCGAACGAAACGCAATCGTTTTAGGACCTCGGCCCACGGTTTTTAGAAACGCTGTTTTAAGAGCGATTCGAATTCAATACGAATACCGTGCCCGTGTATCGTCGGACGAGGTGACCTAACCGCGGCGGTAAACGTGATAAACTATACACCGTATTATTATTATTTATAATTCGCGTTAGTAAACGGGTAATGTTTCTGCGTGTTGTTTACAAAACATTCGTGGAACGTTATCTCGTGTCACTGACAGAAACGTTTTGACGTATCTCGTTTCGGTAAAAAAAAAAAACAGGTACGTCGAAAAATTGTCTTTGACGGATCACGTACGCGGTTCGGTCGAATGGAAATTAAACGACCGGCGTGTTCCACCGTCATGATAATAACAATGACGATAACGCAGACGTAGTGAATTTCATAATGCGCGCTAATGGGATTTATTATCGAAACGGTTTTAAAACGTTCCGTTTGACGGGAACGACATCTGAAACGTGCGGATTTCATTGTACACGTATTTTCCAACAAACGCGTTTTCCATTAAGTCCGGATCGCGGAACTGTACGCGACATGGTTTATATTGTAATACACACGTTCGACAATCGGTCGCGAGATTTACGATATTTTTTTAAAATTGGTTGTAATTAGAGGGAGACGAGACGGAAAGAGAGATAATCAATTTCACTAGCACCGAGTTAGAGGAAGTGTGAGAGAGAGAGAGAGAGTGGAATACGGTACGGTGTGGTCCCATACGGAGACAAGTGCCTGGACGGGAGTTACCCGATTCGAATTGCCGAGAGGCGATCGACTCCGAGAGACTTGACAACGGCGTTTGGTAATATTTGAGAACGAGGATTGACCCCGTTCGACCGGACGGTCAATGTCGTCTCGGAGCGGAACGCGATGGAATCGATACGCGAGAAAAGCTGCGCGTCATCTGCGAGAAGATAACGGTAACGGTGGAACGGTCCGCGCGGCGGAACGAGGAAAAACCACGAGAAGACAACTCGTTCGACATTTGTTTTCGTGTCGATCGTCTCGCGTTTTTGTTCCGTCCGACGATCCCGGTCCTTCGTTGTGTACAGCCCGCGAAATATCCGAGCGCTCACGACGATACCGTTTTTACGATCACGCTTTTTACGCGGATCGATATGAACGGTGTCGGCGCGATAACAGTGTCCGCGAGCGTGTTTTTTCCCGTTGCGCCGAAAATTAGACGTCCGTCTCCGGCCGACGTTCCGAATAGAAGGATATATATCGTATATATATACGTTATGCACGGAGGCGCTCGGTCGCGGTCAAAAATCGACTTCATCCCGTAGCGTTCCATCTCGCTCCCCCCTCCCCTCCCCCCCAACCCTTGGATGTCCGTCGTTTTTGCTCGTGATTTCGCGACAGCGTGCGACTTTAAACAGTCGTCGCTCCGAATCGTCGAAAAAACAAAATACAAGAATACGCGACGACACGTTGTTGTTCGGACTTAACGCGTGTGGCGACAAAAAATGTATGCCGTACTCGTTCCGATCTCGATGATCATTCGAATAAACGCGTACGTTCAGAAATAAGATCATGATTTTTTTCACTTCTTTTGGTTTGAACACGGTTCCCGAGCGTTAACATGCCGCAGAACGTACCGAACTCGATTTAACTGATTGCTACTATATATTTATGTGTGTGTGTGTGTGGCATGTAATACGGCAGCGATATTAATTAGAATAAATCCTCTTCGAGAATAGTCGGACGACGGTTTCGCGGCGGATAATTGATTTGGTTTGTTCGTAAGAAACTTAATTGGAGTGGCGAACGTTAACTGCCTTACGGTCCGCCAGACGGAAATGTTCGAGTTCGTCCGCTGTACGTTGTTTTTATGATTTTTTTTTGATTAAATTAAACCTGCCTTGGGAATCCACACGCGATGCTTCCATTGTTCGTAGTGGTTCTGGAACGCGAATACCGGAACATCCTTTTCATTTTATTTTTATGTGAAATCGCTAATAGGCCAGGAAAACCGCGTGAGCATTATTTCCGACCCCCTCGCATAGTTCATTTGTAAGTCAGAGAACTACACAAACATAAACAGAAATACTGTGAGATAAAACTAAGGTATCCTGTACAATAGTATTTCCTAACCTAACCTAGCCTACAGCCTATAACAAATCTTAGCGTAATTAGTCCTATGGACCTCTCGCTCCTGCTTCGTGTCCGTGCGTGTTCGATCCGTTCATCCTGCTCCCGCGGTCCGAGAATGGAGAATGGTCACCTGTCTCGGACTTCGTCGAATGTCGGATCGTCCCAGGGACCGCAGAGAACGTCCTCGACGTCAGATACGGTACCTGAGCTCTCTGCGTACCTGAGATCCTGTTCACGACCAGCCGACGTTCTCGCCGGCGAACGCAGTAGAATACAGTCATTCCTGTAGTGTCCCGAAATGTCGTCGTAAATAATTTCATCGTCGAAGCCGCACCTGGTACGTGTGTACGTCTCGTTATCGTTCGCGCGTTGCGGCGGGTTTACGGATCCGAAATGGCCGGTCGGCGAATTTATACGAGGCGTGGTTTCGACAATAAAACCGTTCGCGTGCCGAATATCGTGAAGCGCGAAAAACGGACGTTACATCGTACGTTCGTGAATTGTAACGCCGCGAACAACACACTCTGGAAGTCACGCGTAAACAGCCAGGGAGTTGTGCGACTCCTTTCGCGTTTCACCGTTTGATAAAACGTTCAAAGCCGTCATTTTCAAACGAACCGATTTTTCAACTTTTGTTTGTCTGTAAAACGTGTTCAAAACGTACGCTAAAAACAATATCGATTTGGTGTGAGGCACGACGTGGTCTGGTTAAAAATATAAAAAAAATAGAAACAAATGCAATTTCCGTCCTGGAGTTTGAAGAAAGCCGCGCACGCTCGGTAAGGTTAGCGTTGTGCACAATTGCGTTAATTCATTTTCCAGCCCGAGCCCGTCGCGTGTACTTAACCGCCGCGCCGCGACCAGAACCGCACGATTGATCGGACGGGCGGACCAACGCGACCGCGATGATGAATGGCGAACGATAGTGACAACAACGTATCCGACGGTTTTGTCGGCCAGGAAAAGAAGTAAACGTCCGCCAGCGTTCGGCTCGAAACTTTTCGCGACGCAGCGAAAGCGACGGCGGGTGGGGGGGGGGGGGAAAGGAGATTTTTTTTAGAAACGAAATCCGGGCGAACGCGAACCTAACCTAACGAGAAGGACGGCTGTACGCAGTGGTCGATGTGGCTCATAATAAGTAGAGGGACGCATACATTTTGACATTTTATGTCTTTACTTTGGCACATTAAAATAAAAAACCGTCACGAAAAAGTGTCCACGAAAAGCGTTACCTAAATTAAGATACCCACTGGGACTGTCACGAAAAAGCGTTATAGATAAAAAAACCTAAATCTCCCTTATGGTTTGTTTCCATGGCAACCATTGTTTCGGTTTTGAAAATATTTAAATTTGAATTTGAAAAAAAAATGTTCACACATAAGACATAAAATGTCTCAATTAACGCGGACTCGTATGCGTTAATCATTTTCGATCCGTTTCGAAAAAAAAAATGTTGCACGTCCGTTCCGCGGGACATACGACAAATATCAGCGGCCCGTCGCGCCTTCATGTCCTTACAACGTTCTAGAACCTACGTGTGCACGTTGTATGACTATCGTTTTATTCTGAAGTCGTAATATTATTTGTACTCGAGTTCGATTTAGTTAATCAATTGAATGAAGACATGTTTACTATTACAGTAACTTTAAGTCAGTGGAACTGTACAAAAATAGCAAATAATCGTATTATGCACTAAATATTCGTTATGTCCTCGTAAATAAATCACTACTACCTATTTAATATCTTGGCGAATAAAATACTAATAAGAGTGACAAAAAGGAATTGAAAAACGTACTAAACATAATGAAAAATCAAAAATAAACAAAAATTTATCTTCATCGGGCAATACAATAAAGCGAGTCTATAAATACCGCAATCGCCAGAATTATTGTATTCGTATTTACATTTTTTTGTCAACATGGAATTATAAGAAATGACTTTTAGGTTTATTGGATCAAGTGGTCCGATTTAAATGAGACGAAAAAAACTTCATATCAAAAAATAAATAAATAAAAAATAAACATTCTCGTAAAACGAGTTAAAAAATCATCAATTTAATTAAAAAACATCAATATTCTTTCGTCGACAATCTTTGTATATAAAATTATATAGAGGGTAAAATGTAGATTATAATAAGTGGAGGGATGCCATCCTCCCCCCCCCCCACCCACTTCGACCACTGGACGTACACGACGACAGGCACGCGTGATATCGTACGGCGACGACGTTCATTCCGGTGATCATTTCCGTCGAACGTATCGAACGCGATCAATTAAAACGGAACGCGTACCGACAATAACCGAACGGATGTTTTGTTTTGCGTAACGCGCGGGGCCGTTTCGATGGCATCGACTAACGGACCGATTCGGTAGTTTATGAGTTCGGATTTACACACGTGGCTAAAACAGAAACGACACTACAAAAAAAACCGACCTGACCGACCGCGTCCCCACCCACCCACCCGGAACCGAAACGATAGTGACTAATACGGACGGACGAATGCAAATATCATCGAAGCACACACCACACACGTGTAGGCCGCGCGAACGGGCACCGGTCGAAATATCGATTTCGGCGCCCGCGGAGGGAGACGACATTCCTCGCGCGACATTCGGCGTGAATTATTTCGTGTTCACGTACGCGCGCGCGTTAAAGAGAGCGAGGGAGACGGAATCGTTTTCAATTGTCTAACCGGTCGGATTTATGAAGGCCCGATTCAGTTTCATGGCCCACGGGATGTGTGCGGTTCGGTCGCGTCGTGTCGACAGTGTGATTGTACAGAGCAATACAGTAAGGGGTCGTTGCGCCGCGTGCCATTGTTATGTTGTATTAGAATTCAAAATTATTATTTATTATTATTATATTTATTATTTTTGTCTGAAAATTACGTTGTAAAATATATACTTTTCCAAATTTGTTTTGTATGTATGTATTATTGTATTTCTGTTAACCGTCTATTCGATTAACCGTCATTGTCCCGGTCCCGACATTGACGGTTAATCGAGTTTCTACTGTATTATTATTATTATTATAATTATTATTATTGTTGTTATCGGTGAAGTATTCAGAAAATTTGTTGTTTTTTTTTTTGGGGGGGGGTTATTAAATCGTTGTTCTTACAGCGTTCGTAAAAATGCTATCGGCATTCGAAAATACATTAGGAGATAAGAGTTCTATTTTTGAACA
The DNA here is from genome assembly GCA_019022885.1 of Schlechtendalia chinensis. Taxonomy (NCBI): domain Eukaryota; kingdom Metazoa; phylum Arthropoda; class Insecta; order Hemiptera; family Aphididae; genus Schlechtendalia; species Schlechtendalia chinensis. The sequence continues at coordinate 1,501,212 of CM032349.1, read as the reverse complement.
GATCTGAAAATGATTTTGTTCGATTATCATCCTAATCGTATCGATTCAGTTATTACTTGTAAGTTTTTGATATTTGTTTTATTTGTACACATTCGATAGCAATATAATATTAACCGACTATTTAGCAACATTTTTCGGGGGGTTACGACCTCCTGGATACGCCACCTGATTGTTATTGTTATCGCGCGAGCGTTGTATTCGTGCGTTTCGATTTTTCCGTTTCGTTCGACAAATTTTCCGCGCGACTGTTTCGGTCGCGGATGATCTCAGACGAGCTTCGAGGGTAGAGAACGGACGAGGACGGCGAATTTTTTTTCATCGACGTGCGTAAAGTTCATTTACAAACGCGTTGAACTTTTCCAAAAGTTTGCCGACCACCGTTAAATAGCGCCGCCTCTTAAGAAAAAAAAAAAAACACTCAAAATCTGTCGAACGAAACCCGTTTTGCGCCGCGGCGACTACGGGTACTTGTAGTACGACGTCATTAACAACACAAATAACGGATGTTTTCGTTGCAGGCAAACTGCCGGCGCTCAACCATTTCATAAAACACTACACGCCCGCGGAATACGACCGGGACGGCTTGAGGGAACAGCACCGCAGGACGCGCAGGGACGCCGCGGCGGACCGACGACAATCGCCGATACGACTCACCGTCGTCACGCCGCACAGGTACGTACACGCCGCGACCGTTGTCAGTGTGGTCGTTGTTGTGATAACCGTTATCTCGTCGGTGTCGTCGGCGCGACCGCTCAAGCATAGCCGATTTACACGCCACCAGCAGTCGGCTCGGGAGCTGGAATGGTGGCCGAAGTCAGCTTGAAGCCACGGACGGGAGCGGACGGGAAGTCCGCTGGGACCGGCGCTGGTGGTCCGTGGACGATCCAGGATTCGATCGGATTGAGACCGAGCGTGAATAGAAGGCGCGCGGTCGGTGGGCCTCGGCCGTAAACCCCCGGGCACATGCTGCCGAGGCTTTGGTCTATTCTGTAAAAATAAGTTGTCTGAAACGGTCGCCCGACCGACCCATTCCCACCACCTCCGCACGAATTCGTACGGGGACGTATTGACACGCCATCGTTTATCGTCAAAACCGTACATTACGCGCCCGGATTAAATGCCCGTCAATGGGCCGCCCCGTCCGTATTGCGTATTGAAGCCTCGTGTCTTTACAAGCCGCAGGTCGTGTTTCGCGTTCGTCGTTTACGTAATTGATCGTTTTCAATGTGTTGTGCGTCGTGATCATGTCACGAAATAAAAACCGTTTCGCGACCGAATGGAAATTGCCGGCGGCGGGACGGGATACGCCCGAAATCGATCGTTCACGTTTTTAATCCAGTCCGTTCCCGTTTCGTTCGGACGTTATATTCGTGTCCACAGCCGTCCGCTTCGACGTTCGAAACGGCTCATCGCCGACATAACGATATTACACCGTTCACCCAAAAAGTAATTGACAACGGTTTACGTCCGGTTGGGTTTATATACATTTTTCCTGACCTAACCTGCAGCCCGCTCAGCCCGCGCGCGATCCACCCCGAGGGGGGGGGGGTTTGTTGTCCTCGTCGATCGTCGTGCATTTACGTGATTTCTCCACGCGAAACAATGAGTTTGGCGAATGAACCCGGCGCACGATACCGAGACAGCGCGTCGCGACGTGGCGAGAGGCCCGAAAGCGAGAGAATACGAAAACCATTGATTCGCTCTGGCCGTGCGCCGGTTTTGCAATCGCCGTTTTCGACTCGTATCCGGAACAGACTTCGCCCCGGCATCGACGTGATCGTCTAGCGCGCGTACCGAAACGTGTTTCAAGCGCTTGTTAATTTCGAACGGATTTCGCCGGTCAAGACGACCCGGTCCGACCGCGACGTGTTCGTTCTTCGTGTTGGTCGGCGTACGGAATACGTTTGAATCTATCGAAACGACGCGCGCTTTGACGTTTTACGTCACGAGCGCACGGTTTCGTAAAACCCGTAAAGCGCCGTTTTCGGCGTGTTAAACGAATCATCAACCGGGAATGCATACACAAACCAGGAGCATATTTAATTTCCCCAATAACGCCGGTATATGAATACGAAGGTATGACGTGTAAAACCGAATAGACGTTAACGTTCACTTATTGTTTTCAAAGGACCGAACGTTTTTCGATTTGCATTCGGAACTTACGTTCAACCGCCATATTCGGTGCGACGAAATTCATTAAAATTGTACTCACGACGGCACAATCGAATCATTCGTGAATAATTTATCAGTTTTATAACTTCGCGGAGACCGTGCTGTTACTGTTTAACATTTCAAAAGCTATTCGCGTGTTTTCGTCAACCGGACCGTTGTAGTGTAACGTTGCACTGCGACGTTCTTCGTTTTATTCGTTTAGAAACCAGGCGTTCGCACGAGAGGAACCGTGGGTTTGTTTTATTCCTATAGACTCGTGCGCGTGTGTGTATATATTTAAAAAACGGGGGTTTCTCCGTTTAAACGCTATATTTGTTTTTAATTACCTCTACTCATAATGATACGCAACACGAACGCGAAACGCTGTACGTCCGCGCGCGCCAAAAGATAGGAACGAGACGACGTTTTGTTTTCAACAGCACTTGGAAAAAGTCGTGTTTACTTATTTACGCAAAGCGAGAACGGTGGCCGTACGCACTTCCTGTTCGACCGTCCCTCCGCGGTCCGGAACGAGAAACGAAGTTACTATTCGAAACGAAACGTAAATATTTGACGTGTAATTTTTGTAATTCATAATAACGCACGGACCTGGTTTCCGACGATGATAAAATTCGCGATTCTGTTTGAAAAATAAACGAACGGCGGCGGCACGGTAATTCAAAACCGCGCTATATATATATATATGTAATAAAACGCAAAAAAAAAAAAACAAAAATACGATGAAATTATTCACTCGGTAGCAAATAAAACTTGTACGAATGCGACAAACACGACAAGCGGGTTTTGCGCGGAAACAAAATTATGATACCGACGAGCCTTTGGAGACGTATTTTTGAAAAACAGACCGTGTCACGGTTTAACCGCGCGCACACCTATCAAATTATAATTTCAAAAATACGTGTATTAAATGTAAATATTATATTGTGCGCGCGCGCGCGTTATTAGTCTGACGGAACACGGTAAACCGCTTCTTTTTTTTTTTTTTCGTTTCGTTATCATTAAGTATTATAATTTAAAAACATAAAAATACAAACCGTATTCTAAAAACAAACGACGCTGTATATATATATATACGTATATTACGTTAACGCGGTTAAATAATGCGATGAATATATGATTTGGAAAAAAAAGGTTTTGTTTCTGGTGAATTTTGTATACGGTTGAAAAAAAAAACCCATCGATCCAGTTAATTTGACTTGGAAATAATAACGAATGTATTCATTTATGTTTTTTAAAACCCGATAAAACCGTAATTAAAACGGGATGTTTTCAACAACAACAAAAAAAAAAAAAGTCCACTCGTTTACTTTTTGTACATGCGATCGATCGTATACAAATTCGCGAACAATTATTCCGTCGCGACGAGAGGCATGATTTTTCCATCGCGGCGCAAAACATAATTATGATTATTATTTTTATGAATCGTGTCGATGGTAATAATGTCTGCAAATATTATGCAGTACACGTTGAAATGCGATCTTCTGAGCGTGTGCGACCGTGAACTTTTTAGACGTTATCGCGTGAACGATGGTTGTGTAAATAATTAGGGTACGCGCTTTCGTAGCTTCTGTTACGTTGAGACCGGCTCGAAGCATATTTCGACGACGGGTGCGATGCAATTCTGTCTCGAGAACAATCGTTCGGGGTTAAATCGGAAAAAGTCCGATTAGATTGCCATGGCGATGACGTGTTACGGAGACGAATGATCGACGCGTCCGTCGGCTCTGTTTGGAGTTCGATCTCTGAAAGCCCCGATAGAGGAAATGCGTTTCGCGTTCGGAGTCGACCCGAGCCGAACCCTCCTGCAATCGATCGGCGGTTTTATTGAATCATATATGTATTAACAATGAACCCATTCGTCTAATATGAGCCAAACACATCCACGCAACGAAATTAAAACTAAACAAACGATACTACCTTCTCGGATCCATTCTCGGTGAATTCTCAAAACTTTCTCTCAAAACCAAAATTCACATCTACAATCTCCTTAAGCCCATCTGGATATTCGGCATACAGTATACTCGGGGAACTGTCAAAAAATCGAATACACAAACAATACAAGTGTTCCAATCAAAAATCCTCAGACTCATAACTAACGCTCCTCTAATATATCTCAAATCACACCACTCACACAAATCTCCACATTCCAAAAGTCACTGAAACAACCAAGCTACTCTACTCTGAATTCAATAATCGTCTTCAAAATCATACCGAGCCCCATGTTAAAAATCTACTATCCATCTCCATCCCTGGAAATTCCCTCCCCCTTCAGAAGGCCGAAGCAACAATGGCCCGGAGATCTTAAACACTCAGACACCATAAATAATTTATAAATTCACGCCCGAAGTACCTTCACTGGATGGTTCTTCCCACACGTAATTCAAGCCACTACACTATGTATAAAAACATCCATAATGCTTATTGCACTACTTTATATGTATAGATTGTATAATTATCTAAATTAATGATAATATATATATAAACTATACGCGCGGCGAACGGACGTTTTCGAATCGAGTGGCGAGCGTGACAAGAAATTATTGCGTTCAAGTATGTCTTCTATATTTGTTTCGATATTTATGTACCGTCGTGTTGCACGCACGTAGTAAACTACTCGATATTTGCTCCGCTTCACCGAAAAACAACGAATCATATATATGTTTTTTTGGGGGGTGCCTGGTTGTTAATGGTTCGAATAGTAAACGAACGCGACGACGACGACGACCATTATTCTTTTCCGTTTTTAGCGGGGGAAAAAATACAATTATTTTTTACTTACATCAGTGGAATGTACTCAAGAGCGGTCGACGATGGAACAAGTACGAATTGTAATGTTTCGCGGTTGAATGGTCAATGTGGCTACGTTTGTTACGGTATGGTACGGTACGGTATGGCCGCTGCAGCGATGTTAGTGTGGGCGTGGGTGTGGAAATAACGCGAAATCGGTCACGAAAAACAAAAAAGGCCAAAAAACATACGCATGTCTGAGACGGTTCGTCGATTCAACGGACGCGTGTGGTTCGCGCGAGAGTTCCGTGGCCGCCGTGTCGGTCTAACCTCCCTGTCCTGAACATAACGTACGTTTTCTACAACGTCTCCGCGAGAAATTCGAAAGCTCTTTGGATGTTAGGTTTCGTGCAGACCCCCCTCCCGATAGCAGTGTAAAGTTTCCAAAGCTTTTGCAACGCTCGTCATGATCGATGTGTCGTGGCGGTGACGTTCCATTGTATTTGCACGTGATCCGAATAGGTTTTTTCGGACATTTATACGCACTAAAAAAAAAAAAAAAAACATGAAACGCCGCGGAAATCACGATTGCTACCGGTGGCGGCTGTTCTAGAAAAAATTGGTGTTGCTGAAGATATTTCCAGAGGACCATCCGCCCACTCAGGTCCGTACTATCGTTAATTTTTAACCTAGCTTAGCCCGCGGGTCGTTAACTTTATCCGACGAGTAATATGTTTCCGTTATTCACGTTATTACCCAAATACCTATAAACATAAAACCAATGCTAGTACATACGAACCGATCAAATATGTATCGGTTTTTTTGTAAAATCTTTTCTAGGTTATGTTTTCTTCCGAGTTCTATTTTCTAAACAATTGAACAATATTTTTCGTTTGTTCATAATCGTCTACGTTGACTGCCACTCCAGTATTTATATATATATATATGTAGTCGCCAATGATTGTTACCGTTTGCGGATGGCACTTAAAACGTATGAATAACGATAAAAATCGTTATTCGCGCGTATATCCGTTCGTTGTTCGGACGATTCGTAAGGCGACCGCGGATAGCTTCTAAAAATCATTCTCGCCGCGCGTTTCAATCCGCCGCCGGTATACGCGGTCACACGCGATCGCGTACGTGACACTCGGTATCACATCTGGTCGCCGTAATCGTCGTGATTGCCGTTATCGTCGATCGCGCGGCACCGGCCGACCGGGGGGGGGGGGATTAACCTGTAAAACGGATCGATTGACAGTGGCGTGCGACCCGAGGACGGCCGGCCGGCGGAGGTTCGACGTGCCTTGTACGCGGAATGGATACTGCGTCACGAGCGATCTACCGTTGCTTCCCGGACACGACACAAACGTTGTCGTCAACGGGACGCGGCCAGTGGAATCCGGTTGCGCGCGAATCGGTCACCGTCGCCGCTCGACGTTCACATAGTCTTCTGGTAGAGTAGTCTACGGAAACACATTTGGACGATAGGTATGGTTTCCATCAACAGCGTCTCGAAATTCTATAAAACCGACGACAAATTTCATCGAGCGCCTATGGTATAAATGTTCCCGCAGAGTATAAGAAAAATAAAACGATATCGTGTTCGCGATGTATGGTCTTCGCTAATCATACTGCGAGCAGAAATTTATTTGTCCGAATTCTTTCGAATATCAATAACAGGGATAGGAAATAGGAATTACACGATTTCGTAATGTCGCAAATTGTTTTTTTTATGAATTCGGCGTAATGAAAATATCTTTCAGCGAAAAACAATCAAATAAAAAGCAACGAGTTTGATAATTCATAACGATAACATGCAGACCATTGTATTATCCTGGTCATTGCAGTCGATACAGGTTTTGACTCGAAAAATACGAGCGACGTTCAGATAGTAAGGTTACAAGGGCTGTAGGACTTATGCATTTTTTTTTCCCCGAAGTTCGCACCACTAACGTGACAGAAAGTTGTCGAAAAGTGGCTTCGAGAAGTGGATCGGAAGGTGTACGACGAGGGTATTCGAAAACGCGTTGACCTCGACCGTGATTGTGTAAAGAAATAACGACCTGTTTTGACACGTATCTTGTAAATTTCATTTAAATATATGCATTTTTCTAATTTTTACCACGTGTTGTAACCTTACTTTCTGGACGTCCCTCGTGGATTTTTCTGAACGACTAAAATGAACGCCAAACGTACTGGATCGGCGTCGACTATGATCCATATACACGTAAAACGTTTGAAACGTATTTGATTCGTATGCTCTGGTATTTTTTGGTTTTTTTAATAAACCGACGGGGAGAGGGGTCTTTGTTCGCCGTACTCGCGTAATATAATATCTGCACGATTTCGTATCTATCGGATGACGATCACGACGACGACTTCGTTTTTATCCGATTCCGTCCGCCGGACACGGTTTTTTTATTTTCGGGGACATTGGAAACGAGCCGACGTTTTAACGTGCCCGCGGTCGATCGGAACCGGAACGTCAAAACGCGAACGCGCGCGCGTACGTCGCAAATCGATTACGAATCGTGTGAATAATGACCTCCCGGTTCGCGCGGGCTGCCTTTGATGTACACGCGTACGCTCACGCACATACACACGCATACACATATACACGTACATAACCCTTACATTATGTAGTCCGTGAACGTAGCTCGAAGCGAGCGAGCGCAGCGGTGTCCGCAGAGAGACGGAATAAAGTTAACAAGACGGATAGAGAAGAGCGGTCCCCGGAGGTTCGTTTCTCCGTCTCGACTCGGTCCGTTGCGATCCGCGTTATTACCGGTTAGGTTAGGTTTCTTCTGACTTCACGTGAATTTGACAGCGAACGTCCGCTGTTCGGTTCGTTTATCCATTTTTTTTTTTTTTTTATTAAAACACTAGCCACGTGGGAGGCGTACGTGACCAAATGAACTCTTATCGTTTTCCCGAACGGCGCTGACGCGATAAAAACGGAAAACTTACTTGCCGGGGCCCGAACGACGACGATTTCGTTCTGGATCGGTGATTCTCGATCTTTTCAGGACCACGACCCGAATTCTCCACGGAAAATTTATCGTGACCCGCGTGGTCTTGCGTTTACAGGATAAAAAAGTTAAAAAAAAAAAACAAATCGTACGTTTTTTAGAATCCATATGATTTAGAAAACTTCTCGCGACCCCACAGTTTGAGAAACGCCGTTCTAGACGAAGTCGTCGTCGAACTTTACGGGACCGCGTGGTACGTATGAAACGCGAATACTTTCGTTTTGTTTTGTTCGTAGCGAGACGTTGTTATGAACGTGGAAAAAAACGACTTTTAAACACGCTCTTGTCGGCGTATACAGTAATATATATGTACGCATATAAATTAAATAGTTTTGATATCGGTTCGGATAAAACCGAACGAAATTAATTAAACGCGAGTTCGTTTCACATTATTCATTCGCTCGACGAAGAGTTCGCTCGCGGTTCAATAATGCGTCCGACGGTTCTCATTCGGGAAATTTCAACACCGAATCGCAACAAGCGAATGATAGGTAAAGCGTAGATACTTTATAAATTGACGTCGTCGTGACGATATATATATATATATAAACTGTACGTATACACTACGTAAAACCGGTCGTTTTTTTTTCGATTTTTTTTTTAACGTCGAACCCTTTTTTTTATTTTTTAATTGCGTTTATAAAGTATTACGCCGAAAAATATCGTGCCAATATTTTATTCCGCAAACCTACGCACGTAAAGTAGACATGGTATACAGATATACACCGCGTGTAATTAGTTCCCCGCCTCGCGACAATAACGGTGCATAAACGTTGAAATTGCGCGTGAATAATAATCAACCGTTTCTGTATATGTATACGAGGAGATGCGACACAAAAATAACGAGACTTTCGCAATACAACCCAAACTATTAACGTTATCTACTTAGCGATTATTGAAATATCATTCATCCAAGACTACTATACAATGTAATAATAATGAATCAATTAACAGTTTATGCAATAATTTTGTCGATGTTTTCAACATTTTCGTTTGTTAAAGACGTGGCAGAACGACCGGGGCGATCATCGTCTTCTATTCCACTACAAAACCGTTTGTGTCATTCAAAAAGAACACTAGCTCGTGATAAGCGTTCTTCCTCAAAAATTTCATTTAACGTTCGAAACGAGTTTTATTTGATTTGGCAAGAAATTTAACGTTAACATGTTGTTCGGTTATTATTTTTAATACACTAAACTTACAAGGTAAATAAATATAAGAAAAGTAAATCTCAGATAAATGTATCCTTATGATATTTCAATAATCGCTAAGTAGATAACGTTAATGGTTTGGGTTTTATTGAGAAAATCTCGTTATTTTCGTGTCGCACCTGGTGTACGTGTGTCGTCGACGACGTTAATGTTAATAACGTTTTCGGAAAAAAAAAATACGATTTTTATTTATCGGCACGGGATTTGTAGGAAATAATGTCTAAGACGTAAAAAATAAAATATCGCAAAACGCGCGTTCGGTTTGGTTTTTGTTCGTTTTTCGAAAATGTCGTATTCGTTAGAATTACTTGGCACCGTATCGCGCGATAAATAATTTTTTGTTTTCAAAACGCTCAAAAACTTACAATAACGGTGTACCGCGTTACGAAACGTACCACCTACCTTACACAATAACGTACGTGTATGAACACGCGTTAAAAATTAAAATCGGGTCAATCGGATTACACAACGCCGTTATGCACGTTTGTCAGTTTGACTTTTTGCAGACGTCATGATGGAGAATAAAAAAATAAAAATTAAAAAAAATTAAAAAAATCACGGGAACTTTGCGTAAAATAAACATTTATAACGCGATGTGTGTGATCTGTATTTCCCGCGCGTCTCTGTAGTCTCGAGACGTTCGTTTAGAGTTTCGCTAATTAGAAAATTTCGACTTTTCCACCGACATTGTTCTCGAGACTTTCGAAACGCCGAGGGTTCGTACGTTTAATCCGACTCGGCGGCGAAATAAAAAAAAAAACGCCGAAGAAAAAAAAAAACCGTGCTTTTTTTTTATCCGCCGCGGCGGTTCGTTCTTTTCTTCGCTCGTCCCCGCGAAAAGTTTCCCAGCGTTTCCGCCGGAACGCTGGCGGCCGCCGGTCGCGTCGGTACGTCTCCGATTGTATACATATATACATGTATATATATATTATTATCATTATCATTATTCTCTTTCTGCGCTCGTGTCTTATAACCGCGTCGTCGTATTATACGGCGCTCCCTTTCTCATATCGTTCCCTCGGGCGCGGGCCGAGGAGGCACGCCGGTGCGCGCGCACGTTATAAAAGGGTCGTCTTCGCGAGGCCCCGGGTCGGCCGTCGCCGTATGCACTAGTCGCCGTCTCCCTTTGGCCGAGATGAATTGGTCCTCGACGGGCGGTGAAATATCGAGCAGATCGGTATCGTGTTCGCTCACGCCGTCCGCGACCGTTTTCGCGCACCCCCCTTACTTAAAATCTAAGGAAACGAAAGTTCACGATTTTATTCCCGGACGTCATTAAAATCGGACCGAATAATAATACGTTTCGGCGTCTGAATCAAACGGGAACAACGCAATATACATTGTCGTCGTGTTATCCGGAGGAGGCCGCGCCACGTTTCACCGAAACGGACAACTGTTTTGCGTGTTTGAAGTCGCACCGCTGTTCGTGTCGATAATGATAACGAGACCCCGTCGACAACGCCTCGTCCGACGAAAGTTACTACGGACGAGTGTTTACGCGCCCCGTTGGTTCGAAGTCGATAAAAGAATATTCGTTTTTTTCCCGTGATCGTGCGACGGCGTTCGTTACGGACGTAATCAGCAAACACGGTCTTGAGGTATCCCCGTTCACTGTGAACCATCCCACGGAAATCAAAAAAATTTGGTTAACGTGACTTTCGTTCGATTTCACGTGCCTTGTTTTTTAATTTTTTTTTTTTATTTTGGAGAATTCGCTCGAACATCGTCTGTTACGATAATTAAAGTCTAGATCGGTTTCCGCTCTCTTTAAAGCAGTTCTCGCGAGATGGCTTTTGTTTTCTTGTTTTCAGTCAAAGGGACGTTGCCGTGATTCGACTCGTGCCCGAATCTTTGGTTGATATGACCTGAACCGTGAGTTTCTTCTCCGCCATTCCTCTGATGATCAATCGACACGGTTGCTGTCGAATGATCTCACAAACACGATCCGCGGTTTCATTCGTTTTAGAGGTCTACCGGTTCGAAATCCGTCGCGAAGAAGTTATCTTTATCGACGCGGTCCCGACAAACTTTTCGATCACACCTCGTGTTGTTTTCCGCAGTATATCGTCGTATAGGGAAAATTTTAATTGAAACTCCGCTCGGCGTAAATTAACACGCCACGTTCCGTTTCGATCGCGAGACTTGGCAAGCGTGTGCATAATTATTATTAATTTGTAAGACAGGATCATTCGTTCAATAATTTTATCGCCTACAGACGTTATGCGACGAACACTGGAAGACTTTTGTATGCGGCCGGGCGTAATGCACGCGTATTCAAATGTTAAAACGGGGAAAAAAATGTGTACCATATATATATATATTGGCCCTTCGCGGTCGGTAGCCGTGTGACGTAGTGGTGGTCATCTACGCCGAAAACCGAAAAATAATCATGATTTCGTCGTGTCGTTTTCATTCGAGACACTGACAAGTCCATATTCGTGTATTATTCCGTACGTTGATTATAATTTCGTTTCCGATGTTGTGCGCGCCGAACGTCAGTTAAACGGTTTTAAATTCATGTTGTACAGCGTTACCGTCGAGGATTTAATACCCGACGGCTTAGCGACGGAAGCCGTAAAATAACATTTACAACGATTTTAATAGGGGAAAAAACAAACAAACAAATAGAGAAACAACGCCGGGCCGTACATTTTTCCACGTCGGTCCCGTTAACGGAATATTCCGACAAACCGCTAAACACAGGGAAGACATAGACTGCGCGCGGGTATCCTATTACCGTGACGGAAGCAGTTCGTCGAGAGTGTGGACTAGGTCACCGGCGACAGTTTTGTTCTAATTATTTCGCGTCGAGTTATTCTACATAATCACAGCATTGCAGATAATCGAAGACTGTCGCGGCGGCTCCGCCGCAATAATAATAATAATAATAATAATAATAATAGTAATACACCCGTCTCCGAAAATCGTTCCGAGTACGCGTTTCCATCGCGGAAACGTTTCAGAGTGGAACCGAGTCGGTTTCGTGTTGGACGTTAACCGTACGTTTTTATCGACGTCGATTTATTTATGAAACGCCAAATACAGAGGCGTAACGTGTCTCCGTATTTCACGACAATCGTTTTATTTACGGGACAAAAGTTTCGCCACACTCGGTCATTTACTTGTTAACAAACAGCGTATGGATTCGAACGAGCCCGACGTATTAAAAGCGTATCCGCAACGATAATTAAAACGAACGAATAAATAGCTCACGTCCAACGGTACGTTTCGTAGTCGTTGTCTGTCTCTGTTCTCGTCCACATTTCGATCCGAGACGGCCGTTTGAAAACGACAAACGTCGTAAATCGTCGGCGCGGAAACGGTTTCGATACTGCGCGCGCGAAACGGAGGAAAAAGTACTCGTAGAAGACGACCGTGTATACACGATTGTACATGAAGATGTGAGAAATACGTACGTAAACCATCAACGGGATCACGTAGGTGGAGCAGCGCGCGATTTCCCGGACGACTTTTCGGCGCGCTCTCAAGTCGTTGGCAAATAACGATTACGCTTGCAAATTGCGTTTGTCTTTCGGATGTCGTATTTTCCCACCCACGCCGCGCCAGCCGCCGCCGTCGCGACAGGTGCCGTTGAAATAAATACCCTTCGTAAAACCGTTATTAATACTCGGCGGACACTCGCTTCCGCTCTCGTATTTTTACTCCAAACGGCGCACGTTTGAAATTTACAACCTCGTTTCCCGGCAAGTCATGTTTTTGAGTTTCGGTTTTAATTTATTCCGTTAAAAAAATAAATAAATAAATAATAATCTTGCCGCGAAATAATTACGATTTCTCCGCGAAAATCGTTTTTGTGTTTACGCGTAACGTAGCCGCGAGCGATTATCTCGAACGCATCTTAAATGCACGACCCACAAAAAAACTACGGACGCGGTTGAACACTGAAACGTATTTTTTATTCGGTTTCGTTCCGCAACGTCGTACTTTCAAACGACTCGTTAGTGCACACACACACACACACACACACACATATGTTTATCGATCGGCCGAAAGAAAATCAAATAAATACATTATGATCAGTTTTTGTTTCGTTGAAAACGATTAATAATCAAAAAAGAAACCGACGAGCTTTACGAATTATACTGTATATTGGAATTACGGGACCATACTCGACCAGAATATGAAAATGAATTTAAAAAAAAAATATATATGGTGCGTGGCGTGAAATTTCATAAACCGTCGATTTTATCAGTAGCGACGTCATTCTCGTTCCACGTTTTGCTCAAGACCGATTCATCACCGATATGTTGATCGGATATTGGTGCTTCGGCGTGCACGTTTTTGAATTTCGTCGGTGACTTTTTTGGAAACGATTTGTGTCGATCGTTCGTCCACGAGCGCGACGGGATCGGTCGGGTCCGACGTCCGGACACTGAACGCGAACGTTACAAACGTATTTCGATATCGAGTTGGACGTTACCGGGTGGACCGTAATCCGACCAAGTGATCGATAACAGTGGTCACGGACGACAGCGCGGCGGTGTGTCGTCACGTTTCGCGCGAACGTCCGCGGAGTCATTCGGCGTTTCCAATGTCATCCGGTTTTTTCGACCGTTCCTATTTCGCCTACGCGCGCGTCCGAGCAGCAAAAAAAAAAAAAAAACAAAAAAAACCCACCGTGTAATACTATAAAAACACGATATACGTAAAAAGACGAACTCGTAATAAGGTTCGCACGAACGTTATAATAGGTAAAAAGGGTTTTCTTTGAATGTCGTCGAAAATGGCTTTTCGTCAAAGGTCGTTTTCGTTGAAATGTCAATATTACTTGTATTATACTGTGTTGTTCGTATACGGAGTCGAAATCGGCGATAGAAATGTGAAAAATACGCGTAAAACGAAAAACGTACGTTTTTAAAAATTCCTCATCGACTCGCGACTTCGTTATGTCCGCGCGCGTACACTTTCACGTTGTAAAACGTTCGTTAATCCGTTCGCGTGTCCTCGAGACGAGAAAAAAAAAAAACAAAAGAAAAAACACGGCAATCATTACGTTTCATGCGTTTTTATTACGGATAATGTAATATATCGATTTTGATACGGTCCCGAAGGACTGCGAATATATTGTCGCGCGTACGTAACGCCGACCGCGACTTCGCGTCGATTCCCTTTCGTTTTCGGGTCGCCCGTTCGCGTTCACGCCGCTCACGGTGAAGAGTGAGGAGGGTGGGAAGTGACGTTTTGTCGTCTTACGAAAACCGGATCCCGTTTCGTCGGCGCGTTTTGCCGATTGGATCGCGCGGACCGTTTTCCGAAACGAACGGACGAACGTCCGAAAAAACCTTATCTGGTCTACGAAATGCATCGGCGAAAAGAAAATATAACGTCAGTGTCGCGGATTGATCCCCCTCGGCATACGTGAATATATTTATACGTAGATTTATCATGCAGAATTCGTAGCAAATATTCTTTGTTTGAAACACGTGCTTTCCATACTATTTTTAAGATCGGCTTTCTCGACGTTTTTAACAATTATATTCGTTCAGATTTTATTCTTCAAAACACAAACAAATATATTTTGACGTACACATTCATCTAACGTTTCATATAACGCTCGAAAATGTTCTCTCTCCAAACGGAAAGGGCTAGAACGCAGTGTAAGATTGTTTTATCGATAGGGTAGATGTCTTTGGATAGGAATCTGACGATGTTGGCTGTATTACGTGTTTATTCTAAATTTTAGTTTCGTATTTTTTGATCTCCTTCGATAAACATAGTCCAACGTACAATTATTAATAAAAACTGGACTAACCCAGGACGTACGGGAAACATAACGACGAAATAAGCGACCGACGGTTTTTCAATAGATATAAGGAAGTGGATAATTCGATCTCGCGGCGTTGCAAAACCGTCGAGGTCTTCACGCGCGACGTTTTTCTTTTCCGACATATAATGTAATATGAAGTATAATGTACGGCCACGAGAGGTAGAGCATATAAACGTACGAACACACGCGATACAATATAATAACAATATTTATTGTATACACTGGTGAATGACAATTGACCGCGTTGTGCGCGTCGTTCTCGTTTCACGACGACGTCCTGTGTCGGCCATATACGTGTGTGTGTGTGTGTGTGTGTACACGATGTATATGTACAACGGACGTATTTATTGTAACTTGCGGTTCTCGTGAAAACCAGAACAATATACGTACAACGCGATCATATCGTGAAGGCGTATCGCGTTCGTACGACGACGTCGAAGGTTCCGCACGAAACGGAGAATAGCGCGCTAATGACGTCACGACCGTCGTGTAGGCACTTCATTGTTTTAAGACCAGAAGGTCGTTCACCACCGTCGGCGGCGCGCGCCTCTTTGTCCGATCGGTCGACGAAACTCGTGTGCACACGGCTGCAAGGCGTACGAGGTATGGTTTTATTTTTTATTTCGGTTTTCTTATTATGTTTTCTCGTGTGTACACGTGCGCTACGCGAGAAAAGACAACAACTCGCGCGCAAGTCCGACAACGTGTACACGCGTCGTATTGTAACAAAGGGACGGGGAGTTGTGTACTAACGACACGCAAAAACTACCGGTCCACGGTGACTTGTTCGTCGACCTCGCGTTGTGTTTTCTGAACGACGACCGCCGAACGAGGGCAATCGAGACCGGCTGTATTTACGCGTGACAGAGATTTCATTGTAGGTCGTTGTGAATTTCGTATCGGGCAAAACCCGTCCTAACAAGGTATGCCGCGCGCACAATTCAAAAGTATGGCCGCCCGTTTCTTTTTCTTTATTACAGCCTCTCGTCGACAGAGTACGCGTTTTTACAACGCGCCCCCCTATACCGGACAATCCTCCGTCTCCGTGGATTCGTGTCCCTCCGCGATTGTCGCGTTCGCGGACCGCGAATTTGTCGATCAATTGGCCAACAACGTCGTCCCGAGGAGAGCGAGAACACCGGACGGAGAAGAAGAAAACAAGTGTTTTAGTGACCGAACGTTTTACGAATGTGACAAACATATCGAAATGGAAATCGTAATCGTTTATTTAAGTACAGGAGGATAGCGTTCGGCTGATCCGTCTTGAAAGCACACGGGTCGAAATGAGAAGGGCACGTTGCGATTTATCCCGCAGAGTGTTTCCGGACAGTCCGCATTATTAGCTTACGAATGAACGAAATGTCACTGGACAACATTTTTTTTCGATAGTAACACGTTGTGTGGCCGATATAGCGTTCTCCAGGCCCGTGTACGTTAAAGAAATATTTAATTTCGCCCGCTTTGTTTTTTCCTAAAACGTAAACAATACAAAACAAAGCACAATTAAACAATACCAGGCCCGTTCCGCGAGCGTGTTAAACTAGCGGTTTCTGTACGTTTTTTTTTTTCCAGTAATAATTTAATTCGCCCACCGACCTTTTGATCGGCACAGCTCCTACGCGAATCAATGGCGTAGATACGCAAACGCACGGGAGGTATGATTTCGTCCGACGATGTTACGACGAACGGAAAACAAATTCGTCGCCGTAGTTGTTCGGCTTCCGAAGCCGTTCGGATTCCGCGCTTTTCCTCGCGAAATATAGGTCACTATGTGGTACGCGCGACTCGGGACACCGACCGTTTTCTCGAACATATCTTTTATTTAGGTAAAAAAAAAAACTTACCTTTTTATTTTTTATTTTTTTTTTTTAATATAGACAATAGTTATTAATCGGTCAAATGAAATGGCATATATTATATTGTTAGAGGGACGATCAAAGCATTAAAAACTAAATGAATAAAAAAAACAAACGATTGTTCTCGTCTCGACCTTTCAAGTTGAATCCGTTTTTTTAGACCGTTATACACTAGACTCCGCGGTCAAGTTCATATGGACACCAGGCCACGCTGGTATTTCTGACAACGGGACGGCTGACCACCATCACGCCGTTAGCGCGAATAAAAACCTGAGGTGTCCAAATTTCTGCTACCCATTTTCTCGTATTCTTCAAGTCGAAGCGTAAAATCAAGCATGGCAAGCATCGTCAGCAGCCAATTTCGCTACGCGATGTCGTACAATATCCCCAACTCTCACTCGGACATAACCTATTACCAGCGCGTGCATACCGTTTGTCTATCTCCTCCCCCTCCACTTGTACACGCCATAATTATGGGATTATGTGTGATTTTGATCACTTCACTATGCATTGCCGTCTCTTGTTTCTCCGTGTCGTAATTCATTCCAGTTCTTATCCCTAAACAATATCTTTCCAATAGAGACTCGCATGATATTCTTAACTCTCATTCCGTTCGTGTAATTTTAGCAGTTTTAAAATTCATCAATGCTGCTGGATACTCAATTTAATTTTAATTTAATCGTAATTTATTGTTTTGTTTTTTTTTTAATGTTTTTGTTCGTGTAATAGCATGCAATGTTTTTGTGTCTGTTTTCAAGCAATTGTAGAGCTGTAATGACTGACGTTGATAGCTAAATAAATAGTAACCAGTACGACAACGCGTATTTTTTTTTTGTTTCGTCCGGAAAACGTATTTTTTCCTACGGTTGCTCAACACGTAGTGTATACAACGCGCGTAACGCGATACGCGCGTATTTTACACTCGTAACGTATTATAAGAAACGGATAAGAAAATATCGCGTGTCGGGTCGTGCGAGAGATCGTGTGCGCGGGTTCGGCGGCACAACAAAAGCTTCGTTATAATCTCGTATGAGATTTTGTTATTGGGTTACGCGGCGGTAACGTCGTCGCGCACGTAATATCGTACAGGAATAGTGTTAAAAATAATTTTATTTCGTGCGATAGGACACGTGTATACGCGTTGTTTTCGTTTAAAACGAACAAATTGGTTTCTCTTCGTCGATATAATCAAAATAATAATAATAATAATACGTTCGACACGGATCGGTTCGCGACGGCTTACGATACGAACGTCTCTAGTTAAGTATAAAAATCACGTTCGCCGACTTCGAAGTTATAACTTGATGCGCAGGGGGGTTTTGGGAGTTAGCCCCCCCCCTCTGAAATTTAGGATGATACATAAAATATGTTCTTTACATGAAAGTAATACGACCAATGAACATTTATTATTACTAACGTATTAACTATTAACGTTGGAAATTTGGAATTTTCAGAAATATTTGTTACCTGTTATTGAATATTATTCACTTTACGTACAATACGTTTATTCCGTTGCGGATATCGTATTCAATTGTTGTTTAATCATTGCGATTTACGACATAACATACATGTGTATTATTTAATCATTATGTCTATCGTGGATTATACACGTTTGGAATGTTTGGTTAAAATGAGTTCTGGTTCGATTTTAAAATTCTTTAAATCGAAAACTACAATCACCGTTCCAACAATTTCAAATTCTGATCCTGATGAATTATCCATCGTGGGTAGTTTACCAATGAAAAGCAAAAACTTGATGAGTCAACTGATTTTTTTCGCGTGACTTGTCCGCAA
This sequence comes from Schlechtendalia chinensis, assembly GCA_019022885.1. Classification (NCBI taxonomy): domain Eukaryota; kingdom Metazoa; phylum Arthropoda; class Insecta; order Hemiptera; family Aphididae; genus Schlechtendalia; species Schlechtendalia chinensis. Next base: position 1,482,635 of record CM032349.1, on the reverse strand, counting down.
ACCGGATTCGCTCTGGTAAGTGCCGGCGAAGATCCAAGCACAGTTTTTAGCGGATTCTTGTTGTTTTTTCTTCGCGAAACGATTACTTATAATGTTTTCTCAATTTCGTCTTTATCGGTTCCAAAAGAAACGCTTGTTTCGAGCAAAACGTCGTCATGACGTGTATTTCTGTTCCTGTCAGACGGCCGTTCCAGATTCGTAATCCGTAACGACCGTGTCGAACGTATCCGTACGAAAAGCGAAACGCTTCGATTACGCAAAGGGCGTCGAAGGCCACCTCGTAACGTACCTAACCCGACCGCGTAGTTTTATAACGACGTTGTCGTATGTCGTGCGCCGAAAACCGTTCGACACACGGAATGTCTACGTTTTTCGTGTGGCCGAAATAATGAAAAGTTCAAATCTCGCTAAGTTTTCACGCGAAACGACGACGAAAAATGCGCAACGCGTTCGGAATATTGTATTTCGTACGATGATTGTAAAAAATTACAGACACAAAAATAGTATTTGAAAAGTATTCCGCGGGTACGTTTAGTTAAAGCGTTTGAGTTGTGCTTTATTAAATTGTTATCAATATAACGCATTCGATTGAAGTTTCCAAAAGTATTCCTTACCAGACCGCATGGTTACGCCATCGAGTTTTATCCGGGTGGGGGATTTAGTCGAGACTTGGACATTCGTGCGGAATCTAAACAAGTCACGAACGACGCAAAGCCCCTTCGGAGTAAAATCTTAGTTATGTGTTTCTGAGCATTATCGTTCATTCGCCACGCGCGTATTATACTCGACACTCCTATTTACGACAGTGATAATAGATGGTCGTTCTCACTCTTCCTACTCGCGCGCGCGCACACACGCGCACACGCACACACACACCGCACGCGTATAAATATATCCGACTCCGGTAGAGACGCGAGATGCGTGCCCGGATTCGAACGACGCAAAGCCCCTCGGAGTGAAATCTTAGTTACGTGTTTGTAAGCATTATCGTTCATTTGCCACGCGCGTATTATATTATACTTCACGCTCGTATTTGCGACAACGACACGATAGACAGTCGGTTATAGACACACACACGCGCGTGGTTACATATATCCGACTCCGGTGGAGACGAGGAGATTCGTATCGAAAACGTGTCGTTTAACGTGACGTTTCCCCCGTGTACGTATTTGATTACGCGCGGTCGTTTGCAATAACACTGTGTCGTTGATGGATTCGTATAGTTTCCGTTTATGCACTCGTATGCGTTACTGTTACTGTGATTATTACCATTACGGGTTAGAAACGAACGGGAACGGTGCGACGGACGTGCCGTGCTCATATGTTACCCCTTATCGGTTTTGCGCGCGCGCGGCCTTCGCGCGACGACGTTCCAATATATTGTTTGAACGTGACGCGCGCCTATCGATATATTCACGCGAGACAAGTTCCGTGGACTTCTATATGGCTCTGTACACCATGCCGAAAACGTGTACTATCGTTTTGACTTGTTGTTACGGACCGTTTTCAACGTCGTGTCCTCGAACGAACGTAAACTCTCGATTTTTAAACGGCGACATGTATTTATTTATTTATTGTTTTTTTTTACACACCATAGAACACCGACGTTCGCCGGATCTTTGTTAAATTTGATAGACAGCTGCGTTGATTAGAACGGGGACATTTGACTCGAGAACGAGTAAATATTCGAATCGTTTAAGAAATCACTATCGTACGGTTGTCGTTTAGAAATCAAAAGCGACCGTTAAGTCTCAACAAGTGAATAAGGTGTAAAGATGAAAAAAAAAACCCCCCGTATGTTGACGCCGTACGCGCGATTTTTTTGTTCTGTCTTGATTAACTTCGCGATTGATTTCGTTTTCCCAGGACGTTCAAAATGTTGCTGACGCCGGACGCGAGACTGTTCGCCGACGACGTGGTGTTCGAGGGCTCGGGTGACCGGCCGATACCGTTCGATCCGGGCAAAGCTTACGTCGGCACGTTGGAAGGTAAATATCGTTTTTGTCGTTTTGTTCGCTAGACGCTTGATCGGAAAACGTAAACGTCCGGCCGTGTCGAGAACCGAACGAGTCGACCAAATCAGTCGACAATAACGTGCACGTGACGCAACGTGACACCCGCACGGTTGAACCGTGATAAACGTTCGATAGGAAACGGTCGTCCGCGTGTGGCGCGACGTGGCGCGTTTTCGTGTCGGTCGTTTCGCAGCGTTCGCCATACGAACGTGTGTAGGTTCGCGTACCTAAGCCTAAGGTTAGGTTAGGACGGGCGTACAAAATACTATGTCGAATCTAAACGGCGTTCGTGCTCGTCGGCGGCCGCCGAGACCCGCAAGTCGACGAAAACCGGACGTGCCGACGTGATTTTTTTTGTTCTCTTCGGACGGCCGATACGGCAACAGGCAGGAAGGCGACGGGAACAAATCGTGAAAAAACGCGAACGTCCGGCGGCGTCACGACACGTTTCCTCGGGATTAGTCGCGCGTGCGCTTTGTCTCATTTTAGTCGCCCATCAATAGCATGCGAGTCAGTGGCGCACCCAAGGGGGTGGACTCCGGGTCCGGACCCCCCCCTTGACCTGTGTAATAGTTTTAAATTTATTGATGAAAATCCAAATTCAAAATATAAAAATATAAAAATTATCTTTATTGTATAAATCGGGGTTTCATATTATTTTAGGACCCCCCCCTTGAAAAAATCCTGGGTGCGTTGCTGGTGCGAGTAGACCCGGGCTCGACCGTCACCACCGATTTCACCGATTTCACCGCATCTAGCATCCGCACGCGCCGCGATCCCGTCATTCGCTGTTTATAACACACACGTGTGCACGCGCCGTAACGCAGGCGCGGACCCAGAACTTATTTACGGGGGGGGGGGCATCTTAATCAAAACAACTTTAATCCTCATTTTGTCGCATCGAATAATAAAATATTTTCCAAAACGTTTTATTGGAAATCGTTTGCGATACACCGAAAAATCCCATAGCAACAACTTCATTTTAAATTGTCTTTCTATAGTATCATAGATAAGAGTTAGAATTATAAAACGATACTAATAAAAAAATTTAAGAAGAGTCTACGCGGGGGGGGGCGATTGCCCCTTGCCCCCCCCCCCCTCCTTGGATCCGCGCCTGCCGTAACGTGAACAAAATCGCCGTCTTATCCGCGTTAATCACTTTTTGTGTGTTCTTTTCCGTTATTTTCTTTTCATTGCTTACGTACACGCAGGCTGGTCGGACTTAGGATCCGAGCTAACCCGAGTAACCCGTTTCAAAGTATCCAAACAGGGGTGACCAAGTAAGCATTTTATTGATAAACGTCCTCCGCTACGTACAGTTCCTGTATTTATTTACCTGGCGGAACCGAGAATATTCAATAACATCCATATACATTTTCGTATACAAACTTATTTTTCCAATACAAACCTTATATTCTATTCGGTTGAATGGCCCTTGAATAAAGTTTCACTTCATCCGCGCATACTCTTAACACGATCGATTTTTGTTTTCTAAACACGTGAATATTTCGGAGGAGGAGGTGGGGTGGTTTTGTTATTACCGAATTTACCACGATTCCGGTTCTATCGTCGGTCGGTTATGCGAATTGTTTTGTCGGATTTTTGATGCACGTCAACGACACACCAAGATGACGTTCAATCCGAATCGACAAATGCCTTCATGACGAAAGTATTTAAATTGTTGCCGTTTATTTTTTTGAACGGTATATAACGAACAAAACGTTGTACAATTATTTGTGTTTTATTTCGAAACGGTGTCCATCGTTGTACTTGTAACGTGAAACGTCTCGCGACGTCGTAGTTTTCGATTTTGTTTAATCTTCGAAATAAAATCTATTTTAGACGTTTTTCAATGTCCAACGTCTGTAATCCATATTCATTTATAAATACGTCCCTTAGGAGCAACAGTGTACAGCCTAAAACACGCTTTAAACCGACGTTATGCCATACGCCGTGATAAAGTATATAAATTATTGAACCGTGAACGTAATTACAACAATGCAAAGGAGGAAATAAAAAAATAAAAAAATGTTTATAAAGTCAAACGTAACGCCTCACAATCACAATTGTTTCATAAATCACGCGATAACGGACGGAATGGGAAGGAACACGTAGGCGTTTATTTTAGGAAAGTATTTCACGACCGGTGTTGGGACAGATTTTGTTATCTAATAGATAAAAAGAAAGATAATGATGAAAGGAATTTATCTAAGATAAAGATGCGATAAAGATTTTTGGTCATCTAGATAAAAAGATAAGATAATCTATTAAATGAAATAGTATGAATATTAAATAGTAATTAGTATGAAATAATGGAGATGATATATTATTAATTAAAATATACCGAACTTTCCATCATTTATGTAAGTAATTACCTCTTTTTAGTAACATTATTTGTGAAATACTGAAACAATTAATAATGAAAAATTATAATTAAAATGAACAGGTGAGAGAGGAAATTGTTTTGTTCCGTCCGCGTCGGCGAATATTCTATAATGATTCCGTTGGTTTTTTATCCAACGAATTTTTCTCGAATATTCTCCACGATGGTTATTAATAAATAAAATTATTTTGTTGTCGCGTAGATAAAAATATTTTGAAATTTCTTTAAATCGTTTGTTTTTTATTTATTTAATTTTTAGAGCCTTGACCGTCCCTCCAATAATATAATATATGCCATTCGTTTAGCTGATTAATATCTATTATTTTTATTCCAAAAAAATTAAAAAGATAAAGATAATTTTTTTTAATCTAGATAAAAGATGAAAGATAATAAGGACATTATCTTGATTATCTTTTAGATAATTTTATCTAGATAATCCCAACACTGGGCTACGACCGTTAATTAATCCGATCCGACAACCGTCAAACGCAACTTCGTTAGATAATAACGATCGACGTAAAGCAACGGCGTCGATCTAGAAAATTCGTCTCGAATTCGTTTTCAGCGAAATGGTTATAACTTCATATTTTTTACGCGGGTCATGATTTTTTATATCGCTCGGCCCGTCTCCGTTTCAAACGGCTTACAATAATAACGTATAACAATAGCCGAGAAATTCTGACAACTCGAAACGACTGAACGATAAATATCGGTATATATTTGGTCATATCGTATAAAAGGGTCTCGTTAACTCCGAAGTCATAACGGACCGTCGTCGTAACGGCCAAAGATTTATTTTATGTTTATCATTCGCCCCGAAATGTATACACATCGTCGCGGTCTCCTATAACACCGTATTGTATACGTTTTTTCTATTTTTTTTTTCTTCTTCAAGTTCTTGCGATGTAAATCTCCCCCGCATTGTCACGCGTGGACGCTTTTGTTATCGACGTCTCGCGTGACTTGTAGTTCTTGAAGCGGACTAAATTTTGTTTGTAAAATTCATTTTACGCGTTTGCGTATCCAGTTATTAACGGCCTTTGGGTCTAAACCCAACGGTGTGTGTGCTTTAACGTCGTACGTTCGGTATATGGATAACATTTTTTTTTTTTATCGTTTTCACTTGGTTTTATGTCGCGAAACATAAACGTGGTGAACCCTTACGCTCGATGACCGTGCAAAATCGGGGAAAACAAGTTATAACCGTTAAAAAAAATTAACCTTCTGACCGGATGAAAAATCGACGTTCTCGCGGCGAGACGTTTTCGTGCACACGCGTCGTCGGTCGCGATCAATCGACACGTGGACGCGCGTTCGAAAACGCATGTCCCGCGTAAAACCGCAAAACCGTTCCGATGAAAACCGGACGTGTTTGTTTCGTTTTTGGTCCCTATGTATCGACGTGAACACTTATCGACTTCGCGAGAACGAACGGGAACGGACTCGTCGTTCGTCGTGTTCGTCGCGTTGACCGTGTTTGACGGACGGGCGTGTCGACGACGACGACGACGACGTGATGTGAACTTACTCGCAAATCTACCACGCTGCCACGTAGATCAGAGTCGGCCGCGCGTTTGTTGCCGTTTCCGCCTTCCGAATTCGATTCGTTTTTGTCGCTTCCGCGACGCGTTTTCGTCGGCGACGAGCCGTCTGTGTTCGTTACGGCCTGGGAACGGAAAAGAAAAACGCGTATCAGAATTCGAGAACAAAAAAAAAATCGTTCACGTTGTCGGAAATCGTCGACTCGTCGGCGATATTTTTTAGTCACGTCGTGGTTGCGTAGCGTGTTCGAAACGTGTGTTTTTATCTTTCTTGGTCTGTAGCTTCGCGTGCGGAGATTCGCTCCGTTCCGTGGCTCGTTGACGGGTAAAAATCGCGCGATCCTAATCAAATAATCGTGCGATACGGCGACAACGACTCGAACGTCCAAACAGCGCGAAAAGGTCACTCGAAGTCACGACTACCAGTCGTCTGTATTCGTTACGGCCGGGTAACAAAAACGAAAAACGTGTGGTCAAGCGACGAAATTCGAAAAACAAAATCGTCCGCGTCGAACGAAAACGAGTAGCAAATTAACGAGCGCGTACCGTGTGCAGTTTTGCGACGTGGCACGAAACCCCGTCGGCGTTCTCGGCCTTTTTTGCCTCCCGTCCCGTCCCGTTCTACTCGATACGGTCATAATGAATAACGGGCTTCCGGAAAAACTATTAAACACGCAATTAAAGACCGCCGGTCGTAACACGCGCTAAAAATAATAATGCTCGTCGTGTAAGTTCGACCCTAGCGGACGAGACGATGTGCTGCACGTAAAAACGAACGTTCCGTCCGATTTCGGATCCGATTCTGTCGGGTTATTTTTCAAAATTACGTGTCTCAATACACAGGCCCGTCGCTAGATATATTCTCCGCCTTAAAGCGAACAAGTATATACTACAAAACATGAGATTGTACTAATGCCTAAGCCTCTTGAATATATTTTTTTTCTCGATACATTTTTTAATTAAATTTAAATTTTGCCGATCTAAAGCGACGGGCTTGGTTATACGGCAAATAAACTTAAACGTTTATGAACAACATTGTTACTTAGTGATTCGGTCGTTGTAATTCGCTGGGTTGTATTAACGATTGCGTCTGACAGAGCGTCTCCCAGACCAAGGGGTGACCAATAGGTCGATTGCGATTCACTTTCGTTTTTTTTAATTTTTTTTTTTTTACGAAAACATAGAAAGTAGTTTTTGTAAGGATTTTGTTAAATTATCAGATCAAATGCTAACACAAACATCTCATTAAATCATTAATAATTAAACGTCAAGTACGTAAACTTTTAAATAATTTGTATTGAATTCAGTCTGGTAACTTCAAAACTGGTATTTTTATTTTTTTATTATTTTTTGGTCATTTAATAAACAGAAAAGTCGATCTCAAGTCCGTTAAAGTTTGCTACCCCTGTCTCAGACGGTCAATATTTACACTCGCATGACGCAAATATTTGAATACGTCGGATTTTCGAAATTAACAACACGCGTGCGTTGTTGTATTATACTCCTCGCGAGTCCGATATACTCACGGTAAACGAGGTATGAAAACATTCGTATTATATATATATATATATATATCACATACACGCGCGTATATACCGACAGTAGTGTTCAACGATTATAATTAGATGCACAAAACGCGAAACCGTTCAACTCCGCAAACGTAGGCCGGCGGTCGTCGCGTTCGTTCCGTTTCGACGAACACACGTGCGCGTCCGTAGGTACGCGGGGTAACAACGAGATTTCAATATAATTAATGGTTTCGACGGTTCGCGGACCGTGAAAATATATATGTGTTACACATCCCAAACGCGTTGCACACGCGGAGTGTGTCCGAAATGAGTTTCACTCGTCGGTTGGTTATATTCCGCGGGGGCGAGAAAACGGGGAAACTGTTTCCCGTTCGGCTTTATCTCCATTATTTCGGACTTGACCCGTCCGAACTGGTTGAATAACATTCAAAACTAAAAATAACCCATACCACGCGATCGTTGCGACGCGTCGCTTGATATTGATTGTGTTTGTAGGTTACTAGTTGTTTTCCCATGATTAATTAAAAAAACCCGTCTTTTACTTTTTTTTATCTACTCGCAACGTAGATTTCCTTGTACGTTACCTGACGCGTAAGATAAACACGACGGTGGTGGATTTTTTTTCGAATGGAGGGAGGGAGAGGGGGTAAACGTTTTTGTTTTCAAGAATGTTTCAAGAATTATCGGTGTTTACCTGTACACGCTACATTACACCTATATGTCTAATCTCCGCACATATTTCAGCGTCTTAAGTAATAAATTTTTTTCTTTTGGTTCTAGGGGGTTTCCAGTACCCCTCCCGTAATAAATGTCACCGGGTACATTACGTACACAACGCGTCGTTATTTTACCGTAAATACACGAATTTACGGAATATCGTTAACGGTCACGCGAGCTGCAGATCGTACGTAATGTACTCGCGCGGTGTTGTAACAATAAAGCGTGTCCAGTGTTTGTTTTAAACGCTTGAATAAACGCGTGTGTGGGAGAGAGTGTGTGTGTGTGTGTGTGTGTGTGTGTGTGTGTGTGAGAAGGGACGAAAAATATGTCCGGCGCGCGTTATTAAAACGTTTATAGTAACGCGTTTGTTTATCGTATGAACGCTTTCGCGTTTCATAATATCCTTCTCCTCCTCTCGCGCGGTCGTACGCGCATTGTGTATATATCACGTGTCCACGTCGTTTGGACCGACCGGCTCTGACCTTTTTGCGTAAAACAACCCCGCGCTCGTTGAACCGCCGTCAGGACGACGGGTTTCGCCGTGCAATATTATTATTATGGAAATCCGATATTCGCGCGCGCCGCGGGAACGTCAACGATCACGTGAAAATCCGATCGCGCCTTGCCGACGACGAACACGTGCCGATTGCGAGGGTTTTTCTTTCTTTCAGGAACGAGAAACATCAAACCCCCTCCTCCTCCCTCGTTTCCGTTATTAGACTTTATGAAAACGGGCGCCGGTTGAAATATCGTGGCCTAGGACATCTCGCGGAACGGGTACGACGCGACCGAGACCGGTGTGGCGTACGAAGGTCCGTTTGTAAAAAAAATTCGGTATCGTCGTAAACCGTTATTGGATTGACATAAAACGGAGACTATATTTTTCAAATAAACCGGAAACGTTTACCGCGTTGTTCATCGTGCGCGAGACAAAAGTCGCGTTCGTTAAAGCTGGACGGCGGACACGTAAGTCCACCTCAAACGAGCACGATAATTGGCGATCGGTTCGCGTCCGGTTCGATTGAAAATTTAGTGACTCTCTAGTTTACTTCGATCCAATTACATTTATTTGTCCGTTTTCGGGGACTTTTTTGAACGGACCTCGTGTACGCGAAACGGGTTCACCGTTTGGGTTTCTGAAAACCGCACGGACCGACGGAAAGTATTATAAGTACATTACCGCGGTTTTTTTTCTATCAATAAAACCGTTCGTATCGTGTTATCTGCTACAAACGTAAAAGCACATTAGTGCGAAACACATTATTATATAACAGAAAACTTTTTAAAACGCTTATCCTGTTCGCACGCGTCGGTCGATATAATATTATTTGAATTATTCATGACGATTTATTCGCGCGGTATCTAAACAATAACGTGGTTTTTTTTTTCTTTTTGAAATGTCGTATCGATTCTAAATCGTAGAAAGAAGAAATGCGGAGATGACAAAACCGTCGTACTGGAAAAACGATAAACGTTATTGTCATCACGTCTTAGCCATGTATTACGTATATGCATATTTCATATATTTTGGACGCTAATCGTTTTCGAAATTCTTTTCCGATCGTTTTGTCACGAGAATTATTTCGACGACGATTGTATTGTGTTTAAGGCAGACACATCGATAACGTTCAGGAAAGTGAAATCCAAAAACAATTATTGTACGTCGACGATTGGAAAACGAACGTTTTATTGAGAAAAAACGAATCGAAAAAGAATAAAAAAGACTCTCCCGGAACACGATGATACAACACACTGGGCACACGTGCATACAGCAATAACGTACAAAAGTTCAGGAACGTGGCGCGTTATCGTATCGTATGAGATTCAGATTTGGCGATACTATCACACGACACACGAGCAGTGATCATTGCCGAGTCCACGTACTTCACGCCGTTTACACGTGTACGGTTTAAAAAATTGAACTTTTCTTTTTCCACCAACAATATCCGTGTTGTCCGTCATATTTAATACACAAAAAAATTGTCTTACAGTCGCGTGCCGCCGCGTCATGTCGCATGGTCGCACGCTTGACTTCTCTGTGATCACACTATCGCAAAGCGACGACGAGAGTGCGAACATAAATATCATACGATATTACTATAACGATGTGTGAACGTATGGGGAAAAAAATACTGACAAGGCGTACAAGTCGAGAGGAGAACGGGTCGCGAAACGTTGTCCCGAATTTCTTCCTTCGAACAGCGTCGGTGTGAATCGCCACGGCAAATGAAAACTTGTAAGAAACCGAATCGTACGAGAACTTCACGTTACTGAACGATTTCGCGGACGACGATATTTGATTTTCTAAAGTATCAGCGACTCGTGACGCGCGTCGCAATATAATATCGTCTGGACGGTCACGAATGTTCACATTTGAAAAAAAAAAACAAATCTCGACGTTTCCGTGCGATTAGATGAAAAATCAGATCTCGACGTTTCGAACCATACACGCGATTTTCAACGGAAAATATGTCCGCAACGATCGCAATCGCTCGTTGGCCGTATACTGGAATTTCGAAAATATTTATCCTTCTCAAAATTTACGAAATCCACGAGTCACTCGGCAGTCGAATTCGTATACAACGTAATCAAATCACGATACGTGAAAAAAAAAACAAAACGTATACGTATGTCAATTAAAAAAATACGATTTTAATTAAAAAACGAACAGTTTTCGTTTTTAACAGCCGCCAAAGAACGGCTACGAAAATAATGAAAATCACATAATAGTACAGAATAGTAAATACCGAATTTTGACGAAAAGTAGGTTAATATTCCTATTGCGATTGGAACGTCGAAAAAATGGACGGGTTTTTTTGTACGTTTTCGTCAGAAAATATAATACCGTATAAGCTTCAGATTGAAAATGGCGATTTCGTTTCGTTTCGTTTTTTCCCCCCGTTAATCCATTAACCCAGTTTTGACGTTATCGAAGATATACAGCGAACGTTGCAATTACGTTTTCCGTGAAAAAGCGTAGGACTCGGATTTCGTTCGGTAGCGATTCCGGCAATAACCTCTGACGAACGGACAAAACGGACTCCGAGCGCGGACTACAACGATCTTTTGATGGACTTCGGTGTTTAATCGATACGTGTCGTATTATTTTTCTATCCGTTTTGTCGAAAAACCCGTCCGAGCGGAAACTCATCAATCACGATATCGGCAGGCGGCGGCGGCGGCGGTTAATGACGGTAAATCGAACCTCGGCGACCGAGAAAACTTTGTTTTTAATTCGTTTGACCGCTCGTGAATATCACGCGAACCTCGTGACCAGCGAGTTTTGTTTACGTTGTTTCAGCCGAATCAGCCCGCGGGATAGGGTCAGCTCTCTCATACTTTTGATAAGAGAAAAATTTGATAACCGATTTTTGCGGATGTAGAAACACCAACATGGATAATTAAAATCCCACGTTCCAAATGTTCATTAATAAATTTACTAACCTTCAATTAGTGGAAAATAACAATAAACGTTTAACTTTTTCTACAATTAGAACTATAAAATAATGATTATTATAAATGGTAATATTACATAGACAATACAATACAATACAATATTAACCAAATAGAAATTCACTTTAAACAAAATTTTAAATTATAAAAAATTTAAAAACATATTACATGAACATATGAAATATTATAGGTATAATAAAACATTTTATTACCGTATCATTGTAATGACCGTTAAAAACCGTTACACATCAAATACTCAAATACATTAATAACATACATTATTTCACATATTTAATGCAGAGTTGTACATTTATTAGCACTAAATTTATATTTGTATAATTTTATAATTTTGTGTGGTGGTATGTAACCTCAAAAACAAATTGAAATTATTTCTCTTATCAAAAGTATGGAGAACTGACCCTATCCCTAATCCCGCCGAGCTCGTGTCTCGTTATTATTATTGGCCGACTGAACGAAAAAAAAAACAAAACTACGTCGCTTTTACAGTGTTCGCGCGTAACGAACCGGACCCACGTGTAGATTGTATCGTTCGCTTTTATCAATTTTATCACGAGAAATTGTCGTGACCGTATGTTATTATTATTATACGTGTTTGTTGAACAAGAGGTAACTAATTCAATCGGTTACGATGAAGTAATCGAAGAGTTCAAGATTTTCATGACAAGAGAAAGAATATTAATACTTTAAAATAATATATTTTATTTCTACTCTTGTAGGTCTATTTTATTATTATTTTTTTTTTTTTTTTAAGAAGTGGAGTTGTGTTAGGTGATGGGTGGTCAAAAAAAAAATTTAAATAAATTTAAAAAAAAAAAACAAAAAAAGGAAAAGGCGTACGCGGATATTCTCAGACGCGCCCGAATTTTCGAGTTTTACCCTTGAGGATCCACACGGTCGCCGCGAAATTGTAGGTTAGGTCAAGCGTGTCACAGAGCGACCCCGCACGGATGTCTGACGAACGCGACGATTCTCGTTCCGTTTGAAGTTTCGTCCGTCTTCAAATAAACGCCGTCGAGTTATACGTTAATTCTACGAGCGAATCGAAAAAAAAGAAAAAACGAAACGTTTTGATCGAATAAACAACGTCAACGGCCGCGTAGTTTCTAGAACAAATAATGTTGTGCGCACACGACTCTTTTCGATCGGGTCACGTGGTTGATTTTTTAAGTTTGTTCGGATGACGTTCAAATTAATTGGACGTCGGTCGTCGGGCATGACAGCTAATGAGAGGCGATGTTTTCGTGTAAAAACAAATCGTGGAAAACCGACGACCGATGATAAATGAATGAGACGAACGTTTTTTTTTTTTATTCATTTTCTCTCGAACGAATTAATTTAAACAACTACATTTTTACCGTATTCGAGTCGGGTACAGAATATTTGTTTTGTGTTTTTTTTTTTTTAAATATATACGCGCGATCGTATTTCTGTGCGCGCACAACGACGGACGGAAAAGAAAGCAAAAAAAAAAAAAAATAGAAAAATCGAATACGATTTACGACGGTCGGCACGAGCGCAACAGAGATTTGCATAATGTACGGTCGCCGAAGCCGAACGTTATGGGATACTCGTCGGTGGCTTTTTCTACTTCTTCTCTTTTTCGACCGAATTCGAATATAACTCGGCTCGCGGTCTCGAAGAAAGAAAAAACAAATGAAAAACGAAAAACACATTTCCGGGTGTTTCGCGACAAGCGTCGTTTGCCGTTTTCTGCAAACGTGCACTCCCCGACGGAAGAACAGAAATGGAACGACTTCGCGATCGCCTCAATTTAACGGCTAACCACAATATATGTATACGAACCGAAGTATCGTACCGTAAACGGATTCCGTCGTCGTAAAAATAAATAGACCGTACCGCGTGGATTCCCCGATACTGCCGCGGAGACCTCGTCACGGACAAACGCGCACGTTCGTTCGCAAAATCCGAAACGCCACGATTCTAGAAAATCCGAAATCCGATGACGTTCTGGTGATACGCAACAACACGAAAACGTTCGATCCGAACGTAAGTCCGGCACGCGCTGTACCAACCAACACCCATTGTCGTTTTGCCGTTTTTCACCGCTTACATCCCATCTCCGTACGTTTCTTATTTTTTGCTTTTACGATTTTACAATATACGATATAAACGCGTGTGTGCACGGCGAAACGTTTAGACTTCGATCGCGTTTCCGTACGGATTTGTCGATACGGATTTATCGATGTGTATGATATTGATTTTGAGTTTCGAGGTCGATGGGCGAAAAAAAAAACGAGTCGTTGCCAAGTCTAGGAAAGTTTTATTGAATATGAACAAAAAAAAAAAAAATGTTGTGTTCTAAAACATCTTGATGTCCGACGGATCGGTGCATATCGTTCTTGTAAAATTTTTCCAACACGCCAAACTGTTCGCGTTGAAGGAGACCCCGGACGCACATTGTCTCGTACGGAAATCCAAATGTTCGCGTAGAACGGTAGTGAAGGCTCCGACGCGAAATCCCGAATGAAAATCCGTCTCGTCGACCGTCCCGGGCTTTCCTCGAACGTTCGGTACAGTAATATTATAACAGTGCCGGTATACAGGAGCGGTCGAGTGTTTCGACGTTTTAAGAAAGATCTCGTCGATACGCCCCGGCGCACATTAATATTTTCGTGATTTTCGTGGGTTTTCGTGATCAGTGAAACTGGACTTCTCAACGGTTTTAAAGCGCAGTCGAACGTATCACGTATATATATATATATACGTTTATTCGCTTTATCGAAATATTGATTTTTGATTATTGATGTTCGCGTCCGCAGCGAAAAATACCGACCGCGTTGTTTCGGATACTATTAGTGCACGGTAACGACGAAAAAATAAAACAAAATTATATTATCCAAGGTAATTTTTTTTCATACAAAGTTTAAATTAATTTATAAAACAACAGCATGAAAATAAAAAAAAAAAAATAATATTATTCACGAATCCTGTTTCAATAACTTACATTTATTTTCATTTAAATCGACTGTTACGGTAATTTTTTTCCTTTCTCGTACGAAATCAAAAAATAAATACAAATCGCAAAAAAATCCACCGCTAGTCTCAAGTCCGGTAGTCGTTCTAACCGTTCAAAACGGACTTTATCCAGTTCGATTTTGTCGTTAACTTTGCCGGTGGCGGTCGATTTCTCTCGTCGAGTGATTTTTCCGAAAACGAGTCGGACAAAACGATAGAGGTTCTGGAAAATGCTCACAGCGTGGACTCTAAACACGCCTGTTTCACACGGAGCCACCGGAGCGGCGGCGGCGCCGCCTCCACTAGATATCAATAACTAAAATTAAGGTTTTCACACGTGGTGGCGCCACCGAGTCGGCCTCGAGCTGTCAGACACGCTGAACGCGCGACCGGAACAATGGCTTCAACGTTTCAATGTAAATTGGTTGTAATGTAAAAACGCGCGCGCGCGCATTCTATTCATTCGACCCGTTGCCAGCGGCGCGTGTTCACACACTGCGTTTGATCGAGTCGTCGATGTTATTTTATTACGTTAAACGCATTCCGTCGGTTCGTCGAACGGATTAACGGACGCTATTGTTGAATCGTTATGGAATACGTTGAATAGACCGCTGCGTATAAAGGTCGGACGGTAGCGGACGTAGCCGAAACTTCCTATTTATTTATTTTTTCGTTTCGTTTCGTGACCGTTCGACTGAGTTCCGGTTCGGAACCGAATCGAATTGTAATTCGTGAGTTCACGGTAACGGAATTGGCCCGGCGGCTTCGCCACCGAAACAGGCCCGAGTCTTCGGCCGATCCGACCGGCGCGCTGAAAACGGTCGTGCGGATTATTTCTACGCGCGCGTCCGGCGACGAGAACGCGAAACGCACGCAAAACGACACCGATCGACTTGATGATACCCGACTACCCGACGTCGTCGACGAAGTACACTTTTCGACGGCACCTCGTGACCTCGTCGGCGACCGCGGTTCGAGTGGGATGCGAGTCGCCTCCCGTTTTTCGGTCGGGTCGGCCGCTTATGACCGCCGTTGAGATGTCCACCTGCGGGCACGGTCAAAAACTCCACGCCATCGTTTGTATTGATTTTAGTCGCTGTGTACGTGTGCGCGCGCGTGTTATTATCCGAGTCGATTATTTGTTGCGTACGGGGTTTAAATATACGTTCGGTTTTTCTGTTGAAAAAACAGCATTCGCCGCGCGAAAACCAAAAAAAAAACAAATATTATCGAATCCTGTTCGATGTTTATTTTCGTCTCGGTTCGACTCTTGTAGTCATTTCAATCGAAAAGATAATTCTGTGTTTTTTTTTTTTGCGTACCAAATTAAAACTATACAGTTTTTAAACTCGACTTTTAAAATCCGGTTAATTTCGTCGTTACCTCGGTGTCCGTAGTAAAAGGTAAAAATCACGTGCGGACCGGATAATAAACGTCCGCTCGCATCCCCTCGGTCGTCGACGGCGTTACGAATATATCGTTTTTGTAGGTTGTGCCAGTGGTTCTCCAATCTTTTTAGGACCGCGACCCGAATTCTCGCCGGAAAATCTATCTCGCGACCCGCGGGTTTTACATTTACGGGATGAAAAAATTTTAGAAACGTAAGTTTCGAAGAATCTGTATAATAAGAAAAAAAATTTCTCGCCACCCACGGTTTGATAAAAACGATGTTGTTATACGGCGACCCGCGGGCACGGTTGACTTCGTCAAAACTCCACGCGGCGCGTCATATCGATTTTAGTCGCTACACGTGTGCGCGCGTGTTGTCATCCGAATTAGTTTATCGCGCACAAAGTTTGAATGATTTTTGTTGCTGAAACAACAAAGCGTTCTCAAATCCTCTCCGATATTTATTTTCTAAATAATATATGTATATATATATATAATATACTATTTCCCGACCGATTGCCATTCGATTCCGGTTTTGATTTCAAACTGTTTAAAACGAACATTATCCGATTAATCTCGTCGTTACCTCCTCTGTAGTCGTAGTAAAAGGTAAAAATCACGTGCGATTCCCTCGGTCGTCGACGGCGTTATGAATATATCGTTTGTATTGATTTTAGTCACTATACACGTGTGTGTGTGTGTACACCGTAAATAGGTAAACTTTTGGTTTTCGGTCTGCGCGCGCGAGAAACGGTTTGAAACTGTTTTCAACTCGCTTTACGGTCGGTTTATAATTTCTCGTCCGTCTTCTCTCCGTTCCACGCGAAATCGTCACTGAAAAAAGAGCAAACGTTCGCCTTCAGATTCTTCGTCTATCCCTCGTAGATGTCGTCATCGTTTTCGATGATCCAGGTTCAGATACTATTCGTGTGCAACCGAAAGTTGAAAGTTTCAAGTATTTAGGGTTCTTTGTACAGAAAAACGGCGTGTTTGACGAGTATATGCAACGTAGGATTAAGTGCGGGTGGATTGAGTGGAGGGAAACATCTGGTGTTCGGTTGTGACAAGAGAATTCCAATGAGGTCGAAATCTGAAATTCTATAAGAGTGTAGTGAGACCAACTATGTTGTATGGTCCGGAGTGTTGGGGCGGTTGACGAGAAAATAGAACGAAGACGAGAATGCTCGGATGGGATAACGAATGAATATGTAAGAGGAAGCATAGGAGGAGTAGCGTCGATCGTGGATAAGATGAGAGAGAACAGACTTGGACGGTTTGGTCATGTTACGAGGAGAGGAAATTCGGAAGCTGTAAGAACGGGTATGGAAATGAACGTTGAAGGAAGAAGTGGAAAGATGAAGACCGAAGAAGAAGTGGTTGGATGCGATTGGGCGTGATATGAGGACTGCTGGTATGTGCGTAGATGATGTGGGAGATCGGGTCAAATAGAGATTTGGGACACAGGTGGCCGACCCCAAATAGCCGAGACAGAGACGAGAGAGAGGAAAAAGATTCGTGTGCAATCGAAATTATTTCTCTCATTAAAGTATAAAATTTTGTATATTATTGTTCTGAAACTCTATAATTTATATGGTTTTAAGTAATTTGCCTTAGACCGTGTTTTTATCACAAAAATCAATACATTTATTAACTAGTATTCGAATATTTCAAACTATTCAGACCTCCGTAGAAGCTGATTGCCGACCGCCGATCTAGAACGACGAGTGAACCGCGCGAATCTACACGCGTTAGTCGGCGTATTTTAACGTGGATACGTTTTTCCGCCAAGTGGACAAATTTGCTCTTATTTTTATTGTTTATCGATCCGCGTTGTTTTCCTGCTCGCACGTATCGAATTCGGTTTTCACGCCGTCGCCTCGTACACAACGTCGTCGTTATTAATCCCGAAGAGTTTTTTTTTTAACGCGCGCGTGAGCGTTTTTAAAGTTCATCGTGTCTCGCCTCTCTCTCTCACCGTGTCCGTTTGTTTTTCTAACCTAACCTAACGCGCGCGTTCTTCGTCGTGTCGGCGTGAACCCCCGGTACGTTATCAATCTACCGGCCGGGTCGAAAGACTTAGGGTTTGCGCTGCGAGCCATTTTCGTTTCACCCGATTCGTTTTTTCGCGCAAATCGCTCGAGAAATGAATCATCGGCCCGCCGTCGACCGACCAACGGAACACCGCCGCGACGTTTATTGTTATCCAGTTTGCACGCGATGTTCACCATTCACTACGATCGCCGAACGCGGGCAAAGTCGACGACGAAATTAGAACTGGACGAAGTGCGTTTGAAACGGCGAAAAGTCAAAACCGGACTTGATTGGCAGGGGATTAAAAAATGTTTGGGCCGGCGAAAAAATCCGCGGAAATTCGATGACGCTGTATCGTTCGTAAGAAATCGACGACCGTCGTTTGCGGTCGACAACAACTGAACGTTTTTAACGGCGTCGAAATCGTTCGGTTCGGGGCTAGAAATATTCGGCGACGGGCCCTGCGTACATATTAACAGTGACGTTATACGAACCGGAACTTCGTCAAAAGTTCAAAGGGTTAATTCCAAACATTTTGGACTTTTTTTTTTTGAGTCATGACGTTAAAAATCGGGTACGAATCTCTCACTTGTCTCGGTTCGTACGATTACGAGTTTACAAATTTTTTTGCGAAATCAGTTCGTAACATCGTTGATATATAATATATATACTTTTTTTGCACTGATTTGTTCACGGTCTCGTTTATCGCAACAGCTTGCCGATCACGACGATATTGTATATAGTATTTAGAAAACTGTAAGAGCATAAAAAAAAAAAATAAATAAATTACAATTTTTTTTATATATTTAATATTTTTTAATACTTTTTTAATAATCTTTTTTTTGTTAGCGGCTAATTCAATAACAACGTCGTCGTCTGTACACACGTTTCGTTTGAATTTTAATAAAGTATAGTAACGGTTTTTTTTCTCAGCGTTTACGTTGTCGGTACTCATAACGTTTTTGATTTGATTAAAATTTAATTTTCGATCCGCGGCGTATCCGGTCGTTTGTATAAATATAAAATTGTAGACTTTGTATGTATATATTTATAGAGAGAGAGAGAGAGAGAGAGAGATTTTAGAGTATTTTATAACGACCACGGATAATTAATAACTAAAAAGCCACAAGTAAATTAGCTTACCGGTGTAACGCAATATATAACCACATTATGTTCGAGAAATACCAAATACTCATCACAAACACGTTTCATAATTTCGCCATCTGGGGCCGATCGATTTCTCCGACCGTCCCACCCGACCCCCGGTTCCATAATTTCAATCTACGCAGAAAACCCAGTGTCTTCCTTCTCTCGACTTCGCTTTGCCCACTCACTACTTCTTTCTCGTTCTTTTAAACGTTCTTTGAACAATTTTCCTCTCCCCTCTTTGTAACCTCCATGACAACCCCTCGATCTGTGTAACGTATCTCACCTTCTTTTCGACCGTCCCGAATCGTCTAATTATTTGATTCTTCTAATATTCCGTTCGATACCAAACATAATTTCTCTTCCCAACCACCACATCTCATTCTATCCGTTCTATCATTTATTATCTTTTCAGGCCCCTTCTAGTTGAATTTTTTTCTGTTTATTTATTCATCTTTTTTTTCTCTCTCTTTTAGTATCTCCCCCGCCCGTGTGATCCCTAAAATATCTGTCGAGGCTAATTGTATTTTTAAAGCCTAAATAAAAAAAAAACTATATTTCATATAGTCAACGGACAACGCGAAAAATGAATAAATAAACCGTAAAAACGTCGTTCCGATCATTCGTTTGAATTACGCTTTTGTGTCTTCAAAATTTTAAAACGCCCGCAACGCAGTAGACGTAAAAATAAAAAATAAAAAAAATCGCGTTCTACGCGTAACGGAAATTTACAGGCGTATTAGATTGTAGGCAGCGGCTTCAGCGGCGGACGAAAAATACGAAATCGTTCGTTAATTCTCTACAGTAATAACACGTTACGCTGTCGGTACTCTTAACGTTTTTAATGTGGTTAAAATTCAATTTCCAATCCGCGGAGTACTCGGTCGTTTGTATAAATATAAAATAGTCGATTTTCTATGTACACGAGAAGGTGTGACACAAAAATAACGAGTCTTTATCAATAAAACTCAAAACTATTAACGTTATCTACTCAGCGATTATTGAAATATCATTAAGTATCATTTGTCCAAGAACACTATAGCGTTAACGAAATAGGGTTATTTTTCTTATATTTATTTATCTTGTATGTTTAGTGTGTGTTCGACAATATTGCTCGAAATATGTTACGAATAATAAGCGAACAACATGTTAACATTAAATTTGGGGAAGAATAATTTAGTCGATGTTTTCGACATTTTCGTCTGTTAAAGACGTGGTAAAATTCGACACCTTCTCTTCCACTACAAAAACGGTTTGTGCCATTCAAAAACGCGTGTTCGCGATAAGCATTATTCCCCATAAACTTCATTTAACATGTTCGACTATTACTTCTAACATATTTCCGGCAATATTGTCGAACACACACTAAACATACAAGGTAAATAAATATATGCTAAGTAGATAACGTTGATGGTTTGGGTTTTATTGCGAAAGTCTCGTTTTTTTGCGTCACATCTCGTATGTATGTATATGTATATAGATTTTAGAGCGTGTTTTAACGACGACGGATAATTAACAACTGAAAAGCCACAGGTAAATCAGCTTGCCGACGTAACGCAGTATATTACGTTTACATTTATTATTTAATAAAAAAAGAAAATTGCGTTCGGTACGCGCGTCGTTCGGTACACGTTTTGTGTTGTGTATACGCGTACCGGAAATTCACAGCCGTATTATTATTAGGTTAGGCGGACGAATCACGAAAAAAAAAAAAAACGATATCGTTCGTTAATAAATAAAATTACTCCACGGCAATAATACGATACGCGCTGCAGTCGATCGTTAAATTCCGATTTTGAAAAGCGAAACGACCGTTACGCGACGAAAAAATACACAGAAATACGCGCGCGCTGTTCGTATGTGTTTTCGACGTGCGCGATAATAAATCGTGAATTGGTTAATACGATATCCCGTAATGCGTATGTTTTTATTTCTTTTTTCGTTCGTTTACGGATTTTCGAAAACCATCCTCGTCGCCATTCGCGTTGTGTCGTATTACATCGTTTGGAAATCGCGTTTCTGAAAAACGATCTTCGGCGGCACGTCGCGCCGAACTTATACCACGTGTCGGAGGTGCGCACACGAATTTCGAATTTGGTGGGCAGGGGGTGGGCAGGTGGAAATGTTTTTTTTACTATCATGAGATTAGTCAAACGCATCTTCCGGAAGCCTGACGCAAAGGATCTATGAAGCCTTTCTCATAGCGTGTAATCGTGTAATCGAAAACGTGAAAACGTGACCTCTAACAACATAATATAAAACTGATGATTATAGTTAAATAATTGTATACCCGAATCCCGATTTCAATAGGAATCAACATAAATATGATCTAATAACCATGTATACACGTGTGCACGGACGAGAGACGATTTTCCTATTCGAAATCGAATTTACCGTTAACAATATTATACACACGCGCGCGCACATATAGTTTATACGTTCGGAACAACAACAACAATAATAATAATAATAATAATAATGATTCACGACCGACAGAGTATATCTTACGGATTTGCGGTTAGACGTGTGTTTCGTCTCGACGGCGTTAACCGATAAAGTGCCAAGTATTTATCAGTTTAAACAAACGAACAAACGGAAGGGGAAAGGTTAGTTTCTCGTGATCGCGGAGGAGATTTTTGAAAATCGCGCGTAAAATATCAATAAAAAATATCAAAACACCAAAGACACCCCCTCCTGGAGGTCGGATGACTGTACTTTTTTGTTTTCGACTCACGTCGATCGTTTTCTATTTTTTATTTATTTCGTTCCGTTTTTGTTTACCGCAGTTTGATCGCTAATTCCATACGTACAAAAGAAGAGCATTGGGGTTGGCAGGGGGGAGGGCGTGTAAAAGTACAAAACTCGATTACGAATCATTATCACGAAACCGAAGAGTTTTGCTTTTTATCTTTTTTTTATCGAAACATTAGATAAAACCATTTTGTTCGGACGATTATATATAAAAACGAAAAGCAATAATTCACGAGATAAAAATTTACGTCGAATCCCGAAGCCATACTCGGTCGAACGAGGAAATCGATCGGGAGTCAGAAATTATATTTCGAGCGAGTCTATGAATGTGAAAAGGGCTTGACGCGTCGGCGGAATGGACCTTACCTCAGAGTTGCGAAGGGAAAAGACGATACACACGGGAAGAAGGAGGTAGAAGGGTGCGGATACAACGAACGATCGTTTAACCCGAGAGTTATTGTGTATAAGTTCGATCGAAGATTGATGTAATTCCAATCGCATGTTAATCCGCTAGTCGCTGAACCATCAACTAAAACACTTCCCGATAATCCACGCCGTAGACTCGACTAAAGAAGATGGTGTAGGTCCCTTTTTCTATAGTTCGTAAGTAATTAACATAAGTACTGGGCATTACCGTTGAGTGATCCCCCAATTGATATTACTCATTGTTTTTTGTTTTTTTTTCTTTTTCAACAAATCTACTTATTGTACTATTTTCGTGTATAGACTGTAAATGTAATTAAACTTAATAAAAAAAAAAAAAAGATTCGTAATGTTCGCGAGATAATAATCTTATGGTCAGTTTTACAATAATGGTTTAAACCTGGTTCAGAGTTTAAACTTAGTTTAAATTGAAAAGCGCGTATAACGGTTCACCGAACCTAGCTTTAAACTGACGTTTACTTGATCCACCGATTTCAGTGAGTTAAACCGAGTTCAAACATGATCTGCAATTCGATTGGTTGTTCATTAACGTTGATAATTTTGACGAACGGCAATTTGTAGTTCTCACATAAACGCAGTGAATAATGCCATTGTATAATCATCTACGTTACTAAATAAACAGATTTAAAAACTTTTTACACGCTTTAAATAAATTAAATTAAACGGGTTGACGAACAGAAACGAAATCAACGTTCTTGCGTTCACCGTCGTCATACATATGTTATCACAGACAATCTGGTCGCGGACCGCGGTTCGGAACCGCGGTTCTGACTGTGCGGTCGCAATACCGACGACAAAGTCGAACTCGGACCGGCTGATGGACCGGGTTGGTCGGCCGAACTCGCGTTAAAACATTAATTAATCGTCGACGCGTTTTCCGCAGGCGAAGAAGAATGTAGCGTGCGAGGCGTGGTGACGGCGGACGGGCTGTTCGACGGCACCATCAGCACCGCCGCGGACGAATACTTCGTCGAGCCGTCGTCCCGGTACGGCGGGCCGCCGGCGCCGTACCACAGCATCGCGTACCGGCTGTCCGACGTGGCCGCGCCCGGCGGCGGGTGCATGTCCGAGGCGCTGCGTCGCCGCGGGCGTCGGTCCGCCGCCGCCGCCGCGGAACGGCTGCTGAACCAGACGTACGACACGGAGGGCGTGATACTGGTACGGTCGCCGAACGGCACCATCGTGAACCGCAGCAGACAGTCGGCCGGCGGCGGCGGCGGCGGCGGCGGCGGCAAGACGGCCGCGCCCCCCAAGCCCAACTGGTACGACCCGAACGACCGGCGCAAGGTGCTGGTCGCGGTGGCCGGCGACGAGGCCAGCAGCAACCTGGTGGTGGACGACGGCGGTTACGACCCGTTCGAGAACCGCAAGAAGGGCCTGGCCGGGTTCGTGGACAACCGCAAGACCACGTGCATGCTGTACCTGCAGGCGGACCATCTGTTCTACGAGAAGTACGGCCGGGAAGAGACGTGCATCGAGGTGATGACCAGACACGTGCAGCGGGTCAACGCCATCTACAGGAACACCGGTAAACGATCATTGTTTTGTGCAGCGAAACTTCTTTTGCAGACGGTACTTGGCGCGGCGGGGGTGGGAATATTATCTCGTTATGTTCGTGTTGCGGCCAACGAATTCGGTCGGTTGAGCGACTCCGGACGGGGAGTTCCCCTTCTTAGACCGCGGTTGGCGGCCGCGGATGCCGGAGAGAGAGCAACGAACCGACTGACGTACGGGGTTTCGTGCTGTCCTGTGCACGCGTCTTCGGGATCGTTCGGAGTTCGCGTGTTGCACGGGGGTTAGCGTGGACAAGCGTCCGAACGAAACGTGCGGTTCGTGTCTTTTCGACAACGCGCGGGAGCAAAGAGTGTGCGTTGAGTTTTGCCAGAAACTTGGACGTTCTTGTTTGAAAAACATCGCGCGCGCGAACGACCAGTGTCTACGAGTAAATCTCCGAGTTGACGTTGGTTCCAGCGGTTTGGAAACGGTCGTGCTTCGGCGGAAAGCAATGCTCTCACCGGGTTTCCGTTTATCGTCGCGAACACGGTCCAACGGGTCGGACGGGCGACGCAGCGAGGAGAAAACGGCCCGGTTTACGGAAGAGCGGGACTCACTCGTGCGATTTCTGACGAAACACGGCACTTCTCAGCTTCGCCGGCGTCCTTGCGACCCGGCTGTTTCCCGAGCTGAACGGACGTCTGCAAGGCAAACGATTCGTGGGCGTTGAGTGAACTAAAGCGAACACGACGGAGCAGCTGTTTAAGCGTCGAGAATAATGAGTTCAACAAGGAGTGCGTTCATGAGTGGGAAAAAACCGTTTGGAAGAAGGTCGCGGGGCGACGTCCGAAGTAGAGAGTACACTGAAGGGGCACGTCATCACCAACATCGATCAAGATTAATTATCTCGCCAGCTACAACAAAAGGTCGCGGATACTTACCCGGACACCCCTCCGTATTGTCACGATAGAGAAGCGTGTACGTATACACGCGGCGGCGATTTAAAACTACTAAAAAATAAAAAATAGACTTGATACGAACGAGTATTTTCACGGCATAATAAAGAAACTGACGGGTACGACGTGGGGAGCAAATCCAGAGGTGCTGAGAACGTCGTCCTTAGCTTTGTGCATATCAGCAGCAGAGTACGCAGCACCGGTATGGAGGAACTCGGCACACTCCAAAGAGGTTGATGTTGCCAACAACCATTGAAAAACTCTACCCAATAGTCGGAATAGCACCTCCGACGATACGCAGACAGGTAGCAGCCGAAATAGAAAAAAGCAAACAAATGAATGATCCCAGACACACTATGCATACTTACCAACCCATCTTCCGACGCCTGAAATCCCGCAAAAGCTTCTTCGCAACAAGCTACCCCACAGTTTCGACTCCTGAAACTAGAAGTCTGAACCTCTGGAAACAAAAACTACCACATCCTTTGACGGAACTAAAAGAAAAAAATCTCAGAAGGATCGTCCTTACCTTTTGCGAACATGGAAGTCTCTGAATCGTCTACGGACAGGAGTAGGGAGATGTGCGTACGATATGGTAAAGTGGAACCTAACGGATAACGACAAGTTTGACTGCGGCGAAACACAAACAATGGAACACCTAATGGTATGCTCCCTCCTACCCAACGCCTGTACAACAGAAGATACTTTGGTTGCCAACGACATGGCGGTAAAAGTAGCTGCTCGCTGGGAACAGACAATATAACGGCATTTGATGGTCCCCGGACACGGAAAACAAAACAAACGCTAAGAATCCGTTCGTTAACAGTTTTTGACGATTTAACGTTTTGCTCCTTTCCGCACACCGACCCCGTTCATCGCTCCATCCGTATTCCGTTTGTTCGGCCGAAGAACGCTGGAAGTCCTTTCCTCTCTGCAGACGCCTCTGTCGGGTTCGTTTTTCGCTGCGGTCTTCGGCGTTCGCTTTACGATTCCCAATCAACGTTTGTCGCGTCGACCGACCGCAATCGATCGTTCATACGCGTCCGAGCATCCGTCGGACGTATAAAGACCTATTGCCGTCAGGACGGCGTCCGTTTTTCGGACGGGCACGCGAACTAATGAAAACGGCGACGGAACTTGAAACTTTGTTGTGCGACGTAAAAGAAATTGAACGCCTGCGGGCGATTTAACCGTAACGATCCGTTCGGTACATTTGAATTTTTTGAAATTGCGCGGGCCGCGTGATATACTTTTCGAACGAAAGTCGAATGAAATTTTTCGTACGGCCATTAGTAACCGTCGGATGCAAATCACCCGCGAAAACGTTTGCGATTAGTTACGGATTACGTTTCGGGAACGGGCGTTTGATTACGAACGGACCCGAGCGATTAAATTCGCTGCCGGCGCTCCATTTTGATGTCGTGCGCATGGACTTGTCAGATCAAAAACTCGTGCGAGACAACGTCGTTCGAAATCCGTATGAGAATTTTGCAGAAAACGTCACGGTGTGTGTTTGTTTTACATTTTATATCAAAATTCTACGAATACAAGATTTAAAAACTTGGGTTTCAATGGTAGGAGAAAAATTTCAAAACTTTCGTCATTGGGTCACTCCACTGAGTACGTGTACGAATTCACGGTGTTCAGTTCAGAAACACCCTGTATATATATATTTTTGTTCCAAGTACATTAATAAATAAAACCCACATTAATGCTAACGCTTTATAAATTCTGTTGGTTTAAACCCCCAAAACCATTTCTTGTCCACGCCACTGCGTTGGTTATTCGTTACCGTTCTCATCTGCAGAATCGGTCCAGTCCCCGAGTATAGGACGCTATGTCGTCAGGAAGGTCAAGTTTTTCTCGTCCGACGTAAACCGGGAATCTATAAATATTCGAAAACGGTTTTCTTCTGGCCGACAAAAGTCAACGACGCTACGATTAAGAAGTAAAATATTCGCCGGGAATGATCGATAAACGCGCGGACGAGCAAAACGAACGGCTCCTGGTAAACGCTGATCAATAACGATCGGAACGACATCCCGTGTCTGAACCGTCAGACGGCGTTTTCGTGTCCGATTTTCAGCGTTGAGTCGTTGCGCGCAGCAGTGCACAGTGAGGCAAGAGCAGAGAGAAAGAGCGGCGGCGGCGGCGTCTCGTTTACGACGATATTACTGGCTTCATAAATCTTTATAGTTCCGTCCCAAAGGGTGCTCTTTTCTCGTCCTCTGTCGCCCGGAGAGCATATTTTCTAGGCCAACGATAAACTGCAAGAACGTGACCCCTCGAAACGAATCTTTAACTCCTCGAGCGAGTTATTTACAGTACGCAATCGATACGACGCACACACGTATACGTATTTACAGTATACAGGGTGATTTTTTTTTCTTTTTGTGTGTTATCGCGAGCCCGAGCCGTGTATATGTTGTGACGTTGTTTTTTTTTTTTAGAAAGTTTCTCGCACATTCCAATGGTATTTCGTAACGTTAACCCCCCCCCCCCCGTCTCGTATTTGTTACGATTATAGCGATGGCTTTTGATTTTGAAACGTACAGTTTTAATCGTATCCTCTCGGAGATCAAATGTTCATTTTATCCGTCAGATCGTATTCCGTGGATTTTTGTTCCTAACGCGACGCGGCGTGGAAAAAAAAAACGTGTCGAGGTCGCAGTTTGAAAAACGATAACAACATTCGTCCGAAGAACGGCGGCGGACGTAATTTTACAAACGGTCACGACGAATATTCCCGAAACGATTTAACGACGCGGAAACAAAATGTGTTTAAATTATTAACCGGCTCGCGATGACAAAAAGAAAAATAAATCACCCTGTACGTGAACACACAATGAAGGCGCGTTGACTTTTTTTCCACTCCTGTCGTTCGCGAGCGTCGGTCGTTTCATTCTCATTTCATTTCATTTTTTTTCCGAAAAATATTACGTACTCGCCTATATGCTTATTAATCCCCTCGCGCGCGTGTATCGTACAAAAACATCGATCTTTCACGTGTACAAAATACGTTATACCGTACATGCATGTATAAATATAAATGTACGTGCAGCGCGCGTATCTCTCGCCTACTTTCTCTTCTGTTCGTATACCGTGTAAAAATCAATTTGGAACGCAAATTGGACGGAAAACACGATTTCAAAGAGTTCCAATAACGTAAACATTTTTATTATTATGAAAACGATTAAAAACGCCTTGTCGGTATTTTTTTTTTCTCCATACGTTCGTATATTGTTATAGTAATATTGTATTATATTGTACGCACTGTCATCGTCGCTTTGTGTGATTACAGAGAAGTTAAACGTGCAACTATGCGACATGACGCGATAGCACGCGACTGTAAGAAATTTTTTTCGTGTATTGTGTGTGAAGGATAACGCGGATGTTGTTCGTGGAAAAAGAAAAGTTCAATTTTTTAAAGCGTAAAGTATGTGGACTCCGATAATGGATGATAGTATCTCATACGATACGATAACGCGCCACGTTCCCGAACGTTTGTACGTTATTGTTGTACACACGTGTGCCCCAGTGTATCATTGTATCATTGTGTTCCGGGAGTGTGTGTTCGTTGTTTTTATTCGCTTTTTCCCAATAAAACGTTCGTTTTCCACCCGTCGACGTACAATAATTGTTTTGTGGATTTCACTTTCCCTGAACGTTATCGACTCCGTCGACGTGTCCGTCTTAAACGTAAAACGATCGTCGTCGATTCGTTCGAAATGATTCTCGTGACAAACCGATCGAAAACGAATTTCGAAAACTGTTAGCGACAAAAACATATGCAATACACACATGTACGTAAATTCAGGCAAAGACGTAATAACAATAACGTATATCGTTTTCCCAGTACAACGGTTTTGTCATCGTCGCCTTTCTTCTTCCGTTTACGATTTAGAATTGATACGACATTTCGAAAAAAAAAAACCTATATACATTTAAGAACACACGTTATTGTTTAGATATCGCGCGAACAAATCGTCATGAATAATTCAAATGATATTACATCGATCGCGTCAGCTCTACGAACGCGAACAGGATACGCGTTTTCAAAAGTTTTCTCTGTTGTATAATAATGTGTTTCGCACTAATGTGCTTTTACGATACGGACGGTTTTGTCGATAGAAAAAAAAACCCCCGCCCCTCGGGGGTAAAGTCTTATACGACTTTAAGTCGGTCCGTGCAGTTTTCAGAACCCCCCAAACGGCGAACCCGGCTTGGTCGCGTACACGAGGTCTGTTCGCGAAAGTTCGCGAAAACGGTCAAATCGTATTCTCGTAAACGTTATTGGATCAAAATAGAAATACAGAGATAAGTCCCACTATATCCCAAACGAAACCGGGGACGCGTTTATCGCGCCCAATCGTCGTCCTTTTGTCGGCAACACCCGTCGCCCGTAACAGTTTGTTTCGCGATGAACATTCTGACGGTCTGTCCGATCTCCGAGACCAGCGTTTCACGTTTTTTCTACCAGGATTTCGTGACGCGGACCGACCGGAACGTTCCGACGTCCCGCGATTTCTCGAACGGTCGTCGAACGTCCGTTTCGAGAGCGCGTGGTCGCATTGACTTTAACCGTTAAACGGTCACCGGCGGTACGCGTCACGCATCGTTTTACGAGTCTCGGTAAAAATATTTATGAACGTCGGTACATACGCGTCGTTCGTGATTATCGGTCCGATATTGAAAATCGCCGTAAACGGTCGGACACGCAGTCTCTATTTTTTGTTTTAAATCCGTAATGACGTTTTTTCGGTTCGGCGGAACTTGTCGGACGGACGTCAATCCTTGCGCTTATTGTTTCGCTCCCCGACAACTGTCGTGTCCGGCTGCGCGTCATGTAAATACGTTCCTCTCTTTTGTTCTATTCCGTCGCGGACTCGACGAGATCTGTGTTTCCGTTCCGGGCGGAGTGAACTCGATTTTTTTTTCGTTTTTTAGCGCCTCGCCAAAAATATCTCTTCGACTTGCTCCGTCTTCGTTTTCCGCTTCTCTTATCTATCGTCGTTATTCGTCGGCCGGTCGACTTGCTGCCGATCAAACGCCGTATTCGCGCGGTTGGCTCCGATCGTCGCGCCGTCTACCGCGTAACGCTCTCGGAGAACTAATCGATTTTTTTCCCCTCTCCGCGTTCCGTCGTTGTTTACGCGCGTTCGGGAACGACGGCACTCGGAATTCCCGTCGGTGTATTCGTCGCGAGGAGTCTCCGACACGTTTCCCGGGTCCCGAGACGGATGTCCTAACGTTCGTTTTCTCTCGCGGACCTACGCGGGATCTGGCAGAACGAAGCTCGTCGCGTTTAAGATATTCTCGTAAAAAGAAGGAAAAAAATAGATATACATAGAGAGGCCATCGGTACAAAATTCGTATCGTATTTGTTTTTTTCGTTTAATCGAATCGTACGTGTACCAGACGACGGAATTCGACTGAGAAAATGATTGTGTTCTACGTTTGAGCGTATACATGCGTACAAAAATGGCCTTTTTTCGGTTTTTTTCGTAACCGTTGTTATTGAACCGTGTTACACGTGCGCAGCGTTGTTTTAATTATAAAATACGGAGTCGACGCGCGAGTAGAATCGTGTACGAAAGCGTCAAGATTAGTTAAAAGTTATAAGAGCAGACCAAAAAAAAAAAATCCTCTCATACTGTTAATACGGGGATAAATAAATAAGCGCGTGTGTAGTAATTCATTCGTCCGGAGATGGCGCACAGTCGTAACAAGAAAGACGTTCTTTTATATTCGTTTTTGTTTTTTCCCCCAGACTTTAATCAAGACGGAAAACCAGACAACATAAGCTTCATGATCAAGAGGGTGAAAGTGCACTCCAACCCGGACCCTTCGTACAAGTTTCTGGGGAATTACGGCGTGGAGAAGTTTTTGGAAATATTTTCGGGTAAGTCGTCGAAATCAACACGGAAAGTCCGTATATCATACGTACATTACACATTACACGTACATGTGACATTGTGCGACTCGCGCGAAAAATTTTGCATTCGGCGCGACGAAACGTGATATAAAAATGATTTTATCGCTCAATCGGGTATTTTTTTTTTTTTTATTATTATTTACGCTCTGAAAGGTCAACACAAAAGACCCTTTAACACCCGCCGGTGCCATTTTTTACGCGTTTATTTTACGTCTAAACCGATGGGCTTTTGTTTGTTCGGTTTATTTTTATTTTTATTATTATCTTTTTTATTCTCATTTAAAATTCCATTTATAACAGCTGCTTCAAAGAGTACCGCGAACGTTACTTAATGACTTTAAGTTCTGTCTCTCCCTCGTCGTTATATATATATATATACACACACACACGGAATCGTATACAATGATAACGGAATAAAGGAAAACGAACCGTCGGTGGTCGTAAGTCGTCGTCGTTAGTTCCCGACGTCGTGAAGCGTGTTATATTAATAATGCGAACGCGAGTAGGCAATCCGTTTTAAAGTTTGAAACGACGCGTGTTCCTACGACTTTGCGTTCCGAATCATCTACGTATATCGCGTACAGGTGTGTACGCGCGATTAATCTTTGTGTTTTTTTCTATACGAAAAGTACATTTTTTATCTCAGTCTTCTATATGTGTATATCCGTCTAAACCACTAGATGGTCTAACGAGACCATCTACGTTGCTTAGCCCGGTGCACACGACGTTTGTTTCGCAACCGTCACGTCACTACCTGACCGGCTTCGTGGGCGTGGACGCTTTGAACGCGTGCCGTTTCCCGCGCCCGTTGCTCTGGTAGACTTGCGCGCGATCAGAACATAGTGTCTTGTCACGTGGACCGTGCAAACGTCGCGGCGACGATTTCCGCACGATACTCGATGTGTCGTGTCCGGTGCTCGTCTGACGTTGCCGAAAAGGCATGGCGTGTGCGCGAAACCCGAGGAAAACGCGGAACCGAGAACCGCGAAAAGCGATCGATCGGCCACGTTCGTCAATTGGATGTCCGCGAAGAAGAACCTAACCTTACGCGCGCAACGAACTGCTTCGGCCGCTGTGTGCGATCACGTTCGCGTAGGCAATCCAACCGGGCAGGTGTTCCAGCCGACGGCCGACGTCGCAAAGAAACCGAACAGTAAATCGATCGGGCGAGAACGCACGGAAAACGGGGATAAGGGGACAGGCGCCGTAAATTATTGCGGATAAATTATTGCGTCTCGGGTGTCGTACCCGCGGAAGTGAATTCGTCTTCGGCCGTCGGACGTTCAATACGATTCGTTTGTGAAATCGTACAGCTCGGCAAATGCACGTGTCGTAATCACCAGAACGTAAACATTATTTTCGTCCTCAAACTAGGTACCGGTTTTCGATTCGGGTCGTCGTTTTAATGGTTTCGGGGTTTCGAAAAAAATATCAATACGAGTAATATTCGTCGAAATTCCAATGTTTTATTAATGACTAACGATTTTTAAGCTTTAAGAACAAAAATTACCTCTTTTTATTAACTAGATACCTCAAAACCTATATATATATAATATAAAGTTACATATTGATTTTTGGTGAGTATTTCAATTTTCTATAACCATTAGTTTGAAAATCACAAAGGAATAACGATAATCGTTTTTGATTCGTAAATCACGATTATACCATTTCTATGTAATTTTTCGGTAGTTTTTGAGTTTTCTTTTATCCAGACGCTTAATGACAAAATCGAAAAATGACTTCTCCAAAGTATCAACTGGATGTTGTTTGCTATCGGAAACAAGATACGACCGTAACGATCGAAACACTCCTTCTGGCAGAATTTCGATATAAAATTAATGGATAATACTCACATTATAATTTGCAGTCGATCGTGACTGATCAAGTTTTTGCTTTTTCATTGGTAAACTACCCACGGGTGATCCATCAGGATCACAGTTCGAAGTCGTCGGAACGGTGATTTATCCTCCGCGAATTATCCTCCCGACACCGGTCCCCAGCGATCGCGGCGGTAAGGAACACACCACCCTCCTCCCCCACAGCAAAAAAAAAAAATGCGCGTTCCGTCTGTGAGGAAAAGACATTTTGATACGGGGGCCTGGTGCCGCCACTGCATACGCCGACACGTTTTCAAGCCCACTGTCTTGTTGCACAGACGAGTCTGGAAATCGTAAAAATCGTGCTTCGGCTTTGTCCAATCGCGCGAAAATCGCGTTAGGTTAGTTTCGGATTTCGCGTAGCAATTTGAAGTCGCAGTCGCGTTCCTTTTATCGGCGACGACGACGAAACCGTGTGCACAACACGAGGTATGCGAACGGACGTTTTCCTTTTGCCGGGTTCGAACGCGGTTTTTTAAGAGTGATTTCGTGTTTCGTTGTTTCCGCGGGATTCTTAACGTTAATCGCGAGCGGTAAAAAAAAAAAAAGCGCTAGTGGAATCCGTTCTCGACGAAGTTCGACGGTCGAACGAAACTTCAAATGAAAAGCCTCGTCACGTCTTATTATCCGTCGGGTTTTCAAACGTCCGACTTGCGATTGTTTATCGACGAACGTTTATTTAATTTTTTTTTTTTCCGCAAACGCGCACAAATACGCTTATCATCATTCGTGTCGTGCGAATGTTTTTTTAAATTTTTTATTACCTGTCAGGCCCGCTCGAATATTTCGAAACGGATCGTTCGTACTTGAACCGATCCATGCATTAGAGGACTTGCAGCAACATACTCCTGACGTGAGTCGTAGAAAACGCAAAAGTCCCGCCGTGTCATGCACACGCACGCGTACGCCACGTAGTATCGATAACGGATTTTCAAACGTTAGGTTTTGAAATTATGACCGAGGCGCGTTTTTCGCCGTTTTTGTTTTTGTTTTTTCTTCCCCCACGCGAACAGGTCGGAATATAACGAACCGAGTTTTGTTGTCGCGAATCCGGTTTATCGATTCGTTCGCGTTATGTCGGGCGACGCAGGAAAACGAGATTTACGCTCAACGAGATACGCGTTACGTTATACGTTTGTGTTCGGATGGTTGACAGACACGCGCCGTCATTTTCTTCTCGCTCTCCTCTCTCTATATATATATATACATATTGTACGGGGAATTCGCGTTTTTTTTTTGTCCTTGTCTTAGCTTGTTCGATTATTAAATACTGTCCGATAAAAAGTATCGGCCCGTTTGTAATTCGTTTGCGGCAATCCGTCCAAAAGTACACGGTCGTAGGATCGTTTATTCGCTCGTGTTTCAGCACATTATTTTGCCGTTCTCTTATCGCGTCGTTCTCGAGCTATTCAGGGTACGGTTTTTGTCCTATTTTTTTTTTTTATCTCTTTGGACATTTTATTTTTCATACCGTGCAATTTATTTTCCCGTATTCGTCGTAGAATTGGACGTTTAAAAAGTTTGAACATTATACTGCAGGTTTTCGTTTGTTGTTGTGCGTCGTTAGTTAATGTACGCGTACTATATCAGTTAAACGAATCTATAACGAATAAAACATAAAAAATATTCATGAGATGAGAAAATTTTTTCTCGAACGACATACGTATATGCATTAATGTTGATAAAAATCACAACGGAACCATGCGATTATAAACGTAAAACGGTTAAATTAAATTTAAATTCTTTAAAAAATAAATAAATATATATATATATATACAAACAAGGTGGACCAAGGAAACGGGAACATTTGAAATAACTCTTACAAACGTTTAAAAAAAATATTTTCAAGTTTCATTGTGGAAAACAGTGTGATCGACATGCCATTAAAGGTTCGAAAAACTAAAATCTCAAGTTTGGATAATAATGTCAGTAATACGGTGTCCGTTCCTCCGTATGCATTCCTGGAATCTCGCGCGGAGGTTTTGCAGGACTCTCTTTAAACATCTACCACGGGAATCGAAGCGATTTCTTCTTGAAATCTTGCCTTCAACCGGAGAAGTGTTGTGCAATATTCGAATGACAGTCGTTCGTCTGAGATTCAATGATGCCGCACGTTCGCCTTACAGAACGTTGTGGGCTCTTTTCAAACGACGTCCAAACCACCGCTTTAATGTTCTGGGAGGGTTCGCCGAGCTCCTGGCGGTTTCTTTTTGAGAACTGATCCCGTCTCCTAGAAATTCTCAACCCAAGTCTTGATCGCGTGACACGAAGGAACACGACCATGAGACGTCGACATTCTCTGCGCACGGCAATCGGACTATTGCCATTTTTGTAATACGCCTTCACGGCAAACGCGTGTTGCGAACCGATCCACTGATCAATGATTACTAAATGACAGGTACCATGTACCTTTCTACCAGCTACTCAGGGCTGCCAATATAACATTCAAATTTTACCGTTTTCCTGGTCCACCTTGTATATATATATATATATATAAATACAATAACAATAAACGATTATACGTTTTATACTTGCCATTCATTACATATATAACATATATATATATACTTAAACGTCGACTCGGTGTTGTAATATTATGCATACTCGTTACCAATGTCGTTAAACAGGTTGTTTTGTTCGTCCGAGTAAGTGTTTCCCTATAAATTAACCTAAAAATCATTGCCAGCAAACATGTTCACGTTTTAATTGGCAGTATCGATCGTTACGGTGTTTTAATCGATACAATAATTTACTATTCGAATTGTGCAATACTATAAGATATAATCCAAAATTACAGTGATATTTGTACAAAGTAATGTATTTAAAAGAAAAAAAAAATCGAAATATTATTAACGAGAAACGTTCATTCCGCAGAGGAAGACTACGACGCGTTTTGTCTGGCCTACATGTTCACGTACAGAGACTTCGAGATGGGCACGTTGGGTCTGGCGTGGACCGGCGATCTGAAAAATGCCGGCGGCGTGTGCGAAAAGAACGGGGTGAGTATACGAAATCACGTCGACTTCAGTGCCGGATCTAGGAGGTGGTGAGCAAGCGGGTATTATTTGAGGGCGTCTCGAAATTTGTTCAAGAATGAAAAATTCAAGTGCCTGCGACAAATTTCCAAACAGACTAAAAAAAAAAAAATGAAAATAATATTCGTCGTGATTCGTGATTACAGCGTCGGCTGTACATCGGCGTTGCACACGAGGGGTGTCCGGGAAGTATCCGCGACCTTTTGTTGTAGCTTGGCGAGAAAATTAATCATGATCAATAGTGATGCTGTCCCCCTTCAAAGTACTCTCCTTTGGATGCCGCCCTACGACCTTCTTTCAACAGTTTTCCCACTTATGAAAACACTCCTTGAACTCATTCTTCTTGACGCTTAAATAGCTGCTTCGTCGTGTTCGCTTTAGTTCACTCAGCGCCTTCGAATATTTTCCTTTTAGAAGTTTTTTCAACTTGGAAAACAGCCGGAAATCACAAGGAGCCGGGTCAGGGCTGAACGGGGGCTGGCGAAGCTGAAAAACCTGTGTATCACCCAGTTGCCGCTTTTCCATAAATCAGACCGTTTTCTTTTCACTGCGATCGTTTAAGAACTTCGAAGTAATACTCTTTGTCCACCGCCCAATCTGTTTTTTCTACTAAAAAAAAAAAAAAACCAAAGCAGTGAGCAATTGAAGCATGACCGTTTTTAAACCACTCGAACCGAACATTAATTTGGGTATCGCTCATAAACTCGTCATTATATACTTTGCGTGTCGTAGGGATGGGTTTCGAACAAGAATGTCCAAGTTTGTGGCGAAATTCAACGCACGCTCTTGTCAAATGGTCGCCACCGCCGCTAATACTGCGAGCATTCACAACGTTTTACGTTAGGCGTTACAGTCCAAAATACGGACGCTTTCCGGACACCCATCGTATGCTAGTCACTAGGTGTACTGCGAACGGAAACGTACGCGTTCTTTCAATTCGAATATCGATTACTGGCGACAAATAACGAGTGGAGGGTTTTCCGGCGTTCTGCGGAAGGACGGCACCGGTCGACGGCATGGACACGTCCGGTCCTAAACGTAACAGCGTGTTTTTTGGTTCTTTTTCCGGCGCAGCACTACCGGGGCAGTCTGAAGAGCCTCAACACCGGCATCGTGACGCTGTTGAATTACGGGAAACACGTGCCGTCCGCGGTGTCGCACGTCACGCTGGCGCACGAGATCGGCCACAACTTCGGTTCGCCGGTAAGCATAACGTAACAAACGATATCATATCGACCGATCCGTCATTTTCGTCGTTTTCGAAACAACGCGAGAATCGTCACATCAACTTACGGTTTTGGGGTGTGGGGGAGGGGCGCGGCACGGAATCCGGTACGCGCGGTGTAGTCGTATTTCCGCATACACGACAAACGTGATATCGAACGAATGTTACAACGCGTAGAACGAATTTCCAACTCTCGGCCGTCGCCGAAAAAACTTCAAAAACTCCGTGGAGAAATGAGAGAAATTTCGAAAGATCACCGCCGCTAAACACGCGACGCCGGATCACGTACGTGCCGCGGAACGATCGCGTGATTTCGGTTTACTCGGCACAGCGAAAATAGTAACGAACGCGCACACCCCGGATAAGGGCGAAACGTCAATGAAACGGTCCGTCTTTTTCGTTTTCGTACTGCACGAAAACGTTCGAACCCCGCGGTCACGGGACGGAATCGTCCGTGAGTAGTCGGCGCTTGTAAGACGACAACCGTTTCTCGTGCCCGCGTCCGAGGCGACGTTATCATCGTTCGACCACCGTTTCCACAGCACGACCCGGAGATATGCACGCCCGGCGGCGACGACGGTAACTACATAATGTTCGCCCGAGCCACGTCGGGCGACAAGAAGAACAACAATCGCTTCTCGCCGTGTAGCTTGTCCGCCATCAATCCCGTGCTGAACGTCAAAGCCAGGAGCACCAGAGGATGTTTCACCGGTACGTAACCGTATACCCAGTTTTTACGTTCTCGCCCTCCTCCTCCTGGTCAAATCGAGCCGTCTTCCGGTCGTTCTCTCGCGCGACCCCTCGGGCAGAATCCTCCGTCGGGGTCGGTCACGTGGCGGCTGATAGCAGGAGCTATCTCGCACGTCGCCGTACCGGCGCGGTCACGAAACCGGAGGGTAAAAGATGTACCCCATAGCACACTCACGGCGACTGCGCGCGAAAGCGGTCATCGACTCCGCCGCCCGTGGAACGGTCAGCGACGCGTAC
The DNA here is from genome assembly GCA_019022885.1 of Schlechtendalia chinensis. NCBI lineage: Eukaryota > Metazoa > Arthropoda > Insecta > Hemiptera > Aphididae > Schlechtendalia > Schlechtendalia chinensis. The sequence continues at coordinate 1,444,727 of CM032349.1, read as the reverse complement.
GCTCCGGAACAATCGTCCCTCCGGAATACACATCCTAAACAACTCGAGCAGCTCGTGTTCGAAACATATCGAGCGACACGACGCTATAAATTTTGTACGTTTCTCGTTTGAATCCACACTGTATTCCCGTATTCGTCGTATGTCTATTCCGATATGTATTCACCCGAAACGACTACGAAAACTCTATAGCAGCGCACACACCTCACGAGTGATTTTCATCCTATGTATTTTAAACTTCGGATAAACGCGCGTGGGCACGATTATAATGACAACCAACGAAATTCTGTTTCGTAACATATAATCATATCCCACGTGCCCGTAGCAAGTATAGGTATACCGCGGGTTTATTACGGACCGTTTTAATTTCCAAAGTTTTCGTACTCGGCCGACGCGCGTAAGTCTGAAAAGTTAAATAAATCGAATATCCATTCTCACGTAACCGCTCATGCTCGGCCGTACACCTACGGCGATCGTTACGGATAAAACGTTTTTCGACACCGTGTTAGACACGCCGTGAATCCCGTAAAAACCAAAAAAAACCCCCCCCAAAAAAAAGCGTTCGTCGCAACGTCGTCGGCTAAACGGGACCGTTCCCTTGTTTGGTTTTCCGCCGCGCAGAACCGCAGACGTCGATTTGCGGCAACGGCGTCGTGGAGCCCGGCGAGGAGTGCGACTGCGGATGGGAAGAAGACTGCAAGGACGCGTGCTGTTTCCCGCAGAGGAGATACTCACCGCCCGAGGAACCGCCGTGCAGGCTGACGGCCAACAGTGTCTGCAGTCCGTCGCAGGTATGACGACGGAGACCGCGGTGTTTTGCGGCGCCACACGACCGACGAACAACAATCGTATTAAACGGTATCGCGGCCGGGGGGTTTTTTCTCGATGGTTTGTTTTCGCGCAGGGCCCGTGCTGTACGAACGAGTGCAGCTTGAAGACCGGCGACCTGTGTCGCAACGACAACGGATGCCGCGACGCCAGTTACTGCAACGGCATGACGCCCGCCTGTCCCGCTTCCGTCAACAAACCCAACAAGACCGTGTGCAACGAGGAGTTCGTGTGCTACATGGGAGTGAGTCTAGTCCGCGTCCAGTCCGCGTCTAGTCCGAGTACTTTGCCGCGGACAAACGGAAAACGCGAATGTCTAACGATGTTTTCACATTCTTAGCGTACACAGGGTTAGGTTTAGGGCTCGGACGCGTACCCGCCGCCCCAAGCATTGTTTGAAACGGGCTTTCAGGGCAGTGGGCGTGTTGCCGATTTACAGGAGGTGAGGGGGACGGGCTCGGGCCGATCATCATCAGTCGGTACTTTGATTTTCCCCATTACTTCACCGTGATTAACGCGTCCGTTGACCGCAATAGACCACACGCGAATAGTTTCTCGAAATAATAATAATAATACATTTGTCCCTTTTTTTCTCAGTTTCCTTGTACTGACTTCACCCTGACCTTAACGGCCGTATATAACAAACCTTCGGTCCGTTCACTGGACAAATCTACCAGCGAACTTTGCTCCAAAATTCAAAAATATTGTCACCGATATTCTCGAAAAAACTCGGTTCTATAATTTAAACCTTTCTAGATCTTCTGTTGTCCGTTTTAATCGACTTCGTATGGGTCATACGTTATTATTACCCCTCATGCTTACAAACTTGGACTTAACGATTCTCCTCTGTGCACTCTGCGTGTCTCTGAAAGTATTTGTGATCTACCTCATGTACTGTTCGGCTGTCTTCAAATGTTTAGTTTTACTCAATACCTTAAAAACCATAAATGTTCCTTTCTTTTTCGTTTGTCTTCCATTTTAAACTCCGAACTTGCTATAAAAATCATAATCGCTTTATTATTATTATTGAATATACTCTTGTAATTGTTGAGCTATCATAGTGCTTGCTAGTAGCTAAAAAAATACACCCACCGATGCCTTCTTTCCGAATTGATTTAATCGGGGGTTACCTGACAGCGGTCGCGCGCGCGTCAGAAGTACCGAAAGGGGTCTGAGATTTTCGACGCGGACAATCGTTTCGTCCGGTCAATGAAATCACGTATCGACGATTTGCAGGAATGCACCGGGTCGATCTGCCTGGCGTACGGACTGGAGTCGTGTCAGTGTCTGCCCACGTCGCAAGACTCTCCGACCAAAGCGTGCGAGTTGTGTTGCAAACTGCCCGGCGACAATCAGCCTTGTCTGTAAGTGGACGTCGCGCGACTTTTTTTTTGAAGTGAAACTTCTTTACAGAGGGTACGAAAAAAAAAAAAAAAAAAAGATTATTACCGGCGTCACGGTCGGCCGGTCACGACACTTTTTCTCGGGATGAGTTGCGCATGCGCGCCGTCTCGTTTTAATAACGTTCCTGTCGCGGCCGACAGCGTTTGACCGTCGTACCGTATCTAGAGCCCGTGCACCCGCACGCGCCGTGATCGCGTCATTAGCTGTTTGATTAATAATTAGATTAATACATTCGAACAATCGTCGGGAGTACAGAGCACGGCAGAAAGCAAAACGGCCGATGTCCGATGATGATTTGTAACTACTCCGACAGCTCCTCGTAATTCCAGCGCGTACCCAATGTCCGGTCGGTCGAACGGCTCGGAAAGAAGTTTCGCTTCGTCCGCGCGTACTCGTAACACGCGCGGATTTCGTCATGTTCGCTTCGTTGTCTCTCTTCAGGTCGTCGTATTCGTGGAACAACGTGCCGTACGACATACCGGACATGTATTCGAAGCCCGGCACGCCATGCAACGACTACAACGGATACTGCGACGTGTTTCAACGGTGCAGAGAGGTACGCGTGTTTTTTTTTATTTTCGTTTTTTCCGACGGTCGCGGATTTTCTTACCGTCCGTCCGGACGTCCGTTTTTTTTTTTTTTTTTTGTCCGTCCAGGTCGATCCGTCGGGACCGCTGGCCACGTTGCGGAAACTGTTGTTGTCCGAAGAGAGCATCGCCTCGTTTAAGAAATGGGCCGTGGACCATTGGTACTATTCGGGTCTGATCGTGGCCTCGTTCTTGCTGATGCTGGTACGTTCGCCGTTTTATTCCTCGCCGGCCCGTGACGCGCCCGCCGTCGTCGTCGCGTCGCCATCGACGCGTGCACGACGACGTTCGGGCCGCGTTCACCCCGAACGCCTACATTTCCCCGCCGCCCCCGCTGTCCTCGTTCGATTTTACTCTGTGATTTTAATCGATTAATTTTTTTTTCTCTGTTTTTTTTCTCGTTTTCTTCCCGTTAACTCGATCGCGCGTGCGTTCAGATCGTCGGCAACTCGCAACACTGTAAGTCCGTTCCGCAGCGTATCCGTCCAGTGCGTTATCCCGTATTTCATACGTACCTTGTGTCGTTCGCGCCACGTAGATTTGAACGGTCGCGTTGTCGTAGAAACAAAACGTAGTTGTCGTTGGGATCACCTCTCCGGTCCGAACAACGCGAACGCATTCCTTTAAATAAACCGATCGGTTGTGTAGCTCGTGTTTTCCTTTTTGCCCGCAACGTGTGTGCGCTCGATCCCGTAAAACATTGTATGATAAGAAGCGAGCAGAAAGCACGATGTATCGTGATGTATGGGATTGGTGGTGGGGGGTTAATCCGATCACTACTTCGCGATTACTAATTTGACGGCGATATAGATCTATACGTGTGCGTCGTTTCAACGACTACTGTTGAAATAATGTTTACGAAACTTTTATCGAAACCCGCGAAACGCAATTTTCCAATTCCCGAGACTCGGAAATCGAATTTTCATAACTTATTTTCCGACGGTACTTTCTTTCGCGGAACTCAAAATAAATAAATAATATCGGAGCGTATAAATATCATAAACTCGAGAGATGGAGTTTTTTTTTTCCTCGCAATACCGGACCAAAAAAACTTTTTACGAATGTAAAACGAAAAAAGAAACCGCGTGTTTACTCTGCTCGAATCGGATTTACCGAGTGAAGTTACGTGTTTGACGTAACAACGTTATGGTATCGCGATAAGCAAACGAATAACAGTTCAATTTTCTCGAAAACGATGGAAATAAAATTCGACCCGATTTCCTGCACGTCGTTTCCCGTCGTATCCTCCCCTTATTTCGTGTTAAATCATTCGTCGACGCGAATCACTTGCGCGTAATGTTCTACCGTTTGGCTGTAATTTCGAGTGAAAAAAACGAGCGTTGACGATAGATAGGACGCGGATGTAACGAGAAGCGGTGTGGAGATCCAAATAAAAAATTGGTTCGGGCACGCACGTTTCGTAGATAGAACGGGGTGACGGTCGGGAAGGAGGCGACGTCGCGGAAGGTACAAAGAGCGGGCTAGGTACACGGCGGAATTGTTCGACGAAAGTAAAACGACGAGGAAGTGAATGGCGGAGTGAAAGCGGAGTCGTGAGAGGGAATCCTATCGGCATTTCTGCCACGGCCCGTTCGGTACAAGTCCCGTGATAACGACGTGGAGGCTGCGTTTTTCAGCCGAACCGTCTCTGCCCGTCTCGTCGCCGGCAATCCCGTTTAGCTGCATACTCGTGTATATTCGCCCGTATTTATTCGCCAGTCGTTTGTGCGTTGTTAGTGGACGTCAGGTCTGAGTCACGACAAATATAACGGCAACGTGTTTTCTGTTCGCGATGCAGGTCCTGAGCACGCGGCTGTTCGGAAAACGGTCGGATCCAAAACTGAAATCGGTGACGATCATCCACAGCTCGACCACGGAGACGGTCCGGTTGCCGGCTGAAGGCGGCGGCGGCGGCGGTGGCGGTGACGCGCCGACCGTGACGGTGCATCCGGCGGCGGTGCGTTCCAAACTGCCGTTGAAGAAACGCGTTCGCGAGAAACGTCACACCAACAACAACAACAACAGTCCCGCGAAAAAGAACGGCAAAAAGCCGGCCGAGGAAAGCGGCGGCGCCGCCGCTGACCCGTGTTCGCCGAGGAAGCTCGCGCACAAGAAGAAAGAACGAAACGGCGGCGGCGGCGGCGGCAAAACGGCGGCCGCCAGGAGAAAAAAATCAAAGGACGTGATCGATTACAGCGCCGTACAGCAGCAGCAGCAGCAGCAACAGCCGTCCGGCGAGAAGACGCCGGAGGACGACCCGCTGGGCAAAGTGCGCAACTGGCTGCTGAACTCGCACCACGCGGACCAGCCGGCCGCGGTCCGGAAGTCCAAGTCGTCGCCCGCCGGTCTGGCGAACGCGGCCGAACCGCCCGCGGCCAGACCGGCGGCGGCGCGGCGGCGGCGGCGACGGCACCCGTAGCGGCGGCACCCGTAGCGCCGAAGTCCTCGCGCCCGCCCAAGACCAAAGACAATCAGGTCAGCCTGCAGGTGGTGTACAAGCCGCCGTTCAAGTTCTCCGTGAAGCTGAGCAAGTCCAAACCGGACCTGCAGCAGCAGCAGACGGCGGCCAGAGACAAGCGGCCGGACCGGATCAAACAGCGCGCGGCCCTGTTGATCCGGGCGAACCGGGCGCACGGCGGCGTGAAACCGCCGAAAAAGAACAGGCCCGCGGCGGCGCGGCCGCAGGGGCCCGAGAACGACGGCGGCAAGGACGAGCCCATCTACGAGAACGCGGCCGTGGACCTGTTGCGCATGTCGTCCACGGAACACGACGGCCACCAGCCGATTTTCCCGGTGGCCGTCCCGCCGCCGGCCGACGGACCGCGCGACGACGCGACGCAGCCGTCGGCCGCCGTCAACCTGATGCGGTTCCCGTCCACCGAGAACGGGGCCCCGGACCGCGAGCCCGACGACGCGGACGACGACCGGGAAAACGACGGGAACGCGTAGCGGCGGACGAGACGGGCCCGGAAGACCCGGTAGTGACGAACGTCTCGTTACCGCGTTCCGGCCCGAAACAAAAGTAGCCGGGGCGTCGACGGGCAACCAAAAAACGAAAAAAAAAACCGTATGATTTGCCGACGAATTTCGGAATGGTCTTTACGAGTATTATTTTTTCTATTTTCGAATAACGTCGTCGGGCGCCGTTAAACCGAATACGACGAGATTCAATCGCCGTTCCGCCGCGGTCCGGTGCCGATCGCCGGGCAACGCTATATCGAAATTCGTAAAACGCATGATCGTCAAGTCCGCCGCGAACGGGGGTGTGGGGTTTTTTGTTTTTCTTAACCGTCCGACAATCGCCGAAGCCTAAACGTTCGTTTCATTTCGTTTGTACGCGCGCTCGACGTTACCGCGATTCGTATCTGTTGGCTGTCGGTCCTCCGCCCGGTCGCGACCATCCGGCGGTCAGCACCCATCTGGCAAACGGGGGCGTTCGTCCGCGAGTTAAGCGAGACGACGAACCATGTCGGCGTTCAGGTACCGAACGTGACCGTACGTAACGTCATTCCGTTTGTGTAGACCCGGAATAGAAAAAATACTGCCCCCCCCCCCCCCGTCCACCGACCACCGTGGAAGATCTCTTTTGGTCGAGTGATTCGGTCCGTCTTCTTTCGATTGTGATAAGAGCGCGTATTATCATTATTATTATTATTATTACCATTATTATTATTATTATTATTATTATTATTATTGTTAAACGTCCGCGATTTTTCGCCTCGTACAATGGGAACAGACCTCGCCTTTTTTTGTTGTCGTCGTCGTTTTTCTCGACGAGAGTCCAAACAGCGTTACGTACCGAAAACTAAACGAAATTGATCGTCGTCGTCGGTTTTTCACCGTCGGACCGGAAATAATTTTTCACCTCGTCCTCTCCCAGCAGTTAGCCGGTGCCGAATCCATCGGGTACCTAGGTAACCCTCCGACGACCTACCCGGTCGGTCCGTTCAGAGTGTCGTCGTCGTCGTCGTCCGTCTCCGTTACGTTTTCGCTCTCGTCTCGTCTCGCGTTTTTTCCGTACGCAGAAATACGAACCGGTTTAAAAAACAAAACAAAAAAAAAAACGTTCTTTTCTCGAGAACCGATCGTACAAACGGACTAGTTTTCTCGTCAGCGATTCTTCCAACCCGGTCCAAACGTTTCACGTCGCCGTTTTCGTTCGCGAGTCGAGTCGAGTCGATCGTTTTCCCGAACGGCAACGATTTCGTTCGGTTTTTGTTTGTTCGCTATTACTATCGTTTTGTTGATTTCGCTTCGAAATCCTTCAGGTGCCAACCGAGTTGAACGCTCGACAACGTTTTCGTGTGACGTTTTCGCGCGCGTTATTATCGTACGTTTGCTTTATTTGTTTCTTCGGTTCGTTCCGATCGGAAACCGCGACTTGTACGCGGTAACCGTGGTACGGCACGAGCTTCGAGACGTGCGACAGGTCGTATTTATTATTGTGTTTCGTGTAAATTAACTACAAACAATTAGATTACATTATATGCTTGACGGTGACGATTATTACGCGTGTAAAAAGTGTAGTTTTTGGATTTTTTTCTCTGACCAACGAACCCCACTCGTGTTTATTGTCGATTACTATTGCTTTTGTTTCTTTGATGTACGTACCGTATATGTATGTATGTATTGTATCGCGTGCGCAGTATTGTGATTTGTTAAGTCGTATGCTTACTTTTTTCGTATACATTTTTTATTATTTAATTTTAATTTAATTTAATTTTTTTTTTTTTAAATCCCATTTAATATTGTTTTTAAGATATCTCGTACTAAACAAAATGTGATACCCTACTCAAATGTACATGTCCAAAAGTCCACAACCATCCAAGTATTTTGTAAGGAACAAAAAACGTTGATTGTAATACATGTGTGTGTATATGAATATATGAATATGAATATATACGGATACTTGCGTGACGACACGATTTTGTTCATTCGTTCGTTCGTTCGTTCGTATTCGGTGTTGGGCAGATAACCGATTTTGTTATCTAGATAAAACGGCGACGTTATGATGGGAGGATTATCTCGGATAATTTTGCCAAATGAAATTGCATGAATGTCAAATAGCGGTTAGTACAACGAAATGACGGAGATTAACTCGTATATTGTTAATTCGAATTAGATTCAAACATATATACGATTATATGAACAATCCTCCAAGGTTTTTTAATTTATTTTAATTATTTAGGTCACTAAACATAGTTTTTTAAAAATTTAATTATGAGACTAATTTTTTTTTTGCTATTAACTTGTGTAATACTTTCGATAATGGAATAATTTATTTTTCTTTAGTCCGTAAACTTTATTTTTATATGTAATTCGGTCCCGTAAAGAAATTCTATCCGCTTAGTCGATTACATCAAATAGTTGTTAAATAGGTTGCGAACGATATAAATCGTTGTTTGGGTCTCGCAACAATTCCTTATCGCCAAAAAACAATGATTTCTTATTTCAAAATTATTCAATATCACACCACTCGCAATGCAATGTTTTTGAATAATCGTGACATTATATTATTCGAACACTGTTTAAAGAGGTGTTTGTGTATTCGATATATACGAACACTTATAAAAATAATGTACATACGCGTACGGAATCTTGTGTATTGTACGGTATAATACACATTTTTTTTCAATACTTTGTCGCCAAAAAATTGTTATCGAACCACACGCAGGTAAAATAAATTGAAGTATATTAAAAACGGGTTACGGATAGAAATGGTTCAGGTAAAATATCAACTGGAAAGTGGTGTCAAAAAAAATCACTTAGCAAAACGCAAAAGAAAATAACTTCGTTTTAAGACCAGCATATTTCTATATGAAATTTCATATTCCATAGGTCGCAATCTCTCCTGTCAACGACCACCAACCGCCATTGTGTTTTAAAAATGTGTAAAAAAAAGATATTCCTAAATCCTTAGCTTATAGTGATTTTTCACATTTACAGTGAACGTTCCAATCGATCCTTTAAAAGTTTAATCTTTGCCGATACTTCAATTACCGTGGCATGAGATTTCAGCGATTATTACGTAGTTCGAGGGACGAGTAGCGACAATGATATCATTAAAGTTATCATCCGTTTGAATTTTATTTTAATGGTTTGTTACAAATTCGATTGATTTCGAGAAGTCGTGTTTATTTATCTAGTACGAAAACAGTGTGTTTTTAGGTGTGTTTGCATTTGAATTATGCAAACGAACTACGTTCGATATCCAATGAGATGCGATTACGTGTAGGATGTTTGTCTAGGTGTTACCGTAAGAGCAGAGTACACCGCTTACTCGCGAATCCTTGTATTACTATGATTTTGTTAGTTGGTTTCCACCGACGATCTTAAAGAAGTATTGCCTGATCTCCAATGGTAAATGGATCAGACATTTTTATAGTGTCAACACAATAACCGAAATAACTTTTATACGTTTAGCACTAACATGATGGCGATTGGACGTTATCTGTTATTAATTATTTCGTTGGCACGAACAATATTTACGATTAATGAAAATTTCACCGAAGAAGGTAAGTTGTTAACTTAACGGTGTGCAAAAAACTAGAAAATCGAATTGGGCATGTCGTCATTATATTTATTTGAAAATCTCCACAAATTCTAATATCTGTTAGAAAGGGTTTTCTTGTGTGTTTATTTATTTATTTTTAAACTTATATTTAATCGTGTGTTATTAAATGTTGTTATAATTTTATTTTAGAAATAACTAGATTTTTAGATTATATATATAGATTGCATAACGCGGTCCGGATCAAACACGGTGTAGACATATTGGAACGAACCAATGAAGTAAGTAATAATTGATATTATTTTTCATGAAAACAACAAATATCGTCAGACGTCTTGTCATAATATTCTGTTAATACTCGTCCAAAATAACAGTGTCATACCGTTTTCGATTTAAATAGCAGTTAGTGTTCAAACTGAATATCACTTGTACACAACTGTTAACTTCCTGGGAGACATGAATTTCCTAAAAATACGTAAAATGTGAATATTTCACATAGTAGGTCATTATTCACTCGAGTCAGAGAAACGTGTATTCGCCGTTAACATGTTAAATAATTATACATGCTTGAAAACAAGTACTCACGTTTGTCATTATTGATTTAATGAATGAAATGTATCAATATACGTAAAGAAAATATATTGTAGTATTGATATAACATTCCACTACTATTTTTCAGATGGATTTTGTAGCATATCAGAAAATGAGTGAATGGGAAAATGTGAGGGACGAAAATGATATTGAATTAGGAGTAACTTTAAATCATTGGTATTTTGATGAGAATAGTACAATACAACTGAACATTGCTGAAGCAATAAAATTTTTTTCATTATCCTTCGACCTTGGAAATTTTTACAATTACGATAATGAACCAATTAGTAATTATTATGGTAAATTTATTGTTATTCATAATAATATCTCTGGATATATATAGAAACTAGTCACATCAAATATATAATGAACTTAATTATATATACTTAGGAATTGTTGACGAACGCTGTAAACGATTCCCCATCTAATTAAGGCTATTATTATTTTTAATCTATGTGTATTCGTTTTAACTATAACGTTTTGATGACAAACTATAATAACAACTTTTAATACAATGAAAATATATACATAAATAAAAATAGGAGGTTTAATGAAACATGATTTGATTAAATATGTCAAATATATTTTAAAAAATCAATGTTTTAGAAGATTTAATAAATTATCTTCAATTATTGTAAACGATGTTGTGTAGAGTTATTATTAGAAAGCAAATATTCTATGATCATTTTTCATTATAGTGTTGAAATACGGGATATAATGGTTGCAGATGAATTCACACAAATCTTGTGGAGCACCACAGACCAGATTGGTCTAGCATTCAGACAGGAAGAGACACGATATAGAGTCGTAGTTGTCTATTTTCCTCGTGGAAATACAAAATGGCAATATACATCTCATGTCAATCGACCTACGCATAGATATCCAGCAATCGATCCTGACATAGAAGGGTTAATTTATAAAACAGGTGATTATATTCATTTAATAAAAAATGAACGTTATTTCAGTCTTTGGATTCCTTGTAAATTGCTTCATTTATCTGTATATATAAAAACGTAATTTGACTGATCGGAAGGATAGGGCTGACATTTTGACATATTACGTAGATTCTAAAAAGTGGGGCGAACAATGTCGCACGGGATTGCTATGTTGTCCACAAAAAAAATGTTTCTAAACATAAATATATATTTAAAGGAGATCAGTCAAGCACTAGCAACGCCGGGTTGTACAGCTACCGAAATATACATTTTGTTCTAACATTGACATTTTGTATCATTTTATACTCTTTTTTAGAACACATCGTAGTATGGATAAAGCATTTAATAAGAGACAACATAATTCTTGATTTATTATAAACATAACATATTCATTTTCATAATATATATTGTTTTTCTCACATTTCTGTTGACAATTAATGGTAATTCTATAACAAGAAATGTAATACCTTAATGATTATATAGTTAAAGCAAAACACTGCATAGTTCTGAACAGGAACCACAGTCAATGGCATAAATATAATTTATAATATCCGCATTACATTTACGAACATAATCTTACCATACCGCCAATTAGATTGTTAATATTGAATTAAAATAGTAAATAAGTGATGTTGTGATGAATTCGATTCGCGTGTATAGCAATTATTAGTGTTTTGGAAATGTATTTATACCAAAAAGTGTCTTATTAATACATCACTCTTGATTAAATCAAAACATTAAGAAAAAGAAATGATCTATCTGTATTAAGCGAAAAATTGGTACATTATATTACAGTATTTATAATTAGAGTCGTTAATTCCATTATTAAATGATGTGACGACTCGCAAAGTTATATTCCTGAAACATATATTTGTTTATAATTCATTACGTATTGAAATATTGTTATTTTAGGAGTAGAAATGTTCTTTGAAAATATATTGGAGTTACATAACCAAACCCGTACCAAACACAGGGTACGAAGACTGATACATGACCATGAAGTGAGTAAAACAATTGATTACATATATTTTCTTTACAGATGACAATTATCGTGAGACGTATTGCTATAAGTTTAAATCAGTACATATCTATATTAACAATGTAAAACCATTTTCGATATTAATATCAGTTTATTGATGAGATTAATATAAATTGAACATCTCTATGAACTTCCTGGGAGATGTACATTTCTAAATATCAGTAAAATTCTCATATTTCACATAGAAAGTCGTCATTAACACAATTAGACAAACGTGTATTTATTTGTGATCAACTTGATCAATAATTATAAACGCTCGCGAGCAAGTTCCCTCGTTGAATGTAATTTACCGATCTGCGTAAACAATTGATATTGTAATATTTATATCATTCTCTCTTTTATTTTTTTTTTCAGATGGATGATATAGCTGATTCGATACTACGTAATAGAGAGTTCACACAAGAAAGGTATGGATTGAACAAACAATTATTCAGGATTGATCATTATACCAAACTGCGTGATAAGGCAGTAGCTGCTAATGAAGTGTTTTCAAAGTGGTACTATGTGCATGGATATTACACTTACATAGGAGAACCAGAATATAACATTACAGGTAAAAGTTCCATACCGCACATGATGTCCATAACAGTATTTTTATAGTTAGTAGCAAGCTGTCATATAAAACATGAAAATAAGTTAACAATATATATTTGCAAATTGTTTTAACATATAGTAGGTTGTCTTAATGTATAAATGTTTTCCCGTGAAAATTTTCGAATTTGTAAATATCGTCTATGTCTATCTTTTCAATTCTAGTATTAAAATAACACATTATTCATATATTTTAAATTATAAATATATTCGTCTATAAATATAAGTTATGATATATACGAAAACATGATTTAACCAAACATATTAAATGTTTTCTATATAAATGTGTTAAAAGCCTTAGTAATTTACCTACGATTATCGTACGAGATGTAATATGGAATAATGTAGACGGAAGTAATCGTACTATATTCAAAAGTTATTTTTTAATGTCTTAATCTTAAAAATGAATGACTGTAATAATGTCAAGCAAAAAGTCTGCTAAAATTCTTTACATTTGTACTTATAAACATAATTCATTTCTGATGTATTAAATTGATAGAATTTTTATTTTCATGAAAAATACAATTAATACAACTCTGGTATACGGATTTTATGATTGCAGATCCATTCACACAAATCGTGTGGAGTAGCACCCAAAAAATTGGTATGAGCATTACAATGAATTTTTATTCTACTATAGAATTCATAGTTATCTATGATCCGCCCGGAAACATACCAGGACAATTTGGATCGAACGTACATTCCCCTATAAATACGAATCAATGAGAGTCTTTTGAAGTCATTTGTTAAATGAATCTTGTATTTATATTCTTAAGTAATACATATTTTATAATTTATAAATGCCCTTACGGAACATAATCGATTCATATTTATTTGTTTATAATATTTATTATTATTTGTTATTTTGCTAAATGCAGTATTATGCTTGTTTATGTAGCTTTATTTCGGAAAAAAAAAATAAATGCGAATTATAAATATTCCACAACATTACAATCACTTAATGTAATGTATTTTTTTTTTTATAACCTATGATGTGCTTGCGTTTTTAATATATATGATTCTAATGAACACAGAACGCTTTTATACCGAGGTTTACATATTATTTTTAAATATGTTATTGCTACAGTTTTGAACAAAAGACAAACAATTCGACGGACGTGAGTTAGAAGATACAAAAGCGAATGCTATATAATATTCTGTTTATCAATTGTACCAATTGGAAACATCTGAATGATTTCGTTTTTTTTTCTTTATAGTGTAATGTAGTTTATTCGGTAAAATTTCATAGTGGTAGCGAGTCGTGGTCAGGGACGGATCTTGGGTGGCGGAGGAATGGCAGACGGGAATTAATTTTGGGAAGAGATATATTCGTGGCAATATTATTAAAAATCAAAGAACGGTCTGTATCATTTCATAATATTATTCAATTCCAGGAATTAGATAAATCAAGTGTCGTGCAATGTGCACTGCACTGTACTAGTTAATTCCCTTCCCCCCTACTTTGACAACGATTATCGTGAACACCAATCGTATTATAAAAATTTGTAAAAACAACATTTTCTTGAAATTTTAGCTTCAAATTTATTATCACATATACAGGTAAGTTAGTCAAAACAAAACCGCTATACATTCTGATTCCGCAAAATTTTAATTTTCGTAAAAACTTTAAATTTGTACACTGTGTCATGAAATGTCAGTGTTACCATGTAGTTTAGGTGACTAGTAGCGTATTAATATCGCTAAACGTCCCCTTGGTTTTTACTTAAAATATTATTATTAACACCCGTCTGCTTCCAATACGATTCTCGATGTCGGGCGTTACACACATATTATTCACAATATGTCGTATACCTTGAAGACGGTTTATTGCAGTAAATATTTTATGCACGTAAACTATCATACACACATATGTCTGATTACGTAAATAATTTCCGTGCTGATTTTCGAAGAACAAAACGTTTTTTTAATTACTGAATTTTCATACATTACTGAGAAAATGTACAGTACATGAATATTACAAACGAAACAAAAAATAAACAATACTAAAAATTAAAACAAAAATTAATTAATTAATTAATATTAAATTAAATTTTTGACAATTATGGATAGAAACGGTTTGGGTAAAATATCAACTGGAAAGTGGTGTCGAAAAAATCACTTAACAAAACGCAAAAGAAAATAACTTCGTTTTATGACCAATATATTTCTATATGAAATTTCATATTCCATATGTCGCAATCTCTCATGTCAACGACCACGAGCCGCAACTGTGTTATAAAAATGTGTAAAAACAAGATATTCCTAAAACCTTAGCTTTAAATGATTTATCACATTTACAGTTACATCGGTCGAAACAAAACGTTCTAATCGATTCTTTAAAAGTTTAATCTTTGCCAATACTTCAATTACCGTAGCATGAGCATTCAGTGATTATTACGTAGTTTGAGGGACGAGTAGCGACAATGATATCATTAAAGTTATCATCCGTTTGAATTTTATTTTAATGTTTTGTTACTAACACCCGTTTATATCCAATACGATGCTCGACGACTCAGATAATATTTACGATGTGTCGCAGGCATTGAAAACGGCAACGAGTGTCAATATATTATACGAGTGGAATATACTACAAACATTTGTGCGATAAAGTAAATAATATCTGTGCTGGTTTTCGGCGAATGAAAATGTTGTCTCTATATTACCGAAAAAACATTTAATGCACGAATATTATAAAAATTACAAAAAATTGAATCGTTATTACCAAATATTTCATTTTTATTCCCATCCAATGTGTCATGAGCTTTCAGTGTTTACCATAAAGATTGAGTGACGAGTAGCGTTATCATTTAGTATCGAAAACAACGTACCTACGTGTATGCGATTATATATACTGTAAATTATAATAAGAACGTCTTAATAATTTGCCACCAAAATATTATTATATAATAACTGGTGTTAAATATAAAACGAAGTTAAAAAATAACATGCGTTCAAAGTAAAAAAATTGCATGACAGCTTATGATCAGCACCCATTTGTATTGTGTTTATAAATTTTGATTCTTTTATTGATCAAATTTGTATTCTATTGTAGTACAGGTGAACATTTGAAGAATGATTATGACAGACATTTGTAATCTATCATAATTATAAAAAATAATAATTGTTTTATGTATCATTTGTTCCAATGTTCTGTTAAATACAGACAAGTCGTGTGTCCAAATTGAAGATATCGAAAAAAAAATCGATTTCCTTTTTAAAATTTTTGAGTAGTTTTTTCAAATCAATAAGTACACGGTTGATGAAAGTCGAAAATACAGTGCTTGATAATTATAATAGAAACTTACTTAAAATATCTGTCGGGAAATGGAGTCAAAAAATCAGATCACGTGTAGCATACGCGAACATGTCAAAAGGTAAACGACCAACACAATTTGGTTTTTACAGCCTGCCTATTCTTCCGGTCGCTTAGAAATTAAAATTAAATAGACTAGCGATTCTAAGCTAAAAATAGATTTTCTTTTTAATATTTCAAAACGAAAATTATTATTTTATAAAAATATTTGTTACTAAAGATATTGAAATGGTCCTTGTCATTGAACTAACAAATTATTTCTATCAAGCTTGCAAACAAATTTCAACCCTAAAATAATGTAAACAAAACCATTTCCATAACTAAATCGCCGACAATTCCTCACAATTACTTGTTTTAATTTTTTGATAGTTTATCAATTATCTGAAATGAACGACTGGAAAAAATCGAGAATTCCAATCAAGAAAAGTAGAATCTGCACATTATATCCATCCGGCAAAAGTGTATAATTGAGGTTATTGGAATTTAAAAAAATGGCAGTTAATGATTATTCTATAAAAATATTCTAACATTATAAAAGAAAAAAAATTATTTCATATATTCTACGAAATAGAATTATAGATAACACAATATTGTTTACTACGGTACAGTGTTTTACGTTAAATATTCAAAAGAGCAATTGTTATATTAGAAACAACGTACCGACGTGACTCAGATTTCACATAAAAAAAAATAGCTATGATTCTTGATGAAACCGACATAATAATTCTGCCAAAACGTTGTTGACTGATTATAAAACTTCTCATTGCTATTGTATGTGCACAGGTATTTAATATAATATTGATAGCAAAAAAACTGAATGGTCTTCATCAGAATCTGTGGAATGTTATAAATAAAATTCGGAATATTTCAGATGGAATTTAATGGCCGAATAAATCACGATTTTATAATTGTATGAAAAACGAATTGAAAAATAACCCTTAATATCATTAATACAAATGCAATATCGTGAATTTGAATTCGGGACTAGCCGTTAAGTAATAGATATATATTAAAATAATGATAACAAAAAAATGCATGGTTTTAACGAGAATCTGTGGTCAATGACATAATTTTATTTTGCTATACATGTGTACCATAACTTAATGTTGCAAATTTTGAATTCATATCAGCGAAATTATCAAAATAAAATCAAAATAGCCAGTCAACGATACTAAAATTATGTTGATTCACGTGGATATAATGTTTGATTATTAAGAAACATGTTATAATTTCAAATTCTATAACGTACACCATTGTTATTACAAAACTAAATAAGAAAAAAACAAAAATAGCCTATAGATTTTCCGGGATATTCTGTTAAATTTATTATGGAATTTTGAATGCAATACTTCAAAAACCAGAATACATATAGTTCGAATCAACTCGCAATATATAACATGTGACACTTTTAAAACGCTTCGTATGGGTAATTTAACCTTCAATTCAATTTTCACATTTTCAGTACAACAAAATCACGTGTCAATATCGAATGTCTGTTGGATTTCTATTTTATTGGTTTATCTATTTGGTGGTTATTTGAAGCCTAAAACTATATTACTGGAAAAACTTATGACACCTTATCAATAAAATATCATATTACACTATTTTCATACAGACATGGAACTCATAAATAACATTTGGAATATTTCGGATGGTAATTAATGGTAGAATAATCACAATTTAAAACCGTCTGGTAGCCTCACTATTCGCAATGACAAACCGACGAATTCATATGTTGATCATAATAATACGTGTTAAAAGAACGTAGTCTATCGATTTCGAGAAATCGTGTTTATTTATCTAGTTAGAAAACAATTACATTTGAATTATGCAAACGAACTACGTTCGATATCCAATGAGATGCGATTACGTGTAGGATGTTTGTCTAGGTGTTACCGTAAGAGCAGAGTACACCGCTTACTCGCGAATTATTGTATTACTATGATTTTGTTAGTTGGTTTCCACCGACGATCTTAAAGAAGTATTGCCTGATCTCCAATGGTAAATGGATCAGACATTTTTATAGTGTCAACACAATAACCGAAATAATTTTTATACGTTTAGCACTAACATGATAGCGATTGGACTTTATCTGTTATTAATTATTTCGTTGGCACGAACAATATTTACGATTAATGAAAATTTCACCGAAGAAGGTAAGTTGTTAACTTAACATTGTGCAAAAAACTAGAAAAGCGAATTTGGCATGTCGTCATTATATTTATTTGAAAATCTCCACAAATTCTAATATCTGTTAGAAAGGGTTTTCTTGTGTATTTATTTATTTATTTTTAAACTTATATTTAATCGTGTGTTATTAAATGTTGGTATAATTTTATTTTAGAAATAACTAGATTTTTAGATTATATATATAGATTGCATAACGCGGTCCGGATCAAACACGGTGTAGGCATATTGGAACGAACCAATGGAGTAAGTAATAATAGATATTATTTTTCATGAAAATAACAAATATCGTCAGACGTCTTGTCACAATATTCTGTTAATACTCGTCCAAAATAACAGTGTCATACCGTTTTCGATTTAAATAGCAGTTAGTGTTTAAACTGAATATCACTTGTACACAACTGTTAACTTCCTGGGAGACATGAATTTCCTAAAAATACGTAAAATGTGAATATTTCACATAGTAGGTCATTATTCACACGAGTCAGAGAAACGTGTATTCGCCGTTAACATGTTAAATAATTATACATGCTTGAAAACAAGTACTCACGTTTGTCATTATTGATTTAATGAATGAAATTTATCAACATACGTAAAGAAAATATATTGTAGTATTGATATAACATCCCACTACTATTTTTCAGATGGATTTTGTAGCTTATCAAAAAATGTGTGAATGGGAAAATGTGAGGGACGAAAATGATATTGAATTAGGAGTAACTTTAAATCATAGGTATTTTGATGAGAATAGTACAATACAACTGAACATTGATGAAGCAATAAAAATTTTTTCATACTCCTTCGACCTTGGAAATTTTTACAATTACGATAATGAACCAATTAGTAATTATTATGGTAAATTTATTGTTATTCATAATAATATCTCTGGATATATATAGAAACTAGTCACATCAAATATATAATGAACTTAATTATATATACTTAGGAATTGTTGACGAACGCTGTAAACGATTCCCCATCTAATTAAGGCTATTATTATTTTTAATCTATGTGTATTCGTTTTAACTATAACGTTTTGATGACAAACTATAATAACAATTTTTAATACAATGAAAATATATACATAAATAAAAATAGGAGGTTTAATGAAACATGAATTGATTAAATATGTCAAATATATTTTAAAAAATCAATGATTTAGAAGATTTAATAAATTATCTTCAATTATTGTAAACGATGTTGTGTAGAGTTATTATTAGAAAGCAAATATTTCAAAGATCATTATTCATTATAATGTTGATATACGGGATATAATGGTTGCAGATGAATTCACACAAATCTTGTGGAGCACCACAGACCAGATTGGTCTAGCATTCAGACAGGAAGAGACACGATATAGAGTCGTAGTTGTCTATTTTCCTCGTGGAAATACAGAATGGCAATATACATCTAATGTCAATCGACCTACGCATAGATATCCAGCAATCGATCCTGATATAGAAGGGTTAATTTATAAAACAGGTGATTATATTCATTTAATAAAAAATGAACGTTATTTCCGTCTTTGGATTCCTAGTAAATTGCTTCATTTATCTGTATATATAAAAACGTAATTTGACTGATCGGCCTATCAACGCACGGCTCAACACACTGGAAGGATAGGGCTGACATTTTGACATATGACGTAGGCATCCACTAAGAAAGGATTTTCCAAAAGTCAATCTCTAATGGGGTCACAAAGACAATAAAAAGGTTAAAAAAGTTGATATAGAATAATTAAGATTCTAAAAACTGGGGCGAACAATGTCGCACGGGATTGCTATGTTGTCTACAAAAAAGTGTCTAAACATAAATATATATTTAAAGAGATCAGTCAAGCACTAGCAACGCCGGGTTGTACAGCTACCGAAATATACATTTTGTTCTAACATTGACATTTTGTATCATTTTATACTCTTTTTTAGAACACATCGTAGTATGGATAAAGCATTTAATAAGAGACAACATAATTCTTGATTTATTATAAACATAACATATTCATTTTCATAATATATATTGTTTTTCTCACATTTCTGTTGACAATTAATGGTAATTCTATAACAAGAAATGTAATACCTTAATGATTATATAGTTAAAGCAAAACACTGCATAGTTCTGAACATGAACCACAGTCAATGGCATAAATATAATTTATAATATCCGCATTACATTTACGAACATAATCTTACCATACCGCCAATTAGATTGTTAATATTGAATTAAAATAGTAAATAAGTGATGTTGTGATGAATTCGATTCGCGTGTATAGCAATTATTAGTGTTTTGGAAATGTATTTATACCAAAAAGTGTCTTATTAATACATCACTCTTGATTAAATCAAAACATTAAGAAAAAGAAATGATCTATCTGTATTAAGCGAAAAATTGGTACATTATATTACAGTATTTTTAATTAGAGTCGTTAATTCCATTATTAAATGATGTGACGACTCGCAAAGTTATATTCCTGAAACATATATTTGTTTATAATTCATTACGTATTGAAATATTGTTATTTTAGGAGTAGAAATGTTCTTTGAAAATATATTGGAGTTACATAACCAAACCCGTACCAAACACAGGGTAGGAAGACTGATACATGACCATGAAGTGGGTAAAACAATTGATTACATATATTTTCTTTACAAATGACAATTATCGTGAGACGTATTGCCATAATTTTAAATCAGTACATATCTATATTAACAATGTAAAACCATTTTCGATATTAATATCAGTTTATTGATGAGATTAATATAAATTGAACATCTCTATGAACTTCCAGGGAGATGTACATTTCTAAATATCAGTAAAATTCTCATATTTCACATAGAAAGTCGTCATTAACACAATTAGACAAACGTGTATTTATTTGTGATCAACTTGATCAATAATTATAAACGCTCGCAAGCAAGTTCCCTCGTTGAATGTAATTTACCGATCTGCGTAAACAATTGATATTGTAATATTTATATCATTCTCTCTTTTATTTTTTTTTTCAGATGGATGATATAGCTGATTCGATACTACGTAATAGAGAGTTCACACAAGAAAGGTATGGATTGAACAAACAATTATTCAGGAATGATCATTATACCAAACTGCGTGATAAGGCAGTAGCTAATGAAGTGTTTTCGAAGTGGTACTATGTGCATGGATATTACACTTACATAGGAGAACCAGAATATAAAAATGCAGGTAAATTTTCCATACCGCACATGATGTCCTTAACAGTATTTATAGAGTTAGTAGCAAACTGTCATATAAAACATGAAGATAAGTTAACAATATATATTTGCAAATTGTTATAACATATAGTAGGTTGTCTTAATGTATAAATGTTTTCCCATGAAAATTTTGGAATTTGTACATATCGTCTATGTCTATCTTTTCAATTCTAGTATTAAAATAACACATTTTTCATATATTTTAAATTATAAATATATTCGTCTATAAATATTAGTTATGATATATACGAAAACATGATTTAACCAAACATATTAAATGTTTTCTATATAAATGTGTCAAAAGTCTTAGTAATTTACCTACGATTATCGTACGAGATGTAATATGGAATAATGTAGACGGAAGTAATCGTACTATATTCAAAAGTTATTTTTTAATGTCTTAATCTTAAAAATAAATGACTGTAATAATGTCAAGGAAGAAGTCTGCTAAAAATCTTTACCTTTCTACTTATAAACATAACTCTTTTCTGCTGTATTAAATTGATATAATTTTTATTTTCATAAAAAATACAATTAATACAACTCTGGTATACGGATTTTATGATTTCAGATGAATTCACACAAATCGTGTGGAGTAGCACCCAAAAAATTGGTATGAGCATTACAATGAATTTTTATTTTACTCTAGAATTCATAGTTATCTATGATCCGCCCGGAAACATACCAGGACAATTTGGATCGAACGTATTTCGTCCTATAAATACGAATCAATGAGAGTCTTTTGAAGTCATTTGTTAAATCAATCTTGTATTTATATTCTTAAGTAATACATATTTTATAATTTATAAATGCCCTTACGGAACATAATCGATTCATATTTATTTGTTTATAATATTTATTATTATTTGTTATTTTGCTAAATGCAGTATTATGCTTGTTTATGTAGCTTTATTTCGGAAAAAAAAAATAAATGCGAATTATGAATATTCCACAACATTGTAATCACTTAATGTAATGTATTTTTTTTTTAAACCTATGATGTGCTTGCGTTTTTAATATATATGATTCTAATGAACACAGAACGCTTTTATACCGAGGTTTACATATTATTTTTAAATATGTTATTGCTACAGTTTTGAACAAAAGACAAACAATTCGACGGACGTGAGTTAGAAGATACAAAAGCGAATGCTATATAATATTCTGTTTATCAATTGTACCAATTGGAAACATCTGAATGATTTCGTTTTTTTTTCTTTATAGTGTAATGTAGTTTATTCGGTAAAATTTCATAGTGGTAGCGAGTCGTGGTCAGGGACGGATCTTGGGTGGCGGAGGAATGGCAGACGGGAATTAATTTTGGGAAGAGATATATTCGTGGCAATATTATTAAAAATCAAAGAACGGTCTGTATCATTTGATAATATTATTGAATTCCAGGAATTAGATAAATCAAGTGTCGTGCAATGTGCACTGCAATGTACTAGTTAATTCCCTTCCCCCCTACTTTGACAACGATTATCGTGAACACCAATCGTATTATAAAAATTTGTAAAAACAACATTTTCTTGAAATTTTAGCTTCAAATTTATTATCACATATACAGGTAAGTTAGTCAAAACAAAACCGCTATACATTCTGATTCCGCAAAATTTTAATTTTCGTAAAAACTTTAAATTTGTACACTGTGTCATGAAATGTCAGTGTTACCATGTAGTTTAGGTGACTAGTAGCGTATTGATATCGCTAAACGTCCCCTTGGTTTTTAATTAAAATACTATTATTAACACCCGTCTGCTTCCAATACGATGCTCGATGTCTGGCGTTACACACATATTATTCACAATATGTCGTAGGCCTTGAATACGGTTTAATGCAGTCAATACTTTATACACGTAAACTATCATACACACATATGTCTCATTACGTAAATAATTTCCGTGCTGATTTTCGAAGAATAAAACGTTTTTTTAATTACTGAATTTTCATACATTACTGAGAAAATGTACAGTACATGAATATTACAAACGAAACAAAAAATAAACAATACTAAAAATTTTAAAAAATTAATTAATTAATTAATATTAAATTAAATATTTGACAATTATGGATAGAAACGGTTTGGGTAAAATATCAACTGAAAAGTGGTGTCGAAAAAATCACTTGGCAAAACGCAAAAGAAAATAACTTCGTTTTATGACCAATATATTTCTATATGAAATTTCATATTCCATATGTCGCAATCTCTCATGTCAACGACCACGAGCCGCCACTGTGTTATAAAAATGTGTAAAAACAAGATATTCCTAAAACCTTAGCTTTAAATGATTTATCACATTTACAGTTACATCGGTCGAAACAAAACGTTCTAATCGATTCTTTAAAAGTTTAATCTTTGCCAATACTTCAATTACCGCGGCATGAGCTTTCAGTGATTATTACGTAGTTTGAGGGACGAGTAGCGACAATGATATCATTAAAGTTATCATCCGTTTGAATTTTATTTTAATGTTTTGTTGCTTACACCCGTTTATATCCAATACGATGCTCGACGACTAAGATATTATTTACGATGTGTCGCAGGCATTGAAAACGGCAACGAGTGTCAATATATTATATAATATATAATATACTACAAACATTTGTGCGATAAAGTAAATAATATCTGTGCTGGTTTTCGGCGAATGAAAATGTTGTCTCTATATCACCGAAAAAACATTTAATGCACGAATATTATAAAAATTACAAAAAATTGAATCGTTATTACCAAATATTTCATTTTTATTCCCATCCAATGTGTCATGAGCTTTCATTGTTTATCATATAGATTGAGTGACGAGTAGCGTTATCATTTAGTATCGAAAACAACGTACCTACGTGTATGCGATTATATATACTGTAAATTATAATAAGAACGTCTTAATAATTTGCCACCAAAATATTATTATATAATAACTGGTGTTAAATATAAAACGAAGTTAAAATATAACATGCGTTCAAAGTAAAAAAATTGCATGACAGCTTATGATTAACACCCATTTGTATTGTTTTTATAAATTTTGATTCTTTTATTGATCAAATTTGTATTCTATTGTAGTACAGGTGAACATTTGAAGAATGATTATGACAGACATTTGTAATCTATCATAATTATAAAAAATAATAATTGTTTTATGTATCATTTGTTCCAATGTTCTGTTAAATACAGACAAGTCGTGTGTCCAAATTGAAGATATCGAAAAAAAAATCGATTTCCTTTTTAAAATTTTTGAGTAGTTTTTTCAAATCAATAAGTACACGGTTGATGAAAGTCGAAAATACAGTGCTTGATAATTATAATAGAAACTTACTTAAAATATCTGTCGGGAAATGGAGTCAAAAAATCAGATCACGTGTAGCATACGCGAACATGTCAAAAGGTAAACGACCAACACAATTTGGTTTTTACAGCCTGCCTATTCTTCGCGTCGCTTAGAAATTAAAATTAAATAGACTAGCGATTCTAAGCTAAAAATAGATTTTCTTTTTAATATTTCAAAACGAAAATTATTATTTTATAAAAATATTTGTTACTAAAGATATTGAAATGGTCCTTGTCATTGAACTAACAAATTATTTCTATCAAGCTTGCAAACAAATTTCAACCCTAAAATAATGTAAACAAAACCATTTCCATAACTAAATCGCCGACAATTCCTCACAATTACTTGTTTTAATTTTTTGATAGTTTATCAATTATCTGAAATGAACGACTGGAAAAAATCGAGAATTCCAATCAAGAAAAGTAGAATCTGCACATTATATCCATCCGGCAAAAGTGTATAATTGAGGTTATTGGAATTTAAAAAAATGGCAGTTAATGATTATTCTATAAAAATATTCTAACATTATAAAAGAAAAAAAATTATTTCATATATTCTACGAAATAGAATTATAGATAACACAATATTGTTTACTACGGTACAGTGTTTTACGTTAAATATTCAAAAGAGCAATTGTTATATTGAAAACAACGTACCGACGTGACTCAGATTTCACATAAAAAAAAATAGCTATGATTCTTGATGAAACCGACATAATAATTCTGCCAAAACGTTGTTGACTGATTATAAAACTTCTCATTGCTATTGTATGTGCACAGGTGTTTAATATAATATTGATAGCAAAAAAACTGAATGGTCTTCATCAGAATCTGTGGAATGTTATAAATAAAATTCGGAATATTTTAGATGGAATTTAATGGCCGAATAAATCACGATTTTATAATTGTATGAAAAACGAATTGAAAAATAAACCTAAATATCATTAATACAAATGCAATATCGTGAATTTGAATTCGGGACTAGCCGTTAAGTAATAGATATATATTAAAATAATGATAACAAAAAAATGCATGGTTTCAACGAGAATCTGTGGTCAATGACATAATTTTATTTTGCTATACATGTGTACCATAACTTAATGTAGCCAATTTTGAATTCATATCAGCGAAATTATCAAAATAAAATCAAAATAGCCAGTCAACGATACTGAAATTATGTTGATTCACGTGGATATAATGTTTGATTATTAAGAAACATGTTATAATTTCAAATTCTATAACGTACACCATTGTTATGACAAAACTAAATAAGAAAAAAACAAAAATAGCCTATAGATTTTCCGGGATATTCTGTTAAATTTATTATGGAATTTTGAATGCAATACTTCAAAAACCAGAATACATATAGTTCGAATCAACTCGCAATATATAACATGTGACACTTTTAAAACGCTTCGTATGGGTAATTTAACCTTCAATTCAATTTTCACATTTTCAGTACAACAAAATCACGTGTCAATATCGAATGTCTGTTGAATCTCTATTTTATTGGTTTAACTATTTGGTGGTTATTTGAAGCCTAAAACTATATTACTGGAAAAACTTATGACACCTTATCAATAAAATATCATATTACACTATTTTCATACAGACATGGAACTCATAAATAACTTTCGGAATATTTCGGATGGTAATTAATGGTAGAATAATCACAATTTAAAACCGTCTGGTAGCCTCACTATTCGCAATGACAAACCGACGAATTCATATGTTGATCATAATAATACGTGTTAAAAGAACGTAGTCTATCGATTTCGAGAAATCGTGTTTATTTATCTAGTTCGAAAACAGTGTGTTTATAGGTGTGTTTGCATTTGAATTATGCAAACGAACTACGTTTGATATCCAATGAGATGCGATTACGTGTAGGATGTTTGTCTAGGTGTTACCGTAAGAGCAGAGTACACCGCTTACTTGCGAATTCTTGTATTACTATGATTTTGTTAGTTGGTTTCCACCGACGAACTTAAAGAAGTATTGTCTGATCTCCAATGGTAAATGGATCAGACATTTTTATAGTGTCAACACAATAACCGAAATAACTTTTATACGTTTAGCACTAACATGATGGCGATTGGACGTTATCTGTTATTAATTATTTCGTTGACACGAACAATATTTACGATTAATGAAAATTTCACTGAAGAAGGTAAGTTGTTAACTTAACGGTGTGCAAAAAACTAGAAAAGCGAATTGGGCATGTCGTCATATTTATTTGGAAATCTCTACAAATTTTAATATCTGTAAAAAAGTGTTTTCTTGTGTATTTTTTTTTTCTGAAATTTTTATTTAATTGTGTGGTAGTAAATGTTGTTATAATTTTATTTTAGAAATAGCAAGGTTTTTAGATTATATATATAGATTGCATAACGCGGTCCGGGTCAAACATGGTGTAGACACATTGTTACGAACCGATGAAGTAAGTAATAATTGATATTATTTTTCATGAAAATAACAAATATCGTCAGACGTCTTGTCACAATACAGTGGAACCTCGATTTTCCGGGGTAATGGTGGTGAGGGGGTCACACGGATAAATGAAAATCACGGTTAATCGAGACTTTTTATAATAATGATTTTTTTCATTTAATTATAATTAGAAATACATAGGTACAATTTTATAATAATGAAATTTTAAAAATTTTGATTCAATTATAATTAGAAATATACATAACATTTATACAATAATTTTATTTATACATCCATAATATTGTATACAACAAGTTAACAGGGCTTGAAATATGAAATTATCAGTCTTTGTTTTTTTTGGTTTGAAATAATTTTCCTTACTTAACCGAACTTAGCCGAACTCATTTGCAAGTTTTTGAACACTTTCACCATGATCTACAGCCCGGTTAATAATCAACACTTTTTTCTCTAGGGAAAGAACGACACGTTTTCGTTTAGTACTTATTATTAGATTAATACGTTATACCACACGTTACGTTCGGCGATAGCGAAGGACAAAAGCAAACTGAAGGTGATTCGATAAGTATAATAATCGATGTACAAAATTGCTTATCTTCATATTATTATCGTCAAAAATTTCATTAATACGATTGTCGATATCGTGTATTATGTAGTATAAAATGTTCGATTATAACTACATATATATCTACAGTCCATACTTATTTTTAAATTTTCGGAAGAGTGAGCACGGGTAATCGCAAACACGGTTAATCGCAAACACGGATAATCGAGGTTCTACTGTATTCTGTTAAGGGATAGGGTCAGTTCTCCATACTTTTGATAAGAGAAAAATTTGATAACCGATTTTTGCGGATGTAGAAATACCAACATAGATAATTAAAATCCCACGTTCCAAATGTTCATTTATAAATTTACTAACCTTTAATTAGTGGAAAATAACAATAAATGTTTAACTTTTTCTACAATTAGAACTTTAAAATAATGATTATTATAAATGGTAATATTACATAGACAATACAATATTACAGTATTAACCAAATAGAAATTCACTTTAAACAAAATTTTAAATCATAAAAAATTTAAAAACTTATATTACATGAACATATGAAATATCATAGGTATAATAAAACATTTTATTACTGTATCACTGTAATGACCGTTAAAAACCGTTACACATCAAATACTCAAATACATTAATAACATACATTATTTCACATATTTAATGCAGAGTTGTACATTTATCAACACTAAATTTATATTTGTATAATTTTATAATTTTGTGTGGTGGTATGTAACCTCAAAAAAAAAATTGAAATTATTTCTCTTATCAAAAGTATGGAGAACTGACCCTATCCCTTCTGTTAATACTCATCCAAAATATCCGTGTCATACCATTTTCGATTTAAATAGCAGTTAGTGTTCAAACTGAATATAATTTGTACACAACTGTTAACTTCCTCGGAGACATGAGTATCCTAAAAAATACGTAAAATGTGAATATTTCACGTAGTTGGTAATCATTCACACGAGTCAGAGAAACGTGTATTCGCCGTTAACATGATAAATAATTATACATGCATGCAAGCAATTACTCATGTTTGTCATTATTGATTTAATGAATGTAATTATCAATCTGCGGAAAGAAAATATATTGTAGTATTGATATAACATTCCCCTACTTTTTTTTTTAGATGGATGTGTTAGCTTATCAAAAATTGGAGGAATGGATAAATTTGGAAGACGAAGATGATATTCGATTTGGATTAAATATCAATCAAATAGAATTTGATATGATTAATACAATACAACTGAACATTGCTGAAGCAATACATTTTTTTTCATTATCCTACGAGATTGGAATTTTTTACGATTACGATAGGGAACCATTTACAAACTATGCAGGTAAATTTATTGTACGTCACGTGTTATTCATAATAATGTTTCTGGAGATATATAAAAACTAGTCATATCCAATATATAATGAACTTAATTATATATACTTAGGTATTGTTGACGAACGCTGTAAACGATTTCCCATCTTATTAAGGCTATTATTATTTTTAATCTATGTGTATTCGTTTAAACCTGCGTGGTTTCCGGGCAAGAATAGGACCACGGAATGTTTCTCCTGTCATAAGAGGCGACAAAAGAACCTGGTGCAGAGCAGCAGCTGTATCAGTATCAAGCTAAGGCGGAAAATGAATGACATTGGAACGGCGTAGTCTTGAAGAAATGCAAGCAGAACTGAGTACAGCGGTATGGTTGCATCACTGCGATGTGGAAGGAGACGGAAATCCACCGCATTATTAATTATTCCTACTTAAAATCATCATGGCTGAAAAAAATATTACCACGGCCCTCAGTCCCCGGCAGACCTTCTTATTCATTATTATTCAAGTAATATAGTATATTTAGTATTCAATGGTCAAAGGGTGCTAAGAATACTAGAAACTATTCGCAATGACAAACCGACGAATTCATATGTTGATCATAATAATACGTGTTAAAAGAACGTAGTCTATCGATTTCGAGAAATCGTGTTTATTTATCTAGTTAGAAAACAATGTGTTTATAGATGTGTTTACATTTGAATTATGCAAACGAACTACGTTTGATATCCAATGAGATGCGATTACGTGTAGGATGTTTGTCTAGGTGTTACCGTAAGAGCAGAGTACACCGCTTACTTGCGAATTCTTGTATTACTATGATTTTGTTAGTTGGTTTCCACCGACGAACTTAAAGAAGTATTGTCTGATCTCCAATGGTAAATGGATCAGACATTTTTATAGTGTCAACACAATAACCGAAATAACTTTTATACGTTTAGCACTAACATGATGGCGATTGGACGTTATCTGTTATTAATTATTTCGTTGGCACGAACAATATTTACGATTAATGAAAATTTCACTGAAGAAGGTAAGTTGTTGACTTAACGGTGTGCAAAAAACTAGAAAAGCGAATTGGGCATGTCGTCATTATATTTATTTGAAAATCTCCACAAATTCTAATATCTGTTAGAAAGGGTTTTCTTGTGTATTTATTTATTTATTTTTAAACTTATATTTAATCGTGTGTTATTAAATGTTGTTATAATTTTATTTTAGAAATAACAAGGTTTTTAGATTATATATATAGATTGCATAACGCGGTCCGGATCAAACACGGTGTAGACATATTGGAACGAACCAATGAAGTAAGTAATAATAGAGTTTATTTTTCATGAAAATAACAAATATCGTCAGACGTCTTGTCACAATATTCTGTTAATACTCGTCCAAAATAACAGTGTCATACCGTTTTCGATTTAAATAGCAGTTAGTGTTTAAACTGAATATCACTTGTACACAACTGTTAACTTCCTGGGAGACATGAATTTCCTAAAAATACGTAAAATGTGAATATTTCACATAGTAGGTCATTATTCACACGAGTCAGAGAAACGTGTATTCGCCGTTAACATGTTAAATAATTATACATGCTTGAAAGCAAGTACTCACGTTTGTCATTATTGATTTAATGAATGAAATTTATCAACCTACGTAAAGAAAATATATTGTAGTATTGATATAACATTCCACTACTATTTTTCAGATGGATTTTGTAGCTTATCAAAAAATGAGTGAATGGGAAAATGTGAGGGACGAAAATGATATTGAATTAGGAGTAAATTTAAATCATAGGTATTTTGATGAGAATAGTACAATACAACTGAACATTGCTGAAGCAATAAAATTTTTTTCATTATCCTTCGAACTTGGAAATTTTTACAATTACGACAGTGAACCAATTAGTGATTATTATGGTAAATTTATTGTTATTCATAATAATATCTCTGGATATATATAGAAACTAGTCACATCAAATATATAATGAACTTAATTATATACACTTAGGAATTGTTGACGAACGCTGTAAATTATTCCCCATCTAATTAAGGCTATTATTATTTTTAATCTATGTGTATTCGTTTTAACTATAACGTTTTGATGACTAACTATAATAACAATTTTTAATACAATGAAAATATATATATAAATAAAAATAGGAGGTTTAATGAAACATGAATTGATTAAATATGTCAAATATATTTTAAAAAATCAATGTTTTAGAAGATTTAATAAATTATCTTCAAGTATTGTATACGATGTTGTGTAGAGTTATTATTAGAAAGCAAATATTCTATGATCATTTTTTATTATAGTGTTGGTATACGGGATATAATGGTTGCAGATGAATTCACACAAATCTTGTGGAGCACCACATACCAGATTGGTCTAACATTCAGACAGGTAGAGAAACTATATAGAGTCGTAGTTGTCTATTTTCCTCGTGGAAATACAAAATGGCAATATACATCTCATGTCAATCGACCTACGAATAGATATCCAGCAATCGATCCTGATATAGAAGGGTTAATTTATAAAACAGGTGATTATATTCATTTAATAAAAAATGAACGTTATTTCAGTCTTTGGATTCCTAGTAAATTGCTTCATTTATCTGTATATATAAAAGAGTAATTTGACTGATTGGCCTTTTAACGCACAGCTCAACACACTGGAAGGATAGGGCTGACATTTTGACATATGACGTAGGCATCCACTAAGAAAGGATTTTCCAAAAGCCAATCTCTAATGGGGTCACAAAGACAATAAAAAGGTTAAAAAAGTTGATATAGAATAATTAAGATTCTAAAAACTGGGGCGAACAATGTCGCACGGGATGCTATGTTGTCTACAAAACGGTTTCTAAACATAAATATATATTTAAAAGAGATCAGTCAAGCACTAGCAACGCCAGGTTGTACAGCTACCGAAATATACATTTTGTTCTAACATTGACATTTTGTATCATTTTATACTCTTATTGAGAACACATCATAGTATGGATAAAGCATTTAATAAGAGATAACATAATTCTTGATTTATTATAAACATAACATATTCATTTTCATAATATACATTGTTTTTTTCACATTTCGGTTGACAAATAACAGTTATTATATTACAAGAATAGTAATACCTTAATGATTTTTTTTTTTTTTTTTTTTTTTTATTATATTGCTTTTATTATACATATTACAGCACAACAATTATTTATATTATTATTAAATAGATTATATTACCTATACATTATGTTCTATGTATAAATTAAAATTATGTTTAAAGTGAGAAGAAAGAAAAAAAAAAAAAAAAAAAAAAAAAAAGAAGAAAAACAAAACAAAAAGGGTGAGAGAATGTAAATTGTAGAAAGTAATGGCTTATATAAGGAAGCCAGCTTTAAGGATGAAGGAGATTGTTGCAAAAATTACTAAAGGGGAACGAGAATTAAGAAGGAGAAAGACGTCCGGAGAGGAATATCCAAGGGATTAGAGGCGGGAAAGAAGGAGATTTCTGTTGAGAGATAGTGATGGACAGTGAAATAGAATATGTTGAAGGTCACAGATGGCTTCATTTAAATGTAACGTGCAGTACGGAGAAGAATTGAGAGCCAGGCGAAAGGCAAAGTTCGGTAGTCGATTGTGACCAAGGCGTAGTCTACAGTGGGCAACAATCAGGTGCCTAGGTAGGGGAAGACCAATAAACCACGGCCGCGAAGGAATCTGAGGTGAGACATTTCTGTGCCATGAGGCATATCGATGAGGTAACGACGACCATTTTAACTGCCAGGCATTCCAAATATACCTTAATGATTATATAGTTAAAGTGAAAAATTGGATAGTTCTCAAGAGGAACCGCAATCAGTCGCATAAATATCATTTATAATATTCGCATTACATTTACGAACATAATCTTACCATACCTCCAATTAGATTGTTAATATTGAATTAAAATAGTAAATAAGTGATGTTGTGATGAATTCGATTCGCGTGTATAGCAATTATTAGTGTTTTGGAAATGTATTTATACCAAAAAGTGTCTTATTAATACATCACTCTTCATTAAATCAAAACATAAGGAAAAAGATATCATCTATCTGTATTAAGCGAAAGTATTGGTACATTATATTATAGTATTTATAATTAGAGTCGTTAATTCCATTATTAAATGTTTTGACGACTCGCAAAGTTATATTCCTGAAACATATATTTGTTTATAATTCATTACATATTGAAATATTGTTATTTTAGGAGTAGAAATGTTCTTTGAAAATATATTGGAGTTACATAACCAAACCCGTACCAAACACAGGGTAGGAAGACTGATACATGACCATGAAGTGAGTAAAACAATTGATTACATATATTTTCTTTACAAATGACAATTATCGTGAGACGTATTGCCTTATTTTAAATCAGTACATATATATATTAACAATGTAAAACCATTTTCGATATTAATATCAGTTTATTGATGAGATTAATATAAATTGAACATCTCTATGAACTTCCTGGGAGATGTACATTTCTAAATATCAGTAAAATTCTCATATTTCACATAGAAAGTCGTCATTAACACAATTAGACAAACGTGTATTTATTTGTGATCAACTTGATCAATAATTATAAACGCTCGCAAGCAAGTTCCCTCGTTGAATGTAATTTACCGATCTGCGTAAACAATTGATATTGTAATATTTATATCATTCTCTCTTTTATTTTTTTTTTCAGATGGATGATATAGCTGATTCGATACTACGTAATAGAGAGTTCACACAAGAAAGGTATGGATTGAACAAACAATTATTCAGGATTGATCATTATACCAAACTGCGTGATAAGGCAGTAGCTAATGAAGTGTTTTCGAAGTGGTACTATGTGCATGGATATTACACTTACATAGGAGAACCAGAATATAACATTACAGGTAAAAGTTCCATACCGCACATGATGTACATAACAGTATTTTTAGAGTTAGTAGCAAGCTGTCATATAAAACATGAAAATAAGTTAACAATATATATTTGCAAATTGTTTTAACATATAGTAGGTTGTCTTAATGTATAAATGTTTTCCCGTGAAAATTTTCGAATTTGTACATATCGTCTATGTCTATCTTTTCAATTCTAGTATTAAAATAACACATTTTTCATATATTTTAAATTATAAATATATTCGTCTATAAATATAAGTTATGATATATACGAAAACATGATTTAACCAAACATATTAAATGTTTTCTATATAAATGTGTTAAAAGCCTTAGTAATTTACCTACGATTATCGTACGAGATGTAATATGGAATAATGTAGACGGAAGTAATCGTACTATATTCAAAAGTTATTTTTTAATGTCTTAATCTTAAAAATGAATGACTGTAATAATGTCAAGCAAAAAGTCTGCTAAAATTCTTTACATTTGTACTTATAAACATAATTCTTTTCTGATGTATTAAATTGATAGAATTTTTATTTTCATGAAAAATACAATTAATACAACTCTGGTATACGGATTTTATGATTGCAGATCCATTCACACGAATCGTGTGGAGTAGCACCCAAAAAATTGGTATGAGCATTACAATGAATTTTTATTCTACTATAGAATTCATAGTTATCTATGATCCGCCCGGAAACATACCAGGACAATTTGGATCGAACGTATTTCGTCCTATAAATAAGAATCAATGAGAGTCTTTTGAAGTCATTTGTTAAATCAATCTTGTATTTATATTCTTAAGTAATACATATTTTATAATTTATAAATGCCCTTACGGAACATAATCGATTCATATTTATTTGTTTATAATATTTATTATTATTTGTTATTTTGCTAAATGCAGTATTATGCTTGTTTATGTAGCTTTATTTCGGAAAAAAAAAATAAATGCGAATTATAAATATTCCACAACATTACAATCACTTAATGTAATGTATTTTTTTTTTTAAAACCTATGATGTGCTTGCGTTTTTAATATATATGATTCTAATGAACACAGAACGCATTTATACCGAGGTTTACATATATTTTTTAAATATGTTATTGCTACAGTTTTGAACGAGAGACAAACAATTCGACGGACGTGTGTTAGAAGTTTGAGTTACATATGACGTGGATACAAAAGCGAATGCTATATAATATTCTGTTTATCAATTGTACCAATTGGAAACATCTGAATGATTTCGTTTTTTTTTCTTTATAGTGTAATGTAGTTTATTCGGTAAAATTTCAAAATGGTAGCGAGTCGTAGTCAGGGACGGATCTTGGGTGGCGGAGGAATGGCAGACGGGAATTAATTTTGGGAAGAGATATATTCGTGGCAAAATTATTAAAAATCAAAGAACGGTCTGTATCATTTGATAATATTATTCAATTCCAGGAATTAGATAAATCAAGTGTCGTGCAATGTGCACTGCACTGTACTAGTTAATTCCCTTCCCCCTACTTTGACAACGATTATCGTGAACACCAATCGTATTATAAAAATTTGTAAAAACAACATTTTCTTGAAATTTTAGCTTCAAATTTATTATCACATATACAGGTAAGTTAGTCAAAACAAAACCGCTATACATTCTGATTCCGCAAAATTTTAATTTTCGAAAAAACTTTAAATTTGTACACTGTGTCATGAAATGTCAGTGTTATCATGTAGTTTAGGTGACTAGTAGCGTATTGATATCGCTAAACGTCCCCTTGGTTTTTACTTAAAATATTATTATTAACATCCGTCTGCTTCCAATACGATGCTCGATGTCTGGTGATACACACATATTATTCACAATATGTCGTAGACCTTGAAGACGGTTTATTGCAGTAAATATTTTATACACGTAAACTATCATACACACATATGTCTGATTACGTAATAATTTCTGAGCTGATTTTCGAAGAATAAAACAATTTTTTAATTACTGAATTTTCATACTACATTACTGAGAAAAAGTACAGTACATGAATATTACAAACAAAACAAAAAATAAACAATACTAAAAATAAAAAAAAATTAATTCATTAATTTATAAAAAATAAGTTTTTGACAATTGTGATAAAAATTGTAATTTTATGAAAGACAATATATAATATTTACATATCTCAAAAGAGTATCTATATTTATATTCACTAACGGGAAGTAATTTACAGTTTAGAAATGTTAATAATAATTAAATAATTAAAAGCGATCTATAGTTATATTCACTAACTGAAAATAATTTACAATTTAGAAATGTTAAGGTCAGAACATTTACATTCATATGTATGTATATATAATGTTTGTTAAAAATGATAAATCTTTCGCGAAATCATATTTATTTGAGATTCAAACATTTACGATTATATAAACAATTCTCCAAAGTTTTTTTTTTATTTTGATTATTTAGGTCACTAAAAATAGTTTTTTAAAAATTTAATTACGAGTCTAATTTTTAAAATGTAATGAATTTGTGTAATATTTTTTATATTGAAATAATTTATATTTTTTTCGTCCCTGAACTTTATTTGTATATGTAATTCGGTCCCCTAATGAAACTCTATCTACTTAGTCGATTACATCAAATAGTTTTAAAATATGTTGCAAACATTACAAATCGTTGGTTGGGACTCGCAACAATTCCTTATCGCCAAAAAACAATGATTTCTTATTTCAAAATTATTCAATATCACACCACGCGCAATGCAATGTTTTTGAATAATCGTGACATTATATTATTCGAACACTGTTTAAAGAGGTGTTTGTGTATTCGATATATACGAAGACTTATAAAAACAATGTACATACGCGTACGGAATGTTGTGTATTGTACAGTATAATACAAATTTTTTTTCAATACATTGTCGCCAAAAAATTGTTATCGAACCACACGCAGGTAAAAATCATTGAAGTATATTGAAAACGGGTTACGGATAGAAATGGTTTAGGTAAAATATCAACTGGAAAGTGGTGTCAAAAAAAATCACTTAGCAAAACGCAAAAGAAAATAACTTCGTTTTAAGACCAGCATATTTCTATATGAAATTTCATATTCCATAGGTCGCAATCTCTCCTGTCAACGACCACCAACCGCCATTGTGTTTTAAAAACGTGTAAAAACAAGATATTCCTAAAACCTTAGCTTAAAATGATTTTTCACATTTACAGTGAACGTTCCAATCGATTTTTTAAAAGTTTAATCTTTGCCGATACTTCAATTACCGTGGCATGAGATTTCAGCGATTATTACGTAGTTCGAGGGACGAGTAGCGACAATGATATCATTAAAGTTATCATCCGTTTGAATTTTATTTTAATTTTGTTACAAATTCGATCGATTTCGAGAAGTCGTGTTTATTTATCTAGTACGAAAACAGTGTGTTTTTAGGTGTGTTTGCATTTGAATTATGCAAACGAACTACGTTCGATATCCAATGAGATGCGATTACGTGTAGGATGTTTGTCTAGGTGTTACCGTAAGAGCAGAGTACACCGCTTACTCGCGAATCCTTGTATTACTATGATTTTGTTAGTTGGTTTCCACCGACGATCTTAAAGAAGTATTGTCTGATCTCCAATGGTAAATGGATCAGACATTTTTATAGTGTCAACACAATAACCGAAATAACTTTTATACGTTTAGCACTAACATGATGGCGATTGGACGTTATCTGTTATTAATTATTTCGTTGGCACGAACAATATTTACGATTAATGAAAATTTCACTGAAGAAGGTAAGTTGTTAACTTAACGGTGTGCAAAAAACTAGAAAAGCGAATTGGGCATGTCGTCATTATATTTATTTGAAAATCTCCACAAATTCTAATATCTGTTAGAAAGGGTTTTCTTGTGTATTTATTTATATATTTTTAAACTTATATTTAATCGTGTGTTATTAAATGTTGTTATAATTTTATTTTAGAAATAACTAGGTTTTTAGATTATATATATAGATTGCATAACGCGGTCCGGATCAAACACGGTGTAGGCATATTGGAACGAACCAATGGAGTAAGTAATAATAGAGTTTATTTTTCATGAAAATAACAAATATCGTCAGACGTCTTGTCACAATATTCTGTTAATACTCGTCCAAAATAACAGTGTCATACCGTTTTCGATTTAAATAGCAGTTAGTGTTCAAACTGAATATCACTTGTACACAACTGTTAACTTCCTGGGAGACATGAATTTCCTAAAAATACGTAAAATGTGAATAATTCACATAGTAGGTCATTATTCACACGAGTCAGAGAAACGTGTATTCGCCGTTAACATGTTAAATAATTACACATGCTTGAAAGCAAGTACTCACGTTTGTCATTTTTGATTTAATGAATGAAATTTATCAACCTACGTGTAGAAAATATATTGTAGTATTGATATAATATTCCACTACTTTTTTTCAGATGGATTTTGTAGCTTATCAAAAATTGAATGAATGGGAAAATGTGAAGGACGTAGAGGATATTGAATTAGGAGTAGATATAAATCATTGGGATTTTGATGAGAATAGTACAATACAACTGAACATTGCTGAAGCAATAAAAATTTTTTCATTGTCCTTCGAGCTTGGAAATTTTTACATTTACGATAGTGAACCAAATAGTGATTATTATGGTAAATTTATTGTTATTCATAATAATATCTCTGGATATATATAGAAACTAGTCACATCAAATATATAATGAACTTAATTATATATACTTAGGAATTGTTGACGAACGCTGTAAACGATTCCCCATCTAATTAAGGCTATTATTATTTTTAATCTATGTGTATTCGTTTTAACTATAACGTTTTGATGACTAACTATAATAACAATTTTTAATACAATGAAAATATATACATAAATAAAAATAGGAGGTTTAATGAAACATGATTTGATTAAATATGTCAAATTTATTTTAAAATATTAATGTTTTAGAAGATTTAATAAATTATCTTCAAGTATTGTATACGATATTGTGTAGAGTTATTATTAAAAAGCAAATATTCTATGATCATTTTTCATTATAGTGTTGGTATACGGGATATAATTGTTGCAGATGAATTCACACAAATCTTGTGGAGCAGCACATCCCAGATTGGTCTAACATTCAGTCATGATGAGAAACGATATACAGTCCTAGCTGTCTATTTTCCTCGTGGAAATACTAAATGGGAATATACATCTAATGTCAATCGACCTACGAATAGATATCCAGCATACGATCCTGATATAGAAGGGTTAATTTATAAAACAGGTGAATATATTTATTTAATAAAAAGTGAACATCTTTTCAGTCTTTGGATTTCTAGTAAATTGCTTCATTTATATGTATATATAAAAAAGTAACTTGACTGACTGGCCTATCAACGCACGGCTCAACCCACTGGAAGGATAGGGCTGAAATTTTAGAATATGCATAATCCGCTAACAAATGGTTTTCCAATAGTCAATCTCTAATGGTGTCACAAAGACGATAAAAGGGTAAACAAAGTTGATTTAGAATATTTAAAGCACTAGGCACTGGGACAAACGATGTAGCACGGGATTGCTATGTTGTCTACAAAAAATTTTCTAAA
Source organism: Schlechtendalia chinensis (assembly GCA_019022885.1). Classification (NCBI taxonomy): domain Eukaryota; kingdom Metazoa; phylum Arthropoda; class Insecta; order Hemiptera; family Aphididae; genus Schlechtendalia; species Schlechtendalia chinensis. The sequence continues at coordinate 1,405,320 of CM032349.1, read as the reverse complement.
TGATAAATAAACCTTAATGATTATATAGTTACAGCGAAAAATTGCACAGTTCTCACGAGGATCCGAAGTCAATGGCATATATATAATTTATAATATTCGCATTACATTTAAGAACATAATCTTACCATACCGCCAAATAGATTGTTAATATTGAATTAAAATAGCAATTCAGTGATGTGATGAATTCGATTCGCGTGTATAGCAATTATTAGTGTTTTGGAAATGTATTTATACCAAAAATTGTCTTATTAATACATCACTCTTGATTAAATCAAAACATTAAGAAAAAGATATCATCTATCTGTATTAAGCGAAAGTATTGGTCAGAGAAACGTGTATTCGCCGTTAACATGTTAAATAATTATACATGCTTGAAAGCAAGTACTCACGTTTGTCATTATTGATTTAATGAATGAAATTTATCAACCTACGTAAAGAAAATATATTGTAGTATTGATATAACATTCCACTACTATTTTTCAGATGGATTTTGTAGCTTATCAAAAAATGAGTGAATGGGAAAATGTGAGGGACGAAAATGATATTGAATTAGGAGTAAATTTAAATCATAGGTATTTTGATGAGAATAGTACAATACAACTGAACATTGCTGAAGCAATAAAATTTTTTTCATTATCCTTCGAACTTGGAAATTTTTACAATTACGACAGTGAACCAATTAGTGATTATTATGGTAAATTTATTGTTATTCATAATAATATCTCTGGATATATATAGAAACTAGTCACATCAAATATATAATGAACTTAATTATATACACTTAGGAATTGTTGACGAACGCTGTAAATTATTCCCCATCTAATTAAGGCTATTATTATTTTTAATCTATGTGTATTCGTTTTAACTATAACGTTTTGATGACTAACTATAATAACAATTTTTAATACAATGAAAATATATATATAAATAAAAATAGGAGGTTTAATGAAACATGAATTGATTAAATATGTCAAATATATTTTAAAAAATCAATGTTTTAGAAGATTTAATAAATTATCTTCAAGTATTGTATACGATGTTGTGTAGAGTTATTATTAGAAAGCAAATATTCTATGATCATTTTTTATTATAGTGTTGGTATACGGGATATAATGGTTGCAGATGAATTCACACAAATCTTGTGGAGCACCACATACCAGATTGGTCTAACATTCAGACAGGTAGAGAAACTATATAGAGTCGTAGTTGTCTATTTTCCTCGTGGAAATACAAAATGGCAATATACATCTCATGTCAATCGACCTACGAATAGATATCCAGCAATCGATCCTGATATAGAAGGGTTAATTTATAAAACAGGTGATTATATTCATTTAATAAAAAATGAACGTTATTTCAGTCTTTGGATTCCTAGTAAATTGCTTCATTTATCTGTATATATAAAAGAGTAATTTGACTGATTGGCCTTTTAACGCACAGCTCAACACACTGGAAGGATAGGGCTGACATTTTGACATATGACGTAGGCATCCACTAAGAAAGGATTTTCCAAAAGCCAATCTCTAATGGGGTCACAAAGACAATAAAAAGGTTAAAAAAGTTGATATAGAATAATTAAGATTCTAAAAACTGGGGCGAACAATGTCGCACGGGATGCTATGTTGTCTACAAAACGGTTTCTAAACATAAATATATATTTAAAAGAGATCAGTCAAGCACTAGCAACGCCAGGTTGTACAGCTACCGAAATATACATTTTGTTCTAACATTGACATTTTGTATCATTTTATACTCTTATTGAGAACACATCATAGTATGGATAAAGCATTTAATAAGAGATAACATAATTCTTGATTTATTATAAACATAACATATTCATTTTCATAATATACATTGTTTTTTTCACATTTCGGTTGACAAATAACAGTTATTATATTACAAGAATAGTAATACCTTAATGATTTTTTTTTTTTTTTTTTTTTTTATTATATTGCTTTTATTATACATATTACAGCACAACAATTATTTATATTATTATTAAATAGATTATATTACCTATACATTATGTTCTATGTATAAATTAAAATTATGTTTAAAGTGAGAAGAAAGAAAAAAAAAAAAAAAAAAAAAACAAAAGAAGAAAAACAAAACAAAAAGGGTGAGAGAATGTAAATTGTAGAAAGTAATGGCTTATATAAGGAAGCCAGCTTTAAGGATGAAGGAGATTGTTGCAAAAATTACTAAAGGGGAACGAGAATTAAGAAGGAGAAAGACGTCCGGAGAGGAATATCCAAGGGATTAGAGGCGGGAAAGAAGGAGATTTCTGTTGAGAGATAGTGATGGACAGTGAAATAGAATATGTTGAAGGTCACAGATGGCTTCATTTAAATGTAACGTGCAGTACGGAGAAGAATTGAGAGCCAGGCGAAAGGCAAAGTTCGGTAGTCGATTGTGACCAAGGCGTAGTCTACAGTGGGCAACAATCAGGTGCCTAGGTAGGGGAAGACCAATAAACCACGGCCGCGAAGGAATCTGAGGTGAGACATTTCTGTGCCATGAGGCATATCGATGAGGTAACGACGACCATTTTAACTGCCAGGCATTCCAAATATACCTTAATGATTATATAGTTAAAGTGAAAAATTGGATAGTTCTCAAGAGGAACCGCAATCAGTCGCATAAATATCATTTATAATATTCGCATTACATTTACGAACATAATCTTACCATACCTCCAATTAGATTGTTAATATTGAATTAAAATAGTAAATAAGTGATGTTGTGATGAATTCGATTCGCGTGTATAGCAATTATTAGTGTTTTGGAAATGTATTTATACCAAAAAGTGTCTTATTAATACATCACTCTTCATTAAATCAAAACATAAGGAAAAAGATATCATCTATCTGTATTAAGCGAAAGTATTGGTACATTATATTATAGTATTTATAATTAGAGTCGTTAATTCCATTATTAAATGTTTTGACGACTCGCAAAGTTATATTCCTGAAACATATATTTGTTTATAATTCATTACATATTGAAATATTGTTATTTTAGGAGTAGAAATGTTCTTTGAAAATATATTGGAGTTACATAACCAAACCCGTACCAAACACAGGGTAGGAAGACTGATACATGACCATGAAGTGAGTAAAACAATTGATTACATATATTTTCTTTACAAATGACAATTATCGTGAGACGTATTGCCTTATTTTAAATCAGTACATATATATATATTAACAATGTAAAACCATTTTCGATATTAATATCAGTTTATTGATGAGATTAATATAAATTGAACATCTCTATGAACTTCCTGGGAGATGTACATTTCTAAATATCAGTAAAATTCTCATATTTCACATAGAAAGTCGTCATTAACACAATTAGACAAACGTGTATTTATTTGTGATCAACTTGATCAATAATTATAAACGCTCGCAAGCAAGTTCCCTCGTTGAATGTAATTTACCGATCTGCGTAAACAATTGATATTGTAATATTTATATCATTCTCTCTTTTATTTTTTTTTTCAGATGGATGATATAGCTGATTCGATACTACGTAATAGAGAGTTCACACAAGAAAGGTATGGATTGAACAAACAATTATTCAGGATTGATCATTATACCAAACTGCGTGATAAGGCAGTAGCTAATGAAGTGTTTTCGAAGTGGTACTATGTGCATGGATATTACACTTACATAGGAGAACCAGAATATAACATTACAGGTAAAAGTTCCATACCGCACATGATGTACATAACAGTATTTTTAGAGTTAGTAGCAAGCTGTCATATAAAACATGAAAATAAGTTAACAATATATATTTGCAAATTGTTTTAACATATAGTAGGTTGTCTTAATGTATAAATGTTTTCCCGTGAAAATTTTCGAATTTGTACATATCGTCTATGTCTATCTTTTCAATTCTAGTATTAAAATAACACATTTTCATATATTTTAAATTATAAATATATTCGTCTATAAATATAAGTTATGATATATACGAAAACATGATTTAACCAAACATATTAAATGTTTTCTATATAAATGTGTTAAAAGCCTTAGTAATTTACCTACGATTATCGTACGAGATGTAATATGGAATAATGTAGACGGAAGTAATCGTACTATATTCAAAAGTTATTTTTTAATGTCTTAATCTTAAAAATGAATGACTGTAATAATGTCAAGCAAAAAGTCTGCTAAAATTCTTTACATTTGTACTTATAAACATAATTCTTTTCTGATGTATTAAATTGATAGAATTTTTATTTTCATGAAAAATACAATTAATACAACTCTGGTATACGGATTTTATGATTGCAGATCCATTCACACGAATCGTGTGGAGTAGCACCCAAAAAATTGGTATGAGCATTACAATGAATTTTTATTCTACTATAGAATTCATAGTTATCTATGATCCGCCCGGAAACATACCAGGACAATTTGGATCGAACGTATTTCGTCCTATAAATAAGAATCAATGAGAGTCTTTTGAAGTCATTTGTTAAATCAATCTTGTATTTATATTCTTAAGTAATACATATTTTATAATTTATAAATGCCCTTACGGAACATAATCGATTCATATTTATTTGTTTATAATATTTATTATTATTTGTTATTTTGCTAAATGCAGTATTATGCTTGTTTATGTAGCTTTATTTCGGAAAAAAAAAATAAATGCGAATTATAAATATTCCACAACATTACAATCACTTAATGTAATGTATTTTTTTTTTTAAAAACCTATGATGTGCTTGCGTTTTTAATATATATGATTCTAATGAACACAGAACGCATTTATACCGAGGTTTACATATATTTTTTAAATATGTTATTGCTACAGTTTTGAACGAGAGACAAACAATTCGACGGACGTGTGTTAGAAGTTTGAGTTACATATGACGTGGATACAAAAGCGAATGCTATATAATATTCTGTTTATCAATTGTACCAATTGGAAACATCTGAATGATTTCGTTTTTTTTTCTTTATAGTGTAATGTAGTTTATTCGGTAAAATTTCAAAATGGTAGCGAGTCGTAGTCAGGGACGGATCTTGGGTGGCGGAGGAATGGCAGACGGGAATTAATTTTGGGAAGAGATATATTCGTGGCAAAATTATTAAAAATCAAAGAACGGTCTGTATCATTTGATAATATTATTCAATTCCAGGAATTAGATAAATCAAGTGTCGTGCAATGTGCACTGCACTGTACTAGTTAATTCCCTTCCCCCCTACTTTGACAACGATTATCGTGAACACCAATCGTATTATAAAAATTTGTAAAAACAACATTTTCTTGAAATTTTAGCTTCAAATTTATTATCACATATACAGGTAAGTTAGTCAAAACAAAACCGCTATACATTCTGATTCCGCAAAATTTTAATTTTCGAAAAAACTTTAAATTTGTACACTGTGTCATGAAATGTCAGTGTTATCATGTAGTTTAGGTGACTAGTAGCGTATTGATATCGCTAAACGTCCCCTTGGTTTTTACTTAAAATATTATTATTAACATCCGTCTGCTTCCAATACGATGCTCGATGTCTGGTGATACACACATATTATTCACAATATGTCGTAGACCTTGAAGACGGTTTATTGCAGTAAATATTTTATACACGTAAACTATCATACACACATATGTCTGATTACGTAATAATTTCTGAGCTGATTTTCGAAGAATAAAACAATTTTTTAATTACTGAATTTTCATACTACATTACTGAGAAAAAGTACAGTACATGAATATTACAAACAAAACAAAAAATAAACAATACTAAAAATAAAAAAAAATTAATTCATTAATTTATAAAAAATAAGTTTTTGACAATTGTGATAAAAATTGTAATTTTATGAAAGACAATATATAATATTTACATATCTCAAAAGAGTATCTATATTTATATTCACTAACGGGAAGTAATTTACAGTTTAGAAATGTTAATAATAATTAAATAATTAAAAGCGATCTATAGTTATATTCACTAACTGAAAATAATTTACAATTTAGAAATGTTAAGGTCAGAACATTTACATTCATATGTATGTATATATAATGTTTGTTAAAAATGATAAATCTTTCGCGAAATCATATTTATTTGAGATTCAAACATTTACGATTATATAAACAATTCTCCAAAGTTTTTTTTTATTTTGATTATTTAGGTCACTAAAAATAGTTTTTTAAAAATTTAATTACGAGTCTAATTTTTAAAATGTAATGAATTTGTGTAATATTTTTTATATTGAAATAATTTATATTTTTTTCGTCCCTGAACTTTATTTGTATATGTAATTCGGTCCCCTAATGAAACTCTATCTACTTAGTCGATTACATCAAATAGTTTTAAAATATGTTGCAAACATTACAAATCGTTGGTTGGGACTCGCAACAATTCCTTATCGCCAAAAAACAATGATTTCTTATTTCAAAATTATTCAATATCACACCACGCGCAATGCAATGTTTTTGAATAATCGTGACATTATATTATTCGAACACTGTTTAAAGAGGTGTTTGTGTATTCGATATATACGAAGACTTATAAAAACAATGTACATACGCGTACGGAATGTTGTGTATTGTACAGTATAATACAAATTTTTTTTCAATACATTGTCGCCAAAAAATTGTTATCGAACCACACGCAGGTAAAAATCATTGAAGTATATTGAAAACGGGTTACGGATAGAAATGGTTTAGGTAAAATATCAACTGGAAAGTGGTGTCAAAAAAAATCACTTAGCAAAACGCAAAAGAAAATAACTTCGTTTTAAGACCAGCATATTTCTATATGAAATTTCATATTCCATAGGTCGCAATCTCTCCTGTCAACGACCACCAACCGCCATTGTGTTTTAAAAACGTGTAAAAACAAGATATTCCTAAAACCTTAGCTTAAAATGATTTTTCACATTTACAGTGAACGTTCCAATCGATTTTTTAAAAGTTTAATCTTTGCCGATACTTCAATTACCGTGGCATGAGATTTCAGCGATTATTACGTAGTTCGAGGGACGAGTAGCGACAATGATATCATTAAAGTTATCATCCGTTTGAATTTTATTTTAATTTTGTTACAAATTCGATCGATTTCGAGAAGTCGTGTTTATTTATCTAGTACGAAAACAGTGTGTTTTTAGGTGTGTTTGCATTTGAATTATGCAAACGAACTACGTTCGATATCCAATGAGATGCGATTACGTGTAGGATGTTTGTCTAGGTGTTACCGTAAGAGCAGAGTACACCGCTTACTCGCGAATCCTTGTATTACTATGATTTTGTTAGTTGGTTTCCACCGACGATCTTAAAGAAGTATTGTCTGATCTCCAATGGTAAATGGATCAGACATTTTTATAGTGTCAACACAATAACCGAAATAACTTTTATACGTTTAGCACTAACATGATGGCGATTGGACGTTATCTGTTATTAATTATTTCGTTGGCACGAACAATATTTACGATTAATGAAAATTTCACTGAAGAAGGTAAGTTGTTAACTTAACGGTGTGCAAAAAACTAGAAAAGCGAATTGGGCATGTCGTCATTATATTTATTTGAAAATCTCCACAAATTCTAATATCTGTTAGAAAGGGTTTTCTTGTGTATTTATTTATATATTTTTAAACTTATATTTAATCGTGTGTTATTAAATGTTGTTATAATTTTATTTTAGAAATAACTAGGTTTTTAGATTATATATATAGATTGCATAACGCGGTCCGGATCAAACACGGTGTAGGCATATTGGAACGAACCAATGGAGTAAGTAATAATAGAGTTTATTTTTCATGAAAATAACAAATATCGTCAGACGTCTTGTCACAATATTCTGTTAATACTCGTCCAAAATAACAGTGTCATACCGTTTTCGATTTAAATAGCAGTTAGTGTTCAAACTGAATATCACTTGTACACAACTGTTAACTTCCTGGGAGACATGAATTTCCTAAAAATACGTAAAATGTGAATAATTCACATAGTAGGTCATTATTCACACGAGTCAGAGAAACGTGTATTCGCCGTTAACATGTTAAATAATTACACATGCTTGAAAGCAAGTACTCACGTTTGTCATTTTTGATTTAATGAATGAAATTTATCAACCTACGTGTAGAAAATATATTGTAGTATTGATATAATATTCCACTACTTTTTTTCAGATGGATTTTGTAGCTTATCAAAAATTGAATGAATGGGAAAATGTGAAGGACGTAGAGGATATTGAATTAGGAGTAGATATAAATCATTGGGATTTTGATGAGAATAGTACAATACAACTGAACATTGCTGAAGCAATAAAAATTTTTTCATTGTCCTTCGAGCTTGGAAATTTTTACATTTACGATAGTGAACCAAATAGTGATTATTATGGTAAATTTATTGTTATTCATAATAATATCTCTGGATATATATAGAAACTAGTCACATCAAATATATAATGAACTTAATTATATATACTTAGGAATTGTTGACGAACGCTGTAAACGATTCCCCATCTAATTAAGGCTATTATTATTTTTAATCTATGTGTATTCGTTTTAACTATAACGTTTTGATGACTAACTATAATAACAATTTTTAATACAATGAAAATATATACATAAATAAAAATAGGAGGTTTAATGAAACATGATTTGATTAAATATGTCAAATTTATTTTAAAATATTAATGTTTTAGAAGATTTAATAAATTATCTTCAAGTATTGTATACGATATTGTGTAGAGTTATTATTAAAAAGCAAATATTCTATGATCATTTTTCATTATAGTGTTGGTATACGGGATATAATTGTTGCAGATGAATTCACACAAATCTTGTGGAGCAGCACATCCCAGATTGGTCTAACATTCAGTCATGATGAGAAACGATATACAGTCCTAGCTGTCTATTTTCCTCGTGGAAATACTAAATGGGAATATACATCTAATGTCAATCGACCTACGAATAGATATCCAGCATACGATCCTGATATAGAAGGGTTAATTTATAAAACAGGTGAATATATTTATTTAATAAAAAGTGAACATCTTTTCAGTCTTTGGATTTCTAGTAAATTGCTTCATTTATATGTATATATAAAAAAGTAACTTGACTGACTGGCCTATCAACGCACGGCTCAACCCACTGGAAGGATAGGGCTGAAATTTTAGAATATGCATAATCCGCTAACAAATGGTTTTCCAATAGTCAATCTCTAATGGTGTCACAAAGACGATAAAAGGGTAAACAAAGTTGATTTAGAATATTTAAAGCACTAGGCACTGGGACAAACGATGTAGCACGGGATTGCTATGTTGTCTACAAAAAATTTTCTAAATGATAAATAAACCTTAATGATTATATAGTTACAGCGAAAAATTGCACAGTTCTCACGAGGATCCGAAGTCAATGGCATATATATAATTTATAATATTCGCATTACATTTAAGAACATAATCTTACCATACCGCCAAATAGATTGTTAATATTGAATTAAAATAGCAATTCAGTGATGTGATGAATTCGATTCGCGTGTATAGCAATTATTAGTGTTTTGGAAATGTATTTATACCAAAAATTGTCTTATTAATACATCACTCTTGATTAAATCAAAACATTAAGAAAAAGATATCATCTATCTGTATTAAGCGAAAGTATTGGTACATTATATTATAGTATTTATAATTAGAGTCGTTAATTCCATTATTAAACGTTTTGACGACTCGCAAAGTTATATTCCTGAAACATATATTTGTTTATAATTCATTATATATCGAAATATTGTTATTTTAGGAGTAGAAAAGTTCTTTGATAATATATTTGATTTACATAACCAAACCCGTACCAAACACAGGGTACGAAGACTGATACATGACCATGAAGTGAGTAAAACAATTGATTACATATATTTCCTTTACAGATAACAATTATCGTGAGACGTATTGCCATAATTTTAAATCAGTACATATCTATATTAACAATGTAAAACCATTTTCGATATTAATATCAGTTTATTGATGAGATTAATATAAATTGAACATCTCTATGAACTTCCTGGGAGATGTACATTTCTAAATATCAGTAAAATTCTCATATTTCACATAGAAAGTCGTCATTAACACAATTAGACAAACGTGTAGTTATTTGTGATCAACTTGATAAATAATTATTAATGCTCTCGTGCAAGTACCCGATTGACTCATTGAACGTAATTTACCGATTTACGTAAACAATTGATATTGTAATATTGATATCATTCTCTCGTTTATTTTTTTTTCCAGATGTACGATAGAGCTGATTGGATACTACTGAATTGGGATTTCACACAAGAAAGGTATGGATTAAACAAACGTTCATTCAGGATTGATCATTATACCAAACTGGGTGATAAGGCAGTAGCTGATGAACAGTTTTCAATGTGGTACTATGTGGAGAGATATTATACTTACAATGGAGATCCACAATTTAAACAGTCAGGTAAATTTTCCATATTGCACAGGATGTTCTAACAGTATTTTTGGAGTTAGTACTATAATCGTACTATAATCAAAAGCTTTATTTTAATGTCTTAATCTTAAAAATGAATGACTGAAATAATGTCAAGAAAAAAGTCTGCTAAAAATGTTTACCTTTCTACTTATAAACATAACTCTTTTCTGATGTATTAAATTGATAGAATTTTTATTTTCATGAAAAATACAATTATTACAACTCTGGTATACGGATTTTATGATTTCAGATGCATTCACACAAATCGTGTGGGGTAGCACCCAAAAAATTGGTATGAGCATTATGAAGGATTTTCATGGTAATATACAATTCATAGTTATCTATGATCCGCCCGGAAACATACGAGGACAATTTGGATCGAACGTATTTCGTCCTATAAATACGAATCAATGAGAGTCTTTTGAAGACATTTGTTAAATCAATCTTGTATTTATATTCTTAAGTAATACATATTTTATAATTTATAAATGCCCTTACGGAACATAATCGATTCATATTTATTTGTTTATAATATTTATTATTTGTTATTTTGCTAAATGCAGTATTATGCTTGTTTATGTAGCTTTATTTCGGAAAAAAAAAATAAATGCGAATTATAAATATTCCACAACATTGTAATCACTTAATGCTATTAGATAAAATTATTTGTACTCTCATTGATATGCATACAAATTCCAATAATTATCGTAAATCTTTTATAATACCTATGATGGCTTTGTGTTTAAATTTATATGATTCTAATGAAAATAGAACGGTTTTATACTAAGGTCTATATATTTTTTAAATAAGTTATTTCTACAATTGAGAAGGAGAGACAAATAATCCGATGGATTTCCAATGAATTAGAAGTTTAGTAATGCTACATATGACTTGGAAAAAAAGCGGATGCTATATAATATTCTCTGTTTATCTATTCTACCTATTAGAAATATCCGAATGATTATATTTTTTATACTGTAATGTAGTTTATTCGAGACAATTTCAAAATTATAACGAGTCATGATCATGGTCAATTCTATCCCTGTACGAGTCTTCTCGCACGCTATTGGCTGTAACTAAAATGAGATAACGCGCATGAACAACTAATGTCAAGAAAATGTGTCGTGACGGGTCGATCGTGACTCGTAAAAATGTTTTATTTTTTTTTACCCCCTGTAAAGAAGTTTCACTTCAAAAATATTTAAAACAGCTCAATCTAACTCTAAATCTAACTATTATAAATAACCATTCTGTATTTTTCTTTTTGTATATAATTATAAAATATATTATTAAATTAGTTTTATATATTTGCGTATTAAACATTACGAAATAATATATAAATAAATGATTTGTTCCGCATGTACCATAGGATATAATCTCTTTCTTCTGTACTCAATCCTAGGATTGGTTTGTATCGATTATCCATTCTACCTTATTACTTGCCTTCCTCTTATTCTCCTCGTAAGAATTACATCCTTGGTCCTTCATGATTTGCTGCATATATTCCATCCGCGGTCTTCCCCTAGCATTCTTACCTTCCATGCGGCCTTCTATAATTAACCCCAGCAATCCACCATGTCTCAATACATGTCCAATCCATTCATTTCTTCTTTTCTTGATACTATTCCATAGAGTTCCATATTGTTATTTTTTCTGACGTTCTTTCTAATACTTCCTCATTTATTACCATATCCGTCCAATTTATTTTAAGCATCCTTCTATAACACCACATCTCAAAAGCTTCTATTCTTCTCTGTTCCTCTTTAGTGATTGTCCACGTTTAATTACCATACAGCATTATACTCCATACGTATGTCTTCAGAAGACTTATTCTAGTGCGTATGCTTATATTTCTTGAAGTAAAAAGTCCTCTTTTTTGTTAAAAGACATCTTAGCTTGATATATTATTTTTATTATTTCTCTTTTGCTTCTGCCATCTTCGCTTATTATGCTTCCCAAATATGTAAACTCTTCTACTTGCTCTATTGCTTGATGGTTTGGCAGATGTATTCTTGTCCTAATGTTATTGTTCCTACTACATACAATAACTTTGGTCTTTTTCGTATTAATTTTCATGTTCAGTTCATTGAGCAGAGTTTCTTCCATACATCTCATCATCCTTTGCAAATCCTCTTCGTTTTCAGCTTTTACTGCTATATCGTCTGCGAACCGTAGCATATCAGTTATCCTGCCACTCATCTTTATATCCAAATGTATTTTCTCTCTTATTACGTCAATCGCCTCTTGGATGTATTCATTGAATATGCTAGGTGAGAGAGTGCAACCCTGCCTTACTCCTTTTCTTATGTATGCTTCCTCTTCAATTTCACCAAATCATATAACAGCTGTTTCCTTCTAGTATAATTTAAAGAGTAGTCTCCTTTCAGTTTATTCTATGCCCGCTCTTTTTAGCATCTTGAACATTATTGACCAGTTGACATTGTCAAACGTTTTTTCTATGTCAACAAAACTATGTATTTAGACTTGTCTTTTCTAATTCTTTTTTCAATAATTGTTCTTCATGCCAGTATTGCTTCTCTTGTACCTATGTTCTTTCTGAACCCAAACTGGTCTTCTAACAATATAGCTTCAATCGTATTTTCCATTCTTCTTGACACAATTATTGTCAGTATTTTTGACACATGTGTCAGCATGGTAATTGTATGGTACTAATTACATTTGTTTGCGGTTGCTTTTTTCGGAATAGGAATAATATGACACTTAGTAAAATCTAGAGGAAGTTCTCCTGAGTTAAATATTTCCTTTATGAGTTTAAAAAGCTCACTACGCATTTTTTCGCCTGATTCTTTCCACAGTTCTTCTTGGATTTTATCAATTCCTGCAGCTTTCTTCCTTTTTAGATCTTTAAATGTTTTATCAAATTCTTCTCTTAATACACCATAATTTAACCCGTTTTCGAGTACTTCTTCATATTCTATTTCCTGTCTAGTGAGTTCTGGCCCCTCATATAGCTGCTCTAGATACTTTTTCCATATGTTCCCTCTATGTTTGTCCTCATAAATAATTACTCCGTTGTTATCTTCTATTGAACCCCTTTTTGGTTTATAATCGTTAAAGAACTTTTTAACTGATTTATACGCTGCATCTCTGTTACCAGTTCTCATCTGTACCTCTATATCTTTGCATTTTTCCTCTAAGTATTTTTCCTCTGCTTCTTTTGACTTTCGTATTACAAGATTTCTCAGTTATTTCTCCCTGTATTTCCACTTATGTTCAAGCGTAGTCCCATTTTTATTCTTCCTTTTTCTTTTATCATACTTACTATCTCTGATGTTATCCATTCTTTCCTAGGTACTTTAACTTTATTTTCTTTCAAAGCCTTTGATGCTGCTTCTGTCACTGTGCTCTTTATAGTAGCCTACCTATTTTCTATATCAGTTTTCTCATTCATATTTATATTGTCTGTAAGCTCTTTAAACCTTTCATTTGCCTTTTATTCCTTTAATTTGTTTATATGCCATTGATAATTGTTTTTCCTTGATACAATTTTCTTGAACTTTAGGTTACTTTACATCATTAATAGATTATGGTCACTATCTATGTCTGCTCCTGGATAGCTTCTGCAGTGTTTTACTTGGTTTCTGAATCTCTTCTTGACCATAATGTAATCTATTTGATATCTACCTCTATCTCTCGGCATTTTCCATGTATACTTTCTTCTTGGATGGTGATTGAAATAGGTATTTGTTATTAATAACTCATGTTTTGAGCAGAAGTCTATTAGTCTATCTCCTTTTTCATTTCGGTTTCCTAGACCATAGTTTCCTATTATGTGTCCTACGCTTCTTTGTCCCACTACAACGTTCCAATCCCCTATAATGATAAGGTTAACATCTCCTTTAACTTTCTCAATGACTTTTTCTATTCCTTCATAGACTTCTTCAATTTTTCTTTCACTGCTATTAGAAGTAGGCATGTAGACTTGGACTATGATTGTATCCTTAGGTTTTGTTTCAATTTTGACTAATATTATTCTTTCATTGTACTGCACAAATCCTTTAACTTTTCTCCCAATAGCGTTACTCGTTATTATGGCTATCCCTCCAATTTCTGAGTTATTTTCCGCTGTACCTGTATGTATCAATCTATATTCTCCACTCCATAAATCTCCTGCTCTTGGCCATCTCATTTCTGACAGGCCAAGTATCTTAATCTTCATTCTTGCCATTTCCATTTTCAAGTTTCCCGCATTGCAACATAGTTCTAACGTTCCAAGTAGCTATTTTTCTCCAGTTCTTAACACTTCTTTCTTCTCCAGTAGTCCCCACCCGGAGATCCGAATGGGGGACTATTTTACCTCCGGAATATTTTGCTTGAGAAGACGTCAAATTATCGCTATTTCTTGGAATGGTTTATACGGTGGTCTCCCATTGCCTTCCGTATCGCAGTGCAGCCACCAGTTATACAGTTTCCGTATCTGTTGGCTGCTGTTTGGTGTGTAGCTGTTTCTACCATTGTAAGTTACTTGCACCTACACCCCATATTGTAGTAGCTGCTGCCCTACTACAAGTCCCTTTTAGTCGCTTTTTATGACAGGCAGGAACAACCGATGGTATATTCTAACCCCGACCAACAGGGGATATAATATATGACAATATAATCACTCTGTATAGTGTATGCCGCAGGTGACGCGCTATATGCACGCCACAGCGCGTCACCGGATGGCACAAAATGAGGGAAACGGTGCCTCCGGATGGTCGCTGCCGTCAGTCTACACGTGCGTAACGGTTCACTTCTCTCGTGGACCGGAGTATAGTGTACGCTCAGAGACGTGCTCAGTAATTTCGAATGGAGAGGGGAGGGGGTTTGACATGTTTTTATTATCATTCATATCATGCGATATGTCTTGTTATTATAAGATAAGTCGAATGCATCTTCCAGAATCCAGAAAGAAAAAACAATGAAACTTTTCTCATAATATGTAATTAAATACATGATAGTGACCTCTAACTTAATATAAAACGGACGATTATAGTTGAATAATTTCATACCTGAATCCTGATTCCAACAGGAACACCAATATAATAAATATGATTTTTATATTACAAATTTACATCGTTATTTTTGTTTATAATACAAAGTCTAGTATGCGAGATAAAAACAATATATTTTCAAAAGTCACAAAAATCTAAACCTCCCCCCTGCCCCCTTGAGCACGCCCATGCGTACACTGCCCGCGAGAATCGATTTTGGCGGACCCGCCGAATTCGGATACGGCCGAGACCACCGCTATAACGTGTTATGCACACAGCACGGTCGCCACGGAGTTATATTGAACCCTTGTCGTGGAAACGCATGTATATTAGTCATATGTATGCCGACGAAAAAACGGAAAGTATCAACAAGAAGAAATTAGAAAAACAGACGAAAACCGACGACCGCGTTCTTTCGTTTTTCCGTATCGCAAATAAAACGATATACATGTTTACGTACTACATCGCCGGCGTGCCGAAACGTCCGGACTTCGGTCACGTCAAGCTGATCGTCGAGAAATTGAAACGGTCCCTTCCGCGTTTCTCGTACAGGCTAATAGTGAAAACCGAAAACGAATACCAAGTACGTTGTCGTCGGAAAATCGCGACACCGTCGGCCGGTTGCGGACAATGCGATTGTCGTTTGAAATCTTCGCGAAAACGACCGTGCACCGACGTGACCGCGTAATCCGACGACTGGCATCTCATCGAAAACACTGATTACGGTCGGCAGAAGCGAACACAGTGGGAGGTTTTGGGGGTTAACCCCCCCCCCCCTTGAAATTTAGAATGATATATAAAATACGTACGAAATTTTGAATTACTTTACATGAAACTAATACGACCAATGAACATTTATTGTTATTTACGTATTAACGTTGGAAATTTGGAATTTTCGAAAATATTTGTTATATGTTATTGAATATTATTCACTTAATGTACAATACGTTTATTCCATTACGGATATCGCGTATTTAATCGTTGTTTAATCGTTGCGATTTACAACATAGTATACATGTGAATTATTGAACTGTGTATTATTTAATCATTATATGTGCGACTATTGTGGATTACACACATTTGGAATGTTTTGTTAAAATGAGTTCAGGTTCGATTTTAAAGTTCTTTAAACCAAAAAATATAATTACTGTTCCAACAACTTCAAATTATTTATTATTAAGCCTGTATTAAGAGACGTTGAGATTACATGCGAAGAAGTTATTGATATAATGGTTAAATTACCTCGAAGAATGAATATTTCAATATAATAAACATTTTCGTAAACTTCAAACAATTATAAAAAAAAAAATCAACGAAAATTTCAATCGCGACATTTTTTCCCAACGTTTTTCACAGACAAATTACAAATAGCCTTTGACTTTTATTAGTTGTAAGAAAAAAAAACGAAGGAAACTGGCGGAAGGGCGCGCGAATAAACATATCGTATGGGTCAGCGGTTCTTAAAGTTTTGTAAAACACGGACCCCTGGTGAATACCTTTCTTTTACAAACTATTACAAATCACATAAGTAGGTAGATAAAAATATACACATTTTAGATTATTTGTATTACACTTAATTTTTCATAAAAATGTAATATTTTATTTTTAATATTCATAAAATTTAATTTTTTTTATCTAATGCGAAGGATGATGCTGCATTTCAGACATCAGTTTTTGGACATCGGGAAACTCAATACTGGAAAGCTTTAATCGTAGATCGGACTCTATGCTTTCTATTCAGTTTCGAAACTTATTCTCAACATAAACAAGGGCGAAGTAGGCTTTTTCACACGGTGTCTTTTCATTGTCTATTTCAGAATTCTTTCTTTTTAAATGTAGTCAGCGGTCCATATATTAACTCGAACTCCTTTAAGATGATTTGAAAAAATATCACGTGATAACCATAAATTACGTAGGCACACAACTAGTTGAGTACGATCGATCAACTGTACATAGTGGTAGTAAATATACGACTGCCGACTGAAACGCAGTACATTTCGTATGGCCAAGACCAACTGGCAAATAAATACTAATAACAAAACGATTAGGCGTCGGTACCTAATCGTATCGATTTCCATTGCAACTCGTCGCCGGTGTAGTAAAGATTTAGATAAGCATCATGAAAATGAAAAATAACCGTACACTTTCGACTTCACCCAACAATCGCGGTAATGCACAACGCGTGTCACGTACGTTATGTGTCAGGCCGACAGAGCCGCCGCGGGCCCCCGACACGAGCTTGAAACCCGGACCACGGTTTAAGAACCGCTGGTATAGGCCGTACGCGGACACCGTGTGTGCGTGTTCGTGATGGCGCGCGCGCTTGTGCAGGATTGGCTGCGGACGTTCTGCCGCGGACAGAAATGGAACGTCGACACGAATCCGATAGTGTGGAAACGCGCGGAGGCCGCGTCGAGCGGTCGTTGTCGTCTGATCGGCGGCATAAACGAATTTTTCGAACTTCTCGCCGAGTACTACGGCGTCGACACGGGCTTGGACGGACGGACGAAGAAACTAATGGCGTCGGACAACGCAGAGGTACGAACCGATATCACGCGCGCTTGGCATTACACTTGGCACCGACTTGCCGGGCCAGTCTTGATCCGTCGGTCGTTCGTACACGAGTCGATGGGCGTCGATTGAAAAATGGTTTGGTCAGTGAATTGTGCCTGGAGAAAAAAACGCCTTCCAAACGACGCCATTGGGTCCAGGTTTAGGTCGGGTTTTGGGTTTACGTGATCGGCGCGCGCGTTTGATGACGTTCTTACCGCCCGTTCCATACCCAAATGCTCGCGGCGCGCGTGAGTAGGTTAAGGGTAGCGCAGAAGTCGCGATCACGTTTCGTCGACGTTCTTCATTACTGTCAGATACTCGTCTCTGACATTATTAGCTGTCGCGAATAAGCCGTGCGAGCAATAAAACTTAAACCGAGAACCTACTTAAGAAATACGACTTGGACTGAATCCAAGCCAGCGGGACTTGCACTTTTATCAATTCGTCGAAACGTTGACGTACACGACGAATAAGTGTTCGGCAAATTCACCGACAGTGGAAACGAAAAAAACTTCAAATTTAATACAATTTGTCTTATTGCGACTGTCGTTACTGTTCAATATTCGATATTATTTCGAGTTCTGTAAAAACAGTAAAGACCACAATTTTAAAATGACTTATTCGTAACTAATTTCCCCATTCTTATTTAGTAATAGCACGCGAGTTGGGGACGTGGTTTTACCGATTTTCCATGTCACGGACCGGAAATAAATGACGAATCAACGATTCTTTTACTCAACTTCTCGGCCCTCCTCCTCCCCCAAAAAAAAAAAAAAAAAACCAAATACGCCTCCGATGCCCCGAGTGTGTTGCGTAGGTCGATGGTCAAACGTGTCTTCGATATGTATGTATATAGAACGCCGCAAATCCCGAGGATATAAGACACGAACGACCGCCGACTCGTACCATATCGATGACGGTATAGACGTTACAAAAATGACGACGTCGAATCGAAAATCTGTTTCCTGTGCACACACAATAACGAGTACGATTTATAAAAGAGCCGCGTTTAAACCGGCGGCGGCGACCGCACGACGCTTTGCAATAAGATTTCGGGCAAAACGTTCGGCTTCGCTATACGCTAAATCACGGCGCGGGTCACCCCTATGGCGTCCACGGAATTACGACCCTTCCGAATACGCGAGATCAAAGGGGCACGATAATAACGAGCGAACGACGGACGGAAAGGGATATCCGCGAAAATCCAACGACGCCGTTGGGATATCGGCCGCGCGTTTTTATTGTTCGTGACGGCCCGTCCGGATAAGTCGAACGATTCGCTGGTCACGTCTGACGAAATAAATACGATAAGAATGGTATACGAAAAACTGGAAAATTCGAATCGTATACGTCGATCGGTCACGTAACAGACTGCTATTGTAAAGGAATGTCTAGTGATCGGAAAACCGTGTTCTGCAGGTCGGTACGTTGTGTTTAGGACCGCGGGATTAAAATCATTTAGGACAATTTAGCCCGTCCGAGTCTGGCGCTGATGAAAGACGGATACGGGAACGCGTGTTTCGGTAAACCTGTTAAAAAAAAAAAAACAACGCCAAAAGTGACGCGCGTCAGAGATTTAGTGGCGACGGATCTTACACGTTTCTTGATAATTTCCAAACGGTCGGTGATACTTGAAATGTCCTTACCTCAACGTAGCGCCAGTTCAATTGGGCGCTAAGCGTATCCGTGTAATATTCACTTGGATTTTCGTTAGAGCGTGTTCATTAAAAATCCTGTTCATATTGAATTTCTCGCTAAACCGAACACAACTGCCGCGGGAATCGTATCGAACGCCAAGTGAGGTTGACGTATAATAGTTCCCTATCTTCCCGTCTTTTCGTCACGTCGGAGACGACGATCGCCCGTCAGCATTTTAACATACTGAACCCTGTTTTGGATCCGATATCAAATTGACTATTTTGATTGGTGTGTTTTAAAAAAAAAAACTTTGCCTTTAAAAGTGTTCATTATTATTTATTATTATTGTGTGATTGCATAATTGCTATATTAACATTTCATAAGAATAGTTGTAATGTGATAATGAATTTAACAAAATTGTACAAAATTACACAATAGGTATCACAAAATTTCCCAAAAGCTTTAATAATGAAATCGTTTCAAACAATAAAAGAAGAACTTACTGTTTAAAATCTTTGGGGAAACGATGAAATATCACCTGATGTTTCATTTGTACTTATTTACAAATCACACATTTTGATAATCGTACGTTTTTTTCAAACGTTGAATTAACCCACCCATAAACCATTTCTATTATTGCCAAACGCTAATGGATAATTATTATAACGAATCGCGCAATCGCACGGAACCATATTGTTTCTTGTCACGAAAATATTATAAACAACATAAATAACTGAATAAATCATGAACGCGCCAAATTTGAAACGAACCGATCAAAACCGTCGATTCGATATCGGGCCCTAAACAGGGCCAACACACGTCGCGTCGGGCCGGGGCCTCGGTGTTTTTCGCACGCGCGCGCGTAATCGTATGGCGTTAACGACGCGCGCGTGCCTGTCCCGTCTCGCAGAGGATGTCGCTGATGTCGATCGGCCCGACGCCGCGTCCGCCGGGCCGCAAGCCCATGACGGTGTGCATAACCGGTGCCGTTTACCCGCAAACCGGTTACCTGGTGTCGGAGCTGATGCAGCTGGACCGGTCGTGCGCCGCGGACGGCGTCACCGTGCGCTTGCACCACAGCGACGTGAACAAACGCGACGGTACGCGACGCGCGCCGTCAAACGTGTCCCCGATGCCGTCGCGGGTTTTCGACGACGAAACGGAAGAACACGGACGCGCACGTGTTTCTCGACCTTTTTTTTTTTTTTTTTTGAAGCGAAACTTCTTTACAGAGGGTACGAAAACAAAACAAAAAAAGATTATTGCGCGTCACGGTCGGCCCGTCACGACACTTGTTTTTGAGATTAGTTGCGCGTGCGCGTGTCTCATTTTAGTAATGTTCCTGTTGCGGCCAATGGCGCGCGAGCAGACCGCTCGACCGTTCCCACCTAACCTAACCGCGTTTGTCGTTTGCACGCGCGCGCCGGGCGTAAGTCTACGCGAAAATAAAACGACAATGTCAGTCGACAAACGTAACTACAACATCTCGCGACAAACGCATCGAGGAGCATCTACGGATACATGGTGTCGATGAAAATAATTCCAATAGTAATCCACCTAATATTCTGTCGGTCGGATGACTCTGAAAGAAGTTTCACTTCGTCCGCGCGTACTCGTACGAGTTTTGTTTTTTTTTCACGGACAGTTTGAAATTTTACGAACGAAATTGACTTTGGGCGAGGGGAAAAAAATTTCACACAATTTCACTAGTTGTTTTTGCAATTTGTCGAACGCCTAAAAAAAACTATCGAGAATGCGGAAAAACGTGTCAAATAAAATGTACCGACCAGATAGACAACTGTCTACTGGAAAGTAACGCGTATATACGAATCGACCGTTTCTGCACGGAAAATGTGATCATTGTAAAACCAATACGTTTCTCGTTCAGAATCTAAAATATTTATAAACTACTAGTGTTTTGTTTTTTTTTAACGGAATCTTGTTTTTTTGCTCCGGAAATCTCGATACGCCGTTCGACTTATACTCGTGACATTTTTAATCTATTAACTAAAAATAATCGTTTTAATTCGAATAACTAGGTACACGTCTAAATAAATCTAATCGGTTCATAAAAAAAAAATATATATATATATTCAGTTTTATTTACTACACTTAAGAGGGTTTGTTGACCGCCGAAGTTTTCGAAAGAATAAACGTTACGAGAATCCAATAAAAAAAAAAAAAAAAAACGCTGTCCGTGAAAAATAATGAGACGCGCGTTCGCCGACGATATTTTCGCGTTCGGTCGATTCCCGTAACACATTTGCACAAGACACGTTCTCGAGTGTATGAACGGTATAAATCTTTTTCGTTCGTCCCCGTATCGTTGCAGATCTGATTAGAATCAAAAACGAAACGATGGACGTCGCCGCGGCCTACGCGTACGGCACCGCTGTGGTGGTCAACAGCGTCGAGGAGGGTTTGCTGGACTGCGATCTGCTCGTCGTGATCGGCACCGTCAGGAGGCACGTCTCTTTTTCTGTCTTTGTCCCTCCCTCCCTCCCTCCACACCAGCGCCCGGTCGTGTGTGGTTTCCGTTCCGTCCGTCACTCCGATGACGCTCGGCTCGTTTTTCGTGAAAAATCGTAATTTCGCCGACCAAACACCGCGCTTTGGAACGCTGTCGAAAACCAGACGGTTCAACAACAGATGTTGGCCGGTGGTGGGTCACGCCCCGCGGGTAGACGTGGCGCGACCGTTCGTGTTCGTTACCGGCCCGAAACGACTTCCTGCAAAAATAAATCTCGGTACCCGTGCAATACGCACATACTTGTCGAAAATCGCGTCTCGTCGCACGTCGTTTGCACGGCCGTTGGGTCTTATGATTTGAACGAAAAACACACTAAAAGCGGTCCGTTCAATCACATTTCGCGTGCCGCGGACGTAGGGGGCGTAACGAAGACGGCCGCGTCTGGACCGGCCGCAACTACGAAGCGACGAGGCTGTTGGCCTCGGCGCTCAACCGTCACTGTCCGCGGCAGTGCAAAGTGCTGTTGACGGGCACGGACCTGCTGTGCTTCAACCTGAGCGTGTTGGCCGAGCACGCGAACAACGTGCACGTGTACAACGTGGTCGGCGTCACCGGTCATCTCGGCACGGAAACGCTGCCGGCGATATCTCGGGTATAAAACGCGCTCGCGCGCATCAGCCACGTCCGCGCGACCCGACTCCAACAAGTCGCTTCGTCCGTTACCCGGGCGGTTCACGGACGCGGCCATTCCGCGACGTGCGCAGGACGGATAAGCTCGAAGCGCCGCGTGCCAGCGGCTTTGGCCGACGCGTTTTTCGGTCCCCGCGGTTGGTTCGCACGGGATCGTTTCGTTTGACTCGAAAGTCGTTTTCGGTACCAGACACTTTTTCCGCCGGCAAAAAACCGTCCGTAAAGAAGAACTGGGTGACCGATCACCCCGGTCCGCTTTTTGGACGTTCCGACGATATTGAACGGTGGTATTCGTCAATCCACACCAGTCGGCTCGCAATCCGTTTTCCGTTTGTGCAACGGTTCCTGGCGAATTCGAAAACAATAATCCGACCGTCCGCAGTGCGGTAACGTCCGTCTGTGGACGTCCGCGGGCTCGCGTCGCACTGTCAAACGCTGCGGGCAAAACGTCCGCCGTCCGTGCGTCATCGTTATCATTGTTCCATGACGCCACCACTAACTTTCGTTCGCGCCGGCCGTGTTGCGCATTCACGAGGTTCATTTTTTTTGTTTCCGCCGAGGCGAACGTCGTTTTCCATTTCGGCCGTTCCAGCGTTCGTTGGGGTGTGTCCCATTCGTCTCCCGTGCGTCTCGTGTCGTTTGTCGCGCCGAGTCATCACGCCCGTGCGCGAACACTACTAAATGACGACGAACGCACACGCGCCCGTTCCTCCGTCATCCGGTTACCGAACGTTCGCAATCGAATCATTGTCGCCGGTTCTTCGAGCCGCTTGGCCGTCGTCCCGGGTGTCCCGTCACGCCATCCGTTTCTGTTTCACCCGTGCCGTTTTCGCAACGCGCAGTCGACGGGCGTGCCGATCTCCGGCTTGCACTGTCCGCCGGTCTGGGGCTTCGTCGGCTCGCGGAAATACGTGGACGTGGACCGCGTCGTCTACGGTCACGGCCGCCAAGACAACCGATCACGGCCGGACGACAAGCGTCTGCGGACCGTGCTGCTGCTGCGGTCGGCCGACGATATGCCGCACGTCGTCAACGGCGGCGGGACGGACGGCAACGTGCGTGAATAAAACGGTTTTACCATAAATCCACTTGCGCACGGCAGCGTTTTTCAATCGACTTGTTTTTTTCCGCCCCTCGGGGTTGTACGTAAGTACGGCCCACTACACACCCGTGACGGCGTGCGCGAACACCCGCACAACGCCGCTACAAGTACGCGTGTTGTCCAATAAAGCAGTTTAAGCAGCCGCCTCCCAAAACGCGTCGCTACGCGTGTTCCCGCGTCTCGTAGTGTTTTGTGACGTTTTCGTCCAGTTACGTTCGGTCCGTGTAACACGACGGCCGTTCAACGAGGGTACAAAAAAACAATATTTTTCCGCGTCACGGTCGGCCCGTCACGACACTCTCGAGATTAGTGGCGGCCGATAGCGCGCGGAGCAGACCCGCTCGACCGTCCCCACCAATTTCACCGCATCTATAGCATCCGCGCGCGCCGTTATCACGTCATTAGCAGCTGTTCATACGCGCGCCGGGCTAAATAATGTATACGAAAATGCCCTCGGCCGTCTTATTTGTGTTCGTCTTTTCTTTGTTTAATTTACATTACTATACATACATAAGTTTACTAGGTAAGCCAAGTGACCCATTTCAAAGTATCTATAGCAGTGGTGGTGACCGAGTAAACAAGTTAATCATTCCTTCATTGACGTAAATGTTACACGGATCCGACAAACACTAATTAACACGGGCAAAACGTAAATTTCACGATGACGGTTTAGTTCGGCGTTACATTTTCGTTTGCGACAGTCATTCGAAATACATTCCGGCCGCGACAATTATTTCAATCAAACGGCACCTATTTTTTTTTTCTCCTCAGAAATCGGTGAAAACCGATTGTCCGCTGAGTTGTTTGCCGGAAGTGCGCGCGACAGTTAGACTGTTAACGGAATGGTTCAAAAAGGATAGCCGGACGACCATCAGCGCCGCGGTTTTTTCAGACGGTTTGTTCGTTTTCAATTTTCAAAACGAAAATTTAATACGGATTGTTACCGTGTTAACTTTCGTTTTTTCCGAGAAACGTAATTTTTGGATTTTTTCTACGCATAGGAACATTCGGTTTGCCATTCGGCATGTTTATGTCTCAGCCGGTTTGCATGGAGAACGGCGAATGGAAACCAAATTATGAGTTTCCTTCTCCGGATGAAAAAATTCTCAAGGAAATTGTAACCGAAGCTAAAGACATAACGATAAAATATAATCTTGGAAACAGGTTTAAAATGTACAAGAGAGAATTAATGTTACAAACATCTAAATAATATGTATGTACCAAGTTCCTTGAAATAAAAACTTTTTCTACAAAGACAATCGTGTAATTAATATGTTCATTATTCGATTAATATTTTATCATAACATTTGTTTATCCGGCAGGATACCAAAATAAAAACTATAAATTAAAATAATTAGGTTACACACGAAACAAGATAATAGTATACTTCAATATTAATCATAAATTTATCTTAAATTACAAACATTTTTTTTTTTTTAATTTGTGTACAATGATCGAAAATAGCGACAATTATTTAGTCCAACTGACTTTAGGTATGTCGAAA
Organism: Schlechtendalia chinensis; assembly: GCA_019022885.1. Taxonomy (NCBI): domain Eukaryota; kingdom Metazoa; phylum Arthropoda; class Insecta; order Hemiptera; family Aphididae; genus Schlechtendalia; species Schlechtendalia chinensis. The sequence continues at coordinate 1,379,907 of CM032349.1, read as the reverse complement.
TGTTCTGTGAGGTTATCCAAGTGGCGGTTAAATTCTTCCACTCTCTGTTTGTGTGTTGTTGACGCAATTTTCAGAATTTTTTCTTTTTGCTATAATCAAAACCCAATAGAGAATAAATAAAGGTACTACTTAATATTATTTTATGTTTAATTTAATACTTACCAATTTCTCTTGTTGTTTCATGAAGGCCAATTCGGCTTTGGTAGGCGGCACATAGTGTTCTTTAACTTGTTCCAGTTCTTTGTTAAATTTTTCAATGGTTTTTTCTTTATTTTTATTCTTCTTTTTTTTTCTGTAACAAATTCAAACAATCTTTATATTACATAACACATTTACACTTATGTAGGTGAATTACATTTTTCCATTTTGTGTAGTACCTATTATAAATGTTTTTCACCTATTCGTTTATAATTTTAGTAATACGAAATATATTATATTTTTTTATACTGCATTACAGAATTACTGTATGCAAATTTTTTTTTTAAGAAACAAAAAACATTAAAAAATTCAAAATGAAATTCATTGAGTACATATCGTCAAGTATTATTGTAATTTATACTACATCTTAAACTGAGTGAATCCGTGCACCAACATCTAACACGAGTAAACGAGCACTTTTTCGATTTTTACTTTTTTTTTTATTAGTTTTCAGTTTAAAATTATAACAGCTCAATAATTATTATATTGTACAGTATTTTAAAACTACAAACATAACTTTAAATATAGAAAACACAAATTAAATATTAACATTAAGAAAGAACAAAGTCAATGAAGAAATTGATAAGGAAGGTTTAGCATAGATAGAATTGACAGCAAAGAAAATGAGCATAATCAGGTAAATCATTTAACGAAAGAAGGAATGGACAGGAAACGATAATGACCAAAACGAAGACAGAAGAGACGATAGATTTACAGAAAATGGAGAAGTTATGAAACTAAGAAAATAGAAGGATAACGTGAGACGAAAGAGGCTGATAATTTCAACTAATAGTGATAAAAACAAATGAAAAATTCACAGTATTTGAGGAAATAAGGAAAACAATCCATTATAATTGGAAGCCGAGAAATTGGTACACTCATTACCCGAAATGCCAACGTGACTAAGAGCCGTTGAAAAATTAAATATTAAAACCCTAGACGGAGAGATGAAGAACGAATGCAAGACGCAGAAGATGAATTTAAACAATGAATTAATAACTTGGAATCGAGAGATTTTTGACCCTGTGGGTTTCTAGGGTGACAAGTCATTTAACGGTGAACGAGAAGTTTAAAAAACCGAATTGTCGACCAGGGGAAATGTGCGGATAGCGGCAAATAATGAAACCTAAGAAAGAATGGAAAACCATAGAGGAAATATAGACAATCGAAGAATCGTACATACTTCTTTATCCCCGAGTCGTTTTTCAACTTGAGCCGTCCTCCGCCGGCGATTTCGTATTCGGACATGGCGCGACAAAAACGCGTAACAAGCGGAGTAAAACGATTCGAAACTCGGTCGTATTGGTCTTTTTGTGGTGTCGTTCTCGTCGTCGTCGTCGTTATCATCGGAAACACGATAAAACGCGCGGCGCCAGTGTCGCCGTTTATCCGTTTCCGTTCGGTTCGGTTACGCCGCTGGGTGGGTGTGCCGCCGTTCAGCAGCTGTTTTCTCACGGCACGGGATAAGATCCGTCGGAAGAGACCACTTCGTTCAATCTCACTTCACTTCCATCGTTCCGTACGTCGGTCGCTTATGTTTTTTTAGCCCGCCGCGTCCCGTCCGCCACACCCCAAAACCGCGTACATTTTTGCGATCCTCTCCGGCCCCGGAGATACAGATTCATACGGTATAGCCCGTATCACGTTCGCCGGCAGTCCGACAAGCCGCCATGGGCTCGTTGTTCCGCAGCGAGGAGATGGCCCTGTGCCAGTTGTTCTTGCAGAGCGAAGCGGCGTACGCGTGCGTGTCCGAACTCGGCGAACTGGGCCTGGTTCAGTTCAGAGACGTGAGTACCATCCGCCCGGGTGGCGACGGCCGTCCGTGGGTCGGCTGCTCGGTGTGTTCGACAACCGTTGTTTTCACCGTTGTTTGTCGCAGTTGAATCCGGACGTCAATGCGTTCCAGCGCAAGTTCGTCAGCGAGGTGCGCCGCTGCGATGAGATGGAACGGAAACTGCGCTACTTGGAAAAGGAGATCAAAAAGGACGAGATACCGATGTTGGACACCGGTGAAAACCCAGAAGCTCCGCAGCCTCGCGAAATGATTGACCTCGAAGTAATGTGTTTGCTTTTTTTGTATCATCGCGACCACCAGTACGTGTTGATAATTTTAACGTCCGTTTCAACTCGGATCGGGTACCGGTAAACGTTAACTTTTCAATTACGTTGGGTACCTACTGTTATTGATTTGAGCACGACCATGAGTTATAAATTATTAGTGTTGTTTTCAAAACTGAACTTGAATTTTATGTACATTTTGTTTTAGGCTACATTTGAAAAATTGGAAAACGAGTTGAGGGAGGTCAATCACAACGCTGAAGCCTTGAAACGTAATTTTCTTGAGCTAACCGAACTTAAACATATTTTACGCAAAACTCAAGTTTTCTTTGACGAGGTGATTATTAATATGTATTAATTTGATTCTTTTTTCCCATTTAAATATTTGCAGTTATCTAAGTAGGTTTATTGTTAGATAATAATTGAATAACTAATTATCAGTAAATTTAAAGAAATTTTGTTAGGTTAATTAAATAAGCATTTATGCCTATTGATATATAACAAAAATATTGCCTTAAAAACAAATGGTACCTAATTGTCTAGAGATTTTATATTAAATAATATTTTATTATCTATTATAATAATCTCAAAAGTTTCAGTTTCTGGCAGCATCAAATTAAACAAGAAAACCACCTCACCATAATTACTTGGATTTATAAGTTTTCATTTGGGTTTTTATCATTTTCTTATTTCACTGCATATTATTTATTCTTGTGATTTAAATAGTATCTTTTTTTATCATTATTACTTTTTAATTGCTTTTATAAAAGTATTATCAAATTAAGCTTTGTTTGCTAATCGCACAGATTTAGTATTTATAGAACATTCCATTTAGTTTTATAAAAAAAACACACGTTTAAAATTGATAATTTTTTACTTTCATATTTAAAATATTTCTTTTTTTTTTTTTTTTTTGCTAGTCTTTGAATTATTCCCCTTTGATTTATACTGTGTGCATATTTTAATTATTTTGTTCATACAATAATCAGTGAAATTATAATAATTGCATTTTAATAAATTGAAATATTATAATTAAAAATTGTACCTTGAACAAATGTAGATGCAATTTTTTGTTTTGTTCGGTTAAATTTGAATTTTTAACCGAAATATTTGTAAGCTATATTTCTTATTTTCAGCCCTTATTAGTTGTACATTGGAAGGAACATTCATTTAACTTCTAAAATTTGTATCAAATCATCTTAGTTCCTGTGTATTCCTACTGCTTATCAATTTGCATGTTTGCATCTTCTGTACAGTTAACAAAACTGCACTATCGTTCTATTTTATTTGTATATGAAATTCATCAACAGTTGTGAAATAATTGTGAAAAGAAATCAAATAAGTGATGGTGGAGGTAAAATAATTGTTTAATAGTCATAATGGTGTGTCCGAGTATTGTAAATAAAAAAAAACTTTTGTTTGGCAATGTTGACTAGTATACCCAAAAAGTAATAATCATAATAATAATACATTTTGAACCTAATTGAAGTAAATTATTTTTACACATATTTTTAATTGCACATTTAAATATATATAAATACATATATGATCTATTAGTATTTATAATGTAGGTATTGTTCTTTATAATTTATATGAATACTTCAATACTGTTGTTAAATATTATTTATTTTTGTTATTGATGATGATAATACAATTATATCCTTAATTCGTCTGATGTTTAAGTAACTCAATTTTTTTTATAATTTAATTTGTGAACATAATATAATATTTACCAATAATTGTGTTATCATCAATTGTAGCTATAATATGTGAGAAGATTAGATTAAAGTTATGAAAAATTACCTTGTCAACATAGCGAGATAATTGTCATTTAAATAAAGCATGCGGTTTTTTTTTTTTTGCGTTGGTTATAGTATTACAAAGATAGTTCAAAGTGCACTTATTTTATGGTATTATGTAATGTTATTTATATAAACATAAATATTATTATAGTAAATTGTTTTATTGTCACTGTAAAAATTAATTTTAATATTTTTACTTTTTCTGCATATTTATAATAATTTATATTTTTAAAATGATAAAATGAATTTCATACAATTATATTTATTTTCAATGAACACTTTAAAAGCATTCTGTAAAAAGTGAAACTTAAAGTATAAAGTTTCTGCTTTTAATTATTTTTTAAATCATTATTATTCCGTTAAGCTTCTTGTTTTATTTGCTTAATAGTTATTACTAGATAGTAAGCATTAAAAATCTTATTATACTTCAATTTTACAGTATTATTTTTGATTCACTGTAAACATTTTTTGATTTTATGTAAAAAAAAATTTGCACTCGTTTGTTTTATTTTTATTGAAGAAGTAGATACATTTTTTAAAAAAAAAATCATTAAAACAGAACGTATAATATTTTTTGATGCTTGCTTTTTCATACAATTATTTTCATCATAAACTTACTATAACAAAAATATTTGTCTGGTGGGGTGGTGTATGTCCGTATGTCGTCCCTGTGCGCGCGCGTGTGTATGTGTGTGTGTGTGTGTGTGTGTGCGTGTGTGTATGTGTTGCCAGACTGAACAGCAAATGGGTACCGCGGTTGCTTCGCAGATGGCCGACCCAAATCGGGAGACGAGCAAGTGACACTGCTAGGCGAGGAAGGACTTCGCGCCGGCGGTCAAGCCCTCAAACTAGGGTACGGTTATATGATTATTTTTTTTTTTTTTTTTTTTTTTCATATGTAGTATTGGTTTTAAATTGTTATATGCTTTGATATTATATCCAATGCAATCATGTTATATGTGGGATTTAAATATAATATATATTTAGGTATTCTGCTCGGTTGTTAATGTGGGGTTCAAACATCTTGAGAAAGTCAGAATCAAAATTTGAACCGGAAAAGGTTGGGAACTACTGTTTTAGGTAGATTCTCTAAAAGAATGTTATTATGATGTTGTGTGCTTTTCTAATACCGACTTTTTCAATTACAAAACTCAGTCCCTTTTTTTTTATCTAATACTTATTGTGTGTGCCTGTGTTCTTCAGATAATTGACATAAACATCTGTATTCAAATGAACGGGTATAATTGTTAAAAAATGTACTATTTAAATGTTTTCATCATACCACACCTACTATGTAGTAATAATGAATGAATAGTTTTGGTTGTGTAACAATATGGATAAGACATTAATTTAAATTTATTTTTACTTACTGTAAGATGTAAGTAATTATAAGTTTTAAATGTTTATATAACATGTCATAAAGGAATTAATTTTCTGCAATGCTATGGAGGCAATTTTTTATCTGGTTTGACACTAGAAATTGCCTTAGAAATGTGTTTTCGACATTCGTGTATCCGTTGAGGGACTTTATTGTGTATTTTTTCATATTTTTTTGTCTGTAAATTTATATTTTTTTCTCTTTGTCATGTCTTTATCAACGTCATATAAAAAACAAATATTTTTTATCTCTGTTACATTTCATATTATCTTTATTGTCCTGCAGACCACATGAAAACTCATGAGTATGTCAGTGAATATCGATATTATTTCAAATCTCATTATTTTAAAATCAAACATTTAATTTGTTGCTATCAAGAGTACGAATTGTTTATGTTTTATATATGTATGTTGTATCATAAAAAATTAAATAGTGCTGCAAACTAGTATCGCTTTTGAACTTGTAGGGTAGGTTTTGTAAACAGCTTTTTTGTTATCCTAACTATAAAAAGGTATTCAAGAAAATATACAATACTACTCGTAGAATTAATTGTATATACAACTCAAATAATTCGATGAGTCGGCAGAATCTTAAATTTATTAATAACGTGTCATAATGCTATGTCTTAAACAATGCAGATCTACACATCGTGTTGCGGTACAATGTTTTCCTAAAAAAAAAAATTGTGTTAGTTTAAAAATTTCACCACAGGTTTATGTGTGATACGATCTCTGCACCAATTATGATACAATGCAAAAAGGTCAGGAATCACTGTTGAAACCTAATAAAGACTATTTGTTATTAACTATTACATTTGTCTGTAGTAATTGTGAATGTATTTTTACTAACACAGAAAACATGATATAATTGTATTGCATTGTGTTAGTTTATATGTATAAGATTGTGGTGGAGGATTTATTAAGATGTGTAGATGTTTTTATTTTTATATATAACTGGACCTGGGTTTCCTGGTGTAAAACTGTTATTTTTATATTTAAAAGTTGAAAGTTTTGCGATTTTTGTCTGTATGTTTATTTGAGTTTATTTTAGTGCTGGTGGATTTCAAATTAATAACTATGTTTATGCTTTAAAATGTTAAATCGCTCGCAACAGTTTTGGACCATCTAATAATCGTATATATGCTTGTTATTTTCCCAACTAATACAATTAGCTAAATAATACAGTCATTTATAACTGTAACAGTTGATCAATGATTTTCTTCGAATGTTACAAATAATACGGGTTTAAAAAATGGTGCTTGTACTTCACTGCTTTGCTTTTACACTTATATAAGATCATCGCAAAACAAAATTACCATACCTCCTCTATATAATAAAAAATTCATTGTTAAAAACCAAAAATAAATAGGTATTATAATTTAAAATAAAAACAATGTTTCTTCTCTTTATCAAACAGGGCAGTAGGTTAGTAATAGTAATAATAATGATAAACATAGGGTTTTTATTTGTAAGTGAAAAACAAAATTTCAATAAACGTTTGTACAATATTTATAAATAAATAAAATGTAACCATACAATAAAATACCAAAAAGATAATTTCATATTCAATACATTGTTCAATTAATCGTAAAAGAGCAAAACTTTATTGAAAATCTTATGACCATGTGTGTATATGTGTGTGTGCGTATGTGTGTATATCTGCGTGTGGTGTACAATAGCAAGAGGGTGGTTTACACCCAACAGAATCGATGACGCGGGCTCTTATTAGTGATGACTCAATAGCACGTCAAGTCAACGCTGGCCCAGTGCAATTGGGGTATGTATCTATATATTGATATTATTATTTATACACATCTACACATTGGATATTTACAAACAAAATGTTATTTACTGTGATCAAATATAAACATTTTCACTAATTTTAATTAATTCAGACTAAAAAATAATTTTAAAAAAAATGAAAACATGCTTGTTGTACTATGGGCATTTATGTTTTGCTGTGAAAGTTTGATAAATTAATTTTTATTATTATTTCTAATTTGAATTATTTCACAAACGCTAATAACCGATCATTTCTCTGAGTTGGTGAGTGGAAATACATGGAAGAATTGCAGGTCCAGTACAGACATTTGGTAAACGGGAGAAAAAATACATTGGATCATTCCACCACAATCTTAGTTTTATTTTACTTACAAAATTTAAATAGTCTGGCTAATATGGCTTCGTCTTCAATGCTTTTATATGTTTAATAATATACATTTTCCTACGGACGTCTTTCAAATACTAATGACATATTTTACAAATGAAGATTCGTTGCTGGAGTCATACTACGTGAGAGAATTCCTGCATTTGAGCGCATGTTATGGCGTGCGTGTCGTGGGAATGTATTTTTAAGACAAGCAGAAATTGAAACGCCATTGGAAGATCCGTCAACCGTAAGAATGCATTATGACTTTTATGTACCATATTAATCCATTTCCTTTATGAAATCCTCTCCCTTTTTATGGATGTTTTAAATGATTGTTAATATAATATGTTGACTATGAAACAATGATTGACTTTAGGGAGATCAAGTTCACAAATCAGTTTTCATAATATTCTTCCAAGGAGATCAACTGAAGTCTAGAGTGCGTAAAATATGTGAAGGTTTCCGTGCCACATTGTATCCATGTCCTGAAGCACCATCTCAACGTCGTGAAATGGCCATGGGAGTTATGACGCGAATTGAAGATTTAAATACTGTATGCACTTTTCTTTTTAAAATGTATGTCAGATCAAATATCTCTATTATTTCAAAACTATAATAATTGTTGTAGGTGTTGGGCCAAACGCAAGATCATCGTCATCGCGTACTCGTTGCTGCTGCTAAAAACATAAAAAATTGGTTTATAAAAGTGGTGAAGATCAAAGCAATTTATCACACATTGAACTTATTCAATTTGGACGTCACACAGAAATGTTTGATTGCCGAATGCTGGGTGCCTTTACTCGATATTGAAACCATACAGTTGGCTTTACGTAGGGGAACAGTAAGTTTTAGCAATTTAAAATATCCAGCTAATCGGTTGTTACATATTTGTTAATTTGTACAGGAACGTAGTGGTAGTTCGGTACCTCCCATATTGAACAGAATGGACACATTTGAGGATCCACCAACTTATAACAGAACAAATAAATATACAAGTGCTTTCCAAAACTTGGTAGACGCTTATGGAATTGCCAGTTATAGAGAAATAAATCCGAGTATGATTTTCAATTGTCTCATCCAATTGAAATGAAACACTTATTTGATTTTATCATTTTTGTAATTACAGCACCTTACACCATAATCAGTTTTCCGTTTTTGTTCGCTGTAATGTTCGGCGATCTTGGTCACGGGTTATTGATGTTTTTATTCGCAGGCTTCTTGGTGTTGCGTGAAAAACCATTGGCTGCAAAGAAAACCGACAACGAAGTATGTAAAAACAGTAATTGGAAATAGTTTTAGAAAATAAAAATTAATTTTGTACATTTAATGTTAGGTATGGAATATATTCTTTTCTGGCCGTTACATCATATTACTAATGGGTCTCTTCTCCATGTATACTGGTATTATATACAATGATATATTTTCTAAGTCCATCAACTTGTTTGGATCTCATTGGCATACAAATTATAATGAATCGACTATTATCAGCAATAAAGACTTACAGATAAATCCTTCCTTATCATCGGATTATGATCAAGTTCCATATCCGGTTGGGCTTGATCCAGTTTGGCAGGTAAAAATAAAATCGCATATTATACAAACAATAGTATATGAAGTCAACAGTTTTTACCATGTTCATTGTGTTTTAGTTGGCGTTAAACAAAATTGTGTTTTTGAATGCGTACAAAATGAAAATTTCCATTATAATTGGCGTATTGCATATGTTGAGTGGTGTCAGCCTAAGTCTGTACAATTATAGGTAAGGGTATATATCATTTTTTAATAAATAAGTACGAGTTAAAAAATGTGATAGCAACAGGAAAAAAAATTAAATTATTAAATTATGAATGATTACAATTTCTAGGTATTTTAAGGACAGGCTGTCAATTATTTGCGATTTCATCCCACAAGTAATATTCTTGGTGTTCCTATTCTTTTACATGGTTTTATTGATGTTTATCAAGTGGATAACATATGCACCTCAGAACAGTATGTGGTTTGGTCCAATGACTATGGTTATTGTTTAAAAATTGGTCTATTATAATATTTCAAACAAATTTATAGATTTCCCAGAGAGCCCTGCATGTGCGCCATCCATTTTAATTACGTTTATTAACATGGTGTTATTCAAAAATGCTAAACCGTTAGAAAATTGTGATACTGTTTACATGTTTTCCGGACAGGTAAATATAAAATTATACCACCAAATTTTTTTCAAATCACAAGTATTAACTTGATAAATATTTGAATAATCGTTTATTTGATATTCAATCGTTTAAACTGTAATTTATTTTTTTAGGGTGCTATACAAAAGTTACTAGTATTAGTAGCACTCTTGTGTGTACCGATCATGTTGCTTGCTAAACCCGTTTATATTATGCGTCAACAGAAACGTAAACACATTCAGGTAAACGTTTTATGATTGTCAATGAAATTTAAAAGTGTGAATATTGTAATAACGTGTAACACTTTATATTTGTTTGCAGTTTGTTAATGGCCACGCCAACACTGAAAATGGCGATGCGGAAGGTGCCGGACGTGTTGTTCAGCAACCACCTCCACCAGCAGCTGGTGGACATGACGAAAATGAAATCGGTGAACTTTTCATTCATCAAGGCATTCACACTATTGAATACGTTCTTGGGTCTGTGAGCCACACAGCATCATACCTTCGTTTGTGGGCTCTCTCTCTTGCCCATGCACGTGAGTTATAAGTAGCGCTTGGCGTTGTTTACTTTAATTTCAAATTATTTTATTTTTTCAGAGTTGTCCGAAGTTTTGTGGAGTATGGTCATGTCTAAAGGTCTTATACTGAACTCGTGGATAGGCGGAGTTTGGTTATGGTTTGTCTTTGGTTTTTGGGCAATCCTAACAGTTGGCATTCTCGTACTTATGGAAGGCCTTTCAGCCTTTTTGCACACACTTCGTTTGCACTGGTAAAAATCATTCGTTTTGTTATGTTTTTCAAATAATTTAATGTCCAAACCCTCAGTGTGTGACATTTCTTAGTGTATATTGTGTTACAAACGAATTTAGTAAAGTTACATCGCAAGATATTAATGTATTATGTGTGTCTGGTGTTTTCAGGGTCGAGTTCCAGAGTAAATTTTACAAAGGGCTTGGTTATGCATTCGCACCGTTTTCTTTTGAAGTCATCTTGAACACCGCTTCGACTGCGGTTGAAGAATAAATATATAAATGCATTCGAATAATAAATATATAGTAACGTTACTTTAGAACTATACAGTAGTTATATTAATTAAACAGTTAATAAGAATAAACTTAAATTAATTTCATTCCATTTTGTTAACTGTAATTTTGGAATCTTTTGATTCGTATTATTAATTTTCGGTTTTATCAATAAACTTTCGATGTTATTAAACATGTAGTAGATTTAATGAGTTATATGAAACCAATAAAGAAAATTTAGAAATAATATTAGTTTATATTTGAATTGGGTTTCATTAATATATTGACATACTTTTTTCTGTTTATAAGGTAAAAAATAATTAACATATATTAATCTGATGGATACAGTATATTATGGTACGTGTGGATATATGAAAAACAAATAAATGTACTAGCTGTGTCATTTAAGTTATGATTTACATATCAACAATACACATTGAATTAGCAGTGCCTATCCTATTACTGTGTTTAATATATTTTGTTTCTAATAATTCATAGCAAGCAAGGTGAAAATTATTTGTAGTAGTAATCGCATAATTAAAAGATTTACTGTATTTTATTGTTGTTGGAAAAATCGAAAAATCATTTGAAAGGTACAACTTCACTCCTTGGTACACCTCGTTGAATGAAAGGAACGCGTCATCAGCGGTTGTTAAATATTTGTATTTTTTCGAAAATTTTTTTTAGAAATAATTTTCAGTTTTTGTCAATATTAATTGTTATTTATCGAACGGGCAGAAGTATTTGAACGATTTCGTTTCTCTTTGTACAAATATTAATAACATTCTCTTCCTACCGCCACTCCCCACCGGCCAACAACAGCAACACTCGTTATTACCGAGAGTGTAACAACGTTAAAATATATATACATACTATAAAAAGGAGAAGCCCGCGGAAAAATCGTCACGCGCGGATTCGCCGGGAGGGCGGCAACGCGCGGGCGACTTTTCACCGTTCCGGTCGTGTGACGTTCGGGTAAACGCGCGCGTTACCGTGGGACGGTCAAAATGTCGACGTGCGACGCTCGTCCGAGGTTATCGGCCCTACGGGTAGAGAACGTCCCCGTTATCAGCGCGGTTGGCCGGCCTGTCGTCCCCGTCACGACCGGACGTGTTGTTATCTCGTCCGTCGATCATTTCCACGGCGGTGGTCGTCGTCGTCCGCGATACGTCGTTTCGCAGTAAATACCCGTCCATCGTACGTCGGCGATATTGTCCCGTTTTTGTCGACCGTACGAATCCGTCGCGGCCCGTCGCCGTTTCCGATCCCGTGTACGACGTTTGCCCCGTCCGGGTTCGGCGCGTCTTTCGTTTTTGGTTTTTCCTCCGTCGTTCTCCGCGTCCGCCGGCGTCCGTTACGTCATCGGTCGCGCGCCGCGGATTCCCCGGACCAAGGCCGCCCACGTCCCCTACTACGTATCCGTGTGTCGTCCCGTCGCCGTGGACAGTACCGAACTTTCTAGTGCCCACGACGACGACGAGACGACGACGACGACGACGATGGTCGACACTGCCGAGGCGACCAGACGGCTGAACGTCAAGAAACAGACGCTGGACGACGCGTACGCGGCTCCGGCCAACTTCCTGGAAATCGACATACTCAACCCGATCACGCACGGAGTGGCCAAGAAACGTTACACCGACTACGAAGTGCGCATGCGAGTGAGTCCCGCCGCCGTACATACAATATATACTTACAACACCCGAGCACGCCCTCTGTAGTCTGACCGTGGTCTCGTTTGAATTGTTTTCAGACCAACTTGCCCGTGTTTAAGGTCAAGGAGTCCAGTGTCCGTAGACGTTACAGCGATTTCGAATGGTTACGCATCGAGCTGGAAAGAGACAGTAAGGTAACGTCGCGTTTCCTATTCGTATCGTGGTATGTATAGGGACCACAAAAATCGTGCACCAACACATAACCGGTTTTTAACAAAAAGGTCGATGGACTTTTAAATCGTACAGCGAGATCTAGAATCATTTACATTTAAAATTAAGAGCAAAAAAACTAATTAATCCTTTGATTTCACAACATTTATTTTCGATTTATCTGCTGTTTTTTTTTTCGATCAACTTACAGTATGATTTAATTATGAAAATTTTGATTCAACATTTTAAACGATAGCTTCAAATAAAAATTATTAATAGATATTGCTTTTCTTAATTTTCATTAATACTGAGTATTACTAACAGGTTGGATGACTTGTGTTAAATATTAATATCTAAATCATTCAAAATTCACAAAACCAAAAAAGATTTAATACGATTAATTTATCATTTCAAATGTAGTTTTGATATTAATCGAAACGGTAGAGGTAGACCTGTATTAACCAGCTTTTGATTAGACCGATTTTTCTTATATTAAATAACATTTCAAATTACGAGCTTGAATCATTATAATGAAACAAAAATTACCCTTAACTATATTTTAATCTTTATATATTTCAATTTTCAAACATGTATTGACCATGCTCTTCCATTTATAATCGCTTACATTGCCTTCAAAAACGTGATACCAATATAATGTATTTCATTATGCAGAAGATAGGTATTAATTAATATTTAATTGTAGATACCTATTGAAAAAGTGCATAATTAAAATATTTAATGACTTCAATTTAAGAATATAAGTTTTGTATTTTAGCAGTCATAATATGTTATTCTATTTTAGAAACAATGCTAACACAATATCACAATTTAACATAAAGACAAGTATGTTTAATTATTTTGTATTGTAAACGTTCGTTAAACTATTGAACTAACATTCTTCCATGTGTCTGAATTCCATTGCATGTTTATTTCGATTTTGTTTCATATCCAATTCGTTTGCGAATAAGTGCTTGTATGTATGCGATTTCTTTCAATTCAGTTATCGTCTCAATTAAGCGAAACTTCTCTTTGATTTTGTTCAATTTATTATAAATGCTGTGTAAAAACTCTTGACTGTGTTCGTATTCCTCGACTATGTTTGCCATCATTTTCGCTTTAACAATTTGTAAATCTATGTATGCTTTGTCATACAGATTTATGCCACAATATATATGCTGTTTAGTCTCTTGTAATAATCTCAATGCTTTATGAGGAAAATCGTAATTCATCAAAACTATGGCTATTTCGACATTTATAATCGCAGTCATATACGTCAAATTGTATTTTATAGCTATCAGTTTTGCGTCCATCAGTATATTCAGTGCCGCACTTTCGTTTGCTTTAGCAATAATCAAGTACGCTCGTAATCTTGTCAGAACTGTGTTTTCGTCATTGTCCTCAATTAAGTGATTGACCATGTTGGTAGCACCGACATAGTCTTCTTTTCTCAAATATAATTTTCCTAACTGTAACGTACTTTCAATAGTGTTTACAGAAGCCATTTGTCTAGCTGCTAATTCTGCTTTAGGCCATTCCTCCTTATTCATTGCTAATGTGAAATTTAAATACTGTTCGACCATTATCCAATAGCTACTGTGTGTGTATGGGAAAATATGAGCGACTTCATTAATCAATATGGGAGCAAGATAATAATCTCCATGTGCGATCAAATCATTAACAATATTACACATCGCTATGCATTTACTTTCTATATTGTGTACATCATTGTTACATTGATCATGTTCCAAGACTAACAATGAATATATCGTTGATATACGTTGATACCCATACATATTCCAAATCGCAGCCTTTTGTACATTGTTTGTCATACGTAAATCAGTTAAGCCGTTGAAATAATTGTATACTTCGCTTTTTTTCAATATTTCAAAAACTACGGCCGGGCTTTCTGCATTTTCGACTAAATACTGAGCCATCGACTGTAAACTAAATGAAGTGATCTGATGCAGATGCAATTCTTTGCTTCTAGTCACTGAACATTTCAACATAGTCAACTTGTTCTTCTTACTCAATGTGTACATCCACATGAGAACATGCTGTAAACAAACATGATCATTTACTTGTTGAGCTATCGTTATACTTTCTTTTAAATAACTCATAGCTTCTTCATTATGATTAAAAAATGCATTCAATATAGCCATGTTGAGGGAAGTGTATCGATAACCTCTGCTCTTCTCATCTATATTTGTAACTCTAAAAGTATGACGATTGAAATAGTGTTGCACACTATTCAATGCTCCACAATATTCTCTTACCCTTAAACAGTTTAGGTAACTCAGGTAATGTACATCAAAGTGGTCAGGATTTGCACGCAGGATCTCCTTCAGTGTCTTTTGCAAACACATTGGGTCTAGAGCAACGGATTCGTTGATTTTTAAAAATTTTACTTGTTGCGCAATGAATAGTTCTACTTGTCGTGGAGACCAAGAGCGCACTTTGGTGTATTTACTGTTTTGTTGAAAAAGACGTCTTTGTTCATCGTTATCATTATCAGGTTTTATTGATTCAATAATTTTTACGAAATCAATTAATTCGGGTTTGGGTTCAGATATTCTTTTGTTTTTAGTTACTTTCATATCATCAAATTCCTAAAAAAAACATAATATTTTAGTGTGTTTTTAAATATCTATTTCGTACACGGTTGTTACTTGTTCTTACCGGAAGTTTGTCAAATACTGCGTTGCAGTGATTTCTCGCCTCCTTGATGATTGCTTCTGCCTGTAAAAAGAGCATTTTCTCAAAAAATATTAGTACACGTCTTATGAATATTCCAATTGGACTACTGCCGTTGATAGTTTTTCTCTCATTTACTGTTGGTATTCCACTGTTCAACATCCTAAGATCTAGACCCCTGAACATTACCATTATTGTATCCACGTCACAATTTATCATACTATACAGTTCTAAATGGAACGTATGAATGAAAGCTTTAGGCATTTGGAATTTTCCACACGACAATACATTGTTTAGTTCTTCAAACGTAAGATCAGGACATTGAATTAAGTGCAACACTAGCATACTAAACGAACGATGAAATTTTGAGACACTGGGTTCCACCGGACTGTTTTGAGGAAAATCGAATCCCGTTGCATATTCTCTGATGTAATGCACTATCAATGTTACGACAAGAATATTATGAGTCGTTATGTTTTCTTGAATCTCGTTTGCGGTCGTGTTTGGTATGGCTGTAAAGTCTTTACTTGCCATCGCGTTTTCTGTTTTGCTTTGAAATGAAATATATAAGTGATGAACAACTCACTTGACAAAACACATGACACCTATTTCTGACACAAAATACACGTCACGCGAACCAATAAAAAATGTCTATTATTTATTAGTTTTGTGAAATAACTTTGCTGGATTTAACCAAACATAATCGTAAAACTATTTACCGTTTGAATGGTCGAAAATTGTTGTTCGTTATCAATAGCAAGCCGACAACCAAGGTTGTCCTAACCTAACAAAATATAGCGTTGTTTCGCTTTATACCTCAGTATAGGTTACAGTCGCCCGTCCAGTGAGGTTGTATAACATTATCTTAAGCGGGAAACTGAAATTGAAATTTTTTTTTATTCGATTAAAAATTGTTTTAAACAATTTCACATGTATCGGATTGAAAATAAGTTACATACAATTCTGTGAAAAAATGTCGTTTTAAACTGCTAAAATTGCCCAAGTAACTTAATTTAGAATGATCTTTACAATATTCCAATGATACACTCTTTTGTTTTTTTGTTTTTTTTTTTGTAATTTTTAATATTTTTTTTTTTCAGATCGTGGTACCACCTTTACCTGGTAAAGCGTGGAAAAGACAAATGCCATTTCGAAACGATGATGGCATATACGAAGAAGAATTTATCGAAGAACGGCGAAAAGGCCTGGAAGTCTTCATAAACAAGTACATAACAATAAATATTTTCGAAATAACTTACACATTTTGGGTAAATCTAACAATAAGTATTGGGTAAACTGTGCTGCCAATACAAGTTCTTTCATACTATCATTATTATATGTCCTTTAATTTTTCTTCAATTACAAAATAAATGTATAATAATTTATTGATAAAATTATTATATTATTAATTATTGTGAAGTGTCAACCGAGTTCAATTTCCAATGAATTAATGTAGCTATGGAAAACTTTTCAAGTGTTTTTACCATTTGATTATTAAGTTGACAAAAAGTTTAAAATTGTGAAATCTAATTTTTGACAAAAAATAACAAGTAGATGCATAAATGGAACATTTCGTGTTGTGCACATCATTTAATTAAATTAACAGAGTATTATTGTACTATTTTTTATATATACCTATTTTTATTTATCTTATATGTATGGATATTTTTTAATTTTTTTTTTTCTAGAATTGCCGGTCATCCGTTGGCACAAAACGAAAGATGTCTACACATATTTCTACAAGAACCAGTAATCGATAAAAGCTATGTACCGGGTAAAATAAGAAATACCTAAATTAGACACAATAAACATCTGATAAAAGTCATGAATGTTATATTTTATGTTTCATCAATCAATGCTACATAATTCTCAAACCGTTGTTTATCCCAACGGTACCCTATTATATGAATATTTTTTCTTCTTTTTTTTTCTATTAGCAATTATTAATATTATTCATGAACTCGATTATTATTATTATTATTATTATTTTATTTTAATTTTAAAAATCTCATACTCAAAACTTTTATATTAGAATTATGTTGAAACAGCCCTAAATGGAATTATGTTGATTTAATTTTTCAATTACAGGTATGTTTATTGTTTATTGGTTATTAATAATATTTTAATATAAGTTTAGAAACATACCTAATTTAATTATGAATGAATGGATATATATATATATTACATTATTATTATTATTGTATTTAATATATTATGAAAAAAATAAATAATTTATATTATATAGAATATTTGCAAATAATGTTTTTCAAATGTTTTTTTACCGATTAACTTCCAAGCAACAGTTTTTTAAGTTAATTTTACTGGGAACAAGTCGTTTATTTTATGACGATGAAATACTTATTTCACGTACATGAACTGTTCAAATTGTAAATAGTCGTCGATCGTTATTAATTATTATATAGACACAAGATAGTATAAAGAACTAAATACGAAACGGTATTGTCTGTAAACCGTATAACAGCCGCGTATTAGATTAAATCATAAAAATAAAAAGTAAATTTCGATTTTCTTCAAAACAATTTTCGAATATTTTGATTACGTTACAAAAAGGACCCCCCCCAGACATAATTAGGATCGTATAAATAATTTACGCGGTGTATTTTTTCGGTCGACAACAAAACAATACGTCTGTTCTCGTTTTGTTCATATAATGTATATGTATAATCAATACATTTCAATAGTACTGGGAATCTGGGCCAGGCCGTGAAAACAACGTGTGCGACATCGGGATTCTCGAGATATAAATATATATATATGTATTTTACTCGGGTTTTTTCTTCTTATAATCTAAAAATATTTCGCCGCGTGCGGAGATAAGACCCGACGATGCGTTGATTAGCGGAATCGAACGCGTGTGTGTGTTATGGGTAGGTGGGAGGGAGGGGGGCCCGGTCTGTCGAACGTATTTGTCGCGTTACGGTTGGGCCGCGAACGAAAACGTTTGGATCCCGTTTTGGGTCTCCGTCGACGACGAGTAACACGAGCGCGTCGGTTCGCGGATGAACGAGACGATCGGGTCGCCGTCTGCGTTTATTTATTTTGGTGTTTATTTTTGAAGGTCAGTACGATTATTCTTCTCGCGTATGAACGACGACGAACCGGCGCGGGAACGTTTGTCAAACCGAAAAGCCGCCGTTTTTTTCGATCGCACGGTTTTGAACGGCGTCGTCCAACGGCAACGAGACCGCCATTTTTATGGCTTGATGGTTATTCTAAACTAAATCCGAGACTTCGGACGTCGATTTCGTTTTGGTTCGGTTCGGCCGATTTCAAATGAATTTTTTTTTTTGTATTTTCGTGTATCTATTGTAAGTATTTTGTACACTGTAAGTTTTCTTCGAGAGTTCGTAAGCGCCGCCATGTTGTCGCAATAACCGTCGTTTTCTATCCGATACCGTTCCGTCGTACATTGTGTATAATTATTATAGACCAACAGCAAAGAAAAAAAAATCTATTCGATTTCCAGAATCGTCCATCAGCGATTGCGTGCCGTCGGTTTTGAAACCGTGTTTTCGTCGACGGACGGGCTTCTCATGATCCGTAAACAGCGGTGGGAATAAGATGACCGTAAGTACGTTTATTCGAATTCGTGTTTCGACGGCCCGGTGTGATTGATTTCCATGAGCGTGATCAGACGGTCGCGAATGGTTTACCTACCGACCAAGCGAACCACGGGGGCATAGTGGCGCGTGTCCGATTGCGTTTCGGAACGGCGATTTTCGTACGTATACGCGCGGTCGATTAACCTGCGACGACATCGTTCCGCAGTCAAATCCGCGTGGATACGACCGGAATATGAATTTTGTGAAAACAGAAATATTGTTCCTTGGGACGAACGCGACGAGCGAACGTATTGCATCGAAACGATGATAGGTTCGTTCTTCGAATTGATTGACGTGTACGAACGGGTGGAGGTTTTTCCTTTTTTTGTAGTATGTTTTTAGTACGCTGTAATAAACCCGTGTTTCGTTATTATTAATATTTACACGGTTATTGAATATGAATATTATTTTATTTATAGACTCGACCGATAATTCCGCTTCGTTTGAACTGGCGATTAAAATAAACCGTTTCGCGTTATCAGCGAACCGCTGTGACAGCGATAGCGATTCTCTTGATACTAAACATATCTTATCTGTTATCAGTTGTCCACACATTTCGTTATTATTTTACCGACTTTAAACGGAATGGATTTTTTTTTTTCTCAACGTAATCCGAGTACAAAATATTAAAATAACGGCAAGTCGAAAGTAATCCGTTATGCCGATTTAACGTGTCGAAGGATGCATCGATGCGCACCCCCATGATTGTGCGGTGAGTATCATTTCAATTTTGTATTGCCGTGAAAACGGTTGTAGTTACGACGACCGTTCGGCGCCGTCCGCCATTTAATAAATCGTAAGGATATCCCTCGAGTTCGTAATGAAAACCCTCTACGGTTGCTAAAAGAGAGTAATGTAATATATGCCTGTCGAGATTTCCCGACGAAAAAAATGCTCGTTTTTCAATGTAAATATATTGTATAATAAAAAAAAAAATATATATATATATAGATGATTGATAAAATACTATACGAAATGTAGGATCCATCGTTTTCGTCAATCGCCATAGAACGATCGTGGTGATGACCGGATGGTTTAAGATATATATGTGTCGTCGTCAGCAGAACGATTCGCTTTTTCATCGTTCCTATATATCGTTCGACGTGTGACGTTTAATTCTTGTTTGGTGTTAAAAATTAAAAATGAATGGGTAATTCGTATTCGCGTGGTCCGCAATTCGTTTCGACGGAATAACAACGGATTTAAAAACGATCGTCTACAATTAAAAGGTTGGTTTTGTTCCATTCGTGTTTCTGATAAACCGATTAAATTGTATTTAGATCATACACGCACACGACATACCATATGACTCATCCGCCATTAAGGAGGACTAATTAACATATCGATTCAAAATACAGATACTTAACGAAATCGATTTCATTGCAAAATTACAGATTTAATCCTAATTGAACCAACAACAATTTAGTTTTTCGATTAAATAAAATTAAATCATAAATTATGACATTTTTATTTTACCATTGTTATTAAAACCCACGATGTTTGAATAAAATTGTCCAATGATTCATGAATGACTCTACTTATCAAATGTCGTGAATGATTTTCACCGCATAATATATACAATATGTATGCACGAAATGTAATCAATCCTATTTCAAGCTAAAACTTGTTACACAAAATACAATAAACAACGCGATAAACGGATATAAATTTGTGTTTGTCGTGACAAGCTCTCATTGAATGGTTTTACGTTCACGGTAAACTGCAGTCTGCAGGAGCGCTAGCGTGATGGGTTAGCGTGAATTTTTTTTATTGACGTACCGTGTATTATGTTCTGTTTAAAATTTCACAATAGAGTTTATCGATTTCCCGACAACACACGAAAGTGCGATGATCAATAATGGAATTCCGAATCCAATAAGAATACTTCATATCAACTGGGTAACTTACGGTGTGCGACTAAACGTGATATTTTTTATTAAACGATTTGATAAACGCATATTGCAGAAAATCATAAACACTTTTTCGATTACGGTGTCAACGTACTTATATATTCTTGATTTTATTGGAATTCTTTGCGACACATTACACAATAACCGCCTACATTACGTTTAACGGAAATAACTGAAAAAGGTAACAAAGTGAATGAATTATGTATAGAAATTTGATAAAATATATCTTCCCTTTTCCGTCCCCGTCGTGATGAAATTGCAATATGTGATTTCAATCGCATACTTTTTCACTGCCCCACTTTCTCTACTCAGGCTATTCACATATTTAATTCCCTCCGTTTATTAAAAAATTAATTTCCCTTTTATATAGATCTGGGTTTTTAATTTAGTTTATTTGAATGTATTATTATTTAGTTGTAAGTTGTATATTTCATTTTAATTGTTAAGCTTAGATGTATTTTAGAACGTGGTTTTTTTTTAAATGAAAAAAAAGAGAAACGAGTATGGAAAATAGACCAACCATTTTATAATCGACTGTATATAATATTATATTGGTTTGATATATCGTTATCGTATTCTACCATTTTATTTATAGAAGAAAAAAACAATAAGACCACATTTAAAAAAATTATCTAAACGAGAATAACATTATGTAAACATATAAAATTGCCAACTCGTCTGAATTCTACTTTTACATATCCCACGAGTACATCTATAAAACATGTCTAATATGTGTGTATAGAGTATTAATATTATTCGGAAACCAATCTTTTTGTGAAATTTATAGACGATATACTACTTTCTGTATAGACATAATTTACCAGTTTGTATAGGCGTATTAAAGTGTACCCGTCATCAGACTTGATCGAGTAGGAAGAGAAGTGATTTGTAATACTTTGAAAATAATAATTTATAAATTACTATAATAAAAACAAAAATAATATAACATTCCTTTCATCCGGTTTCGCGCATAGATACTAATAGTTTAGCATGTTTACAGCATTTTTTTTTTTTAAAAAACCTCTCAGAAAGGAATAACAATCCCCTGTTGTCAAAAAACCAAAAATACTTGTTGGATCTGTATTGTCCGGATCGAACGTTTTTATTTTTTGGAAATCGTTACAGTCCCTCGTACGATTAAACCTGATTAAAAAAAATAATTGTATATACTTTTTAATTGGTCATTTCAATAAGTAATTAGATAGACCTATTTTTCTGTTGTTTACATTTTTTATTTTATACTCGTAAAAATTATTAATACTTCATACTATCTAACATAAATGCCTAATATTTCTGATCGGAAACGAGTCTAAAACGTTATATTTTATTATATTGTAATAAATGAGTAAAATGACCAATTATTTAACCTTTAAAGAATGAAATATGAATTATACGTGTCTATTACATTCGAATAAAGTATATTGCAAGGATTTAAACATGACAATATCAGCTTTATGTCATATTAAAAATTATTAGTCATAATTTGTTTCAAGTTTTTATGGTATTGATAATCCCGTGTACAGCGGTTTTTTTTTATTGAAATGTATGAAAATAGACTTGGATTTTACATTGTCACATAATTATATTGTAATACACAGATCTATAATAATTTTTCCGGTTGGTACCCACAAACGTATACATAATTTTGTTTTAAAATTACAGCTACGACATTTTATAAGTCCATTTAGTTATAATTCACAAACTCTAATAATCGGTTCAATAACTGAAATCTCAGACTTGATATTCTTTCAAGAAATATACAAATATCATTAATAAGTTTCACGAATAATGGTCTTGATATATTGATTGATATACAGTACGGTTATTATCGTTCAGTTTATCGGTTTGATCAGCTAATTATAATACGGTTGATTGACAATCGCTGTACAAATTAAACAATTGTATAATCGTTAATTTCGAATAACTTATTTGAAATTATATTGTGATCTGAAAATGAAATTTGTCTTGCGACTGCAGTAACGATAAGTTATTGCGCAAACAAAAAATTAGACATTTTGAATTTCTTATCACAAATCAATAGTATTTAATAATACATTTCTATGCATTTACTTTAAAATACGTTATTTTTATTTTATTTTCATTTAGAATGTTTGATAGTTTGTAGGTATTCCTCCATAAATTATACCAGTTATATGTATATTCACGTGAATTTAACTTTTGAAGTATTTTAATGACTTTCATACTATATTAATTTACAGGTAATATGTTTTATTTATATAATATCGATTGGTATGATTACTGTTCTAACTAAAACTAAAACAATTACATTTGCGTCAATAATTTGATAATAAACGTAAGCCATTAAAGTTTTACCGTAAAATAAACTCTACAGAGTTCGTGATGAACCACCTAACACAAAATTCGAACACGCAATTCTGTAGAACACCGACACTTTTTATATACCTTAATATTATGTTTGTAGCGTTAAATTAAATAAAAATCCTTGGAAGGTGAAGGATAAACTTTCTGAACTTTGACATTTAATATTTGAAAATAATATGTTTCTTGGCGCGATATTTTTTTCATCTCTTTCATCATTTAAAAAATATATGTAAAAAAAAAATGTTTGCCTCGACGAACGAGCAAATTTCCAAATTACAATTCATTATAAATTTAAGATAAAGATTTGTATCATATTATTGATATACTGCTTTTGCCAACCCGTAGCTATGAATCCTTTTAAAACTTGTAAATGTATTAGGTAGTTTACCAATAAAATAACAATGATTGTTAAATACGCGTTTTGCGGATATAAAATATTATCGCGTAAATTATAAGGTCTGTGCTAGTCAATTTTAAATAAATATATTGAATTGTTTCGTACGAGTATATTGATAATATTGGGACTGATGTAAACCAGATCATTTTATTTTTACATTTTTTCTTACATTTGAATTTATGATTTGTGTACAGAGAAAAGCGATAATATATTAATTACTATATAGTAAATAAAATTAATGTTTGAACTAATGTGTGTAATGTATAATTGAATGACAGTCGGTTAATATATGTAGATAAAACACATTTACAATTAGAAACATTCAAATAGTTTCTTGGATACTAATATATTTTAAAAAGCTCAATTATGTTATTACTATTATTATTATTATATTATTATGTGTCACGTTATCGTTTACTCCCACTGGTATATATATTAAATTAAACCTTTTTCTTTTTTTTTATTGCTATTATCATAAAGACTACGTGGTAATTATTTCTCTTATAATACACGAAAATGCATAACATATTCAAACATAATTTATTTATATTTATATAATTATTGTTTATTTAAATTTTTTTAAATATTGGTTAGATTAATGGAGACGATGATGATATAATATGATTGTCAATAAATTATAGTTGATATAACATTAAGTACCAATGTTAATGTAAAATCTGACGACGGATTTGTTTAAATGTTGTAGGTTAGTTGCAAAAGTTCATCTTAAACCGAGACGCGGACAATATTGTATATACGATTTACTACGGATTGAAGAACGTTTCCAGTGTTTCGGCACCAGGTTCTATATGCAAGTAAGTACTTGCAAGTGATTATTGTTCCGTCAAACCGTAAGTATTGCGAATCGACGTTGTAGTTTTTGCTTGACGTGTGTCGATTTGTTTCCGTGCACGTATCACACTACGTTACGATCACGTCGTGTCGTCGATGCGAGTTTTCGAAAAATTGATGAGAAACGATTCGACGATTTGCACGTAGAACGTAATACGCGCGTGGAGGGGGTGGAGATGAAGGGAATGTCCGTTCGTTCGTAAAAAAACAAAAACGAGGCCGGCGGCGAACCCATTAATGAAAACCGACGCGGAAATTCGTCGTGCAGTAACAAATAATACCGTTTTCGGTATTGTCGTTTCTGTTTCTATTCATTCTGTTTTTACACCACTCGTTCGTGCCGTACGTTTTTTTTTTTTAACGAAACGTCTCGGTCGTCATGTGACACATCGCGCGCGCGCCGTAAACAAACGCTGCGCACAGTCGTCGTCAGTACCAGTTACAGGTTTGCGTGCGAACGAAATGTAATTTTATTACTACTATTATTATTATTATTATTATTGTTGTTGTTGTACATAAACGTTTTATCGATTCCGGGGGTTTTTCTTTTTTACAGACACGAAATTTACTACATACGTACGCGCGCGCACAGAGCACACATAAACCGCGTCGTCGTGACGGTTCGGCCGAGCTCGTCTCGTCGTCGGGGCGCCAGATTTTCGAATCGCAGTCGCGTTCGTTTGTGAAACGCGCCGTCGTCGTCGTCGGACGGACGGTGTTGAGGAGATCCGGCGACCTCGAGACACCGGCAACGGGGCACCATGGACGCTTGTTTCAGCGCCTTCGACAAAGACGGGTAAGAAGAAAATACCAACGGCAAATCCCGGAGCGTTTTTGTTTGTTATTATTCCGCGTCACGGTCTTCAGGCTTCGCGGATTTCACGTGCTGCGTCGAAAACCCGAGTGGAAATGCCTGAACGATAAACCGTACGGGTGTTCGTTTTTGACACGGACGGTAGCGTATTCACGATCTTATCTATCCCGGGGGGGGGGGGAGGGGGAGGATATTGTATATTAACTGGGAAACCGGAAGATATTTTCCGTCGAGAACGGGAATATTTCGTTTTCAAAATCGCTCGAGAGTTTTAAGTGACCAGTTTCAAACTGAATTTATTCGTGTCAACTCATTTTTTCCATTAAATGAATTCGAATTTGACTAATGGAAAAAAGATTGCTGACAGGAACTAAAAAATATACATTTATATATATCAAGAGGGATATCTCCGTGATCGCCCGTCCGAATTCTCACTGCGAGCTTCGTAAAATATACGAAGCTATTAACCCGGAAAATGTCGAAACATGCCAAAAATATACACTAGACATTTTCGTATTGTTATTCACAGCGTTTTGGAACGTATTTCGTGTCTACCTAACGTATAATGTCCGGTCGACCGGAATAAATTATGCGATTCCGAACTAATCATCATCGTTAATCATAATTATTATTGGTTTTTTTTTTCTTTTTTTTAATTGCTCTGAAGTATTGGAGATTTTAACCTATAAAACAGTATTTATATAAGTCGTGTAACTCGCGTGCGACCAATAAAATACATGTGTGTGTGTGTGTAGGTAGATACATATATCGTCAAGCGGCCTCTCTTACGCGTTTAATGTCTTTCACACAGATTTTTTGAGACAATTATGTGCAACTCGTTTTTTTCCCTCCGTCTGATAAATTATATTGCGAAATTCTCATCGTTTTACAAAAATTGTATTTCGTTTTAAATTTGTTTTCAATATATTTCAATTCGTTTTACGGTTGGGTAACTACGTGTTTTAAATTACGTTCACTTTGAATGATTATCACAGCGTAATGTCTATATATATATATATAGGCGTGTACTGTATATAATTAATAATAATATAGTACAACAATATGTGTTTGGCAAAAATTTAACAATTCTACATTGGAATGTGTCGGGTATTCCAGAAACTTCCTGTTTATACAATAGTAGTCATTGTGTTTTATTGTTATTCACATTGATTGTAACCAATATAACGATTCAAAAAGTATTTTATACAAAAAAATCACTGCACCCTAACGGTTGGCAATACGAATGTTTGATCATTAGTTTGTATTTCGTCGGAATAAAGTGTGACTTAAAAACAATAAAATATTGTCAAAAACTAAATGTTTAAAATAAAAACATGTTATTTATAAATTCACACATTTTATAATAACACAGTTTTAACTATTATCTGAGATATACAAAAAAAAAATTATCGACGTCTGAGACCTAATTATAGGTATTTCACTGTACTTATATAATGTCAAATATATTATACAGATCAGATATGTTTATTTTAATAATTGATAAACAATAAAGTTATATGCACTTGCTAACTGTGTAAATGTCACGTTAAACATGAATCGTGCACGCACCAATCAACGATAATTAAGTCAGATAGTTTTTTTATTAATGTTTTTCAAAATATTAACCTAACCACTCCATAGTGCCTAATTTAATTTGTGAAAATTTAAATAAACTCATATTATAAAATGGATTATCTATCTAGGTAGATGGTTCTCGATACGCTAAATATTAATTTATTAAACCTTGAGTCGTATCGATTCTACATTGGTGTGTATTGGTACCTAAATTCTTGGCAACAGCTAACAACTAGAATAAAAATAACCATCCCGGTTTAAAGTTCATCAATTTCCCACGACTTTCATAAAGAGTGGCAATGCGTCATAGAAATGAGGCACAATACAAATGAAGTTAAATTTCTAATGGAACTTTTCCTTGTATATAATATATTATAACAAAAGTCGTCACATTAAATTTAAAACTATAAATTATGCAATTGATTGATGCGAAAGTCCTCAAACTGCTTTCTCCGTAATATCTTTGCGCGAGAATTTTTTTGGTGAGTGGGGGGGGGGTGGTGTTTGTCGACGTTATAGATTTTTTGTGAAAACCAGGTACCCCAAGAAATCGATGCATATTATTCATACTTGTTAGACTCGAGTAGCTGTCGACTGAAATTCGTAAACAAATTCTTTTCGTATAAAGGGAAACGCTATATATATTTTTTTTTCTGTAATTGAATAATACTATATGAATAAGTTGAAAATAATTTAGTATTAAAATGGCACTTTCCAAAAGAACACGCTTGTTTTTTTGATGATCGCGAAAACGGCACGTTGAAATACGACTTAAAATAAATAATACATATATTTAATTTATTTATAAATTACGATTGCATCTCTCTTTTTTTTTCTTAACTACTGTGGTCATAATATTATGATGACAAATGACAATTATTTATTATGTAATGTCCTTTATGAAGTTTCTACACACGCGCCTAATGGTATAATCGTTATTTTTAAAATTTTTGCTTTTGCATTCGCCAAATAAATATGAAGTATTAGAACCAGTATTATAGACTCGAGCAAATACCTAATAACAAAATCAATTGTAATGTCAACCGATTATAAACTATTGAAATCAATTCTAGGTAAGACGTGAGAACGAGATTAATATAATTCATTCGTGTACATATTTAATGTTTAATAATTGTTTAAATTTAATTTAATGTCCTAAGCGGGATGATCCGTTTTGACGGCCTATATTATGTTGATTGTCAGCGTGCAGTTAATAATCAGTATTTATTATTATTTTACAAACACCGTCAGTTCACAGTCGGAAACCCGCTTAAAATGTTTTATTAGTTTTTTTATGTACACACTGTAAACAATCGATGTGTGCGAAGTGTGCAAATGACACTAGTTTACGATTATTAATGAGATAGGTCGAGGTAGTCTCATATCAATTGTTTTTTTTTCTTTTATTACATAAATGAGAGATGTTGATTTTTCGTTAAAATCCGGTTCGGACAAACCGTACGTAATGCGTACGAGTTCATCCGTGTTTTTTTTTTATTATTCTTTTGGAGAAAACATCGACGTTTTCATAATTGAAGTCGGCGCTGATTCGTACGGTTCGCCAACGAAAATGAACTAATTTTCTTATTACGAACGGTGTGCGCGGACAATTTTATTGTCCGTGGTGCTGCGTCATTGTCAAGAAAATGACAACATGACATCACGAAATGTACGTGCCGCGTACCTTAGGCCCGGTACGGGCTAGGGAGGAGAGCACGATCGGGCTGCGCTTTGACGTTGTAAACGGTGCACGTATACCGTTTTTTGAAAAACCACGTGTGCGCACGTTTGACTTATATAAATCACGCGCGCCTGCGCCGATCCCGGAAATCGAAACCCGCGGCGCACCGGAAACAGCCGTTTCGTGACGTAATCGTTAATAACGTGTCTTCGTCGCAGCGACGGTTTCTTGAACATGGAAGAATTCGACGGCATCTGCAAAGGACTGTTCCGCAACGATCGCGGCATCGTGTACGGTCTCGACGTACACACGCTCGAACACATGTTCAACATATTCGACACGAAAAAGGTACGTGTCTATATGAATTCGGAGGAGATATTCGTCGCCGCCAGGTACGGATTCAG
Source organism: Schlechtendalia chinensis (assembly GCA_019022885.1). NCBI lineage: Eukaryota > Metazoa > Arthropoda > Insecta > Hemiptera > Aphididae > Schlechtendalia > Schlechtendalia chinensis. Next base: position 1,350,979 of record CM032349.1, on the reverse strand, counting down.
ATTTATATTACCCCCGGGGGGGGGGGGGCGAATATTGCACATTCAAAAATAACTTATACGAAACAGTTATGTTGAATACGACGTTGTAATCAATTTACGAACGCCAAATAGTTAACTTAAAACTAATACTGATTACAAAATCTAGTCGTCTATTGGATGGATTTTGCAAACACGTCAATCACATCCTCAGAGTTTACTTTATCGTGATGAGCGTGTAATGATGGCAGTCCATTCAAAGCGATCTTCCGATATTCTCGATCTCATCAAATGATTTTATCCGCCGTAGAGATGAAAAATTGCGTTCTGCTGGTGCAGTGGTCGCCGGTAATGTTACGAGTATATTTAACAAAAATTCTTATTAGGAATTTTTCCTAAGGTAAAAAAACAGCCTACGGGGGTGTATTCCCTTCGCCACCCCACCCCACCCCCCTTTCCAACCACTGAATCCGCGCCTGGTCGCCGCCCGGATAAACAGAGAATGACGATTGTCGAAAACGGTTTTGTTGTTGTTTCTCTAGGACGGTTTGATCGACAGGCAAGAGTTCACCACGTGCTGGGACAAATGGATCAAAACCGTACGTATGCCTACCGTTTTGTGTCGCGTAACGAAAACCGAGTTTCCGCGATTGGCGTGTACGAGATTATCACGTACGAACACGCACCTCCGTGTTATACGCCGGTCGTGACCACTCGGCTTGTTTTTCATTAGTACTTGACGTGTTGTGAATAGAAAACTTATCGTGTGTCTCGGATCGATGTTCACAGATCATACGGCCCGTAAACATATTCCTCATTATCGACGTACAAAACGACTTCATATCCGGTTCGTTGAACATAAGCAACTGTTCGGCACGACAAAACGGGTTAGAGGTGAGATGCGCGATGTTTTCTCGCGTTTTTCTCAAAACAATATGTGCATAGTATATATATATATATAATTCAAAGGGATTTTGTATTATTTTTGTTATACGATATTATTATCGTCACGTGCGCAAGTCGAAACGGTTTTTGTATAGCGTAATAACAAGCGCATGTCTTAAGGCCGAGGCTTGTGTACAGTAGTTCAAGGACGAGAACGTAGTACAGAGTACGAGAATATTTCGATATTTCTATACGACCATACTGTACGTTTCTAATATTGAATTAATAGTTTATTAATTAAAATTTATCATGTATATATAATTTTGAAACTAAAATCCGAGATAGAAGGAATGAAGAATCCGAAAATAATCCAATGACCCGCGGAATATTGTCAGACCATAATGTTTTAAATAATATTTATATGAGCGTAGTAAGCAATTACTTAAAATTATAATTTAAACAATCGTCCCACAATAGTAATATGTGGAATTGTTTTTGATTCTCGTAATGAATAACTTTTTGTTTTTTTCACTTTATATCCGACAATGATTTTTAGTCTGTAATAAATCTACAAATTTTATACGACTATATATATATATATATATATGTACATATACATATGTGTGTATTTATTTATTTATTTTTTTATTAATGATTTTTTATTGATTTACAGGTTATCGAGCCCATCAACCGTCTATTGGACACTGTAAATTTTGATTCTGTGTTTTATTCATTTGACTGGCACCCGACCGATCACATATCGTTCATCGAGAACTTGTCTCTGCGCCCTCTGGACCCGTCGTCTCCAGTATGTAAAAAGAAAAAAAATACCAAACTCCAATATAGAGAACGCAATTGTGGTTTCCCTCTTGTATTATTTTTGTTCGTCGTCTAATTTAAATTTTAATTTAATTTAAAAATCTGCACAGGTTAAAGCTGAAACCGCACAATTGTACGATACCGTGATATTTGAAGGATCGCCAAAGATCAAACAGCGTTTGTGGCCAAAACACTGCGTCCAGGACTCGTGGGGCGCTCAACTCTACAAAGACTTAAAGGTATTTTTAATGCTTTGTATTGTTGTAACCGATCAACCCATTTTGATGCTTTTTGCAATGTTTTTTTTTCTCTCTGGACATAAGTAGATTCAACATTAGTTATTCAAATAAGGAGTGTCAACACAGAAAAAAGTTTATTCTTCACATTTTTATTATTATTATTATATAATTTTAATTCAATATGTTAGTCTTAAAAATGTCGAATACCTATAAACTTGTTTGGTATATTAAAATCCATATAATCTAAAATGTATTAATATCGATGAAATTTGTTTATAACTAATATTTATAACCTTACTAATTGTATAAAACATGTAAAATTACATAATATGTTGTGTACTTAGGTCGTGGACAATGCAATGAAAATATACAAAGGAACAATGTCAGACGTGGACTCGTATTCAGTGTTTTGGGATAACAAAAAACTGACTCAGACAACATTGGGCACACAGTTGTCCCAGTTAAACGCGACAGACGTTTATGTGTGTGGACTAGCCTATGATGTTTGCGTCGGTAACAAAATAGATAAATAATAACAATAAATAATATAGTAGTAAAAATAAAAAAAAAACAAAGAGTAATAAGATTAAAAAAAAACTAATTAAAATTAAAATTTTGCAAAACATGTTTTAGAAAATAATTATCTTATTACTTTTAATATACATAATGACTTAGACATTTTAAATATACAACATAATATTAATATCAATTCCGTTTTGGAAAAATTACATATTTATAAATAAATTAAACACAATAAATTTAAAAATATCTTAAATATACAAACAAATTTAAAAAATAACATTCTATATCAATATATAATAGATAATATTAATTTCACACCATAGTTGCTTTCATTATATACACAATTTCTTTGCTTTTTTATATATATTTATTATATCATTATTATTTTTTCTTTTCTTGTCTTTTTATTGTAATATTCATAATATACTCTATGTAATTTTTGTAAAAGATTCCTATTTACATACATTTACATTTTATTGAAAGCTTAAAATATACCCACTGACATATACAACCTAGCGATAATTTTTTTTTTTTTAATCCTGCCATATTTATATTTCTATACCTATAAGTGTATGTGTCACCTGGATTTTTGATTTCAGGTGCGACTGCCGCAGATGCGCTGTCAATCGGATATCGAACGATTTTGGTCGACGATTGTTGTCGTGGTGTCAACCTGAACGATATTGAAAACACGAAAAACAATGTGATCAAAAATCACGGAGTCATTGCCCAGTCAAGTGAGGTAAACAATTTAAAAAGAAAATCTTTTTCTTAGACAGAATATTTTTAATAATTACAGCATTTAATTTTTTTATCCTTAGTTAAAAGCAATGGTCGAAGGTCGCGACAGAAGGCCCGAATTGGGCTATAAACTGGCACTGGAAATCGAAAAGTCCATGGGAAAAGACTCATACAATTAGGATCTAATTCAATTAAATAAAAACCAGTCTTTGAAAACTATATATATAGTATTATGAGAGATCAATAGATTACCATCACTATTAATATTAAGTTTTTTTGTTAAATTTGATCTCTTGTATACAATTTAGTTAATACAAAAGTATATTATTTCATAATTAGATTATGTATAATTTATTTATATATAGACGGTATAATTTTTACTCGTGCACTGAATATTTTAAAACCTGTAAAGATTAAAATGTACATTACAATAATCTTAAAAACAAAAGACATATGTTATGAAAACTAAACATTCCGGTCTCTTATCATTATTTATCGATTTATTTTTTCAGTGTGTAAAATATTTTAACTCTGTTGAAGTTTTGTTTTGAGGCGATTGGTTTGCTTCAGTAGATTAGCAACGTTGTGTCGTAAATTTTCAAGTTGTGGTGCTGACATCCTGACACACTTACTCGTGTCGTTTTCTGTTATCAAGTCGATAAAAATGTATTTTTCCATTTTTGTTTCTTCACTAAAATATAAAATATACGTAAATTAACATCAGTTACATGTAAGTATACAATGAATTGTATTACAAAATGTATTTTATAATTGTCTAAAGAAAATAGTACGAAATGCATTAAGTCACATCACAAATCCTGCAAAAAAAAATATCTGGAAATTATTTTTAATTTGTGATGATAAATGTCATCACACACATATTAACTAAGTATAATGTAAAATAAATGAAATTAATTAAAGAAAATAATTTGTGCACTTATTTGAACATTTACTACTGTATCAGTTATTATATTATTTACTGTTAACTCGACAAACAATAATTCAACCATAATAAAGTTCTATAAATCCGTGCTACAAAACACGGTTCGCGAGTAATATGTCCTCATAGTCACATCCGTTAAGTCAGTTGTGTTGGAGTGCAGTAATTGTTACCTCGAACGAGTATTGACGGTTTCGATCCTGTAGTCGGTCGGCGCTTTCCTATAAACCTCCATTGTAAAATTACAGCGTACACGGTCGCGGGAAACCGTTCGACAATTTAACTTAATGACGATCCCAACGTCATTTGGTTCGGATTGAATAAAAATTAAAAACGTAAGTCAACCCGACCGTCCAAACCAGTTGTAGAATTTTCTTATCACCAACGAGACCCACGGCAAGGGGACGGAGGACTCTACATGAACGTTGCATGTAGGTCGGACATTTTGAGATCGCTGCCAGCGAGATTCCCCGTGTTCTGGTCACACCGTCTTCAGCAAACGGCGGGGTTTCAAATAATAATCCTGCGCGTACACAATGTAATGTGATTAGAAAAACGTTTTCGAACTGGTGGTGCCCGAACTGTGTGTGTGTGTTCGGCCGTTTGCGCCAAATCCGAATTCACAGTCTTATCGCATCGTTCGTACGAACGTTTCAAACGCACGGTGCGCAACAAGTACTCGAATTCGAGCGGTTTTTAACTTTCAGACGTCATCCGGACGACGGGTAATCGCCGTGATCGATAACCAAAACCGGGACGTATTTGCAGAACGCCTTGTCGCCAACGTCGTACAACACACCGGGTACCGTCGGCGGAGTCGAATAGGATTTCGATGTACGAGACAAAAATTTTGAATAAAGTCGACATTAGTTTTTCTCCGGCGCTTTACCCCCGAACCAGCAGCGTGTGTTCGAACCGCAACAGGAACTCGCGCCCGAACACTACGCAACCGGTCCGTCAGGTCACGCGACTGGCCGCAGCAGACGTTTGTCCGAAAAAAATTGTGCCGGCCGGCCGTCGCACGGCTCGCATTGCGTCGCGGCGTCCAGTTCGCGCGGTGCAATGTTGTCGGGACGCCCGGGTCTAAGGCAGTGGCGGCACCAGACGTTTTTTCTAGGGGGGGGGGGCAAGATCATTGCAAATCGATCATGTAATTTAGCGAAAACCCGTCTATACGGGTGTAATATAAATTATTGAAATACATGGAAAATACTGTATTATTAGCGTTTTCTGATAAAATATAATCAATTTCGAAATCAAACTAAATGGTGGTGTATTATCTAAACGAATGCACATAAAAAAAATACGACGAGTTACACAGCGAAACATTATTATACTTGAAATTTAAATTTTCGTTTGTTCTTCAACGGGTAGGGCAAAGGTGGGGCAAAACCAAATTTGGGTAGGGCGCTTGCCCTACCTTGCCCCCCTCTGGCGCCGCCACTGGTCTAAGGCTAGGTTCACTTGGCGCGCGTGTGCGCGCGTCAATCGCGATGACGACGCAAGAATCTATTTCCGCGCGTGACACCGCGGATTTAAATTCCGTGTATCATTATCGGAACGTTCGGTTGACACGCGCGTTTCGATGCGAACGATCGAGTTTTGATAATGGTGTTTTAAAATTAGTGTTTTTTTAAACATGGAAATTGAAATAGATACGTCAATTAACGAAATAGAAAAAGGCCTGCCATATGGGACACGACCACCCATGAGTACTCAAACCGAACCATAAAGAGAAGAAGTTAGGTTAGGATGAACCCAATATTTCCTTTCTCTCCTTTGTCTGCGTCTCATCATCCTTCGGTGGACAACCCACAAACACACATCCATCGTCGATGCTAGTCTGAACTGTACTAAGTATTAACTAACTATATACAAACGTTTATTATTATTATTTGTTGAGTAGAACATTCTCGCTCAACGCGCGTGACACGCAGCCAGTGGCGGCGCTAGAGGGGGGCAAGGTAGGGCAAGCGCCCTACCCAAATTTGGTTTTGCCCCACCTGTTGAAGAACAAACGAAAATTCAAATTTCAAGTATTTATGTATTTGCTGTGTTTCATATGTTTCGCTGTGTAACTCGTCGTATTTTTTTTATGTACATTCGTTTAGATAACACACCACCATTTAATTTGATTTCGAAATTGATTATATTTTATCAGAAAACGCTAATAATACAGTATTTTCCATGTATTTCAATAATTTATATTAAACCCGTATAGACGGATTTTCACTAAATTCCATGATCGATTTGCCATGATCTTGCCCCCCCCTAGAAAAAATATCTGGTGCCGCCACTGCACGCAGCCATCTGAACGGTGAACGCGCGTCCATGTGAACCTAGCCTAACCGTGCAGTGTTTGTCCATAGCGGCGGCTAGTGTTTCGCCGTCGTGTCAAACGCGTGAAACGGTGTGCCGTGGTGTCGCGAATACGTGCCGAGTGACGCGCGCGGTTTCCATGGCCGCAGACGGTCGGTCCATCTGATGGCTGTTATTTGAACCGAGCTACAGCATCCGCCGGCCCGTACGAAACGTGTGTTGTGACACGCGAGCGTCGTTGAAGCCGGCCGACGACTGTCGATTCCGTAAGAGCTACGTCGCGGCGTTAAGAAACGGCAGGTCAAGGCCGTATCTGAGGGGAGGTCCATGGGGTCTGGACCCCCTTCCCACGGAATTTTTTTTCAATATTATACGAGACATTTAATCATTTGTTACATAAAAAATGAATCATCACTTTTGTATATTCTATCATAACGACCAGCAAATGAACCACAAAACAAATACTTATTTAATAAACAAATAAATTAACAAATAATTTTTAATACATCTGAAGAACTTCTTAGTAAACCTCCTCGGTTTTTAATGTCAACTAGAATGGAATAAAAATGTTTTTGTGATAATAATTATGATCAGTAGTAATTTCTAGTAAACTTTCAATACATGTAGGGCAATCCATTTTTCTTAAAATGCTCCTAATTATAAATCCAATTATATAGTATAAAACATTATCTTTAAAAATGTTAACACTATTATTTTCAATATTTTAATTTATTTCTATTCGTTAATTCTTTTATATCTTTCCTTTGTTCTTTCTAAATGTTTATATTTTTTTTTCTTGCATATCCTTTTTACTCATTATTTGTTTCTTATTTTATTTTTACTACCATATAATTTATTAATATTTTTTAACTTATTCTTACATACTCAATACTCAATTAGTAATAGTTCTCACAGTTTTTTAATTTATGTTTGAAGTTGAAATATTATTGATATTTTTATATATTATTATATATATTAGAATACCATTAATAATTCTGTGAAATATATTTACGAAAATACAACAAAATAGGTTGAGGAGAGATAAATTGTGATGTGAATGAGATAAAACAAAAAAAAATTATTAGTGATGTACATATACTTGCTACTTATGTACAATATGATGATAAAAAACACAAATATATATTCAACTACAATTTATTTAGGGAAAACTGAATGAATTACATATTATTGAAAGATTAATAATATTACGTTACATGCTTATAAACTATTAATTTGTATCAACATTTTTATAGTTAGAAATATAATTTTTTTTTTAGTTCTCTGTAATATGACTTTCTTCAATATTAAAATACTGAATCGTTTGAATTTGAGTTTTCATCTCATCTGAACCACACCAATTACCAGCACATATTGTCCCTGCTACAAATTTAGTAAATCGAATAAACTTATCTCGTAAGGATTGATATCATAAATTAGAATAGTACACAAATTAATTATGTAATGTAAATTGGTTGAAAATTAAATACACTTTACCTATAACTGTTGCTTTTCGTTTGGCTTCATAATAGTACATACCCACATTATCTAAAACATATTATTGATTTAAATAATATGATTATAACATTTTCTTGAAAAATATTCTTACATATTTCTAATGATAGCATAAAATAGCAGTAGCAGTGATTTTTCACAGGTGATTTCAAAGTAGCAATCACAGTCTGCCACTCCAGTATGAAAATAACAGTGACTGCTACTTTTTTGTTTATAGCAGTTGGTCATATCATATTAGAAAAAATAACTGCTACATGTGATTTGAAATGTTGAATGTGATTATATTTTTAATTACTACTTTAGTATTTTATTTTTGTTATAAAAAAATATTGTTATACGATGAATTTTGTGAAATATGAAGTTTAAAATGGTAAAACATTTTTTCCATTCTAATGATTTTATCTGTTACCTACAAAATTTGTGTACTTTTCTCAATAGATCAATAAACACTGCAATAATTACTTATTAAACAGTTAATTTAATTTATTTAACATAGTAATAAAAATAAAACAATTAAGACAATTAATAGTAAGAAAATTAGATAAATAAATTATGCATTTTGATTTAAAAATAACAACATTTCAACTTTTTTAAATTTAACCAATGACTACTACTACTGAAAAAAAATCACAGTTTACCATCACTACATATTACTATTAAATACAATTTGAATTAATTTATTTGACAACATGTATACCATAAAGTATGATGATGGGAGCAGTTGTCCGAAAATGAAACAGATATGAGATCGAAAATAGCGTTGTCGAGTTTGTACCAACATAACATTTTCAAAAATGTAAAAACCAATATTTTTTATTTATTTCATATGTGAACTGTTTTGCTATTTAATAAAAGTTATATTATTAATAATAATAATTTTTGGTTAATAACCTAACCTAACCAGAATGTAGTTAATAATTAATATTAGTAACAAGACATATGGTAATTTTGTTAACAATGGTTGGCAGTATTATGTCAATCTCAAATCTGTTATCATTTTCGTACAACTGCCTTCAACCAAAGTTTGCTAACCAGTAACTATTCTACCAACTATTCCGTTTGACAATTAAATGTGAAAAATTGACACTTAAGAATATATCATTGTAATATAAAAAAAGGACAATCTATATATTTAGTATTATTTATGTGTATACACATACACACAATTATTTTAAAATTTTATCAACTAGATATAATTATAAATGTTACCAAATTTCTTATCTATACGCATATAAGCTAAAAAATAATATAATATACTAAGGAGATGAAATACAAATTAATATTGCAAATTCCTACAAAAAAAATAAATTATGGCGAATTAAAAAAATGGAAAGTAGATGGTTGGTTAGTAAATCAATGAATTATTTTTTATTTTTTTTATTAATTTATACATACGTATATACAAAGGAGTATGAAATTTATCACGATTATATAATAATAACACAAGTTAAAGAACCTATTTCAATAATTCAAATATTTTAATATAACAAAATTTCTTTTACATACTCTTTTCCTTCAATAGGTAATCGACAAAAGCTTCTTTTTCATTTATATTAATTTCCTGAACTAAAACATAATATTACATGTTTGTGTTATACTTTTGAGTCTAGACGAAGTATATTAATATTAATATTTATTTTCAATAAATAGAAATGTCGAAAGTAGTAGATAACATTTCTCTTAGAACCATTTAAATATATTGTTATATCATAAATGTGAAGATGCTACTGAAATAAATTATATCGCGAAGCAAAGCTTTCTGCTTGTAGAAGTTTTTTTCCAAGTAGCAGTACACTTTAATGGTTTATTCTGTGAAGTCAATTTAATAATTTACATTTTTGATGTAATGTCCTTCAAAATTAAATAATATAAATTGTCTATTGATATCCGAATAAAATTATTACTTTCTTTTGATTTGTATTTGTCTGGAGAACATTATATTGTACAGTTTGTACCAAGCATCAGTTCGTCTGGTCACTAGTGTTTTGTTAACTTTTTGAAATATCGATTTATATTCTCCTATTTTTAATTTCTCAAATGGAATATCATTTGCACTTATGAATGTTTAGTAGACAATGTTAAATTTGTTTTGAAGATGGCTATACATTTTTAAAAGGTAAAACAACATGTACTATATTTTGTATTGTTCATTTTCTTTTTTTTAGATTATGTATGCTAGTGTCCATAAATGTGCAATTCAATTCTTAATCAAATTTACAATAACATTAACCCGTCGTTGGTGACGCTAATATTTTGACATCATTAGTGACGTGTTATCGTTTCGCTCACATATTAATTAAGATCATATTGAGAGAAATAAAAACTGTTTTATTGCTTTTTTTATAAACATTTATGCTTCAAACTAATAATATAACATAAAATACTTCAATTTAGAAATTTTGTAGGTACTTACAAGTCCCATCAACTTATAAACAATTTGTTAAAAAAAAACATAATTAAAACCTTTTTTGAAAAAAATTAATGAAATTGTAATCAATTTGTTAACAATTTTTCAATGTATAAATCAAAATCTATGTCTATTAAAAAATATATAATAAAAACATTATAACTTTTAAGAAATTTAAAAATAAAAAAAACAAAATTATTTTTAAAAAGTTTTTCGTTCAATTATTCAGAAAAAGAATGATCTATACTACGTTCTTCTTGTCAATTTGCGCATGAGTATCGTAAGGATCATCATCATTTTCTAAATCACTCACAAGTTCATGGTCACTAGTATGGTCCAAAGGTTGAAAAAAGTCAGGGTCAACGATTGAATCATCACTATCACTCAAAATGATATCTTCATCAAATTCTTCTAACCAGGCATTCACTGGGTTTTTATTAGCCATTTGTAGGACCGAAATCGAAATAACTCGGATAAATGAATAATAATATAAATTGTACCACACGACGAAAAAAATAAGTAGATAAATAGGTACGGAGAAAAAAAATTACACCAACCGTGACGTGGAAGCGCAACGCTAACAAATACGGTACTGTCGATATTGGACGGCAATAACATGGACAGTTTATTTATAGATTAGATATTTCCTACGTTATTACCTCCATAAGTAAGTTGTAGTAGCATATTAATAATATCAATATGAACAAAATAATTTAAAGCCAATGGTTCCAAAATAACAATAATGTGAGCGAAATGCTCATAGCGTCACCAACGACGGGTTAATTTGCCAAACCAACCTATGCATTACAAAATGTTTAATGTTTCAAATCTGAATTATTGTAAATCGATTAATTAAAAAGTATGTAATTACATGATAAGTTGAGCTTCAACAATAATAATTCAAAATAATATAGTTACTAATTTTATTTGAAAAACATTTATTCAAAACTACATTGCAAATGATTGATTAAAAATAAAGTGTTATATATTAAACCACCATAAAAAGACTATTACTTTTAATACTTACTATTATTTTCTTGGATAAATGTCTCAAATTCAGCTACATAAAATTTACGATTAAATAGTCTAGTACTATTATCTCCAGTTGTACATAATAAATTACATTACAAGTAATCAGTAGATAGTAAAGTGTTATATGTTCAACTATCAGAAAAAGTAACTATTATTTTTATTTATTCCTAATAAAAAAAAACCTGTAAATTTTTTCACAGTTTAAAGATGCATTGATTTTTTTTAAGAAAAAATTTTAATTTTTAAATTAGGTGTAGTTAATTGTATTTTCTTAATTGGAAGAAGAGGAGACTTTAATCATTGCCCTATCAAATAAAACTGTTCCAATAAGGAATGTAATGAATAGTACCAATGCATGTGCTGCTCTCTAAAAACAAAACAAAATAATTGAAAAACATGGAAAACTTAAAACTAATTTTGTTTTTTTAGCTACCTTTACAATTATTACAAAATTCTTCTATACTTTTCACATTGACTGAAAACAATATAAAAATCATTAATAAAACATGTGCAATATTGGTTTTAACTCAACTGAATTAATTGTTGAGTGTACTATAGAATAATTATTTTAAATTTGTGAACAATGATGAATAACTTGTTTAAAAATATGATTGTGAGTTACGGTAGTTTATTACATATTTTGAATATAATACGTTTTGTTAAAATACGTGTAAGAAATGTCAGTTAATAAGTAATTGTTTACCCAAATTTAGTGAGTTTGCAATGTAATCAAAGTATCCTTTTGCATACACTAAAAATATGATAATCGATTGGGTTATGAAAATAAATATGAACTATTCTTCGTTTTGTAATTTATATTTAATATAATACAAAGCCGGTAAAATTGTTAAATTAAATATTGGAGTTTAAACAAAATTAATTACTATATGCTTCTACATCTTCATACACTAGAAAATTGATAAAACATTTTAGATATGTAAAGAATTTTATGTAATAATAACATGTCTATTCATTGTGATATTATCATTATTTATACATAGTGTTCAGAATGAATGAATTACTGTTTTCTGAATAACTTATTACATTTCTTCAATTATCATATAAAATTATCATTGCATTTAGGACCATATTACACATACCATTAGGGAGATTAAAATACAAAATATTTTCACTATATTTATCAATGTTGAACGTTATCTATTTATATAGGTAAATAAACTAGGTAATTTTATAAAAGTTTTAAATAAATTGGTCAATTTTGATTGTCATTAACAAATTTTTTAAATAACATTAAATTTATTCTGTATGAACTTTTTACAGTTATAAAATTAGCCTTTGACGACAATCTTTTTTTCAATTTGTTCAGATCTCTTTATTAATATTAATATATATCCCGAAATTTGAGACATGCCTTTATATTAGTTATTGTATTATGATTTGATTTGGAAACTTAATTAATTGTCTGGACCTATAAGTGGTATGGCTTTACACAATAATGCTTTTGATTAATTTGTAAATGTACATAATTTATACATGATATTCCCTTAAAATTTAATATATTTA